>CM062804.1:547725092-549055592 GCA_031772625.1 Pinus tabuliformis
TCGATCCTTCGAATTTTCTAATCTGTCATGAAACATATCAAACCATTAAACCATTACAGGAAGTTGCAAGAACTTGTAATTTTTTGGAAATTCATTTTATGATCATGGACTTGTTCTTTAGAATTTCTCATGAAATTAGTCTTTTGAAGACCAATTGTCTTCACAATTTAATCTCCTTAATGATCAGTTGATCATTCGAAACCTACTAAAAAAACTTGGCATAAAGAACATAAGTTTGTTCAAGAAGAGATGGCCATTTCCTTCCTGATTCTTATGCAAAAATTGTATGCCAAAATGAAATAGATTATGGAATATCAAAAGCATAATTTTAGTCCAATTCATGATGTTAATAATACTCTATTTTTAATTAAAAAAATAACCATGATAAATAATCAACTCCCTGTTTGTGTCCGATGACTCATGGAATGTTCATGTGAAAATCTTGGCATTGTAGATTTGTGGTGTCAAGAATATTAATGTGCCTAATTCACCAATAGATGGTGTAATAACACCTTTCAATGAATTGCTTGAAAGATATCTTATTTAGAGGTATGAAAACACGGATAATCCTGTAAAAAGGCAGAGATCCGAGATCCTTCTTTGCACAAAAAATAGAACCTTAAAGTTTTTGTCTTGTTCATATGTCTGTGAGGAGAATTTTACAGTCCTAGTCACCACTGTAACGATGTCAAGCCTCCAAGAGATTTTTGCACTAGTTCAATATGGAAAACGTTTTTCATCATAGTAGTTTGCCAGAACGCATAGCAATTTTGACACATCATTTTAAAACTCGATTTCTAGCCAAACAAAAACGAATTTCTAAAAAATAAAATGTGGGTTTTTCTTAGAACAGGGGAAGTTATAAGATCCAAAATTGATTTTCTCCAATTCGTAATCGATTGGGATATATGTGGGGTTCTCTGGAGCCTTATTTGGCAAACTACGTGTGCAAAAAAAAAAACCTAAATGGTTTAGCACATATTCACTGGTTGACATTGCTACTGACTGTAAATTAGGGCTTGCCCTTGGCTCCCCATCTAGAGAAGAGATTTTTGTTGCACAAAACTACTGAGCTTTATAGCTCAGACAATCCCCGAGCTTTATGCTATAAGCTCGATTGTTGGTGGATCCAGCATCATAAATAAACTCGTGAGATTCCCTGCTAGAATCGGGATTATGAGTTGTCTTCCAAACATCATCTTTAGTATCATCTTCAACGTTCATTGAGTCATGCATTATATGTGCAACTTTTTTTCATTTTCTGTGAACTAAGGTTACCTTTAAAATGTCTCAGCCATTTCAATTCTATATCAGAAAACCCCAAGCCAAACCTTTTTAATGATAATCCTGTAGTTGATTGTGTTGATTTTGATTGTTTTAAGGTCTTCAAATTTGAGAAACGTCTTTCTTGTGATAAGTGCTCTTTTGATTTTATCCTTCTACCATGACTATGCACCGATGATTGTGTTACATGTATAGATGAACTTGCTTTATTCTCCAAAAGCTTTGACACTGCAACACTCCCAGATTTTTGAGAAATTAATGTTTTATCAAAGGATAGTTGATCTAAGTCAAGTGGATCCTCTCGTACTTTCTCGATTGAACTCTGATAATAAAAAACTTACCTCTTGCTCACCTTGGCCCTTTTCTGAGGTAGCTGACTTTCTTAGGTTGATTGATGATATAATTGAAGGTATAGGCAATGAAGTTATTGTCAAAAAATCACTTGGCCAAAATAAATGTTCAAGTGAATTCTGTGGAGCTATTAAATATGAATTAAATCCATGTTTTTCAAGAGAACATGTAGATATATATGTAGATGATTGTCTGGGAAAAAGAACTGGGTCTCAAAGAAATTCACAGGAACAACCTATTTTTGTGAAGAATGCATTAAGGGAGAGTGTATCATCCATACCTTTAGAAAATCAGATGCACAACTTATTTATGCAAATGGACATATCCTGTGCTGATTCTGAGAATTGTGCTGCTGCAACATTGAAGTCACTTAATAAGAATCCTCGATCGAATTCAATAGACCATATCAAAGATAAAGCTAATATTTGTTCAACGGCATCCAAGTCTTTTAAGAGCCACTCTTCAACATATGATCTTTGAAAACCTGAAAGGAGGAGATGGGCTCTTTCGCGTTGCAAACTTTGGGTGTGCCATGGAAATTAACACTCTAGCATTCCTTTCTGGCGATTCCTTTTTCAATGTCGACCTCCTGTTTGAATCAATATATTCTTTATTCATAGCTTCACAATATCTGCATGCAATCGTCAAACCATCAAATTGCTCAAATCGTGCCACAAAATCTGTATGTAATCATCAATTTGCTCAAATTGGAATATTTTTGTTGTAGGCTAGATAGATTCGTGCCATCACTTTTGTCCCTTCTAGATGAGGTAGTTGACACGATGTTATTGCACTTTCTGATACTGCAAAGCAGAGAAGGAAGATGGGGTACTTGGAAATGCGATTCTCCCTTGATTGCGATAGTTGTAATGGCAATTCTGAGTGCCATTATTGTTTCGTGGAGTTTAAGCTCAATGTGAAATGTGATAGTGACCAAGCCTAGGTGTTAGAGCTTAGATCTTGTGTCTTTTGATAAGAGAAAGAATCTTGTTAGCGCTGTGGATTGTGTTGCCGATATGAATGTGAACCTTTGACGTGTCCAGAAATTGAGGCTTCGTGCGATAGCCAGGAATGCAAATGTTTATCATGTTGGAGTTTACCCAAGTGGTCAAGATGTGCAATTTATTCAGGAATTTAGAAATTAAGAGAAAATCTTGAAAATGTTTGTTCATTACAGTGATTTGATCTTTGGTTATAGTGAAAACCATACCTCGACAATGTTTTCCTTCACGTAGTCACCAAACTAGGGTCCCGAAGAACCGTGATGCCCTTTCAAACCATTAGGAATCTAAGGAAACTATTTATGGGTTATTAAAGTCATTCCATTAAGGAAAAACCCATGTCCTAGTTTTTTCAAATTTTCCCTGGTTCGATAATAAACCACTTTTTAAAACTGAAATTTTTACAGAGGTTGCGTTTGGATTGCCTATAGGATAGATTTGCTTGGGAAATGAGAAGCTACAGAACAAATGTGGAAGAATCAGTGGTCCGTAATAGTATATATATCTATATATAGTTAGGCAGATCTAGGAGCATTTTGTTTTGTTTGATGAAAAGCATTTAATTTCAAGGCTTGATTCGTTGATTGGACCTATTTCTACCTCTTGGTATCAAATGAATCCCCAACACCTAAACTTGGGGTTTTTCGAATCTGAGCATGATACCAAACATTTAGGTGGTTTGAATGCAGTTGACAAGAATTACACTACACTCTTAGAGAACTAAGCCACGGCCAAATAGTCAAGTGTCACCAAAATAGATCAAATCCCATGCATCCAGATGAGGAAATCAGAACTAAATCTCTATTGTATTTGGATGACCAAAATTCTCGAATAGATAAAGAAATGTTAAATAGTCTATGTGGAAACAAGTTTTCATACTACCAACAAATCCAAAAGGAGAATAATCACCACATACGCAAAATGGAAATAAGGGGGATTATTCTAACCGTACTAAATTAGGACATTCATTTCACTTTGCTCATCTACGTTTTTATCAGAATTCCAATTGAAGTGGGCTAAAAAAAGGATTCAAATCTTGGAGGCTTGGTTCCGTGTAAGAGTATTCAGATAGCCATTTCTTGTTAACCCAACATTCGCCATTGCCTTCCTTAAGGTAAACACTTTAATAGCTCAATATGTAGAGAAGTTTTAACACATTGTTCAAATCACTAAACTACAGATTTCATTTTTAAATTTGAAATCAAAAATAAACAATTTTTTTTAAATGATTTCGATTTCTTATAAAGTTGTAGTTTTAATGATTTCTGCAAATTCCTAGCAAGACATCTTTATTTAATTTTGAAATAAATCAAGAGATTTTCTTATCTTCCTGATCGCTCGAAGCGCAGGAAGAGAGCATACTAACCTATTGATTTGTTTTTTAATTTTATTTTTGCAGGTTATCGTGGATGAAGTGGCTCACATAAATTTATTCATGAGAAATGTTTATGATTTTTTTTTTTTTTTTTTAAACAAGGCTAAAAGAAAACCTTACGAGATCTCATTTTATTTTTTCTAATATATTCTACCTTTAACTTGATTTTTTTTTTTCCTAGGTAAAACAATGCTTCCAGTGAAGCCATCTACAGACTAAAAATTCAAAAATGCTCACATCTAGATTTAAAGTTTTTACCTGATTATTTGCAAGTATGTGAGTAACCTGACTTATTCTTGGAGTTGGAGCAAGGTTCTTTTGAAACCAATCTTCAATATTGTTCTTTCTCTCCAAGAAGTACTTGTTCAACATTTTCAATTTTCTCATCCATAGATGGATTAGTAAGAAATGGGGGGTTTAAAAACTGAATTTGAAACTAACTAAGTATAAAAAAAAAATCAAAAAGCTCAAACTTTAACTCCTTTATGAAGATCTTGCTGTCACGAGGTTTCACAAGTTAGTCCATAAAAAGAAATTGCAATAAAATAAATTCCTAAGTCTATCTCCAAATCATCCTCCCTGGCAACAGCACCAAAATGTTTGGTCTAAAATGTGGATGCAAATTAGAGTTTCATTTACTATCAACCCGAGTAAGTAAAACTTCGAGGAACATCCATCGTATGTGGACTTAGAGACAAACTAGACTAATCTAGGTGAAGAAATTCCAAAGCTCCCTTACAGGAGCTTTTTCATTGGGATCTCCAACATCCATCTAGTCACTTAACAAAATGAAATCTAAAAATTAGAATACATTGTGATAAGTGTAAGAAATATTAAAGCTCCCTTACAGGAGACTACTCATTAATATTTCTAATAATCTTAATCAACAAAACATAATTATGATTGATTGCATGAAATATTAAATCTCTCTTACAACAGACTATTCATGTATATCTCAAGCATATAAATCAGAGAATTAAACTAATGAAGTCAAACATTAAATAAAAAATCAGATTCATTGAAGAAAAGATTAATACTTTCTTATAAAAGGTCATTCGTTAATATTTCAAACATATGAACCTAATAATTTAATCTAATGAAATTCACAAACAAACATAAAATAAAATCCTACCAAAATAAAAGTGTACTTGCTAGGCAATGTGGATCCTTCCAAGGATTCAAAATCGCACCAAAAGAGAAGTCAAATGTAGAGGATCAAATAAGCTCTATTTTATTCATCATCAATTGCAAATTGCAATTACAACCATTATAATGATTCTCCAAATCTAACTTCTCATTACCAACCTATAAGATACTAAGATTCTAAATTACAAATGAAGGACTAGGTTCTAAAATTCTAAAAATTAAGATTACTGTTGACACCTAATCATCAGTATTGGGTGAATAAGTGTAACTGATGTAAATAAATAATGGAAAATATGAATAGTCATCAGGAGATGAAATGAAAAGTCTCTCCCTCATGTATATAATAAAGACCAACCTGAATGAATATAATTAATTGATTCGAGGAGTTACTGCCTGGTCTGACATGGTATCAGAGCCAACGCCATTTTGGCTTCCCTTTGCTTTGTAACTCCCTATTTTTCCTATGTTCTACCTTTCATAAAAGTGCTTCTCCTCCTGGTTCTGACAGTCTAAGAGTGCTCCTCTCTCATACCTGTGATTTAGGGTAACGGTCTTCATTGCTATGTAAATTGAAGCCAAAGGTGGTGTGATGCGGTTGCTTCCTGGCATTATAGTGTTAAAACAAAATTTCTGTTGCATTTTCTGAGGATTGAACACTACTGGTGAATGCTAGTCAAAACTCCAATAATTGGGTTGTGATATCCGTGGCCTGAATTTCTTCAAAGCGTAGCTGTTCAAATCTTGAAGCCATAGAAACCTACATCAATTTTTGGAAGCTGTGTTGACACTGTTTCATTATGCTGCGAGTTTTTTAATGGCTGTGCGTTGAATTGAAGACTACCAGAATACGAGTGTTGAATGTACGTTACGGAGCCGTGAACTTCTTGATTGGTATGAAAACTATGCATTGGAACCTTGAATAATGTGAAGAGCATATAGTGATGGCACATACCTTACAATAGTTTACATGGCACATATATTAAATACATTGTTGTTTGTTATGGAGCATATAGTGATGGAACATACCTTATATTCCTTTAAAAAAACATCATGTTGGGCCGCTTCATAAACAGACAGGACCTCTGTGGATATGGTGTTGCATTCTGCATTGACTGTATTCAAATATTGTTGTCGTTTGGTATGTCCTTTTTTTTAATGGTTGCAATCCATTAATAGCACATATGTTGAAGTGTTCGATGGTCAATGGCATGTGTTCTATGGGATACAATACCACATAATACTTATGTCTACATATATCATATATCAAAATCAATTTTTTAGCAGCATAATTTTTTTTTCTCCACAAAAGCACATTATTTTTTTGCCAATAGAAGTATTTTTACAGTACTCAGATTTTACAATGCATTCAATCATATCTATTGTGGGAGTAGTTCTCACTAGCAAGGAGAACTATCTTGAATGGTCCTGAAAGATACAACACACCCTCATTTTCAATGAGTTGTGGAAAGGAGTATGTGTTGGAGACAGAGACAAAAGGCCAGAATAGCCTACCTCAAACAAAGAGTTCACCATTTAGGAAAATAAAAATAGCAAAGCCTATGCATTAATTGCAGCATCTGTAAGTGAAGAGGTGAGTTGCCATATTTCGCCATTTTCAACTACTTTCAAAGCCTTACAAAAGCTTAAAGAACTCTATGACTCACATTTTTCACTTGAAGTTGTTCAACTCATGATTAAACTCTTCACTCTTGAATTACAAAATATGATCCTCTTTCTCTTGCATCCGAAGTAAAATCTATAATGCATGATATCAAAGCCACCAAGGTTGAATTGGATATTCCTCTTATCGCTTTTCTCAAGGCACTTTATCCTACTTACTCCAATTATCTTGAGTCATTGCAAGCAAATGGAAATCTCAAAGATATTACCTTTGACTCTCTTGTGAAAAAATTTGCTGAAAGAGAAAAAACTTTCGGAAAGAAGACAACCCTTGAATCTTCTAAATAGGCTATGTGCCTTGCTCATAAGGAAAAGAATCTTGCCCAAGATTCTTCTAGAGGAAGAGGTGGTCAAAGAGGAAGAGGAAGATATTTCGGAGGCAGGGGGGAAGACAATCTCAAGGAGAAAAGTCAGATTTGCACTGCATACGCTGCAAAAGAAATGGATCACATGATGCCTCTACATGCAGGTTATCTTGGGACAAAATTGAGCAGCAAAGAAACCAATAGAAAGGTAAAAATAATGACACAGACAAAGGTAAAGCACCTGAATCCGCTCATTATGTTGTGGCACAATGTAATATTGGAGCAAATGAAGACTTATTTAATGTTTCACTTGCTTCTTGGAAAAATGATTGGTTGCTTGATTCAAGAGCAACTTTCCACATGACTCATAGAAAAAAAAGTTTTGAAGAATTCACTGACAATGTTGATCAAGCAGTATACTTTGCAGACCAATCAAAACTCAAGCCATTAGGGCTTGGCACAATCATGCTCAAATTTCTTGGTCTTCCAGACTTTCTTCTGCATCATGTTCTATATCTCCCACAGCTGAAGAGAAGCTTGTTGTCCTTGGTACACATCTGCCAGGAAGGTCACTCTATTAATATGTTTGATGGCAAGCTTGAGGTGAGAAAAGCATCTGACCACTCACTTGTCATGAGGGGGATAGAAGAAGAAAGGCTTCTCAAGCTATAGGGTACCTCTGCTCGTGCACAACATTTCTCATACAATTCTCATTATGAATAAGGTACACTTCCATCAAGTTTATTATGGCATGTTAGATTGGACATTTGAACTATGAAAACCTCCGCTTGCTGAAGACAAATGGTGTTGCTGGTTTGCCTACAATTCCTAGGAATTAAGCAATGTAATGCTTGTATTATAGGAAAGCATAGCAAATAGTCATTTCATGATTCACATTCAAGAGCACATAGAAAACTTGAACTCATTCATTCAGATTTATGTGGTCCAATGCCTGTTCCTTCTACAAATGGAAATAAATATATGATGACATTTATTGATGACTACACCAGAATGTGCTGGGTTTATTTATTGAAGAACAAATCTGATGCTTTTCAAACATTCAAGAACTTTCATACATGGATTGAAAATTATGCACAATCTCATATTGGCTCTATTTGCATTGATAATGGAAAAAAATATACTTCAAATGAATTTGAAAACTATCTTCGCCAACATGGGATCAAACATCAAACAACTGTGCCTTATAATCCCAAACAAAACGGTGTAGCTGAAAGAATGAATAAGGCAATCTTAACTATGGTGCGCTCCATAATGTTTTTCAAAAATGTAAAATTGATATTTTGGGCTGATGCAATTCTATGTGTTGTATATATAAAGAATATATGTCCATCTAATTCTATCAGAAACAAGACTCCCCATGAAATGTGGTATGGACACATTCCTTCGGTAAAGCATCTCAGGGTCCTTGGTTCCACCTATTATGCCTTGATACCAAAGGTACATAGAAACAAACTTGATGCAAGAAGTCATAAATGTATCTTCCTAGGGTATTCAAACACCTCCAAAGCATACCATCTCTATGATGAAGTCAATAAAAACTTTGTTGTATCTAGAGATGTAATCTTTCTTGAAACATCCAAAACTAACAATGTTGTTGAGTGGCAACTTGATCGCTTGGATAGATTCGCAAATGCAAAATCATTTCAAGAATTTGATAGTTAGATTCCACATCTTGAAGAGGGGATTCCTATACTAGATCAACCCGTGGAATCTTCTTCTGAAGCACTCTCTACCCCCCATGAAACTCCAACAATGGATGATACTTCAAGTGATGTGATTGATAGAATTGGGACACTCAATCTTGATTCAGTCCCAACTCAATCAACAGAGCATCCTGGACCATCTAAGAAAGGTCCCCCAAAGTGGCAGACAAAGACACTTGAAAGTGTTCATCTTGATGAGGATGGAAAGACAGGAACTAAAAATTCAAACCATCAAAATGGAGGTGATGTAGATGACTCTGATTCACCTGTTGATATGGATGTTTCTTATGATTATGAATTGAATTTGTCTATAGATTTTGAACCAACTTCCTTCAAAGAAGTTTCTTCTCATGATGAATGGAAAGAAGTGATGAAAAAGGAGTATGATGCCCTGATAAAGAATGGCACTTGGAAGCTGGTTGATCCTCCATTAGGAACCAAACCAATTGGCTCCAAGTAGGTCTACAAGAACAAGTATAAAGCTGATGGCTCACTTGACAAGCACAAATCCAGGCTTGTGGAAAAAGGTTTTGCATAGAAGGAAGGGGTTGACTATGAGGAGACTTTTGCCCCCATAGAAAAATGGGCTACCATCCGGACACTCTTTGCCCTAGCAGCTCAAAACGGTTGGAAAGTCCATCAAATGGATGTAAAAACTGCTTTCTTGAATGGAGATCTAAAAGAGAATGTTTTTATGTCCCAGCATGAAGGATTTGATGTGAAAGGACATGAACATAAAGTATGCAAACTTGTGAAATCCTTGTATGGCCTCAAACAAGCACCATGAGCTTGGTATGAAAAACTAACTGAGCATCTTCTGAAACTCAATTTCAAACATTATGATCTTGATGATGCAACTTTATTTGTCAATAAAGTTGGAAAAACAGTTGTATATCTTGTGGTATATGTAGATGATCTTTTGAAGACAGGGAACATTGAAAGCTACATTGCATCCATAAAGAAGGAATTGAGGAAAGGTTTTGAAATGACTAATTTGGGCTATGTTCATTACTATCTTGGTGTTGAAGTAACTCGACATCCGAAGTCCATATTTCTTTCTCAAAAGAAGTACATCGAAGATCTGTTGAACAGGTTTGGCATGACAGAATGCAATCCTCTTACTACTCCAATGGAACAAAACTTAAAGCTCATATCCATTGAACGAAAAGAATTTGAGGATGCAACAAAGTATAGACAACTTGTAGGAAGTCTCAACTACCTAACTACTACCAGACCAAACATTTCTTTTGTTGTTGGAATCCTCCCTAGGTTTATGCAAAGGCCTTGTGAGGGACATTGGTCTGTTGCAAAAAGAGTCCTAAGGTACTTGAAGGGAACTTAAGGCTTTGGAATCAAGTATACACAGGTGGACGACTTCAGCTTGATTGGATACTCTAATTCAGAATTCAATGGAGACAAAGAAACTAGGGTATCTACTTCAGGATATGCTATGAGTCTTGGATCAGGAGCTGTCTCCTGGAGATCACGCAAACAATCAGTTCCAGCAAATTCCACAATAGAAGCAGAATATGTGGCAGCAGCTAAGGCAACAAAAGAAATTGTGTGGCTCAGGAAAATTCATGAATATTTGCGGGTAAAACAAGTACAATCGACTCCACTCATGATTGACAATACCTCGGCAATAAAGTTAGCCAAGAACCCAAAGTTCCATGATCGAACGAAGCACATCAATACTAAATATCATCTAATTCGACATCATGTTGAGGCCAAAACAATCCATCTCTGCCATTGTTCCACTAATGAGCAAATTACAGACATCTTCACCAAAGCTCTTGGAAGAGAAAAGCTTGAACAATTCAGAACGATGCTTGGACTCACCAACAACCCTTCAGATTAAGGGGGGGAATGTTGACACCTAATCATCAGGATTGGGTGAATAAGTGTAACTGATGTAAATAAATAATGGAAAATATGAAGAGTCACCGGGAGATAAAATGAATAGTCTCTCCCTCATGTATATAATAAAGACCAACCTGAATGAATATAATGAATTGATTCAAGGAGTTACTGCCTGGTCTAACAATTACAAATGAAGATTAAGATTACAAATGAAGGAGATAATACTCCTATTTATACAAAATCTATGATAACAAACTCATAAATGTAGACCCACTATACCCTCCTTCGATCCACATATTTCTCAACCAATGGTGACACATAACCCTATCCTCCATGATCTCCTCCATGAGGTCCATGATCTTCTCCATGAGGTCCATGATCTCCTCAAATTCGAAGTTGAACATAGAGTGCCACATACAGATGTCTTAGAAGCTTCCTTTGTACCTACACATGTCAACAAACTCATTCTAATTTTTAGGTATAAGTATATGGATATTATTTTCTCAAGTTTAACCACAAATTCACTTAAAAATACTAAGAATTAATAATATTTTGGAAAACACAATGGTAACCCATTTAATGATGAAAGTGAAGCTGATGTGGTGACATGGTGGTGGAATAGAGGTGAGAAAATGTGTAAATGGAGTGAAAGTGGTTGTATTTTAAGGATAATTCTTATGCCCAACAGTCACATACACACATTTTCAACTTTAAAGGTTGTTTTGCTTGGTGATTATGTATACATGTGACACAAACACTTCTTATCCCGCCACTCACTCTTTACTCCTTTTTAGGGTGGATGGTGGTGTTGAAAATATATCTCATCCATAAGTTAACTTATACTAATTATTATATTATATATTAAGTTTATTTAGAAGACTTAAAAATCAAAATTTGAAAATAGTATATTCTCTAACTTATATAGTCAAAGGATTTTATTTTAAATATGTACAAATACATATATTTGGTGGTTTAAAATTATGGATGAAGATTTTAAATTAAGTTAAGTGAAAATATGAAAAAAATAAAAAGTAGTCCATTAGTTTTAATAATCATCATCTAATATTTATAAGATTTGTGTCATGTCACCATACGGGGAGTAGAAATTAACAAAAAGGGTGTATATTAAAAATAGGGGCGTTTTAGTTAGAAAGGTGCAGTGAAAATCAATTGAGCTTAAATCAATTGTGCATTTATAAAATTGTATGGAACAACAATGAAGTGCATAGATGCTATGTGACTAATGGCATTGTTGTGTATTCCTCACATGGCTCAGACCTTGTCATCTGCAGGTTCTAAGTCGGGGGAGGTGGTACCGCTCCTTTGTCATGTATCCTAGCTATCAATGTAGGACAATCTTCTATCTCATGATCAAACAACGTGCAATACAAACACGACGGATGCGTTGGATTCATACAATCGCGGGCGTAATGTCTTGGCCCTCTGCAATTGTAGTATATCAACTATCCACGACCTCTTCCAGGTTCCCCTCTGCCTTGGCCTCATCCACGCCTCTGAAATCCTGTTCGCACCATTCCTGCATTTTTATTAAGGGGCCACATTTCAGCTTGAACTTTATAGGTGGGAGTTCTATCCATCATCAACTCATAGCTTCTGCAAGTGTGCTCATCATTTCCCACTGACCTACAAAAGTTGTAGAATAATTGTTGCAAATTTTGCATATACTTATGTAACAAGTGACAATTGTCTGTGGCATGTTTTCTTGCTATTTGACAAATCGCGCACCACAAAGCAGATGTCACACTAAGTCATTCTTGCACTTCCGGCCTTAAGGGCATTGGTCCTCCTCCTGTGAGGTAATTTGTGAAAACTAGGTAGTGGTCCTTGTCATGACCCTGACCCTTGCATTTTACACAGCATACCTCTTCGCACACTTCTAGTTGAGCTGTCTTGTCCTGTTTCAGACTCTGCATCTCAAGGCATAAATTCTTTAGCTACACATGGATCTGTTGAACTCCTAAGTTAGGATCTTGCATCGGGGTCTCATGTAGCCTCATAGTAATCTCTAATGCCTCTGCCTGAGTCGTTATCTTCTACTGCGATAACGCACTCCTTAAATGTGGCATTAGAGAAGCTAAAAACCACTTGCGATGTTGTCCATCCATCATATTCATATTAGCTTCGTGAAACATACATTTCAGCCTCTGATCCAACTCCCAAGGAGTCTCTCCTGGTAGCATCGTCATCTCTTTGAATCCAATGATTGACTATGTTTCAGAATTCGACCTATGCTGCTTGGATATTCGTGATTCCCACATTTGGATTATCATTGGAGTGCTTAATATACTAGGTCAGTGTGTGGTCCTGCAGGGCACTAACCAATGTTGCTTTCTTTATATGATCATCTGTAACTCCTTTCACTTCCCATACAACCCTTACCATGAACCAAAATTGGTCCGGATCCTCATTTCCCAAACTTTTGAACAAAGGCAACTTCACTGTGCTTGCCATGTTGAATCGTGGTGGTGGTGGAGTTGGTACGGGTGAAGATGGAGGTGATGGTGGTGAAGCTGGTGGTAGTGTGGGTGGAGGTGGTATTCGTGGAATTCGCCTTATAAAATGGATTGCACTTCGCTATGAGACCTTCGCGAGCTCTTCATCGTCCACTTGTGGAGATGAAATCAAGGGGCTAGCTTCTGGTCCCTTATTTCCTTCATTCCTGTAAGCTTTCCACTTCGCGTAGCCGCAAACATCAAGGTAACTGCATAACCCTTTTTTCGCACAATAGCATTTTAATCCAAGTATTCAAAGACTTTATGTACTTACCTCGTGGTCCTTTGAGAAAGCATCGCTCTGCCTCGCTATAGCTAACTGGGGTGTCGACTGTGATCTCAGTAATGAATCCTCCTATAATCCGATCGAGCTAGTAATCAACAGAACACACAATCTTATCCTCCTATGCTTCCAATATTCGCACTAACTCTAGGGTCCACACAATTGGACCGTCAAGTTTCCACCTTCCTTGGTTATCTACTAGCTTTGAGATCTACTCATATAGCTCAATAGGGAAGGATGCAAAGAATATTTCGTGGATCTCCGTGTATAGGTAGCAGTCTAACCACTCTTATTTTCACAGTCGTGGGTTCCTGTTCTCCTGCGCCGCGAACTCGTGAATTCTTCTGTCCAACGAGCCTTCAATTTCCTTCTTAATTGGATTCCAATGGTATGACATCAAACATCTCTATGCAGATTCTAGTCTTGGCAACAGAACCATTTGTTGGCTTATTGGGGCCTGCCCTAGGTTCAGATTTTCTTAGCCAAACAAATCCCTACACTACTGGCCCTTTTGGCATCAGCCCGCGAAGCGCAAACTGAAGTCTCACCCGAAGCAGTATGGGGGGATGCTGGAACCAAGCTTCTGCACCCTGGAGATGTCTGAGATGTCGATTTAGTCCAACTAGATATGTCTTTGCACGGGTCATTTTGTGCACTATCCCAACCTTCAATACCTTTGTGACCAGTTATAATCATCCTTCGTGTAGCCCTAACTAGGGGCTGAGATGATTTCACGCTGCTAGGGCAGCGAACTGCACTATTTCCCCAAACTACACCACGTATCTTACTTATCTTCTTAATAGATCTTAGTTAACTTCGCGTAAACGGATATTCTATCTTGCGTTCACTTAATCAATACAATTATACACATTCGCACATCATATAAGTATTAAAAGAGAATTTCATACCCAAGATAACATATGCATAAAATAGGAAATAAATACACAAAAATGATAGGAAACTTCTCTTTATTAATACTTCCAACCATGGAAAATTTTAGGGGCTAATGTTCACCTACTGGGCTAATTTTCCACGATTTTTCACAAAAAAGATTCGCCAATTTCCAATTTTATAAAGGATGATTCGCCCAAATTTTAGAATATAAAATTATTTTACCTTAAAAATCGCCAACATTATATAGAGACTATATATAAAATCATTATAAATTTGAATAATTTTACAAATATATCAATAAACATTTTATATAGATAATCTTCTGGATACATCGCATTAGGTTTCTTTTCTAATCAACGTTTCGAACCAGCAACAGTGGTTCATCTTTAGGATGTGAAATATTATTTAAAGACTGAGAATAGTCTTTCAATAATATTTCACATCCTGAAGATGAACCATCGTTGCTAGTTCGAAACGTCGATCAAAAAAGAAACCTAATGCGATGTATCCGGAAGATTATCTACATAATGATGAAACTCGCAGAAACCTCAAAGGCAAAATAAACATTTTATATTTTGCATATTTGCGATTAGTGAGATTCACCAATTTTTTTAAGAAAATTTTCCATCCTTAAAATTTTCCTTGCAAGTTCCAGCTGTTACAGAATTGACTCACCCTGTGCACTCAGCTACAGGGGTTTGCGCACTCAGCTGCAGACTACTAGGCCTCTGCGCACTCAGCTACAGAGCTTTCTCCTACTCTACGACCCAAAACTAGACTTTAGTCCACATATCTATCTCGCATACATCATATGTTCATCTTTCCTTCTTCCAAATTTATTTCTTAACTACTTAGAGCCTTGCTCTATTTATACAATCCCATGGCCCACAGACCATGGGTAGATCTCTACAGCCAACATTACAATAACAAAACTAAGGGCGGACAACCCTATGACTCTTTTACAAACTACGCGCTCCGCACCCACCAAATGTGGAGTCTTTACATCGAAATTACAGTATTTGATCAAAATCTAGGCTCTAAGCCCCAAAACTTCCCTTGGGGGATCCCGCGCCCAACACTAGACTCAGGGCATCACATAACTTAATTCCAAAAGCAATCATGGAGAGACTAAACTTAGATATCACCAGAACATATAAGGACCTCTTTTCCTTTGAATCTAGCCAAGTTAAATGCCTTGGCCTGATTAAGGATTTGTGTGTAACTCTAGTCCAATGCCTAGCAAATAGTATTGTGGTGGACATAGTAGTTATTGACATCCCACCCAAGTATGGAATGTTGTTATCTTGCTCATGGGGAGAAAAATTGCAAGGATCTTTACAATTAGATATGTCATATGCCACCATCTCTGCTTTTGGTCAACAAAGGAAACTTTAAAGAGAGACATTGATGAAATACATGGTGAGTAGTGCAAAAAAACCACATAATTTCCCTATATACTCCATGCATTCTGATATGGACTCTTTCATCTTGTATAATTCAGAACATGACAAAAAAGAAATCACAGTTGTAGAAGAAAAATACAAAACTCCTAATAGCGAGAAAAATTTTCATGAATCTCTATGGCATTTGGATTTTGATGGATCTGTGAATAGACTAGGAGTAGGTGCAAGAGTGTGGATTCACAACATGGAAAATAATCATTCTGAAGGTCATGCATTTAGATTAAACTTTAAGTGCACAAACAACATGGCAGAATATGAATCTCTAATCTTAGGACTACAAATGGTTAGAAAACTTGGAGCCAAGAGAGCTTTTATTATGGGAGACTTAGAATTGATTATTAAACAAATCAAAGGTGAATACTTTGTAAATAATCCGAGACTTGGCCAATATAGAAAGACTGTCCTATATTTGATTAAAGACCTTATGGAAAATGATTTTGTTGTCATTCCTAGGAAACAGAATATGCAAGCTCACAGAGTAGCCACTTTTGCTAGTACTTGCAAATTGCCTTTTCAACCCAACCACTAGTACACTGCAGAGGTGAGACATAGGCTTGTCATACCTGACAATTTGAAATATTGGCAAATTTTCTTACAAGATTCTCAAATTTATGATTTCATGAATGTTGAAGGAGAGTTTCAAAATTGTAATATAGATATAGATTGTACAATAGACAATGACATAGATAGTGGGATAGATGTAAATACCTTAGATGTAGGTAAATCCACTAATTTCACTAAAGTAGAAATATATAACTTAGAAAATGTATAAATAGAAGAAATAATGAATGATGATCATGAAATTCTAAACCTTAAAAATAACTTTTTTCCTAAGGGATTAGTCCCATTAGAAGATTTTTTTGATTCAAATGATGTATCCAGGAAACCAAAAATGGAGCCTTTAAGAGCAGATATAGAAGAATGTAACATAGGAACTGAAGAAAAACCTAAGTTCATTAAAATATCAAAAGCCTTACCTCCAGATGAAAAGGTTAAATATATAAGTCTGTTCAAAGAGTTTCAAGATGTCTTTGCCTAGAGTTATGAAGACCTAAAGTCTTATGACACCAGCATAATTCAACACAAGATACCCATCAAAGAAGATCATAAACCCTTTAAATAAAAGCTTAGGAGAATTAATCCAGTTCTTATGCCATCAATTGAAAAGGAAGTAAAAAGGATGTATGATGCCCAAATCATAGCTCCCATTAGATATTTAGATTGGGTCTCAAACTTAGTCACTACTAGGAAGAAAACAGGAGAAATCAGACTCTGTGTTGATTTCAAAAATTTGAACAAAGTCTCATTAAAAGATAACTATCCTCTCCCAAAGATGGACCATATTCTTCAGAGGGTAGTAGGCTCATCTAGAATTTCATTGCTTGATGGATTTTCTGGATACAACCAAATCTTAGTTCAACTAGAGGACGAAGCAAAGACTGCATTTACTACTCCTTGGGGTACTTTCATGTATTTGAAGATGCCTTTTGGATTAATGAATGCAGGAGAAACATTTCAAAGAGTTATGGATATAGATTTTGCCAAAGAAATCCATGAATTTCTATTTGTTTACCAAGATGACATCACAGTCTTTTCAAAATCTGATAATGAACATCTAGATCACCTAAGGAGAGTTTTCATTAAATGTAGAAAATTTGGTATTTCCTTAAATCCCAAAAAGACACTCTTTGGTCTAGAAGAAGGTTAACTCTTGGGACACATAATATCCAAATATGGAATTAGAATAGATCCTGCTAGAATAAAGGCAATCCTTGCCATCACCCATCGTAGAAACATCAAAGAATTACAATAATTTTTAGGCAAAATAAATTTTCTTAGGAGATTCATTTCAAATTTAGCTAAATTAATTAGAGAACTAAATAACATGTTAAGGAAAGATTCAGCACTTAAGTGGATAGTGGAACCTAAACAGTCTTTTGAGGTCATCAAAGAATCCCTTACGAAAACCCCAATCCTCATAAGTCATGATTTCCAAAAGGATTTTATAATTTTTCTTTTGCTTTAGAACATACTATTGCAGCAGTCTTGTTGCAAAAGAATGATCAAGGATATGAGAAACCTATTGCATTTTTTAGTAAATATTTAAGAGTTGCCACCCTAAAGTACAACATAATGGAAAAACAAGCACTACCTTTAGTGAAGGTTATTAAAGATTTCAGAGTGTACATCTTGTATTCGCACATCATTTCTTATGTTCCAAATTCAGTAGTAAAGGACATTTTGACACAAGATGGGCCTAAAGGAAATAGGGGCAAATGGATTGCCACTGTTTTGGAATATGACATAGAAATAAAGCCTACAAAACTTATCAAAGGCTAAGGTTCAACTAAACTCATGGTTGAATCGAACTATCAAGCCTTAGATATAAATTTCATTGGTTCCCTAGATGATCAGGAAGAGATGGCAACTCCACAGATTAGTGAACCTTTTATAGATTCGCCTTGGTCTACATATATCATATTTGTCTTACTAAACTTACAATATCCTCTTGGTTTATCTAGAACTAAAGCTAGATTTTTGAAAATGAATTCAATGAAATATTGTATCATAGATAATGCTTTATTTTGGAAAGGCAATGGTGGCATTCTATTAAATTGTTTATTGAAAGATGAAGTTGAAAAATTTATGCAAGAATTTAATGCAGGAGATTGTGGAGGACACTTGGATTGGAAAACAATTGCTGACAAGATTCTAAGGGCTGGTTTTTAGTGGCCCACCCTTTTTGCAGATGTTAAGAAACATGTGACCTCCTGTCATAAGTGCCAAACATTTGAGGGTAAAAGGAAGCTTTTACCTTTACCTCTCAAACCTATATGCACAAAAGTGTCATTTCAACAATGGGGTTTAGAATTCATTGGGGAAATTAACCTAGCCTCCTCAGCCCAACATAAATGGATTTTGACAACCACTGATTACTTTACCAAATGGATAGAAGCCATCCCTTCTAGACAAGCCACAAACTATATCATTATCTCATTCCTTGAAAACAATATCCTGTCAAGATTTGGATGCCCCTGAAAGCTCATTACTAATAATGTAGCTGCTTTTAAATACAAGAAAATGGTAGAATTTTGTAACAAATATCACATTACCCTTGGCCATTCCACTGCTTATTACCCTCAAGGTAATGGAATTGCAGAATCCTCAAACAAAATCCTTGTCAATATCATTAAGAAACTATTAGAAGACAACAAGAAGACATGGAACAAAAAGTTGGTCAATGCCTTATGGGCAGACAGACTAACTACCAAAAAGTCCATTGGTACATCTCCTTATCAGTTAGTATATGGAATGGATGATGTTTTTCCATCCTATTTAGGAGTACCAGTGATGAAGATCATCCAGGAGTTACAGGTAGAACCAAACGATATCCAAAGAAGGATAAATCAGACAATACACTTGCAGCAAACCAGAGAAGAAATCTATGTCAAATCACAAGTGATCCAAGATAAAATAAAAAAGATTTTTGACAAGAAAACTAAAGCTGATGATCCTTACATAGGTGATAAAGTTCTAAAATGGGATTCTAGGAGAGAAGATAAGGGAAAACATGGCAAATTTGATTTCCTATGCCAAGGCCCTTATGTCATTTATGGTTACAGAGGTAACAATGCATTTTTCTTGAGAGAGTTAGATGGAATAGATATGCCAGGAGGACCTATCAATGGTAGAATGTTGAAGCTTTACTTATCCATCGATTAATAGTATTTCACTTTACTTTACTCATTGTATATAACATTGCAGGGTTTAGATTGGATTGGATGGTAATCTTTTAAAAGTTGAAGCCCAAAGAGAAGGCCCTGAGCTTTGAAGGGTTCACCATCATAAGTATGAATAAAGCAGAATCATAGGAGAGTAGTTTACAAGTTATCTACAGTCACAGTTTCAAAGGCTACTAATCTTAAAGTTCTTGACATTTCACTAGGAAATGTCATCCCCATGTGGAGCCACTGTTAGGTTCCTATAATAATAGGATTCATAATTTTGAATTAGCTATGGTTAGTCTTGTAATATTGTACATACTTTTGCTTTCAGCAAAATTTTTTCCATATTAAAAATTAAAAAAATGTAAAGAGGGTATGTCCTAAAAGAATAATCAAAGGACAAAAATAAAGAGAAAAATATCAAAAAAGTGAAAAATATGAACCCCAAAAACAAATAAAACAGATCATGGAAGTGTGCAAATTCAAATGCCACTACTTTTTACTTTACTATGAAAAATAAGGTTGTGTGCAGCTTGTTAGAAATGCCACAATCCATGATAGTCAAATAGCTTAATCTTGACTCATCCATGCTTTAAATTTCATGTTGATAGATAGAGAATAAATATGTAGCCAAATTGTTTAACCTTGTCAGATCAGTAGTTAGGTAGAGAATAAAAATGAGCTCATCAGTTTAATCTGAGCCATTGGAAGTTATAAGGTTATAATTAGATGGTTTTCTTGTCAAGAGGAAAGGAAATAAAGGGCCAGCAAGCTCAAATGCACCCAATCAAATGAAGAAAAAATGTTAGGGTAAATAAAGGGTAGGTAGAAGAAAGGTTGCAAATGCACAAGGATTGTTGAGTCAAGAGCACATTTATCATGCTTAATCCTATGTTTCATGTGCAGGAAGAATTGTGAGAAAGAAAGGATATTCACAAACTTGTTTACTAATTTCCCCTCATTTCACTACACCCCCACATGCTTGTTTTCTAATTTCCCCAATATCCCTTCATCACTTATAAATGCCCTTTTCTTCCCTCATTTTGACCTCTACCCCTTGGTTTCACACATTTCCCTAGTAATCACCCTTCAAAAATCATCCCCCTACGCAAAACCCCTTTTCCCTAGTGTGAAACCCATTCTCCATTACAAATATTACTTCCCCCCCTTATTAATTTCTCTATTTCCCTTCAAAACCCACAAAAACCCCTTTATCCTAAGTTTTTATGCCCCCACTTTATCTAATTAACTCCCCCATTTCATATTTCCCTGAAAAACCTTTTTAACCCACCAACCTTTGGTGCAGTTAAAAAAACCCCACTACATATACCATGGTCCCACCTTATTAACCCGCTTCTTATGTTAAAAAAAACCCGAAAATTATATACTAATTAATTACAAATTGTTGTAATTAAGTCCCAGACCCTGCAAATTCCTTTCCCGATTCCCTCCGTGCAACATAACCGTGTGATAGCCCTCTGATCTCCTACCCCCAAATCTAACGGTGTACATCCATACAGCGTGGGTTCATCATCTAATCGATAACAGCCCGAGAGCACACGAGATTTGCAGTTTTGCCTGGGTGTTGTTCTGCTACATGGCGGCACCAAGTGAGATCGCGTGCTCACGAAAAATACCACCTGCCCTCCAAAAGCGGTGTGATGGCCCAGAAAACCACCTCCCCACCCAAGCCAAAAACTGCCCATTGTTCATTTATATTTTCTGTGCCAAAATCTGACCGTTACCCGTTAAAAGGCCAAAAAAAGCCCCAAACTGCTCTTTTCGCTCGTTTTTCACTACAACTGCTACTTAGACATTTGCGACACCCTGAAACCTCTGTGACCAGTCTAACCACCACCTACCGCCTGAAGAAGCTCTGAATACCTAATTAAAGCAACCAGTTGACAGTTAAAGCTATAGTACCCTCTGCATTCACCACTGAACCCAGTTTGCAAGCCAGACTGCCAATTTCTAGGTATTCTTGGGAAAACTAGAATGGCCCTTCAATTTGAAAACACATAGTCTAATTGAAAGCTTAATTAATTGAAATTAATTAAGAAATTTTCCTAAATTGAAGACAAGCTTATTTGTATACCCCAAACCCTCCTTTTACAGACTGTAACTACCCTCCCACTCTACCAGGGCTTATAAACCTCACTTCTGAAACCCCTCAAAGCCTAATTCAAATATATAAACTTAATTATGGCTTCCAAAACCTCTTTGGATGTGAGACCTCTACAAACCCCTCACCTAGACATCAACCACCTTGCATTGGCAGACAAAGACTTCCAAATAAAGGACACAGCTTCCCCTGCTTACCTTCTAAAGCTCCACTATTGGAGTAAGGACAAATTCTTAAACCAAAACGATGACATTCACCTTTTGGAGTCTAATTTGCCCAAATATTTGCTTCCAGAAGGACACCCATTCCCATACATCATCCACTTCTATCATGCTTGCTACATTCCTAGCCAAAGAGCCATTGTCACCCCTAACAAGCAAGTTTTGTTTACCATCACTACAAAAACCATTAACCAAATACTACAGGTCCAACCAAGCCCTAATGAGACCCCATTGTCTATTGGAAAATTGCTAGACCTTTATACCAAGTTAGACCTTCCTAGAATAGCCCAAATTTTCCAAACTTTCATCATAGAGGAATGCCATACTCGCACAGATAGCCCTCCTTATGCTGCCACCATTTTTCCTGAGAGAGGCAGACATATTATTACCATGCTCTCTTGCATTTTAGGATACACCACAGATGAGCATGTGGATGAGGTTTTCCTGGCTTTCCTTTCCATATTTAGCCCAAGCAAGCCTCCTACTATAATTTACAACTATGCTCAGTTCATAGTAGATAGGATGCATGAGAAATTCACCAGATTACCTACTGAAAGAGTCTTCAAGTACTCATCTGTATTATTTCATATGTTCTTATATTATCAATCAGACAAATTCCCTGTCAGCATCCAGAAGTTGGATACCAAAGGAAATCCAAGGTCAGTTATCTATTGGACACCCTTGATCCAGAAGTACTCCACTATATTCACTTACAAGGACTTCATAGATTCATTTGTCCATCCAGTCATGAATATGCTAACCAGTAGCCCTCAGCCCAAAATCAACCAAGAGATCAAAAGAGTGTTACAATTGGCTAATAACAGTAAGGTGGGAGACTGGTATCTGTACTAGAACCACACAGAAATAAGAATTTATGGATGCCAACTTGCCCCTTACAAACTACCCAAATACCTCCCCATGAAGATATTTTTCACTAGAATACTTTAGGCAGATTATCAATTCTGATGAAGTCAACTTCCTAGCAGTTAGGAAGAAAACCCAATTCAAAACGAAAAATTAATTGGGCCCCTTCATTTGTAATACCAGAGAATTTGGACCAGAGGCTAATAATATTTTGCAGCAGATGAAGTTCAAAAACAATTTTATGTGGCAGTATGACCCTCATGTAGTCATAAATAAACTGAGGATCAAGGTCAAATTGGGACCTTTCATCCATCATCCCAGACCAGACATTGATAGGTTTGCCAACCAATCAGAATGGTTGGAAAAAACTCTAATTGACATGGAAAATAATGTAGTGGATGTATAAAATACACTAATTGATGTAGAGAAACAGATTGATGAAATTTATTTCCTGTAGGTTCTAGAACTAGGAGAACCAATGAATATTCCTCCTATTTTACAAACTCCAACAAGTGAGGAAAGAAACCCAAAAAGAAATAGAGAAGAAGGTTCCAGTTCAACCATGGAAACCAAAATGAACAGTTCGAGATCCGTTACAGGAAGAAGCCCAAGCTTAATCCTGTAACTGAATAGGAAGACACCATTGAATCAGTGGAAATCACTGACACTGATACAATGGTGGAAAGAAGCAAAGGCATAGCAGCTTCAGGAGAAACACAACAGCCCTCAACATCTAACACTCAACTGATTGAGAGACAACTTAGTGTTGAGGTTTCTTCATTCACCGGGCTAGAAAATAAAGAAAATGATATCAAGGACAGATACAAGGAAATCAAATTGAGAAATGAGAAGTTGAAGGCTAAAACCTATGCTCAATACTTCAAGCACACACCAGCAAATAAAAGCAAGTTTATGTCAGCTTTTTACATCAAAAAAAGGAAAAATGTAGGTGTCCTTCATGCATCCTATTGTCCAGCAACCAAAGACATCAGCTGACTACAAGAAAACAGACTTTGAGGTTTTGGCCATGGATGTTCATCCCATTGACCAGATTGAATTCCACAAGCAGGCAGGTGAGATGATATACTCCACCTTAACAGGAAAATCCATGGTTGTACATGAGCTGCAAAGTTCATTGGACAACATTACAACACAATACAAATTGGAAAAGGTTTCCTCACAGGCCAAGGACAATAGTATCAAATCATTAGAGGACTTGGTAATTGAACTAGGACATGATCCCAATGACATCAAAGCTACTGAAAAGTTAATAAAGAAGAAGAATGAGAACATTGTTGCTCTCAAAAAGAAACTCAAATTGGCTCATTTAGAGCACCCATAGACAAAAGAGGTCCTTGAGAGCCAAACACATCAGGAGGAAATGATGGACCTCGTTTTACAATTGAATGATCAACTAAAGGAAATGGAAAAGGAGTTAGATAGCTTGATACAGTTAAAACAAGCTAGTCTTGAGACTACCCCTGCCACTGTTATCCCAACAGTTACTACTGCAGTACCATCCACCTTGGCAGCATCATTAGCTCCTACAACTCCAATGGCTACAACACTACCAACTACCACAGCGTCTACATCAGCAATAGGGTCAACAACAGCAGCTCAGCCAGGTGATGAGGCAAGTAAATTGGTCAAGGTAATGGAAGACATGTCCATTCAGACCACAAAAATGAACAAACTAAAGGAAAATATAACTAGTCTAGAAACTAACTATAAGCTTGCCCAGATTATGCACAAGGAAGAAGTACAAAAGGAAACCAGAATGAATGAAAGAATGAAAAGCTTGGAGAAGGAATTGACGTTGAAGGAGCCACTTGGCCAAGCCAAGGAACAGTTATGGGCCAATATCATTAACTTTGTCAATGGTATTTGGCCATCCATTCAAGTGATTTTTAAAAAAATTAACTTAGTGAAAGAGGCTACATAAGCCATACAGAGAGTGAAAGCAAAACTGGGAGACATGCTAGAGGAAGCCAATAGGATCATTCACTTCCTTAACTCCAAAAATAAGTATGAATTGCAGGAATTGGAGATACATAATAGGACATGTACAATATTGGAAGTAAAAAGGGTGCTCACCAAAAGAAATTTAATGCTAAACCTTGAATATAAGTGCCAAACCATGCAGCTGGCTATAGACATATTCATGGTTAATTTTGAAGTTTTGAGGCAAAAGGGTCTGCCAAATCCCTTAGTAATAAATGATAAATTAATGCCATGGGAGGACTACAATAGAAGAATTAGAGAAGTGGCAAGGGATCAAGTAAACACTTCATCTATGAAGGGGATGCCTACTGGCAAGTTCATATATCAGACCTTTAAGAACTTGTTTTACCTCCTGCATGAGGTAAAACACCTTTTTGTAAATAAACCCACTTTTGCCAAATACACTGAGGCAAATGAAATATATAGGAAGATGGTAAACATCCAATTACCAAATGAAAATACATGGGAGAAATTGAATGACTTACTGTAGAAAGACACAATCAAAATGTAAAAATGTGCAGTAAGGGTGAAAAAATCACAGTAAAAGGATAATGACAAGCCACCCAGATGAAAGAGTATCAGGTATAAGTGTATCAATTGAAAGTTCAGAGTGAAAAGAACATCCAGCGTGAAGACCAACAGCAAAGCATAGAACAAAAGGCAAAATATCATAGCATAAAGACAACACAACCTAATAAATAGGGACAGCATACAGCAGTTGAACATCTATCTCTATCTTCTTGCATGAAGATATTTCTTTCTCCTAGATTAATTCCCAAGACAGTTTGGGATATTTTGTAAATTATTTTTGTATAAATACTTCATAATTCGAAGTATTGGGTGTGGATTACTATACTTTTGTAGATTTATTTTGATCATAAACCTAAGGGTTATTGTACCATTTTTTTTCAAGTCAGTAGATTGGACTGAATAATAAAGGGATTGCATTACAGGATTCATGTGTTGAGCTATTACAGTGAAGTATTTTCTTTGTCAAATTTTTTATTTTCTTATGTTTTTCACAAACTTAAATGTTATCTAAAGTGAATGAATTAACTGGAAATTTATTTCAGAATTTGTTTAAGTACGCTTTGTCTTGAACAGTTAATCATTTTTATGTTTTCTTTTGATATCCAAATCTAAGAATCCTTAATTGCTCTCCCATCCTGGTTGACCTCTTTCACTTCATTCAAAATCCAGTCTAAGGAAACCTTAATTTCTCCTTGGGTCTAATTGAAAACCACTTCAACATCCAAACTTGAGATCTCAAGTAACTTAGCTATCTTGCCCTATAGATATTATTTTTAGAACTTGATCCAGTCCTGTTTGCTTGACATTTGACCCCCATAGCCCAATGGTAAAAGATATCCCTCTATCCATCTAAGTAAGTGATCCCACCACCAAATTCAAATCAAAGCCCAAGTACAATCATAACTAGCCTAAAATCAAATAACTAAAACAAAGTTAAATCATAAAGAGAGAGCCCTCTCTAAGAATTAGGAAGGTTGGATCCTAATCTCCAAAGTAGGTTTGTGGCTACCTCTATCATTTCTTTCTCTATCAACTCAAAGAAACTTTGGAGTGATAACAAGTGGAAAAATAAAAATGTTAGTGAAATAGGTCTCTTTGTGATCCTCCTTTGCTCTCTGATTGTCCTTTTTGCTGACCTACAAAATAGAAATTTTCATGATTTTTCTCTTTTCGTCCTTTTTTTTTTTAAAAAACAACTAGGCTACCTCTGAGAGGTTTTCATCCTAACTGTTTGCCCTAGGCGCCTCAAGAGAGGTTTTCACCCAGGGATCTTTTTATTCTCATTTTTTTTATTGACACCATTTGGCCTCCCCAAGAGGTTTCCAACCCAATAGTGGGACTTAGGTGCCTCATGGAGGAGTTCAGTGATTTGATGAGGTAGGAGCTGAAACTTGCTCCATTACCATCACTTTTTTATTGATACCATCAATGAAATCTTGTTTTGACAATGGTCTCTTATAAATTTTCAATCAGTATCCATTAAAAAGTAAAGGAATGGCCTCTTCATCTATGGTTCTGATCTGTACTGAACCATTATCATGGCATCTTTCTACAACATAAGGTCCTAGCCATCTTGTCTTTAACTTCCCCTTGAAGTCTTTATACCTAGGATCATATAACAAAGCCCAATCACCTTCTTGAAATTGCTTTTCCTTGATGTTCTTATCATGCCAAATCTTCCTCTGAAGTTGAATTACCTATGTATATAGGAGGGCCTGCATTCTAAACTCATCTAAACCATTCAACTGGGGCAATATCTCTTTTTGTGCACTGTTGAGATCTAGATCTAGTTGGGCTACCATCCTTAATGTGTTATACTCAAATCCAATGGACAGTAGGGCCTTTTTCCCATAGACCAACTCATAGGGTGTGAATCCAGTGGTGGTATTCCAGGTGGTATTATAGGCTCGGGTGGCCTCAACTAGTCTATCTACCCAATGCTTCCCACTGCTTCTTACCACTTTGGTCAAGATGCCCTCCAGTGCTCTATTGGTCACCTCCACTTGCCCATTAGCTTATGGATGATAGGGAGTGGAGGCTCTATGATTAATCTTGTGCTGGCTAAGCAAGTCTTCAATTATGTTGGAGATAAATTGGCTGCCATGGTCTGTGACTAGCTCTCTAGGGTACCCAAATTTGTAAAATACATTCTCCCTTAGGAACTCAACTACCTTCTCTTCTATTGCTACCTTAATTTCCTTGGTTTTAGCCCACTTAGTCAGATGGTCAGTGCACACAATGATGTACTGTTTTTTCTTGGAAGGAGGGTCAATAGGGCCGATGAAGTCCATGCCCCACTATCAAATGGCTCAAAAGTCACTTGAGGCTGCAGAAGAATTTCATCTCTTGGAGTAGGCCTTCCCATCCTTTGGCACCGATCACACTGACTAGTATATCTTTTCACATCCTGATGAAGAGTGGGCCAATAATAACCTGCTTGCAACACTTTGAATGTTTTCCTCTTTATTGCAAAGTGACCTCCACAAGGCCCATCATGACAGGTCAGAAGGATGTCAAAGACTTCCTCCTCCCTGACACAACTTCTCAAGTTTTGATCTGGGCCAAGTTTGAAGAGATTGCTCCCATTTCAAGTGAAGGGGGTGCTCTTCCTTACTATATTTATTTTCTCTTTGGAGGACAAGTTTAGTGGGAACTGTGTAGATACCAAATAGTTTTCTATATCTACAAACCATGGAGAGATAACTGAAATAGAAAATAAATGTTCATCCGGTAACTGGTCATCAACCATTCCCTCTTCACCTGTAGGCAAATTTAATCTGGAAAAAAAGTTTGCAACAACATTTTCCCTACCAGGCTTATCAACAATAGTTAGATCACTATTGTAATAAAAGTAACCATCTTATAATCCGAGCATTCACATCTGGTTCATTCATTAAATATTTGATTGTAGCATGGTCAGTATGCACAAATGTTTGATATCCTGTAATATAATGCCTAAATTTTTTCAATGAATGCACAACAGCCAGGAGCTCCTTTTCGGTCACTGTGTAGTTCAGCTCGGCCTTTGATAGATTCTTACTAAGAAAGTAGATAGCATAAGGCAATTTTTCATCTATATGACCTAGGGCTACTCCTATGGCTTTGTGTGAGGCATCAGCATGGATATGAAAAGGAAGGGACCAATTTGGGCCTCGGAGAATCGGCGTAGTGGTTAACTTGTTCTTTAGGGTGTCTAAGGCCTCTTGATAGATTTTTGACCATATAAACTCATAGTCCTTGGCCAACAAACCAAATAAAGGAGAGGCCAACTTGCTGAAGTCCTTTATGAACCTTCGATAGTATCTAGGTAACCCTAGGAAACTTCTGACATCTCTTTGATTTTGAGGAGGTGGGACCCTTTGGATGATAACTATTTTGTTTGGGTCCACCTGGAGTCCTTGCTAGGATATTGAATGACCTAGCATGGTCCCTGCAGTCATCAAGAATTCACATTTTTCAGGACTAAGAGATAGGTTCATTTCAATGCATTTGTGTAGTACTTTACCTAGGTTGGACAGAGCCTCTTGAAAATCACAACCATAAGGTGTAAAATCATCCATATAAATTTCTACAGTATCATGGACTAACTTGGCAAAAATACTCAGGACTGCTCTCTAGAAAGTGGCAGGAGCATTGCATAGGCCAAAAGGAAGGACGCTATAGGCAAAAGTACCCCAAGGACAAGTAAAGGTGGTTTTATCCTGGTCTTCTGGGCTGATCTGGATTTGGTTGTACTCGTTGAATCCATCTAGGAAAGAGAAAAACTTTTTCCCTGCCAAGCCATCTAGCACTTGGTCACTGAAAGGTAGAGGAAAATAGTCCTTCTTAGTGGCTTTGTTCAGCTCCCTGTAATCGACACAAATCCTCCACTTACCATTTTTCTTTGGGACTAACACTAAAGGAGAGATCCACTCACTGTCGGAGATAGCGTAAATGAATCCTTCATCTAGCAGTTTTTGCAGTTCTTCTTTGACTATATCTTTAAGAGCTGGATTCATCCACCTTTGGGGCTGTCGGACTGGCTTGCAACCTTCTTTGATGTATATGTGGGGAGTACACACTGAGGGGTGCAGTCCCTTAATTTCTTTGTAACTCCAAGCAAAGGCATCTAGATGTTCCTTCAACATTTTGCATAACTTCTCTTCTTGGAGAGCGGAAAGAGATGGATTGATTTTCAAGTTTTTCTCAGGGCCGAATTCTATGGTTTTGACATGGAGAGGGTTGGAATCAGCCAAGAATAGGTCAATTGGATGATTTTTCTGGGTTTCCTTTACTACATCTTCTAAGGACGATGTACTGGGAGTTGGACTTTGGAGTAGGTGTTCAATCAAATCATCTTCATCTTGTTGTCCTCCTCCCATGGTTGCTTCTAGAGTATAAATTTGGGCGGAATAAATTTCATCTTCTTCCTCCTCCTCCAGCCATAAAGGTAAATCATGCTCTAGAGATGGTTGAGCAAGAGGCTATAGGACTAACTGCTTGGACATATGCCCATTATTGATGGTCATATTCCTAGCTCTACAACTGATGTAAGCATCGGCAGTGACCAACCAGGTCTCCCAAGGATGAGAGGGTAACCAGTAAGCTTAGCCTTAGGTTGGAGAACTAGGTAATCTACAGGGTACTCCCAAGAGTCAATGGAGACCATCACATCCTCCACAATCCTCTCAGGGATCACTATGGAGCGGTCTGCCAGTTGTAGAACTGTTGTGGTCTTCCTCAATAAACCTTGGAGGTTGAGCTTGAGCATGGTGTCCTTGCTTATCACATTAGTGGAAGCCCCGAGATTGATCAAAGTGTGTGGGACAATGGTGCCATTCATGTGCACATCTACTACAGGCTTCCAGGGTCCAAATACTTTGGACAGATTACCTACCCCAGCATTAAGTTGGACAACTGTCCAATGACATTAATGGTAGGCGCATCTCTTCTTCGCCTCCCTGGATGCTTGAAGCACTTATCCTTAATCAACTTATTGTAAATAGGCACATATTTTATTGCTTGGAGAAGTGGAATCTTTACACGTATATTTTTCAATTCTCCTAGAAGTTCAGTCTCTTCTGGGGTAGGCTGGAGTGATTGGGTTAATCTCGTAGGAAAGGGTGGATTTACTTTAAGAATTATTTCCTCTCTTTCTTCCTCAACCTCCTTAGGTGGAGGTGGAGGTTGTTTATCCGGGAGAACTCTACCATATCTCAAGTTAATCTCCTGGATTTCCACAACATAAGATGGATATGATGTCTCTCCACTATATACTAATTGAGCCTATGTGTTGTTCGGGTTCGGATTTGGCTGGGCAGGCATCTGGGGTTACTTGGGTGGAGCCGAGTGTAACAACCGTGGTTGGGTAGGTGGTGGAGGAAATAAAGCTGGAACATTGTTGTATTGGGGACTCCATCCCTGGGGTGGTGCGTTCCACTGAGGTTGTGGCAGAGCATATGGTTGAAATGATTGGCTGGCTAGCTAGGAATGACACTGAGATGCAAAGGACCAAGGAGGAGGTATAGACCAAGAAGGATGAGCAGGGGGTCCCAAAGAGGGTATGGATGTGGTCTGGTTGGGGTTTTAATATGCATGGGATGACCCTTGCATGCCCTGCTAATATGGTCTAGGCCCATGAGGTCTCCTTTGGTTTATGTAGCAAAGTTACTCAGTGACCCCTTCAGCTCCTTGATATACAACTTTGAGTCAAGGAAAAGAAGGGCACTTGTCTGTGGAGTGGTTTTCTTCATAGACTGAGAAAATTTCAATAGAATTTAATGGAAATTCATTCCTAGGGTGCCTTCTGGTGCATCTAGGACAGAAAATGGCCAAGGCTCTCTCTGCTTTCTCTTAATGTGCATAGTGTCCATTTGTAAGGCAGGGGTTTGCAGCATCTCACTCTTGAAATCTTCTAGCATGTTTCCAATTTCACCCTTGATGGATGAGTTGGAAGAGGATGTACTGACCATAGGTTGACTACCCCTCACCTTTTTCCTAGCTGCCCTAGAATGGTTTCTAAAGATAGTCTTGATATCCTCATAGGGTAATTGGTAGATATCTCCTCCTACTAACAAGTGTAGGGTATCCAGAAGATCTTCCATTACTCCCCTAAGCAGGACCAGCTTTAGTGACTCAGGGTCAAGTGTGCACCTAGCCCTTTTGTAACTAAGCTAGAATCTTTCTTCATAATCCTCTAGGGATTCATCATTGCCTATGGTCATCCTAAAAATTTCCTCTTTAGTATCCTTTGACCTATAGTAGTCTCGATACTTGTTGTTAAAGGCTTGCTGCATCTGAGCCCAAGTTGTGATGCTATCCCCAGGTAAACCCATGAACCAGCACAATGTTGCATCCTTGAGGGTAGATGGAAATAGTTTTAACTTCTGCTCATCATCTGTATAGTCATAGGTTCGGCATATAACAACAAACTCAAATAGGAAAGTGTTGGGGTCTTCTGTGGTCAAGCCATGGAAATGAGGTAGGGCAGAGGGGCTTATATTTTTCATCTTAGTGTCCCCATTGGTTTCCCTGATGGGGAAGGCACCGTCGACTCTCTCCCTATTCCCTCTATCATTTTTTATTTCAGCCATTGGTTTAGTAGGAATGGGTTCTTCTTCTTCTTCTTCCCCTATAGGTTCTTCCAATGTGTCAAGTTTCTCACTGAAGGGTCCCTCAAGTTCACAGTGACCGAAGAAGAGGGAAGGTTGGTTGTTTGATGCAGTGGGGGTATTTGGCAAAAATTTCCCTAAGTTATCCCTATTCCTACGAGGCATGAAAGGAAATGTTTTTGGTTTGGTTTTTTTTTTCAAACTTGGAAAGTACTTTACAGAATTGAAATTGTTGATTAAATGAAAACTATTAACTGAATGAAAAAACTACTTGCTGAATTGAAATCTTGCTTGCAAAATGGAAAGGAAAGTATAAAATGTAGAATGAAAAAGGAAGCAACTAAATTACTTTTGCAGAAATAAACTAATGGCAGAATATTAGAGACAGGAAATAGAAGAAAGAAAGTAGTAATCACATATTACTCAGACACCTCCCCAACAACGGCACCAAAAAGTGATGCGCGCCAGTATTGCAGCAAGAATGTTGCAACTCCTAGGCTACCAGATTTACTTTATCAACCCGGGTTTCATACAAACTTGGAGGTGACAGTGTTGTATACGCAAGTAAAAGTGATGGTTCTACCTTTTGTCACTATTCAGCTAGCGAGAGACCACTGGGGTTTTCAAGCCAGACTTCTATGGAGTTACAAGAAGATTGGTTTCTTGATGGAAGAAAGGAAAATCTACTCTAAGGAAGAGCTACTCTACTGCAATAATGAAAAAGACCAAAATTCAATGCTAAATCACACCATTTCCTAACTATCTACAAGAAACTATGCTTTGCAATAATGATGTGTTGAAATGTACAACAATAAATGCTAAAAATAGAAGATGCTAAAAATAGCACTGCTGTAAATATCCGAGCTATAAATCCCAGTTCAGCCATTGGAGATCTTAGCTACAATGGGTGAAAAGTGAAAGTGCTAAAAAAATAGCTTTTCTAAAAATAACATTTTGGGATCCCTTCTTATTTTAGTCAGTCCCTGGACTAAACATAGGAAGTAAAATTCGAATTTGATATTAACAGCAGTTTGTAAATTGATTGATTAATTCATCTTGAGTTAATTAGTTAAGGAATTATGAACTTGAAGTCTATGTGAGGACATGCAACAGTTTCTCCTTTGATTGAGGGATTTATCGATCAGTTAAAGAGATAAGGATGAGTTGTAATTAGTTGGCTCAGTTAACCGAGTCAAGTCCAATTAGATTAATTTAATAGTTTGTTAAATTAATGAGAGTTCAGTTAGTTAATGCTTGCATGCATGTAACCACTATATTTCAAATAACTGAAGATTCACTCATGGATAACTCATGCATGTCAATTCAGTCGGAAACCCAGTTGAGATTAGATGGAGGGACAGTGTACTATTAGTTGCTAGAATATTCCTTGGTGAATATTCCTTGCATGTAGAAGGAATAGTATTCCTTGAGGATTGCGCAGTTGGACCTGAGGTTATAATGAGTGTGATGAGGCCAATTCACACATGTGATATCATTGGACCCCAATCAAAACTGCGCAAGGAAATAGGAGGCTTGGAGGGCTTGAGGAAGATAGATTCTATGTCTATTGAGTCTGTGAGTTGTATTGTTTGATTGCAGAGGGAGCAGGATAGCTTGAGAGCTTATTCTTTTTGTAACTTGAACAAGATTTCCACTTGTATGATAATACAGAGTTGGGGTTTTAGGCTGGTTCTTTCCCCAGTGTTATATCTTCTGTGTTATGGTTGATTACTTCTCATTCTCAGTTATATATGTTCATGCTTGATGTTGCTCATGTTCAATTAAGCTTCCGCTGATTTTTTGTAGAAGTAGATCAAGTGTTTTGCTTTAGTACATTGCATTACCAGGAGATCTACAGTGGGAAAATCTACATGGTATTAGAGCAAAGGTGATCAAGGAAGAATAGTATACAAGAAGGGAGAAGTTCGAAGTTTTGTTTCTAATTATTGAATTGAGTTCTTATCACATCTATTTCACCTATGGCATTCAGTGGTTTAAGACTCGAATATGCCCTTGATGGCAGTTCGAGTTATATAGCCTAGAAGGATCACATGGAGGTAGTATTAGAAGATAAAGGTCTAAAGGACTTCATTGATCAAGAAGTCCAGAAGGCGACTGATGCTACTCAACTAGCGGAATGGAAAAAGTGTGTGGCTAGAGCAAGGAGAATCCTCCTAGAGGGAGTTCGAGATCACATTGTCTCGAGCCTCCATGGGAAGGAGACTCCATTTTCAATGTGGAAAACATTGAAATATCTTTATCAGAATAGCAGCAATCAAAGGAAGCTAGCGCTGAAAGATAAACTTTGAAAGATCAAGTGAAAAAAGGGCAACACAATCTCTACATTCCTAAATAAGCTCACCACCTGCAGGGATGAGCTTGGAAGCGTAGGGATCGTGACAGCTGATGATGACATGGTGAGTCTTGCACTCCTCGGTCTTCCTAAGAGCTGGCATAGCTACCAAGACTTAGTTAATGGAAGAGAGAAACTGCTAGATTGGGAATGACTTTGGTTGGTCTGATGCAGGAGGAGATAAGGCGAAGCACCAGGGATGGATCTTCATCAAAACAAGATGATGAAGAAAATCTAGCTTTAGCGAGTAAAGATAAGAAAGGGAAAGGGAAAGCATCCCAATCCAAATCTTCTCATGGTGGGAAGAAGGTTGACAAGTCGAAATTGTGATGCATTCACTGTCATGAAGTGGGCCATTATGCAATGAATTGTCCACAAAAGAAACCCAAGAAGGGTTCCTCCAAGGGATCTAATGGTGATGCATTAGCCTCACAGTTTGAGCTGGATTTCTCACTTATCGCATGCATGGTTTCATCCATGCTTGGATGTGTTTGGTACCTGGACAGTGGATCTTCTTTCCACATGTTGAGTGACAAGAATCTTTTCAGTACATTGGAGGAGAAGGATCTCCAGATGCAAATCAAGATGGGCGATGTTGGAAAGTACTGTGTCTCAGGTGAAGGTACAGTTGTGTTTCAGAGGGAGCATGGTGCTTCTCTCACTCTATCTGTTGCTAAGTATGTACCAGGTTTGAAAAAGAATCTTGTGTCTGTTTCTATGCTAGAAGATAAAGGCTATGATTTAGTCTTTAGTAAAGGAAAGGTTTTCCTAAGGCATATCGGCACTGGACAGACCAAGTGAATTGGGATTTGAGTAAAGAATCTCTGCAAGTTGGAGGTAGATGACTGTGCTACACTGAGTTCCAAATCAGAGGTGGTGCAAAGCCAATATTTTGGTGAGCTATGGCATAGAAGACTAGGCCACTTAAATCATGGGGCCTTGAAGATCATGCAGCAAATTTCTACTGGCTTACCCAAGGGAAAACTAGAGCAAACAGATACATGCAAAGGATGCACCCTAGGTAAGTATGCTAAAGCTTCCTTTCACGATCAGGATAGTAGAGCTGGAGCAACCTTGGAGTGAGTTCACTCAGATGTATGTGGACCATTCTCTACAACCTCCACCGCTAAGAAAAGGTACTATGTTATTTTTATTGATGATTTTTCTTGTAGATGCTGGATCTATTTTATGTAAAAGAAGGATCAGACCTTCTTGAGGTTTTGTGAATTTAAGGCCTTGGCAGAGAAAGAATTAGGAAAGAAAGTAAAAAACTTGCTTAGCGACAATGGTGGAGAGTATGTTTCCCAGCAGTTTAAAGACTTCTGCGCTGCAGAAGGAATTAAAAAAGAATTAACAACACCTCATAACCCACAATAGAATGGGGTGGATGAAAGGAAGAATAGATCTATTGTGGGAGCAGCTCGAGCGATGTTGCATGACCAAATCCTACCACTTCATCTGTGGGCTGAGGCATGCAATATAACAGTGTACCTTTAGAACAGAAGTCCTCATTGTATCTTGGGGATGAAGACACCTATGGAGGCTTTTTCAGGGAAGCGACCAGATGTGAGTCACTTCTGTATCTTTGGATCACCAGTTTTCTATCATGTGACCAAATATTCTTGAAAGAAGCTAGACCCAACAGCTGAGTTGGGGATACTTGTGGGGTACACAAATACACCCCACAACTATCGTGTGTTTCTGCCTACCAATCAAAGGATCATAGTGCGCAAGGATCTGAATTTCGATGAGCAGAGAGCCATGCAATTGCCACTTGAGAGGGAGCTCAAGTTGCATGGTGATGAGGAACTTTTAGTTCCAAAGGAGGAGGAGCCTCCTGATGATGTGGATTAGCCACATGCAAAGGATCCAGTAGTGGGACCACCACTCCTGGAGAGTCTTCCAGAGATGAGCGGAAACGCTCGTGAGAAGCTGATAGATTGATGCTAGATGCGAGAGAGAATGTGGGCCAACCATCCTCTGAGCGCAGATAAAAGAGATCTCTGGAGAGATACATTGGCTACATGGCCTTGGTTGGGGAGTGTGTAGCAACCGAACCTTCTTCTTTTTAGGAGGAAGTGTAGCAACCAATCTAGGTTGATGCAATGGTAGAAGAGTATGGTTCTATCATATGGAACAATGTGTGGGATGTTGTCCCTAGACCTAGGGACAAGTCAGTGGTTAGTTCCCGATGGCTTTACAAGTTAAAGCAGGTAGCTGATGGCAGTGTTGAGAAACACAAGGCAAGGTTTGTTGCCCAAGGTTTCTCACAGGTTGAGGGGATCGACTACGATGAGACCTTTTCTCCCGTAGCAAGGTACTCATCTATCAGATCGATGCTAGCTCTATCATCTCAGATGGGTTGGAAGATCCATCAGATGGATGTGAAGACGACTTTGCTCAATGGGAAGATTGAGGAAGAGCTATACATTGAGCAACCCAAAGGATTTGAGACCTTTGATCATGAGTTGCATGTTTTCCGACTCAAGAGAGCATTATATGGGCTGAAGCAAGCACCCCATTCTTGGTATACCAGGATCGACAGCTATTTCACCGGGTTGGGCTTCACCAAGAGTGAAGCAAATGTGAACCTTTACCACATCATGGTACAAGGTAAGCCATTGATTATTTTACTTTATGTCGATGATCTAATTTTGACAAGTGATGATCAGCTGATCAAATCTTGCAAGGAGGACCTTGCAAGAGAGTTTGAGATGAAGGACATGGGCCTCATGCACTACTTTCTAGGCATGGAAGTGTGGTAGAAAGATGGGGAAGTATTTGTGTCTCAAGGTAAGTATGCCAATGAGATACTCAAGTGCTTTCACATGGAGAAGTGCAAACCCATGCAGACTCCTATAGCTGGGAACTGGAGGAAGGAGGATGCTACTTCAGGTGAGGTAGTAGCTGCTACTGTTTATCGGCAGTTGGTGGGTTCACTTATGTATTTGGTGAACACATGACTCGACTTATGCTTTGCGGTGAACTAGCTAAGTCAAGCGATGGTTCAGCCTACCAAGCTATTTTGGAAGGTAGCGAAGCATGTGTTGAGATATCTCAGAGGCACTACACAGTACAGATTATGGTATAGGTGGACAAAGGGAGTAAAGCTTCAAGGCTTCACAGATGCAGATTGGGTTGGTAGTCCATCAGACCGAAAGAGCACTTCTAGAGGAATCTTCAACCTTGGTTCAACTGCAGTTTCTTGGTATAGCAAGAAACATAGATTAGTCGGACTTAGCTCAGCAGAGGCTGAATACATGGTTGCCAGTCAGGCAACATGTGAGGCCTTTTGGATGCGGAAGATTCTAGTGGGATTGTTTGGTAAGATGATGGATCCTAGGGTGATATACTGTGATAATTAGAGTTGCATAAAACTCTCTGAGAATCCAGTGTTTCATGATAGGTCCAAGCATATAGATATCCATTACCATCATCTACGGGACTGTGTGGTCAAGAGGATCATGATGTTGCGGTATGTTTCGACCGAGGAGCAGGATGCAGATATTTTGACTAAGGCATTGTCAAAATGCAAGTTCGAGTTCCACAGAGACAGGATCAGGGTTACTAATAATCCCTTTCTTGTTGAGAGGGAATGTTGAAATGTGCAACAAGAAATGCTAAAAATAGAAGATGCTAAAAATAGCACTGCTATAAATAGCAATTCAGCCATTGGAGATCTTAGTTACAATGGGTGAAAATTGAAAGTGCTAAAAAATAGATTTTCTAAAAATAGCATTTCGGGATCCCTTCTTATTTTAGTCAGTCCCTGGACTAAACATAGTAAAATTCGAATTTGATATTAACAGCGGTTTGTAAATTGATTAATTAATTAATCTTGAGTTAATTAGTTAAGGAATTATGAACCTGAAGTCTATGTGAGGACATGCAACAGTTTCTCCTTTGATTGAGGGATTTATCCATTAGTTAAAGAGATAAGGATGAGTTGTAATTAGTTGGCTCAGTTAACTGAGTCAAGTCCAGTTAGATTAATTTAACAGTTTGTTAAATTAATGAGAGTTCAGTTAGTTAATGCTTGCATGCATGTAACTACTGTATTTCAAATAATTGAAGATTCACTCATGGATAACTCATGCATGTCAGTTCAGTCAGAGACCCAGTTGAGATCAGATAGAGGGACAGTGCATTATCAGTTGCTAGGATATTCCTTGGTGAATATTCCTTGCATGTAGAAGGAATATTATTCCTTGATGATTGCGGAGTTTGACCTGAGGTTACAGTGAGCGTGATGAGGCCAATTCACACATGTGATATCATTAGACCCCAATCAAAATTGCGCAAGGAAATAGGAGGCTTGGAGGGCTTGAGTAAGATATATTCTATGTCTATTGAATCTGTGAGCTGTATTGTTTGATTGCAGAGAGAGAAAGATAGCTTGAGAGCTGATTCTTTTTGTAACTTGAACAAGATTTCCACTTGTATGATAATACAGAGTTGGGGTTTTAGGCTAGTGCTTTCCCCAATTTTATATGTTCTGTGTTATGGTTGATTACTTCTCATTCTCAGTTATATCTGTTCATGCTTGATGCTGCTCATGTTCGATTAAGCTTCCGCTAAATTGTTTGTAGAAGTAGATCAAGTGTTTTGCTTTAGTACATTGCATTTCCAGGTGATCTACAGTGGGAAAATCTACATGTTGAATTAACATGAACCAAATGCTATTATCTAAGCATGGAAGTAAACATAATCAAACATCACTAATGTGCAAGTAAAGGTACTGAAATAAATCTATTTTTGTCTTTTTGTCTTTTCATGCAAAATCAAGTATGCAAACTAATTTCTTTTGGTGATGTGGCAGGTGAATTAAGGATGTTGGAGGATGGATGGAAGGTTTAGGATATGGTTGGATGGTGTGGGAGACCCTTGGGTGACCTTTGGTGTCTTCCTAGAGGTTTTCCCTTAATTTGGCCTCAAAAAAAGCCATTATAGGAAAACCTATAAGATTCCCTATAAGCCTATAGGATATAGCCAAGAGCAAAATGGGAGGTGTTGGAGGTGATGGAAGGCTTAGGGAAGGTTCTAGATGGGTGGAATGAAATGAGGAAAGGTCTAGGATCACTCAAAAGTCAACAACAAGGATAGAAGATGGTTGGATTCGCTCAATGTGCATGGAAGAATTTCTATGTAAAATCATGAAAACTGGTGAAGGCAATGGTGAAAACAAGGAATGACTATGGTGGATGAAGTGGAAGGTGGTTGTTGGCTATGAAGTCTTTTTCTACTCCTGAAGTACCTTCTCTACATAAAACATGTATAATTTCCAAAAAGCTATGTAAACAAGAAGCATTCTCGTAAGCTAGAAAAGCAGAATTAATGAACTAACTGCCTACATTATGCATGAGGAAAGTTGTTGAAAGGAATGAAATCATGGATGAGATCTACTGCAAGAATGAAGATAGAAGATATGGCAATAAAATCCTACTTTACAAAACTTATCAAATGTTAACTTAAATACAGTAAACTCTAAAGCTCATACAAGAAATAGAAATCTGTGTTTTTGGGGCTGCATAAGGGTCCCTTCCTCAAATCATGGTCCCAAAGGGAGGAAATTAGGCCAAGACACCTACTGATAGCCTTGTGGTACTCCTTTCATCCCTACTAACCTACTACTGAAGTAAGGCACAAATGGAAGCAAACCAATAAACAACCAATCCAATCTACACTACTTGCAATGAAAATACATCTAAAGTCAAATTAATAATGAAGCTATGAGACTAATATAAACATACAGATATAAGAAAGAGGAGCCTTGGCTACTAGGTTTGGGCCCTAACCCAATAGCTTCAATCCTCTGAGTTAACTCAGTGCTAGCTCAAAACAAAACTCATTCTTATTACCAAAACAAAAAATTACATCAACAAAACTTCCACAAGTCTGGAGCTCGAAAATAACTTAGAGTTCTACAACCAAAATTTGAATCCCAATGAATCTCTAGGCCTCTCTAATTATGCAATTGAAGTCCCCAATGACTTCCTTAAAATTATGGGGGCTTGGCTCCCAAACTCAAGATAAACTAGCTCTTTGTCTCTCACTTTCTCAGTTGCCTTCTAATCCTCATGGCTTGGCTACTTGAACTCCGAGCTGGGGTGATGGATGGAGGAATATTCGAATGGGGGAGAAGTAAACGAGGATTATTTACCTCCTACAATCCCTCTCCCTTGTCCCATTCGAGTTTTAACCTTAGTATTTGCCAAAATTCCTTTATTTTCTCCTTCAATCCTGCATTCAATGCATATTAGTCCACTAGGCATAATATCCAACTCTAACTCGTGTCATAAACAAAATATAATAAAAAACATGTAATAAGTTGTGAGAAAAGTTGGTTTGACTAAGCTAGAAGGTGAATTAAGGCACATATAATTACCCAATGATGAGACTCATCAATATCCAAGGTCGGAGTTCCATAACCGATGCCACCCTCCCTACTTCGAGATCTAGACATCAACACATAGGCCAACTAGATGTCCTCCCAAGCATCTTTCCATAATATGATTCATCTCTCCCTATAATATGTAACATCAACCAATCCAGGCATGCTTCTAAAATATTCAAACTTCTTATTCAGAAGATATTTTGTCAACACATCAACTACCTATTCATCTAACAAAATATATTATAGCTTCACGATGCCATCTTATACCAAAATCTTAATGTAATGGTACTTGTTGTTGATATTCTTCATCATTGCATGAAATGCGGGGACTTCATACATCTTGATGATACTTTGATTATCACAATTTATCACCATAGGATCCAGAGGCTTTCCAAACAAATATAATAATAATTTTCTTAACCAAAAAAATTATTTTCCTACTTCACATGCAACAACATATTTTGCTTCGACACTACTTAACGCAACAAGATCCTTTTTTCTACTCATCCATGGAATCATTGCAGATCCCAAACTGAAACATGCACCGGTAGTGCTCCTTCCATCAGTCTCACTACCACCCCAATCAAAATTGGTAAAACCTGTTAACTTGACTTCCTTTCCATCATACTTTAGGCAACGATGTATTGTGCCATGTAGGTATCTTAAGATATGCTTGGGAGTTATCCAATGGTCATGACGAGGCTCCAATTGAAATTGACAAAGAACATTTGCAGCAAAACATATATTAGGTATCGTATTTATCAAGTACATCAGATAACCCACCAACTTTGATAACTCGTAGGATCAACGAGACTAGAATTGGAGCTTCTTAACTTCTTGAGATTAATTATCATGGGAGTGATCATAGGCTTGGGATCGATCATACTAACTCATTTTGTAACATATTGATTATGTACTTCCCTTGACCAAGATTCATCTCACTGGGTTTTTGCCAAACTTCAAAGCCCAAGTAATAATGCATGAGTCCCAAATATTTCATTTCAAATTTTGTTGCCAACCTTTTCTTGCATTCTAAAATTTTGTGCTCTACACCTGTAATAAAAAAATCATCCACATATAGTAGTATAATGACAGGTTCATTCTTCACTATCTTGATGTAGAGTTTTTCATCAACAAGAATTTTGACAAATGCAATCCTCAAGATATATGCATCCATTCTTGCATACCAAGCCCTAGGAGCTTACTTCAATCCATATAGATCTTTCTTGAGTCTATAAACATGTGTATTCCTGTTATTTATTTCAAATCCTTCATGTTTTTCAATGTATAATTCTTCATTAATGGTTCAATTTAGAAATGTTGTTTTGACATCCATTTGATGGATATTCCATCCCATAGTAGTAGCTAGTGAAACCAAGGATTTTATAGTGGTATACCTGGCAATAGGACCTGTTGGGTGTGAAGCCTGATTATCTTCTGTATTCAAAAGTTTCAGTCAGATGTATACCCCAGGAAGACTGTACACCCCTCCACACAGGGGGGACTTCCCCCCCCGCAGGGGTCCGAGGGGGGTAAATCCCCCCAGCCCCCCCCAGCTGGGGGGTCTGGGGGCTAGCAGTCCCCAGCGGGGGTTTCGAGGGCAGTGCTCCCAAAGCTAAAAATAGATGTAAAATTGCCTTGTAAAAGTCTAGTAATTTCTAGTCAATCTAGGCCATTCATCAGGCAGATGATCTGATGGTAGAAGTTATGTTTAATTTAGGTTTTTTGCCCTAGAAGGCAACCCCTCACTATATATGAGGGAATTGTATTGTGTCTATGCATATCTGTATTCTGAGTGAGGAAGAGAGAGGAGATTGAGAGCAAAGAGGGTGTTATAGCGGATCTACTGTAGGTTGTATCTCTTCAGTTTGCTGGATAATATAAAAGGAAGGACTGGTTGTTTCTCCATGGGCGTAGCCCAAACTGGGTGAACCACGTATATCTGTGTCTCTCTTGTTTTATGCATTTTCTGTGTTTATATTTCTGCAATATTTTATGTGTTCCATTGCTCCGTAATATATATAATTTTCTAACAAGAACAAAGGTTTCTTCATAGTATATTCCTTACTTTTTTGAGAAACCTCTTGTGAAAAGTATAGCTTTGTATTTAACTATGCTTCCATCAACAACATGTTTGATTTTGTAAATCCATTTGGAAGTGACAACCTATTTTACACTTGGTCTAGGAACAATTTCCGAAACCCCATTCCTCATGATGGATTGATGATCTTCCTGCACCACCTTCTTCCATTCGTATTGATGAGGAGCTTATTCAAAGATAGTTGGTTCTCCTTCTATTAATTTTGTAATGTATGTTTCATATCCTGAATATTTCTTTAGTCTTTTTTTTTTCTAAAAGGTCCTTTAGTTTCTCCATGTCCTTAAGAAACTTCAAGTGTATCTTTTAACCAATTTTGCCTCTTCTTTGTTTCAGGAATGATTATAGGTTGAATAGGCTCTCTTGCTCCTTATTCTTCTTCTTCTTCTTTTGTATTTTTCTTGTTATGATGCTCTTCTTCTTCAAATAGTGGTGTATGTTCCTCATCAAGTTCTATTGGTATATCTTTGGATCTTTTGTAGGCATGGTTTTCATCAAATATAACATCCTTGTTAACTTAAATTTGTCTTCCTTCCTTGATGTAGATTATATAAGCCTTTGATGAAATACTATAGCCAACAAAGATCCCTTTTATGCTTGTAGAATCCAACTTCTTTCACTTGTCTTTTGCAACATTAGTGTATGTAGGACACCCAAATATTTGAATGTGATCTACACATGGCTTCTTCCCTGTGAATGCTTTTTCTGGTGTCATATTATCAAGGATTCTATGAGGACTTCTATTTTGTATATATACTATTGTCATGGTTGCTTCTCCCCATAGAATATTTGGTAGATATTAATCAAATAACATAGTCCTTATGCATTCTTCAATGGTTCTATTCTTCCTTTCTGAAACTCCATTCTACTCGGGGTTGTAGGGAATACCTGCTTAATACTTGCTTCTTTACAATATGAAATCAATGAGATCCCTCTTAATACCTTCTTCTTTACAATATGGAATCAACCCTTTTGAAGTTTAGTCCCCTCCATTGTCGAATCTCAAATTTTTTATCTTTATTTTGGTTAAGGTCTCAAATTCGTATTTAATTTCCTTAAAATTTTCAAATACTTCATCCTTTGCCTTGAGAAGATATATCCATGTATTTCTAGAGTGATCATCAATGAAGGTCACATAGTAAACATGGCCTCCAAGAGATTTATTAGACATCAATAGACACATATCGGAATGAATGAGGTCTAGTATCTCTTTAGAACTTGTATTACTACTTGCAAATGTTTACCTAGTATTATTTCCCAAAGCACATCCATTGCATACTCCTTCATGATCTCCCTTGATGTTGGGGATGTCGTTTACCATTTGACTAAGAGAGGGTATTAACTTGTAATGAATATGACCATATCTTCTATGCCAAAGATCAATAGGTTTTATCTCCATGTGAACTAGGGTTTGAGGATATGGTGTTATAACTCTATATAGTCTTCCTTTATGAACTCCAATAACCTTTTCCTTTTCAATAATTGAATCATTTCCCTACAAAAAAACCTTACCATCTACAAAGGAAACCCTATCTCCTTTATCTTCTAAATAAGAAATGGAAAGTAAATTCTTTTTCAAATTTGGGACATAGAGTATGTTGTGGAGGTGTATATTTTATCCAGTTTCTAGCTTCAATGATGTAGATCCTAGGCCCTTGACTACATAACTGTTGTTGTCTCCTAGCTCCACTACATTAGATTATGGTTCCCTTGAAAGAGTATGAATTTTTCCACTTTCTCCTATCATATGTCTTGATTCTCCACTATCAATGATCCATGTGGTGTCATCATCAATAGTACATGTACATGTAGCCAAGAATCCTTCACTCTTGACTCTCCTAGATAGATTGTAGATGATTCTTCCAATCTAGCTTCTTGCAACTTTCATGGTATTGAGACCCATCTTCAAATAGCTTTCCATACAGGGATCAACCTTTTCTTCCAAGACTTATTTTCCATTCTTCAAGTGATTTCCAACAACGTGATCTTCAAACTTCTTCCACCTTAGCTCTAATACCATGTTGAGAAATCAATGCTTATAGGAATTAGGGTTTGATTCCTCTTTCTTGATAGTTACTTGTGAATTATGTTGGATTATTTTACTTATTTATTAGTTTATATTTCATCAAGAAATTACCAAGTTATATTTATGTGAATACCACAAGAACAAGAGACACAAGATGTAGGCACTTAGCTAGGGAAAAACCCCTTCAAGGGGAAAATTCATTTCAACTCTTCCACTAGTAGATTTAAATCAATATGAGACAATCCAAGACCCTTTAAACCTAGACAAAGACCTCCTCCAAACTCCAAGTCAACCCTTCCTTCCAATAGTTGATCCTTGTCAAATTCTCCAAGTGACTTCTCGGTAGCAGCTTCAATCTAGAATTTTTGTCCCCAAAAATAGATTTTCAGCCCCCAACTACAAAATTTCAAAACTACAATAGGCTCATAACTTTTTCCCCAACAACTGCCCAAAAAATTCACACGTGTGAGATATGAATAGCCCAAAAACTCAAATTAGGTCTTCTCACCTTATTTCGTCCTTCTCTAGTTACTTCACTCTCTTTTCAGCTTCTATTCCTTGAAGATCGAACTTGTTGAGTGAGTTCTCCAAACAGGTCGAACTATCTCTCTATATATAGCCTTTTTGCTAGGTCAAATTGCCCTAATGTAGGTCGACTTCATGGGGACAAGGATGACTTAATGTGGAGGTGACAAATAACCGTTTTTACTCAAAAATAATTCTTTTTACATGATATAAAAACCCAAGAAGGGTCTAATAAAAATGACAATGACTCTATTGACTCAGGACAAAACCTATAAGCCATCAATGGAGGCTTTGACCTATAAAACATTGACCCAAGCATGAAACTCGTACTTTAATAAGTCATTTTATTTAATAATAAAATTTCTTTTGAAAAGTACAATTATGAATACTGACACTACTTACGTTCTTCAACAGCAGTGATGTACTTGATGTGCATTACATTTTTTCTAATGTTTGTGTTGAGTTAAAATAGGTTATGTTTGTTTGTGGATTTGTTGAAATTTCATGATGAACATTGTGACCCTATCTTGTTCTTTGGAAATATAAGTAGAAGAACATGATTAAGAATATAGGAATGGGACATCAATAAGGATTGATGGTTGGAAACGAAAAAATTATAGAAAGGACTATGTTCAATATGATGAATGAAAGATATGTTTTCATGATCCCTTGTTTGGAATTATGCATACATAATAAATGAAATCATGTTTTATTGACTACTTATGTTTGATCATTGAACCAAGGGTGGAAAGAAATACAATTCTTGTGTATAGAATGGTTAGGAAATATAGTGTCATGATCAAACAATATGGATGATGGTAAACCAAAATGGGAGAAAACATGGATGAAGTTCAAATTAGACATGTGAGGTGCCATGTTAGTATTCTTACAAAGGATTGTGATAATCATTTTAGATAAATTGTTGACAATAACTAATACATAGTTATGTCAATGGTTCATTGTGGCTAAACCCAAGAGAAAATATAATTAGCAGATTCTCAAAGTCTAGAAAGAATAGGCAATGACATATACATACTTTGGTCTAGAAATCTCACATGAAAAGAAATATTTTTAGTAGCATTCAACATATTATTTCATGAAATACCAATAGAAATGTTTTTCCAATGTGGCTATACTCATGAAAAGCTCAACATGTCACTTATGGAAATTAAACGTAGATGGGGAGGATAAAAATCAATCCTCTCAATCATTTAGACTAGACTTAATTGACAATAGTTATGTTGTTATACAAAGGCAAAACATAAATGGAAAGTTTGTAAAGTATTACCCACCTCCTTTAAATAAATGACCATGGACTCACTAAATTATCTTGTTAGATAAATGTGTGATTTAAAGTTTGTTTTTGGTATGTGAGTTTATATTTGTTCATTTTGGTTGTATTTGAGATAGCCTTAGAAATTTATCCCCTAGTTTTGTGAGTGGCTTAGGGGATATGTTCATTTTGATTATTGTGGTTGTTATACCGCCATTTTATATTTGAATAAATCCTAACTTAAAGGGAGTATTATTTTAATAGCATGGAACATTAATCCTTGATGCACAAGAGATACTATGATTTTGGAGTGGAAGATCTTGGGCTTCCTTTGTTGTCTTGTCAGAGAGAGTGTTAAGGATCATTTCCCCAATAGAGGCATGCATAACTCAATGCATGCACCAGTAGGGTGGCATAGGGTTATGAGCCTTAAATTTTCCAATGGCATTTGTATATTGGTTGGAGCCACTAAATAATTCTTAGAACTCAAAGAGAACTCAAGTGGACTACTTTATGTGATTGCAACATCAAGAGCATAAAAAATAGAATTAGTATCCTTTATGCTTATTTTATTTATTTGATTTGATAATAAAAAGGAGAAAAAAGAAAAAAAAATTAAGTTCCTTGATTATTGTTCTTTCCTTATCTTGATTGAAGAATGATTGTTGAAAGAAAAATGAAAAATAAACTTTCCATCATGTTTAGATTGATTTTAGGTTTTGATTTATTTATGTGATATTTCTAAATAGTTTATCCCGATTTCAAGTTGTTGTGTAATGGTATTGTAGCATGGCTTAATCCATGTTATATTTTGTGTTCCATGTGACTACATAGGTTTAATGTTGTTGAAGCTTTACTTGCATTGTTGAGATAGATCTTGCACTAGTTATGCATGACAATTTAGTTTCAGAGAGAGCATTAGTGATATATTTTAATGAGAATTTAATCACTAAATTGGAAAAATGTGAAAAACAAATCCTCAATATTAGGTAATTAGATTCACATAGTTAAATTGGTTTATAAAAGTAGAATATAAATCAATGTATAATAATGTGAACATGTGTTTAATGTTATTTTAGTGTTTAATTGGTTACCCGTGGAATTTGTTAGATAATGAATGAGAATGAAATAATACTTATGGTTTAAGACAATGATGATGATGATCTAATTTTAAGGTCACAGCGAAGCTAACCACCAGATTGGTGTATAAGACCCCTTTGTTTATGGGACAAGGAATTTTTGTTGGAAAAGTGAATGAAAAATCATTAATTAATATTAACAAGCATATTGTTAATCATATTGAAGAAGATTGATTGCTCTTAAAAAATTATGATTGTTGAAAAAATGTTAAGTTCAACATAAAATGTCACAAACGGAATGATGGGAATGTTTAGTCTATTATTATTATGAAGAATATTGATTATTAAAAAAACGAAAGCAAGATTGTTCACAAAGATTAACTAATATTAAATTCAACATGAAATATTACAATGAGAATGATGGGACTATTAGTCTGTTATTATTGTGAACATATGATTAGAAACAATCATGTTGACATAAATAAAATTAATTATATTTGAGTGTATATTTAAAAATAAATAAACAACAAAACATACATAATTTAATGAAAACAATTGTATTTACATTTGACTTAATAAATATGTTTTCTTTATAAAGGATTTAAATAAGACAAACAATTAAGAATACAGCACTTAGAAACTTGTAATTTCCCATGCAAATTCTACAAAAGAAATTACATCATTGGCCCTCCACTATCAATGACGAGACCCATGCATGGGTAGCGAAGGAGGATAGTAATGAATAAAATGTCCAAACACTACTTATTATTGATTAAGCTCTTGATTTTAAGGATGAGATTGAAATTGATATCATTAATAACTTATTTTTTTACTCTTATCCATCCTAGCATATGGTCTCATAGTTCCTTGAACATATCTTGGACCATTGCTTGCAAGAAAATTGTTCCTTGTCTATTATTTCATTCAATCAATGTCTTCTTCATCTTATTCTACAACAAAACTTCTAGTGTATCAATAGAAATTATCCTAGTGAAAACATTAAATATCAATCCTATATTAGAGACCTCTTAACAATGTTGGGCTCAAGGCACCTAATTTACACTTCAGATACCAAAATTATAAGTACAGAGTTGATTAGAGATATAAACCAAACTAGAAGATAAATTATCATAAACCTTTAAATGCACATGAGAGAATTAATGAACATGAAATAAACCAAAAGTATAAATACGGAGTTGATAAGATATATAAACCAAACTAGAAGATAAATTAACATAAAACTTTAAATGCACATGAGATAATTTAATGAACATAAAATAAACAATGACACACCATAAAGATTCACATATCACACAGATATTTTACCCTATAAACCCTTAACTGGTAAAATCAACCAACCTTTAAGCATCACCACTCTTATATTCTCAATCGAATATTATAACCAATTTACAATGAATGTCGACCTTAGTCCAATATAATACTAATGCATTTATACATCACCCAATATCTATCAATCATGAATATTCATCATCTCATCATCTCTCTCATTAGCCTTACATCATGTTATATTTATAGGCATAAAAAACCCTAAGTTGTAGCTTCTCAAATCAGTGTAGGTGGTTGAAGGTCATTGGTCGAGATCTTATGAATCTTGGGATCCTAACCATTTTCTGACCAATTTCTATTGTAGTTGATCTCCTTTTACCACTAGTCGACCACTAGTATAGGTAAATTGTTTACATATTCTCAATTTTGATCCTTTTGACTACTCTAGTCAACTTTTGACTTATGTTGGTCACTTAACTACACATCAACTTTGATTGATATAACTGATCTTAGCTTAATTTTCATCCTATCAAATGAACCATCAACTTGTTTTCTCATTGACTTGATTTCAACCATCCCATCAACTTACTATCTATAGTTGATTATTCCCAACTAGACTTGTTGAGATTCATTTCTAGTCATCTTATGAGGCTATTCAATCAACTAACTAAACTTTGATAAATTGAGATAACTTGAAAAGAGTACAACACCTCAACATTTTCCAAATTGTATTCTTTGCATGCATTTTTAGTACCATGCTTTTAGTGAACCAAGGTCCCTAATACCAAATTCTCTCTACACCAAGATAATTTACCAACACTCACCAACTTTTATAGAAATTCTACAACATTCTTCACCATGTGTACTTTTATCAACATCATCTTCTTGCTTTCCACCAATATTTAATGAAATTATATTATACATCAATATGTTTTGTCCTTGAGTGGTAAGTTAGGTTATTTTCCAGGAATATTGCACTATGACAATCACATCCTATCCTTATTTATTGTTGAACAAATCCAATCAATTTTGAACATAGCTAATGATGATCCCTATCAATAGGTATAACTTGAAGTTCATTATGCTATCCTTCAGCCTTAAAACTATCCTTCTCTCACATTTATTTGCATTTTTTGTTAAAATATGCTTAGTAATAAGAGTAAAAGGTGTTTGTCATAGAATGTGACCTAATGTGATTAAATTGTAGGAAAGGAAGAATTTTTTAGGCATTTTTTATGTAGGGGCTTAATGAACACAATCAGGAGGGAATATAGGGAGGCTTTTCCACCTTAACTCTCTAACTCAACTTGAGATCACCAAATCCTCACTAACAATATTGAATTCACTCACATCTGAGTAACTCCAAGTGCATGAGAAGCTCAAGGAGGACAAGATCCATAATTTTCGAGAAAGGAGGAAATCACTCCTATTTTCAAGGGAGTTGCTATCAGCTACCCTTTTGTATAAATAAACAAGTTGAAAGGCTCATTAGGATTCAAATTTTTTATTCAACTAGGAGTAGCTATTGAGCCCAAGGCTTAACATTGTTATTGTTAACTTCCGTATGATGTATGAGACTACTATTTCCTGATAATGAGAATTTGGTCATTAAGATGCATCTAAGCTAGTGTTACCCATAGGATTTGGTCCCTCTTTCATTGCAGTAGATGTTAAGCTACAAAAACTTGTGATTGCAGGCTTCCCTATCACCTGACTTATGCGAGAATGGTTGGAAAGATTTACAATTTCAGTACAAAAACATTTTGTTTATGATTTCTTGGAAACAAATAGATGTTAGTTTTCCTTCTTCATATTTAATTTCTGCAACTTAAGAGTTATTTCATTTATCAGAAAAGTGTTGTGGCATAGAATAATGTTATTCAAATTCAACTCATACTTTCCATCATAGTTTATATCACTGTGTTAATGATCAATTGATGCATGCATGTGGCTAGTTGTAGGGTTGTGTTAATCTATAGGGGAGAGAACCTCTTTCATATCCACTTGGACTTCTCCATATTCTCCTTCCACCCTTCAATTCTTCTCCCAAAACTTTGTTTCCACAGTCACTTTGTTTAGACAATTAAGGACACCATGGGCATTCATCTTGGTGTAAGACAGACCTCTGAGAGGTCTTGGGCTTGGATAGGAGGCTTCCCCAACCTTCCTTCACTCCCTCCTACCTTCATCCACCTCTTCATGCCTTCAAGACACCATCTCCACCTTAAAAAGGCTCTTGGAACCCCTCCTATAGCAATACATGTCCTCCTGTAGCAATATAGGACCTCTAACAGCAGCACCTGTAGCTAGCTGATAGCACCACTTTCCTCCACCTGTTTGTCTCCCCACTTCAATCTTAGTTCATTCAATATGAATAATGACCCCGGATTGTGATTTTATGATCAAGAGAAGCTCCTAGAACACTCCAACTACCTCTTTTTCTCACTTAAAAACATGGCAAGATTATTGTTTTCTTCATTCACAGGCATGATACAAGTTAGAATTCTGATTTTTAGGCAAATTTGAAGTAGATCAATGGTACATGAAAATAGGTTACTAATTTGATGAATTATGCAAGATAGAGTAGCTTTAATTATGTAGGTATATTAACCCTTTCTCTTTCATGTAATGTTAGTTAGCATCTACAAGTTGAACAAATGGCATTTTCATTTTCATAGTTAAGAATCAGTTTTCAATTGTGCTTTCACTATAGTTGAATTGGAGGAATGGTCTCTGAACACCTTGATCTAATGTCATGACTAAGGGTGGAATGAGTAGAATCTGATCTATTGTGCATATAGCATTGTCACCTCTAAGTTTGTATGAACCCTGGGTTGATAATTTGAGTTGAGGAGCCCCTGGGAGTTGTAACACTCTTGGTGCAATACCAGGGCTCACCACTTTTTGGCGTTGTTTCCAGGGATGTGTCTAAGTAGGTTTCGTTTCTACTTGAACATTGTTTTTCTATTTTGCATCAGTCTTATTTCTTTCAAAGAGTGAAAAATTCAAAAAAATTGTTCTTTCATTCCTCGTAGGAGTAGGGATAATCAAGGAAAATTCCTGCCCAAAACCCCCGCACACTCAAGCGGTGAACCTTCATTCTTATTTGGTGACTGTGAACTTCCCTCTCTAACCACAGGGTAGTTAGAAGATCCTCTAGGTGAGCAACCTAAAATTTTTGAGGAACATATTGGGGAAGAAGAAGAACCCATCTCACTTACCCAAACCATGGTTGAAAACTAAAACAATGAGTTCTTCCCTATTAGAGAAACCAATGGAGAGGATAGGATGAAAAATATAATCCCTGCTATCTTTTGACATTTCCATGGACTAACCTCTAAAGATTCTGATACCTTCATGTTTGAGTTTCTTATTGTTTTTTGGACCTATAACTATGCATGTGATGAGCAAAAGTTGAATTTGTTTCCTTCTACCCTCAAAGATGTAGCCTTGCACTAGTTTATGAGTCTACTTGGAAGCAGCATCACCACTTCGGCCCAAATGCCACAAACCTTCAATGATAAATATCATGATTATTGTAGGTCAAAAGAAACAGAGGAAATATTTAGGATCACCCTTGGACCTGATGAATCTTTGGAAGAATATGAGGAAAGGTTTCAATTTAATTATAGGAGGGCCAACGATACCATTGATGTTGAGTCACTCAAGCTAGTTCTTCTCTGAGCGATCAGGGAAGATGTAATGAAAACCCTAAACATGATATCTGGAGGAGATATATACCAATTTCCTTATGATGACATCAAATTTGTATTCAAGAACTATTCTAGGTGTTATCACATGGATTGAACCTCACGCTGAAGGAAGGCAATGCTAGGGTAACTACAAACCACGCTTAGCCAAGTAGCTAGCCCTACTAGGCCGGGAGAGGGCTCTCCCCGTAAGGATCTCAGCCAAGATGACTGGATCAGGTAAAGGATATTAGGCTAGGTATAGTAGCACGAACTTTTGATTGGATTTTGAAGGGGTTTTGCTGGATCAGGAGGAGCTGGACAATTTAGATCTAGGGAACTAGGTCAGAATTACAGGGTGTTCAATGGGGTAAGGTAGGCATAGGCTTTAGCACTCAAGGGCTTGATGGGATGAGATGTTTTAGACTGGTGAGAAGCTAAAAATGGCATGTGAAAACCATGTATCCTTCCTAGACTGCAGAAAACATGAAATGGTGAACGGTTTCCCAAGGCAGAGCACTGATGTAATGAATTCAACCTATCAACTTGAAAGCATTCAACTAGAAGCAATGAAATGATTAAAGAAGCATACAAAACAAATTAACATATGATCACATAAGAAGAAACTGTACTAAAACTCCATACCACATGGATCCCATAAAAATAGCTGCAATTCTTATTAATCTCCTGCTAAACTACTACAAGATGGTGTACAATCAAGGTCTAAGCATCCAACTGAGTCCAACCCTTTACAGTGAGAAAGAAGAAGAAGATATAGACATGAATTCAACCTCCTCCCATCCTCAGGGGTCGAATCCCTAAGATGAGTAGCTAATATAACTAATACTGAACAAGAAACAGGAATATAGGCATCTCAATAACTTGCCTCTAAAAGTGAAAAACTAATTCATTTGATCTCAAACTGACTTCTAAAGCAATGAATCTACCCTCTATTACAATTTATCTATCATAGTTACACGCCAAGTCATCATTTACAAAGGTGAAACAACCTCCATGAGAGAGAATCCAAGAACATAGTCAAAAACTGGAAAAATGGCCATCCTAAGCAAAATCTGCCCTACGCGCAATGCCATTGGCCCAACACATAGTGCCACTTTCAGGTCCCTTTTGTAGGCCTTCCCGGCATCCCAATTGAGCTCATGATAGCTCATTGGAAAGATCTTCAAGTCTAATTTCCAAAAAACCTGGAATTTCTTCATTTGAAGCTCATTTGACCCCTCAAAACGTGATTCTCCCAAGACTTCTTTTGTGTGTCCAAAAAGTGGCAGAAAGGTCATTTTTAGGGTGTTTTTTGACCTTTTGGTGGACCAGTTCTTCCCAAAAAAATTTGAAAATATCTAGGGTGCATGTCCTCATTGCTCTAAATCCAAAAATTCAAACCATTTCTTCATTGGGTGCCCCTAGGAAAAGCGTAGCGCCGGTGGCGCTGCGCGTTTAGGCAGTTTTCCTGTGTGTAGAATTTCAAAAATTGGCAAATGACAAAAATTTCTCCAAACTTGCCCAAAATTGGTGAGAAGCACCATCATCAAGTGTCCTGATGAGCCAAGGAAGCTTCAGCAAGCATCCTAAGCCTATCCTCCTCCTTTTTTCCTTTCAAAGCCTGCCTTAGCCTAGTTTTCATTTTCTTGACCCTCATATTGCAAATCTTGTTTCAGGTCCTGTAATGATAGGCCATGTGTCTGATCATCTAATTTTCTCTATTGGCCTTCTATAGCAGCTTCTCAAGGTGCAAGCTGACTCTCTCAAGCCAAGTCTCTCTATCATCTTCAATCTCTTTCTAAATGGAATTCAAAGTGACAGGTACCTCTTTATCACTTTGTCGTTTTACCTTGAGCATTTCCAGCTCCATGAGGACTTGTTTGTCACTCAATTGCTTGTTTTCTTGCTCCAAATATGTGATTACATACTTGGCCCTCTCTAAATTGTCCATCAGAGCTTGTACTTGAGCTTCCCTTTCTTGTATGATGATGTCTTTTATTGTGCCTTTGTCTTGAGCCTCTAATTCAATGATTTCCACTCCATGATGAGTATAACGTTGCTCCAACCCATCATGCTCAGTCAAGTCAAAGTCCCTTTCCTCCTCATCATCCAAACTCTCCTCCATCATCTTCTCCTTCCCTTTGTGCAGCTATTGCACCTGTACTTGTTGTGTCGATAAACAAGGAAAAGCCCCTTCCACATCCTATGGAGCTATCATTTGCCTATGGGTTGATGAAGAAGGAAAGGTCCCTTCCACATCCCGTGGAGAAAACACTTGCCTATCCACTGCAAATAATCTCTTTATTCCCCTCTGATATGTCATGTAACTGGGAACCTCAGTAGTTCTAGTCTCCTTGGATTCCTCATTCACCTGAACACTTCTATAAGGTCCCCTTGCTTCTTAATACACTGATGGAGGAATTTGAGGACCCCTGAAGATGTCACGAGAAATAAAGGTCTCCCAAGAGATGTTGAGAAGACTGAGATGATGAAGCACAATCATCTTAATCAGGGAATAGTGATAGAGATTGCTCATCTGCTGAAGGTATGGCTTCTTCTGGACAAAATGAGCCATCTTCTCAATATTCCTGAACAAGAAGTAAGGGAGGTTCAACATCCTCACCCTGGTAAAATGCATGAGAAGCCTGATGTGATAGGTGTACAGCCTAGAGAATCTGCCCTCACAAGTGAAATACTTCATGATGATTTTCATCACAGGGACGTACTTGTCTTTAAGAAATCTGAAAGGGAAAATTCTCTTCACCTCATTTCTATACTGGGGTTTGATATAAGGCTCATAATAGTGCTCATCTAGGTCCTGGGCCTTGTACCACTTCTCCCATACATTTGGAATCCGGGTGGCATCTGAAATGATGGAAGGTGAAACTGTGAATTTCACCCTAGTAAGAGTCACCATGTTGTCCCGAAGATGAGATACAAAAATTCTAGTGAGCTCAGGGTGGTGTTGAACTCTCTCTACCTATTGGCTGGATAAATCGATCTTGCGAACAAGGCCGATCTCCCTAGTATCAAAATATATCTAGCAACAAGTAGACAAACAAATCTATCTTTCTCTAAACATATGTGATTCATAAATAAAAACTATAGAGGTGTTTAGACCCTACCTTAGGTCCAACGCTAGTTTGTAGCAACCATCCTTCAACTGTCTGAAAGAGTTTCCTTTTGAGAACCTGCAATCACAAACAAGCAAACATCAAATAGCACCTGCATAGCTAATATCATAAATCATGTTCATTATGGTGATCAAGGAATCCATAAAATAAACCATATAACAATAGCTTATTGAGAAAAACAAACTTATTTGTATTAACTTTGAAGTAGAAGAACCTTACAACCTTTTCAGCCTTGATGTTGAACAAGCTCTTCCCAGGGTCCGAAATAGGAATATCCTTTACTTTGACAAGCCTTACACTCTTCCAAATGAGATCAAAGAGGTATGTAATCTCTCCTCATAAAAGCTCAATTAAGAAGACTAAGTTCCAGCAACATTTCACCTCAAAAATATTCAACATTTTCCCCTCCAGTAACCAGCCTAATGCTTCATTTTATAGTGCAAAGGAAGGAGGTTGCAGGTCCACCTATGAAGGGATAGAGTCCTCCTTCAAAGGGATAAGCTCCTCACATCAAGGGGTTAGCTCCTTAAGGTATGGGATGCATGAACCTTAAGGGAGTGAACTTGCCACCTTAAAATTCCTTCCAGAAGCTTCTAGAAATGACTCAAAGTGAGTTTTTAAGAATATACTTGCGCCTTTTTAACTTTTACAGGGGTCCGCACCCATAACACAGAGATAGAGCAATCAGGTGCGTAGGAGACATGACCTTCAAGTGCGGGACCGCAGGTAATGCTAAGAGAAAGTGCGGAACCAGAGTTTTAGAGATTTTTAGGGCTTTTCTCTTACTTTCAAGGCTTGATATGAAGAATTGAGGCTTTAGACTTGCAAAGGAGGTAAGTATGAGTGGTAATGGACTCACACAGATTGCAGAATGTCAAGGTGACAATTTTTAGTGCAACACTACCTGCTCACAGAACTCATAGCAGCCAAGATATCTGAAACATGTAACAGACAACTGAGAGGCCTGCAATTCCCTAAGGTTTGATGGCTCTTCTCTGATAATCCTGCCTCCCTTGTGTGGTTTTCTCTGTTGCCTAACTCTATCTCCTAAGGTGTCACTGCCTATGTTTTCCTTCTCCTCATAGTCTCGGTCCTCTGTGTCCATGTTTGCAAGGCTAAAGGTTGTATGAAGGGAATGAGTGAAAGGGTTTTAGGAGTGACAAGATGGGAGATGAATTTATGGGCTAAAATGAATGAGGGAGTAAAATGAGAGGGAGGGCTTATTTTGTTTTAGATATTGCCCTTGGGGAAGAGGGATAAAGGGATGGAAATGATATGGAATAGCGGTAAAGGGATAAAGGGATAAGGGGATAGATTTAGAGTTGTATGGATAGGTGACATGATGAACAATGAGGGTTTAGGGTTTTAGGCATACAAGGGAGATTTTTAGGGTTTTATATTTATCATGGAGAATGATGCTTATGATGTTGATATGCAAACCAAAACTGCAGTAAAGGAGGTCAAATTACTTGTATACAGGTGAGAGAGGGTCAATTTGAGGTTTGTATGAATATTTGAGGCTTTTTTAGCCCTCCCACACAACGCGCAGCACCAATGCACAAACGCGCAACAATACCCTAGAAGCGCAGCGCCAGTGTAAAATAACACTGCGAAATTTTGCCAGACGTGCACCGCCGATCTCAACGTGCAGCGCCAACCTTGCCTACCTCAGAAGCGTAGTGCCACTCTACCAATGGGCAGCACCACTCAACCACTTCTCCAAAAGCGCAGCGCCACCCTCCAGAAGTGTAGCGCCAACCTTCCTTCGCCCAAAACTCGCTCAAGCTTGCCTCTTCTTCTCACTTTTTGACTCCTTGCTTGCCAAATGAGAACAATGAACTTGAAAATGAAATGTGAGAGATTAAATAGGAGTAGATTTTGATTTTTCACTTGAAAAACACACTTTCTAATGTTTCTTGTCCTTCTTCAAAACTTTGTTTTTAATGCCTTTTCTTCTTTGTGTCTTTGCAGGTGGATAATGCTCAACTTGAACTGATTTTTGCAGTGTTTCTTTGTCTTGCAGCAAGGAGAGATGCTCTAGTGTAGTTGGGATCATTTATTACATATAGTGACTTAAAATTACATAAGAAATACAAATAAACTCAAAATACTCTGTTTTCACCTCAAAAACATGTTTTTGAGGTGAAAATTACATTAGGTTAAAAGATAATTATTCAGTGACTATGACCTACAAGCCATCATGCTTGACTTATTTATCATCCTCATACCCTTGCTGACCTTTATTTACACTTTAAAATTAGGCTCTTGACCTTGGAAATGAAACCCTAAGACCTAATGAAAACATGCCCTATGACCTAATGAAATCATGATTGCAAATTGACCATGAAATCATAACTGAAGACAACTTGAAGAAGGGTCAGCAAGTAAACTCTACAAGGGAAAAAATTAGATTTTCTAAAGAGAAGACAACCATCGGTGGATTATTTTGACATGACCTAATGAAATGATGTAAAATTTTAGTATGGTACCCCTAAAATGAAAATGCAAAGAGGAAATTTTGATCCCTGATGGAAGTATGCAGATACTGACACTAACACCGGGGTTGTTAGGAAGAAGGGTAGGTCTAGCCAAAACTTGGTCAGTTTCTCTCCCTCCACAACATCCATCAATCATGAAATAGGGAATATGTTGGAGGATTTCAAGAGTATAATGTTGCACAACTTTTCCCTGCAAATGGATATTATGCAAATCAAAAGGAAACAAGAGGAAGAAGAAAGGGCACTAGCTATTTTCTACCCTAGATGTACTAAAATGCATCCTAGGAATGAATGCCCACTGAATTTACCGAAGTTTTCCTAGCGTGTGAAGATAATCATGCAAAAAAAAAATGTTCCTCCCTGTCAAGCCTAAAATTTGTATACAAGGGAGGATTAGAGAGTGGTTTAGAGCAATTGTGTTTCATTAACCAAAGGAGGCCACCAAGACCTCAGCCATATCAATAAGGCATGCAAGATGCACATTATTCTCACTACAATTAAAATCAAATTGCACCTTTTCAGCCTTGGTAACCTTCCATTCATCCATCATGGTCCACACCTCCTCATAATTGGACTTATGCTCCTCCATACCCTCCTCAACCTGTCAACCATCCTTTTCATCCATATCCACCCCAACATTTCCAATGGGGAAACCACTTACAAGGGTGGAGGCATCCAACAAACCAGCCTCCTGCTTTACTACCTCCACATAAATCTCAACCACAGCTAACTCATCCTACTCCACCTAAGCAACCTCAAATGCCTTCTCAACCTAATATGAACCCGAACAATAAGCAATCACAATAGGTATATAGTGGGGGAAAATATTATACTGCCTATGTTGTGGAAATCCAAGAACTCAACCTTCATTCTGGGAGGGTTCTTTGAGATAATTACCCACCTTATCCACCTAAAGAGATTGAAGGAGAGAAGGAAGAGAATGTCCCTCAAGTCAATGCACCCCCTACCCTGAAAGGTTGATCCACTCTAACCAGCACACCTTAGAAGAGGTTGAACTTCTAGGAGAATTAAAGAATTTATGTTTCAAGATACCCCTTCTCCAGGCCATTAAATATGTTCCCATCTACAACAGGCTTATTAAAGAAAAATGTTTCAAAAGGCTTAGGAGAAGAAGAAGAGATACCCCCACTATCAATGTTGTTGGACAACTATTTGATCTGATGCTTGGGAGGGTGATCTCCCCAAAATACCTAGACCCTGGAAGCATAGTAGTGGATGTGCACATTGATAGAATTATGGTCCCTAATACCCTTATTGATATTGGTACTACAATCAATGTGATGACTAGGGAAACCATGTTGAATCTTAATCTCCAAGGGGCTTTGAGAAATACCACCACAATGTTGCAGCTTGCAGACAGATCCATAGTAGCTCCTGAGGGAATTATTTAGGATGTCATGATCTCCGCTAACTCCTGGGAGTACCCTACTAACTTCCTAGTCCTCCAGACCAAAACCAAGTTTAATGGTTATCCTCTCATCTTAGGAAGACCTTGGTTGTCCACTGATTATACCTACATTAGTTTTAGGGTTGGGAACATGACTATCAAGAATGGACATTTATCCAAACAAATTTTGTTGTTTCCTCCTGCTCAACCTTTTATTGAACATGATTTACCCATATTTTTAGAGGACAAGGAAGAGGATGAATTGTATCATACCACCCCCTACTCAGTGTAAACTCTAGATAATGTATAGGAGGGGGACAACTTGTTGAATATGACCTTATTGACTATATCCTTCATAATCAACCTCCCACTCCCATACCAATTAATGAGTTGATGAAATAATCTAGGATTAGTCCTTGGATTTACTTATTCTTTGTTGGCTCGATTCTAGAACATGTCAATATTGTAGAGTTTGGCCCATTCAAAACTTTAAATATAAACCCCTCTCTCTTGGCCAAACAGGAAGAACAGTTGTGCAATGTACTCAAGAAACACCTAAATGATTTTTCTTGGGATTATAAGGAAATGAAAGGTGTGCATCCCTCAGTTTGTACTCATCATATTTACATCAAGGAGGGATGCAAGCCTGTGCACCAACCCCAGAGAAGGATGAACCCAACTCTTAAGGAGATTGTGAAAGAAGAATTACAAAAGCTACTGGATGTAGGGTTCATATACCCCATTTCATATAGTGAGTGGGTGTCACCTCTTGTTTTAGTTCCCAAGAAGAATGGGAAGTGGAGAATCTGTGTTGATTACCGGGAAATTAACAAGGCTACAAAGAAGGACCATTTTCCTTTTCCCTTCATTAACCAAGTCCTAGATGGCCTTGCAGGGAAGAAATTATTCTCCTTCCTGGATGGATTTAGTGGATACAACCAAATCCATATCAGCCTTGAAGACCAAGATAAGACCACATTTACATGTCCTTGGGGTACCTTTTCCTATAGAGTTCTTCCATTCGGTCTGTGCAATGCCCCTGCTACTTTCCAGAGGGAAGTTATGAGTATTTTTATTGAACTTGTTCATGACTCTGTTGAAATATACATGAATGATTTCATTGCTTATGGGTGTGACTTCCATGAAGCTCTCTCCAATCTATGTAGAGTCTTGAAGAAATGTATTCAAATGAATATCTCATTGAGCCCTGAGAAATGTGATTTTTTTATGAATTTAGGGACTGTCCTTGGCCATTATATATCCAAGGAGGGAATACACATTGACCTAAACAAGGTTTCCATCATTAAAAGGGTCCCTATCCCTAAACGGAAAAGAGATGTCAAGAGTTTCATTGGATTAGTTGGGTATTATAGAAGGTTCATTAAATATTTTAGCAAATTGGCTTCACCCTTGTTTGGTATACTAGCTAAAGATTCAGATTTTTTTTGGAAAAGAAACTGTCAAGAAGCCTTTGAAATACTAAAAGAAAAGTTGACCACTGCACCCATCCTTAGGGGTCCCAACTGGGAATTACCTTTCCATATACACATAGATGCCTCAGACAAAGTTGTAGGGGTTTCCTTAGGACAAGTGGAAGACAAATTGCCTTATGTTATCTATTTCATTAGTAAGAATATGTCTAAAGCTGAGTTGAATTATATTGTCACTGAAAAAGAACTCTTGGTTGTAGTACATTCTCTAAACAAGTTTAGGAATTATATCACTGGTTATCAAACTTTGGTTCACACTAATCATGCAGCCATTAAGTATTTAATGAATAAACTTGATGTCAATGCTAGGATAATTAGATGGTTGTTATTATTACAACAATTTGATTTGACTATTGTTGATAAACCAGGGAAGGAGAATGTGGTTGCATATTTCTTATCAAGACTAACTCTGTTGTATGAAAGGAAAATATGATAGATGATAAACTTCCAAATGAACATCTCTTTTCCATATTGATGCTTTCTCCTTGGTTTATTGATATATCCAACTATTTGGTTGCTAGGAGGTTCCCTCCTAATCTATCCTCCAAGGAGAAAAGAAAGATTGTTAGGAAGAGCACCCCATTCGCTTGGATTGGGGGAAAGCATTTTAGATTAGGGCCATATCAGATCCTAAGAATATGTGTGAGGGAAGAAGATGTTTTTGACATCCTCTTGGTGTTCCATGATGGGCCATGTGGGGGCCACTTTTCTACTAAGAGGACCACCTTCAAATTTCTACAATCAAGTTAGTATTCACCCACTTTACATCAATATGCAAGGAGATATGCCTCCAGTTGTGCTTAGTGTCAAAGGATGGGTAAGCCAGCAGCAAAGGATGAGATTCCCTTACAACCTCAATTAACTCTAAATCCATTTGAAAAGTGGGGAAAGAATTTCATTAGACCTATTGATCCCCCATCAGGACAGAAAATGTATATCATTGTGTGTATTGATTACTTGACTAAAAGAGTTGAAACAATAGCAATAAAGGCAACAACTAAGAAAAAGGTGGTTGAATATCTGAGGGAGAATATCTTCTACAAATTTGGTTTTCCAAGGGAATTAGTCACTAATAAAGGAGCACAATTTACATCAAGTTTGATTGAAGACCTTATGAAGCAGCGCCACATCAAGCACAATAAATCTATTGCCTATCACCCTCAAGAAAATGGGCAAGTGGAAGTCACAAATAGAACATTGGAGAACATTCTTACAAAGGTTGTTAGCAACAACAGAAAAGATGTGGCAGACAGACTTGTGGAAGCTACTTGGGCCTACAACACCATTTGGAAGACCACAATTGGATTCACTCACTTTGAGTTAGTCTATGGGAAGAAAGTCCTATTGTCTATTGAATTTGAGTATAATACCTTGAGGATGGAAGCTCAATTAGACTTGGATATCACTTCAACACAACAAGAAAGGCTTCTCCATATCAATGGTCTGGATAAATTCAGAATGCAAGCTCTCCTACACACTAAGGTAATCCAACTATAGAGGAAGATTTGGCATGACAAGCACATCAGAGAAACGACTTTCCAAGAAGGATATTGGACCCTATTGTATGATTCCAGATTTAAGGATTTCAAGGGGAAGTTGATGACAAGATGGTTGGGTCCCTATCTAGTAAAGAAGTGTCATGAGAATGGGTCTGTCCAAATCAAAACCATTGATGAGGAAGGGATTCCCTTACTTTTCAATGGTCATAGGTTGAAATTGTACAAGAAACCTCTATCCAAGGAATAATTTTTCAGTTCAGTCAGTAGAGAGTTAAATGTGATTGGGAGGCTCATAGCCCTCAATCCACCAAAATTATAAAAATAAACTAATAATAATAATAATAATAATAATAATAATAGGTCCTAGATGAAAACCTCCATGAGGCATTTGAGGCCCACTCCTAAGTTGAAAACCTCTCTTAGGCAACCTAGGAGCAAAAAAAGGGGAAAATAAAAATAAAATATCCCCAGGTGAAAACCTCCTTTGAGGCACCTAGGGAAAGCATGTAGGCTGAAAACCTCTACAAAGGTGCCTACTTGTCTTAAAACACACACACACACAGACATGGAAGTAGCTCTTACACCATTTCTGCTAACATTCTTCCTCTTTTGTAGGACTACACATAGTTGGCAGATTTTATGGCCACGGGACAAAACCTACAAGTTTCCATTCATCCTTCCATCCATACACCTCATCTCCACACTCTCCATTCACATACCCATCTCTCTCCATCATCCAATCAACCAGACACTCCAATTTTACCTCCTCATTGTGATGCTACACGAGGGACCTGTATTGCTATCGAATGTCTTGTAATGCTACAGGAAGAGCTTGTGAGGCTACAAGAGGGGGATCCAAAGGGAATAACATACCAAAAGGCCAAGATTCCACTAGGAAATGATAAATGGGGGTCCTCCTTTATCACCCATCCATTCCATTTAGCCAAAACTTGCTCAAAATTTCCACTCTGTCCTACCTCTAAAAAAATTAGAAGAAGAAGAGGCAGGCAGAACAAAAGAAGAAGAGGCAGGAAGAATAGAGGAAGAAGAAGCAACAAGAAAAAAGGGGGAAGAAGTAGATCTTAAGGAAGAATAATAAGGGAAACAAGTAGAATAAAATGGAAGCCTTGAGAATACTCCTAAATCCCAAGGAAAAGAGAAGAAAGGGCATCAAACAAGTATTTCTCTAGGGAATTCAGAGAAATAAGTGGCTACCACATTGGCCATATTGAGCACTCCTATCAAGCCCAAAAGAAGGAAACCAAGGAAAGGTCCCCTATATTTTAAAACAAGGAAAAACACCAAGATCAGGCAAGGGAAACCAAAACCGCCTTTAGAGATCCCTATCACTATTGAGGAGTCGCCCATTAAAAGGGAGAAGTGGGGATTAGTGAAGGAAAAATTGAGGGTATTACCTCTCCAAGGGAAAAATAAAACCACCTGTGACATATGAGAGAAGGCCTGCCACCAAGGCAGTGACCTTCAAGAAACCCAAGAGAAAGTTTGACCTTGAGAAAGAAGGAAAAGAGGAGCTACAGGAGAAATAGGGGCAACTATAGGAGACTCGGTGAATGCTTAAGGAGCAGAAAGCAAAAAAAAAAAAAAGGAAGGCTACAGGAAGGAGCAACCACCTTAAAAGTAGATGAAAAATACCTCCAAGAGCTTTAAGAACCTAATCCACAACCTAACTTAGGGTTCTATTACAAATTTATTGAGGGAGGAAGGATCATACCTGAAAATTTTGCAGTCCCACTCCTCTATGCGTTGGAAATAGAGAGAGGAAGAACACATATGTGGATGAAAACTTCCAAATATAAGAATGTAGAAGATGTGGGTCTCATGGAAGAGAAATTCACTGTAATGGGCAAGAAGTTGAGTGATTTGAGACTAAAAGATTCAATTATGAGGGAGCAGCTATAGACAAAAATCACAAGGTCAAAAGAGCAGCTCCAAGAGAAATATACACAACTTGCCACTATGGAAAGTATCTCTATGGAAGCCATACAATGTAGACAACCATCAAAATCCTATTCTCTTTTCCTCAAGGAATAGTGGCTGCAATTCCAAATTAAGATACTAGCACAGTATGGATCTTTTCCTTTTCAAGACTACATGCAGTTTATTGAGTTTTGCAAACAAGGTAGTATGGAAGATAGGGCAAAGGTAGTTGAATTCTATATGCACAATTTCATTCTAACAGATCTGAAATTCTAGGATCCCAATTCAAGATTGGGATACATGCAACTAATGGAATTATCATCTTGGTTGATTCATGAAGAGTTAAGGGTTGAGGAATTGAAAAAGGTAATGACAAAATAAGAGAAGGAACCCTTGTATATCAGAGAAGAGCTAGTAAGCCCTAAAGTTTTCATTAGAAATCATAGCCTTATTGTCTATGATCTTGTTTTAGCACCTAAATACATAGCAACACAAGAGAAATGTTGATCAATGGTTGTCATTTATGTCAACCCAAGAAGAACCAGGGGCTACCCTGATCTTGCATGGGCATTTTGACTTGACAACTTACTCTATTCTGAGTCAAGGATCTTCCGTATGGATTCTACTCTTTGAGATGTTTCTATTGATATATGGAAAGCCACGTAATTCTTCACGGTTTGAGAGATATTCATGTTTGAAGTTAGTAACCCTAGTTAGTGGGCTAAAACCCTATGGGGTTGTGGCATGGCGCTCATAATTGGTTGTCATCATTGAATAGTAAATAATTAATAATGATTTTTTTTTCTCCTCAAATCCCTCCAACATTCACTTGTTGAGGACCCTCTCAACTCAAGACATTCATATAAATAGTGATCCTCATATCCCCCTCTAGTAGGGATTTTTTGGCTTCAAACAAGCCATCATGGAATCTTCACTATAACATTTTTTCTGCGAAGCAAGATACGATATGAGGAAGTTAGGGTTTTTGCAGGCTCCCGAATTCCATGTCAAACAAGTGACGTTGGGAAAATCGTCATAATTTTTTCTCTGAGCATTGGATTCAAATTTTGTAAATAGTGACAAAAAGAGAATGGACTGTAGTTTGTTGGGTATCGTTTTTAGGGCCGAAGATCACAACAGTGACACATGGAACGTCGTACAACTTTGCTCTACTAAAATAGTCTATAATCAAGTCATTGTGGGAGACTAGGCATAACTCTTTCTTTAAGAATCCAATATATATCATACCCATCTTGTTGGAAAGAGGACTCAGAGGGCTACCACGGGACAAAATTTCAGACCCTGGAGATCTGAAATTACTTAGATATAATGGATTCAATATCGAGCTCCTAGAAGGCAAGAAAAAGCATGCATTCAAGGATCGTTGCAGTAAGGACCACACATCTACAGTCAAGGGTAAGTCTCCTACAACAAGGTATGTATGATTAGTGTTTACATTTTAATTTTCAGTATCATCTCTAACATAGATTTTTTCAAGAAAACGTAAGTTTATACAAGGTCTCAGTTATATCTCTATGTCTCTATATGTCACAGACAGTTTTGATACCACATTTCAGATGTCCTTTTCTTGATACTACATAGTCGATGCTACACCAAGTCTACTAAATCTATATGATGTTGTAAGTTAATGTTACTTGTCTTGTCATAGTTGATAGAATGGTCTCTGTTATTGTACTTAGAACTTGGTCCATCACAAGTCTAGGGTCTGTCATTAGTTTTTATTGTATATATCTTTAGGTCAATTTTGGATATAGTCTTGCATAGATTCCAGGCCTCTATCAAGAGTGGGAGTATTTGTCTACTGCTGCAACAAGTCAACAACAAAAGTGGCAAGCACACTTCAGGTATGCATTGTAATTTTAATTTGTATTTATTCATTACTATGCACTTACATGTGTTTTACAGGCAGAGGTAAGTTGAAGGGTATTTTATTTTGTTTTTGGATTAGTTTTGCCGAGAAAATTTTGCATGCAGGTAGAAGAATATTCAAGTACAACATCAAGAAAGAATTCAAGAGCAGAAGTATCAAATCAAAGGAAGCATTGCAGCAAGACATCCTTGAAGACATGACAACCATCTAGATATCATGAAGTATTGTTAAGTCCAAGAGCCATCATTGTAAAATTGTAAAAGAGTCATTTGTAAAAGAGTCATCATTGTAAAGTTTTAAAAGGGTTATCATTGTAAAGTTGTAAAAGAGTCATTATGCCTAGAGTTGAAGAGGCAGTGTTAGGAGGTATAGGAGTTATTGTTGGGATGATGTCATGGTTGGGTTACAGGTCATAGAGTGATTGGGTATTTGGTCAAGTACATGAAAATCATTGTACATCTTACTGTATCATGGATTTTTTTCCCTGGTTTGGTAATCCACAGTCTTGTCTTATTTCAATCATTATAGGGTGGTAGGGAAGTTCTAGGCAGGTGTATGAAGTTGCCTACAGGTTGGGGCCTGTGAACACTTCAGGGTGGTAGGGTGGTGCTAGGGCAAGTTGTGGCTCACAAGGGTGTTGGGGCATCCATTCAGTTGATTACTAAAGAAACTAGGGTGTTGGGGCATCCTTCTAGTGGGAGATGGAGAAGAATGTTTTTCTAGAATTATAGGAAATTGTTGCTTTCATTTTAGTTGGGGCTGAAGGTTAAATAATTTATTAGAAAAGAGTTCAGTGGTTTTTGACCCAGAGGGGGATTTCCACCTAAATTTATTGTGCCTATTGTGTTCTTTTATTTACTATTATTACTGCATAAATATTAATAATAACTGAATATTAACTGATGCTCTGAAAAGATTTAAAAGTGCTAATTGCTAAGGAATACTGATTCACCCCCCCTCTCAGTATTTCCAACAATTGGTATCAGATTTTGGTTCCTTCAATAGCAGTATAACTACTGGAAGGAGATCATGGAGTATATTAAGAATAGAGTTCCTTTGTTCAATGGAAATAACTATGAACTTTGGAGTGGAAGAATGCAAGTTCATTTACTAGCACAAGGATATGAAGTATGGGAAATCATTAACAAGGGCTTCACACCGACCCAAGATGAACAAGGTAAGAAAAATATGGTATATGATGCAAAGGCTAAAGACATTATTATCAGTGGGCTTATCGAATCTATTTATCTTAATGTATTGAGTTGCAAAATTGCTAAAGAGGTATGGGGCAAGCCTGAAAATATATATGCAGGTGACTCAAAGGTGAAAGAAGCAAAGCTTCAAATTTTCAGGGAAAAATTTGAGCAACTCAAAATGAGGGAAGATGAAGATATTTTTGCATACTTTCAGTGTGTTGATGAAAAAAATACATTGGAAGGTTTGGGAGAAACTCATGAAATGAAAATTGTTGTCCGAAAGATCCTCAAAACCTTGCCAATAAGATTTAACCCTAAGGTATATTTCTTGGAAGATAGATCGAATCTAACCAATCTCAGCATAGATGAATTGCATGGAAGTACTATGGCATATGAAATAAGGATTGAAGAAGAGGATGGAACATCTCACTTAGAATCAACATTTTCTGCATCCAAGAAGAATGGTAAGGACAAGCAGATCCATCTCACTTAGAATCAACATTTTCTGCATCCAAGAAGAATGGTAAGGACAAGCAGACTCAGAAAACAAAAACTTGCAATTGTAATGATGAAGAAAAGGAATAAGAGGAAGAAGAACTCTCAGATAAAGAATTTTCCTACTTCACATGGAAAATGAAAATAGGTACAGGAAAATTCAAAGGTAAACTTCCATTAATATGTTTTTACTATGGTGAGGTTGGGCATTTTGCAACCAAATGTCCTCACAAAAATGAGGTTGTTACGAATGGAAAGAAAGGTCCTAGGAAGTTCAATAAGAAAGGCAAGAAGAAATGGTTTAAGAAAAGTTTCTTCACCAAAGAAGATAGTTCTTCATCCGAAGAAGACAGTGATAACAAAACATAATTCAACGAAAGAGTATTTTTTACGGCCAATCACAATAAGCAAGAGGAACCTGACAAAGAAGAAGAAATGACTAAGGTTGAATTTCAAAACGAAGTGATCAAGGTTATCAAAGAGCTCAAAGCTAAGAAGAAGCATGTCAACACTCTTGAAGATGAACTAAAGACAGAAAGAGAACAGGTCCTCAACCTTAAAATCAAGGTTGAAGAATACCAGAGAATTGAAGAATCTATCAAGAAAGAATCAAAGGAAAACAGCAAGGAAAGAGAAGCATTGGAAGATGAAATAGTTGCTCTACGAAAGGAAGTAAAAAATGGAAAAACTTTTCAAAATTGTTCCAACAATTCAAATACTTTGGACGAACTCATTAGAAACCAATGATCATACAGTGACAAGATTGGTATTAGTTACAAAGAAAAATTCGAAAAGAAGTCAAGTCCTTCTATCACAATTAAAGAAGATGGATATGCAAAATCTACCAAGCAAATAGATCTCTCAGCTAAATCAAGAGATCAAGACTCACAGGAAGAAACTTGGAAGACAATTCCTCGAAGAAGATTTCCTCCCAGGTACCAACCTATCTTTTATGGTCATTGTTATTCATGTGGAAGGTTTGAACATAGAGCTACAAAGTGTCGCATGTATGTCTGGAAAGAATATAATTCCAGGAGATCCTTCAGAAATGGATATTCCAAAACTCAGCATAATATAATAAACAAATTTTATCATTTGAGAGATGATGTTGAATGTTACAAATGTAATAATTTTGGACATATGGCTAGGAATTGTGAAGTTCTAGACAGGTACAAATATTATTGGCAAGACCCTAGAAGAAAATTTGCAGGATCACGAGATAGACACAAAACATAATCTTTTATGTATAACATCGAATGTTACAAATGTCATAACTATGGACACATAGCTCGTAATTGCAAGTTCAAGATGGAATCAACCATGAATGAAGATCTTGACGACGAGAATAAGAAGGTTTGGAAAGGAAAACTAGTACAGGATGAACAAGTACAAGATGAGAAAGAAAAGAAAGAAGGCAATAAGGTCCCAACAATTATTCTTTCGCGATTCGTAACGGATTGTGAGGAATCAGAAACTGCTTTGGTTAATGACTCAAGTCAAGACAGTTTGTTAAATGACACCCTATTCTCAACCATTCATCTTATCGACCCCTAGAAATTTGAAGATGAGGAGTCTATGCAATAGTATATGACATAAGTCTACGATTGACAGATATGTAGTTTGAACAAGATCATAGTTTCATTACATGTTCAGGGGGAGAATAATAGTTGAAGTATTACAGATTCAAGAAAGGAAGCACTAACAAGCAATCTCTATGTGAAAGTGGATCAAGACAATCTAACGTTTATCGAGATATCTCAGCAGGATAAAGGAATACTCATATATCAAATCAAGTACATCAAGGAAATGCTTAAGAAATTCAAGATGGAAGATTTCAAGCCTATCCTTACCCCATGGTAACAGGTTACAAGAAGATTCATCAACGGATGTGGACCAAACGTCTTATAGATCCATGATTGGTAGTCTCCTATATGTGACAATCTCCCTGCTGTAGGTTTTAACCTTGTACAGAAATTACCTGCATATGAATTCTAAAACACGGAAAATAAACAATGCAAGAAAATAACACATAAAACACATATACACAGAGATTTTCCCCTGGATCCCAAAACCGGGACTACCAGCTTGATTTTTCATTATGTTCTTTTCAATGTTACAATACATATTTATACATGCCGAAGCATCCAATACCATGGACTGAAAAACCATCATGTCCAAAACCATGGACCGAAAACCATCGCGTCCAAAAAACATGTGTGAAAATCATGCACAAAACCATAGGTGGGTCCGCCCATCCTAACATAGGGTCCAAAACCAAAATTTTCTGGGGTGCTGCCCCGGACCCCATAAAGTGCGGTTACAGGTACCCCTCAAACCCCCTGTGACCTCCCCCCCCTCTAACCCTCGGTTAAGTGCATGGGCTAGTCGTGGAAAGAATATAACGCAACCCAACATTCTCCCACTTGTTGTTTTCTTTCCACAGGTGGCCACAAGAGAGCTTAGTCATTTATCCAGCCCTGCAATGCCCATTGTTTCCCTACACCAAGAGAACTTCTCAAAGCTCACAGATTTTGTCAATGCATCTGTAGTATTCTTCAAAGTGTCCACCGTTACCAGCAACACCTTTTTGTCTTCTATCATATCCCTCACAAAGTGATACTAAACATCAGTGTGATTTGTCTTTGAATGATATGCAGGGTTCTTTGCCAAGAAAATTGCACTTTGGCTATCAAAATCTATCCTTATAGCTCCCTGTACTAACCCTATACTTGAACAAAATCTCTAAAACCAAACTGCTTCCTTGCTTGCATGAGTGGCTACCATGTATTCTACCTCTATAGTTGATAGTGCCACTATAGATTGTTTCTTACTCATCCAACTGACTGCACCTCCAAATAGGTTAAACACATACCCACTTGTAGATCTTCTTGGATCCAGATCTCCAGCCCAGTCTACATCAACAAAGCCACAAATATCCAACATTCTATCCAATCCTGATCTTCCTTGGTAGCACAAACCATAACCACTAGTGCCACACAAATACCTGAAAACCCACTTCACTACTATCCAATGCTCCTTCCCTAGTTTTGACAGAAACCTGCTCAATACTCCCACTGCATGTGCAATGTCTGGTCTAGTACAGACCATTGCATACATCAAGCTACTGACTGCACTTGCATATGGAACACAGGACATGTCCTCTTCCTCTTCTTGTGTCTTGGGACACTGTTTAACAGATAACCTCACACCTACAGGAATATGAACCTTTACTGGTTTACTATCTTGCATATTAAACCTCTGCAGTATTGTCTCGACATACTTCCTCTGGTTTAACCAAATCTTCCTCTTTGCCCAATCTCTTTTAATTTCCATGCCCAAAATATAGTTTGCAGCACCAAGATCTTTCATGTCAAATTTAGAGGACAATTGGGTCTTCAAATCCTGGATAATTTCTTTGTCATTTCCAACTAGCAACATATCATCCACATACAAGACCAAATAAATAACACGGTCACAAATTAATTTAAAATACACATAATGATCTGCTTTGCTTCTGGTGAAGCCAAGTCCCCATATAAATGTATCAAATTTCTGATACCACGTCCTTGGTGACTGTTTTAACCCATACATAGACTTCTTTAACTTGCATACCAGTTCTTTCTTACCCTTCACCGCAAAACCTTCAGGGTGCTTCATGTAGATCTCCTCCTCCAGATCCTCATGAAGAAATGTTGTCTTCACATCCATCTATTCTACCTTATAATCAAAAGCAGTAGCAACAGATAAAAGTAATCTAATAGAAGTTACCTTGGCAACAGGAGCAAAAATATCACCAAAATAAATTCCCGACATCTGGGAATAACGTTTTTCTACCAACCGAGCTTTGCATTTCTCCACCTTTCCTTCTGCATTTGTCTTCTTCTTGAACACCCATTTGCTGCCAATGGGTTTCCTTCCAGCTGGCAACTCCACCAGATCCCAAGCCTCATTTTTGTGCAAAGATGCCATTTCATCAACCATGGCCTCTTTCCAGAGTTTTCCATCCTCTGAATCCACTGCTTCCTTCATAGTTCTGGGATCATCATCAGTAACAGACAAAGCAAAATTTGAACAGAAAGCAGATGAACTATACCTTTCTGGCTGCCTTCTTTCTCGAACTGATCTTCTCATACCTGGAGTTTGTGGCTCTTCACCTTCTGATTACTCCTCTGCTGTAGAGTCTGATTCTTCTTCCTTAACCTCAAACTCTATCTTCTCAGGTTCCTTTGGTTGGACTTCATGTTTAATAACATCTTTTACCTCTCTGAACACCACATCTCGGCTATACACAACCTTCCATGTGCCTAGGTTCCAAAGCTTATACCCCTTTAAACCATCCTTATACCCAATAAAGATGCACTTTTTAGATTTACTATCCAACTTGGTTCACTTCTCCTTTGGAACATGTACATATGCATCACATCCAAATACCCTCAGGTGTGAAAGAGAGGGTTTCTTACCAGTCCATACCTCTTTTGGAGTCTTATCCTCCAACGCTGGTGAAGGTGACCTGTTGACCAGGTAACATGCAGTATCCACTGCCTCTGCCCAGAATTCCTGTCCTAACCTGACACCACTGAGCATGCTTCTTGCCCTTTCCATCAACATCTTATTCATTCTTTCTGCAACTCCATTTTTCTAAGGTGTATATGGATTAGTCTTCTATCGTGCTATAGCACACTTCTTACATAATTTTTCAAATTCCTTACTGTAAAACTCTCCACCATTATCTATCCTCAGCACCTTTATCTTCTTCTTTGTCTGATTTTCCACGAGAGCCTTAAATTCTATTAAACCTATCAAAGGCTTCAGATTTATTCTTAAGGAAATATATCCATGTATTCCTTGAGAAGTCATCTATAAACGATACATAGTACATAGACTTACCCAGTGATGGAACCTTCACAGGTCCAAACACATCACTGTGCACAAGTTCTAATATTTGTTTCGCCCTCTTACTACCAGAGGGGAAACTCACCCAATTCTGCTTCCCATATACACAATTTTCATAGAAATAAAAATCCAGAGAACTATTACTCATACCTTCTACCTTCTACCATACCTTTACCATGAAGTATTCGAAGGCCCTTCTCTCCAATATGTCCAAGCCTTTGATGCCACAACATGGTCTTCTCTCCAGAGACCACTAGATTTTCTGCTTCACTTTCAGGAACCACAGAACTGTTGCACCCATCAATAACAGTGCTACCTTGCAGCTTGTACAAAGTTCCAATTCTAACTCCCCACATCAATATCAATGCTCCCTGAACCATTTTGTAGGTATCCTTCTTGAACACTATTTTTACACCTGCATCATCTAGCTTGCTTACAGAAATCAGATTCTGGCCAATGCAGAAATATGCAGAACACCCGGAAGTGTTCTAACCCTTCCACCTTGCAACTTCAACTTTACTTTTCTGCGACCAATGATTCTAGCCTTCCTATCATCCCCCAAGAAGAAATCACCACCATCATATTTCTCATACTCATAGAACCACTCTCTATGGGGAGTGAAGTGAAAGTATGCACCTGAGTCAATCAACCACGCCTCATGATCTACATGTGTACTTGAAGAAGCCAAGTACACATCCCCATCTTCATCTGAGGTGGTTTTCACCTCTATAGAAAGAACATCATCAGATCCCTTTCCTTTGTCAGGAGCTTTAGATTTACAATCCCTTTTGTAGTGCCCTTCCTTTCCGCATTTCCATCGCACCACCTTTTCCTAGAGATTTAGATCTCCCTCTAGATTTAGATCTCCCACTCGATGAATTATTTTTGTTTCTGTTCTGGGACCGTCCTCATATAGACAAGGCATCACCATTCTGGTTCTCCATATTTTTCCGTCTCATCTCCTCCATTAGTAAGGATGAGACTATTTCATCAAACTACAAGGCAGTTGCATTGCTACCTATTGTAATAACCTGACTATCCCACGAATCTGGTAGGGAACACAACAAACTGATGCACTTATCTTTATTTGAGATTTTAATATCAATATATGCTAACTAACTTACCACAGTATTAAATGCGTTGAAATTCTCTGTCACCGAGTCTCCATCTTTCATCCTCAAGTTATACAGCTTTTTCCGCAGGAACAATGTATTCACCAAAGACTTAGATTGGTACAAAGTCCCTAACTTGTCCCACAAATCCTTTGTCATGTCTAGTCAATTTAACGTCTTAAATTGCTCTACATAAATTATCAATCCGGGTATCGTAAACTAATGAAGTGTGGTGCACCATATGTGCTTAGTTAACCTTTTTCTTACTTCGTTGTTTTATAGTTTATGTTGTTTTTGGGGTTTTGTTCTTGTTGGTTTCCTAAAGTGTTTAGTGCAAATGGAAATCTTATTCTAATGTCTTAAGAATGCTTTTAAAGGTCAAGTATGTATGTAGATTTCAAGACAAGGTTTATGTCCCTTATGGTAACTTCCAAAACTTAACACTTCAAAAGATCTCAAAACATGTTATTGATCAAATCAGTGCCTGAATAAAAGTGTAAATATGCAACTACTTAAATCAAACAAAAGATGAAATACTAATCATGAAATCATTGTCTCTCCTGCCTATCTAATTACAGAAATAAAATCTAAACTATTGCACTCAAACAAACTAAAAATTGCAGACTAACGAAAGCAAAATCAATTTACTTCACTTATAATCCGATAGCTCACCAAGTAGCTTTTCCGAGTTAATCCATGGCTCTGGAGATAACATCAATAGCATGAAGAATTGATATCTAAATTACCCACTTGCAAATGAAAGGAAAATCAAGTCACTTCACTTATAATCTGATAGCTCGCCAAGTAGGTTTTCGGGGTTAAGCCATGGCTCTGGAGATAACTTCAATAACATGAAGAAACTGATATCTAAATTACCTACTTGAAAATGAAAGTAAAATCAAGTCACTTCACTTATAATCCAATAGCTCACCAAGTAGCTTTTCGGGGTTAAGCCATGGCTCTGGAGATAACGTCAATAACATGAAAAATCTGATATCTAATTGCAGAGATGAAAGTAAAACCAAATCATTTCACTCATAATCCGATAGCTCACCAAGTAGCTTTTCGGGGTTAAGCCATGGCTCTGGAGATAATGTCAAATGACATGAAGAATTTGATATCTAAACTAACTAACAACAGCGAATAAATAAGACTGAAATCAAAGCATAACTGAAATTGAAAAGCTTAAGAAAAAGTTCAGCAGAGAGGTAAATTTCATGTCACTATTTGATGCAAAAACATGTAAAGAAAAAATAATCTATAATCAACCAGTTGAACACGCTTGCATAAATGGAAACTCTAATATATCAAACTTGAAAGCAATCAAATGACATAATGAAATCAAAGCAAAATTACAAAATAAAATCTACTCTACCTTACATTTTAATGTACTCCATAACGTCTACTTCACATCTCCTTCCATGTTGAGAACATCAAAGCTTTGTTCAAATTCTTCAAAATTACAAAGTACAACAAAGCTCTCGAAAGCTTTCAAAAGCCATCAAGGAAGAACTACAAACTCCAAGCTAAGCTAAGGCTAACAAGCTAACAAGCTCTAAAACTAACAAATGAAGGAAAGAGATCTCCTATTTATACAAAAAGATGAGAAGCCATCTCATTAATGAGAGTCCATGAATCTCTCCCTCTACCTCTAGAGTTCTAAGAAAAATAGGAACTGATAAGACATATGTCTTCATAGAGTTTCAATACAATTAGGAGATGTGACACATATCCTTATGATCCCATGATTCTTTCCACTCAAATTCGAATTTGGCCTTAGAGTGCCACATAAGGGTCTTCTAGAAGCCTCATTTCGACCTACACATATCAACAATCTCAACCCACATGTTAGGTATAATCATATGCACATTATTTCCTAATTTTTAACCATAAATTCACTTAAAAAGGATAAGAATTAATAAAGTTTGGAAAAACATAAATGTAACCCAATGATAATGAAAGTGGGATGAATGTAGTGACATAGTAGTGAAATGGAGGTGAAATGGAGGTGATATAATGGACATAATAGTGAAAGTGTAATGGAAATGAATGACATTTTCAAGACCCAACATACCCCCCAACTGAAGTTATTGCATGTTCTCATGCAATATATATTACATTAACTCTTTTGATCCTTGAGCTTTGGCTTAACTTTGCATGATATCATTTGATAACTTCATATTTTTGCAAAGTGTTTTACTTGAATTCCAACGTGGTTGGTTCTTGTGTTAGAACCAATTTTTTTGTTGTTGTTGCATTCAATTTTGATCTTTGAACTTTGCATAATGATATTTTGATTATTATTGCAAAGTATATCTTTATTGGATTGCATGATGGTTGGTTCTTGTGTGACAACCATGATTTTGTTTGTATCCAATTTATCCTTTAAGCAATTTTTGAAAAGTCATTGTACGCTCATAATAATAATGTAACAGTTAATATATGTTGGAAGTATGTGGGCTCCTGAATATGATATTGACATGGCAAGATATGAATATGAATGTATTCCCCCCCCAACTAATGGTATTGGCAATTTTATGAAATGAAGAGGAGAAATGTTTTTCCAACAATTATCATTCTAGCTTTTTATGGAATTCTATGGTCAAAAAGTTAGAAAATGATGTACATTAACTTACCCTTTGGAATGGATGAGTTGTATGTGTGGTGGCTGCAAAATTCTGATCATATTCTTCTTCAAGTGGTTGAACAAGAAGAGTCATGGATGAAGAGTTAAAATGACTTTTTATTGCTTCTACTAAAACTTGTTGAATCTGCTCCAAAATGCTGAAAATAATAGTATTCATGTCTTCAAAACTCATCGGCACAATTCCTACTATGTGAAAAGATGTTTTGATGTCGAACATAGAAGGAAATTGTTGACTTAGTGACCATTAATGGATGCCACTATTCAACACGAGAACTCTCACCATTGATGACAATGAGAGTCAAGATGCTCAAACACATCCTGCTAGGTACGAATAGTTTTGCCGATGTCGAGTCGCCTAGAACATCTGATGAACAAGGGACATTAATGTATTCCCATTGTTTGTCAGCATGAGGACTTTCCATTAAGGCATGCAAACCTCAAGGTGTCTTTACAAGGAACTTAGACTCAAAGAACTGTGGACTCAATAATTTGCATTGAAGCAAGGCTTATTTATGGAATGAAAATGACAAGAAATGGAAGATGAAAATGGAAGATGGCAATGGAGAGTAGAAATGGAAATGGGCAATAAGCATGTGAATGAGCCTCTTGCTTTTATTTGTGGTTTATGAATGGACAAAAAGAGATGGAAAGTGTATGTGAATGTAAATGGAAAATATGAAGTGAAATGAGGTGAATGGTTTATTATGAGGTATGGATGTGATGGAGACAATAGTATTTGAAATTTTTTCAAGTGTTTGGATCTGATTTTGCATTAGCATATTTCCTCTTTGTTGTTGATCATCCTCTTATGAAACAAATTGGTCTCTTAGAGAGACACCATTCTCTTGTAGTCATTTGTCTTTCCTCTTGGAACCTGCAAAAAACTAATACTTCTTCTGCAATGGAATGTAAGAATATCAAAGGAGAGAAGTGATCAATCTCTCTGATTATGATATTTACACATAAAACTAAGAATTTGTATTAATGAAACAAGTTCTCAAAGGAAAAATCAAAAGAATTGATACCTACTTTGGAATTGGTGCCCCAAGTTGAATGTTGCTTCTTTTCAGCAATTTATTTCATTATTTACTATTTCAAACTCTAATGATGGATTTTTCATTGTGTAGATCTTGTTGAGATCTTTCCAACGATACTTGAATCATCAAAATCTGATTTTGTATGAGAAAGTTAGGTTGATTTGAACAATGGGGTTTTTCGGCTGCGGAATTGGAGAATAGTTGCGGAATTGGAGAATAGCTGCAGAATTGGACTTTCGCTGCGGAATGTGAACAGTTTCTGTAGCTAAAAATCTTGAATAAAAAGTTAGCCATTCATCCTTCATCATCAATCCAAAATTAATCAATACCTTCAGAAAAGTGAGCAAATAACTTATTCATTTCATTGATTCAAAATTATTATTTTTTTCTTGACATGCAGCGACTTAGTGTGGTGACTTAGTGATAACACATACCTTGACTTCCCTTTGACCGGGGTCTTTTTTATTGACTTGGATCAAATGAACAGGACACCATCCATGCACTGACATTTTCTCAGCTACCCATATGGCTCGTTTTGTCTCTTGACACCTATAACCTACAAAATTATGAAAATGGCTGCAGATTTGCCAGTTAGCTGTGGAATCAGGCTACATCCTGCAACTAAAAGACAACCAACCATCAATTTTGAATTTATTTATTTTTTTTGTATGTATAGAGGATTATTTTGCAGACCAACTACTGTAACACTCAAACTTGTTTTGGATTTGACAATTCTCAAGAAACCATTTCCCAAAATTTCATAGTTGTTGAATGAGATAGCCATGGTTTTTTTACATTTATTTTGATAGAGTTTAGTTGTTTTTGGTTCAGGCATGCATATACTGAGCCATAGCTCATGTTTTAAGACAACTCCCAAGAATATCCAGGCGATGATTCTAAAAACAAACAACACAACTACCTGCATGGGATTCATTCCACTTTGATACTTTTTCTTCCTCTCTGGTAGTTCCAGGCAACCAATGTAATTAGAGGCAATTTTGGGTTTAACTCACAGGAAATATACATGAACAGAATGTGAGTGAGTTTTCGAATGGCCTCTGCATCGAATGCCAAGAAGCTCCATGCCACATCTATTGGTTGGTTGCGAAGAGCCGTATCCAATTAAGATTGTTGTTAACAGGTGTTACGTCTATTAGCGAAGAGCCATATCCAATTAGAACTATTGTTAACAGGTGTTACGTCTATCAGCGAAGAGCCGTATCCAATTAGAATTGCTATTAATCGGGAAGTGGCAGAGCAGGTGTTAGACAGGTGGCAAAAGGCGGGAGATGTATAATCAGCAAACGGTTAATTATCAGCATGCCATTGATTTCAAATCGGAAGTAGCCGAATTAAATCAACTGTCAGTTAATTAATTCAAATTCCGTTTTTTCCTCGCGGCCTGCAAAAATGGGCTTCAAAGGACCAAGGCGATCTCCCAAATTGCTTCAAAGTTCTTAAAACGATTTCTGGGTTATCTAATTGACCCTGTTGCTGAAAAAACCCATGTTTAATTTTTCCCAAATTCATCTTCTTTTGGCCAAATCTTGCAGTTAAATTTTGACTTTTTTTCCTGTTTTGTGTTTCCCTGAATTAATGTTTTTACTATTCTACATTTTATGAATTGCTACATTCAGCTTTCTGGGTTTCATTTACTGTGTAATGGCTCTTGAGGCTAGCTATTTACCTATACAGTAAGGAGATATGCATTCTAAATCCATGTTTTAAGATCTCCATATAATCAAATCCCTGTAGCCTCGTGCTAAACAGCATGTTTGATTTGTAGTGCAGTTTTAATCACATTTCCCCTTGTAAGTAACCCAACCAGTTTCTCATTATTGTCCATTATAAGCAATCTGGATTGGCCTGGTTTACTCAGTGTTGTGTGCCTAGGAGAGTTTAAGCTTGTCTCGACCAAAGATAGAGGAGGGCTGCGTGCTTTGTAATGAACCTTTGCTCAATTGATATCATCACAATATACTCCTATATTATGATCCCTGATATTGTATGGCTCGCATCTCATTGGAAAGTTACTGATTCCCTTATAAATGTTGGCAGACATCTCAATATAGTTATGGTCTTAGTTGGGATGTTCCAGCAAGACAGAGGGATAGAAGAAATGATTGAGATGAGAAATAGCAGCTATAACAATGCTGATGATACTTCAACAATGGATGGAATATGGATGAGTGTTGAAGATTTTCACTAACATTGGCTTGCTGTTGTTGATTACAAGAGTCAGGTAAACAACTAGAGGAGGCTATTACAGGTTTTATTTTTTACTTTTTTATGATTTTACAGGTTTGTTTCAAAGCCAAAGCTCATAAAGGAATGCATATTTTCTATTGAGACCACAATGAAAACTAGAATTGGGCATAACCATTGATTGTTTCTTCCTCTTCTTTTTTTCTCTGAAATTGTGAAATCTTATAAGAATTATCAATGATTTTCAATTTCACGCAGCAAAGACTTCAAGGTAAACATGCTAAAAATAGGACTTTGACTGAGATCTTAAGCTGTTTTTTTTATCAATCTGGGCTGGGTGACTGGGATAGGATCCATGTCGAGACAATTCTGGAGATACCCATGTGGTCAGTTTCTTCATTGGATGCCTGTAACCTGCTAAACCTTGAAATTAGCTGCGGAATTCACAATTAGCTGCGGAATCAGGCTGTTTTCTGTAGCTAATTTACAAAATCATATTAAAACAGGACACAATGTTTTGACGACTACTACAAACCATAACCAGTCAATCTTGGATAGTTTGAACCTATCAAAGCAGTGGATTTCATTTTTTATTATTATTATTATTATTGAATCAATTGAAATGATGAAGTTTATTTTGTCTCCTTTGTTTTTTTAACATAACAATTCTTTTTCTAATCCTCTGGATCACACAAAGTGCAGGAAGAGAGCATACTCAAGAATTATTAATTATTATTTTTTATAACAATTCTTTTTCTAATCCTCCATATCACACAAAGTGTAGAAGGAGAGCATACTCAAGAATTATTAAAAAAAATTAGATGTAAGAAATAAAGTCTCCTAATTACACTTCTCCGGCAATGATGCCAAAAATGTCTAGTCAATTTAACGTCTTAAATTGCTCTACATAAATTATCAATCCGGGTACCATAAACTAATGAAGTGTGGTGCACCATATGTACTTAGTTAACCTTTTTCTTACTTCGTTGTTTTATAGTTTATGTTGTTTTTGGAGTTTTGTTTTTGTTGGTTTCCTAAAGTGTTTAATGCAAATGGAAATCATATTCGAAGGTCTTAAGAATACTTTTAAAGGTCAAGTATAGATGTAGATTTCAAAACAAGGTTTATGTCCCTTATGGTAACTTCTAAAACTTAACACTTCAAAATATCTCAAAACATGTTATTGATCAAATCAATGCTTGAACAAAAGTGTAAATATGCAACTACTTAAATCAAACAAAAGATGAAATATTGATCATGAAATCACTGTCTTGCTGCCCATCTAATTACAGAAATAAAATCTAAACTATTGCACTCAAACAAACCAAAAATTGCAAACTAATGAAAGCAAAATCAATTTACTTCACTTATAATCCGATAGCTCACCAAGTAGCTTTTCCGGGTTAAGCCATGGCTCTGGAGATAACGTCAATAATATGAAGAATCGATATCTAAATTACCTACTTGAAAATGAAAGTAAAATCAAGTCACTTCACTTATAATTTGATAGCTCGCCAAGTAGCTTTTAGGGGTTAAGCCATGGCTCTGGAGATAACGTCAATAACATGAAGAACCTGATATCTAAATTACCTACTTGCAAATGAAAGTAAAATCAAGTCACTTCACTTATAATCCAATAGCTCGCCAAGTAGCTTTTCAGGGTTAAGCCACAGCTCTGGAGATAACGTCAATAACATGAAGAACCTGATATCTAATTGCAGAAATGAAAGTAAAATCAAATCACTTCACTCATAATCTGATAGCTCGCCAAGTAGCTTTTTAGGGTTAAGCCATGTCTCTGGAGATAGCGTCAAATGACATGAAGAATTTTATATCTAAACTAACAAACAACAACAAATAAATAAGACTGAAATCAAAGCATAACTGAAATTGAAAAGCTTAAGAACAAGTTCAGCAGAGAGGTAAATCTCATGTCACTACTTGATGCAAAAACATGTAAAGAAAAACTAATCTATAATCAACCAGTTGAACACACTTGCATGAATGGAAACTCTAATCTATCATACTTGAAAGCAATCAAATGATATAATGAAATCAAAGAAAAATTACAACATAAAATCTACTCTACCTTACATTTTAATGTGCTCCATAACATCTACTTCACATCTCCTTCCATGTTGAGAACATCAAGGCTTTGTTCAAATTCTTCAAAATTACAAAGTACAACAAAGTTCTCCAAAACTTTCAAAAGTCATCAAGGAAGAATTACAAACTCCAAGCTAAGCTAAGGCTAACAAGCTAATAAGCTCTAAAACTAACAAATGAAAGAGAGAGATCTCCTATTTATACAAAAACATGAGAAGCCATCTCATTAATGAGAGTCCATGAATCTCTCCCTCTACTTCTAGAGTCCTAATCAAAATAGGAATTGATAAGACACATGTCTTCTTAGAGTTTCAATACAATTAGGAGATGTGACACATATCCTCATGATCCCATGATTCTTTCCACTCAAATTCGAATTTGGCCTTAGAGTGCCATATAAGTGTTTTCTAGAAGCCTCATTTCGACCTACACATGTCAACAATCTCAACCCACTTGTTAGGTATAAGCATATGCACATTATTTCCTATTTTTTAACCACAAATTCACTTAAAAAGGCTAAGAATTAATAAAGTTTAGAAAAACATAAATGTGGCCCAATGATAATGAAAGTGGGATGAATGTAGTGACATAGTAGTGAAATGGAGGTGAAATGGAGGTGATATAATAGACATAATAGTGAAAGTGTAATGGAAATGAATGACATTTTCAAGACCCAACATACCCCCCAACTGAAGTTATTGCATGTCATCATGCAATATATATTACGTTAACTCTTTTGATCCTTGAGCTTTGGATTAACTTTAAATGATATCATTTGATAACTTCATATTTTTGCAAAGTGTTTTACTTGAATTGCAACATGGTTGGTTCTTGTGTTACAACCAATTTTTTTTTTGTTGTTGCATTCTATTTTGTTCTTTGAACTTTCCATAATGATATTTTGATTATTGTTGCAAAGTATATCTTTATTGGATTGCATGATGGTTGATTCTTGTGTGACAACCATGATTTTGTTTGTATCTAATTTATCTTTTAAGCACTTTTTGAAAAGCCATTGTATGCTCATAATAACAATATAACAGTTAATATATGTTGGAAGTATGTGGGCTCCTGAATATGATAAGGACATGGCAAGATATGAATATGAATGTATCCCCCCCCCCCCCCAAACAACTGATGGTATTGGCAATTTTATGAAATGAAGAAGAGAAATGTTTTTCCAACAATTATCATTCTAGCTTTTTATGGAATTCTATGGTCAAAAAGTTAGAAAATGACGTACATTAACTTACCCTTTGGAATGGATGAGTTGTATGTGTGGTGGCTTCAAAATTCTGATCATATTCTTCTTCAAGTGGCTGAACAAGAAGAGTCATGGATAAAGAGTTAAAATGACTTTTTATTGCTTCTACTAAAACTTGCTGAATCTGCTCCAAAATGCTGAAAATAATAGTCTTAATGTCTTTAAAACTCATTGGCACAATTCCTACTATGTGAAAATATGTTATGATGTCGAACATAGAAGGAAATTGTTGACTTAGTGACCATTAATGGATGCCACTAGTCAACACGAGAACTCTTACCATTGATGACAATGAGAGTCAAGATGCTCAAACACATCTTGCTAGGTAGGAATAGTTTTGCCGATGTCAAGTCACCTAGAACATCTGATGAACAAGGGACATTAATGTATTCCCATTGTTTGTCAGCATGAGGACTTGCCATTAAGGCATGCGAACCTCAAGGTGTCTTTACAAGGAACTTAGACTCAAAGAACTGTGGAATCAATAATTTGCATTAAAGCAGGGCTTATTTGCGGAATGAAAATGACAAGAAATGGAAGATGGCAATGGAGAGTAGAAATGGCAATGGGCAATAAGCATGTGAATGAGCCTGCTGCTTTTATTTGTGGGTTATGAATGGACAAAAAGAGATGGAAAGTGTATGTGAATGTAAATGGAAAATATGAAGAGAAATGAGGTGAACGGTTTATTATGAGGTGTGGATGTGATGGAGACAACAGTATCTGAAAGTTTTTCAAGTGTTTGGATTTAATTTTTCATCATCATATTTCCTCTTTGTTACTGATCATCCTCTTATGAAACAAATTGGTCTCTTAGAGAGACACCATTCTCTTGTAGTCATTTGTCTTTTCTCTTGGAACCTGCAAAAAACTAATACTTCTTCTGCAATGGAATGTAAGATTATCAAAGGAGAGAGGTGATAAATCTCTCTAGTTATGATACTTATACACAAAACTAAGAATTTGTATTAATAAAACAAGTTCTCAAAGGAAAAATCAAAAGAATTTATACCTGCTTTGGAATTGGTGCCCCAAGTTGAATGTTTATTTTTTTCAGCAATTTATTTCATTATTTACCATTTCAAACTCTAATGATGGATTTCTCATTGTGTAGATCTTGTTGAGATCTTTCCAACGATACTTGAATCATCAAAATCTGATTTTGTATGAGAAAGTTAGGTTGATTTGAACAATGAGGTTTTGCGGCTGCAGAATTGGACTTTAGCTGCGGAATGTGCACAGTTTCTGCAGCTAAAAATCTTGAATAAAAATTTAGCCAACCATCTTTCATCATCAGTCCAAAATTAATCAATACCTTCAGAAAAGTGATCCAATAACTTATTCATTTCATTGATTCAAAAGTATTATTTTTTTCTTGACATGCGGTGACTTAGTGTGGCGACTTAGTGATAACACACACCTTGACTTCCCTTTGACCAGGGTCTTTTTTATTGACTTGGATCAAATGAACAGGACACCATCCATGTACTGACATTTTCCCAGCTACCCATGTGGCTCATTTTCTCTCTCGACACCTGTAACCTACAAAAGTATGAAAATGGTTGCGGATTTTCCAGTTAGCTGCGGAATCAGGCTGCATTCCACAACTAAAAGACAACCAACCATCAGTTTTGAAATTATTTTTTTTTGTATGTATAGAGGATTATTTTGCAGACCAACTACTGCAACACTCAAACTTGTTTTGGATTTGACGATTCTCAAGAAACCATTTCCCAAAATTTCATAGTTGTTGAATGAGATAGCCATGGTTTTTTTACATTTCTGATAGAGTTTAGTTGTTTTTTGTTTAGGCATGCATATACTGAGCCATAGCTCATGTTTTAACACAACTCCCAAGAATATCCAGGCGATGATTCTAAAAACAAACAACACAACTGCCTGCATGGGATTCATTCCACTTTGATACTTTTTCTTCCTCTCTGGTAGTTCCAGGCAACCAATGTAATTAGACGCAATTTTGGGTTTAACTCACATGAAATATACATGAACAGAATGTGAGTGAGTTTTCGAATGGCCTCTACATCGAATGCCAAGAAGCTCCATGCCACATCTATTGGTTGGTTGCAAAGATCCGTATCCAATTAAGATTGTTGTTAACAGGGGTTACGTCTATTAGCGAAGAGCCATATCCAATTAGAATTGTTGTTAACAGGTGTTACGTCTATCAGCGAAGAGCCGTATCCAATTAGAATTGCTATTAATCAGGAAGTGGCAGAGCAGGTGTTAGACGGGTGGCAAAAGGCGAGAGATGTATAATCAGAAAATGGTTAATTATCAGCACACCATTGATTTCAAATCGGAAGCAGCAGAATTAAATCAACTGTAAGTTAATTAATTCAAATTCTGTTTTTTCCTCGCGGCCTACAAAAATGGGCTTCAAAGAACCGAGGAGATCTCCCAAATCACTTCAAATTTCTTAAAACGATTTCTAGGTTATCTAATTGACCTATTGCTGAAAAAACCCATGTTTTATTTTTCCCAAATTCATCTTCTTTTGGCCAAATTGTGCAGTTAAATTTTGACGTTTTTTCCTATTTTGCGTTTTCCTGAATTAATGTTTTTACTGTTCTGCATTTTATGAATTGTTGCATTCGGCTTTCTGGGTTTCATTTGCCGTGTAATGACTCTTGAGGCTAGCTATTTACCTATACAGTAAGGAGATATGCATTCTAAATCCATGTTTTAAGATCTCCATATAATCAAATCCCTATAGCCTCGTGCTAAACAGCGTGTTTGATTTGCAGTGCAGTTTTAATCACATTCCCCCTTGTAAGTAACCCAACCAGTTTCTCATTATTGTCCACTATAAGCAATCTGGATTGGCCTAGTTTACTTAGTCTTGTGCGCCTAGGAGGGTTTAAGCTTGTCTCAACCAAAGATAGAGGAGGGCTGCGTGCTTTGTAATGAACCTCTGTTCAATTGATATCATCACAATATACTCCTATATTATGATTCCTGATATTGTATGGCTCGCATCTCATTGGAAAGTTACTGATTTCCTTATAAATGTTGGCAGACATCTTCATGTAGTTATGGTCTTAGTTAGGATGTTCCAGCAAGATGGAGGGATAGAAGAAATGATTGAGATGAGAAATAGCAGCTGTAACAATGCTGATGATACTTCAATAATGGATGGAATATGGATGAGTGTTGAAGATTTTCACTAACATTGGCCTACTGCTATTGATTACAAGAGTTAGGTAAACAACTAGAGGAGACTATTTCAGGTTTTATTTTTTATTTTTTTATGATTTTACAGGTTTGTTTCAAGGCCAAAGCTCAGACAGGAATGTAGATTTTCTATTGAGACCACAGTGAAAACTAGAATTGGGGATAGCCATTGATTGTTTCTTCTTCTTCTTTTTTTCTCTGAAATTGTGAAATTTTATAAGAATGATTAATGATTTTCAATTTCAGGTAGCAAAGAATTCAAGGTAAACATGCTAAAAACAGGACTTTGACTAAGGTCTTAAGCTGATTTTTTTTTATCAATCTGGGCTAGGTGACTAGGATAGGATCCATGTCGGGACAATTCCGGAGATGCCCATGTAGTCAGTTTCTTCAGTGGACGCCTGTAACCTGCTAAACCTTGAAATTAGCTGCGGAATTCACAATTAGCTGCAGAATCGGGCTACTTTCCATAGCTAATTTGCAGAATCTTATTAAAATAGGACACAATGTTTTGAGGACCACTACAAACCATAACTAGTCAATCTTGGACAATTTGAACCTATCAAAGCAGTTGGGTTTCATTTTTTTTTAATTTTTTTTTATTATTGAATCAATTGAAATGATGAAGTTTATTTTGTCTCCTTTTTTTTAACATAATAATTCTTTTTCTAATCCTCTATATCACACAAAGTACAGGAGGAGAGCATACTCAAGAATTATTAATTATTATTTTTTATAACAATTCTTTTTCTGATCCTTAAGATCACACAAAGTGCAAGAGGAGAGCATACTCAAGAATTATTAAAAAAAAAAAATAGATGTAAGAAATAAGGTCTCCTAATTACACTTCCCCGGCAACGGCGCCAAAAATGTCTATTCAATTTAACGTCTTAAATTGCTCTACATAAATTATCAATACGGGTATCGTAAACTAATGAAGTGTGGTGCACCATATGTGCTTAGTTAACATTTTTCTTACTTCGTTGTTTTATAGTTTATGTTGTTTTTGGGGGTTTGTTCTTGTTGGTTTCCTAAAGTGTTTAATGCAAATGGAAATCTTATTCTAAAGTCTTAAAAATACTTTTAAAGGTCAAGTATAAATGTAGATTTCAAGACAAGGTTTGTGTCCCTTATGGTAACTCCCAAAACTTAACACTTCAAAATATCTCAAAACGTGTTATTGATCAAATCAGTGCTTGAACAAAAATGTAAATATGCAACTACTTAATTCAAACAAAATATGAAACACTGATCATGAAATCACTGTCTCTACTGCCCATCTAATTACAGAAATAAAATCTAAACTATTGCACTCAAACAAACCAAAAATTGCAGACTAACGAAAGTAAAATCAATTTACTTCACTTATAATCCAATATCTTGCCAAGTAGCTTTTCTGGGTTAAGCCATGGCTCTGGAGATAACGTCAATAACATGAAGAATTGATATCTAAATTACCTACTTGCAAATGAAAGTAAAATCAAGTCACTTCACTTATAATCCGATAGCTCGCCAAGTAGCTTTTCGGGGTTAAGCCATGGCTCTGGAGATAACGTCAATAACATGAAGAACCTGATATCTAAATTACCTACTTGCAAATGAAAGTAAAATCAAATCACTTCACTTATAATCCGATAGCTCGCCAAGTAGCTTTTTGGGGTTAAGCCATGGCTCTAGAGATAACGTCAATAACATGAAGAACCTGATATCTAATTACAGAGATGAAAGTAAAATCAAATCACTTCACTCATAATCCAATAGCTCGCCAAGTAGCTTTTCAGGGTTAAGCCATGGCTCTGGAGATAACGTCAAATGACATGAAGAATTTGATATCTAAACTAACTAACAACAACAAATAAATAAGACTGAAATCAAAGCATAACTGAAATTGAAAAGCTTAAGAAAAAGTTCAGCAGAGAAGTAAATCTCATGTTACTATTTGATGCAAAAACATGTAAAGAAAAACTAATCTATAATCAACCGGTTGAATACACTTGCATGAATGGAAACTCTAATCTATCAAACTTGAAAGCAATCAAATGACATAATGAAATCAAAGAAAAATTACAAAATAAAATATACTCTACCTTACATTTTAATGTGCTCCATAACATCTACTTCACATCTCCTTCCATGTTGAGAACATCAAAGCTTTGTTCAAATTCTTCAAAATTACAAAGTACAACAAAACTCTCCAAATCTTTCAAAAGCCAATAAGGAAGAACTACAAACTCCAGGCTAAGCTAAGGCTAACAAGCTAACAAGCTCTAAAACTAACAAATGAAGGAGAGAGATCTCCTATTTATACAAAAAGATGAGAAGCCATCTCATTAATGAGAGTCCATGAATCTCTCCCTCTACCTCTAGAGTCCTAATCAAAATAGGAACTGATAAGACACATGTCTTCTTAGAGTTTCAATACAATTAGGAGATGTGACACATATCCTCATGATCTCATGATTCTTTCCACTCAAATTCGAATTTGGCCTTAGAGTGCCACATAAGGGTCTTCTAGAAGCCTCCTTTTGACCTACACATGTCAACAATCTCAACCCACTTGTTAGGTATAAGCATATGCACATTATTTCCTAATTTTTAACCACAAATTCACTTAAAAAGGCTAAAAATTAATAAAGTTTGGAAAAACATAAATGTGGCCCAATGATAATGAAAGTGGGATGAATGTAGTGACATAGTAATGAAATGGAGGTGATATAATGGACATAATAGTGAAAGTGTAATGGAAATGAATGACATTTTCAAGACCCAACATGTCGTAGCTTCCCCTGATACGTTCAGCAATACTGAATCTGAGACACATAATTGTATTGTGCTCTTTGCCTTCCGATCCAACTTCTTCCATTCCTCATCGGAAACTCCCATTGCTTTAGTACCCGGATCTACCGCGATCCACTAATCTTTATCCACCAACAGATCATCCATCTTAAGTTTCCACAACTCAAAACTCTGACCATTAAATTTCTCGATCTCTATCTTTCCACTGCTCGCCATCTTCTTTCACCACCAGAATCGATCTCGCAGATCTCCCACTGAACAGGGTCTACCACAAGTTGGAGCGAAACCCCTCGGCAACAAAGGCATCCCCTTGATGCCAAAACTGTTATGATACCAAATGTAGGTTTTAACCCTGTATGGAAATTACCTGCATACGAATTCTAAAACATAGAAAATAAACAATGCCAGAGAATAACACATATACACAGAGATTTTCCCCTGGATCCCAAAACTGGGACTACCAGCGTGATTTTTCATTATGTTCCTTTCAATGTTACAATACATATTTATACATGCCGAAGCATCCAATACTAAGGGCCGAAAAACCGTCACGTCCAAAACCATGGACCAAAAACCATCACGTCCAAAAAAACGTGTGAAAATCATGCACAAAACCATAGGTGGGTCTGCCCATCCTAACATAGGGTCCAAAACCAAAATTTTCCGGGGCACTGCCCCAGACCCCATAAAGTGGGGTTATGGGTACCCCTCAAACCCCCTGTAACCTCCTTCCCCTTTAACCCCCGGTTAAGTACGTGGGCTAGTCGTGGAAAGAATATAACACAACCCAACACCTGCCAGATGTGATGCAGGTAGTTGGACAAGTACAATGATTCCAAGCAGCACCAAAAAACTCTCATATTATTGGCATCAAAATAATTCTTCGATACCTTAAGGGTACAGCAGAATATGGTCTATGGTATCCCAAAGGAAATGATCTAGTTATCCAAGCTTGTACAAATGTAGATCGGGCAGGAAGTGTTGATGACGTAAGAGTACCAGTGGAGAAATGTTCTACCTAGGTGGTTGCGTTGTCTCATGGTTAAGTAAAAATCAGTCTTCAATCTCGTTATCTAGAACGGAAGTAGAATACATTGCGGCAACAACTTGTTGTACTCAAGTTCTCTAGATGAAGCAAACCTTGCAAGATCTTCAAGTTAAGTTTGATGAGAATATTCCCATCTTTTGTGATAACACCAGTGCCATCAATATCTCCAAAAATCCTATGATGCATTCCAAAACAAAGCATATTCTGATCAAATATTATTTTGTTAGAGAGAAGGTCGTCGAAAATAATATCAAGCTTGAATATGTTGGCACAAAGGAACAAAGTGCTAACATATTTACCAAACCATTACCTCGTGGAGCATTTGAGTATCTTCATCAAACTCTTAGGTTCTCCCAAGTTCTCATTAGAATCTTTCTCTTATCTAACTAAGTAGAAAGGGGGAGTGGAGGTGTGTACAGATCCGCAAGATGACAGTTTGTCAGGGGGAGTTACCCTTTTCCATTTATGAAAAATGCGGAGAGAAGGCAGTAGGAATAGGTTTCATGATCGCAGGGGGAGTACTTGTGTTGCCATCAATGCTAAAGAGGGAGATTTTTTATCAGTGGTTATCATTGATGTCAACCCAAGTAGCACCAGGGGCTACCCCAATCTTGCATGGGCATTTTGACTTGACAGCTTACTCTATTCTAAGTCAAGGATATTCTAGATGGATTCTACTCTTCGAAATGTTTCCATTGATATATGGCACGCCACGTAATTCTTCACGATTTGAAAGATATTCGTGTTTAAAGTTAGTAACCCCAGTTAGTGAGCTAAAACCCTATGGGGTTGTGGCATGGCACTCATAATTGGTTGTGGTCATTGAATATTCAATGATTAATAAAGTTTTTTTTTCTCCTTAAATACCTCCAACGATCACTTGTTCAGGACCCTCTCAACTCAAGACATTCATATAAATAGTGACCCTCATATCCTCCTCTAGTAGGGATTTTGTGGCCTCAAACAGGTCACCGTGGCCTTTTCGCTATAAAACATTTTCTGCGAAGCTTAGTAATCAAAAATTAAAACCCATTTGAGAAGAAATATTTATGAACCTTGTGACTGAATTTCATATCTTGATGCACTATATTTTCGAAGATATGATCTAAGGAAGTTAGGATTTTTGTAGGCTCTCGAATTCCATGTCAAACTGATGACGTTGGGAAACTCACCATAACTTTCTCTCTGAGAATTGGATTCAAATTTCGTAAATAGTGGCAGAAATAGCACGAAGTGTAGTTTTTGGGATATTGTTTTCAGGGCTGAAGGTTGCAACAGTGACACGTGGCACTTCATACAAATTCTCTCTATTGAACTAGTCTATAATCAAGTCATCATGGGCGATTGGGCATAACTCTTTCTTGAAGAATCCAATCCTAATCAGACCCATGGGGTTGGAAAGAGGACTCATAGAGCTACCACAGGATGAAATTTTAGACCCTGGAGATCCGAAATTACATATATACAATAGATTCAATATCGATCCCCTAGAAGGCAAGAAAAAACATGCATTCAAGGATCACTACAATAAGGACCACACATCTATAGTCAAGGGTAAGTCTCCTACAACAAGATATGTATGATTAGTGTTTACATTTGAATTTTGAGTATCATCTCTAACATATGTTTTTTCAGGACAATGTAAGTATATGTAGGGTCTCGGTTAGATCTCTATGTCTCTATATGTCACAAATAGTTTTGATACCACATTTTGGATGTCATATTCTTGATACTACACATTTGATGCTACATATTATTTATGCTACACCAAGTCTGCTAATTCTATATGATGTTGTAACTTCACGTTACTTGTCTTTTCATAGTGATATAATGGTCTTTATTGTTGTACTTAGAACTTGGTCCATCACAAGTATAGGGTTTGTCATCAATTTTTATTGTATATATCTTTAGGTCAATTTTGGATATAGTATTGCATAAAGTCCAGGAATATATCAAGAGTGGGAGTCTTTGTCTACTGCTGCAACAAGTCAACAACAAAAGTGATAAGCACACTTCACGTACGCATTGTAATTTTGATTGGTATTTATTCATTATTGTGCACTTATATTTGTTTTGCATGCAGAGGTGGTTAAAGGGTATTTTGTTTTGTTTTGTTTTGGGATTGGTTTTTCCAGGCAAATTTTGCATGCAGGTAGAAGAAGATTCAAGTACAACATCAAGCAATAATTCAAGAGAAGAAGCATCAAATCAAAGGAAGCATTGCAGCAGGACATCCTTGAAGACATGACAACCATCCAAATATCATGAAGTTTTGTTAAGGCCAAGAGTCATCATTGTAAAATTGTAAAAGAGTCATTTGTAAAATAATCATCATTGTAAAATTGTAAAAGAGTCACCATTGTAAAGTTGTAAAAGAGTCATCATTGTAAATATTGTAAAAGAGTCATCATTGTAAAGTTGTAAAAGAGTCATCATTGTAAATATTGTAAAAGAGTCACTCTACCTAGAGTCAAAGAGGCAGTGTTGGGAGGTATAGGAGTTACTGTTGGGATGATGTCATGGTTGGGTTGTAGGTCATAGAGTGATTGGGTATTTGGTCAAGTACATGAAAATCATTGTACATCTTATTGTATCATGGATTGTTGTCCCTAGTTGGGAATCCATAGTGTTGTCTTATTTCATTCATTATAGGGTGGCAGGGAAGTGTTAAGCAGGTGTATGAAGTCGCCTACAGGTCGGGGCATGTGAACACTTCAGGGTGGTAGGGTGGTGCTAGGGCAGTTTGTGGCTCGCTAGGGTGTTGAGGCATCCATTCAGTTGATTACTAAAGAAACCAGGGCATTGGGGCATCCTTCCAGTGGGAGCTGGAGAAGAATTTTTTTTTAGAATTCTAGGAAGTTGTTGCTTTCATTTTAGTTGGGGATGAAGATTAAAGAATTTATTAAAAAAAGCATTCGGTGGTTTTTGACCCAGAGGGAGTTTTCCACCTAAAATTATTGTGCCTATTGTGTTCTTTATTTATTGTTATTACTACATAAACATTAATAATAATTGAAGATTACCTAATGCTTTGAAAATATTTTAAAGTGCTAATTGCTAAGGAATATTTATTCACCCCCCCCCCGAGTATTTCCAACAAGAAATCCATTCTGCATTTTGAGGGCAATTTTAGGATGTCAAGAACAGAGATTCTACAAGCTTATCAGAGAAGGTGGCATGCCTTACCCCATAGTCTACAAATCAAAGAGTATCACTCTCCTAAAAGGCTAAGGAATGCCTTGGAAAGAACCCCATTGTACAAAAGAATCATGCAAAGACTGAAAATCAAATGGATAGGACTCAAACTCAGTCCACCTTTGTTGTTGGGCTTACAAGAAGGGAACCGTGTAGAGTAACAAAAGGTATGGAAAGAGATAGAGACAAATGTTGGTTTTTATCCACATGAGGGCACACCAACTGAGGTGCCTTCGGATGTTAGAGAGGCCACCAGGGACATGAATGAGCTTCATATGGATGACTAAGTTTCTCAGAGGATGAGAAACACCTTCAGCAGGGGGTTGACAATGAGTCTCATTAATAGGTATATCTTGAAGTTCATTATGCTATCATCCAGCCTTAAAACTAACCTTTTCTCACATTTATTCACATTTTTTGTTATAATATGCTTAGTAAGAAGAGTAAAAGGTGTTTGTCATAGTATGTGTCCTAATTTGATTAAATTGCAGGAAAAGAAGCAGTTTTTAGGCATTTACTATGCAAGGGATTGATGAAGACAATCAAGAGGGAATCCAGGGAGGCTTGTCCACCTCCTTAGCTCTCTAACTCAGCTTGAGATCACCAAATCCTCACTCACAAGCTCGAATTCAATAACAGCAGAGTAACTCCAAGTGCATGAGAAGCTTAAGGAGGACAAGATCCAAAATTTTCAAGATCAAGGAGGAAATCACTCCTATTTTCAATGGAGCTACTATTAGCTACCCTTTTTTATAAATAAACAACCTGAAAGGATCATTAGGATTCAAATTTTTTATTCAGCTACTTCTGATAATGATAATTTGGTTATTAAGCTACATATGAGCTAGTGTTAGAGGGTTGAAACCCTTGGGTTTTAGCCCAACCCATAGGCTTTAGTCCCTCTTTTGTATTTCTATCTTGTTCTTAGTTTAAATCATTTCATGTCTTTCTTTCATTGCAATAGATGTTAAGCTATAAAAACCTAGTATTGCAGGCTCCCCTATCACCTCTCTTGCGGGAGAATGGTTGGAAAGATTTACAATATCAGTCCAAAAATAGTTTGTTTATGATTTCTTTGAAAAAAATAGATGTTATTTGTTCCTCATCATATTTAATTTTTGCAACTAAAGATTTAGTTCAGTGATTAGAATAGTGTTGTGGCATAGAATAAATGTTATTCAAATTCAACTCATCTTTTCCATCATATATTATATCATTGTCTTAATGATCGATTGATTCATGCATGTGACTAGTTGCAGGGTTGTGCTGATTTGCAAGGGAGAGCACCTCTTTCATCTCCATTCATACTTCTCCATCTTCTCCTTCCACCCTTCAATTCTGCTCCTTAAACATTGTTTCCACAGTCACTCTGTTTAGCCAATTAAGTACATTGTGGGCATTCATCTTGGTGCAGGACAGACCTCCGAGAGGTCCTAGGCTTGGTTAGGAGGCTTCCCCAATCTTCCTTCACTCCCTCCTACCTTCATCCACCTATTCATGCCTTCAAGACACCATCTCCACCCTAAAAAGGCTCTTGAAACCCCTCTTGTAGTAATACAGGACCTCCTGTAGCAACACCTGTAGCTAGCTTGTAGCACCACTTTCCTCCACCTTTTTTTATCCCCACTTAAATATTAGCTCATTCAATATGAATAATGACCCAAAATTGTTATTTTATGATCAATAGAACCTCCTAAACCACTCCAACCACCTCTTTTTCTCACTGCAAAATAGGGTAGAATTACTATTTTTTTCACTCACAAGCATGATACAAGCTAGAATTATGATTTTCAAGAAAATTCGAAGTAGATCAATGGTACATGCAAATAGGTTATTTATTTGATGAATTATGCAAGATAGAGTAGCTTTACTTTTGCAGGTAGATTATCTCTTTCTCTTTCATATAATGTTAGTTAGCATGTACAAGTTGAACAAATGGCATTTTTATTTTCATAGTTAAGAATCAGTTATCAATTTTTCTTTCACTATAGTTGAATTGGAGGAATGGTCTTTGAACACCTTGATATAATGTCATGACTAAGGGTGGCATGAGTAGAATCTAGCCTATTGTGCATGTAGCATTGTCACCTCTAATTTTGCACAAACCCCAGGTTGATAATTTGAGTTGAGGAGCCCCTAGTAGTTGTAACACTCTTGGTGCAATACCCGGGCTCACCAACTAACATAACTAAATTGATTTATTTCTTGTATGAGTGGTTTCTATGTATTTATAATCCATCATTGATAATTTCAGGACCATCTATCACTTACTCATCTAGCTAATAGATATGTCAAATTACTTGAATACATATCTGTTAATTGAACTTATTTTGTCTAGATTTCCAACCTAGTTGGCATCAAAAAATCCCTTCACTATCATCCTTAGGTCCTCCATAGTATAAAATTATATCATCACTTGTGCAATGCAAATAATTGAACACTCTTTTGATAATGGACTGATTCTCTTTACCAAGTGTTTTCATGTATCCACTCAATACTCCTACTGCACGAGAAATATATGATCGAGTGCATACCATTGCATAAATCATACTATCTACAACACTTGCATATGGAACATGGGTCATGCCCTCTTTTTTCCCATGTCTTAGATATTACTGATTTTTTCATCCATGATCCCTTAAATACCATACACAAATACATCACATGGAGGTAGCCTTTACACCATAGAAAAATGTGTGCTCGTCTTTCTGTATTCACCCAAAAGAAAGATGGGGTTTGTGGCACCAGACCATGGCAGAACCTCAAAACTAAACTCCTACCCCTCTCTCTTGTTAGCAAATGGAGGTTGTCTTTCCACCAAAGACAAAATCATGATCATTTATTTGTATTCACCCAAGAGGAAGAAAATATCTATAGCATCAAACCATGGCATAACCTTGGATCAAAACTCCAACCCATGGCTTGTGGCGGTGGATGGAAAGAAGCTACAAAAAAACCTAACCCTGCGCACTCCATCCTTCAATCTACTATTTCCTTGTTAAAACCTAAAAAAAAAACACATTACTTTTGATCCCAAACACTTAGCATTAGTTTAACCTAATCAAATCATCAATTAATAGCTCAAGTATATACATCATGAAGACACTACAATATTTATATTTTTTCAATCCAAGTAGTATCCACGTCAAGATAAGTGCTAGACCCTTGAACAATTAAGAGTTTAGTTTCCTTATTTGTTCCCTAATAAATGGGGGGAATTTATTTCCAATGTGGGATGAATGATTGGCATGCAATATTTTACACAGTATCTCTAGGCTAGTTGTTAGGCAGGTGTCAATTAGGATTTATTTTATCACTCAAAAATAAGAAGAATAGAATCAATTTAGTTCTTGCCAAATGTAACTGACCTTGCCCCATTATAATGGTAATAGTTGCAAATACTTAATGGAGGTTGTAGAAAATCCACAAAATTATGATTTATTGATATGAACAATCTGAAAGACACTTTCTTTCCACATAAAAACATAATTTCTCTACGAATTTTGCAAGGGGACAGTAATAGAAGTAAAAGCACAATCACACAATTCAACAACACATAATTGTTTAGGGAACCCAAATAGGAAAACCCTCTGCTTGTTATTGAGAATTATTATTGAAGAAGAATGATTAATGGATCTCTTACAATACAATAAAGTTTCATTAGAGAACAACCATGTTCTCTTTACTTCCACTAAGCTAAAACACCCTTGCTTGTACCTTGATCCCTGCCTCCTAACCCAAGGAATTTGTCCTTCTTCAAACTCCCACAAGCCTCTCCTAGGCTTGTTCTCCTTCTCTCACAAGCTCCATGCACAAACTCATGCTTCCTATTGCTTGGTCTCACCAACTCATGCTCACCAAAACAATGATCAAATATTTGCCTTCATCCTCCTTTTAAAGCAATTTGAATGGATAAAGTTAGCAAGTTCTAAATTTAGGAAAGTGCTTTTGTGATTGATTTAACTAATTTAACTAACTCATGCAACTTATCTTATCTCAATTTGATAACTTGAGATACAATCACTTATCCTTTTCCCAACTTAACTTGCACTAGAAGAAAACAAACTTGGCCTTTCACTTATGCTCATTAGTTAACTGCCTCATAACTCATCCTAACTTTTAGGAATGAACCCAAGGAACTCGAGCATGTATAAGAACTCTTTGAGGTCTCTTTGACTAAGGTACATGTCAAAGAAATCTTGCTTGATATCATTTTCAACACTCCCTCTTAGCGAGGAAGGTGCTTCTAGAATAACCTCATCCACCTGGACTTGTCTTCAACACTACCACGTTATCTGTTGTTGCAATTTCTCCCTCTAAACTAGAACACTTCCCTACGTAATCTAATCTAAAGACTTGTTCCTTCCAACCATGCTCCTGGGATCCTAATCTTGAGCATCCATTAATGTTAGCTCATACCAACTGGTCCTAATAGATTTGGAAGAGGCCTCCTACCTACTCTATATCACCAGCATCAATCGTGTGCTAAGTCCCTCTAGTAATGTTGTGGGTATGTATCGATCATTTGAGACATCCATGAATTTTGCTTCCAATCCCTTGATTAATACAGTCTCCCTCTCTCCCTCTAATGGTTCACCTCCACCAATCATGTTTACTACTACCATCTCTACCATAAATTATTGGCCCATGCCTATCACAATAGATCCCTTGCCCAGCAACTCTTCCTAGCCAATGCATCTCGTAGTTACTTGATCATGCCAAGTGTGGTACCCTATCTGCGGTACGATCCCTTGCAACGATCTCTCAAAGCTAAAATTTGTGTGTTGGTCGAATATGTTCATAGCTATGATACCATGTAGAAAATCTATGAAATTTTGATTTGTTGATATGAACAATCTAAAAGACACTTTCTTTTCATATAAACATATAATTTATATACTAATCTTGCAGCGGAATAGGAACAGAAATAAAATCACAATCATACAATTCAACAACACAGAATTATCTAAGGAACCCAACTGGGAAAACCCTCTGCTTGTTATTGAGATTGATTATTGAAAAAGAATGATCAATGGATCTCTTAAATACAATAAAGTTTCATTAGAGAAAAAACATGTTCTCTCTGCTTACACTAAGTTGAAACACCCTTACTTGTACCTTGATCTATGCCTCCTAACCCAAGGAGTTTTTCCTTCATCAAACTCCCACAAGCCTCTCCTAGGTTTGTTCTCCTTCTCTCACAAACTCCACACAAAAGCTCATGCTTCCTATTTCTTGGTCTCACCAACTCATGTTCACCAAAACAATGATCAAATATGTGCCTTCATCCTCCTTATAAATAAATTTGAATGGCTAAAGTTAGCAAGTTCTAATTTTAGGAAAGTGCTTTTGTGATTGAGTTAACTAACTCATGCAACTCGTCTTATCTCAATTCTATAACTTTAGATACAATCAATCATCCTTTTCCTAACTTAAATCGCACTAGAGGACAACAAACTCGGTCTTCAACTTATTCTCATTAGTTAACTACCTCATAACTCATCCTAACTTTTAGGAACAAATCATAAATTATAGGAAGTATTCCTAACTTAAGGGAATTGGTTCCTAACTTATAGGAACTCGAGCATGCTAAAGAAGAACTCTTTGAGGTCTCTTTGACTAAGGCACAAGTTAAAGAAATCTTTCTCACTATCATTTTCAATAGTGGTTGGACAATTTGGAGTATTAATATTATAACAATATATCTAAGGATTTTCACCCTAGACAAATATCCTTTTGCAAATTTACATTGCACTTAATAAATAAAGATATTGCATATTCTTGTGAATTTAACATTCTATATTTTCTTGAATGTGTCGAAAACATATCATAAGTTGTTACTACTTCATCAATTTGTCCTCTTTCCTGTCCTAGACAAATATATAATTTGAGTATAAGGCTAAAGGATTATTCATTCTAATGTATAGTGGGAAATTGAATGATTAACCTTCAAATTCTATTCTAAATTCCTTTTCAAAAAATAATAACTTAGAACAAACTATGGCCCTACATAGAAAAAAAATTATACAGTGGAGGACCTTTCAAGATTGGGTAGGTGTTCACCTCACATGTCCATATTACATTTTTCTCCCTTTCCTACTTTGGGAAAAGGTGTTTATGCATGTTAGGCATCAAGACTTTGGTTTTTAGTGAGGTTTGGTCATTGGTGCTATATATCTTAGAAACATTAATGAATTGTTGTATGTAGTGCTCTACATGATAAGAAAAACAAGTCACCAAAGTACGGATGGTAGTTTATGTGGGTTGTTAAAGGTCATGCATTAAGAAATTGGGATAAATTTTTACATGATGGCTTGTGAAGTATTTCATAGTGGTAAGATAGGAGAAATAATAAATAAAGGTTTAATTAAATGTACTCCAAAATTATTAGTGAAAGACACAGCAATATCCAACATCGTATCATTTTAAGATAGTTAGTACATATAAGATCGTGGCTAGAGTTCTAGTAATGTGAATTCAGAAAATCACCTGTATAATTGTGTGGTCGGAGTAGACCTAGGCAATTTTAGGGGAAAATTTTCACCAATTGGCTATTTTTTTGGCCATTTTCTTTATAAAAAAAATTCCCATTTTGTCAAAAAATCATTAATTGCTTACACATATATGATTAAATAAATAATATTGGCAAAAAATTTACCACTTTTAATAATAAATTAATTTTTTCTTTATTAAATATTCACCTAAATTCTATATGTATGATTTTTTAAACCAAATAGTTGCCTATAATACTATACATAGGTACATGTCCGCCTAGGGTAGCTCAAGTGGCGATGGCCGTGGAATGAAGTCTCGCCGAACCGGAGATATTGGGTTCGAATCTTGTGCTACCCTCCCCCATAGCCAAGTGAATAATGGACATGTAAACTCAAAAATCGAAGAGTCCTACCAAGCTTAACAAAAAAAAAATACTATACATAGGTACAATATTTGAATCCTTAAAAATAAACCTAGAGTAGACTTCATTTATATAGGGGAGATTGATTTTAGACATAATGTTTACCATCTAGGAAGGCATGGAATGAGATATGGATAAGAGATATTATTTCTTAGGAGATGCGATAAAATTAATTAAGACGCCATTTTTTGAGATGCTTGTCTTTTTTGGCATTAGGATTTGAGTTCACCTTTGTGACTTAGGATCTAATTTCATATGTTTGGGAAATAATGGTTGTAATGAGATTTTTTCCATCAAAATTTATCTACATAGACCCGTGTAGTAATGATTCCCTTTAGCACAATTTTGGTATGATGTGGAAATACTTGCATTGACATGCCTTCTTGAATTTGTTAGGGGTCAAGGTAAATATTAGGGTTTTATCATGCATAGGATGGGATTTAAAAGTCATTTAAGAGATTACTTATTTTGATATAGTATCTCACTTCAAAATTAGTCAAAGAAATTATAGATTTGGTCAATATATTTTATAAATATTTAGGTATAACTAGAAATTGCACCACATGTTGCAAATGAAACGTCGTAAGTCGATAACATGATAACGAGAGATGTTATATGTTATGTGATCTAGATGTTGTCTAGTTTTGAATTGTTTCCTTTTCAACATAAATTACTACCTCTAACAACATGTAATAACTTAGTCACCATCTTATACTTGAAACAAAATCTAATCCTACAAACAATATGGCATGTGGCAAATCTGCCAATCTGCCACCAACGCTACAAACAATTCCCATTTGTCATTCAATATAACTTGAAGTAATGTTGTCCAACATAAGGTATGTGCTATGTGAGCCTGTTATGTGATAGGTCTAATTGTAATAACTTCACATCATAACTCACAATACCATTATGTATCTAGAATTGAGGGACACAAGTATTTTTCATTTTGTACCTTCACATGGAGATCCTTATATCATTTTTATATTTTCACATTTCTAACTATTATAGAATATTCAATTTATAATATCCACAAAAATTATTAGTTTGAGATAAAGGAGAGGTTTAAAGTAGTGACTCTTATACTGTGGTGTAGACTATAAAATCCAATGGTGTTATAACCATGTGAATATTTAATTTCCCATTATCATGCTACACTAAGATTAGACAAACCACTATGAGAAATTGTAAACAGTGATGCTATCATGACAAAATAAAATATTAATATCGAACCTGATCACAACAATACTAGCTTTCACAACAGATTATGAAGAATGGGTTATGATTATACAACCATCTTCACCACCATGGTTTTTCAGGCCTAATATTTGGGGATTGTTTTCCATAAATCTGTTTTGATTTTCGCTTTGCACGCACCTTGCTTGGTGTTTGTTTTTTATACATGACCTTTGATGGTGTTCTAAAACTCGCTTTTGATGGTGTTATGAAACTCGTTGAGATTCGTTTTTCATGTGTCACCTTTGATGGTCCTTTTCGGTGTTCCATGTTGGTACCTTTCTTGAATTAATTACACAAACACTTTCTCTTGTTTCAGAAAATTAATTGTGAACAATTTCTCTATAGGAATAATAATATTATTGGTATATTCGGAAAATTTATCCTTTTGTCTAATATTGTATGTAAACTTTATGTTACAAGTGTAAGGAAGGAAGTATATATCTCTTTCACACTAAGTTGTAATATTGTACAAATAAAATCCATCAAATACATATTTATTTATTTCTATTTTAAATAATATTATTTTGATTTATTTAGTAAATATTTTATTTTAAAATAGATATGTGTAAACTCTAAATTGAATATAGAAGAAATTTCACATCTTCATTATACTAAATCATAATGGAATAAACCTTTTAGCCTCATCATATATCAACTATAATAATAATAATAATTAAATTATAATTATAGTTAACAAAGCAACTATATATATATACACACGCACACTAACCTAAAGTAATTAACATGATAACTCAATATTCAAGCTTTGTGAATTTGATGAACACCACATCCACATTCCTATACATAATTTAGGGAAACTCACAATATGATGTGTACAATCATCATTTTCCAACCATTCATAAGATATCAAGTTTACAAGCATCCACAAACATTCTCTTTAAAGGAATGTTTCAAAGCAGTGACAGTTATATTGTGGCGTATACTATAAAATTCAACGTTGAGATAACTATCAAAATATTTAATTTCCCACTCTCATGTTGTATTAATATAGTGAAACCAATAAAAGGTTATTCTACCATGACAAAACGTATCACCTACACATTATAATATAAAAACAAAACATTAATACGGTCCCAATTAAAAAAAATACTCTCTTTCATAACAGATTATGAAGAATGGGTTATGCCTATATAGCCATCTTCATGGCCATGGTTTTTCAAGACCAATACAATATGGATTTTTTTCTAGAAAGTTGCTCTGGTGTTCTCTTTGAAGACGCTCTATTTGGTGTTTATGTTTCAGGCATGACCTTTGACACTGTTCAATTTTCAGGCACCCTGTTTGGCATTCTTTTCGAGAGTGAGGTTTGATGATGTTCGCTTTTTAGAAACCTTGCTTGGTCTTCACTTTTCAAGAATTAGCTTTGATGGTGTGTTGTTTTTAAACACCAGTTTTGCTAATGTTTATTTTTCATGCACCATTTTGTTTTCCTTTTTTACTTTCAAGGACAAGCTTCTACTTTAACTTTCTTTTTCCTAACAACCTATTTGATTTTTACTTTCCATTTTCTATTATCATTGACCTCACTTGCAAAGGTTAACATTCTTTGGATTCAAGATCCTTTTGGAGAGAATGCAGAGCAGTGTCCAACTCTTCAACACTTAGATTTTTTTGTTTCTAGCAAACACCTAGTACTATCTTCGTCCTCCTCTCTATTTTTCTATGTCAGTATTCCCCTTTCACTAGCAATAGAAACAAGCTTTGTTTGCAACTCTGCAACTTGGCTCTTCAAATTTCCATTTTCAGAATTCTAGAAATGTTTGTCTTCAACCAATTCCCATGTCATTGCATTGGATTCATTCAACATGGATTGCATTTCATTTTTTTTTGCTTTAGATTGAACTAAGAGCCTCTCATTTTCTAGAGACATTTCTTCAAATTTTTCCTTATATCAGGCCAATGAAGACAAAAGCTTGTCCTTTTCAGTGTTCCATTTTTTCTCTGCTATTTGATTTCATTTAGCAAGATCTTCAATCTCCTACCTTGTTGTTGCAATCTGTAATGAAAGCTCATCTATTTATAATTTCCAACCTTTATGTGTTTCTTCTAATTCCGAAATTACCACCTGAATTTCACAATTCAACTGTAAAACAGTAGATTGTAGAATCCTTTTATCAGTAACCACTGCTCTGCACTCTTCTTCTTTCTCAAGAATTTCCTTTTTGACTATTTCCTTGGCCTCCTGCAATTGTTTAGAAATGGTAGCCCAATATTCTTCAGATTTCCTTGGACATTTTTCTCTGAATTCCTTCTCAACTTCCTTCAGTTGTTGCTCAGATTTCACTTGTTTTGTGAGCTCCCTATGGATATTATTGATCTTGGACTGAAATTCTCCAATGTACAATTCCATTTGACTAAGATTTTGTAAGAAACAATACTTTTTTTGTCGTGACTTCTTGACATCTTTCATAAGTAATTGATTAATCTCCTGCACATTTCCTCTTATTTTCCAATGCTCTGGCCCACTTGCGAGATGGATATTTTATCATCTTTTTGAGGGACACATTTTCTAACGATGTAACACTTTTCAGCCTTCCACTTCCACTTTTGTGTCTGCCTTTGTCTCCCCCCATATTGTCGAAGAAATGAAAGATAAATGAAATCTAATGTTCTCTTTACCTCTGGCAAATCTGATGAATGGAGAAAGCAAGATAGATATATTTTTCTCACCATAATTATTTAGAATTCGCTTCCCTACTTGATTTACTGTCTAGATCGACCTGAAATTTATTTTTTCCCTGGAGCATGATTATTTTAGCAATGGTTGATGATGATTTATTCGCTTGATTAATAAATAATTATTTATTTCGACTCGCCGACTTCTAAAAAATCAATTCCATATAAAACCACATCAATGTATAATTGTTTCATGACTGGCTTCCTATTATAAAATTCAATGGTGTTGGATATGAGAAAATCAAATTGCTTCATATTTACCATAAAGGCAATAGCAAGAGACATATAGGAAGGATGCATATGTACACCCAAAGTTTCAACCAGAAACCTGACAGCCTTGGGCTTGAGAGATACAACTCATAACATGGACTTCCAGGCTTGAAGCCTTAGGATTTAGATTTATACAACTCAAGAGGAAATTCATCTAACTTATCGATCATGGTTTATGTATTGGGCTTGAGGAATATTTATTCCTACCAAAATCACCCAAACTCTTTTGACATGCCAATGTGGAGTAAACCACAATGAGAATGAAACTCGGGTGAAAGTGTAATACTTCATCAACCTCATCAACAAACCAAAGCCCTGTTGGCAAGAATAAAATCCATTATTTGGAAAGGGATTTGATTCAACCATTGGACAATATTAGTTTACACAGGAAGCTCTCTCAAAATGTAGAAAAACCCTTGTTGTTATGAAAATATGAATAACTCAACCCCAATGCAAATAAAATTAAAAAATGGTGAACAAAAGGTAATAATTCCAAGGAACAAGAGTGTTTATTAATAATAATATGTCAAATACAATGTTGTAACCTTCTCTGACACCTTTAAAAGTTACAAAAAAAAATTAAATTTGCCAAAATTTTCCACCTTCCTTCAATCTTTTCCTTGCCTTGGCAAATGCCTTCCTTTAAATATCATTTCATCTAACCCTTTCCATTGCTAAAGGATGAATTGTCTCTAAGGTTTTTATAAATGTTTCTGAGTTATTTTTAATATTATTTTATTTTAAATAAAATTTAATTTTATAAAATATATATAATTATATTTTTTATAAAATTATTTATTTAAAATATTAAACTTACGTTAAAAATATTGAGTCAACCCAATCTCTAAGTATGAGAATCACATTTGTTACCATGTATTATGGGTGATCAAAAATTCAAAATCAATAATTCAAATCAAACCTATGTCCCCACCCTGCATTTCACACATTAAAACACCATTATATACATTACCTCGAGATGTGTGAAGTAATAAATCTATGGTTTGTGGGGGGGTTTCCTATCCAACCTTTAGCCTGCCCTGTTATAGACATTTTTGGGCACTACAACCCCAAGCATGAAATGTCCATAAACCAAGGGCTCCTAAGTCCCTAAAAGTGTTGTTCTAACCCCTAAAGGAACAAGGTCAACTGATTACAGCTTCTCCCAGAAGTTCTCCATGAAAAACTGCTCAGAATTGGTCAAAACAAGATCATTTCAGCTGCTCCACAGGCCAGGTGCGTTGCATCTCACCTAAGTACACTGTGTGGGTGCGTTGCATTTCAAAAAGCCCTTCTATGGGGTGCGATGGGCGAGAAATGACAAATGGCAGTGTCATTCCGTGAGGTGGAGAGGCAATGGAAGCTTCCAGAAACTTCTCCTGTGACACTTGCCTATCTGAATTCGACCAAGGATGAGTAAGAGATCATCAATCTCCAAGTGGAAGCAAGAACTGTCGAGGGAAGACACTAATCAAATCATAAGCTGACTCATCTCCCTTACAGATATCTATATATGGATCCCTCATCCCAGAGATCCGGAGGCTGGAATTTTGCATATTGTGAGGAATTGTTGTTGGTTTCTTGAGACAAACATCAGATTGTTGGGTGATCTAAGCTTTGTATGAGGTGAAGAGGGGCTTCCTTGCTGAGAGGTTGATGCTGGGTCAGAACAACTAGTTGTAACTCCTCTTGGCTTTTTCTTGTTTATCAATAAAAGCTATTCAAGTTTTCCTCCATACTCTTGTGTCATTTATGTTTGTTGCATTTGTATGGTCAATTTACATCTGATCCTAGATTGTTTATGATTATAGATTCATGTCTTTGTATAGTTCTATGCTACTGTGATCTTACAGGTACTCTGTGAAGCTGGGCGTGCAAGGGAACAAGTAGCAAAAGACTATCAAAGAAGAGAGGAATCAAATCAGGAGATTAGCACAAGACAGAGGTTGGTCTTCTTTGTTCCTCTCTATCTATACTTTATAAAGGAAAAACGAAAGTAGTTTTACTCTGTTTGTTTCTAAGGCAGCTATCACACCTTAGTGGGATAAGCAGTTCTGAGTAGACACTTTTCCCTATAACAAAATGGCGACTCCGTTGGGGACGAATTAGTTTGTTTGTTTATCTTCCTTGTTGTCTGTTTCATAAACTTACAGGTAGCATTCGAACTGCATTTGCCATAGCAAATGCAAAGTAGATAAAAGCCACTTCAGTCCATCTACGGGACCTATTTATGATTTAAACAACTGATTCACAAACTCTCTGATTTCCCTTGTGATAGCTCTTAGATCCTCCTTAGATCTACCCCTGATTGTTGAATTACTGATTACCTTTTGCTCGGCCAAAACCCATGAACTGAACTGCAAACTGTGACCCGGAACCCAAGCAAAGTCTCGTTTCTGGCCCAGCGCAGGTACTGTTCTGAGAATCTGAAATTCAGTGCACTTCCCAAGTGTAGAAGGTGCGCTGCATTTCAAATTCCATGTGTTACAGGTGCGCTGATCAGACTAGGCTTTGTGCAGTTTTGGTTTCTGTGATTCATTCTTTCCAGTTCTATTCATGAATTTTGCTGCCTGTGATCAGTATATGTCTGTTTGAAACCCTTTTTCCTTGCTGTTATTCTACCTCCTTTGTATAAAAGAACTGTAAATGTTTTTGTGTGTTTTTTGAGTCATTTGCAGTTCTCCTTTGCAAAAGTAACGTAATCGTACTGTCGTCCTTTGATTTGAAAGTGTCGCAAGTGTCGATTTCAATCATAGGAAAGAGTTTGATTGCTGTTGATAGTCAATTGTCCTGTTACTATTGTTTTTGGTCTGAATTTGTAATTTTTTTTAGTGTCAAAAACAAGTATTCATTTCAAAATCGTAAGGTGTTGTGATCGTCTCCATTTTTTATTTCGAAAAGAAACTTGTTGATATTTGTCGCTTGAAAAGAAATGTAGATTTTTGCATCAACTTTCTTCTTATCATTCATATACTAAGAAAGTCGAAAACAAATACATGCATGTGCATTTGCATTTAGACAGTCTGATTGGTTTGATTTAGGAAAGTGCATTTAGAGTGTGCTCTTTGCTCTTTGTGAAAGAATTTTGTCTTTCTTTCCTTAGTAGCTAGGATTTTCATTGCACAAAGAAGATAAAAAGATTGTTTATCATCTTAGATTGCATTTTAGGAATTACATCTACATCTCGCGGTGAACCTGAAAGGCAAACTTCATAAACAAGATCAACTATAAAATAAATTCAATGAATCTAACAACGCTTTGGAACCTAACGCACAACATTTAGAAGTCTAGGCTAGAGACGTATTCCGGCGTCGTAAAGCCTGGTAACTGTTGTTCTCACTGATGGTTGGGTGATTCCTCCACTTTGAGACAATAAGTGCCAGTACGGACTTGTGCTCCCACGTACCGTCGAGTATATTTTGGGAGACCACAATAGGCTTAATCCTTTATCCATAGGAAGCCGTGTCTGCCGCCCTATCGATCGCAATGCACTGAACACAGCATACGGGAAGATTGACTGCCATACCATAAAAAGTATTCTGCAGTTTTGCGATTGGTTTGGTAATTCCTCTACCTAGATTTCCAGAGCAGTCCCTTTCGTTCCTTTTCAGACTCTTTAACGGAAAAGGTCCATCTGAGCACTTGTCACTTCAGGCTCATTAAAAATCGAAGGCGACTAGAGTCATCTTTTGTTTTTTCTCGACTCTTAAAAATTGAAAAAACAAGTTGTGTCAAAGCGCCTAAAATTTATTTTAAACGGAATATTCATTACCCTTTCCTACATTGATCTTGGGTTGAGAAAATGGAATCCACCAACCAAGGAATTCCCCTTGGAGGAAATCCTATTCCCTCCTCCTCTTGGGGAGATGTTGGTGCACCCCATATGGCCACATTGTCGCTTCTAGGACTGACAATCGGCTTGCCTGTATGGCTCTTCTCAACCTCTATCGTTCAGAACACCACAATTCCTGAACAATCGAGTCAGCAACTAGATGAGTCCAGAGTTACCCACCAACCTTCTACTTCCTCTAATTCTTCCTCTCCTCCTTCCTCTTCACTTGATGGGGCTGGTAAAGCCAAAAGTCAAGTACCTGAGAAGAAGAAGGAAAAGAAGAAGAAAGAGAAGAAGAAGAAGGAGCTAAAAGCGAATGGGGGCAAACGAGCGTCGTCTAGCGAAAATCCACACACTGCACCGACCAGGCCTAAATTGCCATGTGTCATTTGCAAAGGAGACCACTATCATAGAGATTGTCCTTGCATCCTTCGGATCTTAAGGGACTGGTCTCCTCGTTTGCACAACCCGGTGTCGTCAACCTCTGATGATCATGTTGAAAACATACCGTCAACTAGTGAAAGTGAAGCCCTAGGACAAAAAGGAAAATATAGGTTTCCTTGTAAACTGTGCGAAGGCGATCATGCCGTCTACCGTTGTCCCTTCTTAGATGAGGCTAAAAGAGTTTTGGACGATCGTCCGGTTTCACTGTTACGACTTCCTCCTGGATATAAAAAACTCTTGCCGAGTCCGTCACTAGTTGAAAATCCGGCTGGCCCGCTCAGGTGGTCAGCTGAAGCATCTATCATTGAAGACAAACCATCTGAACCCATACCAGACGAAAGTCAAAATGTTGAGGCGGCAGTTGACCCGGTCTTGCCTTCAAAGGTTCCATCTTCAGATGATACAGTCACCGAAAAGAACAAGGATGACACCGTCCAAATTCTTTTCATAAGCACAGACTCCAATGAACATGGGGGCAATTTACCCGTTCCTTTACCGCATGAAGGAAGTTCGTCAGAGTCATACCCGGCCATCTATTCAGTCCCACCTCCAAGCAACCTAGTTGTCTCCTTTGATTGGAATCAACTAGGCAGACCCCATTTACCAGCTAGTGTACCATTCTGAATCATTGTTCAAATATATAGAATGGTTATGGCTGGCACCATCATAGATGAAGGGGCTTCTGTGAGTATCTTTTCCTCGACTGCTTGGAAAGCGCTTGGTTCGCCATCGCTTTTGCCTGAGATGAGAAATCTAACAGGCTTTGATAAAGGAACCAGTCGACCGTTAGGGATCCTTCCCAATGTGCCAATAACATTGAGGGGGAAAACCGTTCAAATGAACGTAATGGTAGTTCAAGGACCCCTGGATTATAATCTACTCCTTGGATGAGACTATATTTATTGCATGGGAGCGATTGTCTCCTCACTCTTTAGAGTAATGTGTTTTCCGCACGAAGGAAGAGTGGTCAAGCTCATAGACCAGCTTTTATTCCCCGGTTCACGCATAGCAAATAGTCATATACCATTCCTGAATGGTCTTTTCATGCAAGAAATGTCTCAATCTCCAGTCCGTCCACCTGATGAGCACGAGTGATTCGGGGGACATGACTGAAACCCAGGGGGCATGCACCCTGGTCTGCTTCGGCAGGAAAACTTCAGGTATAGGGTAGGTTTCCGCAGGAGTATATGACCTCCGTACTCCCGTCCGAGAATGGAAGAGGGAGTTGGACTAGAATAAGATTCTCTTGTCAAAGTTATGTGGGTTTGCAAGCATCGCCACTCACCTTTGTTTATTTAGAGAAACATCGTCAAAGAAGTGTTTTGTTTATGCCGTAAATAGAACAATCTTTGGTAACCTGTAAGAGGTAGACCTCTCCCGGTAAAACAAATGTTTTAACGGAAAGAAGAAGGGGTAACCTTGAAACTCTGTTTTATATCTGGGGGCATGAAAACCTTTTGGCATGCAAGCGAAGAGCGACTATTTATTTTTTTAAATTTGTAGGTCCTCTAACCCTTTAAACTCATAGGATTGGTCATTTCCTAACTTGCATAAAGGAAGGATGTGGGGAAAAACTTAAAAGTTGCCGTTTTTATATATGAGACATTCTTATCACACGACTGGATTAATCGAGCAGTTTTAGCGCGGACTTCATGCTCGTTAAAAAATAAACATAAGTAATGAGCACATGTTCCCCCAGAGTTTAAGCTCATTAAAAAATGAACCAATTTCCGGTAAATAACCATCGTGAATGTAATACTTCAGTCGTTAAAGCCTTGGTCGTGTTTGCACCGTCACCTCCACTTTTGCATTGGCCGATCTTTCACCTCCATTTGATTGTTTACCCATTTTGAGGAACAGTTGCGAAGAGTGATCATGTTAGCCACCCTTGTAACACTGTCGTGATTGGAAAATTCCAAACCTTACCTGGAATCAGTTGCTACCCATTTTATCACGCGTTCCTCAAAAGACGAGTCTCCTTTAAGCTCTTTTCAATTGACTCGTAAAATATGAAAAGATTGCTGAGCCATTGGCCTCTCCAGCTCGTTAAAGGGACCGGAAGTGCTATCCCTCCTCTAAATTTTAATCTTTTTGGACCTGAGGGATTATTGCACAAAAAGATCGAGCACTTGTTTTGTTCGGCTCGTTAAAAGTATCGAAAATTCATCCCTTCTGTATTGTTTTATACTTTTTCGGACTTAAGGGATTAGGTGACGAAAAAGGAATTTTGGAGTTTCCTTTACGTTCCTTTTCAGACTCTCTAAAATTGAAAAGGACCAAGTTATCTTTGTCGTTAAACTCGTTAAAATTTTAATAGCGACAAACTTGTCTATAGACGAGAACGAGTTTCACTATCACTAGACTCGTTAAAACATAGCGATGGGTTTGCCCGAAGGGAAAATTATAGAACAAGCATATGTTATCCTCCTCAAGCTTGATAAAAATAAAGAGGTACTGGTCAGCAATGACTGGGGAAAAATTGGGAAGAAAACTTGAAGAAACTTTGTTGGTAGCAAGTCACTCTTGAACATGACACTTTCACTCCGCATCCAAGTCGGGTTGGGTTGTTTCATTCACCGGTCACATCACCATGGTCCCATCATACCATCCACATTTGGGGTTAATGCTACCAATCCATCACGTCAGTGTCGCCGATATGTTCAAGAGAAGTCATTCAGAGAATTCACCTGTGTCTCACCCACTACAATACATTTATACTCCATTCTTTCATGACCGCCACCCTGAACCTTATATCACTAGATTGTTTTCACCTCCATTAAAATCATTTGCTCCGTTCCGTGTCATTGATGTGGGATTCATTAAGGCCCTCCTGTAATGGATCACTTCTTGTCAACATCAGCTCACTGTCCAAGAAGTTGATCTAGGAACACCCCATTCAGTACTTTGAAGCTTGCATGCCTCAATGGCAAGTTTCTCACTTCCAGCGACAGGTTTACATCAATGACCTTCGACCGAAAGATTTTGCATGGTGTTCGATGCCAAGTCCTTTATTCACACCACGTGAATTGTACTGCAGTACCTTGAGGGTCATTATCATTATCGGTGATTCCTCTCGCGCTTGTTAACAGCTTATATTATTGGCTGGTAATCAAGCGATGTCTTTCCATGTTCGACTTCAGAACATCTCTCACATGGATAGACTTGTACTTCGAGTGAAGATCAAACGAGATTGAAGACCCCGGATCTAGTTTCATCCATCCGGGCTGCGATATATATTCAAGAAAATAAAGACATCAAATGTACATCATTGCTGCACAGATAATCATCCAATCAAAGGGATGATGGCTCTATCAGAATCATCAGTCTACACTCAGACGATTGTCTGTCTTATGTACATGAAAATGAATTTATAAAGCTGAGCATGGGAATGCCCGCCTCAGCTAGATCATGAAAATATTATGAAGATAATGTATTGTATTGTATCTTATTACAGGTCTCCTCCCAGCTTGAAAGAACTTTGGATCCTCATAATAAAGCATTTCACCCGACATCAAAAGATTAACGACCTCATGCTTTAGGGGGCAACTGTTATAGACATTTTTGGGCACTACAACCCCAAGCATGAAATGTCGATAAACCAAGGGCTCCTAAGTCCCTAAAAGTGTTGTTCTAACCCCTAAAGGAATAAGGTCAACTGATTACAGCTTCTCCCAGAAGTTCTCCATGAAAAACTGCTCTGAATTGGTCAAAACAAGATCATTTCAGCTGCTCCACAGGCCAGGTTTGTTGCATCTCACCTAAGTACACTGTGTGGGTGTGTTGCATTTCAAAAAGCCCTTCTATGGGGTGCGATGGGCGAGAAATGACAAATGGCAGTGTCATTCAGCGAGGTGGAGAGGCAATGGAAGCTTCCAGAAACTTCTCCTGTGACACTTGCCTCTCTGAATTCGACCAAGGATGAGTAAGAGATCATCAATCTCCAAGTGGAAGCAAGAACTGTCAGAGGGAAGACACTAATCAAATCATAAGCTGACTCATCTCCCTTACAGATATCTATATATGGATCCCTCATCCCAGAGATCCGGAGGCTGGAATTTTGCATATTGTGAGGAATTGTTGTTGGTTTCTTGAGACAAACATCAGATTGTTGGGTGATCTAAGCTTTGTATGAGGTGAAGAGGGGCTTCCTTGCTGAGAGGTTGATGCTGGGTCAGAACAACTTGTTGTAACTCCTCTTGGCTTTTTCTTGTTTATCAATAAAAGCTATTCAAGTTTTCCTCCATACTCTTGTGTCATTTATGTTTGCTGCATTTGTATGGTCAATTTACATCTGATCCTAGATTTTTTATGATTATAGATCCATGTCTTTGTATAGTGTTATGCTACTGTGATCTTACAAGTACTCTGTGAAGCTGGGCGTGCAAGGGAACAAGTAGCGAAAGACTATCAAAGAAGAGAGGAATCAAATCAGGAGATTAGCGCAAGACAGAGGTTGGTCTTCTTTGTTCTTCTCTATCTATACTTTATAAAGGAAAAATGAAAGTAGCTTTACTCTGTTTGTTTCTAAGGCAGCTATCACACCTTAGTGGGATAAGCAGTTCTGAGTAGACACTTTTCCCTGTAACATGCCCCCCCCCACAGTTATTGGTTTAATTTACCACTTTTTACATCTCTCTTTATCTCATGCATTGTGGGACCCCCTACCTAAATCATTTACCACCCTCCCACAAGAATGTTGTAAAACCACTTTTTTACATTGATTTTCATTTATAAATTTCAGGCAGAAATTTCTACAATGTACGCAAGCAAATTTTGAAATTATAAAGCATGTATCGAGGGCAATAATGGAGGGAGCATTTTTATAGTTATTTTTACTGAAATGAGATTATGGGCGAAAGCTTAAGGTAAGAGGAAGCTGAGTAAAATTAGGTAAAATGAGGATACATGTTCCAGAAATACACTTCAATAAAAAGCATGGAGTTTCCAATGCTAGAAAGAGATGTTTCCTCCTTGTGGAATAATTTTACAAAGGTAAAAATTAAATTTTACAGAGCAGAGAAATAATGTTTTATGCTGTGAAATTAAGGAGGAAAGAAATTATAAAAAAGAAAATGCACATGAATATAAACTTTTAATAAATTCTTATCCAGAGATTTTACAAAAGTAAAAAGGGAAACTAAAATATATTTTAACAATCATGGCAAAACAAGACATGGTTTTCAAAAAAATGGGAAAAAGATCAGTCGATGCTTTTATGAAATATGTTTATGAATCTTATTTATTCATAAATATATAAATTCAGGGGAAAAAAGACATGGATTTCAAACAGTGGATGATTTTATGGGATAAAATCATTTGAGGAAATATTTTGAGATTTCAATTATGAAATTCATGAAAATAGAGAAATATGAATTTACAAGTAAAAAAATATATATTTGGGAAATATTTTATCAAAATATTTTCCTCCCAAATATTTTACGACAATGGTTGAGCACTTAAAAGATAATGAAGTTAAATATTATGGGCAAAAAGGTCAACATATCGTTTGGTTTAACTCCAAGATGCAAAGAATTCCTTGATCAAGTAGGTGGAAAAACATAAGCATACATGAAAATATTTTCATATTTTGGACTTAGAAATAGCAGCCAAAAGGATAGCTAATTGATACAAGGGAAGGTAACAGATTTTTTGAAAACAACTTCAACCACTCCAGATTCCAAGGCAGAGGACCAACATTAATAAAACAATTTCAGATTTAAAAGCAACATTCAGGCATCTAAATCAACATCAATGAACCAATTCCTAGATTTGAAGGCAGGGGATTTTCCAGGAGTTCCAAATCTCCTACATATTATTTAGAGATTAATTTTTTTAGGTTCATTATTTAGGATTTTATTCTAGAAAAATTGTAACAACTTCAAGAGTTGTAATATCTATATATTGTTTGATTTTTAATGTAAAAGGGTTGGCTTTTGATGCCAAAACCCTGTTATTTTTGTAATGACTTTTATTACAATATTTTTAATTGAAGGTTTCTGACTCCATTTCATGATAGAATTTGTTTTTTCTGTATGTTTTTCCCTGTGATTTGATAATCTACTTCTGCATATGTTCAAGGTAACATAGGAGTTATGGCAAGGCTAGGTTTGAGTATCAACCTCCCTTACAGCTCACTGCAAAGTTATCATCTACACTGAGATTAGCTAATTGAATAGTTTTTTTAAATTAACTCATTTGCGTCATTTAATTGTTACTTTTTGTCATCTCTTGAATGTATATTTGTTTGGCTATATAATTATTCTACATGCATCTACTAAATCTTACTGATTGAGTATTCAATATGAATACTTAATTATCTGATTTCTCTTATATTCCTCTACCAAACTCTTTAAAGCTATGTTATTCTTTCAAAGCTCGACGTTGGAAATTTGATAAGGCCTCTACAAGAGAGGGATTTATTACTGATCAAAGAATGGATATTCATCAGCAACCACCTACAAAAATAATAGATCTGACCATCTTGCTTCATAGGTTGTTGTTCAATGATAGTGAACAATGTTGAAAAAATCATTGTAACACTTGAGGGAGACGCTTCTGGTTCGAGGGCCAACTTAAACCTAAAGTTTGGTTGAGTTGGTTTCTCATTGTAGTTTCGTAGCAAAGCACTGCCTTCGAGAAACAGATACAACATTTGGCGCCATTGTCATGGATTGAAGTAACGAAGAAATATTTCCTCAGAGAACGATCGACTAGATCTATTCCTTACAGGTGAACAAGGAGTAGGCATTTGATATTGGTTGCAATTCCTTCACCTGGAGGCTCCACTTTGTCTATATGGTGATTCCATTGGGTTATCAATTCCCCTAGTTCGAAATTTCAGTTGCATTCAGCAGCATATCTTTCTTCTTCTTGATGATGACCAGAAATTTCAAACATCAACAAAGGATGCAGTCTTCAAGTTTTAGTTGTAAGTATCAGTTACCTATGGAGTTTGTCTTTCATATTGTAAATATCTTTCATATCTTTAGCTACATGCAAGGTGGTCTTCTAGTTAATCCAATTCTCACATGATTAAACTAGAAGCATGATTACACCTAGTAACAGTGTGCAGTAATTTTCAGAATCCAGTATGTAGTGTGTGGTTTTCAGAATAAATCAATTTCAGTTTACACTAGAACAGAAGTTGTTTCAGTTTTTATTTCAAGTTTGCAGTGTGTATTTTGGCTTGCTTGAAGTGCAATAAGTTGCAATAGATGGGAAGAAGAACATTCGTCGACTATTGAATCCACTAACCCAATGGATTAAGCATGGTTATACTTACTTTTACTTGCAGCAGCTAATAGCTTGGTTTTAGATAGAAACTTACAAATTGCAGGCCACATATTGCAAGTTTGAGAATGCATATGATTAATTTTCTTATGGCACGAATCCATGCCCAACAGTTTCAAGGTATATGTGTACAGGTTCTTTGCACCCCACAAGGGGAAGCAGTCCCCAGTTGGAGCCTATGTTGTAACTTTTTCTAACACCTTTAAAAGTTAGAATTCTTTTTTAAATTTGCGAAATTTGCCACATTTCTTCAATCTTATCATTGTCTTGGCAAATGCCTTCCTTTAAATATCATTCCATCTAACACTTTCCATTGCTAAAGGATGAATTGTCTCTGAGGTTTTTATAAATGTTTTTGAGTTATTTTTAATAGTTTTGATTTTAAATAAAAATTTAATTTTATAAAATATATATAATTATATTTTTTATAGAATTATTTATTTAAAATATTAAACTTATGTTAAAAATATCGAGTCCACCCAATATCTAGGTATGAGAACCACATTTGTTACCATGTATTACGAGTGATCAAAAAGTCAAAATCAATGAGTCAAATCAAACCTATGTTCCCACCCCACATTTCACACATTAAAACACCATTATATACATTACCTCGGGATGTGTGAAGCAATAAATTTATGGTTTGTGCGGGGGCTGCCTATCCAACCTTTAACCAACCCCCCTCCCCCCTCCCCACCCAGCCTGCAATTATGGTTTTACTTTACCACTTTTTACAATCATCTCATGCATTGCAGGTTTACATTGATTTGAATTTATAAATGTCTACGAGGTATGCAAGAAAATTTAAAAATTATAGTGTGTATCAAGGGAAATAATGGAGGGAGCATTTTTATAGTTATTTTTATTGAAATGAGATTATGGGTGAAATCTTGAGGTAAGAGGAGGCTGAGTAAAATGAGGATACATGTTCCAGAAATACACTTCAATAAAAAACATGGAGTTTACAATGCTAGAAAGAGAAATTTTCTCCTTGTGGAATAATTTTAGAGAGGTAAAAATGAAATTTTATAAAGCAGAGAAATAATGTTTTATGCTATGAATTTGAGGAAAGAAATTATAAAAATGAAAATGCAGGTGAACATAAAATTTGGATAAATTCTTATCCAAATATTTTATAGAAGTAAAAAGGGAAACTAAAATATATTTTACCAATCATGGAAGAACAAGACATGGTTTTCAAAACCATGGGAAATAAATCATTTGATGGTTTTATGAAATATGTTTATGAATCTTATTTATTTATTAATATATAAATTCAGGGAAAAATAATACATAGAATTCAAAACATGACATGGATTTCAAACAATGGATGGTTTTACCGGATAAAATCATTTGAGGAATTATTGAGATTTAATTTATGAAATACCTGAAAATAGAGAAATAGAAATTTACAGGGTACAAAAAATATTTGGGAAATATTTTATCAAAATATTTTTCTCCCAAGTATTTTATGACAATGCTTAAGCACTTAAAAGATAATGAAGGTAAATACTATGGGAAAAAAGGTCAACATATAGTTTGGTTTAACTCCAAAATGCAAAGAATTCCTCGATCAACTAGGTGGAAAAACATAAGTAGACATGAGATTATTTTCAAATTTTGGACTTAGAAATAGCAGTCAAAGGGACAGTTGATACAGGTAGCAGAATTAACCAAGTTTGAAGGGCATATAACAGATTTTATGAAAAAAAATTCAACCACTCTAGATTCCAAGGCAAAGGACCAACATTAATAAAACAGTTTCATATTTAAAGGCAACATTTGGGCATCTAAATCAGCATCAATGAACCAATTCTCATATTTTAAGGCAGAATATTTTCCAGCAGTTCCAAATCTTCTGCATATTATTTAGAGATTATTTTATTTTAGGTGCATTGTTTAGGATTATATATATATATATATATATATATATATATATATATATATATATATATATATATATATATATATATATATATATATATATATATATATATATATATATATATATATATATATGTATGTATGTATATACATATATATAGTTTAATTTTGAATGTAAAAGAGTTGGCTTTTGATGCCAAAACCCTGTCATTTTTGTAAAGACTTTTATTACAAGTTTTTAATTGAATATTTCTAACTCTAGTTCATGAAAGAATTTGTTTCTTCTGTATGCTTTTCACTGTGATTCCATAATATTCTTATGCATTTGTTCAAGGCAGCATAGGAGTTAGGGCAAGGTTAGGTTTGAGAATCAACCTCCCCACTGCAAAGTTATCATCTACACTGAAATTAGCTAATTGAATAGATTGTTTAAATCAACTCCTCTGCATCATTTAATTGTTTCCTTATGTCATCTCTTGAATGTGTATTTGTTTGGCTATAGAATTCTTCTACATGCATCTACTAAATATAATTGATTGAGTCTTCAGTATGGGTACTCAATTATTTTATTTCTCTTCTATTCCTCTACCAAACTCTTTAAAGCTATGTTATTTTGTTGAAGCTGGATGTTGGCACTTTGATAAGGCCTCTTCAAGAGAGGGATTTATTTTTTAGCAGGGATTGGATATTCATCAACAACCACCTACAAAAAATAATAGATTTGGTCATTGTGCTTCATAGGTTGTTGTCTAGTGACAGTGAACAATGTTAAAAAAAGCTTTGTAACACTTGAGGGAGCTTCCTCTAGTTCGAGGGCAAGATTGAACCTAAAGTTTGGTCGAGTTAGTTTCTCGGCATAGTTTTGCAGCCAAAAACTGTCTTCGAGAAATAAATACAATAGACACAATCAAAAAATGAAATGATACTATGTATTTGGTATCATCTTAAAAGAGACAGTCATTGGACAAAGAATTGACCATGATCCAAATCAATACAAAATAATAAATATAAACAATGGTATGGTCTAATGTGAAAGGTAGAGAAATTCAAATAGCATAAGTGTATGAAATGGCTTCCCTATAGTTCTAACCATCCTATAAGTCTTTCTCAGCCTAGAAACTATGATTATTGAAAATGCCTCGAGTACAACTACTCCATTATATGATATTAAACCTAGTGTATGCTGGAGATAAATAGAAGAACACTTATATATTAGACTATGCTTTAATTTTACTTTGAATTTCACCTTCTGATATGATATTATTTCCACCAATGATATTGAATCACGACTTGCCTTGAATTGTATAGACCAACTACTAGCCAAGTGGCCATTTTTCTAAAAAATTGTTTCTCTGACCTATGGATTTGAGTGTCGAGGGAACCCATTGGATTGAAGGCTAATATTTTGTGTGCCCGTTCATTTCATCCTCCCCACATTCAAACCCAAATTTCTAGTCCTTTAGAAAAATAACCTAATTAGGGTGAGGTCGAAGGTTAGATTCGACCCAAAGCCATAATAATAAGTCATCCATTTTAAACCATCATAGCCTAAGATTTGGATCATTGCTTTAGTTTAAAGAAAATTACTTTTCAGACGCCTAAACTTCTCCTATTTTCCTTTGAAGTATCACAAAACATTATGCTTCCAAACAGGGACCAAGATATAAAGGTCATTTTTGGAGCTTTAAATTATCTACAAATACACTTCAAACAAAATTGTAAAGAAGTTTTAAATTTTTTGTCTCCACACCCTTTCTATTTGAATCTATGATGCTTCCAAAATGCAAAACATTTTTGAATGTCTCCTTTGTTTTGAACATCCCCTTTCTAGGTTTTAATTAGACAAAGTTCGAATGCACTTGAAGTGAATCTTTGAATGAGATTTATTTTGATGTCTTGGTGGCTGAATTTCGTCCAATCCATAGTGCCTCTGCACTGGAAAGGACATTGATTGTAGATGTACACACTGGAGGCTTTAATTTATCTTGGTTCAAATTCTCTTGAAACAAATCTCTTACAAATATTTGATTTGTTGTTCCAACAACCAATTTTTTCTCAAAACCTCAATTTCAAAGGCCTTGATTTGTCGATCAAAAGTAAAATGCCCGTAGAGGTTAGTGGCGGCAGAAAGAAAGTTGTATATATTTCTTTGGGTTTTCTATTTGTTTTGTTTCTCGGAAGGTATATATTTACTTATTTTTTTGTGATTGGATTTCTTGGTTTATAATCCAATGAAGTTTCTGGAGAAATTTGCTTCAGGTGTTTTGTACTAGTCCGATGTTATGAAGAGAACTATTGGTTTGAAGGTATGAAGAGAATAACAATGCATAAACCTTTGGAAATAAAAAAAATATAATGCAAGCAATGCCATCGTCCAATTGAGGATTTGTATCCTTGGGTCATTACAACAAAGCATTCAAGGAGGTGAACGAAACGAGGATGAGAGTGGAACAAGGATGACTCCCTCACCAAAGTCTTAAATCTATTAATTCTTGTAATCATTCTATATCACCAAAGGTGATTACGGGAGGTTGAGTGCAACATGATCAATGATGGAAAATAGTCTAATCGTCTAACGCACAAGATCGATGATGTACAATGAGACGCAGTGGCATGTAGGGGATTTCTTCCCAAAGATAACATCGATGTAATTAAAACACATTGCATTATACATCTCACATTGTTCAAATTAAAAAATCATTAAAACTAATCAAATTATAATTTTATTTTAAAATTTATTATTAATTATAAAATAAGTAATATTTGCATTTTAAAAAATGTGAAACAATATTATTAACCATGGATATTTACTCCTACTTTACCATGGAGATTCTTGATTTATAGATAGGCTTTGTTAAAATACCATGGACAAATAAATGGCTTTTCAATATCACATGCCCAAAAAAACCATAACTCACTTCAAATGACCCATGTTGATATGACATTTTTTTAATTAATCAATTTAATTAAAAGGGCATAATTACTTTTGAGATAAATCTTAATTTTTAATTCATGTATACTATTATGAATATTTTAGAATATTCCATAGAAGTTAAATTTCTACCATCCATTTAATAATTATTGATAATTTACTTAATGATAAAATACATTAAAATTTTAAAAAACCTATTCCAAAATAAACACTAAATGTTTGTTATTATTTATAAATAAATTTTATAACATCAAATTCACTAAATGTTTGTTATTATTTATCAATAAATTTTATAACATCAAATTCTATCTTTATACACTTCCTTCAAAAACATAGAGTATATAGACTTCCATCTTTCAAACCTATACATGAGGAACATGTCACATTACCAGATAATATAGTACAATTTCTAAAACGGCAAGGAGTCGAGAATTGTGGAATATTATATAATTTTCACTGTAGAATGGAATGAGTGTAGACAACCAAATATTTGACTTCTCATGTTATAGAGATCACCATATCATTTCCTCTTCTTGAAATCTCGATTCATAGTGATGGATCATAAATGGAGGTCAACTAAAACCCATAATTCAAGTTAATATTGGGTAGCCTTTAACCGAAACATCATTCGCTCGAGCAAAGGAGGCTAATGGACAACCATCTACCTTCTCTCCCCACCATTTTAAAGAAATGTTCTCTAATCCCAAACAAATGTAAAGAAAAACGCCCATGAATGCCAAACCAGCGTCCAATCCTATAGACAACACGTAGTTATGATGTTGCCACCATCCTCTTGAGTATCTGTAGATCACAAATATGAAAACAAATCCCACAATTAACCAGCTTGTGAATTTCACAGCAATTATAGGGGGCAACAATCCAGTGGCTCCAATCAGGACTGGCATTATGATATATTTTATCCAAGTCTTGGGCAACCATAACTTGTGCAAAATTCAGGCCAAGAGAGGAGTGAGAACTCCTAATATAAAGGCCCAGTTAACATCCCAATAGGGGCCAAGTTTTGCAAAAATACTCTTGGCACTGATCAATCCCCATACAAGGGATGCTTCATAGATGACTTGATCGATTAGACAAACCCATGCACTACCCCTCAGAATGTTAGCCTCACTCTCTTAAAAATCAATAATAAATCCAATTATTAAATTAAATAAATAAAATAATGAGAATTCCTCAAACTAAGGAGTCTAGTTTGGATGAGAGACTCTCTCCAACTAGCTCTCCTAAATTAGTGTGTAAGTTGAGAAATTGTCTCAACCAAGTGAGTCTAAGATAGACGCGCTATCTTAAGACCACTTACTCATGTATTTAAATGTAAATTTAAATTTTTTGAATAATGAGAATTACATGAGCATGAGAGACCACATGATGGCTCTCTGCCTTTTCCGCCAATTTAATTTTTGTGTGTTAATTTGTTGTGCATATGGTTATATGGATTTGTGATTCTTCTTCATGTGGTATCAGAGCATCTATAGTTCTTAGGGCCTGATTTGTTATTGTATCCTTCAATAGAGTGTGATTTCTGAGTTGTGGGGTTTCAATTGAGAGTTGCGTACTTGCATCCATTTGCACCTGCATAGTTGTATACTTGTGAAACTATGGAAAGAGCTGCGTATTTGGAAGGAGCTTCATGGTAGCAGAGACGTGAGAGCAGTTGGGCAGGCCTGTGTGTTGTCGGTTAACTGAGGATTCATAAGCGGGTTATAAGGTTATCATATGCCTTCGTTTTGTTTGAATGACCTGCATTTTTCCTAGCAGATTACGGAGACGTGAGAGCATATTGTCATGAAATCAATGCAAGATGAGTAGAGTAAATGCAGGAGAGAGGTTGATCATACACTGGAAGAATGAACATCCTCATTGAGAAGTATTACTTTGATTGGCATTGCTACTTTAACGCTACAAATTGAGTTGTCAAGTCATCATAATCAGGGAGCTTGGGATGCACATGTGCTATGTTAGAGATACCCATATCAGATGAACTCTTCAGAAGTTTAGACTTCATTGAAGCAGATCGAACAGGAGATGTTGGAGGCAAAGACACACTCCTGTAATTTTCTAGTGATGGTCTTTAAGAAGGAGATCTGTTTCCTAAAATAATTGAACTAGAAGGTCTATGCTGGGAACTGTGTTCAGGTGAAAAACAGGTTGACTCGGGAGATGTACATGTGGGTAGTAGTGGTGGAAGATGAATATTAATGGAAGAGTGACTCAATGAAGATTTCAAAACCTTTTTTGCATTCTAGTGATTTAGAGGTAACACACCTACCATCCAAACAGCTCCTTTCAGACTTGCCACTAGCCATGTCGGTTTCATTAATGTATGAACCTAAGCTCTCAGAGCCTTGGAAGTGTTGAACTTGCAGAACTGAATTTTGATGAACATCATAGATATCATGTATTGAATCTAAATAATTCTCGTCTCCTACTCTTGGTTTTCCATCATGACGTCGCAAGATTTGTGGATATGTCGATGTAGTACATTCTTTTTTACTCTTGGGCTGAATTAGATGTGATTTTGAACCTGAGGCATGATGATACTCGCATGAACTGGAGCCAAAACAAACTCAGCTGACACAAATTCTCTTCATTAAAGACATCCGAGGATCGAAAACTTTGGAGGACCGAATTCCTTTTCTAAAGAAGCCAAGTTTATCATTTATACGCCTGATTCTTCTTCATGTGGTATCAGAGCTAGGTTGATTCCTACATAGAAATCATAGATGTTGAGATTTCTTTGTGTTATATTTTGAATTTTTTCTGCGTGAAAGCATGAGGCAGGAAGATTATGTTAAGTTGTTGAAAGCCTGTGGAGAAGAGAGTGCCCTACGCGTGGACCCGAAAGTTGGAGTTGTATTGTGAGCTATTGACTGTGTTAGGTGATCTATGTAAGCCTGGAGTCTAGATCGATTGTTCATTGAGATATGCACAGATCATTGGAGGGACCATCCATGTGAAATAAATCATATTGGAGTATAGAGAACGGTTGGCTTGAAGCCATCATGGAATTCCTGGCTATGTTGATTGATCGCTAAGTGGGATGACAAGAGACGCCATATTAAAAGGAACAGTGTTAGTGCCGGAGGTTGTGCTGTGCAAGATGTTGTTGTGTCAGAGCTATGGTCATGTGATCTGAGAGCTGTGTTGAAGATCGAGTGCTAGTGTATGCAACCCGAAGCATTTTTTTTAACTTGTATGATTTTTGGAGCATTGGACCATCTACGTGGAAAGTTAACGAAGAACAATCTATAGTGTTTGCGACCTCGGCATCGGATGGCGGAGTCCCGGCACCCTCGAGCGCATTGTTGATTTCTTTTTCTTTGTGAGTAAGGACGATAAGTGATCCAGTAGAAATCTCTCATTCACCCAGCAGTGGCTATGATGCGGGGGACGCGTCGGCAGCATTTGGCCCAAGCGAGGGGTTGATAATACCTGGTTATCGTCATTGCGATGGTGTCCTCGCATGCGCACACTGCCTCCTACAAGGCATTCCACCCCTGCTCGTTCTGGAGGCTCCAATCTGCCCCAGAAGCCATCAGTATCTCCAAGGTTGTACAAACTGATCGAGCTTTTAGTTCTCTGTTTTGAAGCTTCCACCGTAATGAGCCAAACAAATAAGAGCGTGGCAATAGTGGTGGCCAGAGCACAGTTTATGTAGCATCACTTGACACCTTGCATATTGCAGATTCAAGCTCTTTTTTGATTCATGCAGAAAATAGCATTTTTGTTGCTGTGGTAACTTCTCCAAATGAATTTTTTAAAGTGTGCTTTGACCTTTTTTAAAAGGAGATCTGTTCACTTTGTCAAATGACTTCATAAAGTTTAATTATTTTTTTTTAAGATTTCTAATAGTGGTTAATTTGGCACATGGTTTCGGAATACAATATGTTATTTTATAATAGCTATTGTCCCCAACGAGAAGAATGCAAGTAGAAGCATGTTGACCGATTTTCCCAAGCAAGAGAAAGCTGAATGTTGGGTTACCATTGCTCGATTAGATCTGTGATCGAGTGTGATTATGTGTGATAATGAAGTTTTTGTAATGGAGAGATAAGGTAAATTTATTTTTGTAATTTTGGAGCAATAAGTGTGCATTTTTTTAAGTGTGGAGTGACAAGTGAGATTTTTTTATAAAGTAAGGGATTATTTCCTTGTAATGGAGTGATAAGGTGTATTTGTTAAGGAGGTCATTTTCATATTTTGTTGAAGAAAGCGGGTGAGTCATTTTTTAAGACAAATTGTTTCAAGGAGTTCTCATTGTTTGAGAAATTTCATTCACGATGTTGTGAAGGTGAAGATTGATGTACTTCAATATTTAATAAAGACATAATTTTTTTGTGGATTTGAAGTGTCCTAGATCCGCCCGAAATTGAATAAGGGCATCTTAGGTACACTGTGAGCATGATTGTGGTGGTGCATGATTCTTGATATTGTTTTTGTTTTGTGTCTAGTTTTTGACATGAACCTTCATGTGGTATCTTTCTAATATGGTACACATGTAGCATACAACACATGAATGACTTGCATGCACATAATCAATTCCATTCAAGCTTATGTAATCAAGCAAACTACAAGCAATCAAGAAGCAACAATACATAATAAAGTAGTCAAGACATTTCTGCATCAACATCCAATCAAGTTGTCATCTACATCAACAAATTTTTTGCAGCAATTCAACAACATTTTTTTGGCAATTGCACTTGCACCATTTTTTAATAAGCTCAATACAAAACTGTAACTTGCAAATCATAATTTGTAAGTTGAATTGTAATCAAAGTCAAATTCAGTTGAATTGTAATCAAAGTCAAATTCAGTTTAATTGTAAGGGTGCATTCTCGATTGTAACCAACACCCTAATTTGAATTGTTAAGGTGAATACATTAAGTCAAGTAAGTCTTCAACTAAGTCATCAAGATTGAACTTGTCATTTGTCTCTTGGGTGCATTTTTTACAGTGTTCGACACCCTTTCTTTTTTAAAATCAACACATTCAGTGAGTACATTCAAGAAAGCACAAAGTGTCAGTAATCAATCAAGTAAGTGCAAGCAAAGCAAGCGAGCATGTCATTCAAACAATCAAAGCAAGTGAGTGTGTCAATCAAACAACAAAGCAAGCGAGCGTGTCAAAATCAAGTGCGAAATTTCACAGCACGACATCTACAACAAACGAGCCAGTGTGAAGTTTATTGAAGCATTCACAAAGTTTCAGTGAAGCATTCAAGCAAAGCGATCGTCATCAAGCGAGCATGACATCAAGAGTTCAAACAACCAAGTCATAAAATTCTAGCAAGTGTTTAAAGCATCAGCAATCAGCAACAGTACAAGCGAGCCTGAATTCGAAGTGAGCAAGCTAACATGGTGACACACATTCAACTGTCCCAAATTCTTACCAATTTGATTTTATCATCAGCTGGCAACATGGTTCGCATCAGCAAAACCACTCTTTTTGACATTCAAATGCATATTCGACATGCACATGAAACGATTGAGTTCCTTCAATTGGAGTTGCAACTGCAGAGAAATGAGTTGCAAAGAAGCATATTGCTTCCAAGTCTTTGACCAATCCAGAGACAGCCGATCATTCGAATTCTTTCATCCAACCAGCTTCAAGTGTTGAAGTTGTTCCAGATCAACTTTCTTCCAAACCCATCATCAAGCCATGGGAAGAAATTCAAAGTAACAAAAATCGACAAGGATTAGGATATGACAAATATAACGACAACTTATATATCCCTAATTATTAAAAGCCCATTCAGTTCGTCAGTGCCGGATTACTTGAACAAATCACCTCAGCAAGTTCTCAGCAACTTTCAGACCGACGTCAATGCACGCAAACTGAAGTTGCAGTAAAACCAAAATGCCTTCATTTTCAAAGAACCGGTCATCTGGAAGATCAGTGTTTTGATCTCCATCCTTGTAGCCATTGCGGCAAGTCAAATCATACATTAGAGAAATGTTGCAACCAATTACAGTCAGCCAGATTGAAGATAAATTATTCATGGACTGATCCTTGGGAGTGGTCATCCATAGCCAAAAGATTGTACAAGTTTTACAATCAGATTCACTCACACATATTGCAACCAACAAACAAATGAAGATGGTACTCTCGTGCAGTTGAATGGGGGAGTACACCAGTGAAACACTCCTACACCTGAAGGGGGGGAATTCAACAATAATTTGAAGAAGATTGTCTCTCCTTTCAGCTGACAAAGGCCATGTTAGAGTCAGTCTTTGTAGCCTTCCACCAATGATCAAACATGCTCTTACAAAGTGGTCTTAGGGTGTCAAAGTCAAATTTTGTCATTTCAGTGAGTCTTCAAGTAAAATTTGGTCACTAGGTATTAGGTCTAGGATTGTTTTCACTCCTTCCAAAGTTTTCCAAGTACTAGTCCATGTCACCATTCGGCTAAGTGTACCATCATTCAAAGATTTGTCATCATTATTTCAGGTTTAAATGCTTCATTTTACACCTTGTTTGTGCCTCAGTTGTGCTTAGGTAGGGCTCATTTCCCTCTCCTAGGGTTTTCAAGGTAATTTTCCTTGGATGGTAAAATCATCAACAAAACTTGTATCCTGAGGCTCATACACCTTCCCCTACCCGTAAAATACCTTCTTAAACACTTTCCATCACTTATGTCCCTTAAATTCATCATTTTCCCACAAACCCTAGCCTATTGCTACAATTTGAAACTTTTCTAGGTTAGGCCTGTGTTTTTCTCTTTTGGACCCCTTCCCCTCACTCAATCTTTGAAATTCCACTTTCTCCTACTTCCTAACATTCCTCCCTACTTACCAAAACTTTCTCAAGAAATTAGAAGCCCCTCATCCCCTTCATTTCCCTTCATTTCTACAAATCCCTTGTTCCACACATTGGGATAGGTTTTATTCAAATGATTTTTCTGAGAAATAAAACATGAATTTGAAAAACGTGAGAGAGGTTTTTGTCCATCATAGACACAAGAAGAAAAACCTCCTTCATTTTTTACACAGGTCTCATGGTTTGGGAGAAATGTCCAAAACATTGTTTGCCTGAGGAGAGTTGTTGCACTTATGGAGTGACTTTGGGAAAACTAAGATTTATCCTAGTTTGAGTGGCCAAATGACTTGGTTGATGATTCAAATGATAACCAGACACAGAACTCTTTCCAATGAGCTATCACGAGCTCAATTTGGAGTTGAGGAAGAACTTCAAAAGTTGACTACAACATCACTCTGCATTTTGGCAGCCTCATTCTACACATTTTGACCAGTCTTGGGAAATTGAGATTTTGATAGGGAAAATAAACTCCAAATTGAAAAATTCAAGATGTTCTGGAAAGTAGACTCGATAATATTTCCAACGAGCTATCCCATGCCCAATTTTGATGTCGGGAAGGCACTCAAAAGTTGATTTGAAGTCGGTGTTGCACGTTTCCTTAAGGCGTTGCGCGTTTGTCCAGGAGAGGCGCTGCACGTTTGTCTAGGAGAGGTGCTGCACGTTTCCTTAAGGTGCTGCACACTTGACAGACAACCAAATTTTTCATTGTTTCTTTGGTTTTTCACTTTTCACCTCAGGGATTTTGGTTTTTCACTGATGTAATTCATGATCATGATGTAATTAAAGTATATCTTTTGTTACCTAGGGTAGATACATTAGATGAAAATATTAAATGAGATGAATGAATCAGTTTGCTTCATACTAGGAATGTTTCAGTTTCAGCATCCTAGTCTTCAGTTGTCTGCTCAACGTTTTGTGCAACTGATTCCTCCTCTCATGGATTCGACCCTTGAGGCTAGGATTTTTTGTTTTGAAGCCTATATTATGTATTTTCTCAGTCATTGTGTGGGTTGGACTCAGTTGGATGCTCAGAGCTTGATTGTACATCATTGTAAGTAGTTTGGCAAGGAGATTAATAAGATTTGTAGCTATTTTTATGGGATCTCTGTGGCATGGAGTTTTAGTATAGTTTATTCTTTTGTGATCATTTGTTTACATGTTTTATGTATGCCATCATTCATTCCCTTGCTTCTAGTTGAATCTTTTCAAGTTTGATAGGTAGAATCCATTGTATTAGTGCTCTGCCTTGGGAAATCAATCAACATTTCATGCTTTCTACTATTTAAGAAGGATCCATGATTGTCACATGCCCTTCTTAGCTCCTCACCAGTCTTAAACACCTCACATCATCAAGCCTAAAGTGCTAGAGCCTATGCCTACCTTGCCCCATAGAACACCCTGCATTTATGACCTAATTTCCCATACCTAAACTGCCCAGCTCCTCTTGATCCAGCAAAACCCCTACAAAATCCAATCAAAACTTTCATGCTACTATACCTAGCCTAAAATCCTTTACCTGATCCAGTCATCTTGACTGAGATCCTTATGGAGAGAGCCCTCTCCCGGCCTAGTAGGGCTAGCTACTTGGCTAAGCTTGGTTTGTGGTTACCCTGGAAGTTGCCTCCCTTCAGCCTGAGGTAAATCTAGGTGATAACATAGTGGCGACCATACTGGGGAACATATTTTTATGTTCCTCAGCAAAATGTATAGTTTTATGTTCCTCAGCAAAATGTATCAAGTTCAGATCTAATTGTTGATGGTGGACAATGATCAGACGCCGGAAGGCTGAAATCATTCACCTGGCGACTCCAGTGTCGAAAAATCCCAAGCTTCAGAATTTTTATGGCAGCTCTACTCTTCAAGAACCAGTAGCCTGAAGAATTTATTGGTGAATTCATTGTTATCAAAATGGATTCGTTTGCTCGTAGGTATGCTCCCATGAGCCGAGATCATATTCCAGGTTTCCCAAACAAAATTCCTAAGGTAGATTAGCAAAGGAAATTGCCTATGTTTAAAGATGATGATAGGAATGATGTTACTTTACATCTGGTTAGATTTCACATGCATACTCGCAAGTTGAAGGTTGATTTTCCTGAAGACTGCTTGATGAACATATTCATGGCCACTCTGGAAGGTGAAGCTCGATCTTGGTATGAAAGTTTGCCACCTGCTTGTATTTACTGTTTAGAGGATTTTCATACCATGTTCTTTGAAAGGTATAAAGAATCTTGTCCATCCTTAATATTAGTTCAGAACTTTTGTAAACATGTTCATAGTTTTATTGAAAATCTTGAGAAAGTTTATGAAGATGATGATTTCATGGACGATGAGATCATGGAAGCCTTGTATGAAAATCCATTTCAGCCGCATAAAGAGAGCTTAGAGGATACTTATCAATATGCTTAGGAAAATTTGCAGCAGCTTCAAGATCTTAGTACAATGGAAAATGATGGAAGACAATATCTTATTTCAGATTTGCTCATAGCAGAAGACAGTATGCAGGAAAATCAAATTCCAATTTCAGATTGTGATAAAGTCAAGTTGGCTATTTCAAATCTTGATTCAAATCGTGATGATGAAGAAATCATTGAAGCCTTCTTTGATTTTTCCATTCAACAACAGTCTCAAAAAGACAGTCACTTTGTTACACAAGATCATAGTCAGCATACAATAGCTTCTTCTTTGCTTGAAGATGAAGGAATTTTGCATCTTGATAGTCAACAGGAATCACATGAAATGAATCAACAATCTGAGGAAAATTTATATACTCCTTTGCTTGAAATTAATGAAGATATTCAACATCCTTGTCAAACTTTAGGAGGGAAAGAAGACAATTATTGTTTTAGCAAAAGAAAACAAAAAGTATTATCTCCTCTATCTGAGATGAGATAGATCAACTCCTAAAAGGTCATGTTACAACCCAAGCTAATGCAGGTTTGCAGTGTTCACATCATCAAGAAGGTGTTAGTGAAGCTTCATCCACTTTTGAAAATGAGGACAATCTTGCAATTAGATTTATAGATCAGCGAACAGATATTGTTTTCTTTCATGAAGATGATAGGGCTGTCAAGTTTGATAATTTTGAAGAATGTTTTCTGTTTAAGAATGACTTAGACTATGAAATTGAGGAGTATGAGCCTGAGAAAGATAGTATGCTAGAAATCAAGTCAGAATTTCTCATGCTCGAGAAATTTACAGCCAACACTCAAATAGCAAAAGCTTATACTTCTCTATACCTTCCTATCAATCAGCAACCAACTATTCTTTTAGATCAGAATGAAGGAATTACTTGTATTTTTGCTGTTGGATCTCAAGACAAGCTAGTGCTTCAGGATTTTCAAGATCCCTTCGGCATTCTTTTGCAAGCATTCGAGAAGAGGAATGTTGCCTGGTTCATTAGCATAAGCCTTAGTTTCAGTTGTTATTGTGAGTTGCCTACATGTACATCGTTCTGCCTGCTTGAAGAAAGTGAGAGCAGAATTTCAGTGAGTAGTCATCTGCTAGATTGGTTACATTGGAAGGTTCACTTCACATGATTGTACATATTTATTCAGTAGGCAGGTGGTTGTTATCAGTATTTGAAGCCCTCGAATCACGATGGTCTGCTGCCATTAATAATTTTTGTAAGTACTTGTGTCAACTAAGTAAGTCTTGAGTCATTTGTTTTTTAGCCAATTTCAAGTTAGTTTCAAGTCAGTTTGTGTCTTTGAGTCATCAATATTCAGTCATGTATTTCAGATTGAGTTTTTTTTTTACTCCAAGCCCAATGGATAAGGCTACTTGGTCTACAGCGTTCTTGGCACCTCCAAGGAGCTACCATCCCCAATGGAGCCAATGTTAGATTCAGTCTTTGCAGCCTTCCACAACAATCAAACATTCTCTTACAAAGTGGTCTTAGGGTGTCAAAGTCAAATTTTGTCATTTCAGTGAGTCTTCAAGTAAAATTTGGTCACTAGGTATTAGGTCTAGGATTGTTTTCACTCCTTCCAAAGTTTTTCAAGTACTGGTCCATGTCACCATTCGGCTGATTTTACCATCATTCAAAGATTTTTCATCATTATTTCAGGCTCCAATGCCTCATTTTACAACTTGTTTGTGCTTCAGTTGTGCTTAGGTAAGGCTCATTTCCCTCTCCTACAGTTTTGAAGGTAATTTTCCTTAGATGGTCAAATCATCAACAAAACTTGTATCTTAATGCTCATACACCTTCCCCTACCCTTAAAATACCTTCTTAAACACTTTCCATCACTGATATCCCTTAAATTCATCATTTTCCCACAAACCCTACCCTATTGCTACAATTTGACACTTTTCTAGGTTAGGTCTGTGTTTTGCCCTTTTGGACCGCTTCCCCTCACTCAATCTTTGAAATTCCACTTTCCCCTGATTCCTAACATTCCTCCCTACTTCCCAAAATTTTCTCAAGAAATTAGAAGCCCCTCATCCCCTTCATTGTCCTTCATTTCTACAAATCCCTTGTTCCACACATTGGGATAAGTTTTATTCAAATAATGTTTATGAGCACAAAAGGATGAATTTGACAAAAGTGAGAGAGGTTTTCATCCATCATTGATACAAGAAGAAAAACCTCCTTTAGGTTTTACACAAGTCTCATGGTTTGGGAGAAATGTCCAAAACATTGTTTTCCTGAGGAGAGTTGTTGCACTTCTAGAGTGACTTTGGGAAAATCAAGATTTATCCTAGCTGGAGTGACCAAATGACTTTCTTGATGAATGAAATGATAACTAGACACAGAAATAGTTCCAATGAGATATCATGAGCTTAATTTGGAGTTGAGGAAGACCTTCAAAATTTGACTGCAACATCACTCTACATTTTGGCAGCCCCATTCTACACATTTTGACCAGTCTTGGGAGATTGAGCTTTTGATAGGGAAAATGAACTCCAAATTGAAAACTTCAAGATGTTCTGAAAAGTAGACTCGACAAGATTTCCAACGAGCTATCCCACATCCAATTTGGACATTGGTAAGGCACTCAAAAGTTGATTTGAAGTCAGCATTGCACGTTTCCTTAAGGTGTTACGCGTTTGTCCAGGAGAGGCGTTGCGCGTTTCCTTAAGGCGCTGCGCACTTGACAGGCAGCCAAATTTTTCACTGTTTCTTTGGTTTTTCACTTTTCACCTTAGGGATTTTGGTTTTTCACTGATGTAATTCATGATCATGATGTAATTAAAGTATATATTTTGTTACCTAGGGTAGATACATTAGATGAAAAGCTTAAATGAGATGAATGAATCAGTTTGCTTCATACTAGGAATGTTTCAGTTTCAACATCCTAGTCTTCAGCTATCTGCTCAAATTTTTGTGCAACTGATTCCTCCTCTCATGGATTTGACCCTTGAGGCTAGGATTTGTTGTTTTGAAGTCTATATTATGTATTTTCTCAGTCATTGTATGGGTTGGACTCAGTTGGATTCTCAGAGCTTGATTGTACATCATTGTAAACAGTTTGGCAAGGAGATTAATAAAATTTGCATCTATTTTTATGGGATCCCTATGGTATGGAGTTTTAGTACAGTTTCTTTTTTGTGATCATTTGTTTACATGTTTTATGTATGCCATCATTCATTCCATTTCTTCTAGTTGAATGTTTTCAAGTTTGATAGGTAGAATCCATTGTATCAGTGCTTTGCTTTGGGAAATCAATCAACATTTCATGTTTGCTACTGTTTAAGAAGGATCCATGATTGTCACATGCCCTTATTAGCTCCTCGCCAGTCTTAAACACCTCACGTCATCAAGCCTAAAGTGTTAAAGCTTGTTTCCTACCTTGCCCCATAGAAACCCTGCATTTCTGACCTAATTTCCCAGACCTAAACTGCCCAACTCCTCTTGATCCGACAAAACCCCTACAAAATCCAATCAAAACTTTCATGCTACTATACCTAGCCTAAAATCCTTTACGTGATCCAGTCATCTTGACTAAGATCCTTATGAAGAGAGCTGTCTCCCAGCCTAGTAGGGCTAGCTACTTGGCTAAGCTTGGTTTGTGGCTACCCTGGAAGTTGCCTCCCTTCAGCCTGAGGTAAATCTAGGTGATAACATAGTGGCGACCATACTAGGGAAAGTAGTTTTATGTTCCTCAGCAAAATGTATCAAGTTTAGATCTGATTGTTGATGGTGGACAACGATCAAACATAGGAAGGCTGAAATCATTCACCTGGCAACTCCAAATCAATTTCGAGATCAAATCCAAGGACTCCACTGGAGGAAGAACTTGACCAACATAAACATGAAAGGACAATATGGAAATATCAGTTATTCAAGTCGGAATTTCATCCAAGACATTATGTTCTTTGTTATAAATTATTTCTTCTCTTTTCCCAAGAATGTCAAGAAGGCTTTACAAAGTATATTGTATTTGAGAAAAGATCCTAGACCTGCATTTGATTCTTTCCCTTTGAAGATTGTGAATACAAAATATTTGCATGCCTTTGATCTTGATCAAGACCCTTCTTCTGAATCTTATGATGACCGTCTCCAAACTGATGAGCCTCAAGAGACCAAGACTGATTCTACAACTTTTGTATATACTCCTATACCTTGTAAAGTTCCAGATAGATACAAGCCTCTGATTTTACCTCCTATATCCCATGCTTTCCCTAAAAATCATTACCTATATCTACCAAGATTTGATGGTGAATGCGACAACATCACTACTGAGAGACATGTACTGAATTTTGAGTCTTTTCTTGACCTTTTTTAAGTTGATGAAGGGGATGTCAGTATTAGGCTTTTTTCTCTTTCTTTGCAAGGCAAAGTTAAGAGTTGGTTCAAAACCTTGCTTGATGCGAGCATCTCAGATTTCCAACAGTTCGTCAAAGTTTTCCTCGACAAGTGGGTGGTCAGACAGAACCCTTTCTTGATTCTAGAAGAGTATAACCAGCTGAAAAGACAGCCAAGGGAGACAGTACAACAATTTTCTGCCAAATTCAACCAAGTCTATTGTTCGATGCCTCTTAATATAAGACCTCCTCCTGATTCGGCTCTCTTGCATTACCTAGATGCCTTTGATCCAGAAATGGAGTTTCAGTTGAGGGAGAGGAACCTGGAAACACTTGAAGAGATGCAAAACAGTGCAGTAGATGTAGAGGCTAATCTGTTGATCAGAAGGGCAAAGTTGAAGGAAGAAGAGATGAAGAACATAGATCTAGAGGAATCGACATCTTTAGAGGTAAAGCTCGACATTTTGGTAAGTGCAATGGAAGAGATGATGCAAAATATCACCACAAGGAATGAGTATGATGTTCAAGACCATGGCTCGCTGATTGAGGAAAGACAAGTCATTGATCCAAAACATTTCCTTTCTTATTCCAGTTGTCATAGATCTAATAATGATTATTTCATAGATCATCTTGGAGAAGAGAGATCTGTTGATCTGACATGTATGCTTGATGACGTGTTTTATACTAATGATTTTCCTAAGTTTGATCAGTATGATGATGATTATGTTCTCCAAACAGAAGCTATTCTTGCAGACAAAACAACAGCTGGTTTGTGGAAGGAGGAGGTTCACTTTTAGCAACTTGAAGACAATGATCAGCCGATGCATAACAGCTACGGAAGTGAGGAGGAAAGTGCATAAAATTTTGAAGTGAAGGATCTTTGCCTCTTTGTTTTACTTCGTTTCAATTCATCAAAGACAACTTTCATGCAATCAGAAATCAACCATCGATGAGTTTTGATCTGGACCATCTAGAGGGCAATAAAATCCTTGTTCAAGACTTCTCATATCTAGATTTGCAGCCCCCGAATGCCATTGAATGTCAGGTTGAAAATGAAGACTTGGAAGCTAGAACATATGATCAAATGATGCAAGATGATTATGTACCATTATTTTTTGAATCATTTCAGTTTTTGAAGGAAATTTTGCATAGTATATCTTCAAATGAGCAGCCTGTAGAAAATCATGCAATCTCATTGGAACCAATAGAAAATGGGTTGCAATAGTCTTTTCAAGTTTTCACGATCCAATAGCTGATGTGTTGGAGGATGTCTGCAGTCAAAGTCCTTCTCCATTAGCTAACTGTGAGCTTGGAAAAAGTATTGATACAAACTTGATCCGACAGCTAGTTTCTTTGTCATTTTCAGTAGGAGTTTTCTCACAAAGCTCAGATGAAAGTTTGCATTCATGGTATGAGGAGAAGCGAAATAATCCATTGGATGAGCTAATTCCCAATGCACTTGAATTTAAAGATCCTCATGCAGTCTTTTTGGAGTCAGATAAAACATCCATATTATTCAATCTGGGAAAATTTGGATCTGTTTACAAGTTTTCATTGGAGTTGCATTCAGTAGTTCTCTCTTCTTTCTCATAAACAAGCACTTGCGGAGAATCCAAACAATAGCTAGAATGCTTACTTGGTTGCATTGGTTGTTTCATTTCACTTGATCAAGTGAGGAATGGATCACTTAGAGTAGGGTGTAATTAATAAGCTTACAGAAGTGATCATGGTTCAGTCAGTTTCAAGAGTTAGTTTGTGTCGTCAAGTCATCAGTTTTCACTCATGCATTTCAGTTTGTGTTTTTTACCATATTGGCCCACATGATGAGGCACTTGGTCTACGGTGTTCTTGACACCTCTAAGGAGATGCCATCCCAATAAGGCCAATGTCAGTGTCAGTATTTGCAGCCTTCCACCAGTGATCAAATATGCTCTTATAAAGTGGTCTTGGGGTGTCGAAATCAAATTTTTGTCATTTCAATGAGTCTTCAAGTAAAATTTGGTCACTAGGTATTAGGTCTAGGATTGTTTTCACTCCTTCCAAAGTTTTCCAAGTATTGGTCCATGTCACCATTCGGCTGAGTGTACCATCATTCAAAGAGTTGTCATCATTATTTCAAGTTCCAATGGGTCATTTTACACCTTGTTTGTGCTTCAGTTGTGCTTAGGTAAGGTTCATTTCCCTCTCCTACAGTTTTGAAGGTAATTTTCCTTGGATGGTCAAATCATCGACAAAACTTGTATCCTAATGCTCATACACCTTCCCCTACCCTTAAAATACCTTATTAAACACTTTCCATCACTGATATCCCTTAAATTCATCATTTTCCCACAAACCCTACCCTATTGCTACAATTTGACACTTTTCTAGGTTAGGCCTGTGTTTTTCCCTTTTGGACCCCTTCCCCTCACTCAATCTTTGAAATTCCACTTTCCACTACTTCCTAACATTCCTCCCTACTTCCCAGCATTTTCTCAAGAAATTAGAAGCCCCTCATCCCCTTCATTTCCCTTCATTTCTACAAATCCCCTGTTCCACACATTGGGATAGGTTTTATTCAAATGATGTTTCTGAGAAACAAAAGATGATTTTGACAAAAGTGAGAGAGGATTTTTTCCATCATATACACAAGAAGAAAAACCTCCTTCAGTTTTTACACAGGTCTCGTGGTTTGGGAGAAATGTCCAAAACATTGTTTGCCTGAGGAGAGTTGCTACACTTCTGGAGTGACTTTGGGAAAATCAATATCTATCCTAGCTGGAGTAACCAAATGACTTTATTGATGAGTCAAATTATAACTAGACAGAGAAATATTTCCAATGAGCTAGCATGAGCTCAATTTGGAGTTGAGGAAGACCTTCAAAAGTTGACTGAAACAGCACTCTGCATTTTGTCAGCCTAATTCTGCACATTTTGACCAATCTTGGGAGATTGGGCTTTTGACAGGGCAAATGAGCTCCAAATTGAAAAATTCAAGATGATATGGAAAGTATACTCGACAAGATTTCCAACGAACTATCCCACGCCCAATTTGGACATTAGTAAGGCACTCAAAAGTTTATTTGAAGTCAGCACTACGCATTTCCTTAAGGTGTTGCACATTTGTCCAAGAGAAGTGCTACGCATTTCCTTAAGGCGCTGTGCACTTGACAGGTAGCCAATTTTTTCACTGTTTCTCTGGTTTTTCACTTTTCACGTCAGGGATTTTGTTTTTTCACTAACTTAATGTAAAATAATGATGTAATTAAAGTGTATTTATGTTACCTAAGGTAGATACATTAGATGAAAAGCTTAAATGAGATGAATGAATCAGTTTGCTTCATACTAGGAATGTTTCAGTTTTAGCATCCTAGTCTTTAGCTGTCTGCTCAACTTTTTGTGCAATTGATTCCTCCTCTCATGGATTCGACCCCTGAGGCTAGGATTTGTTGTTTTGAAGCCTATATTATGTATTTTTTCAGTCATTGTGTGGGTTGGACTCAGTTGGATGCTCAGAGCTTGATTGTACATCATTGTAAGTAGTTTGGCAAGGATATTAATAAGATTTGCAGCTATTTTTATGGGATCCATATGGTATGGAGTTTTAGTATAATTTCTTCTTTTGTGATCATTTGTTTCCATTTTTTATGTATGCCATCATTTATTCCATTTCTTCTAGTTGAATGTTTTCAAGTTTGATAGGTAGAATCCATTATATCAGTGCTCTGCCTTGGGAAATCAGTCAACATTTCATGTTTTCTACTATTTAAGAAGGATCCATGATTGTCACATGCCCTTCTTAGCTCCTCACCAGTCTTAAACACCTCACATCATCAAGCCTAAAGTGCTAAAGCCTATGCCTACCTTGCCCCATAGAACACCCTGCATTTCTGACCTAATTTCCCAGACCTAAACTACCTAGCTCCTCTTGATCCGGCAAAACCCCAACAAAATCCAATCAAAAATTTCATGCTAATATACCTAGCTTAAAATACTTTACCTGATCCATTCATCTTGACTGAGCTCCTTACTGAGAGAGCCCTCTCCCAGCTTAGTAGGGCTAGCTACTTGGCTAAGCTTGGTTTGTGGTTACCCTGGAAGTTGCCTCCCTTCAACCTAAGGTAAATCTAGGTGATAACAGGGTGGAAAATGTCAATGAAATTGACAAGTGGTTTTTAGACTGAAAGTCTCGACAACATCAGCGAAACATCCAATGGGCATCTCCATCAGCCAGTGGGCGATCATCATCAGCAAATACACCAGTGGGTGTTCATCAAATTGTGTTAGTGGACACCGGATGTTGTCTTCAAGCAAAGGAAAGTTGGATCCTTTTGTGGCTTGGAACATGATGGAGTTGTCAAGCGACATTCAAAGATGAACCAGTCATGCAGCTGATTCATGTTCTCTTCAAATTTGAGTTTTTTTTCCATCCAGCTTTGGCGGTTTTTTAGGCAAATGTTTTTTTTTTAGGATCAACTTGAGAACTTGGAAGATGGTTCCTTGTTTGTTTTGGATTTATCATTGAGAGGGGGAATGTTAGCCTCACTCTCTTAAAAATCAATAATAAATCCAATTATTAAATTAAATAAATAGAATCATGAGAATTCCTCAAACTGAGTCTAGTTTGGATGAGTTATTCTCTCCAACTAGCTCTCCTAAATTAGTGTGTAAGTTGAGAAATTGTCTCAACCAAGTGAGTCTAAGATAGACGCACTATCGTACTTGACCACTTACTCATGTATTTAAATTTATTATTAAATTTTTTGAATAATGAGAATTACATGAGCATGAGAGACCACATGATGGCTCTGTCTTTTCCGCCAGTTTAATTTTTGTGTGTTAATTTGTTGTGCATATGGTTATATGGCTTTGTGATTCTTCTTCACAGAAGAATATTTGTTTTGCAGATATGAGGAATTCTCTTAATCAAATACAATGTAGTTAACGAGTATATCATTGCAGCCATGATTGTCCCTGCCATCTGCACAACATCTCATTATGTTATAAAAATCAACATAATTACAGAGAAACTTGTGTCACTTAATCTAAGTATTAGTAGTGGATTGAATCAACAATAGAAATGGTTTTTACTTGAGTCATAAGCATGATATGTGGAGGAATCTTCATGTAGTGCCAAGTTTGAAATCTTGAAGAAAAGTGAGAGCTTGGCTCATTGTAACGTCACTATAAACCTTGAAGTAGACGTTGGCCACTGGTCTACCCAGTGAAATATACCCGAAAATATATTCATAAATAATGTTCATACCAGGCCTCTGCATTATTTTTAAAATATGAGATCAAACCTAGGGGAATGAAGACAATTTTTCACACACACAAACAACATACCTAATTGGTGGTGGCCTTGATAATACCAATAGGAAGAGTGAATAAAAATGCAAGAGAAAGAGAAAGGAGCACTCCCCACCAATGTAATTGAACCTGCTCTTTGAAGCTTTCACAAACAACAATTGTAATCATGATTGTGAAAATGAGAACGATGATAAACCACCATTACGTGATTGCTTTATATTTTCTCATGAGTCGAGTGTGCACATCTATTTTTTGGTCTTTCAAGGCTTGTGATGTAAGAGTACTCCAAATCTCTCTACCATCACAAATAATTTTTATCAATTCATGAAAAAAATCTTAAGATAAGTATATGTAAACATGTCAAAGAGATAATTAGTTTGTGATTAGTTCTTACTTTCCATGAAAAAGGATAGCATGTGTGATTGTGGCAGTCAATGCAACGAAACCTATGCCATAGGAAAAAACCATAAAAGTACTCAAATGCAAAGGGCCATACTCCTTATAGGCTTGTAAATCTAAAAGAAAATGGAAGTCCACTATCTTAGAAATGTTGTAGATCCCCCGTAGAGGTGAAGAGGTCCTTGGGAAAAATAAAGAAGGTTTTCACATAATAAACATTAAACCAATATGCGAGAGGATTAGTTACATACATAATCAGTGTAAATCCTACTCCCACATTGGCTAAAGAAAATCAAGGTGCAGCCAAAGGGCTTCCTAAATATGCAGAGATGGTGGACCATTCTAATCCCACAACACCCACTCCTAGTCCCTGAAGAAAATTTCTCAAGAAACATTATTTTATTTTTTCAACGGTCAATTCTTCCAATCTTTAATGCTTATAAAATACAAAAAAAGTGATCTTTGATGCTTTTAAAATGCAAAAAAAAATGATCTTAAAGGACAGAATAAAATTCAAAACCTCAATTTCAAAGGCCTTGATTTTTCGATCAAAAGTAAAATGCCCGCAGAGATTTTTGCTTTCCAGAGGCTTTATGCATCATCGTTCTCTTCATACCTTCAAACTAGTAGTTCACTTCACAACGTTGAACCAATAAAAATCACTTGAAGCAAATTTCTTGGGAAATTTCTTTTGATTATAAAACCAAGAAATCCAATCACAAAAGAAAGTAAATATATACCTTCCAATAAACAAAACAAATAGAAAACCTAAAGAAATATAAACAACTTTCTTTCTGCCACCACTAACATAGTGCAAGCAGTGGCATCGTCCAATTGAGGGTTCGTGTTCTCATATTGTTGTAGCGAACCGCAAAAGGAGGTGAACGAAATGGGGATGAGATTGGAACGGGGACAACTCCGTCATGGAAGTTTTTATTCTTGAAATTCTCTCAATTCTTGTAATTCTCGTTCCAAATAGTTGTGTATTCTATTTCACTAAAGGCAATTACGGTAGGTTGTGTGCAGCATGATCAACAATGGAAAATATTTTAATCATCTAACACACAATATCGATGACGTACAATGAGACACAGTGGCATGCAGGGGAGTTCTTTCCAAAGAGAACGATATACGGCGTAATTATGTTTATAGGTATTTGGAATAAGGCCTCTAGAATTGTAATTATGATGCATGTTTATTTTGGAATAGAGCTTCCATAATTTTAATTTAATTATCAATAATTATTAGGTAGATGGTAGAGATTTAACCTACAAAATATTCTAGAATATTCACAGTAGTATACACAAATCAAAGGTTGAGATTTATCTCCAAAGTAGTTATATCCCTTTTTCCATTTTAATTAAATTGATTAATTAAAAAAATGGCATATGAACAAGTTTCATATGAAGTGAGTTATAGTTTGTGAGGCATGTGGTATTGATAAGTCATGATATTATAACAAATCTTATTTACAATTAAGAATCTCCATGGCAAAGTAGGGATAAATCCTTATGGTTAGAAACATTATTATATGTTTTTTTAAATGTATTTATGTTTAAGTTATATATTAATTTGTTTAATTATTTAATATTTATAATAATAATTTATAATAAAATTATAATTTATTTAATTTTTATGATATACCAACCATTTAATTTATATGGTTGCCCTAGTTTAATTATCAATAATGATTATTAGGCGGATGTAGGGATTTAACCTCCATGGAATATATTGTACCAAAGTCATATTAAGAATTTACATGTTAAAATGGGGGCTAATCTCCAATATTAAGAATCGTGTTACATGTTTTTTTAAATGTAACTTATAAATTAATTCTTTATAATTAATAGTAATAATAACCATACAAAATAAAGTTAAAATTAAGTTAATTTTTTTTTTAATGTTAATAATGTGAGATGTGTCATGAAGTGTTTTGATGTTTATTATGGATTGATACCTATCACTGTTTACCAAACATTTAATTTATATATTTAATTTATATGGTTGTGTTAGTAATAAACTAGCATAGATCTATCTTAACTCCTCATCTACCAAGGGTTGAGAGGGATCAAGTCTCAAGAGATTTGATCCCTCTTAGCACTTGTTTAATTTCCCCATTTAAATAGGCTATATTCCACATGAATATTATGGGTCATTTTTATTTTTGTTATTATTTTATTTTTATAGGGTCTTTTTTTTACCTAGTTAAAATGTTTACATTACATTACATTAATCTTTTTATTTAATTTAACTTTTTTATGTGTATATTTTTATTGGGCTTAGAGGCTCATTCTACAACCCAGTATGAGGGTAATGTGTAATTTTGTCTTTCTACAATCCAGTTTGAGGGCGATGTTAATTATGTATGTGCTCAATATAGAGTTGACACGTGTCCCTCTTAAAATAAAAATAAAATACTCTAAATAAAAAAACAATGTCAATTATAACAAAAACAAAAACAAATATGATATAACATTTAGTTAGTTCATGTAAAATAATTAGAAGTAACAAAAATGTGTAACATGTTTAAACCTTATACTTTTCAAAAATATTCCAACATGGACTTAAATAAATTATTTGAAGATCTACGTTAACTAATTTATGTCAATATCTTGATATATATCTAAAAAAAAATTGATATTGTATAAATAAAATATTAAATATGGATTATCAGTTAAATATTTTAATAAAAATTAATATTGATGTATACTTAAAAATATATTAATAGCAAAAATATCATTTTAATGTGTGTTGACAAAATGTCTGGATGCTCATGCTATGTAAAATATTTTAATGTCAACTATTTATATATTATATATGGTTTTTATTGTTAAAACTTTTGAACTGGTTTCAATTTTTTACACTTGGCCATTTTTTAGGTATATGTTTTCTTGTCAAAATCCAGCAAAAAAATTTTGGACTTACAAGTTTAAGTTGTGTACTCTATATAGCATTCAAAAATATAATCTAAACAATGAAAAATTACACATTGCATTATGAAATCGGATCCCTCTCGGCTCATATTAGATTCGTTCTTAAGATGGATCTATATTAGTGTAATTTGATTTAGTTAAAATGTTAAACATCACATTGCAACATCTCTACTAGAGAGCGCCTCTCAACTCAATAAACTTAAAATATATTTATAAACTATGTAAGAGGATTATGCATGTTAATAAGTGAAACTACAAAAAAAAAGATTAAGCATGCCAAATTGTTAGATACTTGGCCATTTGTTTTGGTGATACCATTTCTTGCTCAAAAAAGGGGCTTAATTGGTAAAATATTTTACATGTATTTCAATATGAATAGTCATGTTTATTACAATTCATATTGGTTTTCTTTCTTAGCACATTTTAGAAGTAAAAGAAATTAGTATTATATTATTTATGCTCTATATTTGGATATGAGGTTTTTTATCATCCCATGGGTTTTTACGTTCTTCTTATGAAGAAAAGATGGACAATTCTAGGCTAAAGTTTGAGCTACTAATTTTATCATAAAATGTTTATGGAGTCATACCCTTTAAAAACTAGTGAAGTCTTGTTTGCTAATGTGGAGTGTTATAAAGCTCAAATGTGGATGCAATTTTGTATATAAACTAATTTAATTATATTAAAAAATATCTAATATATTCATACCCTTTAAAAACTAGTGAAGTCTTGTTTGCTAATGTGGAGTGTTATAAAGCTCAAATGTGGATGCAATTTTGTATATAAGCTAATTTAATTAATATTAAAAAATATCTAATATATTAACAATATGTTTGCATTGATACTTATCTTAAAAAAATTGAGAATAATTATAAAATGATTGCTTATTCTTATAATTAAGAATATCCCAACCTTGGTTAAAGGAGATCCATATTTAAAATAGGGAATTAAATGATAAAGTAATTTTGACTTAAATTGAAATATCAATTTAAATTTTGATAATTTTAATCTAAAACACCTCTTAAGAAAAACACCCTAATATATTTCATATTATTGAAAAACAACTCTATAAAATATTAATATTATTTTTTATATTATATTTTTATCCTATTTTGTATTAATTTCTTTTACAATTCCTTTAAAAACTACTATAAAATAATAACACTTTTACAATTCCTTTTTAAAAATATAACATTTACATAATTATAATTTTTATCATGGATTGTATTAAGATCCTCATTATTCGTTCTTTGACTACTCACCAGATAACAACTTTATTTTTAGGATATTGGTGCACTGTCCCTAAAATGAAGACTAAAGGCCATATTTTGCTTAAGCCTCACTCCATCTTGGTTTTAAAAAAAAAAAATCTTAATATATTAAATATGAACTTCTTTCACTTGTAATTAATGTGGTTTAAAATTTAGTTAAAATATTTTATTTACAAAATGTGTTAATGGTGATGTGATTAGGATATTTGTAAGATATAGTCACCCTAAAATGAATACTGAATACCATATTTAGCATAAGCCTGAGTCCATCTCACTTTCCAAAAATATATTTCTTAATATATTAAATATGAACTTAATATATTATATATTTCTTAATATTTCTTTGGCTTGAAATTAATGCGCTTAAAATTTAGTTAAAACATTTTATTTATAAAAATGTGTTAATGGTGATATGATTTTATTGGAAAACTCTCAACAATTTTTAAATTACATTTATAATTTTTTTTACATATAATTATATATTTTATTATTAAAAATATATTATGTTGAGATAATAATTTTTTTATTTGAAAATAAAGATAATTTATAATTTATTAAGACTCTGATTATTTATAGAGTTAAGGGTAATATATTATTTTAGTCAAGTCTTATTAACAACATTAGTTGAGGATGGGTCTTGTTAACAATGCCACCCAGGATCAAATCTCAAAAGATGGTTGTGCCCTGTATTGAGAGAAGACGTGCCAAAAAACCCAATCAACTTAGAGCAAGTGTGGCCTAGGCTAGATGCCATCCCTGTTAGGTGCCCCTGAGTTACAAATTTTAAAATATATATAGATATCAGCAAGATGACCAAAGGGTGGTATCTCATGTTTATCCCACTCGCTCTTCTACTGCATGTGCATTTAGAATTTATAGGGATCGATGCAGAGACAGTTTGGCTTATTCTTTGTGCTTCAACATAGTTACCAACCAAACAATAAAATGACCTAAACCTGTTTTTTTTGAGGTAGCAAAAAATCACTCGATTTTGAAAAGTGGTGATTTAGAATAAACATTTTTTTTAGCATATTTTTGGCACTTTAAATTTTCTTATGTATCAAGTATGAATATTTTTTTTAAATGTTAGTGATTTTCATGCTGATTTTGAAAAGTATCGATGCAGTATCAACACAAATTTTTTTAGAAGGCTTATTTTTGACACTTTAAATTTTTTTATGTATCTAGTATGAACATTTTTTTTTGTTAGTGATTTTCATGTTGGTTTTGAAAAGTGTTGATACAGCATCAACACAAGTTTTTTTAAGACTTATTTTTGACACTTTAAATTTTGTTATATATCTAATATGAACATTTTTTTTTTGTTAGTGATTTACATCTTGATTTTCAAAAGTGCTAATGCAATATCAACCCTTTTTGTTTAGAGGGCTTATTTTTTACACTTTAAATTTTCTAACGTGTTAAGTGTAGATATTTTTTTAATGTTGGTGATTTTCATGTTGATAATAAAACATAAAAAATAAAATAAAATAAAAACATGACCAAAACAATCAAATATTAAAAAAATATATTTAAAAATGAAAAACAAAAATAACTTGTAAAAAAAACCAATAAAAAATATCAAAATATTCAAATATTCAAAAAAAATAATGATAAAAAAAACACATAAAAAAATAATGCAAAAGAAAACAAATATTCAAAAAAAAATACAAGTAAAAAATTTAAAAAAAAATTTAAAAAAAAAAAACAAACAAACAAACAAAAAAACATGACCAGAAAAAAAAATCGCAAAATTTAAAAATTCAAACAAAAAATGCAAAATATTTAAAAAGTACAACACAATTTAAGAGGGAAAAATAAATAAATAAATAAAAATAAAAAATTATTTTGAAATTAAAAAAAATAAAAATAATAAATAATAATAATAATAAATAAATAAAACAAAACAAAACAAAAATTAAAATAAAATAAATAATAATAAAATTAAAAATAAATTAATTAATTAAACATTAAAATAAAAATTATTTAAAAAAGAAAAACTAAATATTAAACAGAAACATTAGAATATAAACCATTTAAAAAAAAAATTGAAAAAAAAAAACAAAAACAAAAAAAGGCATTGGGGTGGTAGGGGTCAATTTTGGGAATCAACCCCTACCACCCGAGGACCTATTGGGTCGCGGGGGTGGACGATGAGAGAGTTGCATGCAACTCCCTCCCCGCCCACCCCCGGGTCAGATAGGCCGCGAAGTGGCCGAGGACGGAGCTACATGCAACTTCTTCCCAGCCCACCCCCACAGCTCAGTTGGCCTGAATGTGGCAAGGGCCGACTACGGAGTCAAACCCTGCCACCCCCTGGCCGACTGGGCCGCGGGGTGGGCGGGAAGGGAGCTTTTTCTTTTCATTTGTACGGAGAATATTTTAAATATTTTATTATTTTTTAATGTTTTATTTTAATTTTTTTTATATTTTAATTTTGTTATTGTTTTTATATTCATTTTCTTTTTTTTTAATTATTTTGTTTCTATTTTTTTTTTAACTTTAAAAAAAATGTTTTTTATTTGTTTTTCTTAAATTATGTTAAATTTTTGAAATATTTTCCATTTTTTAAATTTTTTCTTGTTTTTTATATTTTATATTTTTTTGTTTAAATTTTTAAATTTTACTGGTTTGATTTTTTTTACATTTTATAGGTTTTATTTTTTATATATATATTTTTTATATTTAATATTTTTCTATTATGTTTTTGTTTTTTATTTTATGTTTTATTAGTTATTATTATTATTATTTAAATTTTGTGTTTTTTTTTTTTTGTAATATTTGAAAATTCGTTTTCTTGTATTATTTTTTGTGTTTTTTTTTTTTTTAATATTTGATATTTTTATGTTTTTATTATTTTTAGGTTTTTTTTAATAAATTAATTTATTTTTTTTAAGGTTTTTTAGTCATATTTTTTTTCCATATTTGAAATATTTTGAAAACTTAATTTTTTTTTTGTAGTCATAATCTTTGGTTTTAATTCCATGGTTGAAAAATTGTCAATATTTTAATGTTTTTCTAAGTCATGAATATTTTATCTTTAATGCTATGGCTGAAACCTGTTGTAAGTATTTTTCCTCAAGTTCATGCTTGAAAAATGTTGGAAATTTAAAAATTGTCAATCATGATATTTTATTTTTAACATCATTTTTAAAAAATGTTGAAAATTAATCTTGTATTTAAAAAAATAAACAAAAACAAAAACAAAACAAAACAAAACAAACAAATAAAAAAAACTTTATTCCAATATCAACAATTTTTTTCAAGGTGTTTTTTGCACACAAAAATTTGGCTTTTACTGCCATTTTTAAAAAATGTTGAAAATGTACCAAAAAAAAATGTTATTCCAGCATCAACACACTTCATTTTCACCCTATTTTTTAATGTTTTTTGGGGGTTTTTTGGGCTAGAGTCCCTGTTTTGAGGTAATAGTTCTCATTTGATTGGTAACTATGTTCTTTTGGATATGGCTAGAAGAAGGTCATCATCAATTTAATCCAAGTTCTTACAAATTTAAGCACCTTCCCTGCTTGTGGATATTTGTTGAAGCTCTAAGAGAAGCAGAAGAAACAATAATATTGGTTTCGTCTATGTGTTGAATTTTTCTGTAGAGGAAGAAGGGGATTTTCCCTGAAATAATGTATAATTTCAATGGATGCAGGATTTCAATTCTTTGTATGTTGAATGATAAATCTAATCTACTTCATGTTATTCTTTGAAAATGCAATTTAAGATTCAAAGGATTTTTGGGAAACTAAGGCTCAAAGATTGAAAATGTATGTTATTATAGAGTGTATTTTAGATTTATAAACTGAATTTCATGTCGTAATATTGATGATAACACCAATAACTTTAAAGGTGCAATTATTTCACAAAAAATAAATGACTAATAATAAAATTTATAAAATAAATAACATTTTTTTCCTGTTAAGACTAAATCTCCACACCCAACCATTAAACCACATTTGCAAAACTAAATAATATCAATTAATTAATTTTATATATATATATATATATATATATATATAATCTCCTTTTTCACCTAACAAATATTATAATTCAATATATTACATGTAGTAGGCATTTAAAAATATTAACTTAGTAGGCATTACCATTCAATTCAATAGGTTAGTCTGGCTTCGCTTCTCTGGTTTAAAAATCATGATGGAGTTATTTATAGTAATGTTGTTTGTTTTTTCTTTAAAAACATAAAATTATTTATTAATTTAAATGTAGATATAATTGTTCTCCAACGTAATATGGAAGAGATGTAATGTAATGTTTTGTTAAATATTTTGATTTGATTTAATAATAGTAATAATAAAAATAATAAATTTAAAGAAAAATAATAAATTTACCATTTGCTTTTTTTTCCATTTTTTACAGCCCCTTATTTATGATATGTATATAAGATAAGATTTTCAAAATATTTGATTATGTTTAATAATAATAATAATAATAAATTTATTGTTTTTTTTTCCCAACTTTTTACATCCCATTGTTTTGCCAATTTTTGTTTGCATTTTGTTTCCATTTTTTTGCAGCCCATTATTTTGACAATAATATTTTTATGGTATTTATTTAAGGTAAGGTTTTCAAAATGATTTGTATTGAACATTTTGATTCGTTCAAATTACATTTAATAATAATAATAATAAATTTACCATTTGTTTTTTTTTCCACCTTTTTACATCTCATTGTTTTGCCAATAATATTTTATGGTATTTATATAAGGTAAGGGTTTCAAAATTATCATAGCATTAGTTTTCCAGCATCATGTGCACAGGAAGGAAGCAAATAAGCAATTGACCAAACAAACCTCTGTTTTTTCACTAGTCTTATGCGCAAAAATTCTGAAACAAGTCCATGAAATATTTATTTGATTTGGATCATTTGCAGCTTCAATGTTTCAAACATACATAAATTTTTCTAAAAAACGGGTTGGTGAAAATAACATTAAAACTTTATCTTTACAAAAGTTGGGATAAAGATTGGCTAATTTTCTCCTTTAAGGTTTATGTAAAATTAAAAATTTACCTTTGCAAAACATGGAGCAAATCCTATATTCATGTGATAGATACTTTGCATTTATAAAAGACAAGAAAATTAGTGTTTTGCCTTTATAAAAGACTAGAAAATTTGTGTTGTCACTTTAAAAAGAAGAGGTAAATATTTGATTTTTTTGGTTCATGTAAATTTATTAGTTTAGTGTAGTGACATCATTTTCATGAATATGTTTATTATCTTTCTTCAATTCTTTCACCATCAATAACCCTTATCTATAAGATTAATACTTAACCCCAATTCTTTCACCATGAGTAACTCTTATATGTAATATTAATACTTAACCCTTACAAAACATGCGCATGAATTTAGAAAAAAGGAAATATTTCTGTTTCACCTTTAAAAAGTTAGGGTAAATTTAAGTGTTACGTATTAAAAATGGGTTCGTAAATTTGGTCTTTTTCAAGTAATTCATTAAAACTTTATCTTTACAAAAGGTGAGATAAATATTGGTTAATTTTCTCCTTTAAAGTTTATGTAAGATTAAAATTTTACCTTTACAGAAGAGTAAATTCTATTTTCATGTGACATCAATACTTTACCATTAAAAATCATGGGTAAACTTGCGTAAATTTACAAATGGCTAGAAAATTTGTGTTGTAACTTTAAAAAGATGATGTAAACCTCTTTTTTAGTGCAAAACTTGAGGAAAAGTTTGCACCTGGAGAGATTTGAACCCTCTCAGTGCTTGATAGATCCAGAGTTAATCTACAGATTATCTAGATATAACATCAAACTCAAATGGATCTAGGCGAGTTTAATTTCCCTCTTAAATAGGTTATATTTCACATGAGTACCATGAGTCATTTTATTATTTTTATTATTTAATTTTATAAGGTTATTTTTATTTTATTTTTACTAAGTTAAAATATTTACATTACATTAAGTTACACATCTCTACCATATTTTAATTTTATCTTGACCGAGTCAAAAATTTTACATTACATTACCTTATATTACACATCTCTAACATACTGAGCTAGAGAGCATCTCTCACCCCAATAAAAAATGAATAATTTTAATTCAAAAAAATAAAAAAATTATATTATATTATATTTTAAAAGAAAAAATTATATTCAAAATCTAAAGTCCAAACACTGCCAACACTAAATTAACTATTTTATTTTAATTGTTTATTGGATTTAATTTTATTTTATTTTTTACTTTTATGTAATTTGACATAGTCGAAATATTAAATAGGATAGAACAAGACAAGACATGGTAGGACAGGACAGGATATTACAACATATCTACCATATTGAGCTAGATATGGTCCATAAGTCACAAGGATTGACTTTGGAGAAAACTACAATTAATATTTGGAAGAAAGAGAGACATAGTATGACGTTTATTGCGATATCTCAAGTTAAATATGTAAATGGTCTACGATTTCAACCTCTCTTTTCATATCAACAATATGAAAAGATGGAAAAAGTAGTGGATGTGACTATAAGAAAAGTAGAAGAAGAGAGATTAAGATTGATCACAAAGTAAACTACGTGTAATTGATTAGATTCATATTATTTACATTTATCCATCTTTCAAAATTGTAAATTTGTATTCATATGCTATATAAGCTTATAAGCTTATTTGTAATTTATTCAAAATAAAAAATAAAAATAAAATAATGTTACGATAGTTCAGGTAAAACTGAGGTCATAAAGATAATTTACAATTGGTGGTTTTTGGGCTCCATATTTTGACAAAACCAACGTAGATCTATCTTAACTCTCGATCTATTAAACACCAAGAGGGCTTAAATCTCTCGAGGTGCAAATATTTCCTCAAGTTTTTCACTCCAAAAATAGGTTTTCAACTTGACAGATTTGATCCCTCCCAACACTTGATATATACAAAGTTAAGATGGATCTACGCTTTATTTAAAACTTGACCTTTAAAAATATTTTTAACATATTTGTTTGAGGTGTAAGGTGTAAAGTCTTCTTATTGGTATTTAAATAATTTAAAATTTATGCTTCTATTTCTCTTTAGAATGGTAATTGGCATGCATTTGAATACATAATCATATGATTTATAAATGATATCATATAGACTAAATGATTACATGATTTATCATCATATTTTTTTACTTCTTTGTTTCTAATCCAACTACTTTCTAAATGAAATAAAAATGGCTTTTTTCATCTTTATTAAATAATTTTACTTTATTTTATGTGAGTTTTTTCTTATTATCATATTCTTTTTCCTTACTTTATTTTATGTGAGTGCTTTCTTATTATCATATTATTTTTCCTTATTTACTCATTTAAAAACTTTTTGTAGTTTAAATATTATATTAATTAATTCTATATAGTTTTATTATACTTTACAAATTAAACTACATTTTTAAAAGTGGGGTAAATTCGTTTTTTAAAGTTATTAGCTTTCACAAAAAATTGGGTTGAGAAATTTGCATGAAATTTTGATTTTTTGAAAATTTGCAAATTTGTTAAATATGGTGTTTAGCATTTGGAATAATTCTCAGTATTAGGAATACTTGTAATAAGCTTTTAAAACCACATTATATATGCAAACTATTGAAAATGATTTAAAATTTGGCCTGCTAAAATATTTTTAAAATGTTTTTTTGAAATATCAGTGAAGTTAAAGTCTTTTTATTAATATTCAAATAATTTAACATTTATGTTCCTATTGCTTTTTAAAATTGTGACTAGCATGCATTTTAAATACATAATCGTGATATTTATAAATAATATCATATAAACTAAGAACTAATTTTGTGTTTATTAGTAAACAAATAATAAATTATTATTATTATAGAAAAAGTTTTCCTATTATCATAATGTTTTGCCTTATTTGTTTATATATCCAACATATTATCACAATGATACTAAATCTTGGAGTTTACGGTCAACGAAAAAAATCATAGAAAAACAATTATTTTTATTTATTTTTATTATCATATTTGTTTGCCTGGTTTATGATCCAACTACTTTATCGATGAAATAAAAATGGATTCCTCTTCTTTATTAAATTAATTTGCTTTTTTATTACGATATTTTCTTTCCTTATTAAATTACTTTACTTTATTAAATTGCTTTGCTTTTTTATTAGGATATTTTTTTTTGCCTTATTTAATGATATATAGGTTGATTATACTTTATAAATTAAACTATATATTATAACCTATAATCTATTTAATATTAATATTAAATATTAGCAACAACTTTATAGTAATATTAGTTAAGATTTAAGCGTTTTATATTAAATGCATTCATTTTGATGCAGATGTTAGTTTTTTATTATGTATAATAATTTTTGTGTCATAGTAATAATAAGATGGGTGACGTGGAAGTTATGGAGTGTGAAGGATAGAAAATTAATAGAAATAAACAACAAAAGAAAGTCCATATAAAAAAATAGAAGAAATGACAACTAAGGAGACATTGAGCACATCAACAAAGACATCCACAAGAAATGACAATAGAACAATATCAAGAAGAGATGAAAGAGAAAAATGAACTACGAAGAGCATATAAAAGAGAATACCATAGAGAATATCAAAGAGCATATCACCAAAGAAAGGCACAATAGAAAAGCAACAAGAAGAGATGAAAGAACAAATTAAACAACAAAGAGAACGTCAAAGAGGAATTAAAAAACATATTGAGAAAGAAAAGTGCAACAAATGACAACAAAGCAACAAAAAGCAGATATGAAGGAAAAAATTGAACAAAAAGAACGTCAAAAAGAAATTAAAAGAGCATATCGAGAAAGAAAAGGGTAAAAAATGACAACAGAACAACAACAATAGGAGATGAAAGAACTTATTAAACAACAAAGAGCATGCAAAGCAAAATTAAAAGAACATATCGAGAAAGAAAATTGCAACTATTAGAAAAATTTTGGGGTAAAAAATGAGCCTCAAAACAAAAATATACAACCAAAATCAAATTTATAAGGACCAATAGGATTCAAGATGATGATGTCAACCATGGGGGATGATTCACCATTTTTGGAGTAAATAAGTGAAAAAAAAACAAACAAACAAACAAAAGATGAGCAGGATGATGTCTCCCTACGGTTTTACTCAAATTTTGAGCAGGAGCACTCATTGGATGTGGATTTTAATTCCTAATCTAAGGAGTACCCATGTTACATACTTCTGATGGACCCTGCTACACGAAAAATTAAAAATACATGAAAAACATGATTGCAATCATGTGTTTTCATGCATTTTTCATTTTTCGTGTAGCGGGGTCCATCAAAAGGATGCAACATGAGTACTCCTTGGATGATGAATTAAGTTTTACATCCAATGAGTGCTCCTACTTGAAACTTGAGTAAAACCATAGGTAGATAAGTTGAAAAAGTAGTTTTTTCTTTTTTCCCTCTAAAATTTGATGATGTAATCTAATATTATTTTATTATTTCCACTATTATTTTATAATATTCCTTAGGAGGCCCATTTTAGACCTCAAATTTCTCTTATGAAATGAAAACAATAAAACTACAAGTAGAGATGAAATAACAAACTGAACAACAAAGAGAATGTCAAAGAGAAATTAAAAGAGCATATTGAGAAAGAAAAGTGCAACAAATGACAATAGAACAACAAGAAGTAGAGACGAAAGAACAAATTGAACAACAAAGAGCACGTTAAAGCGAAATTAAAAGAGCATATCGAGAAAGAAAAGCGCAACAAATGGCAACACAATAACAACAACAAGAGATGAAAGACAAATTTGAACAACAAAGAGCATGTTAAAGAGAAATTAAAAGAACATATCGAGAAAGAAAAGTACAACATGACAACAACTAAAGAGATGAAAGACCAATTTGAACAACAAAGAGCACATCAAAGAGAAATTAAAAGAGTGTATTGGGAAAGAAAAGTGCAACAAATGGCAACAAAGAAATAACCAGAAGAGATGAAAGAACAAATTGAACAACAAAGAGCACATCAAAGAGAAATTAAAAGAACATATCAGGAAAGAAAGTCACGACAAATGACAATGGAACAACAACAAAAGTGATAAAATAATAAATTGAACAACAAAGAGCACACCAAAAATCATATCAAAGAGCATATAGACAAAAGATAGCACAACAAGTGACATATAAAGAGTGTGAAGAGAAAAGCATGAAAGAAAATGTAGAAGAAAATCCTACAAAAAAAAGGGTCTTTAAAGGATGTAGTAGAAAATACTACAAAAAAAAGGGTCTTTAAACGATGTAGTAGAAAATCCTACAAAAAAAAAGGGTGTTTAAAGGATGTAGTAAAAAATCCTAAAAAAAGTTGTTTAAAGGATGTAGAAGAAAATCATATGAAAAATGGTGTTTAACCAATATCTATGACCAATTTAGTCGGAAATTCTTACTAATATGGATACTACACATTGAAAATTTCGTAATAGAATTGATCAATTAGCTCAAGTTCAAATGCATTGTGTGTGTGAGGAGTCATATGCCAGAATTCATATATTTAAAACAAATATAATTCCAATACGCATGAGATGCAAAAGTGAAGGAACTCATCACAAATTTTAATCTAATAATATATGAATCTAGAACAACCTAAAGTTCTTCAAGATCTCACACAACTTGAGGAGATGTTGATAGCATGTGCAAGTCCAATTTTGCAAGTTATGCATTCAGTAGGTGAACAGTACAAAATATAGAGGAAACACCATTAGTTTTCCACAAGAGGTTACCAATATTTACATGAGGTTACCTCGACACATTTAAGAATTGGATTTTATTATTGTTGTGCGAAAAAATGTGGAAAATGATCAAGTTATGATTTTACTGTTAGAAAATATAAATTATTGCATGCATTGAATTATAAGATTAAGAATGATCCATATAATTAGGGAGCTCAAGTTGATTAGAATGCACCTAAATAATTACCTGAAACTACAACAAATGTATCACATTTGACTAAATTTGTTACATTACTAGAGATAGACAATGACATGGAATTTGCAATGTTGGAAGGGGTTCTAGAGATTGATGATACATAAGATGGCTTACAAACAACTTCTTTTTCAAAACATCCAAATGCATGACAGGAGATTGATACTATTTGAGAATGGGAAAATAACCCTAATGTAGAGGAATATAATTGGAATGTAGATGAAGTGCTTAGTTGGTTTGGCATTGGTTTATCTCCAATCAATGAGTATAACATTGTGAGAATATTCGATATGACATTTCCAACATTTTTCCCAAATGATGAAGCGGATTGGTTGCAAGCACGAAAGAGAAATGTCCATATACATGAGTATGCAAAACATCTTCTTCGATATCATGACAACAAGTTTGCAAAGCACTCACACTTTAAATATTTTTTACTCAATATCGTCATGTGACAGCGTGCTTAGTATTTGTCGACAGTTTTTGCAAAGAAGAATATGACAGATCTACCAACAACAGTGGATGAGTTAAGAGAACATTTGCAAAATCTTCCAGAATCACAACTTGGAGAAAGATTAATGTGATTTGAAATTGTACTGAGAGGCACATGTGCATATTGGAATAAGTATTGTGTTGATTTATCTGATTTGATTCAACAAATTAGGAGTCCTACAATATTCTTTACATTGAGTACGGCAGCTATGTAATGACCATATTTACATAAATTATTTTTTGGTACATGTCCTACAAATCCATTGGAAGCAAGGAAATGAAGACATCAAAATGTGATTGATAATCCTCATACTGTAGCACATTATATGCACTTAAGACATAAAATGTTTCAAGATGAAATTTTAGAATGTTTTCATCAAGCTACACATTATTGGTTTTGTTATTAGTGGCAACATCATGGATTTCCACATGTCCATGGATTTTTATGGTTAAAAAATGCTCCTAAGATGGACAACTGGGACAATCATGCGCAAATTATAATTGCAAAATAATATTTTGATAGATAAGCACATGCAATGAATCCATGTGATTGACATCAAAGAGATATCTAGGTTAGAATCAATGTCAATATCATCCTTGCTTAAAGGAAACAAAACAAATATTTCAATATGATCTTATGATTGATTATGAATAAATTTTTAATTGTGTTGAGTACCACGTCACTTGAAAATGAGAGATATTGCCTTTGGAAGAAGGTAGGAAGATTGGTATGTCAATATAAGGCACCATGGGATCTTTGTGATGAGTCAAAACTTTATGTTGATGACAATGGAGAAAAGAAGTATGAACCAAGATGAAATGATGATAGATTGAATATACACAATCGTGAAACATTGATGATGTGGAGGGCTAATATAGATTGGAAACATGTTCTTTCAAAGCATATCATCATTAATTACATAGAAAAATATGTAGAAAAATCTGAAAAAAGGATCAGAAACATTTCATGATATGTTGATGCATCTCTCTTCTATTCAAAATCCAAATGAACTAGCAGCACATGCATACATGATTTTGTTGTGTGAAACCATTATTGACAGAGATATAGGTGCACAGGAGACAAGTCATTTACTTTTAGAACTCCCTCTTTCTGAATGTAGTCATTGATTTGAGGTCCTAAATGTTGGTATGAAGTTTTTCAAATAAGTACAAGTTAAGACATGCAATGTTGACAATGAAAATTCACTTGTTGACGCATATACCAAGCGACCTACCCACATTGAGCACCTTTCATTGATAGATGTTGCAAAATTATGGCCATATGACAAATGTTGACATGAGGAAAAATGGTTACCATGGAAGAATGCAACAATTGTATGTGTGTTCCCTCGATTTAGTTCAATTCCCAATCGAACAGATGATAAGTTTATTGAATTTTGTTGGTCTGAGTTGGTATTATACAAGTCCTTTCGTGATTTTCGAAGAGATATTAGTCAAACATATGATGACATAGTGCATAATTGGGAAAATCTACGATACAAACCATGGCATGTTGATTGCAATCCAGTGCCTCCAATTGATCCAGTTGGGTCTGACGAAGAAGAAGAAGTTCAAAACCAACCTGTAGATTCTAGGGAGAATGAGTGGTAGATCATTTGTGCATTATATAAGAATAAATATATAGATTATAATGAGTATGAGATGTTGGGACATAAATCTTGTGATCATGAGAATAATTGGAACAGAAATTTTGTTGATGTAGCCACTTCCCATTGCACTATTAGTTTCATATATGGAAATAGAAAGTTGAATTCCATTCGCACTAACTAGCATGGAAAGTCTTATTCTTTTGAAATTCTTGGGGTTCAATAGAGAAAGCATTCGATATTATCCCTAACCATTATAGATCAAGGGTCGATCCATTACACATGATAATTTGAGGAACTGCAGGTACAAGAAAGTATTATTTGATTAGAACTATTAAAAATGAATTTGAAACTGAGTCCTTTCTTTAGAAGAGTCCATTACTTCTTTTAGTTCTTACAGGGGTTGCAACTTTCAACATATTTGTAATGACAATTCATTATGCAGTTCAACTACTAATCAAAGACAACACCTCTACCAATATCATGTTTAATTACATTACAGGAAGATATGAGGCATGTGAAATTTATTCTAATAGATGAAATGAGTTTCATGGGAAGAAATTTGTTAAAAAATATTGATTCAAGACTTCGACAAACGTTCCTAAAAAATGATAATATTCCTTTTGGTGGGAGGTAAATTATATTAGTTGGTCATTTGGGATAATTTCCACCCATTATGGATAAACCTATTTATGCATGTGATGATGTTGCAAGAGAATTATGGAACTCATTCACAACAATTGTGATGCTTGATACTGTGTTTCGACAATATGGACAAATCTATCAACAAATACAATTTCGCTATTTGTTAATGAATGTAAGGAATGCAATACGAACTATGGAAGATTGGAAATTAATTATGACTCATACAAATACATCCTTGTATCCTTCCACAATAGATTCCTTTGATAAGGAAATGCATTTTTTACAATAAAAATGATGTACACAATCAAAATAAGCTTTAATTAAGAAATCTAAATTGTCCCATTGCAATTAGTGTTGCTACAAAAGGAAAAAACAACTACAAGAAATAGATGAGGAAGAAATGGAGCTTGAGTTAATTATTGCAGTTGGAGTTCAAGTGATGCTTACATCAAACATATGTACTAATGCAAGACTCATAAATGGTGCTCTTGGAATTGTGGAAAAAAATGTGTATAACCCTAGAGTTTCACCCCCATAACCACCTACGTATGTTTTAATAAAATTTGATAATTATATGGGAGTACCATGGGATGAATCATCACATCAAATAGTTCCTATTATACCTATTGAAAGAGATAAAATAAAATAACGTCCTTTGAAACTTGCTTGGGGCTTAACAATCCATAAGTCACAAAGATTGACCTTGGAGAAAACTACAATTAATATTGGGAAGAAAGAGAGACAAGGTGCGAGGTTTGTTGTGATATCATGGGTTAAATATCTTAATGGTCTACGATTTCAACCTCCCTTTTCATATCATCAATATGAAAAGATGGGAAAAGTAGTGGGTGTGACTATGAGAAAAGTAGAAGAAGATATTAAGATTGATCACAAAGTAAACTACTTGTCATTGACTAGATTCACATTATTTACATTTATCCATCTTTCAAAATTTTCAATTTGTATTCATGATCCAAGTGGATCTCCAAACACCAGTGGCCTGGAAAAGGATAAAAACTCAAAGTGGTGGAAATATGATGAACCTGACATCAAATCGAAATGCTCATCGCCCTGATTCCAACGGTGTGAACGACACTCCAATCCAAGCCCGGATAAAGGAGATAGAGGTAGTGAAAGTTGGGTTGACTTTTTGCTGACTAGGAAGGCTTAACAAAGACACAATTTGGAATTTTCTGGTGGATGGAATCCGGCCAACTCCAGCCAGATTCCGAGCGAAATTGTCGCCTAGTTAAAAAGACTCCTTCGGTCAAAATTCGAATTTTTAAAAATGTGTGGTTGGTTTTTAAACAAAAAAAATATAAAAAAGGGGGTGGCGGGCCACCAACCCCGCCACCCCAACCCATACCATAACAGTCAACATATATGGTGGAGGGGCGAGCCATGACCTCCGGCCCCTCCCACAGAACAACAACATAATGGGGTGGGCAGCCATGACCCCGCCACCCCACAACCCTCATAATGGAACCACGGGGCTGTTAAAAAAAAAAGCGACGAAGTTGGGTGGGCTGACCCTTGGGGCATAGACCCGACCCTGAGACACGCAACCACCACCAACCTTAATTGCACGGAGCCAGCGGAGGTGTGATGCGTGGGCCGCCCAAGGTGGGCCCAGCCCAAACTAATTTTAATTTTTAACATTCGATTGGGTAAAAAAGGGAGGAGGCGAGGTTTGACTACCCAACCTCCTCCATGTTAACCAGATCCTTAACCAACTTAGCCAACCGTAAAATTTGGAAAATCCACAGGCAAATTTATATTTAAACGCAGATTATCAATGCGCCCATGAGAGGAGGCAGTGCACGCAATTCGAGGCAGAATTTTGTAGGAGGGCCGAATTTTCACTTTGTCAAATTTTGACAAATTTTATATGGTTTCAGCACTTGTTGACGCCACAAACACAATGGAATTTTTCATTTCTCCATTATAGTTTTGCATTTTTCGACCATTTTTCAGTATGGAGGTATAAAACTCATTTTTTGTAACTGATGCTTGTACTCTTCTTTCTCATGCCACTTAATGAATGAAGGCCTCCCCATTGATCGAGCAGTGCCCAAAGATGTAGTCCAAGTCGGACAAACTCCGTTGTCAAGTCTTGTTGTCTTTTTTCATGCTTTATGTGTTTCTCCTCTTCTCTCATGTGCACATTAAGTTTTCTATGTTAAGCTACAATTTATGCATGTAATTCTTTAAACACATCTATAAGCAAAATATTCTTGGATCAAGTGGTATCATAGCAGGTCTTTTTAGATGTGAATTGCATGTTTGTATGCTAACAAGAAATAGGCTCCAAAGAGGCGAAGGGAAACTAAAGTCTTTCGATCCCGAAGCGGGGCGTGCACATCGAAGGAGAAACATGGCAGATGAAGAGGCTCATCATGAAGAGGAGCGCAATTTCCGCAAAACCTTCTATACAATGGTAGAGAATGTCGGTCAGTTGCTTTCAAGGCTGGAGAAAGCAGAAGAGAGAAATCTAGAAGAACAAGGTTCAATGCATGGAAATGGTGGAGAAGAACCCCCTCCTTCTCCTTCCACGAGTGAAATTTGTTCTTCCTCTCATCACCATCATCATAGAAATTCAAGGGATGCATCTAAGAAACCTTTCTTTAAATTAGATGTCAAATTTGATCTTCCCATGTTTAATGGTGAAAGTAATGTAGAAAAGCTTAATAAATGGATTAGGTAGATTGAAATCTACTTCAGGACGAGGCAAATTGAAGAGGACAAGGCAAAGATTCAGCTAGCCAATCTTCGGCTGAGTAGCACCGCTCTTGTCTAGTGGGAGAGAAAATTGTGAAGCAGTAAGAGTGTGGCTAATCTTCTTTCCTCATGGCCTACTTTCATTTCTTCATTAAAGGAACAATTTTATCCCTTGGGTTACAAACAAAAAGCCTTAATGGATTGGCAATACTTAAGGCAAGGTAGAGGTCAGGATGTTCAAAGCTTTACAGAGGAATTTAGAAAACAAGCACTTAATTTGGGCATTGCACTTGACTCACTTGAAGTAGTAACTAAGTATATTGGATCATTACATAGTTACCTTAGACATTCATTATTATTGTTTGAACCAACTACTATTGACTCAGCTAGTGTAAAGGCCATTCATCTTGAGAACAGGGGAAAAAATGAAAGAGATGATCATTTCAAGAAACCACCTTTCAAACCTCCAAATGGAAAACCCAAAGTGAAAGGAAAAGGAAAGGAGAAGAGGACGGCATCAACCAAGAAAGATGAAGGAGAAAGACCTTATTGCACTCACTGCAAAAAGGAAGGTCATGACGATGATCATTGTTGGAAACTATACCCGGAAAAGAGACCAAAGAAGTATGGACGAAAAGGCAAGCATAAGACAGTGGCAACTGTGCATCAAGACCTTGGATCTGACTCTGAAGATGAAGCATTGATCACAGCAGCAGGAACAAAAGGTACTCTTACACCTCATGTTAATTCTGAATTACATGAAGGCACTAGTTCAATAGATGAGTCTCTTCCTAATGAACGAAAGAGAATTGAGCTATTTCATATTAGAGTTACCATAAATCATACAAAAGTGGAAACTCTATTTGATACCAGATCCCAAGAAAAATTAATTTCAGAGTCCTTAGTAAAGAATCTAGGCTTAGAAACCAGACCACATCCAAAACCTTACCCACTTGGATGGATACATGATAAAGAAAAATTGAACATAACTAAGCAGTGTAAGGTTAAATTTGTGATCGCTTCTAAGTTAGTGGATGAGGTAAAACTTGATGTGATACCATTGGATATTTGTGGCATGATGTTAGGGAGTCCATATCTATATGATAGAAAGGCAATCTTTTTCTGTCATGAAAACAAATACCAAATCACAAAATATGGGATAGAATATATTATAAGGTCTCATCAAACTAAAATCAATTCCAGCCTTGTAAGTGTAGGACAAATGAAGAGGTTGGTGAATTCCAATAAGGGTTGCATGCTTATGGTTGTAAGGGGGAAAGATCTAGAATTATATGATGCTTTCCAGGATTGTGATCATGTGCATAAAAAGGAATTATGTGAATTAATTTCTAACTATGATGAGATGTTTCAGGAACCAAGGGGATTACCTCCGAAGAGGGAAATCCAACATGAGATCCATTTGCAGCATGACACTCCTTTACCAAATATTAGCATGTACAGGATGTCGACCATTGAGATGGAGGAGATCAAAAAGCAGGTGCAGGAATTATTGAACCAGGAGTCATTAGACCGAGCACTTCTCCATGTGGCTCACCGATTGTCTTAATGCTGAAGAAATATGGCACATGGAGGATGTGCGTGGATTATCGAGCCCTAAACAAAATCATGGTGAAAAATCGTTGCCCTCTTCCCCGCATTGATGACTTATTAGATCAGTTAAATAATGCTACATATTTCACCAAATTGGATTTGCATAGTGGTTATCACCAGGTCCGAATTGCAGAGCGGGATGTGTGGAAAATCACCTTCAAGACCAAATAGGGGTTGTTCAAATGGATGGTGATGCCATTCGGACTTTGCAATGCTCCAGCCACTTTCATGAGGGTCATGAATAATCTCTTTAGGCCTTTCATTGATGAATTTGTTCTTGTATATCTAGATGATATTATTATCTTTAGTAAAAGTTGGAATGAACATGTATTCCATGTAAAGAAAGTACTTGATGTATTGAAAAATGAAAAAACTCTATGTAAAATTGTCAAAGTGTGAGTTTGGGAAAACCTCTTTGGTTTACCTAGGTCATATTGTTGGTCATGGTCAGCTAAAAATTGATCCTTCTAAAGTTGAAGCAATTGTAATTGGCCTAAGCCTACTAGTGTAACCAATGTTTGCATTTTTTTGGGTGCAGTACAGTATTGGAGGAGATTTATTGCCAATTTCTCTATTATTGCAGCACCTTTACACACATTGACAAGTGTAAAGAAAGTCTTTCAATGGGGAGGAAAGCAGCAGAAGTCCTTCGAAACATTGAAAGAAAAGATCAGCACCGCACCGGTCTTGGCCTTACCAGATCTCCAACAGCCATTCGAGATCGAAATAGATGCCAGCAAATATGCCATGGGAGTTGTACTGATGCAGCAAAAGAATTTGATATGTTACCATTCAGAAAAGTTCTCTCAGGGTGTGATAAACCATCCCACTTATGACAAGGAATTATATGCCTTGGTCCAGAGTGTGAAAAAGTGGAAACACTACGTGATCCGCAAGGAGACCATCGTCCATACAGATCATCAGCCCTTGCAGTATCTTCAGTCACAAACCAAGTTGCAGCAATCTCGTCATTTTAGGTGGATGGGTTTTCTTCAGCAATTTCATCTAGTAATAAAGTATAAGAAGGGCACTAGCAACAAAGTGGCCGATATGCTATCTCGCCCTCCTATTTCTGCTTATGTTATTTTGCATAATGCTTCGTTATATTTTGAAATTTATCCTAAACAATATGCTAACAATAATGACTTTAAGGAGATTTATGCAAAACTAACCCATGGTTCACAGGTGGACAACTATCACTTGCAGGGGAAACTGTTGTATCACCTTGGTAAATTGTGCATACCCACAGGAGAAAGGGTACATGTAATCTGGGAGGCCCACACCTCCCTTGTGTCTGGTCATTTTGGTATTGAAAAAACTTTGTGTCATGTACAAAGATTTTGTTTTTGGCCTCATATGAAGAACATTGTGACTTGCTATGTAAAGGGATGTATGATGTGTTTTGTTTCAAAGCCCTCTAATAGAAAACTCGAGCTCTACACACCACTCCCTATTTTGAGTCGTCCATGGGAAAATGTGTCGATGGATTTTGTAGGAGTTTTCCTTTGTCTAGAAAAAGTCACGACTATTTGTATGTCGTCGTTGACCGTTTTAGTAAGATGTGTAATTTAATGCCTTGTAAAAAGCAGATCACTGCAGAGAAGACTGCTTATCTTTTATTTCAGCATGTTTGGGTCCATTTTGGGTTGCCCATATCGATTGTGTCAGATCGAGACTCTCGCTTTCTCGGACAGTTTTGGACCAGCTTGTGGAAGATGATGGACACCAAGTTGAAAATAAGCATGGCAGTCCATCCACAGACTGACGAACAGACAGAGGTTGTCAATCGCACCGTGGTACACTTATTGCGAGGCTATTGTGGGAAACATCCTAAGTTGTGGGATAAGCATCTTCCATATGTGCAGCATTCCTACAACCGAGCAGTGCACTCATCTATGCATCATTCACCATTTGAGACATGTTTTGGCTACCTACAAAAATACCCTTTTGATATGGTCTTTGGAAGGGAAGATGGCTCCAGTGGACGTGATGACAAGGAAAAAGTGCAGTGGTTCATTCAACAGATCCAGTTGATTCACCAAGCAGTACAGGAGCAGTTGGAGAAAAGTCAAGCCCAGTACAAGGCTCGACATGACAAACACAGAGTCAACCATCAATTTCAAGTGGGCGGCAAAGTGTGGTTCCATATTAGCGAGGACAGGATAAAGGGAGAAGGGAAGAAGTTGCGACCAATTCGGTATGGTCCAGTCACCATATTGGAGAAGATTGGAAACAATGCCTTTTGTCTCAATTTGCTGATATATATGAAAATGTACTCCATAGCGAATGTGGAGAACTTAAAGGCTAAAGCTATATGAGCCACCATTGATTATGGACACCAAAGAGGTGGGCATAGTTCCTACAGTTGATGACTTTGCACCAGAGTATCTCGATGAGTTACCTAAAGACATAATCCTTGACAGAAGAACTAGGACTTCACGATGAGGAGATTTGGAATACCTTCGAGTTGGTTTCAAGGGGATGCACCCTAACAAGGAAAAATGGATGGAAAAAGAAAGAGTGAGGGAACAATTCCCTCACTTGCCAATTTACTGATAAAGCTTTTGGCAGTCCAAAAGCTCCTCAATGGGGAGGATAGATCCAGGTGGATCTCCAGACACCAGTGGCCTGGAAAGGGCTCAAAATTCAAAGTGGCGGAAAGATATTGAACTTGACATCAGATCGAAGTGCTTGTCGCCCTGATTCCAATGGTGCGAAGGACACTCCAATCCGAGTCTAGATGAAGGAGATAGAGGCAATCAAAGTTGGGTTGAATTTTCGCTGACTAGGCAGGCTTAACCAGTGTTGATAATATCGCCGAGATATCAGTGATATTCGGAAATATCGTGATATTTTCGATGAGCCGAAATATTGCCGACCAAATATCACGATATTTTAAGGTTTTGAAAATATCGCGCGATGACGGAAAATATCGCCCAGTGACAGTGAAATCTTTCTACACGGCCTATAAAATTCGATTTTTGGTTTTTTTTCATGTCATTTTGTTTTTCTGAGTGCTGGATAAGGAATGTGGTTGCTACCAAGGAGGGTTTGAACGTTCCATAGCCATTATTGCCAATTTTCCACCAACAACGAAGATTTCTCTAAGCTGCAAGTGCCAAGAACAGTGAGACAATCTCATTCTTCCCTACAATCATTTTGCTTGGTTTTTGTTTTCCATTTCAAAATGCAAGGGTTTTAAATTTATCATCATAGTGTGTAGGAGATAGATGCATTGAAACTCTTTGCAAAACATAGTGATTCATAATTTCATAGTGATTAATTTTATAGATTCATTAATAAGTGTTGGCATACGTAGTGATGAAGAATCTCCACCCCAAAACTCTACTTTCTCAATCAGATTGGGCTGCACATTCAACTGATATGGTGCTTGCAAAACACTAAGATTCTCAATCCCAAGTTTTGTTTCTTGCTTGCAACTAATGGCCCGTGCTCAATATCAAGCACAATAAATTTATAAAATTTCACATAAAACTTGCAAGCACAGGAAAGCTGATGAGGCTTCCTATCAATTGAGAATCTGAGATGACTCTAGCATCATACCATGCTTGCCAAAGAAAAGTCACATGAACATTATTTTGAATATAAGATAGCAAATCATTAAGCAAGAAAGTGGAATCTGTTGCCAAATAATACTGCACTGCTATTTGTAACTTTTAACTTTTACGTTTTCCTCCTTATCCCTCTCTCTTCCTCACTGTTTCACTTGCAGCTTCGAGAAACATTGTTTACAACTTTACAGTAGTATAATACATCTAAACAGTGCCCAGAAAACTAATTAACAGTCACCATAATATATTGAGAAATCATTTGCATTCATTTGTTAGTCAGTGAGTCAATGTTTAGCCTTTTTTCATAATTTTTTTGGATTGACATGATAGTTTCAGAGGTTAATATGAATGATTTGGATCTCTGGTAATAAGTTAACAATGGTAAATTTTGGCTTCTAAAGTCTCTATAAATTAATGAAGAAATAAATCTAATTCATAAGGAACCTTGTATGAAAGACTGGTGTCATACAAGTGAATTTTGGAGGACTGTTTGTTGAATACCAAGGTCTAATAATGAACCTACAGCAATGGTATAATTACGTAACAGTGATATAATAAGTGATATGCAATCACCTCATTTCCTTGGCATATCATTTGCATTGTTAGGCTCTTTCATTTCTTGGCATCTTTGGTTAAAGTGGCAATTATTGCATGATACAAGCTCACTGCCCTCTTAACTTTTAAGTCTGCTCTTTTTTTCATGCCCATTGCAAAATTGCAAATTTGCAAATAATGTAGCAAAAAAAGTTAAAACTGTTTTGTAAAATGATGTGGTTATTTGTAATTTTGTATTACTTATTAAGTTACTAATTCCAAATTTTTTTTGGTGCTCTAGGTTTCCTTTTGAGTTAGCCCACTACAAAATACAAATATGCCAAAAGCCTTGGACCCATTTTGGGAGTATGGGAGCCCTGATGGTGGGACAAATCGTGCATATCTTACATGCAAATTGTGTGGGACCAAGATGACAGGTGGGATTACACGACTGAAATACCATCTTGCTAGACTTAGTGGACATGATGTTGGGGTTTGTACAGTTTCTAGTCCGGAGCTTATACAAAAATCTCTTGAGGCAATTGAAGAAAAGGACAAAAAGAAGGAAGAGGTGGAAAGAAACAAAGTTGAATGTGCAGGTAGATCTTTCAGGATATCTTCTCCTGATTTTGGTGTTGAGGGTAGTGGGCCTAGTGGCCCTAGTGGGAGGGGCTCCACAACTGGCACACCATCACATGCTACTACTAGTGTGAGTGTGAGGTCATCATTTTTTGTTCTACGAACAGGAGCTGGAGCACAACCTGGCATAAAATCGCTTGCTAAAAAGAAGGGCAAGCAAGAAGCAGATAGAGTCATGGGGAGGTGTATTTTTTGGAGAGACTTACCTCTCAGCATCACAAAAACCAATCCATTTTGGCACCCAATGTGTGATTCTATTGCTGTTGTGGGCCCAGGGTACAAAAGTGCCACATATGAGGAGTTGCGGGGGCCAATTCTTCAAGCAGAAAAACAGGACATCAACTCTAGATTGGCGGAGTTGAAAAAGACATGGGAAGTTACTGGATGCACAATGATGACTGATGGTTGGACAGATAGGAAGGGTAGGACCCTTCTAAATTTCTTGGTACATTGTCCTAAAGGTACCATGTTTATTAAATCGTTGGATGCATCAGAACATATCAAAGATGCAGCAACGATATGTGAGTTGTTAGATGGGTTCATTCGGGAGATTGGTGTGCAGAATGTGGTGCAAGTCATAACAGACAATGCAGTTAATTATGTGTCTACCAGCAAAATTCTTATGGAGAGGCATCCCACATTGTTCTGGACTCCATGTGCAGCGCATTGTCTCGATTTTTTGCTTGAGGATATGGGGAAACTCTCCTTGATCAAGGAGGCAATTGATATGGCTAGGAGCATCCCCAAGTTTATTTATAACCATGCTTTTGTTCTTAGCCTTATGAGGAGGTTCACTAGAAACAAGGAGTTGCGGCATCCTGCCATCACACGTTTTGCCACAACCTTTATTACTCTTCAGTCTTTGCTTTGATGTCAGTTCGAGTTGAAGCAAATGTTTGTGTCTGATGATTGGCGTAATTGTAGATACAACAGGAGACCTGATGGGAAAGCCATTGCAAAAATGGTGTACTCTGAGACATTTTGGCATGGAGTAGAAGAAGCATGTGCAGTTAGCGAACCTATAGTAAAGGTTCTTAGATTGGTGGATGGAGAGAAGCTTGCAATGCCTTATTTGTATGAGGGCATGGATAGGGCCAAGGAGGCCATTCGTTCCTATTATGCAGACAAGGGTTCAGCTGGCCTTGATAGGCAGATGATGTTATGGGATGTGATCGATAGTCGGTGGACAGGGATGCTTCATCGACCCATTCATGCAGCAGCACTCTTCCTCAACCCCGCATTTTCATACAAATGCAACTTTGATTTTAATGGCGAGGTGATGGAAGGGCTCCATTCCTGTATTCAGAGGATGGTACCTGATCCTGAGCTTCGTAGCAAAATCAATCAGGAAATACAATCTTATCGGGATTGTGTTGGCCTATTTGGATTTGATGATGCTATTAGGGAAAGGACCCTCTTCATGCCACGTAAGTGACAAGTCATCACTCATTAGAAATTAGAATTTCGAATTTAATTATGTTTTAACTTTTAAGTTTTTGAAATTTTTATTTCATTATTTTATTGTAGATATTTGGTGGCGAAGCTATGTTGCAAGGACACCAAATTTGCAAAAATTGGCTATACGAATCTTGAGTCAAACATGTAGCTCTTCAGGGTGTGAGTGCAATTGGAGTGTATTTGAGAAAATACACGCCAAAAAGCGCAATAGGTATAACTTTGAACTCAAGACTTCTAAGAGCCATAGAGTTGTAATGAAGCTGCAAAACAACAAAGAGATCAAATGATCCAGCTGTTGCTGGTGTCCTGAGTGTGTTGAAGACAGAAGAAGGAGTTCCACAAACAGTTAAGAGAATTATGAGGGAGTCAGAGAAGCCAGAAGCTCAAGAAGCTCAGAGCACTGACTGAAGGAGTCAAGTCCAAAGAAGCCTAGATCTGTCTGCAGAGTGCGGACAGCTAGCGAGATAAGATGGCATTCTAAGCCCATAGGTTTAGTTGTAAACCAATGGAGTTGAGTGTGGAACTTGTAAAAGAATTGAAGCCATAATCCCAGAGAGCCTAGTTGAGTTGACTAGAGCTCAAGGAGATGTAGCCCAAGAGTTTTGGGTGAACTCCAGATTAAATTGTTGTCTTATGTGCTTGTTTTATTGCTGCATTATTTACTGTTGTACGTATTTATAGATCAGTTTCAACACATTAATTTACAGCAACTTAACAGTTTAAAACAAATATCAGCATACACCTTAATATCAAGCACTTATTAATTCTGCATTTGGTTAGTCAATAAGACTTGGGAATATTTAAAGCTTTGGAAGTGTGAGAGGTTCTTGTAAGTTATAGACAATAAGCCTAAATGCCCCATTTTCAAATCAGGTGGTATCAGAGCTTAAGATGGATTAACCACACCTTCAAAAAAAAGGTTATATCAGCATGCTTGATTGACAGAGCAAAGATTGCTTGTCTAAAAGGTACTTAAATAGTCAGAGGTTGATTGTATGCTTACTGACTATTGTTTAATTCTGCTTTCTTCACAAGATTCTTTGATTGAGACATGAAGCAAGAATTTTCCACCATGATGAATATGGTGAGAGAAATGTATGAGGATAGAAGGAAAAGCAGCATGCTTAGAAAGTAGTTGAATTCCATGAAGGAAGAGAAGTGGTTGCTTTTTGACAAATTGCAGGAAATGGAGAGGCAACTTCATATTGCAAATATGAACCTAAAAAGGATGCATGAGTTGGAGACACAGCTCTTTGTTGCCCAAGAAGCCTTAGTCAAGTATTGGCTTGAAGAAGAGGTAAACCATTCCAGTTTTTCTTCAAATTCCTCTGAGAATGCTTATATTGGTTCTTTCAAAAAACAAACTAGAGGCATAGGTTCCAAGCTAATGTCCAAGATGGGCTATGAAGGAAAGGGCTTGGGAAAGAATGCATAAGTTATTGTTGAACCAATAATGGTTGAGGAGAGGCCTAAGTATTTGGGTCTTGGCTATGGACAGTCTTATGGAGATAGTTCCAAAGCTGCCATGAAGGCCATTGAAATAGCTCCAAGGAGGGGTTGCAATGCAGAGTGTGAAGATTGTGTTCAGGAGGAATGCAACAGCTTGAAACATCACTTGCAAGATGCAGGTGTACAGAAGCACACACTTGAACCAAAGAGTTGTGGAAACTCTAACAACCCTGAAGAGATTGATGGTGTTCCAAAGGGAGCCACTTCTTCATTTGCTTTGTCACACGGAATGAGTCAATCTTGCAGACAAGATAGACCTTCCTAGAATCTAAAGAAGACCTAGTGACAAGCAAGCCAATCACAAACTATCTTTCTCTAAATATGCATTTATAAACAAAGGCAAACAAGTGTTTTAGGCCTACCTTGGGTCCAATGCAAGTTTGTGGAAGCCTCGCTCCTTTGATCCAAGTGAGCTCCCTTGTCGCGAATCTGCAAACATAAAAAAGAAAACAAATTAAATAGCACCTGAAAAGCCAATATCATAAAACATATTTAACATGAAAGTCAAGGAATTCATGAAACAAATGACATAAGACAATTTGTTGAGAAAAAATAATGTGATTGTATTAATTCAAATCAAAGAAGAACTTTACAACATGTGCCTTGACGTTGTACAAGCTCCTCCCAGGGTCCAGAAAGAAGTCTCCTCTACTTTGACAAGTTTCACTCTCTTCCCAATGAAGCCAAAAAGGTATGTGATCTCTCCTCTCAAGCTTAACTAGGAAGTCTTAATTCCACTAGCATTTACCCTTTAAAATGTTCAGCTTCCAACCTCTCTAGCAACCAGCCCAATGCCTTAATTTATAGTGCAATGGAGGGAAGTTACTAGGTCCTCCTTCAAAGGGATAAAGCCCTCCTTCAAAGGGATAGCTCCTCTCATCAAGGGATTAGCTCCTTCTCTTTTGGGATGCATGAACCACCTAAGAGCGACCAATCCACGTCAAAATTCCTTCTAGAATCATCTAGAATTAACCCAAAGTGAGTTTTTTAGAATAAAATTGCGCCTTTTTGACTTTCACAAGGGTCCGCACCCACTCCTTTAGGGACAGAGCGGGCAGGTTTGCAATTTTTGTGAACAGGGGGTGCGGGACTGCAGGCAACAGTGAGAGAAAGTGCGGAACGAGAGCTTTGTTGATTTTCAATGTCTTTCTCTCATTTTCAAAGCTTGACTTGAAGAGCTGAGGTCTGAGACTTTCTTAGGAGGATAGTACAAGTGATGATAGACCCATACTGACTGCAAATAATCATGGTGACGATATTTTTGTGTAACAGATTGCCCCCTAAAGTGCGAAGTCTGTAGTAGATGAGGATTTCATTTATCATTTAGGAAGAGTGAAGTACTTTATCATTTCGAGGATCATCTTGTGGAGAGCCCGATTGGAACCTGTAAAAAACATTCAATGCAAGATATATATATGAGATCATATCATCGTTGAGGTAGGCATTCCCATACTCAGATCAAAACTGACTTAGAAAACTAACTACCGCTCTGATATAGGAATGATCTTTTAATACATCACAAGTATAGACAATGTATACACAGTATGGATGCAGCCATCTGTTTATGAATAGTCCACAATATAATGAATACAAAATTCCTCGCAACCTGGATTACGGAAACTAGATCCAGGGTCTTCATTTCTACTTCCCGAAACAGTACGATTCTATCCATGCAAATGAATGTGTTGAAGTCGAACATGCTAGAAAGCACTTGATTACCAGTTAATGATGTAAACTGTTAACAAGTGTGAGAGAAACCACCAGTGATGTCAATGGCTCTCAAAGTACCCAGTACAATCCATGAGATGTGAATAGATGTGTTGATGTCGAACATGTCATAGAATCCTTTGATCGAAGGTCAATGATGCAACCTGTCGTCAAAGGCGAGAAACCTGCCATTGAAGCATGCAAATCCCAAGGTACTGACGATGTCTAGATCATCTTTCTAGATAATGAGCTGAAGTCGATAGAAAGCGATCCGTCGTAGGCAAGCCCACAACACGAAATCATAGATCAAGTTAAAGAAATTTAGTTGCAAGGACTAACTCAGGGATGGTCAAGATGGATGACAGATATTTTGCAGATGAATGGCGTATTGGCACTAACCTCTTGAACACATAACGACACAATAGATGGTTTGGTGACAATTGAACCAAAATTAATACCCAGAAACTGGCTGAAGAATTTCAATGTGGTTTGATCAACTATTAGGCAAAGGATTTCCCAACCCAGGTGAATAAAAATGTCGTGTTCAAGAGTGGTTACAAAGTATGACAAACAGGCTCATTTTTCTCTTTTAAACCCACCATTTCTGGCAAGTACCTCTTTATTTTTGACAAGCTTGAGGAGGATAACATTTGCTTGATTATAAGTTCATCCTTCGGATGAGTCCAAATTAGTTTAAATTCAAACCCTAATAAGGAGTGGTCCATTCCTGTTTGTAATTGAACAAGTCCTTTACTGTTAAATTTTAACGAGTCCAGTATAGGAGAAACTCGGCGTTTTTCAATTTTAGAGAGTCTGAAAAAACTTAAGAAGACTCCATGGTTGTCCTTTTTCGTAAATTTGTGTCTCCCAAGTCCGAAAAAGTATAAAATAATACTTGAGAGAACCGCTCGATCATTACGACCAAGGAGTACTTTTCGTAATTAGTGCCTCTGATCTGAAAAAGTAAAAAAGCGATCAACGACACGTCGTTTTATAACCAATATCGAATTTGAAACGACAAAAATCCGGCAATCTTTTCATGTTTTTACGGTCATAAAAGGGCTGTAAGTGGACCTTCTTTTTAATTCCGTTTTAACGAGCTTAGAAATAAAAACTCGGCAATATTTTCATATTTTAGGAGTTAGAAAAGAGCTTAAAAGAGAACTCCATGGTTTCACATTTTCGTAAGTTTTAACGAGTTCGAAAAAATGATAAAAATGTACTCATGGTTTTCACTTTTTCGTAAGTTTTAATGAGTTCGAAAAAATGATAAAAATGTACTCATATGGCCGACTTTCAATTTAATTTACGAGCAGGAAACGACAGAAAGAACTCAACATTTTCATTTGTTTTACGAGATTGAAAGATAGCAAAATAATCTCGGGATTTTCATGAGTTTAACGAGTCTTGAAAATAACTGAAATTGACTCTAGATAGGTTTCATTTTTACAAAATCTTGAAACAGAGAAAAACTATGCTTCAAAGTAGTTTCATTTTTACACAAGCTTGAAACAGAGAGAAAACTGTGCTTGATGCCCCCTAAGCATAATTGCTAGCGCGCATGCCCCCTAGCTTCGTTTCATTCAACTAAGTACATTAATTAATAGCTAGATGGAATGAAGGTTCAGTTACGAGATCATTTGAAAGACTCGACCTAAAACTTTAAGAAAATTATGCAAAAAATTGAAATAACTAACCTAAATATACAACTTAACATTTATGAGATCTAGTCAAACTCTCGACTCAAATTAGAGGAGGATTTGTTTCATTTTTTAATGAGCTTGACACAGGAAAAGAACTATGCTCAGATTCGGTTTCATGTTTACGCAAGCTTGAAACGGAAAACTATGCTTGTTATAAGTTCACATGCCCCCAGCATAATCACGCAAATCAAGATACATGCCCCCCAAGCTACATTGCATTCAACCAGGTGGATGAAATGAAGGTTTACTTTCGAAATCTTGGAAAGACTCGTGGGAGTTGTTTCATTTTTTAGTGAGGTTGACACAGGAAAAGAACTATCCTCAAAACCCTTGTTTCATTTTTTAAACAAGCTTGACACAAGATAAGGAACTATGCTCATAACTACTCTCTACAATCTACCTAACAAGGAACTATACTCTAAAAAACCTTGATTCATTTTTTAACGAGCTTGACACAAGACAAGGAACTATGCTCTAACCAACTGATTCATTTTTTAACGAGGTTGACACAGGAAAAGAACTGTCCTCAGACCTTATTCATTTTTTAACGGGGTTGACTCAGTCACAGGAACTTTCCTCTAACCAACTGATTCATTTTTTAACGAGGTTGACACAGGAAAAGAACTGTCCTCAGACCTGATTCATTTTTTATCGAGGTTGACTCAGTAACAGGAACTATCCTCGAAACATTCTGTTTCATTTTTAAACGAGGTTGGTACAGGAAAAGAAACTATCCTCATGGACATCTGTTTCATTTTTTAACAAGGTTAGTACAGGAAAAGAAACTATCCTTGCACTCACTGATCATGGCTTCCAACTGGAAGAAATACATGTCAATGGACACACCTTGATCATGGCTTCCAAAAGGTCTTCATCAGAAGGATGAATAGTTCTTTGGAAGGAACACATGTCAAGGGACTCAAAAGGGATAAGAACATCATGTTCAAGTAATCCCATAGATTTTTCCATGTCAATTACTGGATCTAAATCAAAGGAAGATGAGCAAACAGTGAGAGGCTCACTTACATCGGTAACTGAAAACATGGGACCAGTTGCCACATAATTAACCCATGGCGGGGTAGATACCACTTGAGAATCAGGAAAATTTAGGACTGTCATATTATTGGTAGTTCAAACAAGACTAGGGAACGAAATCTGGTCTACAGTCACAATATTTCCATTGTGATGGAAAGACATCACACGAAAGAGTGTCAATACGACAGCTTTCATTGCATAAACATAGTCTCGCCCAAGGAGTAAATTGAAATCCAAGGGACCTTGAACTACCATAAGATCAATATAGACAGTTTTACCTTCCAAGGTAATGGAGAAATTAGGAAGGATCCCTAAAGGTTCACTAATGGTTCTGTTAAAAGCTTTTAGATTCTGTGTAATAGGCGCAAGCTGAGGGGAACCCAAAGCTTTCCAAGCAATTGAGGATAAAATACTAACGGAAGCACCTTCATCTACCTGCGTGCGATGCATGTCCCTACCACCAACCTTGACAATGATTTGGAAAGGGATGGAGGAAGGAAGACGAGGTTCTGTCAATTTATTCCAATCAAAGGAAAAGACCTCAGTACTTGGAGGGGGTTCCATAGAAACAGGTGAAATGCCCCCCAGCGTAGAGGAATCTGATGTAACAAAAAGAACCTGAGCAGTATGAAGTTCACTCTCTAAAGGGAAAGTGGGATCGACCGAATGTGAAATTGAATTGACCACTTGATCAACTAATGGATCATCAACCTGAGTGACATGAGTTTCACTCTCCAATGGAAGAGTGTGATCGACTGTACTTGAAATTAGATCAATCACTCCGTCAGTTGACGGTAGGTTGGGAGAAATTTTACGGTAACCAGTTGGAAATTCTTGTTGTGGAACAGTAAGGTTTTCCAACAATTTCGAGGCTTCATCCATGTGAGGGCAAATGTGAGTTTGATGACTCCCTTTGCATAACTTACAAGGAAACCGAACTTTACCCTTTTTCCCAGGAACCTAACTATCACTGGTTGTTGGATCAATGGAAAGTTGATGAGATTTTTCTGACCATACTTCCAAGACTTTTGGAATACCAGGACAATCGATAAGGAAGTGGTCACCCTTACAAAGCCTGCAAGGGTATTTGGGTTTACGATGCATGTTGGAGTTTTCCTCAACACAACTAACACTTACAGTCGTGGTTGGTTGGTTGACTTCTTTCTTATCTTGCTTCTTCTTCTTCTTCTTCTTATTCTTCCCTTTCTTCTTCTTCTTAGCCACCTGGTTACTAGCATCAAGGCTTTTACCAAGCGAAGAGGAAGAAATGGAGGAAGAAAAATTAGGTGAAGAAGGTAAATGGTCAACAAAAGGTTGGTGATGTTGAGATGGTGAACTCTATTGAGGTGGAACATTCGGTTGAGGTGGAACAATTGGAGTATTTGGGGCCAACGAAGTTGAAAATAACCATATCGGTAAACCTATTATAAATCCAGGTAATGACAAAGTAGCCATATAAGGAGGACCAACATTTCCAAAGAAAGGAAAAGTACTAGGATCCTCATTAAGAGGGGTTCCTTGGTCGGTAAATTCCGGAACAGTTGCCATTATATTCAACTTTAGTGAATTTTATTAACAATTTAAAACTAAAATTAACAATTCACAATTCACACCTATGGTCTCTAAAAGTAAAAACAAACAAATTAACACGTGCTATGAAATCTAGGAGTCAAACCATACACAAACAGTAACTTTCCGTACAGAAAACACTAGTTGGTGATGAAATCCAACGTCGCAGAATTCAATACAGAAATGGCGGGTGGAACAGTTACCCCGACAACCTGCTTAATGAATAGACTGGCACAACTTTCTCCACTAAACCGTCTCGAGTGAAGAGAACCCCCCAGAAAATCCAAGTGAGTCTAGTCGACGTCTACTCCAGGTACAGTGGGATCTTCCCTCCACCATCACCTTAGGAAAGAATCCTATGGATTATGGCCACTAAGGTTACCAACTGAAATAAATATACCTGGGGGAACAGTCTACGATCTGATACGCACGCAAGGGCAGAGTAACAAGCTCAATCCCCTTGAAGGCTCCTTGACATAATCCAAGGTTTACCAACAAGTGACCCCATGCTCCTCGACAATGGTCAACCCGAGGTTTATTGTTTTTAATACGTGAATATCTTCTATCGTTCCCAATGAGGAAGGATTGATTCCCACACTGGTTCAGATATGATCTCGTGCTTCTCCTTTAAGAGGAGCTTTCCCAGAGCATAGATGTAACAATTGGAATTTATCTCCTACCGCAAGATACAGCTATTTGTTTGTTTTACTGTCTTGGAGAGTTAACTAAAACCTATTCCAAGACACTAGCCTAAGCTAGATTGGTGGAAAGAGCCCTAAAAATGTAAAAATTACTAGATGAATTTTAATTAAGCGTTGTGTTATTTAGGCTGTTATTACTCAAAGGGGTAAATGGATATGAAACCAATGGTGTTATGACCCGACTCAAAACTGAATGCAATCGAATATGATAATGTAATCCTTTCAATTCGATGAATCCTAACTAAAGTAAGGAGAGAGTTTCCATTCACTTCCAACAATGCAAAAATTGATCACTAAGAGAAAATATAACAAATTCTCTAATGCACTAATTTCATCAAGAAAAACTAATGCAAATCAATTTCAAAACATTTTTTATTTTTATTTTTATGTGTTAAAAACAAGCATAAAAATATGTAAATTCAAATCAAAGAAAACTGATCTAAATCTACGATTGATTTTTCAGAATGTAAACTATGCAATTGTAATCTATGCACAATTCACTTGAATAGTATGCAAATGTAATCTATGCACATTTTTCATTCATATTCTGAAAATGAGAATTCTAATTATGCAAATGTGATCTATGCAAGAGAATTCTCAAACACAAGATGATTCTAATGTAATCTAAGAACCAATCAAGTGCAAGTCGAGAAAATTGGGTGAGAGTTCCAAAGATCAAAAAATAAAAACACTCAAAGGCGATTAACACTCATACACAATTTAGCCCCCCCGGCGAATGAGGGGGAAATTTTTTTGAAAAAAGATGCAAATTTGTGAAAAGACTAAGACAAACCTCCAAGTAATGACCAAAGGAAATCAAATTAATAATTTCTCAAAAAAGAGACTCAAAACACCCAATTGATAAAAGCTTAAAACAAGAATGCCAATGGAATGAACCTAAGAAAAGTTCCTGACAAGTCACATGCAGGTCTGGGCAGGGGAAAACAATACCTAAACAAAAACTAAGCTGACTAACAGAGAAAATCTTAGGTTTTCCAAAATTTTGGCAGGGTCCACAGGCCCACAGTTAACACAAGTGCGGTACCGCTCTCTGCTAAAAACAAAAGTGCGGATAAGTACGCACTGTGTCAAAAGCCTAGGGTGCGGTCCTCTCCCAAAGTTATGAAAAACAAAAAATAACCTTGGATCTACTAATTCTACCCAATTCCACACACAACAAGCCAAAAACAGAAACAAAAACATAGTTTCTCAGGTCAAAGTAAAAACAAGGAAAAAATCAAGTCCCCAGCGGAGTCGCCATTTTGTCACACGGAATGAGTCGATCTTGCGGACAAGATAGACCTTCCTAGAATCTAAAGAAGACCTAGTGACAAGCAAGCCAATCATAAACTATCTTTCTCTAAATATGCATTTATAAACAAAGGCAAACAAGTGTTTTAGGCCTACCTTGGGTCCAATGCAAGTTTGTGGAAGCCTCGCTCCTTTGATCCAAGTGAGCTCCCTTGTCGTGAATCTACAAACACAAACAAGCAAACAAATTAAATAGCACCAGAAAAGCCAATATCATAGAACATATTTAACATGAAAGTCAAGGAATTCATGAAACAAATGACATAAAACAATTTGTTGAGAAAAATGAATCTGATTGTATTAATTCAAATCAAAGAAGAACTTTACAACCTGTGCCTTGACGTTGTACAAGCTCCTCCCAGGGTCCAGCAAGAAGTCTCCTCTACTTTGACAAGTTTCACTCTCTTCCCAATGAAGCCAAAAAGGTATGTGATCTCTCCTCTCAAGCTTAACTAGGAAGTCTTAATTCCACCAGCATTTACTGTTTAAAATGTTCAGCTTCCAACCTCTCTAGCAACCAGCCCAATGCCTTAATTTATAGTGCAATGGAGGGAAGTTACTAGGTCCTCCTTCAAAGGGATAAAGCCCTCCTTCAAAGGGATAGCTCCTCTCATCAAGGGATTAGCTGGCCAATCTTCAGCTGAGTAGCACCGCTCTCGTCTAGTGGGAGAGAAAATTGTGAAGCAGTAAGAGTGTGGCTAATCTTCTGTCCTCATGGCCTACTTTCATTTCTTCATTAAAGGAACAATTTTATCCCTTGGGTTACAAACAAAAAGCCTTAATGGATTGGAAATACTTAAGGCAAGGTAGAGGTCAGGATGTTCAAAGCTTTACAGATGAATTTAGAAAACAAGCACTTAATTTGGGAATTGCACTTGACTCACTTGAAGTAGTGACTAAGTATATTGGATCATTACATAGTTACCTTAGACATTCATTATTATTGTTTGAACCAACTACTATTGACTCGGCTAGTGTAAAGGCCATTCATCTTGAGAACAGGGGAAAAAATGAAAGAGATGATCATTTCAAGAAACCACCTTTCAAACCTCCAAATGGAAAACCCAAAGTGAAAGGAAAAGGAAAGGAGAAGAGGACGGCATCAACCAAGAAAGATGAAGGAGAAAGACCTTATTGCACTCACTGCAAAAAGGAAGGTCATGACGATGATCATTGTTGGAAACTATACCCGGAAAAGAGACCAAAGAAGTATGGAGGAAAAGGCAAGCAGAAGACAGTGGCAACTGTGCAGCAAGACCTTGGATCTGATTCCGGAGATGAAGCATTGATCACAGCAGCAGGAACAAAAGGTACTCTTACACCTCATGTTAATTCTGAATCACATGAAGGCACTAGTTCAATAGATGAGTCTCTTCCTAATGAACAAAAGAGAATTGAGCTATTTCATATTAGAGTTATCATAAATCATACAAAAGTGGAAACTCTATTTGATACCAGATCCCAAGCAAACTTAATTTCAGAGTCCTTAGTAAAGAAGCTAGGCTTAGAAACGAGACCACATCCAAAACCTTACCCACTTGGATGGATACATGATAAAGAAAAATTGAACGTAACTAAGCAGTTTAAGGTTAAATTTGTGATCGCTTCTAAGTTAGTGGATGAGGTAAAACTTGATGTGATACCATTGGATATTTGTGGCATGGTGTTAGGGAGTCCATATCTATATGATAGAAAGGCAATCTTTTTCTGTCATGAAAACAAATACCAAATCACAAAATATGGGATAGAATATATTATAAGGGCTCATCAAACTAAAATCAATTCCAACCTTGTAAGTGTAGGACAAATGAAGAGGTTGGTGAATTCCAGTAAGGGTTGCATGCTTTTGGTTGTAAGGGGGAAAGATCTAGAATTATATGCTGCTTTCCAGGATTGTGATCATGTGCATAAAAAGGAATTATGTGAATTAATTTCTAACTATGATGAGATGTTTCAGGAACCAAGGGGATTACCTCCGAAGAGGGAAATCCAACATGAGATCCATTTGCAGCATGACACTCCTTTACCAAATATTAGCATGTACAGGATGTCGACCATTGAGATGGAGGAGATCAAAAAGCAGGTGCAGGAATTATTGAACCAAGGGGTCATTAGACCGAGCACTTCTCCATGTGGCTCACCGATTGTCTTAATGCCGAAGAAATATGGCACATGGAGGATGTGCGTGGATTATCAAGCCCTAAACAAAATCACGGTGAAAAATCGTTGCCCTCTTCCCCGCATTGATGACTTATTAGATCGGTTAAATAATGCTACATATTTCACCAAATTGGATTTGCATAGTGGTTATCACCAGGTCCGAATTGCAGAGTAGGATGTGTGGAAAATCACCTTCAAGACCAAATAAGGGTTGTTCAAATGGATGGTGATGCCATTCGGACTTTGCAATGCTCCAGCCACTTTCATGAGGGTCATGAATGATCTCTTTAGGCCTTTCATTGATGAATTTGTTCTTGTATATCTAGATGATATTATTATCTTTAGTAAAAGTTGGAATGAACATGTATTCCATGTAAAGAAAGTGCTTGATGTATTGAAAAATGAAAAAACTCTATGTAAAATTGTCAAAGTGTGAGTTTGGGAAAACCTCTTTGGTTTACCTAGGTCATATTGTTGGTCATGGTCAGCTAAAAATTGATCCTTCTAAAGTTGAAGCAATTGTAAATTGGCCTAAGCCTACTAGTGTAACCAAGGTTTGCAGTTTTTTGGGTGCAGTATAGTATTGGAGGAGATTTATTGCCAATTTCTCTATTATTGCAGCACCTTTACACACATTGACAAGTGTAAAGAAAGTCTTTCAATGGGGAGAAAAGCAGCAGAAGTCCTTCGAAACATTGAAAGAAAAGATTAGCACCGCACCGGTCTTGGCCTTACCAGATCTCCAACAGCCATTCGAGATCGAAATAGATGCCAGCGAATATGCCATGGGAGTTGTACTGATGTAGCAAAAGAATTTGATATGTTACCATTCAGAAAAGTTCTCTCAGGGTGTGATAAACCATCCCACTTATGACAAGGAATTATATGCCTTGGTCCAGAGTGTGAAAAAGTGGAAACACTACGTGATCCGCAAGGAGACCATCATCCATACAGATCATCAGCCCTTGCAGTATCTTCAGTCACAAACCAAGTTGCAGAAATCTCGTCATTTTAGGTGGATGGGTTTTCTTCAGCAATTTCATCTGGTAATAAAGTATAAGAAGGGCACTAGCAACAAAGTGGCCGATATGCTATCTCGCCCTCCTATTTCTGCTTATGTTATTTTGCATAATGCTTCGTTATCTTTTGAAATTTATGCTGAACAATATGCTAACAATGATGACTTTAAGGAGATTTATGCAAAACTAACCCATGGTTCACAGGTGGACAACTATCACTTGCAGGGGAAACTGTTGTATCACCTTGGTAAATTGTGCATACCCACAGGAGAAAGGGTACATGTAATCCGGGAGGCCCACACCTCCCTTGTGTCTGGTCATTTTGGTATTGGAAAAACTTTGTGTCATGTACAAAGATTTTGCTTTTGGCCTCATATGAAGAACATTGTGACTTGCTATGTAAAGGGATGTATGATGTGTTTTGTTTCAAAGCCCTCTAATATAAAACTCGAGCTCTACACACCACTCCCTATTCTGAGTCGTCCATGGGAAAGTGTGTCGATGGATTTTGTAGGAGGTTTTCCTTTGTCTAGAAAAAGTCACGACTATTTGTATGTCATCGTTGACCGTTTTAGTAAGATGTGTAATTTAATGCCTTGTAAAAAGCAGATCACTGCAGAGAAGACTACTTATCTTTTCTTTCAACATGTTTGGGTCCATTTTGGGTTGCCCATATCGATTGTGTCAGATCGAGACTCTCGCTTTCTCGGATAGTTTTGGACCAGCTTGTGGAAGATGATGGACACCAAGTTGAAAATAAGCACGGCAGTCCATCCACAGACTGACGAACAGACAGAGGTTGTCAATCGCACCGTGGTACACTTATTGCGAGGCTATTGTGGGAAACATCCTAAGTTGTGGGATGAGCATCTTCCATATGTGCAGCATTCCTACAACCGAGCAGTGCACTCATCTATGCATCATTCACCATTTGAGACATGTTTTGGCTACCTGCCAAAATACCCTTTTGATATGGTCTTTGGAAGGGAAGATAGCTCCAGTGGACGTGATGACAGGGACAAAGTGCAGCGGTTCATTCAACAGATCCAGTTGATTCACCAAGCAGTATAGGAGCAGTTGGAGAAAACTCAAGCCCAGTACAAGGCTCGACATGACAAACACAGAGTCGACCATCAATTTCAAGTGGGCGGCAAAGTGTGGTTCCATATTAGCGAGGACAGGATAAAGGGAGAAGGGAAGAAGTTGCGACCAATTCGGTATGGTCCAGTCACCATATTGGAGAAGATTGGAAACAATGCCTTTTGTCTCGATTTGCTGATATATATGAAAATGTACTCCATAGCGAATGTGGAGAAATTAAAGCTATATGAGCCACCATTGATTATGGACACCAAAGAGGTGGGCACAGTTCCTACAGTTGATGACTTTGCCTAAAGACATAATCCTTGACAGAAGAACTAGGACTTCACGATGAGGAGATTTGGAATACCTTCGAGTTGGTTTCAAGGGGATGCACCCTAGCAAGGAAAAATGGATGGAAAAAGAAAGAGTGAGGGAACAATTCCCTCACTTGCCAATTTACTGATAAAGCTTTTGGCGGTCCAAAAGCTCCTCAATGGGGAGGATAGATCCAGGTGGATCTCCAGACACCAGTGGCCTGGAAAGGGCTCAAAATTCAAAGTGGCGGAAAGATATTGAACTTGACATCAGATCGAAGTGCTCGTCGCCCTGATTCAAATGGTGCAAATGACACTCCAATCCGAGTCTAGATGAAGGAGATAGAGGCAATCAAAGTTGGGTTGACTTTTCGCTGACTAGGCAGGCTTAACCAGTGTTGATAATATCGCCGAGATATCGACGATATTCGGAAATATCGCGATATTTTCGGAGAGCTGAAATATCGCCGACCAAATATCGCGCAATTTCCGAAATATTGCCGATATTTCGGAAAATATCGTGCGACGACGGAAAATATCGCCCGGTGACAGTGAAATCTTTCTACACAGCCTATAAAATTCGATTTTTGGTTTTTTTTCATGTCATTTTGTTTTTCTGAGTGCTGGAGAAGGAATGTGGTTGCTGCCAAGGAGGGTTTGAACGTTCCATAGCCATTATTGCCAATTTGCCACCAACAACGAAGATTTCTCTAAGCTGCAAGTGCCAAGAACAGTGAGACAATCTCATTCTTCCCTACAATCATTTTGCTTGGTTTTTGTTTTCCATTTCAAAATGCAAGGGTTTTAAATTTATCATCATAGTGTGTAGGAGAGAGATGCATTGAAACTCTTTGCAAAACATAGTGATTCATAATTTCATAGTGATTAATTTTATAGATTCATTAATAAGTGTTGGCATACGTAGTGATGAAGAATCTCCGCCCCAAAACTCTACTTTCTCAATCAGATTGGGCTGCACATTGTGCTTGCAAAACACTAAGTTTCTCAATCCCAAGTTTTGTTTTCTTGCTTGCAACTAGTGGCCCGTGCTCAATATCAAGCACAATAAATTTATAAAATTTCACATAAAACTTGCAAGCACAGGAAAGTTGATGGGGCTTCCTATCAATTGAGAATCTGAGATGACTCTAGCATCATACCATGCTTGCCAAAGAGGAGTCACATGAACATTATTTTGAATATAAGATAGCAAATCATTAAGCAAGAAAGTGGAATCTGTTGCCAAATAATACTGCACTGCTATTTGTAACTTTTAACTTTTAAGTTTGCCTCCTTATCCCTCTCTCTTCCTCACTGTTTCACTTGCAGCTTCAAGAAACGTTGTTTACAACTTTACAGTGGTATAATACATCTAAACAGTGGCCAGAAAACTAATTAACAGTCACCATAATATATTGAGAAATGATTTGCATTCATTTGTTAGTCAGTGAGTCAATGTTTAGCCTTTTTTCATAATTTTTTTGGATTGACATGCTAGTTTCAGAGTTTAATATGAATGATTTGGATCTCTGGTAATAAGTTAACAATGGTAAAATTTGGCTTCTAAAGTCTCTATAAATTAAAGAAGAAATAAATCTAATTCATAAGGAACCTTGTCTGAAAGACTGGTGTCATACAAGTGAATTTTGGAGGACTATTTGTTGAATACCGAGGTCTAATAATGAACCTACAGCAGTGGTATAATTACGTAACAGTGATATAATAAGTGATATACAATCACCTCATTTCCTTGGCATATCATTTGCATTGTTAGGCTCTTTCATTGCTTGGCATCTTTGGTTAAAGTGGCAATTATTGCATGATACAAGCTCACTGCCCTTTTAACTTTTAAGTCTGCTCTTTTTTTCATGCCCATTGCAAAATTGCAAATTTGCAAATAATGTAGCAAAAAAAGTTAAAACTGTTTTGTAAAATGATGTGGTTATTTGTAATTTTGTATTACTTATTAAGTTACTAATTCCAAAATTTTTTTGGTGCTCTAGGTTTCCTTTTGAGTTAGCCCACTACAAAATACAAATATGCCAAAAGCCTTGGACCCATTTTGGGAGTATGGGAGCCCTGATGGTGGGACAAACCGTGCATATCTTACATGAAAATTGTGTGGAACCAAGATGACAGGTGGGATTACACAACTGAAATACCATCTTGCTAGACTTAGTGGACATGATGTTGGGGTTTGTACAGTTTCTAGTCCGGAGCTTATACAAAAAGCTCTTGAGGCAATTGAGGAAAAGGACAAAAAGAAGGAAGAGGCGGAAAGAAACAAAGTTGAACGTGCAGGTAGATCTTTCAGGATATCTTCTCCTGATTTTGGTGTTGAGGGTAGTGGGCCTAGTGGCCCTAGTGGGAGGGGCTCCACAACTGGCACACCATCACATGCTACTGCTAGTGTGAGTGCGAGGTCATCATTTTTTGTTCTACGAACAGGAGCTAGAGCACAACCTGGCATAAAATCGCTTGTTAAAAAGAAGGGCAAGCAAGAAGTAGATAGAGTCATGGGGAGGTGTATTTTTTGGAGTGACTTACCTCTCATCATCACAAAAACCAATCCATTTTGGCACCCAATGTGTGATGCTATTGCTGTTGTGGGCCCAGGGTACAAAAGTGCCACATATGAGGAGTTGCGGGGGCCAATTCTTCAAGTAGAAAAACAGGACATCAACTCTAGATTGGCGGAGTTGAAAAAGACATGGGAAGTTACTGGATGCACAGTGATGACTGATGGTTGGACAGATAGGAAGGGTAGGACCCTTCTAAATTTCTTGGTACATTGTCCTAAAGGTACCATGTTTATTAAATCGTTGGATGCATCAAAACATATCAAAGATGCAGCAAAGATATGTGAGTTGTTAGATGGGTTCATTCGGGAGATTGGTGTGCAGAATGTGGTGCAAGTCATAACAGACAATGCAGTTAATTATTTGTCTACCAGCAGAATTCTTATGGAGAGGCATCCCACATTGTTCTGGACTCCATGTGCAGCGCATTGTCTCGATTTGTTGCTTGAGGATATGGGGAAACTCTCCTTGATCAAGGAGGCAGTTGATATGGCTAGGAGCATCCCCAAGTTTATTTATAACCATGCTTTCGTTCTTAGCCTTATGAGGAGGTTCACTAGAAACAAGGAGTTGCGGCGTCCTGCCATCACACGTTTTGCCACAACCTTTATTACTCTTCAGTCTTTGCTTCGATGTCAGTGCGAGTTGAAGCAAATGTTTGTGTCTGATGACTGGCGTAATTGTAGATACAACAGGAGACTTGATGGGAAAGCCATTGCAAAAATGGTGTACTCTGAGACATTTTGGCATGGAGTAGAAGAAGCATGTGTAGTTAGCGAACCTATAGTAAAGGTTCTTAGATTGGTGGATGGAGAGAAGCCTGCAATGCCTTATTTGTATGAGGGCATGGATAGGGCCAAGGAGGCCATTCGTTCCTATTATGTAGACAAGGGTTCTGCTGGCCTTGATAGGCAGATGATGTTATGGGATGTGATTGATAGTCGGTGGACAGGGATGCTTCATCGACCCATTCATGCAGCAGCACTCTTCCTCAACCCCGCATTTTCATACAAATGCAACTTTGATTTTGATGGCGAGGTGATGGAAGGGCTCCATTCCTGTATTCAGAGGATGGTACCTGATCCTGAGCTTCGTAGCAAAATCAATCGCGAGATACAATCTTATCGGGATTGTGTTGGCCTATTTGGATTTGATGATGCTATTAAGGAAAGGACCCTCTTCATGCCACGTAAGTGACAAGTCATCACTCATTAGAAATTAGAATTTTAAATTTAATTATGTTTTAACTTTTAAGTTTTGAAATTTTTATTTCATTATTTTGTTGTAGATATTTAGTGGCGAAGCTATGTTGCAATGACACCAAATTTGCAAAAATTGGCTATACGAATCTTGAGTCAAACATGTAGCTCTTCAGGGTGTGAGTTCAATTGGAGTGTATTTGAGAAAATACACGCCAAAAAGCGCAATAGGTATAACTTTGAACTCAAGCCTTCAGTTGAGCAATTAGTCAATTACACTTATTGTAATTTTTAATTTTTAATTTATGACCTTCAAGTGTCAAGAGTTAAGAGTCAAGACTCATTACTTTTTTTGACACTCTTACAGGTTGGAGTTCGCACGCCTCAACGATTTGGTGTATGTGCATTACAACATCCGACTTCGAGTGAGGCAAATAGAATCACCAATGGATCCAGATGCCATTTCCTTAGACAATATTGATGTATTGTCTCCGTGGAGGGTGGAGTCTGAGGAGCCCATATTGGAGGAGTCACCTTCATGGTTAGAGCCAGTGGTAGATGATCCATTAGAGCAGGGGCAGCAAGTGGAGGACTCGGAGTCAGAGGAGCAGCAGCACTTAGAGGAGGAGCAAGAGGAGGAGGAGGAGGAGGACACTGCGGGAGCATCAGCATCAACACCATCTGCTATAGATATAGGAGAGCATAGCTCCATACCTAGCACTCATTATTTGACATTAGGTGCAGAGGCAGGGTCAGGGCCTTCTACTACTAGGGGCAGGCCTGGCAAACAGCCCATCATGTTTTCCCGTAAAAGGGGAGAGGGCAGTAGATAGATAGCTGCTAGTTTTATTTGTTATGCTACATGTAACTCATGATGATGAGATACTTTTATATATGTGATGTTATTTTGTATTGGTTCTCCACATTTGAGTCCTTGAATGGGCAATTATCAGGGATCAGCAGGATTTGGTATCGCCTTTGATATATCATTTCTATTTGACATCATATATATCAGTGTTTTCTTCATATTTATGTGCCAATGTGTTTATTTCATGTTGTTATTGGTTTATATGTTTAAAAATCTGAAGAAAAAAAAATGAATATATTATGTATTTTTTATGCTTGCCGATATTTGCCGATATTTTCGCCGATATTGCCGATAAGATATTTTTTGACCCTCGCTGATATTTTCCCGATACCGATATTATCAACACTAGGCTTAACAAAGACACAATTTGGACTTTTCCAGCAGATGGAATCTGGCCAACTTCGGCCAAATTCTAGGCGAAATTTTCGCCTGGTTAAAATGACTCCTTCGGTCAAAATTTGAATTTTTAAAAATGTATGGTTGGTTTATTTTAAACAAAAAAATACACTAGGCTTAACAAAGACACAATTTGGACTTTTCCAGCAGATGGAATCTGGCCAACTTCGGCCAAATTCTAGGCGAAATTTTCGCCTGGTTAAAATGACTCCTTCGGTCAAAATTTGAATTTTTAAAAATGTATGGTTGGTTTATTTTAAACAAAAAAATATATAAAAAATGGGTGGCAAGCCACCAACCTCACCACCCCAACCCATATCGTAACAGTCAACATATATGGTGGAGGGGCGGGCCATGACCCCCGATCCCTCCCACGGAACAACCAACATAATGGGGTGGGCGGCCATGACCCTGCCACCCCATAACCCTCATAACGAAGCCACGGGGCTGTTAAAAAAAAAGGCGACGGAGTAGGGTGGGCCGGCCCTTGGGGCATGGACCCGACCCTGAGACACGCAACCACCGCCAACCTTAATTGCACGGAGCCAGCAGAGGTGGGGTGGGCGAGCCACCCAAGGCAGGCCCAACCCGAACTAATTTTAATTTCAAACATCCAATTGTATAAAAAAGGCAGGAGGCGGAGTTTGACCACCCGACCTCCTCCATGTTAACCGGATCCTTAACCAACTTAGCCAATCGTCAACTTTGGAAAATCCACCGGTGAATTTATATTTAAACGCAGTTTATCAGTGCGCCAAGAGAGGAGGCAGTGCACGTAGTTCGAGGTAGAATTTTGTAGGAGGGCCGAATTTTCACTTTGTCAAATTTTGACAAATTTTATATGGTTTTAGCACTTCTCGACGCCACGAATGCAATGGCGTTGTCCATTTCTCCATCAGAGTTCTGCATTTTTTGGCCATTTTTCAGTATGGAGGTATAAAACTCCTTTTTTGTAACTGATGCTTGTACTCTTCTTTCTCATGCCATTTAATGAATGAAGGCCTTCCCATTGATCGAGCAAGGCCCGGAGACGTATTCTAAGTTGGATGTGTAGGAATTTACAGGGTAAGTTCCTCAGAAAGAATACCAAAAGGACACCGCTCACAACCAGATCTCAAATCAATACACCAGTATTTTTGACGTGGTTAAAACCCTCAAAGTGCAAGGAGGGAAACAGTCCACGGCCTGTCCCAACGTGGGTACTACAGGCAATTTATTAATCAAAGAATGAAAATTTACATAAGCTTCTCTCATGCACGGATTACCCGAACAATGACCCTCCATGCGCTTTAAATAGAACTCATGGACCAATCGGGTGTCAAGCCACGGATCAAGTGTCGGTAATATCGAGGTGAGAGTGAACCGTCGGATCACTACATATCGTGAACGTCGGATTGTAAGTTACAAAATGTACAACAGTAAAGAAACACACTTTACCTAACTCTATACCTAACTCTAAACTAGACCAAGTTGAACTTAACTATATCCTATGTGTCGGAATATCCTAATATCCCCCCTTAAGAACAACTTGGGATAGGATTGAAGGATTTACAAATATGACACAATAGGAGAAGGAAGGAGGCACTAGAGCCTATCCCCCCTTAGTGACAACTTCCTGAACTCCAAGCATATATCGAAGTTTAGTGAACTTCGCCTCTGTGAGAGCCTTTGTGAAGATGTCTGCAACCTGATCATCTGTTGGACAATATTGCACTTCAAGAACATGGTCATGAATGAGCTTTCTGATGAAGTGCATGTGTAGTTCAATGTGTTTGCTGCGTTGATGCTGCACTGGATCTTTGCATAGCTGAATGGCACTTTGATTATCACACCAAAGTGTGGTTGGATGCTGCTGCTCAAAGCCAAACTCTGATAGGATCTGACGAAGCCACAAGGCTTCCTTACTAGCTTCCACGGCACCACGATACTCTGCTTCTGCTGACGAAAGAGAAATGGCAGCCTGTTTCTTACAAGCCCATGTAATAGGTCCTGAACCAAGAGTGAAGACATAACCGGCAGTAGACTTCCGATCATCAGGGTCACCAGCCCAGTCAGAATCAGTGAAACCAACTAATAGAGGAGCTGCTTTGGCACTGTAATGAATCCCAAACTATACTGTACCTCGAACATAACGAAGTATTCTTTTAGCTGCTTTCCAATGACTTTCACGGGGGTTTTGGATAAAACGAGCAACAAGGCCAACAGCAAAGGAAAGATCAGGACAAGTATGGGTTAAATACAAGAGTTTTCCGACAAGTTGACGGTATAAGGTAGCATCAACTTCAGGAGAAGTACAAGAGACTGAAAGTTTGACTCCAGACTGAAAGGGAGAAGGGGCTGGCTTACAGTCTTCCATGTGAAAATGACGAAGAATATCGCAAGCATACTTGGACTGGGAAAGGAAAATACCCTCCTGGGATTGCAAGACTTGAAGACCGAGAAAATAGTGTAAGTGTCCTAAGTCTGTCATTTCAAATTTCTTTTTAAGGCTGGACTTCACATGGTTTATAAGGTTGGGATCACTACCAGTAAGAATAAGATCATCAACATAAAGAACAAGGATGATAAGAGAGTTGCCCACTTTCTTGGTGTAGACAGTATTGTCAGAATGACACCTAGAAAAGCCAGATTCTAAAAGGAAGCTATCCATTTTGGCATACCAAGCCCGAGGAGCTTGCTTGAGGCCATAAAGGGATTTCTTAAGTCGACAAACAAGGCTGGAGTCTGTTTGTATGAAGCCAATGGGTTGTTCCATATAGATTTCTTCCTGCAAGTCCCCATGCAAGAAGGCAGATTTAACATCCATCTGATGGACTTCCCATTTTAAAGAGACAGCAAGGGAAAGAACAAGGCGGATAGAGTTCATTTTGGCAACAGGGGAGAAGGTTTCAGTGTAGTCAATGCCTTCAACCTGTGAAAAGCCCTTCGCAACGAGACGAGCTTTATGTTTGTCAACTTTCCCATCTGGTCCATACTTGGTTCTGTAAACCCATTTACATCTAACAAGTTTGCGTCCCTTTGGTAGAGGAACAAGATCCCATGTATCATTTGTCAGCAATGAATGATATTCTTCATTCATAGCTGCTTCCCAATGTGGATGGCCTGAAGCTTCTGCAAAAGTGTCAGGATCATGATTTACTGGAGCTTGAGCCAGTAAAGAAGAGGCTCTTTCGAACTGAGAGCGTGTACGTCGCTGATCTGTAGGATCACCGGCAAGATCACCTGCTGCATCCCGAGTAGCACGGACCCATCTTGGAAGTTGAGGATCCTGAGAAGGTGGGGGAGGATTATCATCCTCGCTTTCATCATCTGAAGAAGAAATGTTTTCAAAAGTAGAAGAGATAGAAAGAGGTGGCACATCCGCCGGACTAGGCTCGCAGGCCGATTTATTTTCATCAAATTTTACATCTCTTCTAATGATAACATTTTTGGACTTAAAGGGAATAAGTCTATAACCTTTTACATCTTCAGAATATCCAACAAAAGTACATTTCTCACTCTTAGGTTCTAAAGCTTTATGCTTTTCATCTGGAATATGGGCCCATGCTTCACTTCCAAACACACGAAAGTGACTTACATCTGGTTTAATGGAACTCCAAGCTTCTTCTGGAGTGATATTCTCTAGAACCTTAGTAGGAGTGCGATTGATTATATAATTTGCACAATTAATTGCTTCGGCCCAAAAACTAAGACTGAGTCCTTTAGATTGTAGCATACAATTAGCCATTTCCTTTAAGGTGTGATTTTTCCTTTCAGCCACACCATTTTGTTGTGGAGTGTATGGAACAGTATGTTGCATTTGAATTCCATTTTCGGTGCAAAAGTTGATGAATGTGTTTTTAACATATTCTCCACCATTATCAGTTCTTAGCTTAAGAATTTGATGTCCAGATTGTTTTTCAACAAAGGCTTTGAAGGCCAAAAAGGTGTTAAATACTTCACTCTTGAGTTTTAAGAAGTATACCCAAGTGCGTCTGGAGAAATCATCAATGAAAGTTAAGAAGTACTTGCAGCTAGAGAATGAAGCAACAGGAAGAGGACCACATAAATCACTGTGCACAAGCTGTAAAGGGGCTGAGGCGTGCCAAGAGGCACGTTTGTCAAAACTGTCCCGATGATGTTTTCCGAGTACACATCCGGAACAAACACCATCTCTGCAAGATACCATAGGAAGACCTGTCACCATATTTTCTTTACATAGATGCTGAAGGGAGCGATAGTTTAAGTGACCAAATCGCTCATGCCAAAGTTTGCTCACTTCATCATTATGAGCAACAAATACTGAGGGAAGATTTGATGACCCAAAGGTGTGAAACTTATACAACCTTTTGGAATCATCAACAAGACCAGTAGCTAGAATCTATTTAGGATCTTTTAGATCCTTGATTACAACATCATGAGGTGAAAATTCAACAATTTTACCTTCACCTGAATGAGTTATCTGATAGACAGATAGAAGGTTGCAGGATAAGGTTGGAACACATAATACATCATTAAACTGACCATTGTCTAGATGAACAGTTCCAGTCCCTACAACATTAAGAGATCTATCATCACCAACATATATATTTTTGGTGTTACAATCATTTAAAGAAGAAAACATGGCTTGGTTTTTGGCCATGTGACAAGAGGCTCCAGAATCAATGAGCCACTCATGAGAATGAGAAGAAGAAGAAGATACATTTAATGCATAACCAGACTGAGATGATTGACAATGACATGCAGAAAGTGCCATTCCGGAAGTTGAAGTTGAAGTAGGCTCCACATGGATGTTATGTTTCTTCATTGCGGCTTCCAAGGCTTCCATCTTCTTAAAGCATTTAGATTCTAAGTGGCCATCTCGATTACAAAAGTTACAATGTCTATCAGTCTTCTTCCATTTGTTTTTATTGGTCTTATCATTTTGCTGAAATGATCTTTCATTTTGAGGATGAGATGGTTTAGGACCATTCTTTTGAGGATATGACTTCTTAGGATTCTTTGAATTTGGTTGCTGTTGGGCGGCTAACGCTTTCGTGGAAGAGTTTCCAAGATTAAGAAAACCAAGGTGTAAGAGTTTTTCTTGTTCTCTTATTAAGGAATCACAAAAGGAGTCAAAGGAAGGGGCCTTGTAGTCTTTTCCTTGACAAATGAAAGCTTCCCTTGTAGAATGGAAAGTGGAGACAAATACAGAGTAGGCTGGTCCCAACTTAGTAAGGATGGAATAAATAAGGTTACCATCTTCTTTCTTAACTTTAACACCTTCCAAGAGATATCTAAGGTTCTTGAATTTGGACAAGAAATCTTCAATGCAAGAAAAATTATTAGGATCCAAAGTAAGCAACTCATTTTCAAGTTGATGGGCTCTAATTTCATTTTTAATCCCAAAAATTTTAGCGAGTTTTTCTAATGCTTCATGAGAAGTCTCAAGTTCTGCAATGTGGAATCTAAGATCAGGAGAAATAGACATCCCTATCAAACCACGTGCTTGATCTTGTCTATTTTCCCATTTTGCAGCCTTGTCTTCATCTTTTGGTTTCGTCTCTTGGTCTGTGGCTATTCTGAAGAGACCTTTGCTTCTAAGTAAATCTTCCATGTAGGCTACCCATTGGAAGTAGTTAGTGCTGTCAAGAATGACTTGGCATGGACTTTCCATTTTTTTTAAAACTGAGGCTGAAGATGCTGAAAGCAAGTGTTCCAATGGATAGATCTCAAAAAAATAGGCGGTTTTAAAAAAAACGGCTCTGAAAAAGGCTTCCGGATGAAGAAGTTATGGCTTTTTGAAAAAAAATTGTTGACGTTGCCGGCAAAGTGCGCGAATGTGCGGGAATGAAAAAAATCCGCCCCCACAAAATGGAGACTTGAACCCAAGACCTCTACTCTCTTAAAATAGCTTTGAACCAATTGATCTATACAAAAAATTTGAGAGAGAGAGAGAGAGAGGGGGGGGGGCCTCGGTTTCCGTGCTTGCCTTGAGAAAGCTCTTTTTCCCTACAAAACACAAAACACAAAACCCAACACGAATATGCAAAGAAAAACGAACCTTGCGGCTCGAAGTTAGCTTTAGCCAAAAAACTAGAAATTTTAAAAAAAATCTCAAAGTTAGCTTTAGCCGAAAAACTAAATATTTTTCTCAATGTTTCTGATTTTCCGAGATCACACTAAGGTGCAGGGAAAAGAGCATACGCATGAGAAAAATCCTTCCTTTTTGTTTCTGATTTGCCCAGATCGCACAGAGTCGCAGGGCAAAGAGCATACGCAGAAATGAAAGGTATAGATCTGGTTAAAAAAAAGGCTAAATAAACTGAGACCGAAATAAGCAGAGAGAAAATAACAGTAAATTGCAAAAAACACTGTATACCTCCCGATCTGAAAAATGACGCAACTAGGGCTACCGGAAACCTTTTCGCGTGAAACGAAAGGGGTTCCTCACTGGAACAGATGCTCCGAACGCAACAGAGTAGTCCTCTCGGCCCGAAAGCAGTCAGAAACAGCAGATCTAGGAACCGACAGCCGCATGCAGTTCTACCGGCTTCAGATTTGGATCACCAACGGACGCGGCCCTCAAATAGCTCTGATACCATGTAGGAATTTACAGGGTAAGTTCCTCAGAAAGAATACCAAAAGGACACCGCTCACAACCAGATCTCAAATCAATACACCAGTATTTTTGACGTGGTTAAAACCCTCAAAGTGCAAGGAGGGAAACAGTCCACGGCCTGTCCCAACGTGGGTACTACAGGCAATTTATTAATCAAAGAATGAAAATTTACATAAGATTCTCTCATGCACGGATTACCTGAACAATGACCCTCCATGCGCTTTAAATAGAACTCATGGACCAATCGAGTGTCAAGCCACGGATCAAGTGTCGGTAATACCGAGGTGAGAGTGAACCGTCGGATCACTACATATCGTGACCGTCGGATTGTAAGTTACAAAATGTACAACGGTAAAGAAACACACTTTACATAACTCTATACCTAACTCTAAACTAGACCAAGTTGAACTTAACTATATCCTATGTGTCGGAATATCCTAACAGGATGAACTCCTCTATCAAGTCTTGTTGTCTTCTTTCATGGTTTATGTGTTTCTCCTCTTCTCTCATGTGCACATTAAGTTTTCTATGTTAAGCTACAATTTATGCATGTAATTCTTTAAACACATCTATAACAAAAATATTCTTGGATCAATTCATATGCTATATAATCATATAATATTATTCATAATTTATTCATATGATGCATAAGCTTATAAGATTATTAAAATAAATAAATAAATTTGTACGATAGTTTAGGTAAAATTAAGCAGGCTAGAATATGCCCTAAAACTTGTTTTTCTTGGCTAAGAGCTCGTCTTCCTCAAACATAAGGAAATACGTTAACTTCCTAAGACCTAGAGGAATCTAGTAATAGTAAAATCCGCCCCCCTTATGGACCACTAGCGGGTAATTATAGGTGGCATGGTTTTCCTTGAATAACAATGATTACTCAACCCCGTTGTTGGTTTGACAACTGAGTTATGATAGGTTTTCCCACTATTTAAAGTTCAGGTAAAATTGAGGTCATAGAGATAATTTACAATTGGTGGGTTTTGTGCTCTAGATTTTGACAAAACCAATATAGATCCATCTTAACTTTGGATCTATCAAGCATCGAGAGGGATCAAATCTCTCGAAGTGAAAACCTTTCCTCAAGTTTTTCACTCAAAAAAGGGGTTTGCAACTCAAGAGATTTGATCCCTCTAGGAGCTTGATAGATCCGGAGTTGGGATGAATCTACGCTAGTTCTTATTAAAGTATGCATGATTCATTGCTTATTTATTCTTTAAGTGTGCATTCAAATATAAATAATTTTATTTGATGTTATCCTCAAGTAGTCTAGATTCAGACGTGAAGTTCTTTGATATTGTTGCTATGGTTCGACTCTCCTTGATTCCCTCGAGACGAGGCCCAACAATTTACTTAGTTTACCATCCATGAAATGAAAAAATGTGGGAATCATTCCAAATAAAAAAAAAAAAGTTATTTTATGTCAACATCATTACTTCTAACCATATATTCTCAAGAATAATAGACTCAGAGTTCCCATCATTTCCATTGTAATGTTTCATATTGAAGTTAATTTTTGTTGAACAATCTTAGTTTTTCTTAATAACTATCAATATTCTTTATAATAATAATAATAGATTGAACATTTCCATCATTACCATTATAATATTTCATTGAAGTTAATATTTGTTAAACAATCTTAGCTTTTTTAATAACAATTAATATTCCTTAATATGATTAACAATATGTTTGATAATAGTAATTAGTAAATTTTCATTCACTTTTCCAATAGTAACTCTTTTGTCGTATAAACAAGTGGGTCTCACACACCAATTTGGTGTTTGGTTTGGTCATGACCTTAAAATTAGACTACCATCATCATCTTAGATAATAAGTACTATTTTATCCTCATTCATTCACTAATTTTATGGGTAACAAATTAAACTTTTAAATAGCATTAGGCACATGCTCACATTATCATACTTTGATTTATATTCTATTTTAATAAATCAATTTAGCTAAGGGAATATAATATCCTAATCTTAAGGATTTGTTTTCCATTTTTTTCAATTTAATGATGGAATTCTTATTAAAATCTATCCCTAATGCTATCTCTGGAACTAAATCGCCATGGATAACTAGTACAAGATCTATCACAACAACACCTAAATAAAGTTTCAACAACATCAAGCCCATGTAGTCACATGGATACAACCATGCTCTAATACCATTAAATAACAACTTGAAATCTAGATAAAATATTTAGAAATGTTACATAAATCAATAAGAAAGAAAATAAATCTAAATGTTATCGAAAGTTTCTTTTTCATATTTCTTTCAATTATCACACTTCAATCCATATAAGGCAAGAACAATGATCAATGATCTGAAAATGAGATCTTAGAGTAATATTAAGGTATTACAGACTCATGTGCATGGATTCGCCTATATTACTTAGTGCAACGGATCGATAAGATTGTGAATAATATAGACAATGAGCAGTTAGAGAAACATAATAGACAAACACACATAACACAGCAAGTTTAATATGGAGTTCGCCCAAAACTCTTGGGCTATGTCTCTTGGTCTAGCCTTCAGTGGTGACCTCTCTATTATGTCTTCAAGAGCAGAGTTTTACAAAGAGAGCTCAATTTGAGTCTCAACATAACAGATACAAAACACCAAGAGTTTACTTGAATCCCTCAAGTCTCTCTGAGTACACAGACTCTCCCTCTCGCTCTTTGTCTCTGTTTTCTTTCAGTCTCAGCATTGCTTGCCTCTGTCTCTGTCATTCAATGGCTTTTAAGCCAATCGGCGTTGTTTATTCATTTCCTCTTCTAGGCTCTCTGGCTCCCGGCCTCTATCCTTTCAAATCCCCTCTGAGCGTTAACCAATCATGGTATAACGTCTTCAGGTATGGTGGCCACCTATTTTGTAATGGAATGGACCATCGGCGCCTTTAAAATCCCCAGAATAGTCGTTCTCTGCTTACACAAAGAAATACACATAAACATGGGAAAATCCGCCAAACTGTCGTTTATCAAAACTTAAATATTATCAATTCTACCCTAGAACTTCATCGGGTCCACCTTTATATCACTATTGCATATCCACCATTGATCTGAGTGATCTTGATCCAATGGTTGAGATTCATTTCAGGCAGCTAAGGCGTACGGAGATTACCCACCCGAAAAGGTGGTTTTCTCAAGCCACGTGTTGACTAGTGGATGGGATCAGGCGGAGCCCGTCCAATACCACTTACTGCCTAAGGCTCGCCCAAAATCCTGCTCATTACAGAACTCAATTGAGATAAAACAGCATATATAATCCTTTCGGGTCCGTTTTATCACTTCATTCGCATTTCCTTTGTTTTTCGTTTATTTAACGAAAATGCGAAATACATAGGAAAAACCATTTTACCGGAATTGAAATATTATTGAATTTCATTCATAACCCCGTCGGGTCCGGCTATCGCAAGTCATATCAGCCTCGCTCCTTTGTATTGCTCCGGCGCAATATTGCGATACCGCAATCGCATATCGCTGATCCTTCGGGCCGCGGTTAAGTCCTTATATATATATATATATATATATATATATATATATATATATATATATATATATATATAGTGATGCAATAGCACGGTTGAATCTGCATCGTTGATCTGCGCGCTTGATCGACGGTCCTCATTTAATTGCGTTGATCACTATCGCAACTTTCATATGGTAGCCTCTGATAGCCTCCGCTTGCCATCGCTGATTGCGATATGCCGATCATATCTGGACCGTTGATCGGCCAAATCCGACGGCTCCTATGCAAAGTTGTTCAAACCTCCAATAAACTCTGTTTTCACCATTTTGCATGTTTTTTCTCTCCCAATAGTGTAATCCGCCTTTTGTAAAGTTTTTTCTCATGCGATAGGTTTTGATTATATGAAGACTTAGAGGGTTTTAGGATCCATTTTGGATCAATCAAGGAAGTTAATTTTTTTTTTTCATTTTCCCCTTTCCATTATCAAATGAAATAAGTACAAAGCATATCAATACAATTGTTTATGCTCTTGATGTTACAAATACATAAATTAGTCCACTTGAGTTCTCTTTCAATTCCAATAATTATTTAGTAGCTCCAACCAATCTACAAATGGTGTTGGAAAATGTAGGTCTTATAACCTTATTCCACCTTACCAGTCTATGCATTTCTTTTATGCATGCATCGATGTTGGGAAAATGATCCTTAACACTCTCTCACAAGACATACTAGAAGTCCAATATCTTCCACTCCAAAATTATAGTAAGTCTTGTGTATCAAGGATCAATGTTCCATGTTATAAAAATCATATTCTCTTTATGTTAGGGGCTAATCAAATCTCAAATGGTGGTATAACAACCACAATAATCGAAGCAAATTCCCTAAGCTCCTCACAAAACTAGGGATAAATTTGTATGACTATCTCAAATACAATCAAAATGAAAAAGCATAAACTAACATACCAACACCACACTTTAAATCATATATTCATTTAAGAAATTAATTGAGTGAATCCATGTCCATTTATTTAGAGGGGGATAAGACTTTACAAAGTTTCCATTTTTGTTTTTTCTTTATATAATAGCATGCCACATGTCAATTAAGTCTAGTTTAGATGATTGAGAGGATTGATTTTTATTTTCCCCATATTTTTATAAGTGACATGTTGAGATCTTCATGAATATATTGTTGTAACTACTTTAAGACGTAGATCGATAAATATTAAAGTTTCTATGAAATGCAATTTATCCTAGGAATCATCCTCAGAATGAGAGTAACTACTTAGTGGGCTTCCTTGAGATATGTATTTCATGGGAAAAACAACATGCCACATATGCTACACTTGTCCACATCCTCTACAAATATAATAGGGAGAGGTTCAAAAAAGCGGTACTTTGTTGGTCTGTAGATACTAACCTAACCATGTAGAGCGTGTGTGAGAGGTTGCTTTAGAGATGTATAAATATTGTCTTTTAGGAATTTTCATTTGAATAATATTTAACTTGAATATTTAGAATGTTGTATGTAAATTTCTTAAGTTAATTAAGGGAAATCTTATGGGTGTTTTGATTAAGGCTGCATTTTCCTTTCCTGAGTTTTTGTAATTAGGTGTGACTTATCCTATATATGTTGATAGGAGAAAGAATATGGATTCATATGAAAATAAGGTATAGTATTTAACGTACATATTACTTCATAAAATAGTGTAAGAGAAGGTCAGTTATATTACTTCTTAAAATAGTGTAAGAGAAGGTCAATTACATGGAGAGTAGAGCCATTTCCAATTTAGAGAGAAGTCAAAAAGGAAGAGAACTTTCTCAAAGGTGAAGTGTGAGAACTCTTCTCAAGAGGAAATATGTTGGGATTGAACATGAGAACATAGAGCAAGAAATAGAATCTAAAATAAATAGACATAAGAGTAATTAGCTCCAAGACGATAGGTAGTGTCTAAAAACACAATTACATCACCTAAGAACAACATATTGTGATCAAAGCATGATAATAAAACAAGACAAGTTCCATCCATTTCCATGATAGTACATATTCAACCCATAGGGTCCTCTATTTATAATGTCTAAATCCAACCAACTTCCTTGAACTGTGGAAGATTTGGTCCACAAATGAGTGTTGAAAGTTCCAAACATTTATGTGAAATATACATTGATTCATTGACTAGTTGACTATTCTAGTTCATTAATTTCATGTTGACTAATCAATTGCCTGAGTCGGCCCGATTGTCCAATAAATTCCTCCAACCACTCAGTTGCTAGTTCCATTAGTTGACCACTTGATCGATTATTCACTAGTTGATTACTCAACTAACCCATCAACCACATGACCTTATATTCCAACAAAATATGGGGCAACTAAGGAGGGAAACCCTCATAATGAAGCTAAGAGATAAGGAAAGAGAATCCATTTATATTAGAAAGTGAATTGTTTATGGGGACTTCTTAGTGGAATTGATAAAAGGTTGGTGTGCTTGGGCCATATAATGTAAGAATAGGTGGACCAAACCTAGGAGAACGAGGTATAGAGATTATTTTCCAACATAAGAATCCATTGAAGCTTAGCATGGGGAAGATAAAGGGGGTAAAACATCCCATGTGGTTCCAATCCAAGTCCCTACTAAACAAAACAAACCTATCTAGAGACTGTGTGAAGGTTGAGTCACCACCTAATATTTGGAAAACATTGGGAAAAGTAGGAAGGGAAGGAGGGAGAAAATAACTACGCTAATTTTGATTTAATATTATTGATGTCCATATGGTTATTATAGAATGATCATATAGTTATTTTAGGTAAATTTGTAAAAGAACATTAACTACAATGAATGGAAAGGAATACAAGTAAAAGAAAAACAAATTAGATTAATTTCCCCTTACTTTTGGTGATATACTTGGAAAACTTAAAAAAAATATGTATCTTATCCATGAAAATCAATGTAAATGACAAAAAAACAAATATAAGATTTATTCTATAGAAATTAGGTTGTAAATTTTACAACTTCTTATGAAGTTTTAATCAAAATCCCAAGACACAAACCTACTTTACTACTTTGTGGACATTAATTCACAATTTAGAACAAAAATCTAAGACATGCAAAAAGAAATAACACATATGTAACAAGTATTTTTATCTAGGGAAAGCAATCTGTTAAAATCCCCAATGCATGCTTGCATTAATCAAATGGATATAGATGTATTACAATTGCTTTGCTCAACTGAGCACACTCTACAAACACATAACCTATCTCTATGCTCATTGAAGGCCTCTGACCCAGACTTAGTCAAATTTTTCCTCGGTTTGAGCTCCTATTTCCTTGCGTTGTTCCTCGAGGAATTGGCCCCTATTATTTAGGAAATTCCTCTCAAATTGAATTTCGCAATTCCTTAGGTTGATCATTTGACTGCATGCAACACATGTACACTCAACACTAGTCTACAACTGATGTTACACTTCCTTGGAATCTCCACCTCAACTGGGTAACTCGAATTCTCTGCATGCACTAGCTATTTTGGGTTGATTGATCAATTAACTAGATGATCACTGAGTTTGACTAAAGTCCCACTGCTTAACTAACCTTCCACTAGTTCCTCCAAAAGTTGGAACTAGTTTAATTGAAAACAACCTAAGATAACTGACTTTGATTGCTACAAATTAGTAATCACACATGTTGAACTAAAATCTAACTCCTCCAACTTGAATTTACTGAGTAAACTAGGTGATACAAGCCATGTCACACAAGTTAACATCATCCAAGTTGTTTGTTGATGTGGAAATTCAAATTTTCTCAAATTAATCAAGGTAAAATCAAATTGACAATTTCTTGTTGCATTTTTCAACACTCCCTCTCCGCAAGAAATGGATTATCAACCACCCCAATCTTGCACCTATGGAACTTAAACTTCCCTCTTGACAAGGCCTTTCTCAAAATATCAGCATCTTGTTCCTCTGTCGGAATGTACTGCAACAACATTGTCCGCCTCTACACATAGTCCCGTAAATGGTGATATTGGATATCTATATGCTTGGATCAATCGCGAAAAACAAGATTTTCAAAGAGCTTGATGCAACTCTGATTATCACAGTAGATCATAGTTGGATCCATCATCTTACCAAACAATCCAACAAGTATATTTCTCATCGAGATCACCTCACATGTTGCTTGACTAGCAGCCATGTATTCTGCTTCTCTCGAACTGAGTTCCACAGATATTTGCTTCATGTTGTACCAAGAAACCGCAGCGGACCCAACACTGAAAATTCCACTTGATGTACTCTTTCGGTTTGATGGACTCCCCGCCCAATCTGCATCTGTGAAGCCACATCGCTTCACTTCCTTTGTTCGTCTATACCATAGTCCAAACTAGGTAGTGACTCTAAGGTACCGTAGAACACGCTTAGTTTCCCTCCAAAATAATTTGGTTGGACTAATGATCCAAAATGGATTTTGGATAGATTCCTAAGTCAAGGTGCTCCTCACAGAGGAAAAATGAAATTCCAAGGAAGTTCCTAGAACTAGCCCCATTGCAGAGATCATCTCATTCTGCATCGGCTGCAACTCGAATGGAAAAAATAGACTTAGGATGCAAGAGTTATTGCAGAAAGAAGTTTGCCATGTCCTTTAGAAAAAGAGGCAAATCCTTATAAAAATGGACTTAACGGCTCACTGAAGAAAATCGCATCGGAAGAGGCTAAAGGGAGGACTTAAGCGGAGGCGGAAGGAACCCCGATTGCGATATTCAACTTATCGCATCGGAGGTAGGCCTTCGCACGATATCGGGACCCCAGATGAGCTAATTGCGATATGCGATCGTCGGTGATAGGCAGATCGGCGGTCGGCATAACCAAAGGGAAGACCCCCGGGCCGATGCAATATGCGATAGCGATCTACGACGTGCGATGTCAGTCGTCGGATCGAGGAGTCAGATCAACGGTCAAGATTTGATCAGCAGATCGGCGATCAGCGAATCCCTGATACCAAGGTCGATAAGGCGCGGACCCGATAGGTTTATAGATGCGATTGCATATTATTTGAAGTCCGACTAAACGACCAAAGATGTGTTTTTCGCGCGTTTCTCTGTGTATTGCATTATGTGTCCATTTCTGCACAGGAAGGCAAAACGACCAGTTTTTCAGTGCGTCGGTCCCTTTCCATTGGAAACCGCCATCACACCTATGTGTTATGAAGCTCAGAGAGCCACAGAGGCGAAAGGGAATGATTCCTCATGATTGGGGACAAAGGAACGGATGGAAGCCGCAAAGCTGAGGGTTCCTCAAAGGCCATAGAGCCAAGAGAAGGAAAAAAAGGAAAAACAACTAGGTTGCCCATGTCGTCGGTCCCTGTCCATTGCAAACTGCTTTTTGTGATGAAACAGTCGGTATTTGATGATGGAGGCAGACTATAACCGATGTGTTACAAAAAGCACAGAGAACACAGTTAAAGGATCGCCAGAAGCACAGGCAGAGGAATGCTCAGAGAGAGCTCAGAGAAGTCGGGAAGCCTAGGGATGCTCAATGAATACTCAGGAAGAGTAAGAGATTGTTGAGAGCCGCAAAGCCATAGCGCTTGACAGAGCCACCAGAGTTTTGGATACGCGTAAAGGTAGAGACAGCGTCGAAGAACCAGAGCCAGAGCCGAGAGCAGAAGCAGAGGCCGCCAGAGGTTGGAGGCAGCTGCAGAGAATAGAGCCAGTGCTCATTCTGAAGGTTTCAATAGTCGAGGTGATTGTAGGGGACCACTGAATCCATTGAGATGGAGTTCAGAAAAGCCTAAAGACTTCTAAGAGCCATAGAGTTGTAATGAAGCTGCAGAACAACAAAGAGATCAAATGATCCAGCTGTTGCTGGTGTCCTGAGTGTGTTGAAGACAGAAGAAGGAGTTCCACAAATAGTTAAGAGAATTATGAGGGAGTCAGAGAAGCCAGAAGCTCAAGAAGCTCAGAGCACTGACTGAAGGAGTCAAGTCCAAAGAAGCCTAGATCTGTCTGCAGAGTGCGGACAGCTAGCGGGATAAGATGGCATTCTAAGCCCATAGGTTTAGTTGTAAACCAATGGAGTTGAGTGTGGAACTTGTAAAAGAATTGAAGCCATAATCCCAGAGAGCCTAGTTGAGTTGACTAGAGCTCAAGGAGATGTAGCCCAAGAGTTTTGGGTGAACTCCAGATTAAATTGTTGTCTTATGTGCTTGTTTTATTGCTGCATTATTTACTGTTGTACATATTTATAGATCAGCGTCAACACATTAATTTACAGCAACTTAACAGTTTAAAACAAATATCAGCATACACCTTAATATCAAGCACTTATTAATTCTGCATTTGGTTAATCAATAAGACTTGGGAATATTTAAAGCTTTGGAAGTGGGAGAAGTTCTTGTAAGTTAGACAATAAGCCTAAATGCCCCATTTTCAGATCAGGTGGTATCAGAGCTTAAGATGGATTAACCACACCTTCAAAAAAAAGGTTATATCAGCATGCTTGATTGACAGAGCAAAGATTGCTTGTCTGAAAGGTACTTAAATAGTCAGAGGTTGATTGTATGCTTACTGACTATAGTTTAAGTTTGCAGAGGTGAAGAGAAAGCTATAGATAGCTCAGTCCAACAAGGACAAGAAGAAAGAAGAAGTCATTGGCATAATGACAACTTCTACAAGTGAGTCCTCGAATTCTGCTTTCTTCACAAGATTCTTTGATTGAGACATGAAGCAAGAATTTTCCACCATGATGAATATGGTGAGAGAAATGTATGAAGATGGAAGGAAAAGCAGCATGCTTAGAAAGTAGTTGAATTCCATGAAGGAAGAGAAGCGGTTGCTTTTTGACAAATTGCAGGAAATGGAGAGGCAACTTCATATTGCAAATATGAACCTGAAAAGGATGCATGAGTTGGAGACACAGCTCTTTGTTGCCCAAGAAGCCTTAGTCAAGTATTAGCTTGAAGAAGAGGTAAACCATTCCAGTTTTTCTTCAAATTCCTCTGAGAATGCTTATATTGGTTCTTTCGAAAAACAAACTAGAGGCATAGGTTCCAAGCTAATGTCCAAGATGGGCTATGAAGGAAAGGGCTTGGGAAAGAATGCATAAGGTATTGTTGAACCAATAATGGTTGAGGAGAGGCCTAAGTATTTGGGTCTTGGCTATGGACAATCTTATGGAGATAGTTCCAAAGCTGCCATGAAGGCCATTGAAACAGCTCCAAGGAAGGGTTGCAATGCAGAGTGTGAAGATTGTGTTTAGGAGGAATGTAACAGCTTGAAACATCACTTGCAGGATGCAGGTGTACAGAAGCACACACTTGAACCAAAGAGTTGTGGAAACTCTAACAACCTTGAAGAGATTGATGGCATTCCAAAGGGAGCCACTTCTTCATTTGCTTTGTCACACGGAATGAGTCGATCTTGCGGACAAGATAGACCTTCCTAGAATCTTAAGAAGACCTAGTGACAAGAAAACCAATCACAAACTATCTTTCTCTAAATATCATTTATAAACAAAGGCAAACAAGTGTTTTAGGCCTACCTTGGGTCCAATGCAAGTTTGTGGAAGCCTCGCTCCTTTGATCCAAGTAAGCTCCCTTGTCACGAATCTGCAAACACAAACAAGAAAACAAATTAAATAGCACCTGAAAAGCCAATATCATAAAACATATTTAACATCAAAGTCAAGGAATTCATGAAACAAATGACATAAGACAATTTGTTGAGAAAAATTAATCTGATTGTATTAATTCAAATCAAAGAAGAACTTTACAACCTGTGCCTTGACATTGTACAAGCTCCTCCCAGGGTCCAACAAGAACTCTCCTCTACTTTGACAAGTTTCACTCTCTTCCCAATGAAGCCAAAAAGGTATGTGATCTCTCCTCTCAAGCTTAACTAGGAAGTCTTAATTCCACTAGCATTTACCCTTTAAAATGTTCAGCTTCCAACCTCTCTAGCAACCAGCCCAATGCCGTAATTTATAGTGCAATGGAGGGAAGTTACTAGGTCCTCCTTCAAAGGGATAAAGCCCTCCTTTAAAGGGATAGCTCCTCTCATCATGGGATTAGCTCCTTCTCTTTTGGGATGCATGAACCACCTAAGAGCAACTAATCCACGTCAAAATTCCTTCTAGAATCATCTAGAATTAACCCAAAGTGAGTTTTTTAGAATAAACTTGCGCCTTTTTTACTTTCACAGGGGTCCGCACCCACTCCTTTAGGGACAGAGCGGGCAAGTCCGCAATTTTTGTGAACAGGGGGTGCGGGACTGCAGGCAACAGTGAGAGAAAGTGCGGAACGAGAGCTTTGTTGATTTTCAATGTCTTTCTCTCATTTTCAAAGCTTGACTTGAAAAGCTGAGGTCTAAGACTTGCTTAGGAGGACAGTACAAGTGATGATAGACCCATACTAACTGCAAATAATCATGGTGACGATATTTTTGTGTAACAGATTGCCCCCTAAAGTGTGAAGTCTATAGTAGATGAGGATTTCATTTATCATTTAGGAAGAGTGAAGTACTTTATCATTTCAAGGATCATCTTGTGGAGAGCCCGATCGGAACCTGTAAAAAAAAATCAATGCAAGATATATATATGAGATCATATCATCGCTGAGGTAGGCATTCCCATACTCAGATCAAAACTGACTTAGAAAACTAACTACCGCTCTGATATAGGAATGATATTTTAATACATCACAAGTATAGACACATGTAGACACAATATGGATGCAGCCATCTGTTTATGAATAGTCCACAATATAATGAATACAAAATTCCTCGCAGCCTGGATTACGGAAACTAGATCCAGGGTCTTCATTTCTACTTCCCGACACAGTACGATTCTATCCATGCGAATGAATGTGTTGAAGTCGAACATGGTAGAAACCACTTGATTACCAGTCAATGATGTAAATTGTTAACAAGTGTGAGAGAAACCACCAGTGATGTCAATGGCTCTCAAAGTACCCAGTACAATCCATGAGATGTGAATAGATGTGTTGATGTCGAACATGTCACAGAATCCTTTGATCGAAGGTCAATGATGCAACCTGTCGTCAAAGGCGAGAAACCTGCCATTGAAGCATGCAGATCCCAAGGTACTGACGATTTCTAGATCATCTTTCTAGATAATGAGCTGGAGTCGATAGAAAGCGATCCGTCGTAGGCAAGCCCACAACATGAAATCATAGATCAAGTTAAAGAAATTTAGTTGCAAGGACTAACTCAGGGATGGTCAAGATGGATGACAGATATTTTGCAGATGAATGGCATATTGGCACTGACCTCTTGAACACATAACGACACAACAGATGGTTTGGTGACAATTGACCCAAAATTAATACCCAGAAACCAGCTAAAGAATTTCAATGTGGTTTGATCAACTGTTAGGCAAAGGATTTCCCAACCCAGGTGAATAAAAGTGTCGTGTTCAAGAGTGGTTACAAAGTATGACAAACAGGCTCATTCTTCTCTTTTCAACCCACCATTTCTGGCAAGTACCTCTTTATTTTTGACAAGCTTGAGGAGGATAACATTTGCTTGATTATAAGTTCATCCTTCGAATGAATCCAACTTAGTTTAAATTCAAACCCTAAGAAGGAGTGGTCCATTCCTGTTTGTAATTGAACAGGTCCTTTACTGTTAAATTTTAACGAGTCCAGTATAAGAGAAACTCGGCGTTTTTCAATTTTAGAGAGTCTGAAAAAACTTAAGAAGACTCCATGGTTGTCCTTTTTCGTAAATTTGTGTCTCCCAAGTCCGAAAAAGTATAAAATAATACTTGAGAGAACCGCTCGATCATTACGACCAAGGAGTACTTTTCGTAATTAGTGCCTCTGATCTGAAAAAAAAGTAAAAAAGTGATCAACAACACGTCGTTTTATAACCAATATCGAATTTGAAACGACAAAAATCTGGCAATCTTTTCATGTTTTTACGGTCATAAAAGGGTTGTAAGTGGACCGTCTTTTTAATTCCGTTTTAACGAGCTTAAAAATAAAAACTCGGCAATCTTTTCATATTTTAGGAGTTAGAAAAGAGCTTAAAAGAGAACTCCATGGTTTCACTTTTTCGTAAGTTTTAACGAGTTCGAAAAAATGATAAAAATGTACTCATGGTTTTCATTTTTTTGTAAGTTTTAATGAGTTCGAAAAAATGATAAAAATGTACTCATATGGCCGACTTTCAATTTAATTTACGAGCAGGAAACGACAGAAAGAACTCAACATTTTCATTTGTTTTACGAAATTGAAAGATAGCAAAATAATCTCAGGATTTTCATGAGTTTAACGAGTCTTGAAAATAACTGAAATTGACTCGAGATAGGTTTCATTTTTACAAAAGCTTGAAACAGAGAAAAACTATGCTTCAAAGTAGTTTCATTTTTACACAAGCTTGAAACAAAGATAAAACTGTGCTTGATGCCCCCTAAGCATAACTGCTAGCGCGCATGCCCCCCAGCTTCATTTCATTCAACTAAGTACATTAATTAATAGCTGGATGGAATGAAGGTTCAGTTACGAGATCATTTGAAAGACTCGACCTAAAACTTTAAGAAAATTATGCAAAAAACTGAAATAACTAACCTAAATATACAACTTAACATTTATGAGATCTAGTCAAACTCTCGACTCAAATTAGAGGAGGATTTGTTTCATTTTTTAACGAGCTTGACACAGGAAAAGAACTATGCTTGGATTCGGTTTCATGTTTACGCAAGCTTGAAATGAAAAACTATGCTTGTTATAAGTTCACATGCCCCCAGCATAACGACGCAAATCAAGGTACATGCCCCCCAAGCTACATTGCATTCAACCAGGTGGATGAAATGAAGGTTTACTTTCGAAATCTTGGAAAGACTCGTGGGAGTTGTTTCATTTTTTAGTGAGGTTGACACAGAAAAAGAACTATCCTCAAAACCCTTGTTTCATTTTTTAAACGAGCTTGACACAAGATAAGGAACTATGCTCATAACTACTCTCTACAATCTACCTAACAAGGAACTATACTCTAAAAAACCTTGATTTATTTTTTAACGAGCTTGACACAAGACAAGGAACTATGCTCTAACCAACTGATTCATTTTTTAACGAGGTTGACACAGGAAAAGAACTGTCCTCAGACCTGATTCATTTTTAACGGGGTTGACTTAGTCACAGGAACTTTCCTCTAACCAACTGATTCATTTTTTAACGAGGTTGACACAGGAAAAGAACTGTCCTCAGACCTGATTCATTTTTTAACGAGGTTGACTCAGTAACAGGAACTGTCCTCGAAACATCCTGTTTCATTTTTTAACGAGGTTGGTACAGGAAAAGAAACTATCCTCATGGACACTTGTTTCATTTTTTAACGAGGTTAGTACAGGAAAATAAACTATCCTCGCACTCACTGATCATGGCTTCCAACTGGAAGAAAAACATGTCAATGGACACACCTTGATCATGGCTTCCAAAAGGTCTTCATCGGAAGGAAGAATAGTTCTTTGGAAGGAACACATGTCAAGGGACTCAAAAGGGATAAGAACATCGTGTTCAAGTAATCCCATAGATTTTTCCATGTCAATTACCGGATCTAAATCAAAGGAAGATGAGCAAACAGTGAGAGGCTCACTTACATCGGTAACTGAAAACATGGGACCAGTTGCCACATAATTAACCCGTGGCGGGGTAGATACCACTTGAGAATCAGGAACATTTAGGACTATCATATTATTGGTAGTTGAAACAAGACTAGGGAACGAAATCTGGTCTACAGTCACAATATTTCCATTGTGAGGGAAAGACATCACGCGAAAGAGTGTCGATACGACAGCTTTCATTGCATAAACATAGTCTCGCCCAAGGAGTAAATTGAAATCCAAGGGACCTTGAACTACCATAAGATCAATACAGACAGTTTTACCTTCCAAGGTAATGGAAAAATTAGGAAGGATCCCTAAAGGTTCACTAATGGTTATGTTAAAAGCTTTTAGATTCTGTGTAATAGGCACAAGCTGAGGGGAACCCAAAGCTTTCCAAGCAATTGAGGATAAAATACTAACGGAAGCACCTTCATCTACCTGCGTGCAATGCATGTCCCTACCACCAACCTTGACAATGATTTGGAAAGGGATGGAGGAAGGAAGACGAGGTTCTGCCAATTTATTCCAATCAAAGGAAAAGACCTCAGTACTTGGAGGGGTTTCCATAGAAACAGGTGAAATGCCCCCCGGCGTAGAGGAATCTGATGTAACAAAAAGAACCTGAGTAGTATGAAGTTCACTCTCTAAAGGGAAAGTGGGATCGACCGAATGTGAAATTGAATTGACCACTTGATCAACTAATGGATCATCAACCTGAGTGACATGAGTTTCAGTCTCCAATGGAAGAGTGTGATCGACTGTACTTGAAATTAGATCAATCACTCCGTCAGTTGACGGTAGGTTGGGAGAAATTTTACGGCAACCAGTTGGAAATTCTTGCTGTGGAACAGTAAGGTTTTCCAACAATTTCGAGGCTTCATCCATGTGAGGGCAAATGTGAGTTTGATGACTCCCTTTGCATAACTTACAAGGAAACCTAACTTTACCCTTTTTCCCAGGAACTTGACTATCACTGGTTGTTGGATCAATAGAAAGTTGATGAGATTTTTCTGACCATACTTCCAAGACTTTTGAAATACCAGGACAATCGATAAGGAAGTGGTCAACCTTACAAAGCCTGCAAGAGTATTTGGGTTTAAGATGCATGTCGGAGTTTTCCTCAACACAACTAACACTTATAGTCGTGGTTGGTTGGTTGACTTCTTTCTTATCTTGCGTCTTCTTCTTCTTCTTCTTTTTCTTCTTCTTCTTCCCTTTCTTCTTCTTCTTAGCCACCTGGTTACTAGCATCAAGGCTTTTACCAAGCGAAGAGGAAGAAATGGAGGAAGAAAAATTAGGTGAAGAAGGTAAATGGTCAACAAAAGGTTGGTGATGTTGAGATGGTGAACTCTGTTGAGGTGGAACATTCGGTTGAGGTGGAACAATTGGAGTATTTGGGGCCAACGAAGTTGAAAATAACCATATCGGTAAACCTATTATAAATCCAGGTAATGACAAAGTAGCCATATAAGGAGGACCAACATTTCCAAAGAAAGGAAAAGTACTAGGATCCTCATTAAGAGGGGTTCCTTGGTCGGTAAATTCCGGAACAGTTGCCATTATATTCAACTTTAGTGAATTTTATTAACAATTTAAAACTAAAATTAACAATTCACAATTCACACCTATGGTCTCTAAAAGTAAAAACAAACAAATTAACACGTGCTATGAAATCTAGGATTCAAACCACACACAAACAGTAACTTTCCGTACAGAAAACACTAGTTGGTGATGAAATCCAACGTCGCAGAATTCAATACAGAAATGGCGGGTGGAACAGTTACCCCAACAACCTGCTTAATGAATAGACTGGCACAAGTTTCTCCAATAAACCGTCTCGAGTGAAGAGAACCCCCCAGAAAATCCAAGTGAGTCTAGTCGACGTCTGCTCCAGGTACAGTGGGATCTTCCCTCCACCATCACCTTAGGGAAGAATCCTATGGATTATGGCCGCTAAGGTTACCAACTAAAACAAATATACCTGGGGGAACAGTCTACAATCCGATACGCACGCAAGGGCAGAGTAACAAGCTCAATCCCCTTGAAGGCTCCTTGACATAATCCAAGGTTTACCAACAAGTGACCCCAGGCTCCTCGACAATGGTCAATCCGAGGTTTACCGTTTTTAATACGTGAATATCTTCTATCGTTCCCAATGAGGAAGGATTGATTCCCACACTGGTTCAGATATGATCTCGTGCTTCTCCTTTAAGAGGAGCTTTCCCAGAGCATAGATGTAACAATTGGAATTTATCTCCTACCGCAAGATACAGCTACTTGTTTGTTTTACTGTCTTGGAGAGTTAACTAAAACCTATTCCAAGACACTAGCCTAAGCTAGATTGGTGGAAAGAGCCCTAAAAATGTAAAAATTACTAGATGAATTTTAATTAAGCGTTGTGTTATTTAGGTTGTTATTACTCAAAGGGGTAAATGGATATGAAACCAATGGTGTTATGACCCGACTCAAAACTGAATGCAATCGAATATGATAATGTAATCCTTTCAATTCGATGAATCCTAACTAAAGTAAGGAGAGAGTTTCCATTCACTTCCAACAATGCAAAAATTGATCACTAAGAGAAAATATAACAAATTCTCTAATGCGCTAATTTCATCAAGAAAAACTAATGCAAATCAATTTCAAAACATTTTTTATTTTTATTTTTATGTGTTAAAAACAAGCATAAAAATATGTAAATTCAAATCAAAGAAAAATGATCTAAATCTACGATTGATTTTTCAGAATGTAAACTATGCAATTGTAATCTATGCAAAATTCACTTGAATAGTATGCAAATGTAATCTATGCACATTTTTCATTCATATTCTGAAAATGAGAATTCTAATTATGCAAATGTGATCTATGCAAGAGAATTCTCAAACACAAGATGATTCTAATGTAATCTAAGAACCAATCAAGTGCAAGTCGAGAAAATTGGGTGAGAGTTCCAAAGATCAAAAAATAAAAACACTCAAAGGCAATTAACACTCATATACTTTTTAGCCCCCCCGGCGAATGAGGGGGAAATTTTTTTGAAAATAGATGCAAAATTGTGAAAAGACTGAGACAAACCTCCAAGTAATGACCAAAGGAAATCAAATTAAGAATTTCTCAAAAAAGAGACTCAAAACACCCAATTGATAAAAGCTTAAAACAAGAATGCCAATGGAAGGAACCTAAGAAAAGTTCCTGACAAGTCACATGCAGGTCTGGGCAGGGGAAAACAATACCTAAACAAAAACTAAGCTGACTAACAGAGAAAATCTTAGGTTTTCCAAAATTCTGGCAGGGTCCACAGGCCCACAGTTAACACAGGTGCGGTACCGCTCTGTGCTAAAAGCAAAAGTGCGGATAAGTACGCACTGTGTCAAAAGCCTAGGGTGCGATCCTCTCCCAAAGTTATGAAAAACAAAAAATAACCTTGGATCTACTAATTCTACCCAATTCCACACACAACAAGCCAAAAACAGAAACAAAAACACAGTTTCTCAGGTCAAAGTAAAAACAAGGAAAAATTCAAGTCCCCAGCAGTGTCTCCATTTTGTCACATGGAATGAGTCGATCTTGCAGACAAGATAGACCTTCCTAGAATCTAAAGAAGACCTAGTGACAAGTAAGCCAATCACAAACTATCTTTCTCTAAATATGCATTTATAAACAAAGGCAAACAAGTGTTTTAGGCCTACCTTGGGTCCAATGCAAGTTTGTGGAAGTCTCGCTCCTTTGATCCAAGTGAGCTCCCTTGTCGCGAATCTACAAACACAAACAAGCAAACAAATTAAATAGCACCTGAAAAGCCAATATCATAAAACATATTTAACATGAAAATCAAAGAATTCATGAAACAAATGACATAAGACAATTTGTTGAGAAAAATGAATCTGATTGTATTAATTCAAATCAAAGAAGAACTTTACAACCTGTGCCTTGACGTTGTACAAGCTCCTCCCACGGTCCAGCAAGAAGTCTCCTCTACTTTGACAAGTTTCACTCTCTTCCCAATGAAGCCAAAAAGGTATGTGATCTCTCCTCTCAAGCTTAACTAGGAAGTCTTAATTCCCCCAGCATTTACCCTTTAAAATGTTCAGCTTCCAACCTCTCTAGCAACCAACCCAATGCCTTAATTTATAGTGCAATGGAGGGAAGTTACTAGGTCCTTCTTCAAAGGGATAAAGCCCTCCTTCAAAGGGATAGCTCATCTCATCAAGGTATTAGCTCCTTCTCTTTTGGGATGCATGAACCACCTAAGAACGACCAATCCACGTCAAAATTCCTTCTAGAATCATCTAGAATTAACCCAAAGTGAGTTTTTTAGAATAAACTTGCGTCTTTTTGACTTTCACAGGGGTCCACACCCACTCCTTTAGGGACAGAGCGGGCAGGTCCGCAGTTTTTGCGAACAGGGAGTGCGGGACCGCAAGCAACAGTGAGAGAAAGTGCGGAACCAAAGCTTTGTTGATTTTCAATGTCTTTCTCTCATTTTCAAAGCTTGACTTGAAGAGCTGAGGTCTGAGACTTGCTTAGGAGGACAGTACAAGTGATGATAGACCCATACTGACTGCAAATAATCATGGTGACGATATTTTTGTGTAACATGCTTCACCTCCTCATGAAGGCAATAAAGGTGAAAGAGGCAGGTATAAATCTGGTTCTAAACATTTTCCTTTTGATTTTGCAAAGCATGATAAATTTGCACATATGTATGGGAAAAGAATTGCATGTTCCTTTTGTAGTTTGGATAACCATCATGTTTCTAGATGTTGGAAGAGAATGGCCACATACAGGAAACTTTTGAAGGAAAGGAAGCAAGAAGCCAAAGGTCCATTGGATAAGGCAAATCATGCTGTCAAGAGAATGCACATGCAATGCACTTACTGCCATAAGCAAGGACATCTTGCTGCAAAATGTTGGACTTTGAGTCCAACAATGCTTCCACCAAAGCTGAAGAAAGTGGAAAGATAAGATGGCAGAAATCGAAGTGAAGATTTCATAAATGATGTGTCTCAGAATGATTCACATGATGATGCTGATGTGCAGACAAAGGTAGTACCTTTGAAAGGGATTGGTAAGAAACAGGTAGAGTTCTTATCCAATTAAGATTGCATGTCTATTGATGCATCTACATTATATTTCATTTCGGCTTTGAAAGTACAGTGTGCTTAAGTGAAAGTTGAAGGATGAAATGCATGCATGAGCATGAGATGCATGAACACAAGGATGTTGATGATTTCCTTGTTTTTGAACATGTATGTGTAATTAACTTGAAGGGTTGATTGCTTTGACATGCATGTGATGCCATGTTGACTTGGGAGAAGTTAACTTGGTCTCCAAATGGAGATAATGATGAAATGTTTTATCTTTTGAAAAGAGTCCCAATGGTCTTTTTCTACATGCTTGACTTGAAGGGTCATTTGTTTTTAAAGGCATATTTTGTGGGCTTGTTGTCTAGTCTATAATTTGTATGAAGATACAAGACATGGAGGTGTTCACAAGATGTGAAATTTGTTTCTTTTGTTGAAGCAGAAGTTTAGTCCATCCAGTTGTTGTCTGTATGCCGTTGTTGTTAACAGTTGTTGTTGGCAGCCTTTCAAACAGGTACAAATGAAAGTTTTGTGGAGCAGATGAACTTCACATTTGTTTGAGCCACCTTGGATCAATGATCAAGGCAAAGAAGTTCAAACCACCTTCTATGACCATTTCAGCAAAAGTTCTGCAGGAAGGCAAGGAGGAAGACAGTTCTTCCCAGGAAGACCAGCCCATCCAAGAAGGGAAGTGGTCAGAAACTTTGGTTCAGAGGCACTATGCAAGGCAAGTGTAGGGAGGCTGAAAGAAGAGGGTGAGTCACTCTCATTTACTGTTTAGATCAGTATATCAGTGTTTTGGAGACCAAAAGTTCTTTTAGCGGGAAGGCGTGACCCAAAATGGATTTTGGATAGATTCCTAATTCAAGGTGTTCCTCACAGAGAAAAAATGAAAGTCCAAGGAAGTTCCTGGAACTAGTCCCATTGCAGAGATCGTCTCATTCTGAATCGGTTGCAACTCGAATGGGCAAAAATAGACTTAGGATGCAAAAGTTATTGCAGAAAGAAGTTTTCCATGTCCTTTGGAAAAAGAGGCAAATCCTTATAAAAATGGACTTAACAGAGCATTGAAGAAAATCGCATCGAAAGAGGCTAAAGGGAGGACTTAAGGGGAGGCGGAAGGAACCCCGATTGCGATATCCGACTTATCGCATCGGAGGTAGGCCTTCGCCCGATATCGGGACCCCAGACAAGCCAAATGCAATATGCGATTGTCGGCGATCGGTGGATCGGCGGTTGGCATAGCCAAAGGGAAGACCCCCAGGCCGATGCGATATGCGATAGTGATCTGCGATGTGCAATGTCAGCCGTCAGATCGAGGAGTCAGATCAACGGTCAGGATTTCATCGGCAGATCAACGATCAACGAATCCCCGATACCAAGGTCGTTTACACATGTGACTTGTGACTTGTGATACGTAGATAAGGCACGGACCCGATAGGTTTATAGATGCGATTGCATATTATTTGAAGTCCAACTAAATGGCCAAAGATGTGTTTTTCGCGCGTTTCTCTGTGTATTGCATTATGTGTCCATTTCTGCACAAGAAGGAAAAACGACCAGTTTTCCGATGCGTCGGTTCCTTTCCATTGGAAACCGCCATCACACCTGTGCGTTATGAAGCTCAGAGAGCCATAGAGGCAAAAGGGAATGATTCCTCATGATTGGGGACAATGGAACGAATGGAAGCCGCAGAGTCGAGGGTTCCTCAAAGGCCATAGAGCCAAGCGAAGGAAAAAAAGGAAAAACAACTGGGTTGCCCACGCTGCCAGTTCCTTTCCATTACACATTGCTTCTTGTGATTAAACAGTCGGCATTCGATGATGGAGGTGGACTGTAACAGTCTCCTCATAGTCAATCCCCTCAACTTGAGATCACCCCTTTGCCACAAATCTGGCCTTGTACTTTTCTATGCTTCCATTTGCTACATACTTTACCTTGAACATCCATCTCCAACCGATAACTGATTTGTCTATTAGTGTTGGGACTAATTCCCAAATATTGTTCTTTACAATGGATTCTTATTCCTCCACCATTTCATCAACCCATATATGTTTCTCTATTGCTTCCTCGAAAGAGGATGACTCGGTCTCTACAAGCTCAGTCATTAGAGCCATGTAGCCAGTGTACCAATCTGGTGACCTTCTCTGTCTGTGTTGATTTGAAGGATCACCCGCATTCTCCCTCATATGTTGCACAAGTATCTTGGCTTGCTTGGTTCTTTTTTTTGCCTTCTTCGATGGTTCTTCTTGACTGGTTGTCTCCACTCTCTACTCCTCAATTTGTGGTTGCTCCACAACTTCTTGAGGTTCCTCCTTTGGAGCTAAAAGATCCTCCTCTGGTGGGATCTGAAGCTCCATCTCAAGAGAGCATCTCATCGCTTTTCTTCATCAAATTTTACATCCCTTCGCACAGTTGTCATTATGAAGGATGGAAAGTACACATGGTAGTTGTGGGGAGTTTCTGTGTAACCCAAAAATACCCCCAATTCTAATGTTGGCTCTAGCGTCTTCCTTGATTCTTTGGAGACACGGCAGTGAACAAAGGCTCCAAAAATACTGAAGTACGAAACATCTATCTTTCTCCCTAAGAAATCCTCCTCCGATGTAATCATGCCCAAAATCCAATGAGGACTCTGGTTCTGCAAATAGACTAATGTGTTGATGCTTCAACCCAAAAATGCATAGATAGTCCTTGGTCCTACAACATCGCCCTTGCTAGTCCCACAATGCTACGATTCTTTCTCTCAGCCATCCCATTCTGTTGTGGGTTGTGGAGTGATGTCAACTTTCATCGAATGTCTTCTTTTGCACAGAAATTTTTAAATTCATTCGACACATACTCACCTCCATCATTGCTCCTGAGAGCCTTCACCTTCTTGCTCGTTTCTTTATCAACCAGTGCCTTGAATTATACAAACTTGGAGAATGTCTCATCCTTCTTCTGCATGAAGAAGATCCAACACTTCCATGAGAAGTCATCAATAAAAATGACAAAATATTTGTGCCTAATAGTGGAGGCTGTCAAGAAAGGTCCAAAGACATCAGAGTGGATCCTTTCCAGGACTGCATGTGCTTTGTTGTCTTGATCATGGAAGGTGGATTTTGTGTACTTCCCCAAAGTACATCCTTTGCATACATCTTATTGCTCAAGTGCTCCTTTGGGGAGGCATGTGGTTATTTGTTGCATGATCTTCAAAGTGCCATGATGAAAATGGCTAAGTCTTCTATGCTAAAGTTCACTGACATCGTGACTCTCTGCACCTTCCCCGTCATTGTGCTCAATGCAACACAATCCTCAACATCTATCTTTTACAGGTTCTTCACACAAACACCAATCTGCTTCACCTTTCATGTGGCTATGTTTATGAGGAATGCCTTTCCTTTGTTGAATATCACATCATAACCACGGTCTTCCAAAACTACAACAGAGATGAGATTTTTCTCTAGGCCAAAAAAGAACATGACATTCTTGAGCCTAAGGGGGGAGACCGACTCCCTCTGAAAGGTGACTATACCAATCTTGGTCATGCTATACCTTCCGTCGTCCCCCATCTCAATGTGCATTTGCAAATATTTCTCCTCCAAGTCACTAAAAAAGTCTTTATTCCTCGTCATGTGGAAAAATGCACCTGAGTCCAAGTACCACACGCTCCCCATCATTGTGTTGGTCATGCATGCAATGAGGGTAAATTCAAGCTCGAACAGTGAAGCCAAAGCTTGACCTAATGCTCCTCTTGAGGTATTATTGTTTGTCTTCTTGTGTGGACACTTTGTGGCATAGTGCCTGAATTCATGACAATGGAAGCATTTAATTTTTAACAAATATTTCTTCTTGCCCCCTTGACTAGATTCTAGTTTGGATTGGGATTTTTTCCCTTTTCCCTTCTTTACCTTGCCAGCGAATGTAATTTTTTCTTCATCCTCGCCCTTGGATGAAGTCCCATCTCTGGTATTCTGCCTTAATTCTTGTACCAAATCAGACTATAAGAGCTCCCAATTCATCAGTTTCTCCCTCTCATTCACCGAATTAGATAGTTATGCCAGCTCTTGGGAAGGCCCATAAGGGCTAGGCTTACCAAGTCATCTTCAGGGACAGTAACACCGACCCCGCCCAGTTCATCACAACATTGTGTGAACCTGCTCAGACACTGCAGTATAGTGTCATTCTTCTTCATCTTGATACTTCAAAGTTTATCCTTGTGCGCCAGCTTCATGTGGTCACTACTATTCTCGAACAATTTTGTTAGTGCTTTCCAAATCGTGAGCGGAGTTTCTTTTCCATGGAGATTCGAGACAATATGATCTCGTACTCCCTTCAAGATTATGCTCCTCACCTTGGTTACATATTTCTTCCGTTGTGCAAGGTGTTGGACATCAGTTGTTCGTGGTCTTGGAATATCTATCTTGACATATTCAAGCAATCCATTGCCATCCAATACTGCCTCCATCTGTTTCTTCCATGCAACAAAATTTGAGGTTCCTTCCAAGGCATACTCTAGCCTTAGTCCATTGAAGGCCATCTTCTCATCTCTAAATAAATCCTGCTACACTGATCTTCAAATTCAAACCTCTAAGAAACAACTTTGAATTTCCTTCTCTAATGTGAATCTAGCTCTAATACCATGTAGAAATTAGGTTGTATATTTGCAACTACTTATGAAGTTTTAATCAAAATCACAAGACACAAACCTACTCTACTACTCTGCGGACATTAATTCACAATTTAGAACAAAAATCTCAGACATGCAAAAATAAATAACACATATGAAACAAGTATTTTTATCTATGGAAAGAAAATTGCTAAAAACCCCAATACCTACTTGCATTAATCAAATGAATAGAGATGTATTACAATTGCTTTTCTCAACTGAGCACACCCTACAAGTGCATAACCTATCTCTCTGCTCACTGAAGACCTCTGACCCATAGTCAAATTTTGCCTCGACTTGAGCTCCTATTTTCTTGAGTTGTTCCTTGAGTAATTAGCCCCTATTATTCAGGAAATTCCTCTAATTGAATATTCAAATCCTTAGGATGGTCATCTAACTGCATGCAACACCTGTACACTCAAGACTAGTCTACAACTGATGTTACACTTCCTTGGAATCTCCACCTCAACAAAGTAACTTGAATTCTTTGCATGCACTAGCTATTTTGGATTGATTGATCAGTTAATTGGATGATCACTGAGTTTGATTGAAGTCCCACTGCTTAACTGACCTTCCACTAGTTCCTTCAAAAGTTGGAACTAGTTTAACTGAAAACAACATGAGATAACCGACCTTGATTGCTACAAATTAGCAATCACACATGTTGAACAGAACTCTAATTTTTCCAACTCAAATTTACTGAGTAAACTGGGTGACACAAGTCATGTCACACAAGTTAACATCAACCAAGTTGTCTGTTGATGTGGAAAAACGAATTTTCTCAATTTAATCAAGGCAAAATCAAATTGAGAATTTCTTGATGCATTTTTCAACATATTCCTAATTCTTTATGATGTTAGAACAAGTCAACTAAAAGAAAGAGATGAATTACTTTCCTATATATGATAGATAGCTTAACTATGTGGATCTAACCATGCACATTAAGCCAAAATTATCCCCCTTTTATTGCATGTAAATTGGACAAGTAGCATTAATAAGGAATATAAATGAAAAAAAAAACACTTGTAATAAGAATGTTTCAAAATGAAGCTAAGCAAAGCATAAATGCTTACTAAATTTGACTCATAAATGGAGCTTTCCTACTAAATATAAGAGTTCCCATGGCACCAAAAGTGAGAATATAACTAAGTTGCAAAATATTTAAATGCGAAGAGCCCAAAAATGCTTAATTATGCTAGACAGATTAAGTAGCAAAACATATTTGATTGGCACATGAGAATAAGGTCAATGTTATGGGAGATCGGCTAATGTCCCGCAAGTGATCAAGTATAGGTAAGGGATCTATATCTGTCTAATTCAATCATGGGATAAAATTTATGTTTATGATGTCATCATGTTAGCATGTATAATTAATTGTAGTCATCCTTGGATGGATGGGAATTGGTATAACCAATGCATAATAAGAAAAATTTATACAAAAGGGTTAATATAACATGCCCATGAATGGAGTGTCAAAGGAGGGGCAAGGAGGGCGAGGGGAAGGAGATCACAAGTTAAGTGTCCCACCATGCAATATACATGGCTAAGGACGTGGCCATGCACCCTCCCTAATGGCATCATCATTATTTAATGCATAAGGCTAGTGAGATTGTGTGAGCAAGATTGGATGTGACACGCATCCATTTCAAAGAGGGGGTCATTTGAGATAGGTCATATATGATGCAGGTTTCATTCCTAAAAGAGTGCAGATGTTATGATGCGGGATATCGAGTGGATACTTTTCATTTCAATGCTATGTAGATTTGGAAATTCAAGATTGTCGCGGAGTCCAATCTCGACTAGGCCTCCCATGAATTTCTTCCATCATTTGTAGAAGTTATCATTTACCCATAGTAGTGGTTGATTTCTACATGTGGAAGTTGTAAACTTTAGGTACCAAAAAGTGAAGGCATGGGTATTATCAACCTTCATGGGCTAGAGAACATTCTAGATGTCTACTCCTATGTAGGTAATTTCCTATTTTACTAGTTAAATTCCATTATTTTCCATTGTTTCCTTTATATTGGTTCTCTTTCTGTGTGTGGCCCTCGAGATTTATTAACTATGTACCCCCCTCTTTGCGAGTCTTGAATTTCAAATTTAATTCAATATATTGTTACTACCTTTTTGAATGGTTCAACTTCTTTTTTCTGACTTCTTCTCCCTAGCTTGTTTCCTCCTCTATAATCTCCTTCTTGTTAGTCCTTGTCACCCATATCTCCTTTTCATTGGTATCTCCATTTCTTGTCCCTCCCAGTGCAACTCTTCTCTTAGCACCCTCCTCAAGTGATTATCCTCTCTTATGATCATTTAATTTCTTCTCATGCACTGGCTCCTAATGCTTTATCAATGTGATAGGAATCAATGAGGGTTGCTTACTTTTGGGAGCAATGGAGCTCTCGAGCTCAGCAAAGAGATTCAAGCTCGACACATAAATATCAAGCTAAGACTTCATAGGTTACCAAGAGGATATTACTTAAGTGGAGCGTGACAAAGCTTCAACCCAACAATTGTCAATTTGTAACGATTTTCTCTACTTTAAATTTGTTATTTTACACCTATAAAACACATTAACGCTATAATAATGATACACAATGATATGGAAGAACATACACAGTGATTTTGATGTTGACTTTATATCTGCTTCTTAAGAAAAGATCGTTGGCATTCCTTTCTCAAAACCATTGGCATTGCTTATATTTTTTGAAGTGATTTTATGAAAATGCATTCTCTTATCTCAATTCCTAGTGTAGTGCTCAATGGCAAAGAAAATTATCCAAAATGGTCAAGAAAGATCAACCATATAGTTATCTTCAATGATCTTTGGGATGGAATTTGTGATAGAGACACTTCACCTACCAAACCTATAGTAAATAAAGATCTTTCCACATGGATGAATAAAGAGAAGAAAGCATATGCTTTGATTGTTGCTTTTATAAGCGAAAAGGTGAGTCACCATGTCAAGTCTATTAAAGATTCTTTGGAAGTTTTGAAAAAGTTGAATGATCCATATGATTCACATTCAAAATTGGATCCAATTTGTGTGACCCCGTGCCTATTGCATCTACTTTTAGCAATAAATATATCATGACTTTTATTGATGACTATACTAGGATTTGTTGAGTTTATTTATTGAAACAAATAAATCTCAAACATTTGAAACACCTAAAAAATTTGAAGTATAGATTGAAAAAATCATAATCTCTATTGGCACACTCTTCATATTGATAATGTTGAAGGATATAACACTGATGATTTTGAAATTTATCTTCACCAACATGGAATTAAGCATCCAACCAATGTTACATACAATCCTTAGAAGAATGTTGTAGCAAAAAGAATGATCTTGACATTCTTGAATATGGTACGCTCTATATTATTTTTTGAAAAAGTGAAGTTTATGTTTTGAGTTATTGCAATTTCGCATGCAGTGTATTTGTGAAACAAAAATCCATGTCATGCTCTTGGGAACAAACCTCATTATGAAATTTAGTATGAATACATTTGCTCAATGAGGTATCTCAGGGCTTTTGGTTCCACTTGTTATGCCTGAATTTTTGAGCAAAGAAATAAACTAGATGCAAGGAGTCGAAAGTGCATCTTCTTGGGGTACTCAAATACCACCAAATCATATCATTTTTCTTATAAGGTAAATGACGTTGTTCTTTTTAGAGATGTGATTTTTCTTGGATCCATTAAAATAACATGAGTGTTGAGTGACCACTTGATCATCTTCACACATTTACCCATGTATAGACACATCATGAGTTTGATAATGGCATTCAACATCTTGCAATAGGGGATACCTGTCTTAGATAACTTTTTGAAATCCACTTTTGAAGTGCCATCTCCACCTCATGTAGAAAACTCAACCACTTCATTAGAACAAGAGGCTCAACTAGTTGATGCAATTTAAAGGATTGAAATGTTTAACCTTGATGGGATGCAACACCATCTCATCTAGTGGACCAACTTATACCATCACAAAGATGTCCAAAGTGGTTCATGAAGGCACTTGAAAGTGTTCATCTTAATGAGGCTGAAAAGACAAGAACTAGAAGTTCTACAAAACAAAACAATGGAGTTAAAGTAGATGAATCATGTTAGGTGATGTCAATTATATGTAAGGTTTCATATGGAGATTTGTCATCCAAATCCATCACATTAATATTTTAAATTGCCAATGTGTTTTGAAATAACTAATGTGGTTCATCTTCAAGACAAATAAATGAACCACATTAGCTGGTTCAAAACACATCGACAATTTGAAATATTTATGTAATGGATCTAAAAGACAAATATCTGAATAACTCTACTCACAAAAGCCTCCATTTGGAAGGTTTCATTTGATTATTGATTGAATTATCTACCAACTTTGAACCAACTTACTTTGAAAAAATTGCTCCTCATGATGAGTGGAAAGAAGCTATGAAAGATGATGATGCTCTCATCAAGAATGAAACCAGGGGCAATTTTAGGAACTAAATTTTTCCCATGAGCTAATTTTCCATGCTCTTTCTAAAAAAGGTTGCCAATTTTCATTTTTGATAAAAATAATTAGCCCATATTCTATAAGATAAAATTATTTTATATTAAAAATAGACAATTTTATAGAAATTATATAAAAAGAAAATGAAATTCTTTACAAAAACATCATTAGACATTTTATAGTTTGCATAAATTCATTTTATACTTTAAAATGAATTTATATCCTTAAAAAGCTTTTTACCCTAAATGGGACATGGATGTTGGTGGTTCCTCCAATTGGAACCAAACCAATCAATACAATTGGATATACAAGAAGTACAAATCAAATAGTTCACTTGATGAGCATAAGACAAGACTTGCAGTAAGACGATTCAGATAGAGAGAAGGCATAGACTATGAAGATATTTTTTCCCTACAACAAAAATGGGTTAATATTCGTACTTTGTTGGCTTTTCTAACACAAAATAGGTGGAAGATTCATTGCATGGATGTGAAGATAACTTTCTTGAATGAAGATTCAAAAGAGAATCTCTACATGTCTCAACCAGAAAGATTCTATGTGAAGGGTCAACAACATAAGATGTGCAAGATCATCAAGTGTTTGTTAGGCCTAGAGCAAACACCTCGTACATGGCATGAAAAGCTCATTGAGCATCTTTTGAAACTCGATTTCACACACTTTAATATTGATTATGCAACTTGTTTGTTATGAAAGTTGGAAAAATTGTTGTATATCTTGTGGTGTATGTAGATAATCTTTAAATAGCATGGAACAATGAAGTGTACATTGCATCCATTAAAAAGGAATTGAATAAAGGTTTTTAGATAACAAGTATTAAAGTAATTGAGAATCCAAAGTATATAATAATTTCCTAAAAGAATAATGCACTAAAGAGTTACTGAATAAATTTGGCATTATTGATTGTACTCCTCTCTACCCAAATGGAGCAAAATTTGACTCTAACATCAAGGAGGGAATGCAAGTGAGGGTGCAACTAAATATAGATAGTGTGTGGAGAGTCACAACTGTTGAAGAATCAAGGGCAATGAGGTGTAGTGTGATTCCTCTTGATTTGATAACAGTTTGTGGGGTCTTTTTACTTTTTCTTGTTAGCTTAATCTTCTTCTTATTATTATTAATGCATGTGTGTGTACTTCATAAAACTACTACCAAAAACATAAGAACAAGAACACAAGATGTTGGCTCTCTGCCAGGGCCAAAACCTCTCTTCTCTTGAGAGGAAAACCCTTTGGTATGTTTCTCTTGTTGAAACTTCTTATTGATCAATGCCAAACCCTAGACACCTGACTAGAATGTCCTCCAAGCACAAGTCAAGTCCTTTCTCCTTTCTACACTTTGTTCCCTGACACTTCCTTCTTCCAACACGATGTCCTCCTTCTTCCAGCACGATGTCCTCCTCCTTCCAACACTTCGTCCTTCTTTCAATTGTTGGTAAACCTTGTTGCACTCGCTCTAGAAGAGACACTATGCTGAGACTCCTTCCTTGTGATGATCCCTTCCTTCCTCTTGACCAAATGAGCTTCTTCCTTGAGGTGAAGGTACAGACTTGATATGACTATCCTACAACCCTAGTTCTTCACACGTGTGGGAGGTTTACTTGATGTTGTATGCCCTTCTCTCCTTCGCTTAAGTGCCCTTCTTCTATGCTTGAGTAGGAGGCCTTGTAGGCCTAGATTTAACCCCAACAATGAGAGATGGTTGATCGTGAGTTTTTGTCATAACTTCAGGGACAACCCTCCTTTTTCCTCGCACATGTGACTTCATCTGCCCTAGAACAGACTTCTAAGGCTCGGTGTTTCTTCCTCCTCCTTCGTTGTCCTTGGAGACAATTTTCTTGTCCTCTTGTTACCCTTTACTTGCCTTCTACCTTCGCTGATTTCAGAGAGGAATTCTTGACGTTATGAGGGAGTGAACAACCTCTATATATAGAGGATTGTCCCTCCTTTAGGCCGACTTGAAGTCCGACTTGATGTCTTTGCTTCCAATAACTTCTTTGATGGTGTCTTTGCTTTGGAGGAGACTTGACTTTGCTTGGAGGTGACTTCTTTGACTCTAATACATAAGTATACATGGTGTAATATGCCCTTACGGTCTTCAACATTTTCTTTTGACTATTTGACTCACCTATAGCACTTTAACATGTGCTAGAACTATTTCAATGAACAAGAAACTCATTGACATATATTATAAAAATAATATTTCTTTTCTTGAATAAATACAAATATCAAAATTCCATTTATGAAGACCGAACCTAGTTACATTTCCTTCAACACTCCCTCTTAACTAAAGATGTATTCATACAACAATACAAGGTGTTTGGCTATGTTTCAATCTTAAAGAATTCACATAAGAGAAATTGGATTGGCAATCCATCTGTTATAGCATCATAGTAACCAACATTGTTTCCAGAGCAAGGCCTTGACTGACAACTCTATCTCTCAATAGATGAAAGCACAATGTTGGCAAGACCAATGACTTATAGACACCTTAGTCATTGTCTCTCAAGGCACATACCCACTTAGGTGTTCACTGAGTATGACCTTCTAGTACTATTCTTGTCTTGGATTCCCAGCCCTCAAAGAATATCGATCCTCTTGCCTACTCCTGTCTTGGATGCCCTACACATCCTCAAAGAGTATTGGATGCCAGATGATTAGCCAACCCTCCCATTCTTTCTTCCCAAGTGAAGACAAGAATGTTGTGTCTATCTCTCCATGTCAATTGAGGAAGACATGCCCAAGTATGCTCTAACAAGGTACTTGTCCAAGTTCCTTTGCAATTGGGAACTTGTTATAACTCCCTTTTAGCTAGGGACTTGTCCATTCATCAACAACTTCTTCTTCGTGGGTCCTCCAGCTGCTTGATCTCCTTCCTTCCTTTGATGTCATGAAGTCTTTGTTCGAATATTCTTCTTGGTAGGGCACCATCCATTGATCACTTTCCTTCCTAGTTATTCATGTCATTGCTTCCTTCGTGGAAAGTGGCCTTCTTGTCATATATCAAGTTCTTTGGTCATCTGGCTACTTCTTTATCATCTGTCCATGCTTCAAAATACTCTTCTCATGGATGCTTCGTTGTACTTTCTTGTTTACATGCTTCGATCTAGTAGCCCTTCATGACTTCATCCTAATATTGCTTCAACATTAAATGGTGCTTTTGTTGGATGGCTTCTTTATCATGACATCTTCGTAGAGTAGAATCAGTTATCTATATCTTTCATATCTCCAAGGCCTTCATAGGTGTCAAGGGTCCTTTGATCTTTTTCTTCCTTTTTCAAAGTTGTCATGCCTTCTTTCGAGAGATGTCTTCAAAGTATCTAATCAAATAGTGATTCTTTGTGATCATGATTTTCTTCACATGCTTGATCTCTTTCTGCATTTGCTTCTTCTTGGATAGATTGGTCAACCACCTTATGCTCCTTGAAGCACTTCTTCATTGCTTGCTTCTAGAACTAGTCAGCGTTTCGTCTTTACATGCTTTCTTAGTCAGCGATCTTATACTCCTTATGTGAGTATTTCCTTTTGTTGACCTTCATTGCATTGTTGTACATGCCTTTGAGCATGTCATTAGTGAAAGAGATTATTTCATACTTGATCATGTCATAGAACTATTCCCATGACTCAATAATATACATATGATAACATGACTAAACTTTGATGCATACATACCTCATTTTGATTCTCCTTTGATTATCTTAGCTTCATTTTGTTGTCCTTGGTGAGGCCCTTCTTGCTTCATCTTAGCTTGCCTGCATGTCATCCTTTTCTTGAATCCCATGTATGGGATTCCCAATGAGACATCTGCTTTTGTTTATGAATCTTCTTTTGAAGATTCCACCATAGGATCTTGAAGACCCGTACCCTACAAATGTTTCTTCCCTTTTGATGATGGAGATCTTCTAACATTCTTAATCATGATCAATTTTCTTTTATTGTGGATGAGGTCCCATAATAGGTATGCTCCTTCTACATGAATATCTTCAACTATATCTACCATGCTCCTATATTCTAGAAGACATTTCTAACCATGCAATTTGTTCTCATTTATAAATGCTCCTTCTACATGAGTATTTTGAACTCTATGTACATCATGCTTCTAGATTCTAGAAGATGTTTCTAGTGGTGATGCAATTTTATTCTATTCCTACATGCTCCTATACTACTCAAAACTTTGAAAAAAGACTTTTAAGTAAAGAAGCAAACTTAGTCATAGTAGAAATCTGAAGGATCTTCCTTCTTTTGCTTCTTTTCTTCTTCTTTCACCTCTTGAGTCGTGTGAGCTTCTTCCCTTTTTCTTTTGTTGTTGTTGTCCTTTAGTTTAGGACAATTCCTTTTGTAGTGTCCATATTCTTGGCATCCATAACATTGGATTTTGGACACATCTTTATTGTTTGTTCTTCGTGGACCAAATTTGTCAAATTTTCCCTTTCTCTTGGCCATGGTAGCAAGGGCTTGTTCCTTTGATCCCACATCTTCCTTTGCTTTGAGTCTTGTTTCTTCTATCTTCCATAGAGACCACATTTCACTTAATGGGGTAGCTTCCTTCTTGGCATATATGCTTGATGTGAAGTTGCCCCAATCCTCAAGTAGAGCATTGAGTACTACAGTTATCATTTCTCTGTCAAACATGACTTCCCATAGCTCTTGAAGTTGATCCCTCGTCTCAGAGATCTTCATGAAGTAGGGAGTTATTCCTTCCTTTGATATCTTCATCTTGTACAGTTCATTTCGTAGAGATGTCACTACTTCAGTTGTGCTTACCGAGAATAGCTCTACTAGTTTATCATAGATTTCTTTTGATGTTTCAAGTTTGCAGACATAAGGAATGGAGAGAGTCTTTGATGGATTCTATTAGAATACTTTGAGCGCGTACCCTTATTATATTTGGCTAAGGCTTGAGTTTGTTCCTTATCAGGAATAGTAACATTCCCTTTCATGTGTTCTAGGAGTTCATTCTCCTTGAGAAGTAAATCAATGTTCTTCTTCCATGGAAGAAAGTTATTGGTACCTACCAATTTGTTGCTTTCCTTGCAAAAAGACATTGATGTATATTCAGAAGGGGACATATACTTACTTGATAGATTTTGTGATGTAATGGACTTGCTTTCTCCTTAAAGACTTCATGGCTTGCCTTCCTTAGATCTTGATGTTCTTCAAGTTTCTTTCTCCAAGTGGACCTGACTTGATGATTTGCTTGACGACTTGTGGCTTGATGTAGGTCCTTCTTTGATTTTCTCTTCTTGTAGGTGCCTGTATGTAATACTCTTCTTACTTTTTAGTCTTCCTTGATGAAAGATAAATGGTAGACCTTCTTGTCCTTGAAGTGATTGAGACTTCTTGGCTAGATGCTTCAATTTTTGTGGATGTCCTTCCTTGATGAGTGTTCTTGAGATGCCCATTCCTTGACATGTCACTTTACCTCTGATACCATGTTGAAGAATCAAGGGCAATGAGGTGTAGTGTGACTTTACCTCGGATACCATGTTGAAGAATCAAGGGCAATGAGGTGTAGTGTGACTTTACCTCTGATACCATGTTGAAGAATCAAGGGCAATGAGGTGTAGTGTGACTTTACCTCTGATACCATGTTGAAGAATCAAGGGCAATGAGGTGTAGTGAGATTCTTCTTGACTTGCTAACAATTTGTGTAGTCTTTTTACTTTTTCTTATTAGCTTAACCTTCTTCTTCTTATTACTAATGCATGTGTGTGTACTTCATCAAACTACTACCAAAAACATAAGAACAAGAACACAAGATGTTGGCTCTTTGCCAAGGCCAAAAGCTCTCCTCTTGAGAGGGAAACCCTTTGGTATGTTTATCTTGTTGAAACTTCTTATTGATCAATGCCAAACCCTAGACCCCTGACTAGAATGTCCTCCAAGCACAAGTCAAGTCCTTTCTCCTTTTTGCACTTTGTTCCCCGACACTTCCTTCTTCCGACACTACATCCTTCTTTCAATTGTTGGTAAACCTTGTTGCACTTGCTCTAGAAGAGACACTTATTCTTGGTATATGATGAGACTCCTTCCTTGTGATGATCCCTTCCTTCCTCTTAACCAAATGAGCTTCTTCCTTGAGGTGTAGGCACAGACTTGATATCACTGTCCTACAGCCTTAATTCCACGCATGTGTGGGAGGTTTACTTGATGTTGTATGTTCGTCTCTCCTTCGCTTGAGTGCCCTTTTTCTACACTTGAGTAGAGGCATTGTAGGCCTAGATTTAACCCCAAACAATGAGAGATAGTTCACTGTGAGTTGTTGTTGTCATAACCGCAGGGACAACCCTCCTTTTTCCTCGCACGTGTGATTGCGGCTGCCTAGAACAAAACTCTAAGGCTCAGTGTTTCTTCCTCCTTCGTTGTCGAGACCCTTTTCTTGTCCTCTTATTACCCTTTACTTGCCTTCTACCTTCGCTGATTTCAGAGAGGAATGCTTGATGTTATGAAGGAGTGGACAACCTCTATATATAGAGGATTGTCCCTCCTTTAGGTCGACTAGCTGTTTGTAGGCCGACTTGATGTCTTTGCTTCAGATAGATTCTTTGATGGTGCCTTTGCTTTGGAGGAGACTTGAATTTGCTTGGAGGTGACTTCTTTGACTCTAATACATAAGTTTTCATGGTGTAATATGCCCTTAAGGTCTTCAACATTTTATTTTGACTATTTGACTCACCTATAGCACTTTAACATGTGCTAAACCTATTTCAATGAGCAAGAAACTCGTTGACATATATTATAAAAATAATATTATTTTCTTGAATAAATACAAATATCAAAAGTACATTTATGAAGACCGAACCTAGTTACATTTCCTTCAACATCAACTACCTTACCGTTACTAGAAAATATATTTCATTTGCAATTGGAATTATATCTAGGTTCATACAAAATCATTGAGAAGGGATTGGTGTGCTACAAAGAAAATGCCTCAACCTAGTTGGATGTGCAAATTCAAACTTTGACAAAGATAAGTGCCTCCTTCAAGATACCTCACAAGTCTTGGAGCATTTCTTGGAGATCACACAAACAATTTGTTCCAACCAATTCCATTATAGAGGCAAAGTATGTGGCTACTACAGAGGAAACAAAGGAGATAGTGTGGCTAAGGAAGATACTAGAGAATTCACATGAAAAACAAATAAATGGTACCTTACTTTTGATTGACAACATCAGTGCAATGAAGTTGGCTATGAATCATAGATTACATGATCAAACAAAGCATGTCAGCACAAAGTACCATCTAATTCAACATCATGTTGAAGCCAAGGCCATTCGGTTGATACAAAGTTCCACAGGTGAGGAAATTGTAAATATCTTCACCAAAGTGCTTGGAAGATACAAGTTTGAAAATTTTGGAAAGATGCTTGGACTCACAATCACCCTTCTAAGTAGTGAATGTTAGATACCTAATCCCAAGGATTATGGTGTCTTGTAAATATTGTAAATATTATTATTGAGAAAAGTGAAGAGTCATAGGTGAAAAGAACAATGATCGGTCCTACGAGAAGATGAAACCAAAGGCCATATCAATGTATTTATGTATCGCTCACATTAATAACAAAACATGTCGAGATATTCAAGGTCGGGCTTGTTAAATAGAATTATTTTAATCTAAAAATATATACGAATTGCTACAAAAATATTCAACTTAGCAGGGAAATCTAAGGGATGATTCCCCACAACCATGGATGGCATCCGTAGTAAACTAATCTGCATACACTAATGTGCCTCCTTGAAAAATATTTGACTCAAACCTTTGTTAGCATAGAACTAGCCAAATGCCCAACATTAACGACAACCAGTGGAAATAACCTAGTCATTCTTTATCTACATTAATTTTAGTTTTGTTATATACCACTGCCACCAGTTTCAAAAACTGGCATACCTGTAGCCTCGAAACTTGGATCCTTATAAATTGAGGCCATACAGCGCCATGGTGCCATGTGTAATCAGCCTAAATTTCAAGTACATACTTGTTGGCAATCAAGAGGGCATATGTGGCTGCCAATTCTTGAGAATAGCCAATGGCCCTTTCGACCACTCTAGACCATCCAATTAGTTAAATAATCCATGTCAATCAAACAAATGGTCGTAGTAATAAAGCAAAGGCATACATTTGATGATATCAATGCCATAAGAACTCTCATTAACCAGCATTTCCGTTCAGCACAAAACCATATGCAAGGGTGGCCCATTATCATGAATAGAGCTTTCGAAATATAGGCGATATCCAAACTAAAAGTCATTGAATGTGCCAATTTATTAATGTTAATTTGTACATGACACTTTTGATGAAGATATTAAACAATATGTAAGTGTTCTGGAGGTGGTTTGTGCAGAAATGTCATCATTTTTTTCACAAAACCCAATTGACACTCACAGAAAAAGCAAGATCTAGCCAATAATGGTGATATTGATATGCCAAAAATACCTTGTAATTTATGTTAATTTCATCTCTAACCTGAAAACAAGTTATCTTTCTATGTTAATTTCATCTCTAACCTGAAAATAAGTAATCTTAAAAATAGTGTTTAGTGAGGGTGTCTACTAGTACTGTGACAAAATTGGTAAATGTCCATCCAGTTGTTGAATGCACAACCCAGGTACCAGTCTCCTCATGCTCTTTTGGAGGAATAAAACCAGTTCCCCGGCCTTTAGAATGTGCAGTATAAGCATTATAAATATGCCACTCAAAGTGCCATACTGTAAATTTATGTTTACTTGACAAGAAGATTACATTATAAATAAAATGACTCGACACATTTTTCTAGCAGATCAAAACAATGAGTCTGAGATGCTCTACATGTAGCCATGAGGCTCATAGCTACAGGAATGAAAAAATATTTTCTTCCTGAAAATCCTTGCCGTTTGAAAAAGTCATCCACCTCCAGAACCCAGAATTAAACATTCACTTAATTCCTTACGATACAACTAATGGAAATCAACCGCTGGCTATGGTTAGAAACCTAGTGCCGCATCTTTTCTTTCGATACCTTCTTTTTCCTTTTCTTGACAGCCTTGGGAATTTTCGTTTTTCGAGCTTCTCTCTTTTCTGCCTTCACCATCCTCTTATGCTCCTTCCGAGCTGCTCTTCTATCAACTTGTTGGTTTTCACTCAAAGAAGATTTGTTGTCCCCAGTTTCTGAAGCCACATCATCCTCGGAAGCACTTGAGCTACTCTGCTCAGATTCTGTTATCATATTTTCTAAATCCCTATCCAATCCTTCTCCGGATCTCTGATCAGCAGAGATTGAAACTGGAAAAGAATCTACAATCTCCCTGGCAGGCTGATCATTCACATTATCCAAGATGGCAGGAATAAGGCGCACCCCAGAAAGGTCCTCTTTCAAACCAGTAATTGTTTGATAGTATATTCCTTCAGTATTATTGCCACTGGTAATCCGATCTATATCCTTTTCAAAATCTTGTACCTGATCTAATGTTCTCGGGATGAAGGACTGCAAAATAAATAAACACCATACATAGAATTTAGACCAAACATTTTATGGTTTATCTTCCAAATGTTTCATAAACAAATTACTAGCATGATTATCAACATAGATGATAAAATATCGAGTATCGTTGACTGGCTACGAGAGAATTTCATATTGCCAGAAAAATTACAACACATTCAATGCTCCACCCATAGAATTGATTTTACAACATACTGACAGAAGCACCATTTCTCTGAGTACTATAAGGAAAGTATATCAGTACCATTAGAAAGAAACCAGACATATCATCAAGAAACCAAATATATCATCACCACTATTGTAGCAATGTGACAGGGAGCAGCAATGAAGTATGGCACAATAAAGATTTAAAATACTATTCTTTTCGTTTGTGTAGTTTTACAAGCAAGATCTAAAACATCAGAGACATTATTCATGATTGCATTGACAAAGATTTATGTAGGAGAGGAGGCATCCATCATCTAGAGTCAGTTTTTTATGACTGCAGTGAAGAAGTTTTTATGTTACAAGAAAGAGAGAAGATATCCATCATCCAGAGTCAGTCTATGATCTACATGTAGGCAAGATATGATTGGCATATTTGAGCCTTTGCATGTTAGGATGTCTACAAATATCCAGTACAGCATGTTATACAAACATTTGCTATACAAGTTCTCACTAGGCCAGTTCCTCAACTTCAGCGAGAATTTGGACAGTACCCTTCAATTTCTTTCTTGGAAAGATCCAGGCTCCACATATGACAAGATATGCATGGATGAGACTGTGCCAGATGGCCATGTTGGGCTACACAAAATTACAAATGCTGCATATGAGCCAGAGTTTGAGAGTGCCGAGTTCTTGGAGGGCATCTTGACCAAGGATTTACAAGATGCAAAAGAGTCTAGCCTGATGGGCTGTGTGATGGAGCCTTATCCTCTCTACTCAGGATCTATTGCCATAAGTGACATGACAAAGCTTCAAGCCTCTACAGAATCCAATTTACCCTCAGTACCATTCTCAGAATGAGAGAGAATGTTGGCTGAGGTTTCCCCAGCAAATGAATAACATGAACAAATATTTAAAAGAAGAAGAGGATTACATTTTCATTCTATAAAATTGTAAATCATTAACATAATAATAATTTATATTGTGTCAAATTTTAAATGTACTTGTCATGAATCTCGTAACTGTTAAATGACTCTGGTGATATCAATAAGCATATCATTTTACAATTTAAGTATTATTGTTTTATATTTTCTCTGTTCTGTTTCTAAATTGTTTATATATTTCATATTTTTATCTAAGTTACCAAGATTCGGATACAGATTCGGATCCGGATCCGGATTCGGATACGGATCCGCTAGTTTTTTGAAAAGCCAGGATCCGGATACGGCAAGTACAAACACTATAAAATATTTTATAATTTTAAAAAATTAAATTTATGTAAAAATAAAATAAAAACATATATTAATTTTTAAATATATAATTTTTATATAGAGTACCTATAAAAATAAACATTAGATATATTAGATAAATAGTATCAGAATTAATATGTTATTTATAAATATTAATTAAATTTGTATAAAATAAAAAAATTATAATTTCTGTTTAAAATTTTAAATATAAAACTTCTATATAATATTTTTAAAATAATTATTAATTTCAGATGGAAAAAATAATTATTAATTTAATATATTAAAATTAATGTATCATAATATTGAAACATTAATTACTAGTTATTATATTTAAATTAAATAAACTTACTTTATGAAGCTTTTAAAATAAACCTATAATTTAATAGTTATTATATTTAATTAAATGAAGTTACTTTATAGAACTTACTTCATCAAACTTCTAAAATAAACATATAATTTAATTAGAATATCCCAACATCCGTATCTTATAGTCTTGAAATAAAGTTTATACAATGGTTAACCACAGGTTTATAATCTTGAAATTAATGAACTCCCTTGTTAATTATTCCCATGGCTGATTTTTCCAATATAGCGTTATTCATCAGCTGACATTTTCTTTCTGGAATTCTGCGCTGAGATATAATTTGAAAATATGTGCTGACGTCAAACCATATTGCACATAGATTAATGAACTCCCGCACGGCTGATTTTTCCAATATCGGGTTATTCATCCACTGATATTTTCTTTGTAGATTCTGCGCTGAGATATAATTTGGAAATATGTGCTGATGTCAAACCATATTATAGATAGACAAATGTTGGGCGGGGCGGATCTTCGTGGATCCGGATCCGGATCCGTCTCTGATCCGGGGATCCGCGGATCCAGCCGCTGGGCCTGAAGGATCCGGTAACATAGATTTTTATATATATGACACACATTTACACTTCGGAAATGGTGTCCACATAGCCAAACACATGAACCCTGGCAAACTTGTACATACATATATGGTATTTTAATGTGTCTGTATATACACACCGCAACATAAAACCACTATCAAATAAAGCTGTCCTTAGGTATCAAATAGAACATCATGCGTGTATAAGGGTACATGGTTTATTAAGAAGAGGACAGAGGACATATATATGTGGAGTAGAGATGAATCATATTATCCGTTATATAACTATTTCATGTCATTTTATTTTCTTATAAGTGGCACTCTTGTTTTCATATAGGTACAAAAGATATCATAATAGCCATTTTCATTGCCATCTTTTCTCTGCACTGCTGATTTCCTATTCAGCCTAGTGCCCACTATTAGTGTATTTACTCTAGCTATCTTCTTGATATTGCTATTAATAAAATAAAAATATACCTGAAAACCATTATTCAATACAAAAATTAAACATAAAAGCATAGCCTTTTCCTATCATTAGTGGTTCCTTGAACAAATGTTATCAGAACTAGCTGATTCAGACAGGTTTACGGGGGGCTTCCAACCAGTTTCCCAAACTGGATTTGACCAGTTCTGTTCCAGGTTGCCATCCCTATACAAAAATTATAAAAGGGGAAAATATCCTAAAAATCAAATTAAAACCTTTTTTGCATCTATTTAATGATGTCCCCCACTCTATTCATCTCACATCCTTATCATTAAACATTTGTGAGCTTGTGAAGATTTTGATTTCTACAGTAAAGACTGCTGATTCAGAGTGCTCCTTGGGTTGATCCAGAGAACTTCTTGGGCTGATTCATGGTGCTCATCTGGAGAGTTGATTAGGGTGCTTCTTGGAGTTTCTCTTTCACCGATTGAAGGTGCTGATTATGATCTGTTCTTAGAGCTAATTCAGAGCTGCTGTTGGGCTGATTTGGATCTGATTCAGAGTGTAGATTCAAAGCTTGTAAAGGCATGTACAAAATCTTCTTATAGCCCTCATTCTCTTTACAGTAAATTTTCTATGTTTTTCAGGAAATTAAGGGTAGGGTTTTATATGCAGATTTGCTTTTGCTGCTAGAGAAATTGCCATGGCTCCCAAAGAGAAAAGGGGCCCTGCATGGAACCATTGCAAGTGGTTGGAGGTCAAAATGGTATGCAAACATTGTAAGGATGTAATAGCTGAGATAGTATACACAGGATGAAACAACACTAAGCACATGTAACAAGGAAAACAAAGACTTGCTTTAAAGCCTCCCCCAAATTCAAAGCCAAGATGCAAGCTCTTATTGAAGGCCATAAAGCAGACAAATGCAATAACAGATGCAAAAAGAGATGGGGAGAAGTAGAAGTGTACATGAATGATGATAGTGAAAACACTAGTTTTCAAGACTCCTCTCATCCTGCTACTAATTCCCTTAGAGCCCCAATCTTCAATTAAATACAAGAGGTTGATTATTGCAGACATGATCCTAAGAGGCAAAAGATTGACTCATTCTTTGTACACCTAGTTGCTAGCCCACCATAGTTAGCAAACAAAAAAAGCAGGAAAAGGAAGTTGCTTGGAAATGCATGGCTAGATAATGGTATGATGAAGACCTATCCTTCAACGCTACCAACTCCCCTTATCATCAACCTATAATAGATGCTCTATCTTCATATGGTTCAGGCTTCAAAGGCCTCGGTTTTGATCATATCAGGGGGCCATTTTTATGAAAAGTAAAACAAGTTCAAAGAATACATGAATACCTCACACAAGTTAAAGAGTCAACAAAACAGATTTCTCTATTTGATGGATGAACTAATGGAAGGTCCCACACCATTATTAATTTCCTCAGTTCTCGCCCACAAGGAGCTATGTTTCTTAAATTTATGTTCCCATATGATCAAGCGAAGGATGCCCAGTTATTATTTCTCATCTTTTGGATGAAGTAATTCTGGTGGTGGTGGCAGAGAACGCTGTGCAAATCATCACTAACAATGCCTGTAACTATGTTGAAAAGGGTAAGCTATTGGAGGACAAACCTCCCACCATTTGGTGGACCCCATATGCAACACACTGCTTCAACCTCCTACTTGAGGGCATAGACAAACTTGAGTAAAGTGTGGGAATTTCTAGTGCAATTAGGGTTAGTACAAAATTTCTGGAATTCTGATAATTACTTTTGATGTAGATATTCTTTTATCTTATTTCAATATATCATTCAATGATTGTACTTCAGAAATTCAACAGTAGAACAGTAGAGATCACAATGCACAAAAGAGAGAAAATTTACCCTAGGAAAACCCACTACGTGGAAAAACCCAGCAACCTTTTCAATAAAGAAATTATTTTTATTCAATAAGAGACACACCTAGACCTATGGTCAAACCTAGTCTTCTCCTCCAAGTTAAGTCACCCAAACTGATCTTTCACTTCGTTCTGCCTGCCTAATCCAGAAATTTTGGCCTCCCAGCAATTGTCCACTAGCCAGAATTTTGGCCCCCAAAAACTGCCCAGTAAGCCTAAACATTCTGGCCCCCCTGCAACAAAATGCCCAGAAACAGTGTGAATCACAGTGAAAGATGTCTATCCACACATGCGAGGTGATGAGAGAGGACAGAGAGAAACTCGTCCTTCTTTCTTTGTCCTTGACCTCCTTCACTTGCCTAGAAGTTGTCTTGAGTGAGGAATGGAAATCTACCAAATGAGGAGCTCAAGTTGCCTTTATTAGTAGTATATCTAGGGTTAATAGATGTGTCTCTTGGCTAGGGCCGACTTGACTTAGAGGGAAGCCAACTTGACTTGAAGGGAAGCTGACTTGTCACTTTTTGGAGCCAAAAAATTACATTTCAAAAATTCAAATTTACATCTTTTAAAAGTCGCAATGGGACTTTCACTCAAGATAATTTTTTCTCTAACTCAAGCATTTATAAATATGCTTTACAATGATAAATATAATTACATCAAGTGACCAAAAGTACATTATGAAGACCAACCATAGTTACAAATTCAACACTCCCTCTTAACTAGGGAGGTATACATAATCACTGTCATAGATGTTCAAGGTGGTACCAAACTCATGGCAATGTCATAAGCATATCAGGACTCACTCCAACAAAGTGGTCGGTCCTCAAATCTCATGGCCACCACCTAGGCCAAAATCTTGAGACCCTCAACTAGCAAGCACTCACTCACCCTTCTTGGTGAGCACTCTAGGCCAAGACCTCACTCAACCCCTTCCTGATTGGCGATCGAGTCTAGATGTTGAACCAGACCTCACTCCACCATACTCGATGTGTGATTAGGGTCCAAGACCTCACTCCACCCTGCCCGTGTGTGATCAAGGTCCAGAACCTCACTCCACCATGTCTGGTGTGTGATCAATGTCCAGGACCTCACTCCACCATTTCTAGTGTGTGATCAGGGTTCTCCTTCAAGAGACACTCAACACTGCATGTTGAGCCCTCTGGGTCTCTTGGACGCATTCTCCCTTTCGGGAGAATTTCCATCCATGTTTCAGACAAATCAGCACTCCCTCTCAATGAGGGTGGATCTCCATAGGCCCTAGCTTGTATTTGAAGCACACGAACTTGTCACTCGATAACGGCTTCATCAGAACATCAGTTGTTTTCTCATTGGTGGAGATGTATTCAAGCCTTATAGCTCTCCTTTGCACCATGTCACGGATGTAGCGGTACTTGATCTCAATGTGCTTGGACATGTCATGGAACATGGGATTCTCTGAAAGCTTTGCAGAGCTTTGATTATCGCAATGTATCACCGTCAGTTCCAAGTCTTCGTCGAATAGTCCTGTAAATAGCTTCCGGAGCCATAATGCTTCGGTACAAGCTTCATTGGATGCAACGTACTCTTGCTCAACAGTGTTGAGTGTTATTGACCTCTGCTTCCTACTCATCCACGATATCATAGCGGATCCCAAACTGAAGCATACTCTCGAGGTACTCTTGTTTTCAACACTTCCTACCCAATCTGCATATGTATATCCCTGAAGTTGTACATCCATGTTTGCAACATATTTAAAACCATAATTCATTGTACCACACAAATATCTCAATACGTGCTTTGCTACAATCTAATGGTCATGTGTTGGTTCTATCTGGCACTAGCTCAAAGTGTTCACAGCAAAGCAAATGTTCGGCCCGGTGTTAACCAAATACATCAACATACCAATCAGTTGCTTGTAAATAGATGGATCTACCAAACTGGAGTCAGAGCCTCTTAACTTCTTCAGGTTAGTCACCATGGGAGTCGCCATGGATTTGCAATCCATCATTCTGAAACTATGAAGGATCTTTATCACATACTTCCCTTGACCGAGGAAGACTTCACCGGGTTTATGCCATACATCTAATCCCAAGTAATAGTAATAATAGGTTCACAGGTGCATTCTTCACAACCTTTAAGAAAAGGTTTGGATCTACTTCACTTTTGGTAAATTCCAGTCTTGTCAAATAACTGTCAATATGGGCATACCAAGCTCTTGGAGCTTGCTTGAGTCCATACAAGGCATTTTTCAACCTGCAAAAATGAGACTCATTTCCATATACCTCTAATCCTTGAGGTTGCTCTTGTTGAAGAATGTAAATAGTGTCAGTGTTCATAATTGTATTTGTCAAAAGGAATTTTTATTATTAAAGAAAATGACTTATTAAAGCATGGATTTCATGCTTGGGTCAATGTTTTATAGGTTTTGTCTTGAATCAATAGAGTCATTTTCATTTCTATTAGACCCTTCATGGGCTTTTGTATCATGTAAAAAGAACTATTTTTGAGTCAAAAAGGTCATTTGTCACCTCCACACCAAGTCGGTCAAGTCCTCATGAAGTCTGCCTAAATTAGGGCAATTCGACCCAACAGAAAGGCTATATATAGAGAGGTCGCTCGACCTATTTGGAGCACTCATTCATCAAGTTCGATCTATAAGAAGAATAAGCAAAAAAGAAGAGCGAAGTAGCTAGAGAAGGAAAGAAGAAGTTGGGCAGACCTAAAACGAGTTCTTGGTCTATCTATCTCTCACACATGCAAAGTTTATGGGTTGTCGCTGGGGTCGAAATTCGGTATCTACTACAAGTCCGAAATTTTGTAACTGGGGCCTGAAAATCTGTAGCTAGGAGGCCAAAATTCTAGATTGAAGTTGTTGTTGGGAAGCAAACATTTGGAGATTTTAGCAAGGGTCATCAACGAGGAGGAAGGGTTGACTTGGTGATTGGAAGAGGTATTTGTCTAGGTTTAATGGGTCTTGTATTGTCTCATCTTGGTTTGAATCTACTAGTGGAAGTGTTGGACTAGATTTCCCCTTGGAGGGGTTTTTCCCTGGCTGAGTACCTACATCTTATGTCTCTTGTTCTTGTGGTCTTCATATACATTTAATTTGGTAAGTGCTTGATGAAAGATAAACTAATAAAGAAGCAAAAGAAGCCAACATAACTCACAAGTAATTATCAAGAAAGAGGAATCAAACCCTAATTCCTATAAGCATTGATTTCTCAACATGGTATCAGAGCTAAGGTGGAAGAAGGTTGAAGATCACTTTGTTGGCTATCATTTGAAGAAGGGAAAAGCAGTGTTGGAAGGAAAGGTTACTCCCTCAATGGCAAGTTATTTGAAGATGGGTCTCAATATCATGAAAATTGTAGGAAGATGGATTGGAAGGATCATCTACAATCTATCTAGGAGAGTCAAGAGTGAAGGATTCTTGGTTGCACTTACAGGTACACTTGATGATGACAACGCATGGATTATTGATAGTGGAGCCTCAAGACATATGACGGGAGAAAGTGGGCAACTTCATACTCTATCAAGGGAATCATCATCACATGCAGTGGAGCTAGGAGGCAACAACAGTTATGCAATCAAGGGCCTTGGATCCACATCATTGAAGTTGGAAAGTGGAGAAAAGCTACACCTCAACAACATCCTTTATGTCATAGGTTTGAAAAGAATTTACTTTCCATTTCTTGTTTAGAAGATAAAGGAGATAAGGTTGCTTTTGTAGATGGAAAACTTTTGGTTTGGGTAAAGGATTCAAATATTGAAAAAGAAAAAGATTATTTGGAGTTCGTGAAGGAAGACTATATAGAGTTATAACACCATCTCCTCAAGCCCTAGTTCACATGAAGATCAATCCTATTGAAGTTTGGCATAGACGATATGAGCATATTCATTACAAGATAATACCCTCTCTTAGTGAAATGGTAAAGGGCATCCCTAACATCAAGGAATATCATGAAGGAGTATGCAAGGGATGTGCTTTGGGAAAGAATACTAGGAAACCTTTTACAAGTAGTGATACAAGTTCTAAGGAGATATTAGACCTCATTCATTCCGATGTGTGTGGGCCAATGTCTAATAAATCTCTTGGATGCCATATTTACTATGTGACCTTCATTGATGATCACTCTAGAAAAACATGGCTCTATCTCCTCAAGACAAAGGACAAAGTATTTGAAAAGTTCAAGGAATTTTGATCCGAAGTCGAGACCTTAACTGAAAGAAAGATAAAGACTTTGAGATCCAACAATGGAGGGGAATACACTTCAAAAAAACTTGTAAAGAAGTAGGTATTAAGAGGGGGCTCATTGTTCCCTACAACCCTGACCAGAATGGAGTAGCATAACGGAAGAATATAACCATTGAAAAATGCATAAGGGCCATGATATTTGATCAAGATCTACCAAGTTTTATATGGGGAGAAGCAACCATGACAGCGGTATACATACAAAATAGAAGTCCACATAGAAGCCTTGATAATATGACACCCGAAGAAGCTTTCACAAGGAAAAATCCATGTGTCGACCATCTCTGAACCTTTGGGTGTCCCGCATACATTCATGTTCCAAAAGACAAGCGAAAGAAGTTAGACTCTACAAGTATAAAAGGTATCTTCATTGGTTAGAATCTACATCAAAGAAGGAAGACAAATCAAAGTTAGCAGGGATGTTATATTTGATGAAAACCATGCCTACAAAACATCCAAAGATATACCAATCGAATTTGATGAAGATGTACTATTATTTGAAGAAGAAGAGCAACATGACAAGGCGCATACAAACCAAGAAGAAGAAGAAGGACCAAGTGAACCTATTCAACCTATAGTCATTCCAGAAACAACGAAGAGGCAAATTGGTTAAAGCTACACTTGAAGATGTCGAAGGACATGGAGCAACTAAAGGAACTTTCAGAGAAAGCAAAAGACCGAAGAGATACTCAAGATATGCAGCATACATGACAGAACCATCTACCTTTGAAGAAGTTGTTAACCAAGAAGAATGGAAGAAAGTGATGCAGGAAGAATATCAATCCATCATGAAGAATGGGGTCTGGGAAATCATTCCTAGACCTAGTGACAAATCATTTGTCACTTCCAAATGGATTTACAAAATCAAACATGTCGTTGATGGAAGCAGAGACAAATACAAACCCAGATTTGTTGCAAGGGGTTTCTCGCAAAAGAAAGGAATAGATTATGAAGAAACCTTTGCTCCTATTGCCAGGTATACTAATATTATATCTTTGGCTTTGCTAGCTGCTACTGTGGGATGGAATGTCCATCACATGGATGTCAAAACAACATTTCTAAATCGAACCATTGATGAAGAAGTATATATTTAACAACCGGAAGGCTTTGAGATAAATAGCAGGGATACTCATGTTTGCAAACTCAAGAAAGTTCTATCTAGCCTGAAGCAAGCTTCTAGGGCTTGGTATGAAAGGATGGATGTATATCTCTTAAGGATTGGGTTCATCAAAAGTTCTGTTGATGCAAACCTCTACATAAAAATAGTGAAGAATGAATCAGTCATTATAATACTATATGTGGATGATTTGTTTATTATAGATGTGGAGCGCAAAATTCTAGAATGCAAGAAAATGTTGGCAGTAGAATTTGAAATGAAAGATCTGGGACTCATGCATTATTACTTGGGCTTGGAAGTTTGGCAAAAACCTGGTGAGATATATCTTCATCAAGGTAAGTACATAATCAAGATGTTACAAAAGTTCGGTATGATGGATTCCATGCCTATGACCACTCCCATGATCACCAATATCAAGAAGTTGAGAAGCTCTAGCTCTAGTCTCGTCGATCCTACAAGCTATCATAAGTTGGTGGGCTCTTTGATGTACTTGGTGAATACAAGACCTGGTATATGCTTTGTTGTAAATATTCTTAGTCAATTTTAGTTGGAGCCTCGGTGTGACAATTGGAGAGTTGCCAAGCATATCTTGAGTACCTACATGGTACAATTCATTACTGCCTGAAGTATGATGGAATGGAAGTTAACAGGTTTTACCAATTCCGATTGGGCTGGTAGTGAGACTATTGGAAGAAGCACTAACGGTGGTTGTTTTAGTTTGGGATCTATAATGATTTCATGGATGAGTAGAAAACAAGATCATGTAGTAGTGACGAAGCAGAATATGTTGCTACATGTGAAGTAGGAAAAGAAGTTGTTTGGTTAAGAAAATTCTTGTCAGATTTGTTTGGAAAGCCTCTAGATCCTACAGTTATTAATTGTGATAATCAAAGCAACATCAAGATGTTTGAAGACCTTGTATTACATGCAAGAACGAAGCATATCAATAACAAGTACCATTATTTTAGAAGCTTCGTACAAGATGGGGTCATGAAGCTACAATATATTACGACGGATGAACAGGTAGCTGACGTATTGATGAAATCTCTTCCCAATAAGAAATTTGAATATTTCAGAAGCATGCTTGGATTGGTTGATGTTACAGATTTAGTTGATAGAGAGCACTGAAGCATCTTGTAGCAATAAGATGCTTGGGAGGACATCTTGTCGGCCTATGTGTTGACGTCTAGATCCTAAAGTAGCGAGGATAGTGTTGGTCATGGATCTCCAACTTTGGATATGCACCTCGATCCCTAGGTTGGTGTTAGAGCTTAAAAGCCTAAAAGTACATAGAGAAGCTAAAGCTTGAGTACACCTTAGTCCTACCCGATTAGAGTAACTTGGTCAAGTATCTAATTTGTAGCACTTGTGTACTAGAACTCTTTATCGTTCATATCATTTTGAGATCTTCCATGTACCATTATATATATGTAGTTATGAATACCTCCCTAGTTAAGAGGGAGTGTTGAAGAATGTAACTAGTGTCGGTCTTCATAATTGTATATGTCAAAAATAAATTTTATTATTAAAGAAAATGACTTCTTAAAGCATGGATTTCATGCTTGGGTCAATGTTTTCTAGGCTAAAGGCTCCATTGAAGGCTTCTAGGTTTTGTCTTGAGTCAATAGAGTCTTTTTCATTTTTATTAAACCCTTCTTGGACTTTTGTATCATGTAAAAAGAATTATTTTTTAGTCAAAAAGGTCATTTGTCACCTCCACACCAAGTCGGCCCTGTCCTCATGAAGTCAGTGTAAATTAGGGCAATTCGACTCAGCATAAAGGCTATATATAGAGAGGCAGCGCTCACTCATCAAGTTCGATCTATAAGAAGAAGAAACAGAAAAGAAGAGAAAAGCAGTTGGAAAAGGAAGGAAGAAGTTGGGATGACCTAAAACGAGTTCTTGGGCTATCTATCTCTCACACATGCGAAGTTTATCGGTTGTTGCTGGGGTCAAAATTCTGTGTCTACTACAAGTCCAAAATTTTGTAGCTAGGGACCAAAAATCTGTAGTTGGGAGATTGTTCTAGACTGAAGTTGTTGCTGGGACACTGACACTTGGAGACTTTGGCAAGGGTCATCAACGAGGAAGAAGGGTTGCTTGGTAATTGGAGGAGGTGTTTTTCTAGGTCTAAAGGGTCTTGGATTGTCTCATATTGATTTGAATCTAGTAGTGGAAGAGTTGGACTGGACTTTCCCCTTGGAGGGGTTTTTCCCTAGATGAGTGCCTACATCTTATGTCTCTTGTTCTTGTGATCTTCATATACATTTAATTTGGTAATTGCTTGATGAAAGATAAACTAATAAAGAAGTAAAAGAAGCCAAAATAACTCACAAGTAATTATCAAGAAAGAGGAGTCAAGCCCTAATTCCTATAAGCATTGATTTCTCAACATCTCTATGTACACCTCTTCCTCCAATTACTCCATTGAGGATAATAGTCTTTTACATCCATTTGGTGTAGTTCCCATCCCATAGAAGCAGCAAGTGAAATGATGGATCTAATGGAGGTGTAACTAGCCACTGGAGCAAAAGTCTCGTCATAGTCTTCTCCCTCTTTCTGGGAGAATCCTCTAGCCACAAACCATGCCTTATATTTGCTAATGCTCCCATCTGCAACATGCTTAATCTTGTATATCCACTTGGAAGTTACTACTAACTTCCCTTCGGGCCTTGGCACACTTTCTGAAACGTCATTCTTCATGATCGATTGGTAGTCCTCATTCATTGCTTCCTTCCACACCTACTAACTAGTTTCTTCTTCGTAGGTGGAAGGTCCGTCATCAATGAGGTCCGTCATGAGAGCGGCATAGCTAGAGAACATCTTAGGTTTCTTTACCTCTCTAGATATGCCATCAGGAGTTGCATGTTCTTCCGCCTCTTCTAATGTGGATTTGAGCCATGCTGGTCTCACCTCTTCTAAGGTTGAGTCACCACCTAATATTTGGGAAACATTGGGAAAAGTAAGAAGGGAAGGAGGGAGAGAATCACTAAGCTAATTGTGATTTAATATTATTGATGTTCATATGGTTGTTATAGATTGATCATATACTTAATTTAGGTAAATTTATAAAAGAACATTAACTACAATGGATGGAAAAGAATACAAGTAAAAGAAATAATAATTAGATTAATTTCCCCTTCGCTTTTGGTATACTTGAAAAACTTAAAAAATATATATATATTTTTTATCTTATTGGATGAAAATCAATGTAAATGACAAAAAACAAATATAAGGTTTATTCCTAATTCCTTATGATGTTAGAGCAAGTCAAAGGAAAAGAAAAGGCTGAATTACTTTCCTATGTATGATAGAGAGCTTAACTATGTGGATCTAACCATGTATATTGAGCCAAATGTATCCCCCTTTTATTGCATGTAAATTAGGCAAGTAGCATTAATAAGGAATATAAATGAAAAAAAAAAACACTTGCAATAAGAATGCTGCAAAATGGGGCTAAGCATAAAAGCTTACGAAATTGGACTCATAAATGGAGCTTTCCTACTAAAGATAAGGAGTTCCCATGGCACCAAAAGTGAGAATATAACTAAGTTAGGAAATATTTAAAATGTAAAGAGCCCAAAAATGCTTAATTATGCTAGAGAGATTAAGTAGCAAAAAATATTTGATTGGCACATGAGACCAAGGTCAATGTCATGGGAGATCAATTAATGTCCCAAAAGTGATCAAGTATAGGTAAGGGATCTATATTCATCTAATTCAATCATGGGATAGAATTTAAGGTTTGTGATGTCACCATGTTAGTGTGTATAATTAATTGTAGTCATCCTTGGATGGATGGGAATTGGTATAAACAATGCATGATAAAAAAGTATATACAAAAGGATTTAAGTAAAGTTAAAATAAGATGCCCCTGGATGGAGTGTCGGGGGAGGGGGGTGTCGGGGGAGAGGGGGGGGGGGGTAAGGTCAGTGTCCCACCATGCATACATGGCAAAGGATGTAGCCATGCCCCTCCCCAATTCCATCATGATTACTTCATGCATAAGGCTAGTAGATTTACTGTTGTATATTATTCCACTGTGCAAAGTAGTCTTGTTGTGATACTTGGATTGGTAGTGTCAGTGATTTAAGATTCTATCCTAGACTTCAATATCGTGGAAAAACAACACTAATACTTAGATATTTAGGTTAGAAAGAACATTTTGAATAAAGCAACATATTAACTTTTAAATGAAGTTAATACCATCAGTTTGGTTCCCTCTCTCATTTTGGTGATCTGCAATTTGTGCTATTGTTATGTGCATTCTGTAGTAAACCTTTCAAGTTTAGCAATGCCCTGAAAATAATGCAATATTCCAGCTGAATAGACAACTAGCACTGACTTCATAATGGTCGAGACCTTACTTCAAAAAGAGCAAAAATACTTCACCTGAACAAAAACAGCTTCAGCAATTTCATCCTCTGCAGAGGACTGCATACCCCTAGTCCGGATTTTCTGTTGCATCTGTAATCATGTAATGACTTTGAATTATCAAAAACAAGTTCTTCAAATGAATCAAATCCAAAGACAAAAATGCAATTAGGAAGTAACCTTTTCAAGATAATCATCAATATCTTCATCCATAATTGATGGATCAACAACAAAATCAAAAAGCTCGCGGACAGCCATAACTGCTACTCCATTTTTCTTAAAGAAATCCTGCATCATACAAGAGAAACGTCTTTCCACAAATACAACTCCACAAGAAATACATCAAACCTCCAAACAGTGTATCAAATTAATTTTGAATTCTTCAATGGACTTACAGAGACATGAAGGCAATCCTCACGCAAAAAGTCTAACGCACGTGGATGATCAAGGTCTACAGACTGAGAAACATCAATACAATACAAATGACCCTGGAAGACAAACACAAAACAACTAAATTTTTCAAGCACGTTACCAACCTATCATATCTAGGAGTCACTGAATAGAACAAAGCCAAAGCATTGATCATTTTAATTAACTTGCTATTTGAACAAGCATGAAATTCATGAAAAAAAGAGACCGCATCGGCACTTTATATATAATAAAAACAATCATTTAGCATACCTCATGATAAAGAATATTGTATTCACTTAAATCTCCATGCACAAGTTTGCATTTCTGATATATGGTACGCATCATGATGACAACCTGTCTCACAACGTCCAAAAATACTACTTAAAAACACAACCACAAAAACTTACAAATAACCCTATCAAATGAGGTGAAATAGGGCGGAATTGAACATTACAAAAATTGAAATAGAACAAAAACAATGCTCTCTTAAAAACATAATTACTTTCTTTATTAACATTCAACAATACTTTCAGGATCATCAAGAAAATTTTCGTAACTATTAGAAATTGCATCAGAATCGGCAGTACAAATCTGTACACCCAATAATATAATATGTTAAAATATATTAATATAAACTACGAAGAAATTTGCAACCATAGTATTTGAATTTAGAAGTGTTACCACTAGATCATGCAAGGCCTTGGAGATAATGCAGCATTGTCACATTTATGGATGCGTAATTCATTATTCTTTATTATGAAGACTTTTCATGCATATTCACATTCTCCAAGACATATTTGCATATTTGGTGGCATGACTTTCTTCATGGACACAATTCACATTTCATGAGGCACGTTCTGCATATTTCAAGGCATAAGCGGACATGTTGGCAATACTTATATGGCACTTGGATATGTTGGAGAAATGGGAGGTTTACAAGTTAAATTCGATTGCCCCTTTGATAATTGCTTGTGAATATGTTTAGCCATTTTATTACTGTTTATTATGTTTCTTCATCAAAAAACTGTCAAAATCATACATCATGAAGATCACAGAAAAAGGTAGACACAAGATATAGGCTCCAAGCCAAGGCAAAATCCCCCAAGGGGAAAACCCAGAAAAGTTCTTCTCATCTTATAGAATCAGATCAAATGAGAAATCCAAGACCTTAATAACCAAGACAATCCTCCACAAATGTCCCAAGTCGTCCCTCCATTCTCCTTATTAGAAGTCATGATACTGTTCATTTAGAAAGTCCTCAAACTGTCCTCAAGAAGCCAGATATACACCTTCAGCATAAGCCCAAACTCTGTCAACTGTTTCATCTTAATACCGAGATAAAACCAGTCTTTTCCTTACCAATAGAACCTCAGATATTATGATATAACAGCCTCAAACTTCCATCCTGTGTGCTTCAGTGTTTTGATCCTATGTGTCTTCAGATATTCGGACTGTGTGCCTCAAGAGTTTCCAGAGCATATATCATACAGCTCACATAGATCAGGCTTCTTCTGCCTCAGAACTTCATATCGTCTCACCTAAAAACTTCGTGCTATGTCACTTAAGAGGACCACCGAATTTCATTGCCAATGGATGCCAATATATAAATGTTTCCATAAACAAATGGACACGTCCTTTCAGAAAGCCGACATGATCTCCAGGAGGGCCGACTTGGACTTTTGGGAGCTAAGTTAAATGATACGGGGAAATGGGTACGGGTACAAAACGTGATCCCCTACCCCCCCAAATTTTGGAAACAGGGAAACACGATATATATATATATATATATATATATATATATATATATATATATATAGGACATTTAAGAAATGTTATGTGCAATCATAAAGTATACATGATACATTATTACATTATGATTAAATTGTCCAATGTCATTGCATAAACTATACGTCTATCAATTTTACATGATGATGAAACATACTAGCATCACATTTACTCATGAATGATCACATACTGAAAGCAGTAATATCCAAAAATAACCTTGATAAATGAGGTTTATTATAAATATATATCCAAAAATCAACCTTTATATATGAGGTTGCAAGTACAATGCTACATCAACAAGTATCAAACTGTGGACAATTAACACATATAGACTATAAAGACTAATAGTCTTCAATCCTCATTCTCATCATCATAATCCTCAGCAAAAATAGAAGAAGAAGCATGCTCAACAGTGGATGGTGGAGCAGAAGAAGATGATTGGCCAATTCCACTTCTAGGCTCTCAATCCTCAATATCCAGGGCAGCAAAAGAGAGCTCCAAATCAAGAGTTTCTAGAACCACATCTCATTCTTTAGAAGGACCACTGTTATATTCTAGACTCCTACAAGATGCAAGGCGAAGTTTGGAGTGCACATGAACAAAATCCTTTGCCTTCTGTGATCCCAACCTATTGCACTTCACAGAATGAATAAAACCATAGGTGCTTCAATTCCCTTCTGTTGATGAAGAGCTTGCCAATTGTGAAAGAACATGAATGGAAAGGTTTTGCAAATGTACACCATTTGCTCCATGACAAAACGACCACCTCACTGGATTCATGGTGCTTCTCTCCTCCAACGCTGATATATCTAAATAATCATCTAATCCTACAGCAAAACTGGGAAACTCTTCCTTCACCTCCCTGTGTAGATGAGCTGGAAACATTCTCATAAGGGCTTTTCTCACCCCATTAGCCACCTCGCTATCCTTATGGGGTGCGTTCCTCTTCCCATTGCTTTGAGCAATAAGCACTTCATCATAAAATCTCAGGTTCAGGGAATGTGCTAAAGGGCGCAATGGACTGTTGAAATTGTTCCAACTATCACCAATCATTTTCTTAATTAAATCAGCAAAATGAGCATCAACAATAAAAGTTGTGGAGACTCTTGTGAAATGATTTACATAGTTTTCTCAACCATGGTATCCATGCCATCATATACCCTCCTAAGAAAGGTCAATTTGTGTCAGCATTCTAAAGAAGCTCAAATGCAAGGGTTGTGAACTTTAGCAAGAAATCTATCTCGCTCCACCACTCCTCATCAAGGCACAATCTATACACCACATATCCCTGCTCTGAATCTGCTTATCTCCACTCAGCGCAAAGTTGACTCACCACCATAGAAACTAATGGTTGCTTAACCTCAACAAGGCGGCGCACCATTAGAAAGTTTGAGGCATATCTTGTCTCAACAACTTTTAACAACTCCAATTTGGAGTACTCCTGAAATATTGCTTGAGATTGGTGGTGGTCGTTGATGAATTTAATGATCTCTCTTGCTTCCCCTGTGATCTCTTTTATCCATGGAACTTTATTATTGATCTCCTCTAAGATCAGATTTAGATTAAGGACAATGCAGGGTGCCGAAAAAATGTGGTCATACCTCCCCTTAATAATTAAACCTGCAACTTTGCAAATTGGTGCTTTATCCATGATAACTTGCACCACCTTGTTGGGCCCTATTTGTTCAATAGATTTTATTAAAACATCAGCAATGAACTGTGCATATTTTACCTCTCCTGAGAAGTCTTTTGCCTTTAAAAACATTGCTCCCTTTGGTGAAGTGGCAATGATATTTATCAATGGCCTATGCCTTGTATCTTTCCATCCATCTGAGACTATACTAAACCCAGAGCTACTCCAGGAACAATGAATCGGTGATAAGATATCCTCCACAAGCTCCTAATTTTTGAGAAGTTGAGTTCTAACATTTTCATATTTGGCCCCCTTGTACCCTATGAGAGCTTTGTTAACTGCCTTTATCATATCTTGCTAGTAAGCAAACTGAACAACATTGAATGAGATACCACACGCATAGATGCACCTAGCCACTCTAGGATCAACTTCTCCTCTCGTTCGCACATTCACCAATTTAACAATTATGCTCTCTTGAATTGAAGCAAATGCCCCTCTCGTATTTTTAGATGGTGGTAGTTGTTGTTGAGTTGCTTTCCTCTTCCTTGCTTCAACCATAATCCTTGGCTCAATGTTTGGTGGAGCTTGAGGAGTAGCATTAGCAAGCTCTTCATGCCTTCTTTTAAGTCCATTAACCTCATCTTGCTCTCTTTGATATGCCCTCCTCACCATTGGGTCTGTTGTTTTTGGGCAACCTGCAATCCTCTATCCTCCTCCATGCAAAAGATGTGCCTTCACTCTTGGGTAGGAGCGAATTACTACAACGGTTACATCGCCATTCCCATGGGCCACCACCTGCACATCTTTCAACCCCTGAACATGCCTCCAAAGAGGATAATAATAAGCCCTCTGGTCGGACTTGGGGGCTGAACTTGCACCCTATGTCACACAGTTCGAGTTCGAATTCGAGTTCGACAACGATTAAGTTCGATTCGAATTCGAATTTTCCGATCAGGTTCGAATGAGGTTCGGCATTAGGTTCGACTATACATATTTTTCAATATATATATATATATATATATATATATATATATATATATGACTAGTTACTGAACACAACCTCGGTTGCTTTTAAGATTGCAACGCTAAAGGGGCACTGATTCAAAGAAGTTTTGAAATTCTACTAATTAGTCAATGGCACGGGTCTTTGGGAAAATAATTTACTAAACATGAAAAGTCTACATGTGCCATGTCCGATTGGTTTTTATTTTTATTTAAAAAAAAAATAAGGTTCTGTGGTTTTTTTTCAATAAATAAAATAATGTTTTGTGACTAGTGTTTTAAAGATTAAAATAGTTATATAAATAGATGGTTGATAAATGCGGATGGTATGATTGGAAAAGTGATCAGGTGATTAGTATGACTGGAAAAGAATATTTTATTTATTATTTTTGGAGCTAAAATGATGATTTTGGTTTATATAAATTATCAATATTTTGTTTGAACTAATGGAATTTGTTCACTAACTAACTAAAAATAAAAAGCAAAATAACTATTTAACACTTTTCAAATATCTCTTTTCATTCGGATTATTCAAATATTTTACCATTTAACCCTGATGACTTCAAAACCTTATAGGTGAAGGCATAGTAGCAAAGGAATATATATCAAAATTCTCGATTCCACAATTCTTATCCTGTGAAAGACGATTCCTTTACCTCTTCCATCGATAATATTTCAATTTTAATTTTTTAGTTTTTTCGCATAATATATTTTTGCTTTTTCCAAATATTCCGATTTTTAAAATGTCCAAATATTTTCTCAGTTAACTTCTTGGGCTTGTATTCAAACTGAATTCTTCCTTTAAAGAAATGTCTAAATTTGATTTTATGTTATCTATTTGCTTTATAAAATGATAACACAAAGAAATATTATATATACACGGAAGAAATTCAATAATGTATGAACTTTATATATGTTAAATTTAAAATTGATTTATTTATTAATAATTTTTATTTTTATTATATTTAAATAAAAAATAAAATATTAAGAAAATATAATAGATTAAAATATTTTAAAATTCTACATCAAAATTTTGTCTTTTTAAATTGATTTAAAAAATTATTCATTTTTCAATTAATTTTAAAAATAGTTTTCATTACAAAATTTTAAATTTTAAATTTTATTATTTAAAAAAAACAAACTAGTTGCATTTCAAAAATCTTTAAAAAACTAACTAGTAGCATTTCAAACACACCTATAATGATTATGGAAAAAAAATTGTGCAGACTCCGTCATTTTTACATAAACTTCCCCGCAATCGAAGAAGTAAACCCTTATCCTTCAAAATAAATCCAAATCCTCCAGTGTTTACGTTGGAAACCAGAATGCTTAGTACTTTGGAACTACATGATCCAAAAGTCCGCGCCTTGGATCTTAATAGGGTTGTCCTCGTTTTTCATTTGCGTTTGAGTCATAGCAATTCAGCTACTTGTAAGTGAAGCTATTAAACCCCTGGTTTTTTTTCTAAAACCGTCAACAAAACCGTCAAGGAAAACCGCCGAACCTGAAAAAATCGTTTAAGTTCGCGATTCGGTTAGATTAGGTTCGTGAGGTTTGTTGAAGTTCGATAAAGTTCGATGAGGTTCGAGTTCACCTTGAGGTTCGACTTTCAGGTTCGCCGAACCTGAACGAACCTCAAATTTTTTTTACAGGTTCGCCGAATTTCGAACCTGAAGCTTCAGGTTCGCCGAACCCTGTGACTTAGCTTGCACCTTGGTTGGAAGCCATTGCTACAAAAATAAATTAAAAAAAAAAAAAAAACAAATTTGTAAAGAAAAAACTTTTTTCACATTTTTGCAAGCATAAACCCTGAAAAAATACAAACAGTGGGAAAAAACTAAGAAAATGAATGTTTCTTACCGAAACTAATTTTTTATAGTCGAAGTTACCCCAAATTCTACAAAACACAAGACAAAGATGGTTGTAGTTAAGCCAAAAAAAAATGTCGTAGTCGGAAACTCCCCACTCTGAATTTGCTTGTGAAATCTCCTTTTCTTCTTGTTAAAATCTCCTTTGTTCACTGTTGCAAACACCCTAGCTGAAACCACTACTCTCTTCCTCTTTCCCCTTTCTAAGTGAAACGACTTGCTCAATTTGTGTGATGAGTGAATGATGCAAGAGTCTTTTGATAACTTGCGAGAGACATCTAGAAACATCCACACATTATTATAAATGCCAAATAAAAATATTAAAATGAAAAAAGAAAAAAAACGATAAAAAAAACATGTTAATTTGTCAAAAACGTGGTCATACGGCCCTGAAACACATTTTAGCCTTGTGAAACGCCCCTGTATGGCCTGAAACATGTTTTAGGGCCATACCAAACACGTTTCAATGTTTCCATTTCGTTTTTTGCCTAAAATACCTACATGCCCAGTGTTTCCTGCAACATAGTTTGCGGGACAATTTTAATATTTTTAATTCAACAATAATTTCTTTTATTTTTCTTTCAAACGATCCAAAATTACTTTGACTCAATAAACCTAGGGGCATGAAATGCATGCCTTGTTTAGAAAAATAATAATAGCAAAATTTACTTTTCTTCTTTTTCTTTGTATTAGCAAAATTCATTTTGACACAATTATGAAGAACGAACTTAGTTACATTCTCCAACACTCCCTCTTAACTAGGCAAGTATTCATAATTGTACAACCGGTACAAGGATACTCATGAAATATTTTCATAAGAACAATCGGATTGATAAGCCATTCTCAAGCATCAACATCATAACCAGCATTGTCAAACATAGCGTTCCCCACCACCTGTGGGTGATACCCATCGGAGAAACAATTTCTCCTAGATGGTCCTTAGTCGACGGCCAGCAGCCCCTTGCAACTGCCAAATAGCTCGATGTGCCACTATCTCTGCCACCTGAGTCAGCCATACGCTCCCTCTTCCATCTATTATGATCATATGTTTGAAGGTGGGCCTTCCACCCTCAAAGGTATGGTTTTTCATTATGTAATTGAGTATTTTTGTTTACTTATCATGGATATGTTTGGGCATGGGTTAGTGGGGTGGGCTTGATTTGTACTCGTCTCCCTTGTCCAATTTGACGGTTAACTTTGTATCCTAGTCCCATGGGATCTCTTTCATTGGCTACTAGCTTTAGGGGTGGCACTACATGGGAAACCCCGATTTTGGTTGCGTGGTCCCACCTCCCGACACCATACACATCACTCCCCTCTGCTTATTATAAGCCCATTCACCATATTTCCCATCGAGGTCCACATTTGTCCATTGGGTCCACAAGGAATTAGCCTCCCCTTCCCCTTGTCCACACTTTGGATCGGGCCTGGAATAATTCCCCAGAGGTTGATGTAGCTAAAAGAAAAGAAAAAGCATAATTTTGCCACACTCATTAGGAAATTTACCATAAAATGCAAAAGATGGCCAAGACATTCAAATTTAGCATGTGGGCAAAAGCCTAACAACAGCTCTACCCCTTGCATCGTGGCCATCACCCTGGTTCCAAGGGCCCCTTATATTGGCCCCTTACATCATTAAGGAACCCATGATTGTCCCAACCCCTAGTGGGTGATGAATTGCCTCACCCTAAAGGGGTATTCACTGCTATATCTTACATATCATGCTCTCATCCCTTGAAGCCCTGAGCAGTTACAAAACAAAAATATATAGAAGGAAAAAAGGCATATGAAGAACAGCGGAAAAACAATGGTCGGGGTAACTCATGTAGCACAATTGCTCCCTCCTACATTCATATACCTAAGTGTGGGTTTTCCTTATTTTAGCTACCCTTGTACTGTGGCATGTGGCTTGGAGCCTTCCCCCAATGCCCACTCCATTCCATCATTATTTCAGATACCACCTGCCATTTGATGGATGTACCATGGACATGTCACGCCCTTATAGGTTGAACCACCTAATAGGGTCCTTGGTTAACCTTCTTCTTGAACTTGGAGATGCTTGTACCTTCTGAAGCCCATTATGGAAGGGCATGCCAATGTGAAGTGTCCACTTGGTTCCATGTTTTGTAAGCTCATTTACTCAATTACATTAATGTTTGGTTATACTAGAAGGTGAGGGGACACATTGGATCTTATAAAAGATTACAGGTGGGTGTTCCTTTGGGTTTGGTCTCCCTATACGAGATCTGAGCCCTCCAAAGGAACATATTGGCATTTGTAGGGTGAGCGTTGAGAGCCACGAATCTCCACCATAGCAGAGAGCAGATTGACACTTCATGGGATCCTTCAATTCCACTTATTGCTTGTTCGTGTTCTACCTATTGGACGATGATGATGCACTAGGACCACCTTGCCCAGCCGGCTCCACTCCTACACCACACACTTGACAATTGATTCAAGGCCCAGATGAGGATGTGTCTCGTCATCAGAGACAATGGGAGCGCTTGCATCATTCTTCCAACCCTTACAGGTGGGATACAAGCTTGTTCGATCCATTTGGAGACCCACAAGGATGTTTTGTGCGCCCATAGCTACTTGGGGACACCACAGGTCATTTGCTTATATATCAAGGGGCCACCCCCTTTATCACTATGTTTGTAGCTCATTCATTCATCTTGGCATACATTGGACTGCACTAGGCCTCCTCAATGGCCCTTAGACCTAATGTATCTATTATTTTTCCCTCTTGAGAGGCTTATTTTGTATTATGGAGCTATCTTGGTGGGCTTGTCACCAAGGAATGTTATTTTTGCACATTATTTTATTAGTTGGGGCATTATTAGGCCTTATAAGGCAAATCGAACCCCTTAGGGAGGATATATATTGATGTGATGATCGTTTCATTAGATCATCACTAGGATTTGGATTGGTATCTCTTCTTTAAAATTCTGCATAAGCTATTAAGGACAAATTGACAATTAGTGGATGCATTTTAATGTTTGGATTGATATTATTCTATTTGGAGCTTCTCTCTTGCAAATATAATGGATGCATATACTTCTTTTTCTGCAATGTAAATTTCTCTTTCATGCAAAATTTTCAATTTATGTTTAATGTATGGAATACTACATCATGATGCTGCTTGTGCTCTAAATTTATGCGAATATCTTGAATCATCTAGTAGTCTTGATCTATTGAATGCGTTAATTCATTGGGCATGAAAAGTGAACGTTCCTAGGGGTAATCATGGAAGGTTCACCCTCAAAACTCTATTAATTTGTCAACTCGTAGTATAAATCCTTGTTGTAGTTGCATAGCTGCTTCACTAGGGCATGTGAAGTTGTAATCGTAGCTGCTTCCACCTCAATAACCTCCATTGTAAATCAAAACTTTCTTGATTTATAAATCCAATTTATTGAAGAAGATTATAAGGGAAATTTAGCAATCACACATGGAAACCCCCTTGCGCTAGAGAAAATCCCACAAATGTGAAATAGATAAGGTCAATAATAAACAAATAAAAAGTGGACAAAGAAAATTGTGCCCTTTTCCTAAAAGATCTATTAAAATAATGATCTGCTTAGAGAAGTTTTTTGAAACTTCTAAAAACCCAATAATTGGGACTAGTTGTGTTCATATGACCAACTAGTTCAATTTTAAATCAAATATTCTCTCAAGTGTGAACATGGATATAAAGAAAAGAGAAAACCCCTTATACATGGGCTAGCAAAAAACTTAATACTTTTGATAAATAACTAGCCAAATAACATTGTATGAACATGAAGGTTGTGTAGACTCTTTGGAGATGAATAAAACACCATATAATTGTCCATGTCAGCTAACACAACTTCCAATGCATAACCCCAAACCTATAATGACACATCAAGCCTCGACCAACTGTTAGGTACCAACATAGACAAAATAATTTAGCACAATTACATTAAGCCAATGTTACCAAATTACATGAAATAAACCATGGGGGACAACCTTGCATGTTTTACATCTGTCTATGGACTAGAGCATAAGGTATTTCCCAAGTCATCTTGGTTAGAGTAGGTAAATGACGCTAACTTATTAAAGGGGATATAAAGGTAACATATGAATTAACTTCCTAAGTCATATATGATGTTGGTGGCTTAGGTCTAGTCCAACTAGTTGATTAGAATATCACTAGGAGTCTTCATTTCTTTACAAAGCCTTGTGAGATGGAGCCTTTACTTCGACCTACACACGCTTCCATTTTCTATTATTTTTTCTTTTAATTTTCTTAATTTTTCTAAGTCCTTTTTTATTTAGATAAAAGCATCTACTCTTAGGACTTGAAAAGGGGGGGTGACATAATGAAGTAGTTTTTTTTTTTGCTCTTTGCCTCTCTAGCCTTTTATTTGGCTTGATTTAATTGAGGTTTTCATTCTTGTTCTTTACTTTTTCTTCATGACCCTTTTCTGGATGATCTTTTGCTAAGTCAAACATAAGTTGGGGGAATGTTTTTTTTTATGGATAGGATGGAAATATAAGCATGTTTAATGAAAAATGTTAAGAATGGAGGGGATATGACCATGCTACCCACCTTGAATTCCTTATCGTACCCAATGGCCTAGGTTAACAACACTTATCCAAAGGCAATTATGTACCAACATGGTTTAATATAGTAACAAGGTAACATTTTTACTTAATTATATGCAATAAAATACCCATCTAATGCCAAGTACACTTCACAAGCAAGTCAAAACTCAAGCATCACTTCTAAATAAGAGAAAACACAACGAAACCATACCAATTGTAGCCTAAGGTATCATGCAACATCATTTAGCACAATTGATCTTAAGAGAACTGGCCATCAAGAATGATATACCACTAAATCCATGAAGATTTATGAGCACAGCAATGCAGTTGATGAGATGGAGAAACAAGTACAAGCAACATCAAATCACACTCAACTAAGTGTGTCTCTAGGGCGTTTTCCTAAAGCAAAACACACACCAACTACTTGTTATTGGTGAATTTTCACATCATGTCAAGCATAGATGCATGATTATATATAAATTTAGTTATGCTACTAGATGATTTAATACTATCCTTTATATAAGTGATATTTCCCCATATCCTCCAACATAAAATCAATACAATGTGAAATGCAAGGAGTCCAAAACAAGGTAGGATACCTTAGCATAAGCAACCTGCCAATAGTGACATAATTTGCAGTGTTGTTCGTTATGACCTGGACAACATTCTATGGACCTACCTCCAAAATGAACTCATCCAACAACTCACATAGTAATTGTGCCTCTTTAATATGTGTAGACGCATCAAGAGACTTAATAAACATTATCCGCATCAAACAATTAACAAGGAAGTTAACAAGGGTCCTACCCTTCTAATCCATGTCCAAATAGGGGTCATGTCTTGGATTTTGCATGTCAAACACCAAGTGAGGACACGTGTTAGAAACATGCCAAACATGTTTTAGACATGTGCCCTCAATATGTCTTGAAAATTTGACATGTGTCCCCCATGTGAACGGGCATTAAAACATGTTTATGCCTTCTTTATTTGTCATTTAACTCGGCAAGCTGGAGTTGTGAGGCAATTTGGAGTATAGCTAAGGGTTATAGTGGAGTGCTAGAAGAGATTAATTCCAACTATTAGGCAAGTGGATTTTCCCACAAATCTTTAAGGTTTTTTTCTCTACAACGGTCCATTGCCTTCCTCATTTTACAAATATTATGGCTCAATTTTCAAGGGCAGCTAGTAAAGGTCAATAGAAAGGGAGGAGTTTCAGTCTCTTTGGAGGAAGGAAGATCAAGCTTCTCAAAAAAGGTCAAGGACATAGTTTTAAATGATGGTTGGTGGGAAAGGGTAGATCTCACCATTAGGATCATGGACCCCGTCATCTATGGTTCTAGTATCTAGTATCTATACTAAATTGTATTTGCCATCAGCATTCCCACTTATAGTAGAAGTGACTCAGTATCTATGTAATACATTTTGATTTTAAGTCTTGCTGAAAAAATTGTAGTTTATGGTTCTAATTCCTCATGTGTTTGTCATTTTATCACCATTAATGTAGTACTAGTTGTATGATAGAATTTGTATCATCATGTAAAAATTGTAAATCGCTTTAGTTTCTAAATTCCAAAGGATTTGAATCTTTGTCTCTATTTCATTCCTGACTTAAATTCCAAAGGATTTGAATCTTTGCTCTATTTCATTTCTGACTCTGTAATAATTCACTAATTTGTTATGTGTGTATGTGTGTGTGTGTTTCCTTCATGTCATGTCACCAAAGTCATCATGTCCCATATCATAAACTCGTATTTATGCATCATTTGGGTCCTATGTCACTTTGTAAGGTGACTTAAGACATTATAGTGCATCCAATGCGTTTCCATGATGCCTTAAACTCCTCCAATCTAGTAGAGAAATCAACCTTTTCATTTTGAAGAATGGGCCCTCTCAACTCATCATAGGAAGGGACCTTGTACCTTGGGCCAACAATAGCAATAGTATTTAATATAGGTTGGTAGATGGATTGTTCTTGGTAATATTGAAAGGAATGTCACTTCATATAAAACGCCTGGCCACTAGTTTGTCCGCTTCTTCCTTCTCATTTATTTTAAGCATTAAGGTTTGTTACCCACCATCTATGGGTAGTATGCATAGGAGAAAACTTTCTCCTAAATGATCTTTGGTCGACAACTAGCAGCCCCTTGCAGCCACCAGATAGCTCAATGTGCCACAATCTCGCCACCTAAGCCAACCATGTGGTCCCTTGCCCATCTGTTATGATCGTAAGTTTGAAGGTGGGCATCCCAACCCCAAAGGTATGGCTTTTCATTGGTATAGTTGAGTAATTTTCATTATCATCAGCACTTTTGGGCATGGATTGGTGGGGGGATTCGGCGAAAAGAGTGGGATAGGTATGTACTCCTGTCTCTACTACCCAATTTTGTGGTTAGCCTTGTATCCTAGTCCCATGGGATCACCTCTACTAGCCATTAGCTTTAGGGTCGATACGACACGGGAAATCTTGATTTTGGTTGCGTGGTCCCGCTTCCCAATGCCATATACATCACTCCCTTCCACTCATTTTATTCCCTTCATCTCTTTTCCCATCTAGGTCCACATGTGTCCAATGAGTCCACATAGGGCTAGCCTCCCCCTCCCCTTGTCCACACCTTGAGTCGGGCCCGGAACGATGACCCGGAGGTTAATGTAGCTAAAAAAAAAAAGCATAATTTGGCCACTCTCAACAAGAAATGTACCACAAAATGAAAAAAAAAGACTGCAACATACAAATCTAGCACATGGGCAAAAGCCAAACATGAGCTCCACCCCTTATCCATGGACATCACCATGGTTCTTATGGGCCCTAGATGAGCCCACTCCATCATTAAGGAACCCATGATCGTCCCAACCCCTGGTGGGCAATGAAATGCCCCACCTAAAAAGGGGGTACCTACTGCTACATCCTACACATCATGCTCTCATCCCCTGGAGCCACTAGCAATTATAAAGAAAAATCAATCAAAGGCAAAAGGCATATGAAGAAGGGTTGAAAAACAAGGGTTGGGTAACTCATGTACCGTGATTTGATCCCTCCTACACTCATATACCCAAGTGTGGGCTTCCCTCATAGCTACCCTTGTACCATGACATGTGGCTTGGTGCCTTCCCTTGATCCCCACTCTGTCTCATCACTATATCACATGCCAGCTACCCATTGATGGATGTACCATGGACATGTCACCCCCTTTAAAGATTGAAACCATCTAATAGGGTCCTTGGTTAACCCCCTTATTGAGCTTGGATACACCTGTACATGCCAAAGCCCACTATGGAAGCACATGCCACCATGAATTGCCACTTGATTTCATGATTTGTAAGCTCTTTTACTTGATTACTCTAATGATTTGTGGTATTGGAGGGCAATGGGACGCATTGGATCTTATGCAGGATTGCAGGTGGGTCTCCAATTGGGGCTTGGTCTACCTATACGGGGTCCAAAACTTCTAGAGGGTCACATTGGCGCTTGTAGGGTGAGCATAGAGAACCATGGGCCTCCACCATATCAGACAACACTTCATGGATCCCCAACACCATTTAGTGATTGCTCATGTTCCACCTTTTGGATGAGGATGATGCACCTGGTTCACCATGCCCAGTCAGCTCCACACTTGCACCATACACTTGGCAGATGTTCCAGGGTCCAGATGAGGATGTGTCTCACTGCAAGATACAAAGGGAGGGCTTATGTCATCATCCTAGCCCTTACAGATGGTTTACAGGCATTATCGATCCAGTTGGAGACCCATGAGGATGTCATTGTGCCCCCACATCCACTTGGGAGCACCACATGTGACTTGCTTGGAAAACAAGGGGCCAACCCCTTGTCCACTATGTTTGGAGCCTTTTCACTCAACTTAGTACATTTGGAGTCCATTAGGCCTCCTCAATGGCTCAGCAACTCGTCATGTTCATTATTTTTCCCTCTTGAGAGGTTATTCTTGGTATTATTGAGCTATCTTGGTGTCATTATTATGTATTATTTTATTATTTGGGGCTAGCTTAGGCCAATTAGGAAAATCGAATCACCTTTAGAGTTGTATAAAAATGAGAGGCTCATTCTGTTGAGATGTCAGTGTTGTCATTGATGGCCATATGGATTGAATGAATATATATATATATATATATATATACAGACGAAATCTCAAGAAGAATTAGACCCGAGGAGCAATACCAAAGAAAAGAGCGAGAAGCAGTTCAAAGAGAAGCCATCGAAAGCCAAAGGAAAACCATCGGAAGCCAAGAGCAACAGCCAAGACAAGCCAAGGAGGAGCAAATCCAAGAGAAGACCCCATATGCCCAAAAGAAAGAGCCAAAAGTGAAGAACAGTGATATCGGAGAAATATCAAATCGGCTTTTTTTTATTGTGCATCATCACTCAAAATTCCAATCTCTGATCTCCGATAAGACCTAAGCTCTGATATGCGATATAAACTTTGATCTCCGATATGTGATATTGAACTCAGATCTCCGATGAGCGATATGGACCTCTGATCTTTGACTTCCGATATGCGGACCCGACTTGATTTAATTTAACGATTTAATTATTAAATCGCATCCGCCACTTTATCAGAACTTCTGAATGGCACCTCCAATATGCCCTTCTGATTTCCAATATGGTTGCAGACCCAGTTGGCTTTATCATAACGTGTTCAATATAATATTGCATCTACCTCATCGGAACTTTCCTATATCGCAAGTTTTGCAGGTTGTGTCATGTTAAAGCTTCCGATACAAATCCTCGATATCCATGTGGTCCCAATGTATGAGAGTAAAGTGATGATGTGGTATGTGGGACCTCCCGGCATCCATTATAATATGGTTTCGCATTATTTAAATGTATTCATTAAAAGCTATGGCCCCTCCTATCTTGCTATTATAATATGGTTTCCGTAATAATGAAACTATATTATATTTGGTCAATTAATAACAAAGACCCCTTCCGACAGCTATTTAATATATTTTCAATGTGCCACCTCATGCACAAGTCGGCCTCTCCTCTAATGAATGTCTTTTCGTTTATTGGCGAAACTCGTATAAACACAAGTCAAATACTTCATTTCAAGTATCTATCTTAGTCATCCATCACAGAGATAAATACATAGTTCACAACTCGTGAACTTAGAAGCGTCGAGGAGCAAGAAAATATTATTTTGGGCAAATTCTTTTGAGGACAATCTTGTGTTAAGAGGTCGGATTTCTTGCACAGAACCACAGGCATACTTGGCAAGCTTAAGCTATGGGCAGCAGAACTCGGACAGATCTAAAGTATACACTTGTTGTAAAGCTCTGATTGCAGATTACAGCTCGGTGCTTTGATTTGTGAAGGAACAGTGAAGAATTAAGCCTCGGTGCTCAGCCTCAGGGGTATAACCTCGGACCAGTCCTCACCTACAACTCGGTGAGTGGACAGTTGCACTGTTTTGGCTTGGACCTTGCTTATACACATCGGACTTAAGGTTGGACAGTGATCAAGTCTCTTGGAGGCATAGTTTGGAGCTCACCTCGTACCTATTGCTACACGGTGTTGTAATACACATGAAGAACAGTGTCAATTTGAGAGATACACTTACAGTCAATGTTGCACGACTCGTACTCGTATAAGACTCGTCTCACTATTGACTCGTCGACTCGTATAAGACTCAGGAACGACCCGCATAAGACTTGTCAAAATACAAAAAAACGTTAAAATATGGTAAATTTTAAGCACAAAAAAGAAACTAATGAAAATACCAATCCTTATAAGTTACAAAAACCACAATATATGCAATAATTCATAACATCATCTCATATGTATAAAAGTACAACATAACATATTTGATTTTTGTACGCAAAACATCTAGATACTGAATAAGAAAAGGACTCATGATTCCATAATTAAAATAAAAATGTCAACAAGTTCAAAATTCAAATACATATGTCATAAATGATAAATAATTGTCTCATAACAATCTTCAGTCTCATCACTCATGGACAACTACGCCTACAATAAGCTCTTGCAGAGCTAGTGCTAACATCAGAAGGTTGAAGCAACAGTGAGGCAGATGTATTTGGAGTCTCCATTTGAGATGGAAAGCTAGAGAGATCCTCAGTCTCTTCATCAAGCCAACTCAAATCAAGGGACTCCTCCACAACCCAATCAGACTCTAAATCAATAGTATCCAATAAAATTGGATCTGTTCTTTTGGTTGCACTTGTTTTGTGAGCACTCGAAGGTTGTAGTAGATGAAACCCAAATTCTTCAACCTCTCATGCTCCAACCTGTTTCTCTGTTTGTTGTGGATGTGCTCAAACACTGACCAATTGTGCTCACAAGAAGAAGCACTGCAGGGTTCACTCAGAACTCTGATGGCGAATTCTCGTAAAAAATTGCAAACTAAAAAAAAATTAATTGAATAAAAAAAATTTAAAAAATTACATGGAAAACATTCAAACAAAGTTCATGAAGCCTACCTAAATTTGGGTCTGATTTAATGAAGCCTCCTTTGGCCTCCTTTAGCCTCCTTTGGCCTCCTTTAGCCTCCTTTAGCCTCCTCCAAGAGCTCCTTCACTGTACAATGGAGTCACTCAACACTCATAGAAATTAGCCAAACACTCATGACAAGTGAATAACAAATGGAAGGGAAAGAGGTGTGACTCCAATTTCCCTTTCCCTCCACCTCATTTCCAAAAGAGAAAAGAAAAATAAAAATAAATCAAAAATAAAAATAAAAAATTGCCTTTTTGGGGTCGACGGGTCTTATAAGGGTCTGATACAGGTCTTATGGCAAACTCACGAATCTTATAAGGGTAGTCGGGTTTAATAAAATACCCACCGAGTCCAAGTCTTAAGCGTGGGTTCTATGTGAGTGACCCGGCTCACTATAGAACCCACCAAGACCTGCTGGTACTCGCGGGTCTTATGCGAGTGGCGCTTCATTGCTTACAGTCACTTGTATAGACCTGTGTTTGTTGGGAGCTTGGACTTGTGCAGACCCTGGACCAATAAACAGTTTGAGAGACTCGAATTAACAGTGTCAATTGTGGAGGGCTCGGACAGACATCCTTTGGAGTTAACTCAAGACAGTCATCTTGAAAGAAGGCTCAGACCTATTGCTTTGAAGAAACTCAGATTACAGTAGTAGCATTTAGAAATATCTTGTTGTTGAAGCATTGTGAAGACTTCCTTGGAGAGTTCTTGAAGAATCCCTTGAAGAGGCTTAGAGCAGGTGCAGAACTTGGGTTGCCTATTGAAGACATCTTGAAGGTCTTGGAGATATTATTGGAGACTATGATGTGTTGAAGCAATCATGAGGTGACTTTGGAGATATTTGTTTGGGTGACATGAAGAGCAATGGTGAAACCTTCTAAGAAGACAAGGTTGTCATTGATGAAGTGATTTGGAGAAGACATTGCTGAAGAGATTGACAGAGCTCATTGAAGAAGATATTGGAATTTGGGAGCTGTGAAGAATCATCAAACGTATCCTGACGAATTGAAGTTGATGGTTTGAGCCTCATAGAGACAAGGTTGGTGCCTTGAAAGATAGGGTTGGAGCCCTAGAGGATACAAGTCCTCAAGGGACCAGGTTGGAGCCTGTATCAGAGATAGGGATGGAGCCCTAGAGGTTGGTGCCTAAAAGTTGACAAGGTTGGAGCCTTCGAAAGCCCAAGTCGGTGCTTGGCATAATACAAGTTGGAGCCTGGGAGATTGAAGATTGGTGTCTTCATCTAGGGTTGGAGCCCTACACTATTATTGTACTCAATATATCTTATTAATAAAATTATTTATTTTATCATTGTTCATTTTGTGTTCTAATTATAAGTGATCTAACTAGTAAAAATAACAATTGAAAAGAAATATTGATTCACACCCCCTCTCAGTATTTCCAACACATTCTAACCTCTCATCATCACTTGGATTGGATTGGTATCTCTTGTGATATATTCACACCTTTTGCTGGGATTAACTTTTTGGAGTTTCTTGATGCAATATGATGCTTGGATTTTCACTATTGTCTTTGGAGCTTCTTTCTAATGCAAAGTGGATCAATGGATATAGTCTCTCTCATGTAAGTCGAAATTTTGATGTTACTCTTGTTATCTTCCTTGTCAAATGCATGTATATTGTTATCATTATTCTTGTATGGGTTAATGTAATGTGAAATTTTTTTGGGACCTTGAATAAGTGATTTAATGCATGTGTTGCACTTTGAGGGATTGGGTGAATGTTCCTAGAGGCACCTCTTAGGTTGAAAAACCTAGAAACTTCATCTCTTTGGCAAATTTGAAGTATAAATCCCTATTGACCTAGTGGCTACCCTTGGGGAGGCTAGCAAAGATCAATTAGGGCTCCTTAGCTCACAAAAATTCTCGATCTATGTGTACCTTGACTCCATTAATCCCAAGTGATAAGGCATTGATCCTCGTATCCCTTTGGCGGTCAAATTTACCTCCCTTTTCTTCACTTTTCCAAATTATAGGCCTAACCCTAGAGGGTCACATAGGGCATCAAGAAAAATCTTTTGTAGCCGTCCAAACACCTTGAAAATTGGTCCACAACTACGTTAGAGTCTTCTCAAGGGGTCCTCTAAATTTGAGCACAATCTGATGGTGGAATCTCGAGATATCACACGCCCTAGCTCGAGGATCATTTCTCTCCCTAGGTTGATTTTGGTTAGTGTCCTCATTTGGATCATTGCCCTATTCTCTTTCCTAATTAGGTCAAACCCCTCTTTGGTCGATCAACTCCATACCCTTGACCTAGTTTGGGTTCTCTGTGGTCCCACGATTCTATAACTCAAATTCCACAAGGATTACATAGAACTCAATTCTCCATAAGGATCCTTAAGTCTAAGGAGTCCCTTGTCAAGGCATATCCTCTAAACCTAGGCTCAAGTGTCCTCTTAGCCCTTCCTAGAGAGCCTATCACCTTGCTTCTCAAGCAAGTAAACTATTTAATTAAGTCTTTCTTGTGAATAGGCTTTAGGAATTACTCTTTATCTGACCATTGATCTATTCATCATTGTGATTCCTCTTCTACCGGGTCTCCTCCCATCGATGAAAATCCATAAAGAGCAGGGAGCCTTAGTTGAGGTGACAGTGGGCTATTGTTCCACTGTTGTCCCTTGACCTACTAGTTGCTCTATAGGATCCCCTCCTAGGACCCCTACTAGTTTGAGCGATAGCAAGCTCACAGAAGGTTGTGCACTAGGTGTGGTTCTAGAAACAAAAAATGATGAAGTCGATGAGGGGCCAGCCATTGCGGAAGGTAATGCTAGAAAACCACTATAACTTCTCCCCCCCCCAACCCCCCACTCCTCCTATTGCAACCTAACTTTTCACAACTTCACTATTCTATCTGGTTGTACCCTTATCTACAAGTGCTTTGTTGGTAATACGAATGATTTCCGAGCTTGCTTCTGCGCAAATTTCTATATCATGTCCTAGAATTTGTATAAGGTGGTATTTCAACTATGAGATTTCCCTTGTCATATGCTTCCAACACAACTTGCAATTCAAATTTTGTCTATTTAAGCGCCCCTAAAGTTCACCATATTCCCATATAGGGTCCAAAACTCTTGGCATTTTCAATCTTCAATGTAATGAATAAACCTAGGGCACAAAAAAAATGAAAAAAACAAAATCAACATTTAAAAAAAAAACAAAACAAAAAAATTGCTTAAAAAAGTACAAATCAAAATGATACATAAGTGGTAATCTCCTACACTCCAATAAAACTTTAAGAAAAAAGAGGGAAAATTGATAGGCATGCAAAACCTATCAAAAAATTGTTAAAACAAAAAAAAAGGTGGGTGTAGAGAACCCTCCCCATTCCACAACAAATTGATGATGGAAAACAAAACACACTCTCTCCCTAACAAGATAAGGAAAAACCAATGGGTCAAAGAAACCATATGAAAAATCTACAAAGAAGAAAAGAATTTGTGGAAATTGATGCCATACCTACAAGTGCATCCATGATTAAGGAAAGTCAATCCTTGTCAAAATAATGCAATGATGGCAAAGGAAAAAGATGTCTTTCACATCCTTGCCTCAAGCAAAACTAGTCTCCTCCTCTACTCTCCAAAACATTCTTTCTGTTTGCAAAATGAGTCCAAAAAACCGAACCAAAGAAAGAAACACTTACACTGCCTTTCCCTACAGCCCTACGATTTTTTGGATGGTTTCACAATTTTTAAGATAGGAAAGAAATATTATCATCGACGAAAATATCATCAAATTTTACTGGCGATAATATCATGGCGAGGTACATTTCTTCATATCGCAATAAACGTCTTGGTGACTAGGAACATGTCACACCACCAATAATAAATCATAGCATCAAAATTCATCTAAACTATCCCCTTCCAGCTATCACATAAAAGAAACCAAAAGATCAACATGAAGAGCACACCTCTCCAACCCAAAATATGTATACCCCTAGGCTATCTAAAGCTCTATCATCCTGCAAACCTACTTTGTGATGAAAATCACAAGTGTGTGCATGATCAAAATCACAAGTCAAGACTCATACAAAATGAGCAATAACACTCACTTTTACAAATAAGTTACTTTTACAATAAATAACCCACTTTTATGAAATAAGTGAGAATCACTTTCACAATGAAGTTACTTATAAACTAAGTTGTGTGCAAAACGTAACTTTATAATAATAATAATAATAATAATAAAAGCATTATACTTTATAGTGATTCACTTTTATAATTTAAAATGGCACTTTACAATAAAGTTATTGGATAACTTAAAACTGCATGAAATCTTTCAAAAAAAGACTTGTGAAAAGAAACCCTTGAACTGAAAACATTTTATTTCACAAAGTAACTTTCAACCCAGGGAGCTAATGCAAAATTGAAAATATATAACAAATGTTATGAAGGAGGGGAGCTTTCCTTTTTCTTAATTCTGGCTCAAAGTGCATACTTCACCCCAAAACCCTTATTGCCTACAAAAAACTTCTACACAACCACACACAAAAACAAATGAAATTTCAAAAAAAAAACACAAATCAAAAATTTGATAAGGTTGGGATTAGATCTCAGTTAATCCATCTCAAATATGCAATTTTTCTCTATATATTTTATTTTTCTAAACTCACATAAAGCACACAGAAAACACAGCCCCAGCCAACACAGCCACATGAGATTATATATGAATGCAAGAGGAACAAATTTTACACAAGAGTTTCTCATAATCGATTATTAGCAAATGACCCTCTGAGATCTTTAAATAGAGATCATGAACCAGTTGAATGCCAAGCCATGGGTGAAACATCAATATAAGAATATCAATCATTGGATCACTTTATGTTTAGAACATATCATCACCATAGGATTAGGTAGCCACACAGGCATATTAAAGAAACAAACTTTACCCAAAAACACATTAGACCAAGTTGATCTTTAACTAAGTATCTAAATATCCTAACAAGGATAAATCGCATGGGTGAAAACAGAGTCCAAGTATGGTGTAGATCCTTAGGAGAGTTTGCACACTTCAATGCATGTAGTGAACTCCTAGTGGGCACTCTAATCAAGGGCCACACTCATGCAAGCCCAATGCACTTGTCTTGGCTAGATTAGGATTGGGATCTCCTACCTACAACACTCTACAGAGATTAGGGCAGACATTTGTAAACCTTACAATCTCTTATTCTATAGAAGACTGTCGAGGTGTAACACTGTGTTGGTCAGCGAAATTTAGTTTCTGAGGTGTAGCATTACAGTTTACTACTTTCCCAGATTTAATAAACACAGTGATGCAGATTTAAGAGTTCAGATTTCTCTGTATTTTCTGTGATTATTTCCTGCAGTATGTGTTTGTAGATTCTAGTATTCAAAGATTGTTGTTTTAATAGGTTTCAAGCTTTAAAGTTAGTTAGGGTTTTAGGGTTATCCTTTGAGTGCATAATTTGCTTAACATCATCTGAAAAATGGCATGGTATCTGAGCACAATTGCCGAAACTTTCCCCGAATCCATGCATGTATACACAGCAACCTGTGGAAGGCAATTGTTGGAGGGTTTCAAGGGTGGGATGCATAAGCTTACAGAGTGAAGTAGATCTAGACCTGTGAAGGGTTGAGGGGTGAGATTTCCAGGATCTTCTAGTAATTGGAAAGTTGTACGTTATCTTAGTTGGTGATCTGTTTTTGTGTTTGTTCTAACAGTAGCACTCATGACCAGTTATGGTCTCGGAGATTGCCACATGTTGGAGGGAGCTTCCAACTCTGACCCATCGAAGTGCAAGGTGCAGAATCTATTGGAAGAAGTTGAACTATGCTACCTTCTAGAGGATGTTGTACTTCCCACAAATCACAAGGATTCCAAGCACAACAGGAAATCAGTCAAAGGTAAACAAATTGCTTTGAATTGGTAAAGGATCATCTAATCCCTCACATCACAAAGAAAAAGACAACCAAGGAGATGCATATTACCCTGGTCACCTTGAACCAAAGTGTGAACATATCCAACAGAATTGCGGAATAAACTAACCAGTACCTGTACGAGGAAGACTAATACAGTAGCTAGTTATATAATGAAGATCAATAGATTGGGAGATCTTTGAGTTGTAGTTAGTGACAAGGTAGAAGACAATAACTTAGTTCTGATCAAGGAAGAGACAATTCGAACCAGCTATGAGGATGTGCCAGAGCTAGACTTCACAAAATGATGAGGAAAGCAGGAAAGAATGCAAGATTCAGGATGGGTGTGAAGAAGAAACTGGGTCCTCTAACTAGCAGAAGGATTTGAGCCACATCAAGTGTTTCAAGGGCAACAAAAATGGCCACTGTGCTCCTCAATGTCCAGAGAAGAAAGGGAAGGGCAAGCAACAACAACAACAAAAACAATTTGCAAGAAGTGCAGAAGCTTCAAGTGTGGACGAGTTTGACTGTTGAGATCAACACATCTTTGGACATGGTGTTACATCTTTCCACCAACACAGTTTCAAGTGTTGGGTGGTATGTTGAAGGTGGAACTAAAGTCATATAACAACCAACAAATCAACCTTCTTCAAGTTCAACAAGATACCAGTGTGAAAGTAGAACTTGGTGATGATGGCAAGTACCTAGTGATAGGATTAGGTTCTATAACATACTAGCTAAGTCACAGGGTTCGCCAGATTTAAAGGACGAGGTTCGAATTTAGGCAAATCTAAAAACTTTGGTTCAGGTTTGTCGAACTTTAATACAGATTCGGCATAATTTCGACAGGTGTTGAAGGCATAAATAAAACAGACAACAAATCCCCACCAATTTTCCAGTATTGTCAATGGAGAGGGCAATCACATGAGCAAACAATTTGATTAAGAAACATGACCCATCATTCTTTTGTAATTCATTACCTATGAGAAGGTCCTCGCCATTAACAAAACCAAAGAAACCATATGATGCTTTGACATGTGTGCAAGTTATGCATGAACAGAGAATCGAGGACTATTATGCAGGGCAGGTTACAGCTGTCAACATGAATTACTCAAGGCAGGTTATGGGAGTCGACGTGAGTTGCGTCAGGGAGTTACAGGAATTACAGGGTGATTCATTAATTGATATAAAAAACACATTTCAAATAATAAATTTAATTATATTTTAAATTTTACATATAAATTAATAAATTTTATTAATATGACATAATAATATTATAAATTATCATATAGTATATAAAATATAGATTAGAAATTAATATAATTTTTATTTATTATAAAATTATAAAATTATTAATATAATATATCGTTATAATTATATATAAAATAAAAATTAATATAAATTTATTATACGTATAATTTTTATATTTTTTGAATATATATATATATATATATATAGTTGAACCTAATGCTGAACCTTATTCAAACTTCATTGTTAAATTTGAATTCAATATGAACTTCATTGTTTCCGAATTCGAACTCAAACCCGAACCATGTGACAATCAACTTTCAGTTTCCTATCTAATAGACTTGAAGTGCAGGACTGAGTTTGATGATGAGTAAGTGATAATCAAAATCATAACCCTAATCCTGGTCAAGTTTTGGCCAGAAGAGTTAGAGAAAGTGGAGATTATAGATTGTTGGCAAATCCCATGATGCAGGGAGACTTGTTGACTAGGAGAAAAAATATATGTGAACTTCGGCACAGAAGATTCAATCACCTGAACTATGGATCTTTGCCTCTTATGAAAGATATGGTGATTGGATTTCCTAATTTCAAGGTGGAAAGGAGATGACTGTGTAAGGGATGTGCAGTCTGCAAGCATGCCAAGGTTTCCTTCCCAAGCAGTGAGCATAAAAGAAGAGGTACTCTTGGATTGATTCATTCAGACGTCTGTGGACCCATGTCATTTGCTTTGTTGATAGGAAATCGTTATTGTGTTACTTCCATTGATGCATCTGCTGGAAAAAAATGGGATATATTTTATGAAGACCACCGATGAAGTCTTTAACAGGTTCTAAGAGTTCAAAGTTTTATTGAGAACAAGACACGCAGGAACACCAAGGTAATGAAATTAAACAATGGAAGGGAGTATACCTCTAATGATTTTGATCTATTTCACAAAGAAGTGGGTATTGTTGGAAAATGTAACTAGGTTCGGTCTTCATAATTATACTTGAAGACAAAATGTGATATATTTGTCAAAAGAAAAGAAAAAAGAATTTATTATTGATTTAATTGACTTGTTAAAGCATGGGTTTCATGCTTGGGTCAATTGATATAGGTTCAACCTCCATTGTAGACTTTAGGATTATGTATTTGGGTCAAAGTCAATTTGTTTATTGGTCAAAGGGTCCTCCATCAAATCTCCTTGTGTCTACTTCAAATGGATCATCATCAAGTCGGCTACATTCAAATATGATCATGTCAGCCTCACCTAAAACAATGACGCAACTATTCAAGATGTATTACAAGGGGAAACTACTATATATACAAGCCTAAGTAATTCGCATTAGACACAGAAGTACAAATTTGGATTACATCTGAAATCAAATTCGGTCATTACAGTAATAATTTCGGTACAATCACAGTGAGAAGTTTGGATCTCATCAAGGTAGTTTCGGTGCGATCTCAGAGAAGAAGTTTTGGCATAATCACAGTGAGAAGTTCGGTCTACAGGAGCTCGGATTAGGCACAGAAATGATTTCACTGCTAGGCACAGTTTGGTGTTTCAGTGCGACCACAGGTTGGTGCTATTACAAGATGGTTTCGGTGCTACAGTAACAAGGTCTCACAGTAATATGGACTCGGTGCTCTCACAGTTACAAGGATGACTTGATGGAGGATGTCTTGGCCTAGATTGTAAGGGTCTTGATAGTCTCACTTTTTGAATCTACTTAAGAAAGAATTTGTAACTGGGTTTTCCCCTCGAGGGGGGTTTTTGCCCTGGCAGCGTGCCTGCACCTTGTGTTCTCATCTATTTGTTGATTGGCATTAATCTTGATAATAAGGAAAGATAATTAAAAGATCTAATACTAATAATGAAAACATCTCAAGTTAATGTCATAATAAGGGAAACTGTTTAACTGCCAACTCTATGGATTTCCCAACAGGTATCAAGAGGGAGTTTGCAATGCCTTACCACTTCCAATAGAATGGGATTGCAAAAAAGAGAATAGGTCCATAGTAGACACTACTAAATCCATGGTCCATGACTTAGAGTCGCCTATGTTTCTCTGGGCATGTTGAATATAGGTCTACATACTTAAAAGGTGTCCTCACAAAGTATTGAATTATAAGACTCCAAAGAAGTTTTCATAGAGGATAAACAATATATTTCATATTCTACAGTGTTTGGGTGTCCAATTTGCATTCATGGTCCTAAAGAGAAGAGGGCAAAGCTTGAACCCTCTAGTGTGAAGGGTATTCTAGTTGGCTACTGTGAGCCCTTTAAGCTTACAAGGCCTACATTCCATCTCAAAAGAAGATACTCATAAGTACAGTCGTGAATGCAGATCAAGATGCATGGTTCTTCAACTCCTAGGACCTTCCAACAATGCTTGATGACAAAACTACATTTGGTGCCCCAAGCATTAACCCACTAGTTTTAGGGAACCTGTGTTCAGGTCATACAGGTTCTAGTAGATGCACAGAAATAACTTTCCCATCTAGTTCAACCAAGAAGCCCACATGGCTAAGCCAAACATTGCAAGAGGCAAAGCAACAAGTTGGTGCTCCAAAGGCTTCTTTCTGAGTAAGTCATCCTCCTATGAAATTTCTCATTTATCTTGCACTAACGTTTTCCATCATTGATGCATCTTCCATTTATGAGCAAGTAGCAGGTGGGCAAGGAAGGCACGATGCCATGGTGGAGTACAACTCCATCATGAAGAATGATGTCTGGGACATTGTGCCTAGACCAGAGGGGAAATCAGTTGTTGAATCAAGGTGTTGTACAACGTGAAGCATGTAGTTGATGGAAACATCAAGAAGTACAAGGCTCAATTTGTAGTAAGATGACTAGCCCAAAGAATGGAGCTCGACTATGACGAAACTTTTGCTTCACTTACCAGGTATACTTCTATTAGGGTATCACATTTTTAGCATCAATTTCCAGTTGATAGTTAGATCAAATGGATGTAAAGACAGCCTTCCAATGATATAACTGAGGAAGAAGTATACATTAATGAGCCAAGAGGATTTGCGGTGCATGAGTAAGAAGCCTATCTGTGCAGGTTCAATAAAGCCTTTCATGGGCTAAAGGAACCACAACATGCTTCGTACTCCTAGATTGATGACTACTTGTTAAGTTTAAGCTTCACCAAAGCTTCCACAAATCTCAATCTTTATTATTTAGTTAATAGATCCAATCTACTTGTTTTGATCATGTATGTAGATTATCTGATACTTTCAGTGAGTTCAAACTTCAAAGAAGCCCATTGCATGGTGCGAGGCAAAGTTGGCAAAAGAGTTCCAAAAGAAAAACATTGAACTGATGCACTATTTGTAGGGTCTAGAGGTGTAAGAGGGTACAGCTGGGTTTTTCCTTTGTCAGGGAACATCCACAACTGAGATCCTAAAGAGATTGCAAATGATGGATTGTAAACCCTTCGCCACTCGTGCTATCAAAAATGAAGTTGCACACTTACTTGGATTCAAATTTGGTAGATCCTTCATTCTGTAGACAGTTGATTGGATCTCTGAGGTATTTGATTAATACCAGCCCTAATATATGTTTTCCATTGAACACTTTGGGCAAGTATATGGTTGAGCTGAGACAGCTTCACTAGGTTGCTGCAAAGAAGTGCTCCAATAATTGAAGGGCATATTACATTATGGTCTGAGATATGCAGGAGATAGTGAGATGATGTTACACGCATTTGTTGATTCTCACTAGGCAAGGGATGCTAGGGACAAGAAGAGTACCTTAGAGTGTTTCTTTAGTATGGGTTCAGGAGTGTTATTCTGGTTCTGCAAGAAAACGTTAGCGGTGCTAAGTTCAGTAGATACAAAGTATCTGACAACTAGCACTATTACTTCTAAGTTCTGAAGCCATCTAGCTCAACAGGTTAAGGGTAAAGCTAATAAGTAAGATGTTGGAACCTACTATGGTCTACAGTGACAAACTGAATTGTCTCAGACATTTTGAGAATCAATTGTTCCATGACACCTCCAAGCACATTGGTATCATGTACTACAATCTCTGAGACATGGTTCAAAAGGGAACAGTGGTTCTAGAGTATGTTCCTTCAGATTCACAGGCTGTAAATATCTTGACTAAGCCCCTAGCAAAGGGGAAGTTTGAGATGTTCAAGGAGACAATAGATTTGATGGAGAACAATTATGTTACTTCTGATTTGCAAGTTGTAAATATCTTGACTAAGCCCCTGGCAAAGGGGAAGTTTGATATCTTCAAGGAGACAATAGATTTGATGGAGAACACTTTCCTTACTACAAGGGAGTGTTAGATTTTTACTTCTTTTAGCTTGGACAGTGTTCTCCAACAGTGGTGCACTTATTGCAAGTTCATACAACAGAAGTAATCGAGCATTCAATGCATTGACAGCAGGCTTTTGTCCTGGCTCCTGTGCACAACAAAGGAGGATTGGTGCATTCTGTAGAGGGCACATTCACACATTCAGCGTGCATCCACTACAATTCCACATTCAGTTTCTAGTTTAGATGACCTCTGGATTATAAGTTCACCAGGTTTGATGGGATTCATAAGCAGCATTAATTCAAAAAGAATGTTAATATAGCAGATAAGCTATACAATCTTAATCACGTCAATGCAGCCTAGCTTGCAGGGTTAAAGTCCAGCATTAGTATCCTCCCCACCCAAGTTCAATTCCCACTAGTGACATGCTTGCCTCCTATGGGCTGATTTGCCTCCACAAGGAACCGTTCATGTGGATGGGACCAACTGCAAATCAAAGATGACTTTGATGGATTAGACTCCCCTCAGTCACAACCACTTAACCAAAAGAATTGATGCCACAAGCCTGCAGGTGAAATTCCCACATGTGACTAGTAACACCCAAACAAAACAAAACAAAACTCTTAATTCAGAACGAGGACTCCACTAACAATAAATTAAAGAAATATTATAATCAAATTATTACCTCTAAATAACATTCACGTAATTTATCCTCTGACAAGGCAGCATCTTTGAGTCGAGGTGCAGCCCAACCATTTGTTCCTGTATAGCCATATTAAAATATTCTCATCTGTTATTTAGAAATGAATACTAAGCATGACGAATTAGAAATTCATAACAGCACGCAATAGAACCTATGAATTCCATGACAAGAATATGAAGTCGTAGAAGCATTGGTGTTGGACACCGGATGCCAGCTGCATTCAGCCTGCATGCAGTAGAAAGGTAGATTACTACATTACATATATATCAAAATGAGCAGATCAAAATACAACGTAATCATTTCATTAAATACAAGTATCTAAGAACCTAATGTCATGTCTGACAATTAAATGTTAACTCGCACAAAAGAATGTTGTCAATGCCCATAGTATTGAATTTTACAAATGTACCTAGATAAGGTAGAGATGCACAAAAGCCTCCAGTAGCCTACCAGTTTACATGTCAAAATTGAATCAATGATAAATACCATCCCTTCACAAATAATACATTGCACTTTCATTATAACAGCTTTGTTGACAGTGTAAGCAAACCCAACAACTTGATGCAAGTGTAAACAAGCTCCGTTAATTGGGTTTAGCTTGGCTGGTTGGCAGAAAAGTTTGCACATGCATATTTCCACAGCCCGTGATCATAGGAGAAATGTTGTTATCCTCTCCACTTGGGTTCAAATCCTGTCAATTGGGTTTAGCTCGGGTGGTTGGGAGAAATGTTGTTATCCTCCCCACTCGGATTCAACTCCCACATGTGACATGCTGAGCTCATAATGAGTATTTCATGTAATGAATTCAAGCCTATATGTCTAAGCAGTGCCTCAAGGATTGAAACAAGTATATTACTCATATGGAATATATATATATATATTAAAAAAAAAGTATAAACAAGCTCCATCATTTCCTTGCTAAGTTACCAGATCTAGCAGAGGGAGGGCCAAGATCCCCGGACCTGGATCCGCCTAAATACGTGGCAAATATGGCAGGTGGCGGATCTAGGTTTTAAGGAAATGGATCCTCGTCAACGAAAAAAATCCCGAGTTAGTTAGCCGGAACCCGCGAAAGTGAAAATCAAATCCGATTTTAGGTTTTTGACTTTCTTTAAAGTGTGGTCCCTCTTCTTCGTCGACAGTGCACCCTACTCTCGATGAACAGGCGAAGAACAAGAGGGTTGTGAAACTCTCGACTCTCGAGTTTTCTTGGATTATTTAGTGATTCACCCCAGACAGCGACAAAGTAACCCGCAACCCGCACGGAACATTCCACAAGTGGGCACAAGGTTGTCAGTAATGGGCTCAAGAATGTCTACTTGGCACCGGTTGTGGGCTCAACGTTGTCTACTCGGCACCCAACAAGCAATAAAGCAACAGTCAAAAGCAGCATGACTTCTATTCATCACCGTTATTCAAGGTATAACACTATTCGTTGTATTCAACGTGCTTGTTGGCATAGTATGGCCCTCATTGAAATAATAAAATTCCTGAAATAATAAAATGTTTGTTCTCGTTGAATAGTATGGTTATGTCAGGCACTACTTCCAATATCAAAATATGTTGTCAAATAAATATTAAAATAGGTTGTCATCTCAAAGTCAAATTCGCGTTCAAATTGGTGTACAAGCAATCTTCCATGTATGAATATCTTCTAGGTTTGAGCTTTGGGCCACCATTTCATATTGATATTCTGAAACATCAATTAAATTATCTATAGCTACCTTTGATGTCATGTAGAATATACTATGTCATTCCACTAAATTTTTCATTGATAATATACATCTTCAATATGTTATGGATATGATTCATAACAAGTAAAATAAATAAAATTAATGTAAATATTAAATAATCAAATATTGGTTATGTTAAATAGTCATTAAGTTAAGTGAAAAGGCATGTCTAAAAGACATGCCCAATCACGAAAGGACACCTGCTTAGGTATATATAGGCGGGTCCTCATTGTAACAATCATCACTTATACATTTTATATATATAATAAATTATTATCACAAATACTTTTGTGTATTTTAACATTCAAGCCAACAAGCTATTGATTTTTATGCTTCAGTGGCATCGAAGCCTTGATAGGGTAGTGGCATAACAAAGGATGTGACTTCAAATTGCCAGTTTCCTTGTATTTTAACGTGTGTAGTGTATGCATCTGCTCTAGACCACCATTAGGCATTCCAGGAATCAGCCCAAATGCATCCCATGATGAATTTTCAGAATTTCAAAGATTTGATATAGGCCTTGCACAATACATATTTGAAGACGTAGGTACCTGAGGCATTGCTGACGAAAAATCAATTGTCTCCATGGAGGTGAACCTTGAATCATGTAGAGCCCAGCTACCTATACTCCTTCCCCTTCCTCTTCCTAATGGAGCACAAAGAAGGGAATTCTGCACATCAAACCGAGGAGCAAGTCCAACACGATATGTCTGACTTCCCTTCACCAATTTTTGACCTCCCTTCACATTCAACCGAGCAAAGGGTGAAGAACCATAACGCTTCTTGTCAAACTTTACAGATACTTCTCTCTCTATTTGTAATGGGATATATTCCCTGCAGTGATCTGAAAACTATGCCTCACCTTCCTGCAATGACTGGCCATTATCTAGAAGCTTGCCTCGCTTCTTGATAGGTCTTGCCTCATCATCCTCTTCACCATCCCAATCAAAAGATTGAAACCGAGTGACTCTCTTTCTATGTTTATGGTGGCGATCATCATCATATTCATGTGGATCTTTGTTACTACAACCAAGTTTATCTTTACCATTATTAAACGTAATGTTTTGTGCATTATTTTCATTGCCATCTAGACCTGGTACCACAACTAATAAAAGACCCACTCTAGGGCCTCTTGAAGCAGCTTTCAATAATCAAGGTAGAGATATACTCAATGAACATGTAGCTCATTGCATCTATGCAAATGGGCTAGCATTCAATTTGGTGTGTTCCCCTTATTGGCAACAAATAATTAAAACAGTTAATGAAATGCCAAAAGGATACAAAAGCCCTGGATATGAAAAGGTATGCACTACTTTGTGAAAATCAGAGAGACAATTTGTGGATAGACAGCTACAGGAGATCCAAGATACATGGGCAGAAACAAGGGTGTCCATCATTTCTGATGGATGGAGAGACCAAAGAAACCGTCCATTAATTAATGTTGTTGCAGTATGCCCCCAAGGGACAATGTTTTTGAAGGTTGTTGATTGCAGTGGAATAGAGAAAGATGAATCTTTCATATCCATAATTCGTATTGATGCAATAGAATGTGTGGGGCCACATAATGTTGTCCAAGTCATTACGGACAACGCACAGGTTTGTAAAGTTGCAGGTTTGATTGTGGAGGGTCGATATGATCACATCTTTTGGACTCCATGTGCAGTACATTCATTGAACTTTATGCTTGCCAAAATTAGTGAGATTGAGTGGATTAATGAAATATATGTAGCAGCAAAAGAAATTCAAATGTTCATAACCAATCATTCAATGTCTCAGGCTATATATGGAGGTTTTGCAAAGTTGGAGCTACTGAAGGTACTCTTTTTTTAATCAATATTATTTGTATTGGAAATTCTTAATTTTAATTACAAATTTATATATGATTTCTCATTTGAGATTTGACTTTTTGAAACTTTTAGGTTGCTGAAACTCATTTTGCCTCCCACACTCTTGTCATAAAGAGGCTTGTGAAAGTGAGACAAGCATTACAATCAATGGTCAATGACCCTCTTTGGGAATCATAGAGGACTTCCACTTCTGATAGAGGCCTGAAAATCAAGTCCATCATTCTTGATAATGCATGGTGAGACAAAGTCCAATATCTTTTGTGGTTTACTAAACCAATCTTGACCTTGATCAGGACATTTGACATAGTTACACCTCGCTTGGGGGAAGTTAAAGAAAACATTGATATTATGTTGGAGAGGATAAGGGAAATTATCAGGGCAAGTGAAAATGACCATTTTGAAACATTCTATAATGAAGTGAAGGACATAATTACAGAAAGGTCGACCAAAATGACCACATCATTACACCTTTTGGCCTATGCATTGCACCGCAAATATTATCATTCCAAAATTTTGTCTTTACCTGGTAGAACAGTACCAGACAAGGATTCTGAAGTGGTACAAGGATACAAGACAACTTTGAGGAAAATTTATAGAGATGTGGGAATTGTAATGGAAGTACGCCAAGAATTTGGAGGATTTATACAATCTACTAGTAGCTTTTCAGATTCAATAGCTATGGATGATCGAGGGCATCTTGATCCTATTACTTGGCAAGGCTTCCATGGTGAGGATAACATTCGTCTCTCCGGTCTAGCCACCAGGTTGTTATCACACTTTGCTATTTCCTCATCAGTTGAGAAGAATTGGAATACATATGGCTTCATCCATTCAGTGAAGCGAAACAGGCTAGGAGCAGCAAAGGCCGAGGATCTTGTGTATGTTCATACCAACCTTTGTCTTCTATAAAATGTTGAACCAAGGTATAAAAAAGATTCGAGCAGGATGTGGGATGTGAAGCCTGAGATCTCTAACTTGAACCTAACACTGAATGCCATGACTCACCTCAACCTACTTGAGGATATTGTTCCACCACCAGTCCAGCCTACTGAAGCAACTTCCTACATTCCAGGACCCCCATTATCTATACATGATGTAGAGTTGCAATATGCAGAAGATAATGTAGATCCACTTGAGGATTTGTAGTTAAACCTACTGCACATTATGATAATAGTAGAGTAATAATGGGTGAGAAGCTCATTTTTGTACTTACTATTATCATTTATGATATTATCCTTTTTGTATGAGGGAGGATGCATCATTTCAGTGTATCAGTCTTCATATTTATAATATATCTAATGGTTTCAATTTTAAATGTTGTGATTTATATATGGATTTCACTTTTGAACTCTAAAAGTGTTTTTTTTAATTTAAAAAATATTATTATATTTTAATTTTTTTGTACTTGTCGTATCCGGATCCTGGATTTTCAAAAAAACAAGCAAATTCGGATTCGGATCAGCATCGAATCCAAATCCAAATCCTGGTAACCTAGTTTCCTTGTACAAGTGAATAGGTAATCAACGTTATAAAATCACATGTTCATGTCATTTAAAGTGTAGATTATAGAGGCTCTGATTTTCAGGATAATACATAATTCTGACAATTACAAAAGAAATTGATGCTCGATGGAATCACATGCAAGATAAATGATATCTTCAAAAGTTTCTCTTAAGGGAAAGGCCAACCTTAAATTTCAAGCCTCGACATCCATAACTAAACCAATGCTAGCACATGCATAATAAAGTATAATTAGTTAAATAATAAAAAGGAAGGTGAGGTAGCTAATAAACCATGACTAGAATATAGGGGATATCAATACAATGGGAAGCTCACAGCAAAAGCTTGTTGAGATTTTAAGGGTCAAGAGAGGAATTGATGGAAGCAAATCTCACCCAAATTCCGAAATAGCCTCTTCATAAGTGAGCTAGAGAGAGATGGGTGCAATGCATTTAAGAAGGACTGCAAAAGCCAAACACAAGAGCTAAAAAGAGAAATACACAACAATGACTAAGAGAAAGAAGCCAATCACAAGAGGAACAAAAAAATTAGGTGTCCTTAGGCTTATAACGCTTTGTATTTCATATCAAGAAAATCACAAGATAAGATGATACAAATGAGACTTTGAGTTGAGTATTTATATACAACTCAAGCGAGGCATCCCTTCAGGAGAGGGATATGGGCCCACAAAACAGGGTACACACCCTAAGAGGGTTATTGAATCTACATATCAAATTTGAGAAGGTCGACCTTTACCATGCCTAGTAATACAATAAAAGAATAAAATATGGCCTTGGCCATAATTATAAAATAATAACATATGAATGAGCCACAACCACATCTACAAATTACACCAATAATTCCAACACCTCCCTTGAGATGAACAAGGAGCCACCAATAGAAGTCAATAAAATACAAGGTTACAGTATTTATTTTCCTCCTTAATGCTAGTCCAAGGGCCATATTACCCCCCTAAACTCCACATAGCTCTTATAAAAAGCCATCAAGATAGTCAACAACCAAGATTGAGCTCTAGAGAGATTTAGGTGGGAGTTGTTCTAGTTTGGCAAGGACATCGGAAAACTAAGTAATGGCCGAAGGTGGAGACGATTCCCCAAAATAGTGCTCAAATGGGATAGCAACAAACTCAGTTGCCGCAGATTTGTCTTAAAATAATCATCGAGATAAGCAAGAAGGGCCTAAGGTAGATAATTCATTAATTCACCAACACCTATTACTTGAAGGGTGGATTGAGGAAATGTTACTTCCCCTTGGAGTCTAGAAACAGCTAATAGGGTTTTCCTTTAGCCACTCTTACCAAGGGAGAAAACACCATTGCGAGTTCAAGGCCTTTAATTTGGAAAGGAATCCTTATTTATGTTGAAGGAAGTGTAGCTAGGTTCGGTCTTCATAAATTTATTTTTGATATTTGTACTTATTCAAGAAAAGAAATATTATTTTATAATATATGTCAATGAGTTTCTTGCTCATTGAAGTAGGTCTAGCACATGTCAAAGTGCTATAGGTGAGTCAAATAGTCAAGAGAAAATATTGAAGGCCTTAAAGGCATGTTACACTATGTATAAATATATATTAAAGTCAAAGGGAAACCTCCAAGCAAAGTCAAGTCTAATCCTATGTAATGACACTGTCAAGAACCTCCTTCAAGCATGCTACAACACCATGGAAGAACATGTGAAGTCTGCTCAGCAAAACAATCACCAAGCAGCCCTCTAAGTCGGCCTCCAAGCAGCACTCTAAGTCAACCAACATGCAAATAGTCAAGTCGGCTTAAATGGAGGGACAATCCTTTATTTATAGAGGTTTTCCACTCCAAAGACAATGCATCAACTTGTGCTCTGAAATCTGCAAAGAGAAGGCAAGAAAGAAGCGAAGTAAAAGGGTCTTAAAAGGCAGCGAAGAGAAAGGGTACACCACCGAGGGCTAGAAGTTTGTTTTAGGGCTACCACAGTGACACGTGCGAAGAAATCTAAGGGTTGTTCCTGCGGCTAGGACAGCAGCAATACAGAGACACTTACCTACCTTCATTTGGGCTAAAACTAGGCCTACAAGGCCTCCTCCTCCAGCGTGGAAGAAAGACACTCAAGCAAGGGAGAAAGACATACACCATCTAGCAATACTCTCCACACGTGCGAAAATCTAGGGCAGCAGAATAGCAAAACAGTCATACACTCAAGAAGAGTTTTGGTTGGGAAAAATTGAAGTATACTTGAGCAAGGGATCAAAGAAGATCATCTCATCTAGAACTCAAGGAAGAAGAACAAGAATCATAGTAAGAGAACGAAGTACCAGAAGAAGGAGGACGAAGTGCCAGAGAACAAAGTGCCAAAAGAAGTGCCTAAAGAAGTGTCGAGATATATGGTGCAAAAAGGAGAGAAGACTTGACTTGTGCTTGGAGGATCTCCTTGTCAGGGGTCTAGGGTTTGGCATTGATCAATAGAAGCTTCAATAAGACAAATTCACTAAAGGGTTTTCCTCTAAAGAGTGGAGAGGTTTTGGCCCTGACAGAGAGCCAACATCTTGTGTTCTTGTTTTATGTTTGGTAGCAGGTTGATGAAGTATACACCTATGCACTAATAAGAAGAAGAAGCTAACAAGAAAAAGTAAAAGGACTCCACAAACTATTATCAAGTAACAAAGAATCACTTTACACTACTTTGCCCTAGATTCTTCAACATGGTATCAGAGCTAAGGTGACTCCTGAAGGATAGGGCAACTCAAGAACACTCATCAAGGAGAAACATCTACAAAGTTGAAACATCAAAAGTCTTAATCACTTCAAGATCAAGAAGGGTATACAATCCATTACTCATCAAGAAGGTCTACAAAGCTAGAAGAAGAGCCTTACATAAAGGCACCTACAAAGAAAAGCAGATTGAAGCAGGACCTACATCAAGCTACAAGTCTTCAAGCAAACCTTATCACCAAGCAAGTCTACTCGAAGAAGGCATCTTGAAGAACATCAAGATCCAGGGAAGACAAGCCATCAAGCCTTCAAGGAGGAAGCAAATCCATCACATCACAAAATCTATCAAGTAAGTACATGTCCCCTTTTGAATATGCATCATTGTCTTTTTGCAAGGAAAGCAATAAATTGGTAGGGACAAATAACTTTCTTGCATGGAAGAAGAGGACTGATCTACTTCTCAAGGAGAATGAACTCCTAGAGCATGTCAAAGGGAATGTCACTATCCCTACTAAGGAACAGACTCAAGCCTTAGCCAAGTACAGCAAGGATGAGACAAGAGCTCAAAGGATTCTGATAGAATCGATCAAAGCCTCTCTCATTCCTTATGTCTCCAAGTTTGAGACATCGAAAGAAATTTATGATAAGCTAGTAGAGCTATTCTCAGTATCCACAATCGAAGAAGTGATATCTCTAAGGAATGAATTATACAAGATGAAGATAACATAGGAAGGAATAGCTCCCTAATTCATGAAAATCTTTGAAATGAGAAATCAACTTCAAGAGCTTGGGGAAAGCATGTCTAACAAAGAGATGACAACTGTAGTACTCAATGCTCTACCAGAGGAGTGGGGAAACTTCACATCAAGCATATATGCCAAGAAGGAAGCAACCACTCTCAGTGAAATGTGGTCTCTATGCAGGACAGAGGAAACCAGACTCAAGGCAAAAGAACATGTGGGATCAAAGGAGAAAGCATTTGCTACCATGGACAAAAGAAAGGGTAAATTTTTGGCAAGTTTGGTCCACGAAGAACAAACAACAAAGACATGTCCAAGATCCAATGCTTTGGATGCCAAGAATATGGACATTACAAAAGGAATTGTCCTAAGCTTAAGAAGGACAACAACAGCAAAAGGAAGAGGGAAGAAGTTCACATAACTCGAGATGAAAGAAGAAGGAAAGAAACAAAAGAAGGAAGATCTTACGGATCTCTACTATGACTAGGTCAAACTCTTTACTTCTAGACTTCTTTCAAAGGTTTGAGTAGGATAGGAGCATGTAGGAATAAATTAAATTTGCATGGCTAGAAGCATCCTCTAGAATCTAGCAGCATGATGTGCATAGAGTTCTAGATACTCATGTAGATGTAGCATTTATGAGAATAAAAATGCATGGGTATAAATATCTTCTAGAATATAGGAGCATGGTAGATATAGCTCAAGATATTCATATAGAAGGAGCATACCTAGTATAGAACCTCATCCATGATAGAAGAAAATTTTGATCATGATTAAGTATCTTAGAAGACCTCCATCATCAAAGGATAAGAAACATTTGCAAGGCAAGGATCTTTAAGATCCTATGATATGATGGAATCTTCAAAAGAAGGTTCATGAACCAAGGCAGATGTCTCATTGGGAATCCCATTCACGAGATTCAAGAAAAGGATGATATGCAAGCAAGCTAAGATGAAGCAAGAAGGACCACACCAAAGGATGATCGAAGGAGAATCAAGATGAGGTATGTATACATCAAAGTTTAAGTCATGTTATCATTTGTATGTTAATAAGTCATGGGTATAGTTTTATAACATGATCAAGCATGAAAGAATCTCTTTCACCAAGGACATGCTCGAAGGCATGCACTACAATACGATGAAGGTCAACAAAAGAACATGCTCACATAAGAAGCATAAGATTGCTGACTAAGAAGCAAGAAGAAATGATGACAAGTCCAGAAAGCAAGCAATAAAGGAATGCTCTCACAAGAAGCATTAGATGGTTGACCTATCTATCTGAGGAGAAGCAAATGAAGAAAGAGATCAAGCATGTGTAGAACACCATGATCACCGAGAATCACTATCTGACAAAAGGCCTTGAAGATATCTCCAGAAGGAAGGCAGGACAACTCTGATAAAGAAAGAAAGGACCCTTGACACCTATGAAGGCCTTGGAGATATAAAGGTGCAGATAATTGATCCTACCCTATGAAGATGTCGTGATGAAGAAGCCATCCAACAAAAGGAAAAGCAAAATTGAAGCAATATCAGGATAAAGACATAATGGGCTACTAGGTCAAAAACATGTAATCAAGCAAGTACTATGAAGCATCCATGAGAAGAGTATTCCGAAGCATGGACAAGATGACAAAGGAGTAGCCATGATGACAAGAAAAACCTAATAGTCACTTTCCATGAAGCAATGACATGACAAACCAAGAAGGAAAGTGATCGATGGATGGTGCCCTACCTAGAACAAGTTCGATCAAACACTTCATGACATCAAGAAAAGAAGGAGATCAAGTAGCTAAAGGACCCACGAAGAAGTTGTTGATAAAGGAAAGAGTCTGCAGTTAAGAGGGAGCTCTGACAGGTCCCTGATCAAAAGGGAGTTCTTGGATCACCCCTGATTACAAAGGAGTGACATTTGTGTTTTCCATTTCATGGGTCATGCACTAGACCAGGACTAACAGTCGTAAGTCTAGATGAAGGCCATGAATGGAAATGTAGACACAACATTCTTGTCTTCACTTAGGAAGAAAGAATGGGAGGATTAGGTAATCATCTGGCATCCGATACTCTTTGAGGATGTGTAGCGCATCCAAGACAAGAGTAGGCAAGAGGACCAATATTCTTTGAGGGCTAGGAAGTAGGAACCCAAGATAAGAATAGTCCTAGAAGGTCATACTTGGTGAACACCGAGGTGGGTATGTACCTTGAAAGAATGATGAAGGTGTCTGTAAATCATTAGTCTCGCCATCACTGTAGCTCATGGTCTCATAAAGAGATAGAGTTGTTAGTCAAGGCCTTGCACTATGACAATGTTGATGAATATGATGCTATAATAGATGGATTGCAAATCCGATTTCTCTTATGTGAATTCATCAAGATTGATAATAGCCAAACAGCTTGTAATATTGTATGAATACCTCCCTAGTTAAGAGGGAGTGTTGAAGGAAGTGTAACTAGGTTCGGTCTTCATAAATGTACTTTTGATATTTGTACTTATTCAAGAAAAGAATAGGCAACCAGGGCCAAACTCCATGTGGATCAGTTTATTTATGGCAGCTGATATTTTTATTGGATCCCTCTCGTCGAGAGGTGTAGGATTGATCCAAAGATCATCCGATTCCGATAAGTATTTATGGAGATATGAATTTATTTTGTTTATGTAATTATTATCAAGCCGACCAGCTCTTATGTAGGCTCTAGAAGCCCAGCCGACGTGTCTATTCAACCTCTACGTTTTTAGTATAAATAGAGGAGGATTTGAAGTCATTTGGTAACTCACTTCAAGTGATCTCCTCTCCACGTCTTGGGTTTTTGGAGAAGGAGATTCACACTAGATTACGTCGGCCTAGTATGATGCCCTAACGGAGAACGCAGTCATGAACTTATACGTTGTTCTAAGCAGCCCTAAACGCAGTTAATGGATGCCTTTATATAGAGGATCATATACGTTGTTCATAAAGGATTATATACGTTGTTGTCAAAGCGCAGTTCATAGAGTATCTTACACGCAGATAATGATGACACGCAGCCATACGCTGGGAACGCAATATATATATGCTTCGCTGTAGAAATATTATGGAGCACAATATATATATATATATATATATATATATATATGCGTTGTTCTTAAGGAACTTACACGCTGTAAGATAAATGGTGGACGCAGTAATAAAAGGACACAGTCAACCGCAGTCATAATTCCACAGTCCTGAGGTGTAGCTGGAGTTATGTATACGTTGTGCAATCATACGCTGGGCAGTCATGTCATACATTGCAGTTATGGTTATATACATTCGCTGGACAGTCCTGTACACATCGCATGAGGTTATATATATACACGCAGAGGTCCTGTACACATCGCAGAGGTTATCTATATTCACATAGAGGATGCCAAAGACTCTTATATATACTCACAGATGTCTCTTATGTATATTCACTGAGGCCGCAGAGGTTTTTCGCTTTGGTATATTGTCTCGCATTCATCTCTCTAATGTGATATGGCATTCGCATGATATCCCTAGTTATAATGGCATATGATCACAATACTGTGATGGTATATGATATTGCTCTGGTGTGAAAACTGATACAAAGATGTATGGCATCAACGTTATATAACAGGTTCTCGATATGTATGATCTTGCTCCAGTTGTATATAGGGTCTTAATATGTATGTGGTCTTGAAATGTATGGTCTTTATATATACGCTAGACTGTACATATGATGGGCAGTAATCACTGGACAATATACGCTATAGTACATAAGTTATATATATACGCTGGACACACATATATAACGCAGTCTTGGGCAGCAACATGATATATTGTGGATGGGCTGTACAACGAATACATGGAGCATGGGCAGTAGCATGATGGGCAGCACTATGAGATCATGTGCATGGGCAGCACAATGATACATTAGCAGGGGCAGCAGCATGATGATGATGCACATTAGTTTGAGCAGCGTTATGATGGATAAGATCATGGACATGGACAGCCGCATGAGGTAGTATGCAGTGGTGCAACTATAAGACCAAATGCAGCACGATGATAGGTGAAGGAGTCACCTTGAGAATCAGTTGAAGCAGAATGTCTTCAACTGATCTCATCGCTATACGAAATGATCTATGCTAGATCTAGATAAGTCAAAGTGTTGACTTCTGTTGTAAATGTACTATCTCTCTCTCTCTCTCTCTCTCTCTCTGCTGAACTTTGAAGATAAAAGAAGATTTGATCAAAGGGTTTCCCCACACATTGTGGGGTTTGTCCCTGGCTCGTGCCATATCTTGTGTCCTCTTGCCTTGGCTTGTCTTCTGCGTTTTATATTTATGTTCTATCTGCAGTTTATCATAATGCTGATGAGATTGCTAACTGTGAAAATTTAAATAAATTGCTCTAGCATAGAACATACCTAATCTTAACAGTTGTTAGTCAAGGCCTTGCACTATGACAATGTTGATGAATATGATGCTATAATAGATGGATTGCAAATCCGATTTCTCTTATGTGAATTCATCAAGATTGATAATAGCCAAACAGCTTGTAATATTGTATGAATACCTCCCTAGTTAAGAGGGAGTGTTGAAGGAAGTGTAACTAGGATCGGTCTTCATAAATGTACTTTTGATATTTGTACTTATTCAAGAAAAGAAATATTATTTTATAATATATCCCAATCAGTTTCTTGCTCATTGAAGTAGGTCTAGCACATTTCAAAGTGCTATAGGTGAGTCAAATAATCAAGAGAAAATATTGAGGCATTAAAGGCATGTTACACTATGTAGAAATATATATTAAAGTCAAAGGGAAACCTCCAAGCAAAGTCAAGTCTAATCCTATGTAATGACAGGGTCAAGAACCTCCTTCAAGCATGCTACAACACCATGGAAGAACATGTGAAGTCTGCTCAGCAAAACAGTCACCAAGCAGCCCTCTAAGTCGGCCTCCAAGCAGCACTCTAAGTCGGCTTACATGTAGCCACTCAAGTCGTCTTAAATGGAGGGATAATCCTCTATTTATAGAGGTTGTCCACTCCAAAGACAATGCATCAACTTGTGCTCTGAAATCTGCGAAGTGAAGGCAAGAAAGAAACGAAGTAAAAGGGTCTTAAAAGGCAGCGAAGAGAAAGGGTACACCACCGAGGGCTAGAAGTTTGTTTTAGGGCTACCACAGTGACATGTGCGAAGAGATTTGAAGGTTGTTCCTGTGGCTAGGACAGTAGCAATACAGAGACACTTACCTACCTTTGTTTGCGCTGAAACTAGGCCTACAAGGCCTCCTCCTCCAGCGTGGAAGAAAGACACTCAAGTGAGGGAGAAAGACATACACCATCTAGCAATACTCTCCAAACGTGCGAAAATCTAGGGCAGCAGAATAGTCATACACTCCAGAAGAGTTTCAGTTGGGAAAAATTGAAGTATACTTGAGCAAGGGATCAAAGAAGATCATCTCATCTAAAATACTCAAGGAAGAAGAACAAGATTCATAATAAGAGAACAAAGTAGCAGAAGGAGGACAAAGTGCCGGAGAACAAAGTGTCGGAAGAAGTGCCTTAAGAAGTGCTGAGATATATGGTGCAGAAAGGAGAGAAGACTTGACTTGTTCTTGGAGGATCTCCTTGTCAGGGGTCTAGGGTTTGGCATTGATCAATAGAAGCTTCAATAAGAGAAATTCACTAAAGGGTTTTCCTCTCAAGAGTAGAGAGGTTTTGGCCCTGGCAGAGAGCCAACATCCTGTGTTCTTGTTTTATGTTTTGGTAGCAATTTGATGAAGTACACACATACACACTAATAAGAAAAAGAAGAGGAATAAGCTAACAAGAAAAAGTAAAAAGACTCCACAAACTGTTATCAAGTAATGAAGAATCACTTTACACTACTTTGCCCTAGATTCTTCAACAATTTGAAGTATTAAATAGCCCTTAACATTCAAGTTTGGCTCGCTTAGATGCAAAAATGATTAGTCTATGATGATTGGTTTCTTTCACTAGACTTTGTGTTGTGATTGTCAAGTCATTCAGCAGCCCATGTCCTAGGCACCTTACCCATAGGTACCCAGGCCCAGAGAAGTATATTGGCACCCACAGGTGAAGCATCAAGAGCCTTTGATCTCCAAGCAGCAGCAACACATCATACCTACCCTTAGGCACCACCTCCTGCACCTAGGATGTTTTGCTACATTGCACTACATTTGAATTATTTAGGATGATATACCTGGACCCAGCATGCCCCCAGGTCGGCCTCAGCGTCTTATGAGGATGGCAGTCGATTCAAGGCCCAAATGAGGATGGTCTCTCCTTCAAAGACTTGGGAGGGCTAGTAGCACCTGGAAATCCCTCAACGTTGAACCAGAGATGGACACTTTGTCACAGTTGGAGACCCAGGAGACCCCTTTGTCGTGCCCTAGCTAGATTTTGGGGACCACAAAGAGCCTCTGACAGAGATTTGAGGGCCAATCCTCAAAGGATGATTTTTAAGTGCTTCTACATCACACTTGGCACTTTAGAGCACCAACGCTTGACATTTGGAACCTCTTCTATGGATGACGTCAGCCCTAAAGGACTCACAGCTCACACATGTGGCTTTTATTTGCTTTTATGTCTAAGCTAGTTGGGTTGGCTTGTAACCCAAGGGTTTCATTGTAATGTTAGTTGGTAGTAGGGGCTTTAGGCTAGTAATTATGACTCTTCCGCCTCATATAAATGGAGGTGAGGACTATATCATTTTGATCATCATCACTTGGACAATTCAGCCTCTCTTAGGCGAATTTCAGCCTCATTTATCTTTGGCAAGATGTGACCTATCGAGGATACTTAGCTATTGGAGCTTGTTCTTGACTTTGGAGAAGTTATCTCGAATTGATAACAAAATGTTCATGCATTTTCATCGTGTAAATGTACCTATTTTTGAATAATCTTTATGCCCATTTTTAATGTATGGAATGTATTGATGATCTAGGATTTTTCTATTGTGCCCTAATTTATTGAAAATCAATATTATAGAATCTAGATGTCATAATTGTATGCATTACTCATATATGAAATGTAAATGACATTTCCCTTGGCGAATCTTGATTATAGCTCTCTCAAGTGACTTCAATCTTTCACAAAGGAAAGAGTTAGGCTTTTTGCTAGGGCATCAAACATCCTTACTTCTTTGCAAGAATTAGCTAATTTATCACCTCCATAGACACCATCAACCCAAGGACTAGGCACTGGCCATCTCTTGTTGGTGATCAGCTCAAATTTTATCCATAAAATTTAATTTTTTGCTTCCTCAGTAAATTCGGCCCTCTTAAGGCCAAGCAACCAATTAGGGCTTAGTGAGAATTCGATAAGAAGAGGAACATTTTATCTTGGAAGGCCTCAACATCTAGGGTTAAGTGGCTGCTTCAAAATCATTCCCCTTTGGTGGCCAATCCTTCCATTTTTATCCATAATTTCTCTTACCCTAGTTGTTTGCCTTAGGATAAAACCCCAGTTTTGTTATAGCTTCAACATGAGCACGTGTTGAAGGTTTCATGTGCCTTTACCTTGATAATACTCATCATTGGAAACCTTTTCTTAGCACCTTGACCTCAAGTAATCCCAACTCACAAATTATCAGTCAAACCTAGCCTTGTGTTGCCTAAATTTGGCCTCTATTTGGAAAGCAAATTAGCCCATCATCATTGTTGGAGCCTTGTACCTAAGTCGTGCCTTTCCCTTAGAAGCCTCTTAATTACCTTATACCTTGAAGCATAGAAAATCTCTTAGGTGACCTACCTACCGGGACTCCTCCCATTCCTGAAAATCGACAAAGCGCAAGGGGTAGTAGTTGTGGTGACAGTGGGCTACTACCTTATTGTTGTCACTTGGTCTAGTATTAGCCTTGTAGGGTGCGAAATTCCATGAATGCACCAACTAGAAATTATTCTCCTAACTCATTAGTAGTTCATTTGTTTGTGCAAATAGCAAATAACTCACGGATGCATTCTTCACAAATAAATTATGTTATGGAAGTAAAATAAAGAACTGAGAAATAGATGCAAACACATAAAAATTGACACAATTATTTTGGACTAAATGTCCCCGAAAAAACGTCGTAGGGAAAACCGGTGCGGCAAATAAGGGTTTATTTTATTATTCTTCAGCAAAATTAGAGAGTACAATGATCTACTTGCCAAACATTGGCAAAGCTCTGTATAATTCTCTCCACTACTCCAACTGGTAGATCAACCTAGAAACTCCTTGTTTCCACTACAAAACCCAACTCTATCTCCTCCAATAATTCACACTCCTTTCTGCTCTACACTGGCAACTAGAAATGTGCTTCGGCTAACTGGATCTCGAGCTGATTGATCCTACACTCCTTTGGTGATCCTGCACTCACACTACACAAGCTCGGTCTTCCTTCCGGAACTGATTCTCAGCCACTGGAAAATGATCTACTGCCCAGATCTATTGAGAATTCAATAGGTCAATGAATATGTTAATTCTCTTCAATTTGATAATTGTTTGTGTTACCTTTTTACTTATTAGCTTTGTTCCTTATTTTTATACTGTGACAAACATCAAACCTAAGTTACCAGAAAACGGATACGGGAACGGATACGGGTACGGGGTTTGAAACGGATACGGAAAATTTTCAAAAAATCTGGATACGATACCGCAGGAAACGGCGCATAATAAATATATAAAATATATATATATATATATATATATAGATATTAAAAATAAAAAATTCATATTTCAGAATCTAGATTATCATCTATGATCTATCATGATTCATGATTCATCATCATCAATTCAAGTTTCAACATATGCCATATGGCATAAACATTCAACATTGCCATCATCATTAACGATTATTATAACATTCATGATTCAAGTTTCAAGTTTCAAAGTTAGTCCTACCACCTTTGAAAGTTAGTCCTGCCCAAAGTGTGACCTAACATCACACCAGAGATTGCAGGGCATTGATGTTGCATTAGTGAAAATGTGGGAATGTTGTGGATATGTATCCCTGTTTCAGTAGGCCCTACATACACAACCGCATGAAGTTGTCTAGGTAATGAGATAGCCTGAAAATTCTACTATGTAAGTAGGCAGGTATGATCCCTGTTTGGGGGTGTGCAACGTTCAAGCAAAATAGAAACACATTTGAATTTTGAGCAGATGTAGAGTGAAGTTGGAGGGGTCTCTCTCCAGTAAAAAGCCAAGGGAGACAGTCTTGCTTCTGTCTACCTGTATCATGTCAACTATGTTCCAAGATGAAGATAATGCCAAATGGCAAAACCTCTAATTCTTCGTCCTTTTATTATATAATGGAATGAAGCCATGGAATCCTTTGATCCAGCAACTGTTTCTCAGCTCTCCAACATAGACTCTAATAATAAATCATAATTGGGTATTGTGTCAAACAGTCAATGCTGATACTATTTGGATTAGTTAGTAATGTCATGCTTAGTACACCTCTGGAGTCTGAACAAGACGTGAACGGTGAAAGATATGCCAAACCCTCCCTTTCAAAGACTAGTATAACATGGCAGTGTTAGTTGCATATTTTCATAAAATTGAGCACAAACATCAATGGGACATCTAATTAACATAGCCGTAAGTGTTGACAGTATCAACCATAACACTGATGTACAAGGATGGAAATAAATGCAATCAAAAGTTCCTAGTAGCTGAATTGATTCAAGTGACAACTTCCAGTTCCATTGTGCTTAACTTCCCAAGGGCCACCACTGAAGAATTGTGGAGAAAGGGACTTCACGTTATGCTCAAAGTTACAAAACACTCCTCCTATATCAACGTGACGGTGAAAGTCCAAATATACACAATATGAGGTGTTGGTAAAAGCAACAATTTATATCACTGGAAGAACTTCCAAGTTACAACTTAAATCTTTCTTTCTATCAAGTCAAAAAAATGTTAACAGAAGATCACAGGATGTGCAAAGAAGCAGTAACTATGGTATGAGCCTCAAACACTTAGTAGGTAAAGTCAATCTCTTCCAAAGCCTATCTTTGGATCTAACTGTCCCTGCGTCATATAAAACACACCTGGGATTTACCATCCAGACAGAATGATGGAGGAGAAGAGGTTAACGTTTGTAAATTTGTTGTCTTACATACTCACTCACTGTACAGTGTAGAGAAAACGAAACAGGCTGCTAATGCCGCAGAAACTTGAAAGCAAGAAATCATTCTGTTTAGACTCTAGAGATGAATCGAAAGATAAAAAGAGACAAAGATTATCAGTTGTGTACCAAGTCCAACGATGCCGGCAGGTTCAGTAACTTTCAACGGGCAGCGAAACTCTCAGCGGTGGCAGTGAACTCAGCACTCAGCAGTCAGCGCTCTTGTCGTTTAGGAATTAGGTTAGGGTAGAATGAATCATAAACCGTGCCCATAAAGTTAAAAGTTACAACTTCAAAACTTAAAATGCTAAATTCTGAAAATCTGTTCCCGGCGAGCAAGGTATTAGCGACCAAACGTTTTGAAATTTTTAAAATACATATCACAATTTGCTGAAACGTATTGGTTTTTTTTAAACGGGAGGGTTTTTTCAGAAAAATGCCTGAAAAACGGCTAGAAAAAAAAACAAAACGTATCCAGATTCCAAATCACCCAAAAAGTTTTTAAGCCGTTTTTTTGCCGTTTCTGAGGTGAATACATATCCAAAACATAAAACGGCATTTTGGCCCTTCAGGCAGCCGTTTCCGATATCCTAGCTTCATACCATGACATCCAAGATCTCATTCAGAGGAATCATCAATGCATCTGCTTCAACCATCATCAAAGCAATCAAGGTGAAGATTTCAACTTCACATGACAAGTAAGTATCTTTTCAATCTATATATTTGGTTAAATGACTTCATGATTGCAAGGACATCTATAGGTTGGATGGGTCCTCAAGATTCCTTGCATGAAGGAGGAGGATAGACATAGTCCTCTAAGTAGCTGAAGTCATTAAACATATCAATAGGTCTCCTCTGAATTTATGGAAAAGGATGCTTATGAATGATCCCTTCACATAGCAATATTGGAGACATCAAAGTGATGTAGGTGATAAACTCATTCTCTAAAGATGCAATGAAGGTCACATGGAATCTATTCTTCATGAAAGTAAAAAGGGTATCTAGGGATATAGGATATCTTCATAAGATCCCATCTACAAGATCTAGGAAGGAAGATAATCATCATCATTCTAACTGATATACAAGGTAACAAATGTCCATGAACAAGAAGGTTACCTCATTCAACAACTTGTGGTCTCTATGCTAGATAAAGAAAGACAAGTTGATGGCAAAAATATTGAAGGTTAAAGAACTCAACCATGTGCAGAAAGGAAAGGCAAGGTTGGTCCTCAAGCATGACAAAATAAGTATATTTAAGACTCAATGCTATAGAACGATTGTGAAAGCTCATATCGCTGAAAGGTGGAGGAAGCTGAAGAAAAGGGCCAAGGAAAGAGGGAGTAACAAATCTCTCCTATGAATAAGATAGTATCCCTCACAAAAGGGTCCTATCATAAGCTCCTAAATCTTGTGTTATAAGATTTGACAATGATAATAAGATGCATCGTGGCATCATGGAAGCATTAGAAACAAGAGCTCGTAACATCACCATAGGGATCATGTAGGACAAAATCCATGGCATACATCATGTAGGATATATAGCTCTTGCGAACCTCAATGGACATTGAAGGAAAGGAAGGAGTCATCTAAGGCTCATCATACATCAAGTCAAAAAGGAAACATTTGCCAGTTGGGGATATACAAGATCCTCAAAAATCTTTGATGGAATCCTCATTGTAGGGTTCACTAATCTAGAGAGGAATCAAGTGTTTCAACAAGAACACCAACTTATGGAATCCATGAGATGATGATATGATGACATGAAGCAAATCAAGGGATTGAAGATCGTTTCAATCAAGGAAGTTGTTGGAAGAAAACTCGATGATCTGAAGGTAAAATAAGGTATGTATGATTGTGTTTAATATTATAATGTCATGTCATATGGTTGCAGGTAACAGGGATCATTGCTTCTATCTTAAGAAGCATGATCAAGAGAAAAAGGATCTCCTCCTCTGAAAGGATGCAGGAAGGCATAAAGTCACACTAAGATGAAATCAACATAATATGTCCTCATATGAAGTATGAGGTGGTTGACTATAGTTAAGAAACTCTGATTGAAAGCTCGTGGAATGGAATGAGTGAGGAAGGAAGAGATCGTGAGATATGCAACCATGATGAAGGCAATCAACATCCAATAGACCAAGAAGATTTGACTAGGAAATCTCCTAGAAGGATATGAAGACTCTAATGAAAGTCTGAAAAAGATGGAGACCCTTGACAATGGATATCTTTGGGAGATGTGTCAACATGAATGCAGGATGTTGATACCTATAGGAAGATGTCATGATGAAGAGCCATCTAGTAAGGTACGATTTGATTTAATGTTATGTTTTGATTTCTTGAATAATATCTGGATGAGTGCATGCAGGGCTACTGGAACAAGAGTTGTAAGTACAAGTACAACTGGCATTCATGTGGTGGATGGAAATTCCTTAAAGAAGCATGATGGGAAAGAAGTAGCTATATGACGAAGGTTCCAGATATGTATCAAGAAGGCCACTTTCCATAAAGAAAGGAATGACATGACGAACCAAGAAGGAAAGTGATTGATGGCTGATGCCCTACAAGAAAGAAGCTCAACTGAATTTTATGACATCAAGGAAAGAAGTTGATCAAGCAGCTGAAGGACCCACAAAGAAGAAGTTGTTGATGAAAAGGATAATCCCTTGTTAAGAGGGAGCTTTGACAAGTCCCTGATCAAGAGGGAGCTTGGATTCAGTCACCCCTAATTAAAAAGGAGTGACAGTTGTGTTTTCTATTTCATGTGTCATGCACTAGACCAGGACTAACAGTCGTAAGTCTTAGTGAAGGCCATGAAGAGAAATGTAGACACATGGTGGATGTATCCTCCCTAATTGAGAGGGAGAGATAGATACAACATTCTTGTCTTCACATGGGAAGAAAGAATGTGAGGGTTGGGTAATCATTTGGCATCTGATACTCTTTGAGGATGTGTAAGGCATCCAAGATAAGAGTAGGCAAGAGGACCGATATTCTTTGAGGGCTAGGAACCCAAGATAAGAATAGTCCTAGAAGGTCATACTCAGTGAACACTCGGGTGGGTATGTACCTTGAGAAACAATGACGAAGGTGTCTGTAGTCATTGGTCTCACCAACATTATGCTCTAATCTGATGAGAGATAGAGTTGTCAGTCAAGGCCTTGTTGTGGAAACAATGTTGGTTACTATGATGCTATACAGATGGGTTACCAATCCAATTCTTCTTATGAGAAATTATTCAGATTCAGAATAACCAAGTACCATTATAAATACCTCCCTAGTTAAGAGGCAGTGTTGAAGAAAGTGTAACTAGGTTCGGTATTTACAAATGTAATTTTGATCTTTGTACTTGTGAAGAAAAAGAAATATCATTTTTGAATTATAAGAATGAGTTTCTTGCTCATTTCATAGGTCTAAGAAAGTCAAAAAGTCAAAGAGCTCTTCTTGAGGATATATGTAATGTATATAAGTCTACCTAGTGACTAGATCAGCCCTCCAAGACCAACACAATCCTCATGAAGAAGACAACAAGCAAAACGATAAGGAGTACAGTCATGTCGGCCTCAAATATATATATATAACTATCATGTTGGCTCAATAAACAGACACAACATTTCACATTGTATGTTGGCTCATTTATGGAGACGTGACCACTATAAATACCTCGCTGGGGTCACCACAGAAAACACAGAACTTCGCATAAGCCTCTACAACTTCGGATGTCTCTGATAATTTCGGATAAGTGTCTGCAACTTCGAATGATGACAGAACCTCAAAATACCTCTGAAATCTCAATGACAACTACAATAATCTCCTAACATATTTCCCTACAGTCTCGGCCTAGTTCAGGGTACAAGAATCTCGGATAAAGACAGAGGTTCAGTGTGTCAATGGAGAAGGGTCATGTCTCAACAGTCTTGGCATAATGATAATAAGAAGAAGCTCAGTGATCTCACAATGAAGCATTCTCAGCATACTAGTCACAATTATGATCTCAGTGAGGTTGGTAATCATGAAGATAAGGTCATGATCAATATATCGATGTAGCATTCATACATTATAGAGACCTCATTGACATAAAGATGATTTCAGTAAGGGTGCAACAAGGATACAAGTAAAGGATCAACTATGGTACAACAACGAAGATCTTATTATCATGGTAAAGCCCCCCATAAAGGTCCATCAATGATGTTGCAGCAATGAAGAGTGCAGTAATGATGGCCTCAATGATGCAGCTATGATGATGATCTAGATGAGTCAGTAACGATGATGATGATGTCAACAGTAAGAAGAGGATTGGTGTCTTGGTCTTGGAGTGGCCTAGTAGGTCAAGGGTCATTGTCTTGGTATTTGTCAAGTAGAATCTCTATAAGAAGAATTTTGTGTGGGTTTTCCTCTCCAAAAGGCAGAGGTTTTGACCCCAGCAGAAAGCCAACATATGGTGTTCTTGTCTCTTGTATTTTGGTAACTATTTGATGATATAAGAAATGCACACACTAATGATATCAAGATAAGATTGTGCTAATAAGCAAAAAGTTAAAATACCTCACAAATAGTTATGATGCTAAGAAGAATCACATTAACTACATTTGCCCTAGATTCTTCAGCACTTCAAAGGTCTCACGAAATACTTTATGAAATAGTTCATTGACTGTATCTATGTGAAGTCCTCATACTTGTATATATAGTTGTTCCCTGTAGTAAATAAGTCGACATGACCTTTTTGGAGAGACGTGTCATTATATGTTGAGGCCAACTTCAATTCAGTTAAATGTAGTCGACTTGATGATGATCTATTTGAAACCGACAATGAGGAGACTTGATGGAGGAGTCTTTGACCAATCAACAAAATGACTTTGACCCAAATAAACAATCATAAATCCTACAATGGAGGCTTGACCTATGACAATTGACCCAAGCATGAAACCCATGCTTTAACAAGTCAATTCAATAATAATAAAAATTCTTTTTGCTTTTCTTTTGACAAATATATTACATTTTGACTTCAAGTACAATTATGAAGACCGAACCTAGTTACATTCTTCAACACTCCCTCTTAACTAGGGAGGTATTCATATTTACATATAATCATAGAGGTACATGGAAGATCTCAAAACACATCATCTACGAAGAAGTTTAGGCACCGCAATGCCATGGACTAGATTCCTGACTAGGGCAATCTATCCATTGGTCTCTCAACAATTTAGGCACCGCAATGCCACGAACTAGATTCTTGACCAAGGCAATTTATCCATTGGTCTCTCAACAATTTAGGCATCGCAATGCCACGGACTATATTCTTGACCAGGGCAATCTATTCGAGTGGGACTAAGCTAGACTAAAGCTTTCAGCCTCTCTAGGCACCATCAAGCTTACTTGCTAACCATCAACCCAGGGATCTAGGAGTGTATCCGAGGTCAGAGCTCTATGACCAACACCACCCACCCAACTTCGAGACCTGGACATCAACACAAAGTGTCAGCCAGATGTCTTCCCAGGCAATGCTTCACTCACAAAACCTCAACACTCCTTGATCCAGCAGATCAAGGACAACAAATCTCTCCCGATCAAACTAATCAGCAACCAGCATGCTATCAAAACTTTAAGAGATTTACCTGTACAAACACAACCCCTATCAGTAGTACACATTCAAATGTACATAATCAAATACAAACCTTCGAGGCCTTCCAGACAACTAGATGTTGCTTTTCAACTTATCATAGTAGGATTATTAATCAAATCTTTGACAGAAGATTCCTCAATCATACACTTTCCTTTCCTCTTCACAGGTAGCAACATATCCTTCAAAATGCATTCTCCAACCAAAACTATGCCCTTCCTCTCAACCAGGGAGATTTTTTCTATCTAGACTCCCTCTTCTCTTCTATACAGGCTCCCTCTTCACCCAAGGAGATCAACTTCTTCTTATTAGAGAATCTTTTATGGCTTCCATCCTTCTTATCAAAGTCATTCATACATCATGCTTATCACATCAAATTTTACTTACGGACATCTTCACCATCTTGAAGATGATGTACCTGCACAACTTAGATAGCAAGTACAACCAAAACTATAGAAGCATGAAGTTAGCCATATCAAAATCTTATAATAACGGAAGAATTAGACTTTTACAAACATAATCAGCAAGAGACTATACTTCAATACTTCAACTTCTTATCCAAGTTTAGTAAACCCTACATCACATCAACAACTCAAAATATTAAACTCATCTAGGGTTTCAATACTCTTTCAACGATATGACAAGTTCTTTCGTATATCAAACCCTAGAAACAATTCAAACAAGTAATGTGTCTAACAACTATCATAATTCATATGTTAGACTCCCCACTAGGATTTCATACATGAGCTTCAACTATCAAAACCAATCACAGCTTAATCAACAACATAACTAGCTTCTACTAGGGTTTGATGTACACCCTAGATTTCTCACTTACACAATCTCAACAATCACTATATAGATACATAGATTCCAAACTGTTACATGTACTAGAGACTTTAACTACTACTAGGGTTCAGCGGCAAAACCCTAGATTTTCCAAACAATGTTATCCTAGAATATCAAACTTTGATTAAGGCTTATTTCCAAACCCTAGGACTCACGACCATTAATGATTAGGTCAACACATGTATCTAGGAATTCATCATCATGCATAAGCACATCATATGTCAGGCAATATTAATACATTAGACATAAACCGACCTAGACCAACCTAGGGATTCAATTAATGGACACATACCAAGGGTTTCATTCCTAGGACCTTACTTTAAATACAAAACAAGGGTTTTTCTTATAGACCCAACCAAACCCTAAAGATCTAGGGTTTCAATACATAACATAGCAAACCCTTCTTTACCAAAATATCAAAGGTTTGGGATCTTAAACAGCATCATTCAACCCTAACAAGTTAGGATTTTCATGATCATACCAAAACTCCAAACATGACATCATCATCAAAAACAAATAGCATTTCCGATAACCCTAGGCAGGTTAAGGTTTCACACATTAACATTAGCTTACCCTTAAGTTAGGGTTTTCAATAGAACCTGTCTAGGGTTCTGTTGTAGCATCCATTGTTATTCAAGTTTTATTTTCAGTTTTATCACAAAATGAAAGAAAAATCAAAAATATGAAAGAAATGGTTGATTTTTATATTATTAATGGCTTTGAAAGTGATAAACCCGCGAGAAGATCTGGGTCGTCCGATCAACAAGCCACAGATCCGACGGCAATCGCATAGTTAACTAGAATGGGGTTTATTTCGGAGATTGGACACGATGGCGTATCAAATACAGTTTTATTCGCTGACGTCCGGGCCAAATATCGGGTCGGCAAGTAATCAGGTTTTGTCTTTACAATAGGACCCGATAAATCATTAACTGGCAGTTTTTATCTCCTATCGGGTCCGTATGGGAGTCAAAAGACCGTTGAAAAGGCGAACGTGATAGGTTATGAACCAGAGTGTTAATTCTTTTCAATTTCGTGGTAATCGAAGGTTTGTCGTTGTCTAAAGGTCATGCAGGTTCAAGAGGCATGATCAAGCGATAGCTTGATAAGTACGTTGAGGTGCGCTACGGGGGAGCAATAAGCACGAAGATTAATTAAAGCTCAACCCCTACAGTTGACCGTGACATTAGCATGGTTGACCGAAATGTGTGGCCAGAAATTACTGCGAGGGTTTGACCTCGTTGAAGCTCCCATACATTCTTTACCCCCACAGTGAGCTCCCAAAGCTTTCCACCCCACGTTGCTCATTCCACATCTTCCACCGCTTTCATCTGTTAATTGCCCACATCACTCACCATACCCCGCCACTTCCTCCACTACTCCATTAATGGATGATAGAGCAACACAAAGATACATCAGCAGAACCACAGGCTCAAGCTACAGATTCAAACAGCGAACAGCCATCACCTTCTAATTTCCGTTACTTCCTGTTATTTTATTTTCTTGAGAATGAGGTGTCTTTTACCCTCTATGTAATATTCTGTAATAATTTTTACTTTAGACAGTTAGAGGATAGTTAGGTAGTTTGACAGTTTTGGTGATTACCAACTATCTCATAATGTATAAAAAGAGGAAAGTTTACAGAGAAGGGGTTCGAACTTTGGAGAACCTGAAGACTAGGCCACTGTATTCCTGATACAACTGTTGATTAATGAAAGAATCATAAGTTTTCCACACATTGTTGGGTATGATTTTGTGACTTCTTTGTTATGTGTCATCAAATGTTTTCTTCCTTTAAGTATGGTAATGAAGCTGCAGGTCTTTATTTGCTTATGTAAATGAAGTTAAAATCCCTTAAAAGAGTGCTCCTACACTTGAAGTTTCCACCTTTGCAATTCTCCTAAGTTACAGGTAGTAGTTTCTATGTAAGACAACATATTATCTTTAACTTCTCCAAGTGTCATAAATAGTAGATTCTGTGTAAAACAGCATATTGTCTCTGACTTCTTCAAGCTTTCTTCATTCATCATTTATATTCAACAATCAAATGGAATTTTGATATTTTCATGTCACCTAAGTATTGAGGGTTAAAAACCAAGTCTCCCAGGTCCTTCATTTGAGAACACAACATACAATTAAGTGACAAACAAGTGACAATAATTATAAATATTAATGTCTTAAGCACAATTTCTACACAGCCAGGAAATTGGTTTCTTAAGGTACAACAGGTTCTATGAGAACAATCAAGGATGTAAGGAGGGTAGATTTATCAGCTGATGAATCACCCAAAACAAGAATATTTATGATTCAAGACAGCTAGACAAAACGATGTTAGTAATGTAAGATGAACATACTTTTAAGAGAATTTTGTAAGGTGTATACTCTAAGACATACCTGGCGCTGTTTCTTGACAAACCTCGTAATGATTCCTTTAAGTGTTCTTCTTGTATTTAGCCATGATCTTTTATACTTGATTTCCTTAAGCTGGTTCCTTGTTTCAGTCATACTTGATTTCTGTGGCATCCTTGCTTAACTCAAAATTCAATTCCGCGGTGACATTTGTGGCATCCTTATTTGTGTCAAACTTTAATCAAAACTTGGCTTCTATGGTGACATAACCCGACTTCTATTATCCTTCTACAGTGGCATCATAACTTGGTTTTAATATACTTCTGCAGTGATTTCTGTACATGTAATTTCGCCATTCACTCCTTTGATGACAGCATACATGTGACATGGTTATGTAGTGACAGCCCAAATATTAGTCCAAGGTTTCGGTTCTGTGGAGGCAGCCCTAAAATGTTTCGTCTTTCACTGATTATACTTTACTGGAGCTTCACCGAATTCCTTGCTGAGGTTTACACCGAAATTCACCACTGTAGTATTGAACCTTTTACTGAACTTCTTTTCTCTGAATTAGGTCCGAACTTGTCACCTTGAGGTATACTCAAATCCTTCTTCTTAAGCTGGGATCTTGATTTAACTGACATGATCTTTGAGACAAATGCAAACAGAAATTTTCACTGAGAATACTTCCAAGATGTATAAGTGGTCTTCAAACTGCCTTTGATCATGACCTTAGTTCTGATACCATGTTGAGAAATCCAAAGTGTGGCAGTTAAACAAATTCTCTTATTATGACATTATCTTGTGACGGTTTTCATTATTATTATTAGTTCTTACGAATTATCTTTTCTTATCATCAAGACTAATGCCAAGCAACAAACAGAAGACACAAGATATAGGCACGCAGCCAGGGAAAAACCCCACTCTAGGCAAAAACCCGGTCAAAATTCTTCCTTCAGTAGATTCAAAATGAGATGACCAAGACCCTTACAACTTAGACTCAAGACTACCTCCATCCATCAAGTCAACCTCATCACTGTGCTTACACCGAATCCTTATCACTGTGTTTGCACCGAGACTTCATCGCTGTGTTGTCACCGAACACTGAACTTCTTCCTTGCACAAGCACCGAACTTCGTCACTGTGATAGCACTGAACTTCTTTGCTGTGATAACACCAAGTTTCTTCACTGTGATATTACCGAACTCCTTCATCGTGATATTACTGAACTACTTCACTGTGATATTACCAAATTTCCTCACAGTGATATTACCAAACTAAGTCATCTACTGAATTTCAACATCTTGTTTATAAAAACAGTTGGTCATCTATACAAGTTCTGAGCTCAAATACTATCAATCTGTTCTTACAGTCAAATGGTTAAACAACAAACAAAAGCAGCAAGAAACTTATAATAATCATTATGCTCATAATAAACCAGCTTTACCAAAAACCATGTTATCAGCAACCATCACGCTTCAGTAGCCAAATCAGAATGTTGTATAATACTACACAATGTATCCCAAAACAAAACTTAATATTTGCACCGATCACTGCTTGATTCAACCGCCATGTGTGACCGAGATTATGTTTGTGCTCAGAATTTAAGCTCTCCTATGCACAGATCATGACACTGCTTCAATCGACCAAAATGCCTTTGCTCTTTTTGCAAGGATGGACCCTCGATCAATACTTTATGTGCGTATGCCCCTTTTACATATTGCATTTGTAGACAAACACATCCCATTGCACCATGTCATTGCACTAGAGGTCTGAGATATTTCTCTAACTACATAGACCATAATCGCACATTATTTTTCACCAGTGTTTTATGCCTTACACTTGCGCATTCAGATTCAATCACAGAGAGACATCCTTCATTATACCAGAACAGCGATATGCTCAGACTTACCCTCATTGCACCATAATATTTCAGTGTTATGTAAGCACAAGTCAAGAGGAAAGTTGCTCAGATCGAAGTTCAAATAAATACCCTTACGCACCAACACGATAGCAAGATCCTTTATGTACCAAAACAAGTGAAATAACAGACATGCAATTGATCTCACTTCCATATACATCCAATCTCACTCTAAGACCCAGTGAATCACGACAGATGATGTAATTATACCCAGAACCGAAAACCTTTTGATGCCTTTATTGCATTGTACCAAAACATAAGAACAAATATCTAGATTGATAGACATATAGGCTTCAATTGCTCAGATGAATTGATGATCCTAAGGGCTCACAGCTACATCACTCCACGTAAGTGTGATCTAGTCAAAAATAATTCCATAAACAAAGATTAAAAATCAAAACTTTATTGTGCGCGACATCCACTGTCAGACTTAAGAAATGAACCACAACCTATGACAAAGAATCCACGGACAATGTCTTGTACGCAGAATTGTTCTTTTCTCTAAAAACAAAATATATAACACCTTGAGTGAAAGTGCAACTTGATGAGGATTAGCGTTTGATTACGCAGACGGATAATGCACGAACCAACATTCTCAGAACAAATATCTAGATTGATAGACATATAGGCTTCAATTGCTCAGATGAATTGATGATCGTAAGGGCTCACAGTGACATCACTCCACGTAAGTGTGATCTAGTCAAAAATCATTCCATAAACAAAGATTAAAAATCAAAACTTTATTGTGCGCAACATCCACTGTCAGACTTAAGAAATGAACCACAACCTATGACAAAGTATCCACGGACAATGTCTTGTACGCAGAATTGTTCTTTTCTCTAAAAACAAAATATATAACACCTTGAGTGAAAGTGCAACTTGATGAGGATTAGCGTTTGATTACGCAGACGGATAATGCATGAATCAACATTCTCAGAGACTGTTAACCAAACAGACCACTGAATACATGATCACCATACATTCGAAACACGCACCAGGCCAGAGAATGTTCCTTGAGCTATAGGATTGATCAACTTCAGATCGATTCAAAATTGCATAAGTGCACTTGATTTGCTCAAGCCCTAGATTGGATTAGTTGCGCCCAACATCATTCATGACCCACCATGATAGATACCTATGCGAGAACAATGGGAAATAACAGAACAAACACAATAGCTCTACCCAAATCGAATCTCGCTCAGAAGTCTCTAATCTCTTCACAAATTCATGTATAAATTTTTTAGATATAACATGGTTTTAATGCCCAAACCAAAATTAAATTCCTAAATTCTACCAAAATTTAACAGCTGCAATTTAAACAAGAATTTATCAATTTAATTCACATATACATACTTGGCTTCCATGTTTGAAGTTGATCCCGAGCTGTTGTAGCACCAAATTTGCTCCTGTTACCAAAATGACCAAAACCTCCCTGCCAAACTGGGCACAATATCGGTACCCAGCTCCAAAGTACTTCAAAATGGAAGCACTATGGCCCCCTATGGCCAAAACTTCAAGAACAATTACAGCCCACTCTTCTTCTTTGTCCTCTTTGTCTATGGCTTCCTCGAAATTTCCTTCACTATCTATGAAATACTCCCAAAACTCCTTCCCATTTTGAATATATGTTTGATATATTATATTGATTTATGTTAATAAAAAGAGCAATAAAGTATTCAAATTATAAGCATTTAATCTATTCAAAGTTAATAAATAGATATTTACTATATATATATATATATATTATATATATATATATATATATATATTGGAGTGTTGTGTTTAGGGTAAGAATTCCCTTCTTAATTGTTAGGTATTTAATCTAGTATTTTAATAATTAATTCGTTTATCCTTTCTTTAGACAACTTTTATAACCACTTAGTAAGTTTACTAATGCAATGCATGCATATGTAGCTATCATATGCATGCTAATACTCCTTTTCTGCCCATAGTTCGTGGTGGGGTCGTTACAATGGTATTTATACTTGATTGAGTGGACAAGGGGTTATGAGAGGGCCGAAAAGACACCATCTTTCTTGTTGTAATAGCTCCATTTTTATTTATTTAATCAAGTATTATCCACATTTTAAGATGACCATTTAATCACTCTTAGGGTCTGTTACCCACTCCCAATGGGTGGCATGGATAGGAGAAATTTTTTCTCCTAGATGATCCTCAACTGGCAACCCCTTGCAACCACCATATAGCTTGATGTGCCATTACCTTTGCCACTTGAGCTAGCCTTGTGGTCCCTCACCCATTTGATACGATTTTATGTTTGAAGGTGGGCCTCCCGACCCTGAATGTATAGATTTTCATTGGTATAGTTGAGTAATTTTCCTTAATTGTCAAGGGCACTTTTGAGCATGGATTGGTGGGGGGAATTCGGTGGAAAGAGTGGGATAGGTATGTACTCCTGTCTCTACTACCCAATTTTGTGGTTAGCGTTGTATCCTAGTCCCATGAGATCACCTTTACTGGCCATTAGCTTTAGGGTTGGCATTACACGGGAAATCTTGATTTTGGTTGCGTGGTCCCGCTTCCCAACGCTATATACATCACTCCCTTCCACTCATTTTAGCCCCTTCATCTCTTTTCCCATCTAGGTCCACATAGGGTTAGCCTCCCCCTCCCCTTGACCACACCTTGAGTCGGGCCCGGAATGATGCCCCGGAGGTTGATGCAGCTAAAAAGAAAAGAAAAAACATAATTTGGCTACTCTCAACAGGAAATGTACCACAAAATCCAAAAGATGGATGGGACATACAAATTTAGCACGTGGGCAAAAGCCAAACATGAACTCTATCCCTTATCCATGGCCATCACCCTGGTTAATATGGGCTCTAAATGAGCCCCCTCCATCATTAAGGAACCCATGATTGTCCCAACCCCTGGTGGGCAAAGGAATGCCCCACCTCAAAAAGGGGTACCTACTGTTATATCCTACACATCATGCTCTCATCCCCTGGAGCCCCGAGCAGTTATGAAAAAAAAACGATCAAAGGCAAAAGGCATCTGAAGAAGGGTGGAAAAACAAAGGTCGAGGTAACTCATGTGCAACGATTTGCTCCCTCCACTCATATACCCAGGTGTGGACTTCCCTTATTATAGCTACCCTTGTACCATGGCATGTGGCTTGAAGCACTCCCCTAATTCCCACTTTGTTCCATCACTATATCATTTGCCACCTACCACCTGATGGATGTACCATGCACATGTCACCCCCTTTAAAGATTGAAACCACCTAATAGGGTCCTTGACTAACCCCCTTGTTGAGCTTGGAGACACTTCTACATGCCAAAGCCCACTATGGAAGGGCATGCCACCATGAAGTGCCCAAATGATTCGATGACTTGTAAGTTCTTTTACTTGATTATTCTAATGATTTGTTGTATTGGAGGGCAAGGGGATGCATTGGATCTTATGCAGGAATGCAGGTGGGTCTCCTTTTGGGGCTTGGTCTCCCTATAAGGGGTCCTAGCCCTCTAGAGGGCCACATTGGCACTTATAGGGTGAGCATTGAGAGCCATGAGCCTCCACCATAGCATAAAGTACTTCAAGGATCCCCAGCACCACTCATTGATTGTTCGTGTTCCACCTTTTGGATGAAGATGATGCACCTAGTTTACCATGCCCAATCGGCTCCACATTTGCACCATACACTTGGAAGATGTTCCAGCATCCAGATGAGGATGTGTCTCACTGCAAGAGACAAAGGGAGGGCTTATGTCATTATCCTGGCCCTTACAGATGGTTTACAGGCATTAGAGATCCACTCGGAGACCCATGAGGATGTCTCTGTGCCCCCACACCCACTTGGGAGCACCACAGTGACTTTCTTGGAAAACAAGGGGCCAAGCCCTTGTCCACTATGTTGAGGGTCCATTTTCTCACCGTGGCACATTTTGATCTTCATTAGGCCTTCTCAATGGCCCAACGACTCATCATGTTGATCATTTTGCCGTCTTGAGAGGCTTATTTTTGTGTTATTGAGCTATCTTGGTCGACTTGTCACCAAGGGATATTATTGCACATTATTTTATTATTTGGGGCTTAATTAGGCCAAATAGGCAACTTGAACTCATTAGAGATGATATAAATTGATCAGAGGTGATTCATTTCTCTCATCATCACTTGGATTTGGGTTTAGTAGCTACTTGCAGAATTTCGTATTCCCTTTTGGAGGATGAGTTTGGTTTCATGGATGAATTTTGATGTTTGGATTCTATCTTCTTGGTCTTGGAGGTTCATTATTGGCATAATTTGATGATTGGCTATACTCATTGTACACGTAAGTGATCTTTTTCTTGTTTATTCCTGTTATTTACTTTGTCACATAAATGTTGTTGGGATTTTCACTATATAGGTCTGAAATTTACTGCTACTCTATGCAAAAATGGTGTAAATTTTGGTCTTTTGAAGCACTGCATACATTGCATGTGTCATGTATGAATGGGTGAATGTTCCTAGAGGTTATCTTAGTTGAAAACACCTTGAAAAGTCATCAATTATTGCAATCGAAGTATAAAATCTTCTAGCAGCTACTCTCATGCCCTAATTGCCATGCGAAGTTGTCCAGAGGTCTCCTCGATTGCATATAGTCTTTCAAAGCACGGCACTAATCCAACCAATGGTGGTCACTTAAAAGAATATTTTTCTCGCCTTCTTCTTCTCTTTCTAGGCCTAGCCCAAATAGGTCACATAGGGCATCAAATAAATTCCATCATAGCCATCAAAACACCTCAATTTTTGGTCCATAACTACGGTAAGGTTTCCTCTAGAGTCCCTTCAAATTTGAAGCAATTTCGATAGTGGGATCCCGAGATATAGCAAGCCCTAGATCAAAGACCATTTCTTTCCCTAGGTTTCCTTTGGCTAGTGTCCTCATTTGGATCATTGTATTCAATACTCAAAAGAAAATTTGTCCTTTGATCCTCTTCTCCTCCCTAATTAGGTCAAGCCCCTCCTTGGTTGATCAACTCCATACTCTTGACCTAATTTTGGGTTCACTTGGTCCTTTGTGGTCCCACAAGTTTACAGCTCTAATTTCACAAAGATCACATAAAAGCCAACTCTCCATAAGGATTTTCCGGTCTAGGAACCATCTTGACAAGATATATTCCCAAACCGTAGTCTTGAGAATCCTCTTAGACCTTCCTAAAGAGCCCATCATCTTGCTTTCGAAGCAAGCAAGCTATCCAATTGAGTCTGTCTTGCGAATAGACCTTAGGAATCACTCCTTATCCTCTTACTGATTCATTCATCTAATGATTCCCCTTATACCAGGTCTCCTCCCATCGCTAAAGAGCAAGGGAACTTAGCTGAGGTGGCAACGAGCTATTTCTCCATTGTTGCCCTTCGACCTAGTAGTTGCTCTATAGGATCCCCTCATAGGACCCCTGCTAGTTTGAGCGGTAACAGGGTCAACCAGTATAATTTAATTTTCAACCAAAGCATATTTAACCAAAATCCTTGACCCTTTTATGCTTGGGCCGATTTGAACATGCCTTCAAGTTTAATATTTATTCACTCCTTAATCAAGGCTAACTCTAGGGTCCTTGATCATTACTTTAAGGCATCGACTTCAGAAGGGCACGCCTCTTTAACTAAGAGGACCCATGTGATGTACAACCTACTGTTAGAAACAACATGACAAGTGCAATCAAATGATGATGATCTTGCTTGCAAATTTCTTCATAAATAGCGAGGCATCATGACCACACTGCAAAAACTTCCTAGGGCTTCTTGACCATTGGGGTTTCCAATCAATGCAATCCACATATGTATATTAAGAGCGTTCAAATACCGGTGCTGGCATCAATGACAACACGATTCAGCAGATGAATAATGTATGTATCGATATGAATGATGAGTATGGATCAATGTATTTCATTATATAATTCAACTATGCATAAATCAATGTGCTTATGCTTTCATTATTGAATATGCTTTCAAAATTGAGTTCGATGAACTTGAAACATCAGAGGATACTATCCGAAAAAACGGTTACTGCCATGAACAATCCAAACATAAGACTAACAACTGGATTGATTGGAAGAAGAAAGATCAAAGCAATTTCAAAGCAAAACGGTCAAAACCATTCAGGCATAAGCAGATGGGGAAAAAAGGAAAATTGACCCTAATGTCCCCCCCCCCGTCCCCCCAAATTCCCTAAAATTTGAGGGTACTCCCACACGTCCCCCTTGTGCGTCTCCTTGTACCTGCATCCCCCCATCCCAGAGTCTTGGTGAAACATAGCGAAAAGCATAACACATCAATCGAAGGATTTGCATCCCAATTGGCAAAGCTTTTAGTGTGGGTAACACATTATAAATCACCTCTGTCAATTGTTATGCATTGGACATTATTTACAACACAAACGACCAACACACACACACACACAATTAGAAGGAAACTATTAATGTGGAACAAAATCCTAATCATGGGATATGCCACCGTATAAAGGATCTGTAAGATAAGAAAAAAGAAGTGTGTGCAATTTGTAGCCCAAAAAGATGTTAATAAGAAGTTAATTGTACTGCAATAACTGAATCTCAGTTAATCTAAAAACGCAAGAGTCATAGGACTTGGAAAAAGGACAGCAACAATTCTTAACAAATGTGTTTGTTGACATAACTAATAACATAAAATTATAATACCTTGAAAGATTTCTCATTTCCTTTTCTGCCCAAGTCTTCACCATTTTTCTTGGATTGTGCTTGCAATACCCATGCCTGAAACGGAAGTCTCCTTGAACATACCTTTCCCTGTCCCTGAAACAAAAAAATATAGTCCGATATTCATTGCAAGCACATAGAAATATCCATTCTTCATGGAATTGTATCATTGAGAAGCCCCTACATTACAAAGATGGAATATCTACTTGTGCATACCACATGGTCGGTTAATTACAAGATAATTGTCCTAAATTAAGCATGTTGAATTAATAAATTGCATCACTGAAATCCATCTAGCTTATCTTTTCCCACAGTATAATACACGTATCTCTAACTTACCAAGAGAAACCCCCAATATAACATTCCACAAGCCAATGCAATTGACTTCCCCCTCATGTTCACAAGTAAACATTCCACAAACATGCGTATTGAACTATTTGTCATTTGCAAATAAAAGAAGATGAGTATCACACAAAACATGCAAATTCATAGGTTGAGCAAGTACATATACTCTATGTTGAATGGGGATTTCAGCTGATATCATTGTTTTAAAGTGATGACAGTAGAACAGAGTAAATGTTTGTGAACATGACTTAAATAAATAGGAGAGAGAAAGATCAATAGAAAAACATTCAAAATAACACATGAAATGCCAGGAAGCTCGTATTCAACTCACAGTCATATTTACATTCATACACATGATTAACAAAAATGGAGCTATGACAAATAGTGTACAATGAAGTTGTCTTCACTTGCTATTATAATTTATAACTCAATTCACAATGGAGGGCTTGTTTATACATCTAGAAGTTTGCACACATGATGGCTGCTAACAAGCCAACTCATAATGTAATTACATTAACTTAAAACTAGTCCATTGACCATCTGTACAAATCACTAAATAGAAAGGTAAATTACAACATGAAACTATAGGGAAGTGTTGAGATATTAATGTTAAATAAGAATAAAACCTTAACTCAAATATCTAGGCTAGATCAAAGGCTCACGTGTAACCAAACATTAAGATTAGATCAATGGCTCACACTTAAGAAACAGCCCATAAAAAAGGGAGACAGAATCCCTAATGATCAATTGATCATGAGACTATTGTTCTAAAGAGAAGAGCATCGTAAGCCTTTTGACGTAATATAAAAGAGTGGAGAGATTCAACAACGGTTTTTCCTAGTAGTGTTTTTCAATATAAACCTATGTTTTGCAGTCATTGTGTGATTGGATTTGTTATTTAGTTTTATTTTGCATTTGACTTGTTGGAGTTTTCTAAAATGCTTTTAGAAATTAGAGCTAATAGCATCTTATCTGGTAGAGTAACTAGTTTCTCGTTGCTTTGTAGATGTGCAGCTGATTCAAACAACCATTCAGGCCCATTTGACGCAAGATTTGGCAAAATTCCAAATTTTGAGGTTTTAGGTCAAAAACTAAAATTGATGATTCTCAGATCTTTTCGAGTGGCTTTTTGGGTTGATATTCTAATCGTAGTCGAGGATTCAAAGCTCTTCTATGAACTCAAAATCATTTTTTGCAAGAACAACCTCCCCCCACAAGCCATTCTAAACCTCTGTTTTATTTGGCTTAAATATTTAATCTAGGTTTTATATAAACCTATATTTTTTATTTCTCTAGTAGATCTGTTGACCATTGAAAACCTTTCTATTTTGTAGAAATTTGGTGTGTAAACCCACCCTGGTTTCAAGTTAAGTGATTTCGCATCAAGTTTAATGCCCAACCCACATTTAATATGCCACTGTCATATGACATAAACATGAATATTTTCACACATTGGAACGCTAAGAATCTACTTCTACTTTTTCACTTTTGTTGTGCTAAAACACAAGGATTCACACAAAAATTTGACACAACTGTTTTTTGGTCAAATGACCCTAGAAAAACCCCCAAGAGAAAATCAGTGAGAGAGAGAAGTTTTATTATTCTTCAGAGAAATTTACAGCAATAAATGCAGACTTATCTCTTGGAAATTGTGCCCAGAATTCTTAGAAATTGGTGCCAATCTTTCTCCTTGAATTCTGTGCCTTTGCTGCCTCAATTTCTGTGTCCTCACTTAGAAATGCATGCCACTTGCTGTACAAACAGACAGCAATAAATGCTGTACAATCCCCTCAAATTTCGTGCCCAGCTTGCCTCGAATTTCATGCCACTGGCTGCCTTGAAATTTGCGCTGAGCCTGTTGAACGGACAGCTCAGTTAATGCTTGTACTTGCCCTCAAAATTCATGCTTTACTTTGCTGCTAAACTGCTGGAAAAACTCCTCGAAATTTGTGTCCTCAGCCTTGAATTTCATGTCCCCTTTTCCTTGAAATTTGCACTGTCCTTCAGCTTTACTTTTCTCCCTTGGAATTTGTGCCCTTGCTGTTCTATTTCTCTTCAGCTCAGCTCCTCTTGTGTGCTCTCTCCTTTTCTCCAAAACTTATGAAGAAAATGAATTGGTCTCTTTCCCTTCCTTGACCTTTTGTCTTCTCATAAGGAAACCCTAAGATCCAATGGTTGAGATTTAATCTTGGTCATTGAGATCAAGGGTGGAGATATAATATCACACTAACCCACTTAAGTCACCTTAGACTTTAAGTCTCTTAAAGTCACTTTACCCCCTCGTCACCTTTTTCATTAATTAGACCAAAAAGTCACTTTATGACTTTAATGCTCATAAAGTCATTTGAACTGTAATTCTCATCAAGTTAAATCAAGGGTCATGTTGGACACTTTTTCCTTGGCAAGAAACCATACCTTAGGAAACACTTGTCCTTGTTACACTTTTTCTAACATATTTGTTGATCCCCAAAAACCCTAAAAAAGGGAAAAAAAATTGTAACTTGTGGCTCTCTATACTCTATTTTTTTTGGCCTTTGGCAAACAAGCTAATAAACTTCTCTCTAATCCTATAAACGAAATCATCTGTGGTTTAGTCTATTAATAAGCTTGTTTGATTCAAATCTCAAATACAAATCCTATAGCTTTTCAATAATTTTCCTTGCAAAATCAAATTTATTCTTGTTCTAATTTTCTCTCAAAAAAAGTGGTTCCTAAAATTTGATGTTAATTTTTAGAGCTAGATAGTTCTCTCTTGTAGATAATTGCAATTTTAAACTTTTTCAACATTTTCATATAACATTCACCCCATAACACCATTTCATCATTAGCAATTACATAGAGAGAACAATAACATCAACAATACAGCGGAACAATAAAGGAACGATAGAGGAAAAGCATGCACAATAGAGACACCAGGATTTAGGTCAAAGACAAAGGCAAAACCCCACAAGGGAGATAACCCAACCAAATTCTTCTTCTATTAGATATTCATCAAAAGTTCAATTGAGATACAATGTACAATAAGTATGAGACACATCTTACATCATCCAATACATAAGGCCCCTAGGCCAAACCTGGCAACAGACAAGAAGGGAGGTGGATCTCCAAGTAACATATTTCTTTGTAGGTTACTGTCATATAGACAGACCATACATCACATATACACTGCCATACATCAGTGTCAATGCCATATCAAAGGTCACTGTCATACCAAAGTCACTGTCATATCAAAAGTCACTGTCATACCGAAGTCACTATCATACCGAAGTCACTGTCATCTCAAAGGTCACTGTCATACCAATGTCACTGCCATCTCAAAGGTCATTGTCATACCAAAGTCACTGTCATCTCAAAGGTCACTGTCATCAAATGTTGTAGCCATGTCAAGGACATTGTCATATCAAGATTGCTACCATACATCAATCAAGGGTATTGTCATATCAAAGATCACCGTCATTGTATACTGTTATCATTGTCATCAAAAGTGTGTTGTCCCTGACATAAGGGACTCTACCATACTTTACTACTATTATCATGAGAACTCAAGGTCACTGCCATATTCATTAACTGTCATATCAATGTTACATCGTAACATTGTTACACATAGCAGCCATAACACTGCTACCATATATCACAGAGAATATATATAGAGATTGGACATGTGTGCCAAGGATAATAGACGTGAGCCACAAAAGAATAGACAAACCACAGATCTCAGAACCATTGTAATATACGTACCACCACAGATATGCAAGCCATCGAGCCACCACAAAGCCGCTGTGCTACAAAGGATATGTGGGCCACTGAATTTTAACAACAAGCCACAGTGTTATGCGTGCTACTACAAAGAATGAGCCATAGCAATATAGCGAGCCACAGTGTAGAGCCACTACGAGTATAGTCAGCCACATCAAGTGATGCCACTGTAATGTAATGTGATGCCATCCTGTGATGCCACTGTAATGTGATGCGATACCCTCAAGTGATGCCACTATAATGTAATGTGATGCCATCATGCAATGCCACTATAATGTGATGCAATACCATCATGTGATGCCACTATAATGTGATGTGATGCCATCATTCGATGCCACTGCAATGTGATGCAATACCATCAAGCGATGCCACCATAATGTGATGTGATGCCACTGTAATGTGTCAATGAGTCATGGATGTGAGCCATATGGATTCATATGAGCCACAAAAAGTCAACGTGCCATAGATGTGAGCCATGTAATAGATTTATGCGAGCCACAGAAAAGCCAACGAGCCACTAATGTAGAATGCGAGCCACAAAGACGTATACGAATTACAGAGAGCCTTCACCATATTGATCATGACCAATGGAGGAATATTAACGCCTATTTATAGTTATTTCAATGTGTGAAAGGAAGCATCTTTTTGGGGCAAGCCAACCTATCAGCTTTGGATGGCTGACTTAAATTTCTTTTGGAGGGAAACTTTTGGAGGGAAACATAAATTTTAATTCAATCATAATAATAGCCCAAATTTGTAACACGATAAATTATTAACATGAATTTATTTTAAATGATGGCTTTCCCAAAATACATCAATAATATTTCTTTTATCAATTTGAATTTTCTTTTTTGGGGCGAGATGGGCTTCATTGGGGTAGTTGGGTTCCTATGGGGAAATTTGTCCCATAGTTGCCCCAATTTTCAACATTTATGTGAATACAGAAAGTCACATAGGGAACCACTTTACAGGGTTAATTGAAATTATTGAATTGTCTTTGAAACACAGTGCAAAACACCTTTTGTTACAAAGAAATACTTGCAAATAACATTTATTATTGTTGAATAAGATTATGAATTATGGTACAATTAACAATAACCATCGGGACAGTTTGCTATATAGCATTGACTGGTCATGAGGTGAAAGCGTATGTGCCCCTTGACTATGCATTTTAATTAATTAATTAATATTTACTATGTTCATAACATTGCCACCCTTTCTAAAATTGCTTTGTCCTCAACATGTCCCGTTGTTGGGGAACTATGTGAATCCCTTAAGACTGTCCTTTTAAACTTTGAAGACAGAACTAGGTAAATTCTATTCTTTTACCATAAAATGTCATTTTTCCATTCAAATTTTGGATTTTGGTCCATATTGTTGATTATTGAATAAGATTCAAGATCCTTAGTATATTCAATCTGAATTTCTGTAATGTCCTCTTCTAATTAAATTGCCCAAGGGAGGACAAAGTGGCCTATGTAACCCCATAGGTTATAGTCATTTGTAACGGGGGAAAGTTGGAAACCCATTATTTGATGTTATTGGGGTAACATTAGATAATTAGGGTTAAATGGAGGAAACCTTGCAATAGAAGTCGAATTTGGGGCAAATAGAGAGAAACTTGTGAGCCACTCAAAATTTAAATTAGGAAGGAAAAACTCCAAATGAAATCTATTAAAAGGAGAGAGGAGATTCATTTTGATCATGATGGGTTGTTGATCTTTCTAATTTGTTAGTTGAGGCTCTTGGAGGGTTAAAGACCCCTTATCTTTAATTGGTTTCAGTAGTGAAAGATTCCACCCTAGCCAATCCTTTTTATTTACTCAGTTTAGCATAATTCATTAGGCACCATTCATCTATTTGCAGCAAGAAGGGTTTCTAAGAGAATAATTCTGCAGCAGCAAGGTTATGTGGGATTATCTGGGCAGTGAAAGCTATTCTGGGATAGCGAAGACCTGTTCAAGGCTATTTTTGGGACAGTGAGAGACAAAAAAGGGAAGTTTGGGTAGCAAAGGCTATTCTGGAACAGCGTAGACCTGTTGAAGGCTTTTTCTGGGACAGTGGGGCAATAAAGGGAAGTTTTGGGAGCAAAGGTTATTTGGGGCAGCATAGGCCTGTTTAAGGCTTTTCTGATTCAGAGGCTCACCGAAAGGGGCCTATTGTGAACTTGTGATAGCGAATGAACTCTAAGGTACTATCTGGACAATGGATCAGCCCTCAGACACTATCTGAGGCAGTAGCCCATCGTCGGGGCATTACCTGTGGCAGTGCGTGAATTCTGAGTGTTACTGTGGCAGCCACCCATCCATGAAACCCTCCTGAGACAGTGAGCTATCCCCAAAGGCCCTGTTGATGACTGCAGACCCTACAGGAGTATTTCCTTAGCAGCAAATATCTCTAAGGTGGGCTTGTGGCAATAAGGCATCCCTGAGACTTGTTTGCAGCATCAAAACATTTATATGGCATGATCTATGGCAAATGAAGTTTGGTTGATTTGCCTGTAGCAGCGAGAGATAAGGTGTTATTACTGAGGCTGGTTGTAAGGTCAGATCAATAGAATTAGGACAGTATTGTTTGACAGCCATTATTATGAATCTAAACTTTAGTATGATATTGGAAGCAATGTTTTACAAAACGGACTCGGATTCGGACTCGGCCGAGGATCGACTCGGAAACGGAAACGGAAACGGCAATGACTCGGCCGGCTCGATTTCAATGACTCGGTCGTTGTAAAAAATACATTAAATATTTATTTTTTTTATAAAAAAACATAATTTTAAATAGTTTAAACATAATTTTAAATATTTTCATTCAAGTTTCGAAACACACAACATTATAATATACATGGAAGACAACATATGATCAAAGTAGGCTCATGAACCAATCCATTATATCAAAATGGTACGGTGTACCCAATGGCAATAGTAAATACATAGTCAACTGTAGTCTGTCATACATGATCAAAGACTCAAGAGTCAAAACAAAATACAAATAACCAAGGAGGCTAGTAGCTACTGGCTACTGCCAGAGGAGCCAAGATCATCTCGACCAATCTCTGGATCATCATCATCAGAGGCAGAGCCAGACAAGGGGCCCCATGACTCCTCCTCATCATCATCGTCTCCAACTGCAACTGTAGAAGTGGTGCCAGTACCAGTACCACTAGGCTGTGAAGCAGATGCAAGCTGAGATAGAGTACAAATGCGGCTGCGCTTCTGTCGTGGCTGAGCAGAGGAAGGCGAAGCACCTACAACTGGAGTCCTACTAGCTGGCTGTGAGACTGAGGCTGGTGGATTGGGATCTGCATTCAACTGAACACGCTGCAGTGGATCTCCAACATCAAGTTCATCAAGATCCTCATCAGGATCAAACTCTGGTAGACGACTCTCCACTACCCAATCTGATGTTGGATCAATGTCTTCCAACACAATGGGATCTGAATCAGGTCTTTTGTTCAGCAATTGGTTCCGTCTGAGCCGAAGGTTGTATTGGACAAAAACTAGATCATTCAACCGTTTTTGCTCCAAACGGTTTCTCTTCTTTGTGTGAATCCTCTCAAAGACAGACCAATTGCGCTCACACCCAGATGCACTGCAAGTTTGACTCAAAATACGAATTGCAAACCTTTGCAATTCAGGGCAGTGGCCACCAAAGGCCTCCCACCATTGTGCTGCAAAAAACATAGGAGTGTAATGAATTATGAGTTAGATGAAGGCTGAAGCTCAACAAAATTACAAATTATATCTAACTTGAAATTGAGAAATTGAAAATTGAAATTTTTGTTTACCTGGCTCATCTGCTTCTCTTGCAATCTTTGCTAGGTTCTTCCCAAAGGTACCTGTTGCATTGGTGAAGGATGTGACCTGCTGATGTATCAGTAGCTGATCAGACTCCGATGGGACCATGCGCTCAATGCAATCAACCAGTCCATCTCTGACCTCCCCCCTCAAAGCTCCTGACTCCTTAGCTTTATAATGATACTGTGGGTTCAAAAAATACCCAGCTGCATGTATAGGGCGATGGAGTTGATTGTTCCATCTTTCATCAATGATTGCCCAAATGGGCCCATACTTTGCCACTCTATCCTTGTATGCTGCCTTTATTTGCTCCTTTGCTTGATCCATAGCCTCATAAATGAAGCCCATAGCCAACCTTTCCCCATCCACCAACCGCAACACCTTAACTAGTGGCTCAGCAACCTTCACAATCTCTGTTGCCTTTCTCCAAAAAGTTTCATCATGGACCTTCCTTCTCAATTCTCTGCCTTCTGGTTTGTTAGACCAACTGCTATTATTCCAATCATCACTGGAAAACATCTTTTGCAAGTTTCTATGTTGGGAAAGCATAGATTGCAATGTCAAAAAATGTGTAGCAAATCTAGTGATGGCAGGCCTAATAATATCCTTGCCTCCAGTGTGTTTCCTCATGAGACTCAAAACCAGTGTATGATTGTAGATAAATTTTGTTATGCTTTTGGCATTATCTACAGTGTTTCTGACCCAATCTAATTTCCCAATATCCTCAAGCATGAGGTCTATGCAATGTGCAGCGCATGGGGTCCAAAAGATGGTCTTGTGTTTTTCCTCTAACAGTCTACCAGCAAGAACATAGTTAGAGGCATTGTCTGTGATGATTTGAACAACATTAGCCACCCCCACAACCTGAATAACCTCATCCAATAGCTGAAACAACAAGTGGCCATCTTTTACCTTATCAGATGCATCAACTGATTTTAAAAACATGGTTCCCTGTGGGCAGAAGACAAGAAAGTTTATGATGGTACGGTTTCTTTGATCAGTCCATCCATCTGACATGATGGTACACCCTGTTCTTGCCCATGATTCCTTGAAATCTTGCAAATACTCATTAATTGATGAAATTTCTTTCTGCAAACGAACCCCCCTTAGCTCTTGCATAGTAGGGCCTTTGAAGCCTTTTCCTGCAGCATGTATGGCCTCAAACATAGGCTCATAATATGGTGAACGAGCAGCATTAAAGGGGATATCAGCATCATACCACCATCTAGCTATGTAGTCACAAGCAGTCTCCCTCAATTCTTTCTTCCAATGGTCATCTAAAGTGGGCTGAGAAAGACCTTTACTAACTTCAGGACCATGTGCATCTGATGGAGAGGAGGCTGAGTGAGTGAAAAAACTTTTGATAGTCCCATCACCCTTCATTCTACCCTTTCCCTTATCTTGAACAGAAGCATAAGAGGGAGGAACATAACGGAAAGGGTTTGATGCATCAGTTTGAGGGATAGAGGAAGAACCCTCAAACTCATAGTGGGGGTTGGCAGCCATCATTCTTTGTATCTCCCTCTTCCTCCCAATTTCATCCTGTATCTCTTTTTGCCTAGTCTTTTGTTCTTGAAATTTTTCAAAGCTTTCCAACAAAGTCTTTCTAATCTCCCCAATTTCCTTAGATTGACATGCAGTAATATTGCCTCTAATCCCTGCCAAGTGTTGTTTCAGCCTATGAATCCCCCCAGGACCTGACTTAATTTTCCTATGGCAAAACTTGCAACACATCTCATTATCAACCATTTCAACATATGCCCAAGCAGCATCTTTTGCTCTAGGTGCCATTTTTTGACTAGGAAAACAATCTGAAAATGAAAAAAAAAAATAAAAATTGATTCAATGTTCATTTATTTGACTAAAAACACTCTCTAAGCTATCTTTATATGCACCTAAAATTTAATAAGTAAAAACAGATTTATAGAGGTGGAAAAAAATACCTCCAGGCACAAACTGCCTCCTCAAACTTGCTCCAAAAATCAGCTCCTCAATGCTGCTCCAAATGGCTGCCCAAGAAGCTCCTCACTCCAGCTACAATGCTCCTCCAAGACTCCTCACTGCTGCTCCAAAACAAGCTCAAGAACTGCTCACTAACTCTCAAAGAAGACTCTCACTCAAATGCATAAGACTGCTGTGAGTGAAATGAGAGCATTTGGCTGTCTTAAATAGAGTTTGGGAGGGGGAAATGGACCCCAAATGCATTTAACTAATCACATAAACCTTTTCATGTCCACAAACCCTAACCAAATCAGCCAAAAATCAGCAAAAAGTTAATTTTTTTCATGTTAAAACGCTGCCCAGCGGTTTGGAAACGGTACGGCCGTTTTTTGTCGTGACCCGGCCGGGTTGACCGGGTCAGCTATGACCCGGCCGAGTCATTGGCTGACTCGGCCGGGTCATAGCTGACCCGGTCACCGAGCCGAGTCATAGGGCCGGGTTGCAATTTTTTTTAATGACCCGGATCGAAACGGCCGTTTCGGAGTCAACCCGGCCGTTTCGTAAAACACTGATTGGAAGAGCTGTGGATTTACAGTCCTATTATGTATTGTTGGATTGGTTACATTTGTATGAGTCATTGGTGGAAACAACTACTTGTTTATTCTATTTGAGCATTCAATATTATCTATGTTTGCAAAATACAAGAAATATTGTGGTACTGTCTAGTGCTCTTTTCAACCCTAAGGATAATTTCCCCCAAGGGGTATTACAATTTCACCTAACCAGTCAGGAATCACCACTATTGTCACACATATTTCATCATCCTTTCATAACAATGATTCAGCAACTTCATTGTCTTTCCCTTTTTTGTAATCCATATCAAAGGTGGAAAGTTTTTCTATCCATTTTTGTTGCTCGGTTGATAATGTTTTCTAATGAGAATTGAAGACTGTTGTGATCCGTACGTATTGAGAATTTACTACCTAAGAGGTAGCGCATGGATAATGGCTAGCATCTCTTTATCAAATGTAAAGTTTAGGTTTTCCCCCTTGTTGCGTTTTCATCTCTCAAAAGCTATCGGATGGTCATTTTGAATTAATACTGCACATATCCCAACCTCTGAAGCATCACATTCCACCACAAACAGTTTTCAGAAATCCAATGTTGCTAACACATATAGAAGACATAATTTTTTTCAATGCTTTGAAACACTTTTCTTCATGGTTACTCCACTGGAAGGATTTTTTCTTCAACAAATTAGATAGTGGTGTTGTTAACTAAGCATAGTTCTTGATGAATCTTCTGTAATAACCTACTAATCATAGGAATCCTCTTAGTTTAGAAACATTATTTGGCTTCCATGATTGCTTTGATTTTACTAGAATCTACCTTAAATTCTTCCTTGGATGTGACATGGCCAAGGTATGCGACTTCTTGCATACCAAAGCTACATTGTGATATTTTTGCATAGAACTGATTTCTTCTAGGAGAGCAAGTACTTGCTCCAAATGCTTAAGATGTTCCTTCCCTGTCTTGTTATAGATAAGAAAGTCATCAAAAAATACTAGTACAAACTTTCTGAGTTAGGTTTTAAATTATTCATTCATGGTTTCCTGGAAGGTGGCAGGGGCATTGGTTAACCCAAATGGCATCTTTGCCACATCTTCTAGCCTTACTCAGATTTGATAATACCTTGAACTGAAATCTAATTTTAAGATATTTTGCTCCATGAAGCTTGTCCAACATTTCATCCATAAATGGTATAGGAAAATTGCTTTTTATAGTCATCTTGTTTAAGCCTCGATAATTTATGCATAGTCTGAAAGATCCATCTTTTTCCCAAAACAACACTACTAGGGCTACATATGGGCCTTGCTCGTTGTAATAGCTCCACAGTGTAATAGGTCTTCAATTAATCTTTCTTTTTATGTTTTACTGTGGTGAGGATATCGATATGGTTTGATATTCACTAGTGTTGAGTCTGGTTTAACTTCAATTATATGTTCTATGATCTATCCTTCTTTTCAAGGGCAGCTTCATACGCAGGTCTTGGAATATCTTGTCATACTTTGGATTAAGGCTTTAATCTGTGAGTGTTGAGAATGCACTATTTTTGGTGCTATTATCTCCATTTGAAGGCATTGTGCAATGTAAACATATGCACCCTTTCTAATTAGTTTTGACATTTGCTGAGAAGATACAATTTGAGCTGGTGAAGGCTAGAATCCGAACAATTTATATTTTCTTCCTTCCCATTTGAATTTGATAAATTGTTTCTGGTGATTTGCATAATAGGCCCCCAGGGTTTGCAGCCATTGAATTACTAATACAACGTTTACTCCTCCCAAGGCACAATGTAGAATCTGTATTCTAATTTGTAATCCTCTAATTGTAGCTTGACTGTGTGGCACTTTCCAACTCCATCGATAGTTGCCATCTGCTACCATCACTCTTATGTCTATGGCTGAATATACAAATAGATTTAGTCTTTTTGCGACATTTCCATCTATGAAGTTATGGATGCTTCCTGTGTCTATTAGTATGCCAACATTTTCCTTTTTTACATGCCCTCTTAGTTTCAATGTTTGGGGTGGCACTAGTCCTATTATTGTGACAAGCAATATCTTAGGCTGGGCCTCTTCATCTTTTGTATTTTGAATATTATTTTCTTCCTTACATTCTAATTCTGAGTCGCTATTGGACGTGTTAGATTCTACCTTGGCTTCACATATATATAGTTTTTTGTTGTTGCATAAGTACTTGGGTTGTTGAATTATCTACAAGATGCATGGTAGAATATAATATTTTGCCAGATAATTACTTCCTAATGATTTTCACACATTATTCTTATGCCATTGATATCATTAAGCAATTACACTTTAGAAAATATCAACAGTTAATTTAGCAGAAACAATAAAGATCATAGAAAGACATCCATGCACAATAGAGAACAATTTTACCCTAGGAAACCCAACTCGGGTGAAAACCCAAGTTACCAACAACTTTTCTTTAGGAGAAATTATTCTTCAACAAGGTTTACAAATCAACAATTTGTCTAGAAATATGTGCCAATAATCAAACACCAATCAGACCTGCTCAAATATCCAGCAAGTCAACACTAGTCAAACCAACCAAAAGTCAAATTTGTAATCAAACTTTGGCTTGGTCAAACTCATCCCTATGGTCAACAACTGCGATCAAATCCCTATGGTCAACTCTGATGTCTATGGCTGAATATACAAATAGATTTAGTCTTTTTGCGACATTTCCATCTATGAAGTTATGGATGCTTCCTGTGTCTATTAGCATGCCAACATTTTCCTTTTTTACATGCCCTCTTAGTTTCAATGTTTGGGGTGGCACTAGTCCTATTATTGTGACAAGCAATATCTTAGGCTGGGCCTCTTCATCTTTTGTATTTTGAATATTATTTTCTTCCTTACATTCTAATTCTGAGTCGCTATTGGACGTGTTAGATTCTACCTTGGCTTCACATATATATAGTTTTTTGTTGTTGCATAAGTACTTGGGTTGTTGAATTATCTACAAGATGCATGGTAGAATATAATATTTTGCCAGATAGTTACTTCCTAATGATTTTCACACATTATTCTTATGCCATTGATATCATTAAGCAATTACACTTTAGAAAATATCAACAGTTAATTTAGCAGAAATAATAAAGATCATAGAAAGACATCAATGCACAATAGAGAACAATTTTACCCTAGGAAACCCAACTTGGGTGAAAACCCAAGTTACCAACAACTTTTCTTTAGGAGAAATTATTCTTCAACAAGGTTTACAAATCAACAATTTGTCTAGAAATATGTACCAATAATCCAAGTCAAACACCAATCAAACCTGCTAAAAAATCCAGCAAGTCAACACTAGTCAAACCAACCAAAAGTCAAATTTGTAATCAAACTTTGGCTTGGTCAAACTCATCCTTGTGGTCAACAAATGCAATCAAATCCCTGTGGTCAACTCTTCCCACATGTAGTCAAACTCGACCTATTCTATGGTCAAAGTCAGTCAAACTGCAGTCAAAACCTGGTCAAACATCTCAACCAACTCTAATCAAAAGTGTGGTCAATGCTTCTTCACACACATGGCCAAGAGAGAGAAGAAAAGATGATCTCCAAATTGATTTCTTCCTGGTCAAATTTGCTCTTCGTTGGTGTTGAAATGAGGCATCACAATGTCTATTTATACTAGTCGAATGGAGTGAAATAACCCAAGGGACACGTCCCTTGACCCTCCTGGGTCGACTTGACTCTTTTGGGCCAACTTGTCATTCAAAAATCAAATTTTTATTTTAATTCTTCATAGTTCTTCTAGGTCGACTTAGGCATGTGGGAATACCTCTCGATGCTACACAGAAAATCAACACCCCCTCTTAACAAGGGAGGTATTCTCCTTGGCTACAACAGATTTCTCCTTAGCTGAAATTTCTCCTCCACAACAAAAATTCATGAGCTTGTTATGTTGATATAGTGTCTTTTCACATGCATGTCTATAGATCACTCCATACTGGAGTAGGCAATGTGAGTACCCTGGGCCATTTAACCTTGGCTAAATCAATATGCCTCCTCGGGTAAATGTATTAATCTCATGTGGTCAGATCAGCATGACCCAACCAAAGTCCTTCATGACTTCTCACAAGAGGATTTGCGCCTGGACCATTCACCCCTAGCCAAATCAGCATGGCCCAACCAAAGTCCTTTGTGGCTTCACAAATGAATTACATCAATCTCCTCTGGTCCAATTAGTATGACCCATCCAAAGTCCTTCATGGCTTCTCAAGAGAGGAATTGGCCAATCCTACAAAGACATCAAGACTCCCTCTTAATGAGGGAGACATTTTGCATCAATCCAAGCTTGTCTCTAAAGTATACAAACTTCGCTCCAGACAGAGGTTTGGTGAGAATGTTTGCAATCTACTCGTTTTTGGATATGTATTGGAGCTAACCTACTCCCTTCTACACCATGTCTCGGATGAAGTGATATTTGATCTCAATGAGCTTCAACCTGATCAAATAGCCTTGCAAGGAGATTTTGAAGCCACACTACTTCCTGACTTGTGGCACTCGCTGTGATATACTCTGATTCTATTGTACTAAGTGCGACAAAAGTCTACTTCTTGCTGAAGCAACTCCCCGAGGTGTTCTTTCTGTCCTCTACACACCTTGCCCAAACTGAATCTGTATATCCCTACAACCTCACTTCACCACCTAAGATATATCTCAAACCATATCCAATTGTACCACACAAGTACCTCAAGACATGCTTCACTACAACCCAATGCCCCTGCCTCAGCTCAACCATATATTGGTTCAAGGTGTTCACTACAAAGCAAATATTTGGCTTGGTGTTAACCGGGTACATCAAGGATCCAATCAATTGCTTGTACATTGTGGGATCCACCAAAGATGAATCTGAAGCAGAATCAGTTAGCTTATTCAGATTTGTCACCATAGGTGTAGCCATGGACTTGCAATCCATCATATCGAATCTCCTCAAAATCAGAACAATGTACTTCTTTTTCCCAAGGAAGATATCATCTGATCTTTGCCACACCTCCAATCCAAGAAATAATGTATCAAGTCATGATCTCAAACTCTGAGGCCAACTCCCTCTAACACTGAAGCAGATCCTCCTATGGTAATTTCAATTGCTCCCTTTGTCACAATAGCAAATCCTTCTGCCACTGTTGCACCCTCTGTCACTGAAGCATACTTTGTTGTCTGACAGGTTCCTCATAGAAGGCATATTGTTCCTAGAGACCTCTCATCTTTGAGCATCTTGTCTGACAATCTCAACCCGTGACATCCTCTTGGAAGGTTTCTCCTTCCATTTTGCCTGACTGTCTACTTCCTTGGAGATGGAAGTTCTTCTGGTCAATTAGCACAGTCCTAGATGTCCTCACAATCTGTACAATCCTCCCTCTCGAGCATCAATCACTTCCTGTTGAGTCTATGCTCAAGCCCTTAGGCCATACAAGAACCTGGTCATCTGGCAACTGGAGCAAAAATCTCCTCATAATCCATTCCCTCTTTTAGGGAGAACCCTCTTGCTGCAAAACTTGTTTTTATGTTGCCATCTGATGTGTGAATCATCACCTTGGAAGCCTTCACAATGTACCTATTCTTCCTTTCTGCAAAACTCCATTTTGGCTAAGAAAAAAAGGACAATAGATTGATCCAAAAAAAAATAAGGGAAAAAATATGAAGTTATTATCTCTTGATTAAGAAAGAAATCGTTGAAGATTTTAGGGAATTGTCAACTCCCTTTCTGACAAATCTGTTAGAGAAGTGTTGAAGAATGTAACTAGTTTCAATCTTCATAATTGTTGCCGTACTCATTTCAATATGTATCCTATATAACAAACAAGAAAAGAAAAGAAAAGTTATTATTTTAAAAGTAAGGGTTTCATGCTCATTATTGATGGTCTTCTAGGTAAAAGCATGTTCTTCATGCTTCTAGGATTTGCTAGGCCATAGGGTTCATTGTCATGAGTCAAGGGAGTCAACACCATGTTTATAAGACCCTTCCAGGCAAAATGTAATTGGAAAAAGAACCATTTTTTAGTCTAGAAAAAATTGGAAACTTCAAAAGTACAAGTCAGCCTGGCAAATTCATCTTGGCCTAAAGGAAGGAATTTGACCCCTTGGAAATGATATATAAAGGAGTAGTTCGGCCTCATTTGTGACACACACCAACAAGTTTGATCTCTCAAGGAAGAATTTGATCTGTCGGTGAGAAGGAGAAAGAACGAAGAACGAAGGTCTAAAAGGCAAGAAGAATCCAAGGAAGAAGCAAAAATATTTGTTTTTGGGCTCCATCTATCTCACACGTACGAAATTTAGGGTTTCTGTAGCTTTCTGGGAAGGCCGAAATTGCAAGTTCGAGTTGCAACAGGATGAAGTGCAGTATTTGGTTGCTAGAAGAAAGGAAACTTTGTCTTAACCTCACTGACCTTAGAAGGAGTTGTCTTGCTCAAGGAAGGTCTCAAGTAGTTGAGTTAGGGTTTATACAACAACATCAAGGCCGAAATTAAAGGGTCAAAGTTGCAAGTCGAGTTGCAGTATTGAAGTTCGTAGGTCGAAGTCGCAGTTCGAAGCTAGTTGGTGCAAAATCAAGAGGAATTTTTGAAGGGTTGACTTGGTACTTGGAGGAGGACTTGATCTAGGGATTGGGTCTTTGTATCTCATTTGAAGCAGATTCTATAAGAAGAGAAGAGTTTTTCGGGTTTTCTCCTGGAGGGGTTTTTCCCTAGTTGAGAGCCTAATTTTTGTGTCCTCTGTTGTTATTGTTTCTGTTCTTGATATTTGTTTGATGAAAAGATTTAATCAAAGAACATATGAAGACTAATTAAGTTCACAAGAAAATATTAAGGAATAGGAAAATTGGAATTAATAAGTTGCCACTTTGCATTTTTCCAACATGGTATCAGAGCTAAGGTGAACTGGAAGGCATCTGGAAGGATTGCCTTGAGGAAACAAGGAAGGGTTTGCTTGTCAAGGGGAATCATTTGAGGAAGAGTGCAAGAAATTTGTTGATCTCTATTGTAAAGAGATCCATTTGGATGGTATATTTGAAGAAAGTATCAAGGGATCTTGGTATCATTCATCACTCTTGAAAGTTGTTGTTGGAGAAATCCTAGGAACATCATTCAAGGACATCATTGAAGTTTCTTCAAGGGTCTTGAGGGCATCAAGAAAGGTTGAAGACATCACCAAGGAGGAAGAGAATCTTGGTTATCAGGTATCACATTATTACTCACTATCTGAATCTACAGGTCATATGGGTTTTTCTACAAGGATAGCGATAAGCTCGTTGGAGCAGCAAAGTACCTAGAATGGAAGAAAAGGATTCACCTAGCACTTACTGAACATGAGGTAATGGAGTATGTCACTAGTGGAATCATTGAACCTAGCAAAGACAACACTCAAGAACTAGCAAAGTACAAGAAAGGGGAAGTAAGGGCTCAAAGGATCATAGTTGAATACATTAAGGATCCTCTTGTTCCATTCGTTGCAAATTTGAAAACTTCCAAGGCCATGTATGATAAGCTAGTGAACTTGTACCATGTAAGTACATCAGGACAAAAGATGTCTTCGTGGAATAAGCTATATAGAATGAAGAAATCAAAGTATGAGGACATGGCAACCTTTCTCATGAAAAACTCTCAATTAAGAGACCATCTGCAGGGGCTTAGAGAATGAATTTCTAATTCAAAAATGACCATATGTGTATTACATGCATTACCACCAGAATGGAGTAGCTTTGCAACAAAAATCTACTCTAAGAAAGATTCAACTCCTTTTGATGAGTTGTGGGCTCAATGCATTCTGGAAGGATCATGGTAAAAGATGATATTGGATCAAATGAGCAGTCTCAAGCATTTCTAGCTAAAGTCAAGAAGTTGAAGAGGGAAATTTTGGAAAGTCCAAGAAGAAAGATATGTCCAAAGTTCAATGCTTTATGTGCAATGAGTTTGGACACTTTAAGAGGGATTGTCCAAGCCAATAGATTAACAAAAGAAAGGAAAGAAGTGAAGCTCATGTAGCAGAGGCAGTGGGAGAATCTGAGAAAACCCGAAGAAAGAAGTGAAGGATCTTTACTATTGAAGAAGGAACTCTGTTTGTCGAGTTCTTTATAAAGATTAGTTTTTCCCTTAGGATAGTATATATTGTTGTTTATAGAAGAATCTTGAGTTTGCTTAATGTCATAAAAAATAGCATATGTAGAGTCTATTTGTTTAAGTTGCTTTGTAGAAGTCATCTAGTATCTAAAAATGGATAGATAGACCATTTTGCATATTGTACATCTGAGCATTATCTAACATTAAGTTAGAGGTAGTCGTCTTGATAAGATGGATCATCATGATCCTATAAGAACCACCATTTTAGAAGGTTCCTGGATGAAGCATTACGACTAGGGCAGTATACCTTCCATATAGTACAGAAACAATATTGTTAAAGGGATGAAGGAATGCAATGGGTCAGGTTGCCATCTCATAGCTAGATGATGGAATAAGAAGCATAGGAATGCATATTAAAAAGTGACTCTTGAATAAGATTCATATGTACAAAATCTTGTAACATGCTTAGTATGATTTTATGATGTGTATAAGATAGGATTGGGCTTACTCAAAGATCAATAAAGGATTAAGACTTTCTCTAGAATATATAAAATAATGATTAACATCTAGTATAATCTTCAGAAGAGAGTTCTAACTTGGTAATCAAGTTCGATCCTTTGAGCACTCTAATGCATAAAGGAAGTTTCATATGGAGATGAAACCTGAGAATGTTGGTTGGTTGAGAAGGTCATCATGATGAGGTAAGTCTATTTTTATATTATTGTTGGTTATCTAGTTAACATATTTTGTTGCTATCTGGAAGGATGTTGCAAGGATACATGATGACAATTGAGGTAAGTTCAATTGTATGTATAAAACGTATGAAGAATGTTGAGGGAGGCTCAATACATGATACCTGGCAACTGTGAAGTCAAGACATGTTCATCTTGGGATTGAAAGGTAGCAATGCAAGAAGATAACCTAAAGGTCAACAAGGGAGATCACTTTCATGCAAATGCTATGATTAGCTTGAAGATTGAGAAGGCTCAATATAACACCTTCATGGCAAGGTGAAAGTGATGAACAAGGAAGATGACCAAGATCTTGTCGCATGATTGAAGAGTAAAGATAGCACCATAATAATTCGGAAGAAAGCAAGCCCGATGCAAGAGATGCGAAAGAAAGTGGGAGCCATGTAGCTATGAAGAACATGTAGTTGATACTCTCATGAAGACAAGCTATAAGGCTTGTGGCGTTGACTTCCCAATTTTAAAAGAAGTCAAGAATCTCCTCTAATTTTGAGAAAGAGCAACGGAGTCTCCTTAAATAGGAGCAAGGATCTATTCTCTAATCTAAAGGAGAATACGAATGTCCTCTCTGGTTGAGAGGGAGTGATGTTGAACATCCATTTGCATTCTCTTCTTCAGGTAATGACTAATGAAGAAAGAATGGTAGAGGATTGGTTAAGCATCTATGGTTCCCTTGAGGATGGACATTCCAAGAAAGGAAAGGTGTCGACACTCTTTGAGAATGGGACAGGTACCCAAGATAAGAGTGGTCGAAGAGGACCAACATTCTTTGCAGATCCAAGATTGGGAACCCAAGATAAGTATAGTCCTAAAAGGACATACCTTGTAAACATCCGTATGGGGTATGTGCCTTGTAGAGGTAGTGTGATATCACACATAAAGCCTCTCAGCATAATGCTCTTGAATAAAGTAGAGCTTGTCTAGTTAGGCCCCAGAGACAATGTTGGTCATAATAATGATACTTACAGTTGGCTTATCAATCCAACTCTTCTTATGAGAACTCTTCAGTTGGAGAATGATGTTGTACTAGTTGTAGAATTATGAATACCTCCCTAGTTAAGAGGGAGTGTTGAAGAATGTAACAAATTGTGGCCTTCATAATTGTTGTCATACTCATTTCAATATGTATCCTAAGTAACAAACAAGAAAAGAAAAGAAAAAGTTATTATTTTAAAAGCATGGGTTTCATCCTCATTATTGATGGTCTTTTGTAAAAGCATGTTCTTCATACTTCTAGGATTTGTTAGGTCTTAAGATTTATTGTCATAGTCAAAGGAGTCAACATCATGTTTATAAAACCCTTCCGAGCAAAATGTAATTGGAAAAAGAATTATTTTTTACTCTAGAAAGTCCTGGAAACATCAAAAGTACAAGTTGGCCTTGGCAGCTTCATGTCGGCCTAAAGGAGGGAATTCAACCCCTTGGAAAGGCTATATAAAGAAGCAGTTCGACCTCATTTGTGACACAAACCAACAAGTTCGATCTCTCAAGGAAGAATTTGTATTGTAGCTGGGAAGGAGAAAGAAGGGAGAGGGAAGGTCTAAAAGGCAAGAAGAATCCAAGGAAGAAGCAAAAATCTTTTTTTTTGGGCTCTATCTCTCTCACGCGTGCGAAATTTAGGGTTTCTCCAGCTTTCTGGGAAGGTCAAAATTGCAAGTTCGAGTTGTAGCAGGACGAAGTGCAGTATCTAGTTGTTGGAAGAAAGGAAACTTTGTCTTAACCTCATGGACCTTAGAAGGAGCTATCTTTCTCAAGGAAGCTCTCAAGGAGAAGTTGAGTCAAGGTTTCTATAGCAACATCGTAGCCGAAATTGCAGGATCGAAGTTGCAGGTTGAGTTACAGTATTGAAGCTGGCAAGTCGAAGTTGCAGTTTGAAGCTGGTTGGTGCAAAATCAAGAGAAGGACTCAACATTGCAAACTCTTTCAAAGACTTAAATGAGGACTAGTCCTCTTTCTTCATTATGCACCTAATCTTCTTGAGTATTCTCTTATTCACTGTACAAGGTTTCCTTTATCAGTTAAACCCTTCTATTTTCCCAATTTTATCTGCATGCATTGATAATAGCCTAGATTTATTACATTTTCAGGAGATGCATTGATCACTCCTAATTTTGCCTTTTCTATCAACTATACTCTCGAGTCACTAGAACTTTAATTGGTCATTAGAGGAAAGAAAGAAATTATTTTAACGTCCACGAGGCTAACGATAGCCTATGGGATAGATTGCTTCTTCATATGCTTGATGTATTCGACCCTTTTTCTGTGAAGCTTCACAATAAATGCTCCCAGCTTCTCGACAAACCCCTCGCTAAATAGATTATCCCAAGAGCTAGCTGCCAGCATATCTGCATAACTTTCCCTGTTGTCTTTGAAGGCCTCACATTCTAAAATGAAATGCTTTTCTATTTCCACTTTTCCGGAAAAACAAAAAATGCATACTCTTTCCTCCCACACTTCTTTTGGCCTTTTCCAGCGCCCTATTTCACAACGGAGTTGATGAGAATTAGCCCTTAACTAAGCAATAAGAATTTTGGTTATCCAAGAGATAGTGGCCTCTATGTATGCTTTTGGTTGATGACTGAGTGGGATTAAACACTTCAATATAGTACTTTTTCTTTCTTCCTAGCTCCTTATCCCAAGTACGCTTGTGGAACTTATCCATAACAAAAGTTTTTATCTCTTTGTTGTTTATGGGACACGTGTTCAAGCAAATACCCCATTTACTAAACCATTTGTTATTTTGCTGCATCCAAGTTTTTTTTTTTTTTTCTGTTGCACAATTTGTCATTAAAGACAACCTTAGGCGATCTACCCTCTTCCATTTGCTCAAATTTTTTTTAAATACCTTATGACTCGCACCATAGCAATTGCTTCAATAGGAGCAGCCCCTGTTTCACTTAACAAGATAGCATAAGGAACTGCACTTTTAATCTTGAATTTGTTTGTAATCAAACGCTTCTGAATTTTCTCAATTTGTCTCCACTGCATGTCAGATGTACTGTTGGCCCATAGTTCACAACCATAGAGAATCACCGGAATCTGTTAAAATTGGCAACTAGGGCCAAACTCTATGTGGGTCATCTTATTAATGGCAGCTGATATTTTTCTTGGATCCCTCTCATCGAGAGGCGTAGGATTGATCTAAAGATCATCCGATTCCAATAAGTATTCATGGAGATATGAATTTATTAGTGTTATGGGACAATTCGTCAAGGTCGGCCAGCAACCAAACAAACCCCACTTGTGCTCAACGTTTTAGTATAAATAGAGGTGGCCTTCAAGTCATTTCCACACACTCACTTGGGATCTCTTCCTCTCTACTTGTCTTTGGGTTTTAGTAGGAGGAGAGATTCTAAGGGATAATGCTGCCCTAATGGAGATCTACGCTGCCCTAATGAAGAAGCCCTAGACGCAAAAAGGAAGGGAGATCTAGTATGATGAAGGAGGCCTAAACAGCAGACTCTAACGCAGCCTATCATACCCATATATATATGTTGTTCTAGAAGAGTTTGGGACAGCCCTTAGAAATAGCAATAGAGATACACGAACAGCAAACAAAAGGCCCTAATACGCAGTCCAATAAGGTGCCCTAGCCGCAGTCTAAGGAGGCCTAACGAACAACAAACAAAGGCCCTAATCCGCAGTCTAATCAAGGATACCTAGCTATTGTTTTGTCTACAATACGCAGCCCTTATCAACAGCACAAGGAGTCCCTATGTATGTTGTAGGTGACAGCATGAATCTAAGTGTTGTAGGTGCCTAAGTGTGCTGGAGATGACAGCATGGACTAAGTGTTGTAGGTGCCTAAGTGTGTTGTAGATGACAGCATAGTGCTGTAGATAAAACTGTTACAAGGCATGAGTTAAGGATTGGGAATTTATTGTCATAAAGAAGAAACAGTTAAGTCTGCTCTTTAGGTTGTATGTTATCTAGTGAACACATGACAGTGACATCTTCAGTCTGATGTATGGCATGTCAGATATATACATGTTGTAATAAATGGAGGACAGTCTTGTGGATGGCAATGACAGCCTTCCCTTAGAGCACAATTGCAGACAAATCAAGGCATACATTGTGACGGTTAGTTGACTACACTTTGGAGGAGTCTCGCTGCTCTAGCTGCTCTGCTAGGCTGTAAGCCATAGAAAGCAGCTAAGACTGGTAAGTGTAAAGCAGCATACTGGATGCAGTGATGATCAATGCAGCATTGAGTGCAAATCAGTGATGAGTGCAGCATTGGGTGCAGATCCATTATGAGCAGCGCAATGACAGGAGCAGTAGCATGAAGTGCATAGCATGGTCATTAGATCCAGCACTGTGATGATGAGTGCAGCACGGTGAGGTGCAACATGTGGACGAGATGCAGCACAATGATAGGTGAAGGAGTCACCTTGGAGAATTAGTTGAAGCAACATGTCTTCAACTGATCTCATGTAGAGATGATCTATTCTCTTATCTAGAAAGTCGAAGTGTTGACTTCTGTTGTAAATGTACTATCTATCTCTCTCTTTCTCTGCTGAACTATTGAAGAACATATAAGAAGAATTGATCAAGGGTTTCCCCACATTGGGGTTTGTCCCTGGCTAACGCCACATCTTGTGTCCTCTTGTCTTGGCTTGTCTTCTGCGATTTATGTTTTTGTTCTATCTGCAGTTTACTTTAATGCTGATGTGATTGCTAATCTGGAAAAGATATTGATCTAACTGTGAAAATTGAAATAAATTGCTCTAAGCATAGAACATACCTAAACTTAACAGAATCACTAGAAGCCCAAAAAGAGTTTGAGTGGTTTTTCCAGTCCCATAACTTTGCCTCTCTACACCTATTTTGAAAAGCATAAAATGTTTTCCAACCCCCCAAAGTTCTTTTCTTTCTACAACCATCCCAACTTAGATTTTTGCTAAAGTCAATTCCGAGGTATTTGTAATCCACAACTTCTTCCAGAATGTTGCCTTCAAAGTAGAACTTGTGCTGGTTATGTTTTCTTTTTTGTAGAGAAAACCACTACTTTCGTTTTGCAAACCAAGAGCCGATTTAACAATCAGAATAATGTCATCTGCTTACAAAAGAAGCCTTATAACAAACTTGCCCAAATAGATACTATCACCCCCTTGCGAATTTAACCACTCCTTAAGCTTGTCGATATATAAACCAAAAAGGCTAGAGACAGTGGGCAACCTTGCTTTACCCCGATATCGCTTCTAAAACTTTCCGAAATGTCTGTTGAAGTTCTAATTTTGACTTTCACTTCTTCATACAGCCTATGCGCAGCTGCTCTCAAATGTTAGGAACCCCAAGTTCCTCCATTCTATGCCAAAGCTTATCCCTAAGAACTATGTCAAACGCTTTTCTGAGATCAACAAAGCAACAAAAGACTTCTTCCTTTTTCTCCCAAACTTTTTCAATGATGTGCCTTAAAGTTATACAATGATCAACTATGGAATGGTTAGGTCTAAAGCCTACTTGCCCTTTAGCACGCTTATCTCTTTCTTCTGCCCACTTGCTAATTTTATTTTCTAGCATGCATCCATATATTTCCATATTCTTTCTTTCTTTCTTTCTAAAGTCTTCATGATAAATATGGAAGACTTATTTTTCTACATATTTTCTTCTTTCTAGTAAAGGGTTCAGTATCTACACAAAACTTGTTTCAGAAAACATGATGAGAGAACATATATGTAGCTCAATATTGGTATAATTCTCAGGGTTTGAAACATATTATGATTGAACAAATTAATATGTTTTTTCGTTTGGCTTTGATATAGAATGCTATGATTTAATTTGTATATGAGATAATCAATATTTCAGAGGAAAAATTAATATTCTAGAAATTAACGCCAGCAATTCGTCACAAATAAAGTGTGGGGAGAGAGATTTTTACCGTGGACAAAGAAGCCTCACCATTGCTACTTCTCTATCATGGATTTCTTCTGCAATGCTTAGCATTTAAACCATGGATTTACTCTTGTCCATTCAATAATCAGTTCATATAAGCTAGATAGGCAATTCAAAGAGCATGAAAAGCTTCTTACCTTTGCTTCCTCTGCCTTCCACATGTCTTGAAACCTTGCTTATTAACTCTTCGCGCAAAATCCATCAATTGTTTCCATCCCCGTTCTCTCAACCTCCATCTTCTTAATGTATTATTTCAAAGGTCACTTGCATTGTCAGATTAATAAACCTTCTTTTTAGCTATATACAGCTGTTGACCTTGATATTACATAAGAAAGAGCTTTTGGATAATACATCTTATTTTTCCCAAGTGAAGTTCACAATCATTTAATTCCGTCAAGAAGCCAGATTTTAGATCATAACACTATAGCAAAGCTTCCCGGTATCTCATTCCTTAGGTTGAAATTTTCAACAATCTCAGCTGCTACTATCAACATGATACAGCTGATGAACATCTACAGAAAATATCCAAAACTGGTATACTCAACCAGAAAGTAGACAAACATAGATTCTAGTCAACAGTTGCCTCCAGTCAATTGCCAAACCTCAACATCAGTTTTTTATTGAATTGTTTAGTAAAAGCTGAATATTACTTTTGAATTCCCTCAAGTTCGTAATTCAGGCAATAAAAAAGCACGTTGAAGTGTCATTGCATTTGATCATTCAATTAGACTAGTGAAAAGCAAATACATAGAGTTTCTTAGGATATGAGCTAGAGCATTATGGCCAAATAATGCAATTAACTGAAATTCACACATAAACAAAGGCATCGTAGTTTGTCTTTTGCTTTAAATGTGCAGCATTCATAATTCCACCAAGAAATACAATGTATGCAATGTTCCACACGTTTTAACACCTGCAAAAGATGTGCTTAAATATTCACAGTATGGATTTCAGAATATATTGGAAAACAGCAGGATGCTAGAATGTTGTAACACCAGCCAATATGGACGAATAGAATTGAATTAAAAATACTAAAAATCAAGCAACCGTCCAGATAATAGATCCATAAGCATTATTATAGTCAAATTAGCCAACTGCAGAGTATTAGGATGCCATAAATAGTTTAAGAGAAATATCGAAGTCAACTAAAGATTTCATCAAAACACGGTAAGGAACTTACTTGAAAACAAGAATAGAAGTTTTATAGACTTTGATAGCCAGCTCCTCTCCATTCTCTTTTGTTGCATGGTACACATTTGCCTGTACAGAAGCTTCATATTGTAAAAGGAAAAAACATATACAACAGAGTAAAAAAAACAAAAACAAAAAAAGTTACCATAGATGCAGAGACTAGATAGTCAATTGAACTATTAATAGTTTGAAGTAAACCTTTCTTTCTTTTCCTGTTACTAATTAATTCTTACAACTCGCATCACCATATGCCTACTTTAGAGACGCAGATTATGTAATGTTTGCATCTGTAATAGGAAATTTAACATTAATGTTGGTTTTTCTAAATTCAAACAACAGGAACCACGGACAGAAAAGTTAGGGATAAATTTTCAAGAAGACGGTGTAAGATGCATACTTCTTTACCCGTAGAAATGCACCCATTTATGTCATGAAAAACACCTCGATTTAACATTTTGAACAAGACCATGCGTGTTCTAGGATCGAGTGCCTGTAAAAGCATTGTCAGTATCAAATGTCAAATTCAACTAATGAATAAAGTTTTTCTTTTAGAATAATAATGCCCTTTGATTTCCCACTCTTTATTCCAGAATATAAGAAAATTAAGGAGACATGTAGATAAGACCAAAAATAATCAAGGAGGAGATGCAAAAAGGTGTCAAAACTCTTAAACATGCAGGTGACAAAACTTGCCAAAGGATGTTTATTGAGAGCATAAGCCAATGGATGGGTTGATGTAATGTTCATACAAATAATGCTTACACACTTTCAAAAATGAGTGCCCCATAAATAACATAATCGATAAGATTAATGATAAGCAATACACACACCAGCCAAAACAAGAATGTAAGAATGGGAAAGGAAAGCAAAAAGGAGCAAATAAAATGGATACGAATTTTTATCAAACTGTCTTCACAATTCAGTGACACATTGTAGATTAAATTTTTGTTGCTCTGCATGCACCCTTGAGTGTATTGAGATTCATAGGAGTGAAGGGATCAAATCCAACTAACCTGGAAACCCTAATGCAATGAACCAAATGAATAACAGCACTAGGGCAGCACAACATAAAACCATATTAAGTGTGCTATACAGAAGCATAATAAGTGAGATAGATACAAAGATTTTACTAACATCCACAAGACCAAAATGGTATATGGGATGGAAGTGACATTGATAACAGGTCATCCCTTGACAAAGTAAAACACATAATGATCCACGAAGATATAATGATCATTTGTACTTGTTATGATGAAAAAATAAATTATATTTGTAAAAGAAAAAATTATTTTGAAGCATGTTCTTCATGCTTGCAAGAAAAAGAAAACTATTTATTTGTTTTACTCGAAAGAAATATTAAAAGGCATGTTCTTCATGACCTTATCAAAGCAGGAAAATTTGAATTTTTGAATTAGTAATTTTGCCTCCACAAGAGTCCAAGTCGGCCCTCCAAGAGTCATGGCGGCCTGCCCATGAGACATACCCATTCGCATGATTGGAAGGCTATAGATAAGCCTATTCACTCTCCTCCAAGGACACACTTCGGATCACACATCTGTCTCTGTCCAAGCAAAGAAGACAAGGAGTATTTGAGGGTCAAAAATCAGAAGAAGAAAGATCATCTTATGGCCCTTGTTCTAGCAATCAAAGGAAGCCGAGTTCTGAGATATATTTCTCTGTGGTATGGTACGAAGGTTATGTGGTATAGTGCGATGATCTGAGGCACAAAGTCTGTGGCATCATCCTATTTTCTCAGTCTAAGAAAGAGGATGAATTTCGACCCTCTTGAGACCTTGTCACTGTGGTAAATCTCTGTGGCAAAGTGCAAATTCTGAGGCAGAGTTGCAGGACATTTTTCGGTTCCTCTTGGAGACCTTGTTGCAGAGCTTCTGTAGACAGAACTGTGGACATTTGTCTTGGATCTTGTAAAGGGTTGACTTGGCTCTTGGTTGATGGTCATCTTGCTGGTTAGTTGACTTTGATGTATCTATTGTTGCATTGATTCTCTAAGGGAAAGGTCAGGTAGGTTTTTCCCCCATTGTGGGTTTTCCCAGGGTAAAATATTTGTCTCTTTGTGCATTCTGATCTCTATTACTATAGTGCTTTCTATGGTTGAATTTCTGAATGTAAAATTGCTTAATGATATCTTGAAAGAGAGAAAATAATCATCTAAATCATTAGAAGTAATTATCAAGTTTCAGAAACAAGTACTTGTATCTATTGTACTGGAAAAATCAACAAAAGATTGATGGGACATTTACTATGTGCAACATGCCAAAGACAAATCTGAAGCATTTAAGTCACAACTCACTTGTGCAGCTTTTGTTGACGCCCTCAAGGAGGAATTCTCTCTTGTTGGAACTATGATAACCAATACACAAGATACCTTCCCTATCTTATGTTCAAAGCTAGGTATCAAGGACTCCAAGTGACACTTGGTTCTAAAATGCCTTGCGTTGAATTTGTAACTATGGTCGGTCTTCATGAATCATAATGTATATTTGGTCACTTGATGTACCTGTATTTATCATTGTAGAGCATATCTATAAATGCTAGAGTTAAAGAAAATTTATTTTGAGTCAAAGTTCCATTGCGACTTTGAAAATTTGAATTTTTGAAATGTAAAATTTTGGCTCCAAAAGTGACAAGTCAGCTTCCCTCCAAGTCAAGTCATCCCTGGCCAAGAGACACATCCATTCAGCCAAGACAGGCTGCTATATAAACGCAGCTCGACCTCCTCCACTTAGGCCTTCGCATTCTCTCACACAAAACAGCTTTTGGGCAAGCAAGCGAACAACAAGAAGGACAAATAGGATGAATTATCTCTCTCTTGCAACTTGCACGTGTTGATTGGCCATTCCCTCTATGGTTCCCATCTTTCTGGGCATTCTGCTGTACGGGATCGAAATTTTCTGGGTAATTGGGCAACTGTTGCAGGGCCAAAAATTTTGGGGCAACTGGTAATTGCAAAAGGGCCGAAATTCTGGGTCAGACAAGAAGAACAAATTGTTGGATTATATTGGGTGAGTTGACTTGGAGGAGAAGACCAGGTTTGACCATATGTCTAGGTGTGTCTCTCATTGAACAAGAAGAATTTCTCTATTGAAAAAGGTTGTTGGATTTTTCTCCTTGGTAGGTTTTCACAGGGTAAATCTTGTCTTCCTTTTTGTGCATTGTGATCTCTATTGTTCTATTGTTCTTTATGGTTTGAAGTATACTCGCTGAAGTTTGAATGATATATTGGATTAAGTTAAAAGAAGATCTACATCAAATGTAATTATCAGAATTTTAGAAATATTGTGCTAATCTATATTGCACCTAGAAAGTCAACACTTAGTTGCCTACACAAGTACATCCAGACATAAATGTGATTTTTGGATATCTCTTCAATAAGTGCCCCTTAATGTTATGCAATTAAGATGAAGCAAAATTTTGACAGAAGGTAAGAGAGATTTTAGGTCTATAAATTAAACGTCGCTAAAGAATTATATATGCGGCCTTAACTAGCAAAGAAAAGGACAAAACAAAGATAACCAACCTCCAAACAACCAATGCAAGCCACACGCAGAAAAGAGTAACAAGAAGTCAAAGGAGGACACTGGAAAGTGGTATGAGATCCACAAAATCCCTTGGCACAACACTGACGAATATCATTCAAAACAATCATTGTCAGCCTTAAACTCTAATTCCAGCATCAACTCTTATTTTAAGTTGGATAAGTAAAGATGTATCATCAATGTGAAACCCAATGTTACCATCGCTACCACAAGGTCCAATCAAAGGAAATCAAGGAAGGTGAGCAAATATTCCACTCACAAATGTGGGTGGAGGGGATTCCACTACATTTCATTATTCACAACAGTAACCAAAAGAATCTAATCTCAGTAGAGCTCGTCAAGAAGCTGAAGATCTCAAAGATGTTGCAGCTTCAGCAATCCACCATCAGTTCATTGAAATAGGGATGAGACATCCAAGTAAGTGCATAATGTCACCTACACTATGACATCAAACCCTTCCCCGTTTGAAGTTTGTGATGTTTTTTCAAGAGAACCATTAATCTCAGTAGAGGTCGTCACGAAGTTGAAGCTCTCAAAGATGTTGCAACTTCAGCAATCCACCATCAGTTCATTGAAATAGGGACAAGACATCCAAATAAGTGGACAATGTCACCTACACTATGACATCAAGCCCTTCAAAGATGAGGTCCAGAGTCATGTTGCCTTGTTTGAAGTTTGGGATGTTTTTTCAAGAGAACCATATATGTGGAAGCATCATGTTGATTACAAGTCGATCTCCCATAAAGTCAATTGTTACTTTAGGAGGTCAACTCTACAAGATACCAAAGGAATCCCCAACAATGTGGTCTCTCTAATCAATGCTAAGCAATGAAAGAGGAAATCATTCAGACTAGGAAAATTGTCCTCTTCATGGTTCAAATAAAAGGTGAATGGAAGATCACCGTGACTCCCAAATCCTCTACAAGGTGTCTCTTTCTATAGCAATAGGTGGAAAAGAAGGTAGAAGACTACATAGATGTTTTCACCTCACCTATAGGGGTACCTCTTCCTTGTTAGGTAAACATGCAATTGATTGAACACGTTGAGCCCTTTTACTGAATGGCCCAATATAAAGACACTCTCTTTTGGAGAATGAGGAGATCAAACACTAGATACAAGAGATAAATTAAAAGGGCCACAATCAACCAAAATCCTTACCTTATGAAAACCTAATTGTGCTAGTCCGAAGAAAAATAAGACATGGAAACTCTATATTGATTACAAAGCCCTAAACAAAATAAAAGTTAAGAACTAGTATCCAATCCAAGAATTGACAATTTCCTCAATCAGCTCAAGAACACAAAGTTTTTTAGTAAGATTAATATAAAGTCAAAGTATCACCAAGTACCAACCTCCAAGTCTAAAGAAGATCTCTTTAGGTGGTTAGTCATGCCTTTCAACTTGACTAATGCCCCAATAACATTCACGAGGATGGTGCACAATAACTTGCAACCATTTACGAATTCCTTTGAGGTTGTATATCTAGATAATATCTTCATTTTCACTAGAAACGAGGAGGAGCACCTAAAGGACATTTAACAAGTGTTGACCACACAAAAGAAACACAAGTTATACACCAATCTGGAGAGATGTATTCCACATGCAGAGAGTTCAAATGAGCATGGTGTGCACGTGCCTCTAGCTAAGATCCAAGTCATTTGCAATTGACCAATCCTAAAGTCGCTAATTGCGCTCTACAACCTCTTGTGCCCAACCAACTTCTACTGCAAGTTCATGTGGGGGCTCAACCATATCACAAATGACCAAACGTGGAACCAAATCCAACTTTGTTTGATGTGAGGCACAACAGAAAGCATTCAAGGATTTGAAACATCGCCTCTACTTGGCACTAATCCTGATTCTGTCATACCTACAAAATTGTTCTAGATTGAGAAAAAAGCCTCAAACTACTTCTTGGTGCAATCCTCACTTAGCTTGGGCACCCAATGACCTATCACAACAATACACTCTCTGACATGGTTTGCAAGTACCCCACCTATGACAAGGAGATGTACTCCATCATGCAAGCATGTCATTTGTGCATTATATTCTAGGAAAGGAAATGATCATCCACACAAGCCACAAGCCCCTGCAAAAATAGGGAGAATGATTGGCATCAAAAGTAGTCCATGCACATTCAATAATTTCACATGAACATCAAGCAAAAGAAGGTAAATACAAGAAAAATTGCAAACTAAGTCAATGAAAGTTTAGTTGTGGCACTAACTGTTGAGAAATCTAGGGCATTAGCATTAGGGGATTTCTCTTCCATTAGTGATTGCTTATGAATGCTTTTTACTTCTTTAGATTAGGATCCTCTTCATGTTAGATTATTAGTGTTCTTCTTCATCAAACAGTAACCAATGCATGAACATAAATACACAAGAGACACATCATGTAGGCTATAAGCCAAGGCCAAAACCTCTCACTCTTTGAGAGGAAAACCCGCACAAATTCTTCTTCTAGAAATTCCAATTGACGAATACCAAGACCAAGACCCTTGACCTATTTTCCACTCCAAGACTAAGACACACATTCTCTTTGACAGTCAACCTTCTTCTTCTTGACTCTTCTTCCTCTTCGATCTTTTTACCATCGAGACATTGTCACCATCGAGATCTTATCACTGTCCTCACATCGTGATCTCCTTTTGTGAGACCTCCTCGTTGTCATATAACCGACACCTTACTTCTATGATGGCACCAAGTCCTTCTTGAGATAGCACCGAGACTCATTCTTCTAATCACTGAACTGTAGTTTCCTTTTAGCATCGAACTGTAATATATCTATACTTGTCCAAACTGTGTAGCACAAAGACTCTTGTTGTCACTGTGATTACAGAGGGTTCTGAATTTCCCTTGACTCCACCGAACTGTAGTATCTTCATTGAACTGTGATTCCTTGTTAGGATACCGAAACTTTGTCTCTGAAATAGTCATCTTCTTCGTTGCTTCTATTCACCCGAAATTACAGAGACATCTGAATTCCTTGACTGTTGTACCTTAGTCTGAGCTTCTTATCCGAACTTTCTTCTGCAATCTTATCTGAACTGAATACAGTGACTGCCCATCGAATTCAAAGTATGATCCGAACTTTTGTGCTTCTGAAATGTGGATCCTTGCACGCCTATATATAGTAGTTTGTCATATATATAAGCCGACATGTCATATAGCGAAGGGATGTGTCTTATTAGGTGAGCCGACATGTGCTACTTAATTCATCTAGAGGCCGACTTGAATAGGAGAACCATGTGCTTGTCGTTGGAGGGCTTCTAGACACTTTAATGGACTCATATACATTCTCAAGAAGAACTCTTCATACATTACATTAATTATTTTGACTTTTAATGACAAATCCTAAGGCTCTCAATGGGAGCATCTAAAATAAAATCACTTGCTCATGAAACCCATGAAGCAAGGCATACAAACAATAATTTTATTTCCTTTATTACATCATTTAAAAAAGACACAATTACATGTCATTATGAAGACCGAACCTAGTTACACTTTTCAACACTAACCACAATGCTTAGTTCTTGTAGACAAAAGACTCTTGGGTGACCAAAGTTTTATGACAATGAACCTAACTTCACTACTATATATGATACAATAAGCACAGGTAAACAAGATTCAAACTTTCACCTCCAAGGATGAACTTATAAACCATATGGGCCATCTTTGTGTTCATTTAGTCAATCATGAGAAGCTAATTTAGGAGGCACAATAAAGTGGGGTGTTAGGGCACTTCAATGTGGAGAAAACAGTGGCACTATTGCGAAAGAACTTCTACTAGACAAAGCTCTGACAAGACATTGATAGGTATATCAGATTGTGCACCATCTATACCATTGCTAAACACACCATCAAGAAAGCAAGGGTTGTACACTACTCTACCTGCTCCAGGTAAGCCTCGGCAATCAATCTCCATGGATTATATATCAAGTTTTCCCTCAAGTAAGCATTGTAACAATTGTGTACTTCTGGTTGATTAATTCTCTAAGATGGCCATTTTGGTACCCTACAAGAAGAGTACCACAACAAAAGGCACTATTATGGGTTCACTTTGGGCTACAACATGGCCATTCACAACTATATTGGCCACAAGCTCTTCAAGTGTGCCTGGGGTTCCAACTATTGGCCTCATACTCAAACTATGGCGCATAGAGCAAGGAAATTTATTGAATGGATCCAACACATCCAACAAGTTAATGATATTTTGAAAAAGGCCAATGCCAAGTACAAGTAGCGACACAATCCACATCGAGTACCACATAAGTTTCAAGTTGGTGATACAATATGTTTCACTTGCAAAAAGAATGATTCACTAAGCCCCATAGGAAGCTTGGACCACTCTAATATGGGCCTTACACCATCAGCAAGGCTATAAGGGAGAATGTTTTTGAATTGAGTATTCCTCCTTCCCTTGGCTTACACCTTATGCTTAATGTGTAGTTGCTTGTTGATTTGGGGTAGCATCGGATGTGCTCTAGCCACGAAATTTGGTGGAGAGGTTGGGGCACATGAGATCTCCAATACCAAGAAAGGGTTTTGGCAAATTCTAAACATATCAGGAGATATTAAAATAATTAATATTTTTAATGGAGTCCCTAAGTTTAAACTTAGGGAAAATAAAATATTAATGTGTATTAATATGACTTTGTGTTAGAGTGGTCCAAAAGACATGGATCAAGCCAGATCTAATCTTAGTTGTTGATTAGGAACTTAATCTCGGTCGTTGAATCGTCAACAGGAAAAGTATAAGAGGTGGCTTGAGGGTCACTTGGAGAGTACACCAGATGATCAGTCATTCTATTCTCTAGAGCGGGGTTTGCTAAGAGAGATAGAATCGGTGATCGGGAGAGCAGTTGAGGGGCATTGAGTACAGAGGAATAGAGAAGGCAAAGATTGTGCCGGGAGAGCAGCGCAGCAGCTAAGGAGAGTGACGCGGAGCCAGCAAGGGCTCACGCAGGGCCACGTAGAGGCAGCCAAGTGTTGCGCAAAGCACCAGAGGGGATAGCATAACTGACGCAGAGGCTCCCAGAGCTAACGCAGGGCCTCCTGGGGCTGATGCAGGGCTAGCGTGAGACAGAGAGGGCTGACGCAGTCCAGATTGGGCAGACGTCAGGGTTGCAGGAGCAGTTTTGTGTTGAGGAGCTACCGGAAGGGTTTTCCAGGGTTTCAGCTAGGATATTTCTCTCAAACTGTGAGGTATAGCTGCTAAGGAAATTCTCTGTTGGGTAGGCCAGTTACGGCACCCAGATTGTACCCTAATATTGCTTAATAAGAAAATCCTCAGATAGTTGCACCGGTTTTCCCGCATTGGGTTTTTCCGGGGCCATTGGTCCAAAAATAATGGTGTCATGTGGTGTGTTTGTTCTTGTTTCTTTTAGTTGTTGATCTGTAATATGTTGAGCATGCACTGGTGTTTATTTTCAATATTTACATTGTAAATAACTTGTTAAAGAAAAATTAACAAGTAGGTAGGAATAAATCAAGAAAAGTGTATGAAGGGTTTCTAAATTAAGTAGACTTAGAAACTTCAACATGGTATCAAAGCATGATTGCAGATTACAGGAGGACTAAAAGACATTAGCAGAGCGGAGCAATAGCAGCAAAAAACAGTGGTCCCGAGATGACAGAAGTTGTTTCTAGCAACGCAAACGCCAAGGAAGTGTGACACAGAGCCAGCCAGATCCACGCAGAAGAAGTCGGGAACTGCGCAGAGCCTCAGAGAGGCCAACGTTGTTGACGCAGAGGGCCAGAGTGCTGACGTAAGGCATCCCAGGGCTGACGCAAACCCATCCAGGGTGACGCAGAGGCAGTGTGAAGCAAAAAGGGGCTGACGCAGTTCACAGAGAGGCAGTTGTTGGGGTCTAGAAGGCTGTAGGAATATTGCAGAGTGGAGCTAGTGACGTACTGTAGTCAGAACAGTACTTGACAAAGCAAGGCGAGAGGAGTTGTTACCGAGGGTTTTTAGCCAAGGAACCCAGATCAGCAATGCAGTTGCACAAGCCGATCAGAGTAGGGGGCATCTCAACAAGCGGCAGAAGGATTTCCAGGAAGGAAATCAAGACTCAGAGGGAGTCCAGAAGAGAACTTCTAGATGGGAAGTAGACACTCAGAGGAGTCGAACAGAGAACTTCCAAGAGGGAAGTAGAGGAGCATCATGGCACTACACGAGGTAAGAGACTAGGATAGACTGGACGGAGCATCGAACTTCGCAGTCTGGAAGGCCAGAATATTAACAGTGCTTGACAGGAATCGTGTCAAGAACTTTGCCTTGAAGGTTATAGCTATCCTAGTCGACCCCAATGATAATGACAAGTGCGAGGAGGCGATGGCGAGGGCCAAGTGAATTATCCTTGACGGGGTCAAGGATCATGTGGTACCACATATAGTTGAGAAGGAAACGGCAATTGAGATGTGGGAGGCTTTCAAGAACCTGTACCAGCATACTTCTGTGCAGAGAAGAACGCTGCTCGAGAACCAGCTGAGGTCGTATCAGATGGAGAAGGGTAAACGATTGACTCCTTCCTCGGAGGACTGAATGAGATCCAAGATCAGTTGACTGCTATAGGAGCGACACCGGATCAAGAGCTTATGGTGAGGACAGCCCTGAATGTTGTCTCAAAAGAGTGGGAAGTGTTTGTCCAGAGCATCCTGGGCAGAGGGACTCTCCTACCTTGAGACGAGATGTGGGCAGCTCTTTGCCAGGAAGAGATCAGACGACAATCAATGACAAGTAGCAGTAGCAAAGGGATCAAGGTCAAGCAAAAGGAGGAGGATGTGACCCTAGCATCTGAGGGAAAGCATGAGAAGCGAAAGAAGAAAGATTTCTCCAAGATCAAGTGCTTCCACTGTGGGGAGATGGGTCACTATGCGACCCAATGCCCAAGGAAGAAGAGTAAGGGAAAGTCTTCCGAGACTAAGGCAATGCCAGCATGGGCAGAGAAGGAAGTTTTGACAGAAGATGATTGTGCCATGAGTGCACATGCGCCACTTGAGAAGAAGTGGGGAGACATCGAGCTGTAGTCAAGCGGACTACAATCGATGAGGGGCAGGATCCTTGAGGTACCCAGCCTCTCTTGTATTAGACCTTGCTAAGGGAGCCCCGACGAGGAGTAGCAAGACTGGCTGAGTGGGTAGAGACGGATGCAGATGGAGTGGTAGAGAGAGCTAAAGTGCAGGAGCCCCGAGACAGCGCAAAGCTAGCAGGCTGCAGCAATGCAAGAGGCATAGGAGTGTTGACCCAGTGCAGGAAGGCACAGAGAGGTGTGCAACGGTGCGAGATGCAGGGAGTTGTTGCAGCAGCGCAGAGGTCAAAGAGAGGCAGCACTTGTCATCGACAGAGGGAGCTTCAACATTAGTGGGTGTTTCTAGCCCAACAGGGAGGTCAATTGGGAGATCAGTTACTTACTTCTCAGTAACTGAGTTGCAGTGCAACAGTGGGCAGCACGATGCAACATGATGAGAGGAGGTGCAGTGCAGAGCCAGTGCTGGAGAAAGGACCAGCAACATCACATATGCAGAGGGAGCTGTTGTACAAATGCAGCAGTGGCAGTGGCAAAACCATGGGCAGCAATATCGGAGGCGGTAGTGCAGAGGATGTTGGGCAGGAAGGCCTAGCATCAACACAGGTACCGATGTCGGATAATCAGAGTAATACTCAGTGAGTAGTATTGCTAGAGCACAGTCCTCACTAAGAGGGAGTGTTGATTTGGGGTAGCATCGGATGTGCTCTAGCCACGAAATTTGGTGGAGAGGTTGGGGCACATGAGATCTCCAATATCCAAAAAGGGTTTGGGCAGATTCTAAACAGATCAGGAGATATTAAAATAATTAATATTTTTAATGGAGTCCCTAAGTTTAAACTTAGGGAAAATAAAATATTTATGTGTATTAATATGAATCTGTGTTAGAGTGGTGCAAAAGACATGGATCAAGCCAGATCTAATCTTAGCCATTGATTAGGGACTTATTCTCGGTCGTTGAGATGTCAACAGGAAAAGTATAAGAGGAAGCCTGAGGGTCACTTGGAGAGCACACCTGATGATCAGTCATTCTATTCTCTAGAGCGGGGTTTGCTAAGAGAGATAGAATCAGTGATCGGGAGAGCAGCTGAGGGGCATTGAGTACAGAGGAACAAAGAAGGCAGAGATTGTGTCGAGAAAGCAGCGGAGCAGCCAAGGAGGGTGACGCAGAGCCAGCAAGGGCTCACGCAGGGCCACGCAGGGGCAGCCAAGTGCTGCGCAAAGCACCAGAGGGGGCAGCGTAGCTGACACAGAGGCTCCCAGCGCTGACGTAGGGCCTCCTGGGACTAACGTAGGGCCAGAGTGAGACAGAGAGGGGCAGACACAGTCCAAATTGGGCAGACGTTGGGGTTGCAGGAGCAATTTTGTGCTGAGGAGCTGCTGGAAGGGTTTTGCGGGGTTTCAGCCAGGAGATTTCTCTCAAACTGTGAGGTATAGCTGCTAAGGAAATTCTCTGTTGGGTAGGCTAGTTATGGCACACATATTGTACTCTGATATTGCTTAATAAGAAAACCCTCAGATAGCTGCACCAGTTTTCCCACATTGGGTTTTTCCGGGGACAGTGGTCCAAAAATAATGGTGTCATGTGGTGTGTTTGTTCTTGTTTCTTTTAGTTGCTGATCTATAATATGTTGAGCATGCACTAGTGTTTATCTTCAGTATTTACATTGTAAATAACTTGTTGAAGAAAAATTAACAAGTAGGTAGGAATAAATCAAGAAAAGTGCATGAAGGGTTTCTAAATTAAGTAAACTTAGAAACTTCAACATTGCTTCCACCATATATTCTACCTTTGTTGGACACCTCAAAGTGGCAAAGCACTTCACCCAATAGAATTCAACACCCACTAGCATTAAGCAAGCTACAGTCAACTAAATCATGTACACTGTAATGAAGGACATCTACCAACTAAACATACAACTCTATCAAGTTGTTAATGTAGAGAAACTTATGCACAAGGGAAATTGGTTCACCAATAGTTAGATTCAACAGAAGTTTCTCCACCTAATGGAAATTGATGTAATGGAGACCATTGCTTCGTAAAGGGGGACCATTGATCCAAGTGGATACAGGGGGCAAATTAATTCTCCAACAACTTAAAAACATTCCTACGCCTTGCCAATTTTACAGTAGTTTTCAAAGTCTTGACCTTCAACACATTTTTCAAGCACATCCCATGGATATTCGGCATTGACATGGCTCGGAATTTTCCAATCCAACCAAACTCATAAAGCTTAGAATAAGTTTTTTTAACAAACTAAGAAACAACCCAAACAAATTCCATCTGAAATTTGTAGACCAAGAAGTTGACATATCAACTAGGTTCCTTTCGCCACCCCAACTCATAGGGTTAGGGTTTTGGATCTTAGAGTCTTTACCTCTTAGGGTTTTAGCCTTTATGTTAAAAGGTAGTTTCAACTCTTATTTTGGGCTAAGCTTTTTGTGAATGAGTGCATCTGACGCATCTCTTTTCAAAGATAAGTTGCCCCCATTCTAGCTAGTTTGCATTGCTTCACATATTGCAGTGTGTGCACTACTTCATTCATTAATAAACTTTAGGTTTCACTATATTATTGTGCTCTTCGCAATATGTCAACATTATTTCACTTCTTATTGCTATCGCCTTATTTTTTTCTAGATAATCAAAATCATGGAAGTGCTATCAAGCTATAAAGATGATATGATAGAAAAAGCAATGGGCTACCCTAAGAATGTTACTAATCAAAATTACTTATCCAACACCCCCCCACCCTGATGGTGTCTAATCACTTTAGCCATCATCCTCAACAATTTAACTCTCAAGTACATCATTCTTGTGACTCTCTATGCAGTATCCTCAAACTACCTCTGTTAGAAAACTATTGTCCAATTAATTCCTTCGAGCCCCAAGTGTCATCTTATGTGTATGTAAGCTTCACATTGTAGTAGTAGGTGTTGTGATATCTCTACCTCTTCCAAGTTACACACTTCATAAATCATTTCTTTCCATTCTTCCTTGAGCACCTTCCACCTTTCCATCTCACATCCCAGTCTATAATCCCAACTTGTGAGAGAATGTTTTTAGTTGAGTTAGCATGTGCTTCTCTTTCAAATGAACATTTAGTCTTAAGCAATATTGGATTTGAATCTCACCAATGGGGTTGAACTTATTAATGCAGTGTTGTTGTTTTCCTTACATCTTCCATTTCCATTTGCCTCTTCTACATCTCAATTGTAAGTGGTTCCTCAGTTCTTTTCTCTCATGGACATTCCTCATTTATCTCCCACCTCTCTAGCCAATTCTTGATTTGGAATTCCCAAGTGCTTTTTCTTTATTGCAAGACCTATTTGATGATTTTGCTAGGGATTCGATTGTTGTTTATTCCCTTCATCATTTGGCAAAAAAATTGCAATCCAAGAACAAGAGATCCAACAAAGAGTTTATGGTGCTTGTAGAATAAATCCCCTATCTTAGAGAAATCAAGAGGTAGGGCACCCTCCTAAAGACAAATTATGGATCCACATAATGACTAGCTCAATCTTAAATGTAGAAATTCCCAACCTCTAGGTGATTGTTGTATTTATGACCTCAACTAAACAAACAAATTGTTGATTTAGTTAAAGGGGTGCCTCGGGGCCATATACTTTCCAAACCATTCCATGTTTGTACTAGACACTTAGCCTTCCCTCGCTCGGTGATCAAGTTCAAGATTAAGAGGGGCCTAGGCCATCTTCGATTTATGCAAGCAAGAAGTGGAAGTTGGTCCTAAAGTAGCTAAAATATAGAAGCCCAAACATGTTCTGCAGACTAGTTTCACAATCTAGAGCACAAAAATTGATTTCAGACCATAGCATCAATCACCCAACAATTGAACAGTAAATAGTGGAAGCATAAAATAGTTTCACACATACAATTGTAATTTCTCCTTCAAAATCAAATTTTCATTCCTTATTTAAAAATTAAAGCTTACAAGGAAACCTCCACAATCTCCAAAACTGGCATCTACACAGTTAATCAAAATCACCTTTGAAACAAATATGCACAAACAACTAAGAATAAATAGCCTACAAGGAAGATTGTACATACTGGCATACAAAAACCTACTACTAAATGAAACTACTATATAGATGATTCTTTTATGGCCTCATCTATCCCTCTGCTCTAGCTCCTCTCCTACTCTTCAGCTCTGCTCAACTAATTGTTGTCCATATATGACAAAAATAGTCTGAATTTTCTATCCTAACATGCCTTTACACTTTTAGCTAAAACCATATCTATGAAACCCCTAATCTCTCGATGAGATGTGTAGTTGAGATTAGTCCTAGTCCAAGTCATAAATGCATGAAATACACTTATTTAAACTCAATAACTAAATGTAAGGCCTTTCACTTTTTCCTAGACTGAATTAGAAAATAGAGTTACCTTTCAAAATATCTTAAACCACTTCTAGCACATTCATATTAAACCTAAACAAAAATTCTTGCCCAACCTATATTTCTCAACACTCCCTCTTAACAAAGAAGAAATTTTGCACAAATCCATGTTTGTCTTTGAATGCTTCAAACTTCCGATTTGCTAAGGGCTTGGACAAAATATCATATACCTATTGGTCTATGGGAAGATATTGGAGCTTCACTACTCCCTTCGAAATCTTGTCTCGCATGAAGTTATATCTAATCTCCATGTACTTGGACCTATCATGACAACCAAACCCTTGAAGAGTTTGATGCAACTCTTATTAACATGGTAAATTATTGTGGGATCTGACTCTTAATCAAACAATCTTGTGCGTAACTTGTGAACCCAGTGGCATCACAACTAGCAGTACTAGCTACCATAAATTTTGCATCTGCTAAGTTGAGTGCCACAAAAGCTTGCTTCCTACTGAACCATGATATCATTACTAAATCCAATCTAAAGCAACATCTTGAGGTGCTCTTCTTATTTGTTTCACTACCAACCCAATCTAGTGTTATCAAAACCGGACCAAACCTGCCAGTCTAACCGGTTGGAGGGAAAAATTGGTTTGGACCGACCTCCTGAACTACTTTTGGCTAGTTCGATATCGAACCGGCCATTTTCACCAAACTAGTCAGTTCGATAAAGGCACATACAACACAACACATGGGGCCTGTTTTGCTTTTTCTCATTTTTTTTTTATTTTTCTCTTAGTTGGCTATTTGTCCACAATAGGTGCCTAATATTCAAGTCTATGGCCCTACTATTTTCATCATTTTACTTAAACTTTTAACATTACCATGAAATGACTCGGGATGTTTTAGAATGGTTCCAAACTCAATTGGATTTCCTATGGAGAAAGTAGAATTTGATCCCACTCAAAATCCAGCAAACTTAATAATTTTTCAAGATTTCAAGATTGGGGGGATTGCATCATTTCCATTGGATTTTGTCATTTACAAGGGTATGGAACTAGTATTTAATCAAGAGCACCAAGCCCTCTATGCACCTTCATGTTAGTGGCATTAGCTGTCAAACTCCTATATCGTGATCCTACTAAAAATGTACCCATCACCTAAACAAAATCTTGAATTGACAAGCTAAGCATTTTCTATCTTATTTTAATGCTTAGAGGTGATATTAATGACAAAAATCCCAATATAGGCAAAGCCTTTGATGATATGTAGGTATTTGTTGTAGCATGATTTTTTCTTGGATGTTAGAGACCATCTAGGTCCTATTTTTTGATGTATTTTCGATTCAGAGATGGATTGCACTCGGTGTTATTTTGATTATGTGCATCCTTACATGTTATATAAATGAGAACTTTTGCTTATCTGTGTATAAAATTTAAACGTTTAGATTCATATGGATGCACATGAATATATGTTTTTCTTTAAAATTTGAATATTTTATGTGTTTTTGGTTGACAAGTTTTTTGGTTTGATTTTTTTACCGGTTTGGTCTAGTTCTGATTCCCAGTCCAAGGGGTCTACTGATTCGATGACCAGTCCAATTCTAATAACATTGAACTAATCTGAGTATGTATACCCACGCAACTTCACTTCACAATCTCCAAGATATCTCTGACCATACTCCATTTTACCCATCAAGTACCTAAGCACATGTTTTGTTGCTACCCAATGCTCCTACCTCAACTCCACTATGAAATGACTCAAGGTCTTCACTAAAAAACATATATTTGGTCTAGTGTTGACCAACTACATCAAAGAACCTATCAATTACCTATACAACGTGGAAGCCACCAACTCTAGATCTTAAGTGTCACCTTCTTCAGATTAGTGATCATGGGTGAGGCCACAAGTTTGGAGTCCTCCATTGGAAACCTTTTCAAGATCCCAACTGCATACTTATCCAACTTAAGGAATATCCTCCCTTGGCCTCTACCAAACATCCAAACCCAAGAAGTAATGCATCAAGCCAATGTCCACCATCTCAAACTCAACAGCCATATCTACTTTGATCCCTAAGATGAGATTCCCTGCACTTGTAAAAAAATAATCATCTACATATAATAACAAAATAAGCAAATCAATCCCAACAAATATATAATATAAGTTAGGATTTACTTCAATTTTGGTGAAGCCCATGCTCTGCAAATGACCATCTATCATGGAATTCCATGCTCTTTGTGCTTGCTTGAGTCCACAAAAGGCTTTCTTAAGCTTGCAAACATAGGACTCCTTATTTACCTCAAAGCCCTAAGGCTACTCTATTTACACTTCTTCTTCAATGATCCCATTAAGGAAAGTTGTCTTCACATCCCTTTGATGTATCTTCCATCCTATAAATGAAACTAAGGACATGGTAGCTTTAACACAAGTGTACCTAGCGAGTAGAGAAAAGGTCTCTTCATTGATCTCCATTGGATCATTAAATTATTTTTCATACATCTCGATGCTTTTAGGGTGGAAAAATTGGGGTGTTAAATTTCCATGAAACTCTGCAACTACTTAGATGAATAAGTGAAAACTAAACCTAGTTTAGTTTCACCAATATAAAGAGTTTTTTAACAATTTATAAGCAGTGGAATAAAACACCAAAGATAGAGAAGAAAAAAAAAAACATGCACACAAATTGACGCACTTGTTTTCTCAAGAAACCCAACAGGGAAAACCTGCTTCCTTGATGTGGTATTTTATTGATTGTTTTTTAGCAATCAGATCTATTACAAGGCAACATGTTTCTCTGGGAAAGCATTTTTCTTCTTCTCACAAATCTCAGTTGATATAATTAATCTCAGTATGCCTTGATCTCGGCCCTCTAGCTCGCAATTTTTCCTTTGTTGCCTCCTTGAATTGCCCTGCCTCTTGCTTGATGCTGCCCCTCCTTCCTAGCGCACTTGGCAGCCCTATTTCCTTGCGCAAATCCCCTATTTCCTAGCGCAAGTCTAGCTCCTATTTCTTAGCACAAGTCCTCCTATTTCTTTGCACACTTCTTGCCTCCTATTTCTTAGGACACCAGCTCCTCAAAATTGTGCACAATCAATCTCCTAAATTCTAGCGCACTTGTGATCTCCTATTTCTTAGGACACAAGCTCTTTACGCTCTCCACAATCAAAGATGCTCTCACAAACTCGTGAATTGTCTTGTCTCACAAACCTTGTGCACAAAACTAATTAATTTCTTGTGCCTTCGTCCTCCTCTTTATAGACCCAATTCGAACATGCAAGGAGGCCCAGTTCTATTTTAGAAGTCAATTTCTAATTGAGAGTTCACTGAGAGTTCTTCTCGTCCTTTCTCCAAACAACACTAGAGGTCTTAACTCGTTCTCTCTCCAAACAACACTGGAGACTAAATCATTCTTCCTTCAATCAAGACTGAAAACTAACTCGCTCTAACTGAACTTCTAACTGCCACCTCGTTCTGTAGTCAAACTGATGAAGACTCAACTTAACTGAAGCTCCAACTCTACGCACGTTGACTTGATGATTATTCCAGTATACTGTAAATAACTCATCCTAACTGAAGTCTAACTCATTAACTCCACTCATACTGGCAAGAGGACAATTCAAGGTCTTCATTGCTTAAGGCACAAGTCAGAATACCTTTACTCGCTACATTTTCAATATGGGGGAATCAACTTGCAAGGTTATTTTTACCGGCAATCCCAATTTGGAATATTTCTGGTGAAAATTTTCAAGAGTCATCTTGAGGCCTTAAACGACCACTTTTTGAGGTCCCAACGTTAATATGGACCTAGATTCCATAATCTACACACTGGTACTTTTCCAACAGCACAGGAATCACCTCAATCAAAGCCCATATGATAAAGTTATGCCTCCCAAAAGAAAGTTGACCTATTCAAATTGACCACCATAATTCGAGAGAATTCCATGCCAACCACCATTACTCATGAAAAAAGGGCTAGCCCATGGCACTATGAAGAAGACTCTAGAAGGGTCGAGTTGTAACTCATATTGAGGGTTGAATGATTCAAATTTAACCCCTAGTTAGCTATCGAGTTGTGCCATAACCAAGCCACTAAGAGGAAAAGGAGTTCCATTCTATTCAAGTGCATTTTGTTCCATAGATGAGCAAGGTAGTTGAGAATGGATAAAGAGAGACCAAACACAGAAGGTTTGTGTACTATAGCAGCCACAGGTCACAGGTCTCACTAATTTGTCCTTCCATGCATTTCCATTTAGAGAAAGGATGAGCAAAACAGCCTCACTTTCTAGCTAGGTTTTCTCCCATAAGGGTTTCCCAGTTCATATCTTGTGTTCATTTTCATTTGTGAGTTTCATTTTGTTGTTCTCTATTTTCCATATTTTATTTATTGCATGCATAAGCATAACATAGTAATTAATGTATCCAGAAATACAAGGAACAATTAACACTCATATTGCAGATTTTGGATTTTCAAATATATTTTAATAGATATATTGTGACAAATTGTCCAATGGAATATCCACGGTAGTTTACAAATCATATTAGTAACAAAGCAGGTGTCTTTGGGTACTTCATGGGAGGTTGCAAGGGATCCAAATCAATTTAAGCAAAAAGTCATAAAAACCCAGCCATGGTCGATAAATCTATTAATAAACCTCGAGATCACGCAGAGGAGAGGTTCTCAAGGTTGGAAGAACAAATTGTACATATCAGTCGTAACATGAATCTCTGTATCGCAGCTCTAACAAACAAGTTCGAAAACAAAGACAGAGGTTGCAACTTAGAGGTTAGATTAGAAACTAAATTGAGGGATTGAGAAGAAACAAATAGGAAGGCCAAGAAAGAGCCCAAAAAGGAACAATCCAGCTCGAGTGTTGTGAAGCAATCACAATCCATGTTCAAGATGGAAGCATAGGTTGACATCAAGCCATATCAAGGTAAGATTGACGCTTTGAAGTTAAATCACTTGTTGTTGCAATTAGAGGTTTATTTTAGTGTTTACAACATTGAGGATGAACATAAAACTTCATTTGCGCGTTTGGAATTAGAAGGCCATGCCCTAACCTAGTAGGAAAGCCACACAGAAACCCTGACACTTGAAGGAGATCCTCTATGACTAAGTGGGAGGATTTCAAATTCTCGTGAAGTCACAATTCTACCCTATAGGGTATGCAGAGGACCAATGGCTCTGGTGACATTACTTTAGCAAAAGGCAAGGGCTGACTATACAGGAGTACAACACAGAATTTAGGAAGATCGCAATAATATTTGGCTTCTCCCCAAAGAGTCCAGAGGTACTCCTCAAGTATCTAATGGGTTTACACAATCATATGCAGAAGCAAGTGATTTTATTCAAACCTAGAACGATGGATGAGGCTTGTGTACAGGGACAGTACCTGGAGAACATAGGCAAGAAGAAAGGGAAATCAAGTGGGTCAAAGCAAATCGAGCACCAAGCAGCTTACAAGGATGGGAAGAATAAGTGGAAAAGGGGAAAAGATAGAAATACAGTAACCACAACACATTAGTGCAAAGATCCCAGCAACCACTACAAAGGAAAAGTGTTGGAAGTTGCATCCAAAGCCCAACTAGATGAACAAAAAGAAAAATGCTAAGATGAAAAATCTCATGGCCATAGATTTTAGTAACCAAATGGAAAGTAGCTCAAACTTGTATGAGAAAATTGTGTATATATAAGTGCAAAATGGGTGAATCTGAGTAGCCTTCAGCAACATGAACAAAAGGAAATGGCCAGACTCTTCCATATAAAGATATCGGTCAAGAAGACAAAAACTGATACTCTATTCGACTCGGGATTACAAGCAAATCTCATCGCAACAGATCTAGTCAAGAAATTGAGACTAGAGACTCATGACCATCCTAGACCATATCCATTGGATTGGGTCAACAATGAGAGAAAAATAAAGGTAAACAAATAGTGCAAATCAAATATGCTATTAGTGTTGATTTTATTGATGAAGTAGGGTTGGATGTAGCTCCACTTGATGCATGTGGCGTTGTATTTCAGAGTCCCTGTACGTAGATGCAAGATGCAACATTCATGCGGAGAGCTAACCAATATCGACTCATCAAGAACTAAAATTCCTTCATCATCAACGTGTGCAAGGGAAAGTCAAAGATCTCGCTAATAAGTGCCAACTAGGCCAAAAAGTTGATCAGCTATAGCAAGAAGACTGACGTATGTTTTATTATTTTTAAAAGAAAACCAGTCTATAGAAGAGTCCATAAGAATCAAGCCATCCCTAGAAGGATGCAGATGCACTAAGGAACATAAACAGCAACTGGAAAACTTGCTATAGGTATACAGGGGTGTGTTCCAGGAGCCTAAAGGGATACTGCCCAAAAGGGATGTGGGGCATGAGATCCAACTGTTGTCAAAATCTTTGTTGCCAAAGTTCAAACATTGGGTTGTAAAGGCAGTTCGTTATAAAGGCAAACGAAGTGAAGAAGAAGTTCTAATAGCTCCTGGAATAGGGTGTCATTTGACCAAGTACCTCACCATGTGGGTCACCCATCATCATTGTGCCAAAGAAGGATGGGACTTAGCAGATGTGTATTCATTACAAGGCATTAAACAAAATTACGCTCATGAACTGGTACCCCCTACATACTGTAGATGATCTATTGGATCAAATGCAGCAAGCCAAATACTTCACCAAGTTGGACTTAAAGTCGGGATATCACCAGGTTCAAGTCAAAGAATAAGATACTTGGAAGAACGCCTTCAAAACTAGGAAAGGTTTGTATGAGTGGTTAGTCATGCCATTTGGCCTATGCAATACACCAACTACATTCATGAGGTCGATGCATGATATACTACCCCTTTTATAGATTCATTTGTCATCATTACATTTGGATGATATATCAGTATACAATGCCACATTGGACGACTACATATCACATTGATGTAGGTGCTAGAGACTTTGAAGAAGCACTCGTTGTTGGAAAATTTCAAGAAGTGTGAGTTTGCACAACAGTGTTTGGTGAATCTGGGATATGTGATACGTGGAGAAGAGCTAAAGATAGACCCTGCAAAGATGGAGGTTATCATGAAGTAGCCAATACCTACTAATATTTTTGAGGTCAAAAGTTTTGTTGGGGCAGCGCAGTTTTTGAGGAAATTCATAGCCTTGTTTTCAACAGTGGCAGTACCACTCCACCATAACAATGAGTAGCAAGAGTTTCCAGTGGGGAAAGTGTAAGGAGGCCTTTGAGGAGTTTAAAGAAGAAAATCTTTCAAGCATCGATTATGGCATTATCAAACTTGCAGTAATCGTTTGAAATGGAGACAGATGCAAGTGAGTATGCTATGGGAGCAGTCTTGATGCAGGGAGCAATGTTGCAGGAAACGTCCCCCCCAGGATCTAATGCCCAAAGCGTGGTCCGTACGGATGCGTCCAAGAAGCGCCTCCCGAAACGCGGTTCTGAAATTCCGAAACGCGTTTAGGACTGATAATGATGCTTCCTGGAAATTCCAAAAGCGTCCCTCTGAAACACGTTTCGGAATCTCCTAAGCGCATTTTGTACGGCGCTTCGGCCATACGAAGCGTGGCGCTTCGGAGGCTGAATCGTACAATTCCGTACGCGCTTCGGAAAAGTGTGCCGCGCTACTAAAAAAATCAATTTTTTTTTTAATTTTTTTTTTTGGTGAGTTTGCAGATTGGGGGTGGGTCCACCTTGGGTTAGGGTGAGGTTAGGGTGAGAAATGAAGGGAATAAAGCCCCCATTCATTCCTCATTCACTCACTTTGAGTTTATGAGAGTTGGAGAAGAGAAGAGAGGAGAAGAGAAGAGAGGAGAGGAGAAGAGAGGAGAAGAGAGGAAAGCTTGGAGGAGAAGCTTGGAGCAAGAGCTTGGAGGACTTCATCTACAAGAGCTAAAGAGGTAAGTTCAAACCCCAAACTCCCTTATTTTTTTGACATTTTTTTTGTATTTTTCTCCTCCCTCTCCTACTCTTTCCCATTGTTTCTACTTGCACCTTTACTTGCAGGTTGTCCACCACGTATATCCATATTCCAAGATGGTGTTCTTTTGGCTTCTATGTATCATATTCATTCCACTTTTGGTTTTAATGATGGCAAGGGGGAGTAGCAATAGAAGGGAAGAAGCACAAGAGGACAGTGCTCCCAATAATGAGTGACCCAATGTATGATGAGGAGGAAAGGTTTGAAGAGGAAAGGGATGATGTTGAACCTGAAGGGGAAACTGAAACACTAGAGGGGAAGGTTGCATTAACACCCTTGTGGAACTATGTGACCAAACTTGAAAGGGGAAAGAGTGGTGGAAGCTACAAATTTTTGTGCCCTCATGGTTGTCATGGAGGAAAACCATTTAGTGGTTCATATACCCGTGTGAGGAGGCATCTTTGTGGGGCACTGGACAGTGATGATAAAAAGGGTCTTGTGGGGATACAAATTTGCCCAAACATTTCATCTGAACAAAGAAGAAAATACATCCAAATAGAGGAGGCTACACAACAAAAAAACAAGAAACAAAAAACTCATTCTGAATCAAGTGCAACCTCTCGATTTGGTAGCTCATCTCCTCATGGTACTTCTGGAAGCTCTGGAGGTAAAAGAACAATAGGGGATTTCCTTAACGTTGATGGGAGGGATGATGTGGATGGAAAGATAGTCTGTTTTCTTTGTGCTTACGGTGTACCATTCAATGTGCTTCGCTCTCCCTATTGGCATGAAATGGTAAAGGCCATCAATGAAGCCGCAAAAGGATACAAGGCCCCCAACTATGAGAAAGCTAGAATAGTGTTATTAGAAAGAGAAAAAGCTAAGGTTCAAAGAGCTTTGACACGTTTTACAAATGAGTGGGTAGATTCTGGGGTATCCATTGTATCAGATGGGTGGACAAATATTAGAAACCAACATTTGATAAATGTTCTTAGTGTTTCTGCTAGTGGTGCAGTATTTATTACATGTCATGACTCCTCCATCAGTGCATCTACACAAAACATTGCAGATCTCCTATTGCAATCAATCAAAGATGTTGGTCCGAATAATGTGGTTCAAGTGATCACAGATAATGCAGCAAATTGTAAGGCAGCAGGAAAAATTATTGAGCGTACTCATCCACACATCTTTTGGTCTGGGTGCCTGGTTCACACATTGAACCTTTTGATGCATCATATTGTGAAGCATAAAGAATGTGGGTGGATTACTGAGCTTTACAGGAGAGGGAAGCAACTCATTAAATTCATCACAGGACATACAAAGGTAAACTACTTCTATGGCACTTACTCCAAGTTGCAGTTGCTTAAACTTGCAAAGACAAAATTTGCCAATTATTACCTCACCTTTAGGCGACTAGTGAAGGTGAGACAAGCTTTAACTAATTTGGTGTGTGCTGAATCATGAGATGAAATTAACACTGACAAAGATGGTGCTAATGCAGTCAAGGACGTTGTTCTTGACATTTGCTTTTGGTCATAGGTTAAATATGTTTTACAATTCACCAAACCAATTTATTACATGATCAAGTTTGGAGATTCAAATCGACCAATAATTGGGGAGGTGTATGAGCAAATGGATAGCATGTTGGGGCAGATTAAAGACATTATTGAGCCTAGAGATATCACCTTGTATAATTATATTCGTGCAGAGGTGGAAAACTGATGGGAAATGCTAAATGTTCCATTGCATGCATTAGCATATGTTTTGACACCTAAATACTATCATCCATCATGGCTTTCAACACCAGCACCTGGGGGGGAAGCAGGGGAAAACCACACCAAGATTAAGAGGTTCACAAAAAATATATGGCTGCATTGAGTAAATTAATCCCTGATGAGGAGGAGGTTGCCATGGTACGGAGACAGTTGAGCAACTATACGCTTAACACTGGTCCATTTGGGAGCATGCATGCAATTAGAGAACAAGAGACTTTTTCTTCTCTTGAGTGGTGGAACATGCATGGAGGGGCTACTCCACTTCTACAGACTTTGGCATTGTGGGTGCTATCACAGGTGGTAAACACTTCTTCTGTAGAGATGTGTTGGAGCTCTTATTCTTTCATCCACAGTGTTAAAAGGAACAGGTTGAGTTTAGACCGGGGCCCGGGCAGAGAGCTTGGTTTATGTTCATTACAACTTATGATTGTTGTCCCATCACTGTGAAGATGCAAAGACTAATAAAGACCTGTTGATTTCGGACAAGAATCTAGAGGATCCCAATTTGGAGGATGGAGTGTTGCGATTAGAGCAATTAGAGGATGCTCTTATCCAAGTATGTCCATTGTGGTATGAATTTTCCTTATAAAGCATTTCTGTAATTCATGTTTTTAATTTTTTTGTTAACTAGTGTTTTTTTTTTGCATGAATTTTTTGAGCGATTCCAGGATGATGATGATCGTGTTGATATGCCACCCCCACCCCCATCTAGTCCCTTAGTTCCTAGGTTCCATGGTTCAACACCAACAGTAGGGGGTTTGTCTTCATCAGTTTCAGTGCCACTGCCACAACTTCCACAGGCACCATCTTCTTCATTGCCACCACATGGAGGCCCGCCGCCACGTTCTCTTCGTGGTGGAAGGAGGAGAGATTGGTAGATATATTCACAATTTACTACTTTTGTCATAGATTACTCATTAGACTTGCAGGCTTGTGAATTTGAACCTTTTTTGTCTTGGCGGTGACCAACTGACATATTTTGTAAACATTATTATTTGAATTTTGGACATGACAAATGTTGACAGTTGCTCACTTGCTAGATAAATCATAATATGCTCTATGTTTTATGTTTTATAATATGCTTAAAAATTTGATGTATGTTTGTAATTGCTAGAATATAGATGGTTGATGTACATACTAGTAACTACAATGGAATCATGGATGCCATATCTATCTTGATTTATGCAAAAATATGCATGTGTTCATGTCTTCTACAACTAATTTGGTATTTGGGATGTTTGTTTTGAGTATAAATGCAAAAAAATATAAATATATATATATATATATAGCTTCGCTTCCTAGATTTTTGGAAAATGACGCTTCTGCGTCCCCGCTTCCAACGTCCCCATTTCATCCCCACTTCATGCAACATTGGCAGGGAGGAAGACATGTATGCTACCATTTTGAAGTATTTCATGGGGTGATTCTCAATTACCCTACCTACCACAACAAGCTCTATGCCCTAATGCAAGCTAAAAAGAAGTCGAAACACTATATGATGGGAAAGGAGACAGTAATCCACACAAATCACCAACACTACAGTGACTGCGGGCTCAAAGTAAACTATAGTAGGCTAGGCATTACAAGTGGATGGAGTTTGTATGGGAGCTCAAATACAAGAAGGGCAGCACAAACAAGTTGGTTGACATGCTTTGAAGGCCACCCACATCAAATATTATAGGTTTGGGAACTCTTATGCACATGGATCCTTTCACCCATGATGCATATAGAGAGGCATATACAGAGGATGAGGACTTCAAAGAGGTGTTTCAATAGTCGTAAAGTCGGATCCATGTGGATGATGGTGAGAGCACAGTTGACTACCATCTCCAAAATGGGTTCTCTATAGGTTAGATAAGTTATGTGTTCCTAAAGGTGAGCGACTGTAGCGAATATGAGAGGCTCACACGTCTAAGGTTGCAAGGCATTTTGGTGTAAGGAAGACAATGGTCAACTTGCAGAGGTATGTGTACTAGCACAGGATGCAAAAATAGGTATGTAGGTCCATAAGAGGGTGCATGTTTTTTTGTACCAATAAGCCTAGTAACAGGAAACAAGGTCTATATCATCCCTTGTATAGACCCACTTGTCCTTGGGAAAGCATTTCCATGAAATTTGTGGGAAGATTATTCAACAACCAAGAAGGGACATAACTACCTACTCATGGGAGTTGACAAGTTCAACAAGATGTGTGTTCTAATGCCTTGTAAAACTACCATCAACAAGCAAGAAGTAGCGAACTTGTTCTTTGGACAAGTCAAGGTGCACTTTGGGATACCAAGGAATATCGTTTCAAATAGGGCAACTAGACTTCTCAGTACATTTTGAACTACAATGTGGGAGAAGATGGACACGAAGTTGAAGATGTTTCAATTGGTGATCATTGTTACTGTCTACCCCAAGATATCCTAAGTAAATATGAATTACGTGACCTAGACTTGTTCTGAAAACACCCCCCAAAACTAGCCAAACTTGGATTACATGTTGAGGACCCATCAAAGTTCAAGTTTAGAAACCCAGTCAGGGAAGGAAGTCAATAGTTGGAACTTGAATAGCTTGGTGGAGATAAAGGAGCGTGAGGACAAGTGATCGATTGATGGAGACTTAAGAAAGAAAGAATGTGCTTATCTTGATGATTGCAATCCCAATATTGGGAGGTCCAATGGATTAGAAAAATAGTTTCTCTAATCTTATTCAGGATAGAATTCCAGATGAAATCCATGGGAGATATTTTATTTTTAAATATTCTTCAATTCCTTTCTTTCTAGGTTTCCCATAAGATAAATCTTGGAAAGAGTTGCCAAGCTCTATTTAGTATTGGATTGGAGAAAGGGGTAGATCTCCATTCCTCTATGGTTGATAACAAGCTACTTCTATTTCGATTTGATTGTCAAGAGACAATAGCCATGTGATCCCATAGCTTAGAAGGAAACTCACAGTTGTTCAATAGGTGCTTAGAAGTCTCAAGGTTGGATGAACAAAGGCAGCATATAAAGGGCCCCTAAAAGCCCTTTTTCTTAAGCTTATCTGAGGTTAATGTTTTGTTAAGAATAACCAACCAAAGGAATAAAGTTACCTTAGGCCATAGCTTAGGATTCCAAAGCTTCTTCCATTTGTTTTGAGCATTCTATCTGTTGAATGTTTTAGCAACTAGGGAGAAATTACCCTAGAAATCACTTTATTTGGTTAACCAATTTCACCCTAGAAGCGAATTATTTCTCAAGAGCAAATTATTTTTCATAAGAGCAAAAGTTATTTCAAAATTATTTTATAGAGCAATTAGACATGTGCAAAATAACATCACTTAAGTGATTCAATTAGACGTGCAAAATAAAATCACTTAAGTTATCTAATTTGAATGGATCACCCTAGGAGCTTCCAAAACACTTTATTCAAGGAAGGGATTTTGCCTCAAAGATTTCTATATATTGAAGAGAAGCCTTCATTTGCAGCACATCGAGTTCTCCCTCTCTAGCTTTGGTGATCTAGCTCTCCAATTGATGATCAAGCCCTCGCATCAGTAATTTATCTCTCTTATTATCAGTGGCAGATCTCTTATTATCAGTAGCCAATCTATAGCAGATTTGCAGATCTCTTATCATCATTAGCGGATCTCTTATTATCAGTAGCAGATCTCTTATTATCAGTAGCAAATCTATTGCAGATTTGCAAATCTCTTATCACCATTCGCAGATCACTTATTATCAATAGCAGATCTCTTATTATCAGTAACAGATCTATTGCAGACTTGCGGACTATTGAAGAATCCAAGGCAGTTAGCATTAGATAGATTCTTCTATACTTTACAACAATTTGTGAAAGCTTTTACTATTTATCTTATCTTGATCTTCCTATTTTTATAAGTGTGTGTGTTTACTTCATCAAACTGCTACCAAAACAAAGAGACAAGAACACAAGAAGTTGGCATTCTGCCAGGGCCAAAACCTCTCCCTCTTGGAGAGGAAAACCCGCACATAATTCTTCTTATAGAGATTCTAATTTCTAATTGACGAACACCAAGACCTTGAAACTTGACCTTCTATGCCACTCCAAGACCAAGACACCATTCTTCTTCCTTGTCACTGCTGAGATCATCATCATCATTACTGCTTTACCGAGACCATCATTGTTGCACCCTGATTACTCATTGAGATCACCATTGTGCCTTTACTGAGATCATCTATGCACCTTCATCTAGATCACCATCATAACAACGATGGTCCATATCGAGATATGTATGTGTATTGAGAGTATTCATGTAGGATGACCAAGATCTTTATGCTAAGATATATATACCGAGATAATCATCATGCTTGTGATTGTTACTTGAGATCATCATCATGCTTGTGACCGTTACTTGAGATCATCATCATGCTTGTGACCGTTACTTCTAAGTTCAAAATGTAATTGCATGTTAAGTGTATGTCGAGACTGAGGGTGATTCTTTAAGATCCTCTTCTTCACAAAAATACCGAGACTATATGCTTGAGACAGAGGTATGCCGAGAGTGTATTTCACCACCTAAGACTGGGGCTGTATTTTAGCATACCTAGACAGTGCTTTGTTGAGACTATGAGTAGGCTAAAACATCACCGAAAAACACAGAGATCCTTCCATCCGAAAAACCTGAACTTCTGCACTTATCTAAAATTTCTAAGTCACTGTACCCATCCGAGATTTCAGAGGATTCGAGTTTTGTACCTTTGTTCTGCGCAGACCCTAATGGAGTATATATAGTGGTTCGTCTTCCATATAAGTCGACGTGTCATTGTGAATTGTGGTGTCTATTTATTGAGTCGACATGTCATCTCTATATATTATGAAGTCGACTTAACTGTCTTTCACATCGCTTTGCTGGCAGTCTTCTTCTTTGGAGGATGGTGCTTGTCTTGGAGGGCTACTTGACACTGGGTTGACCCATGTACATTACATAAATGCTCAAGAAGAGCTCTTTAACATAATTTTGACTCTTTGACTTTCCAAGACCTATGGAATGAGCAAGAAACTCATCCGTATAATTTATAAAAATAATATTTCTTTTTCTTGACAAGTACAAAGATCAAAATTATATTGACAAATACCGAACCTAGTTACACTTTTCTTCAACACGGACCTATTATCATCATTGGCAAATTTCTTATTATCAGTAGCAGATCCCTTATTATCAATAGAAGATCTATTGCAGATTTACAGATCCCTTATCATCATTGGCAGATCTCTTATTATCAATAGTACATCTCTTATTATCAAAAGAAGATCTATTGCAGATTTGCAGATCTCTTATCATCATTGGTGGATCTATTGTTTGGCAAATCTATTATCTGGCAAATCTATCATTTCGCAGATCTATTGACAAATCTCAAAACTCTCATTCAACTCTCACACCAGTGGTTTCTGCTTTTTTAATTTTTTGTTGTTAATGCTCTCGCTCCAAAGAAGTATTATTGCAGTTGGTATTGCTCTCACACCGGAAGTATTTAACTCTTGTATTGATCTCACTCCAAAGATATTCTATTCTTGATATTGCTTTCGCACCAGAGTTTGATTGCTGGTATAATGCCCTCGCTTCAATAGCATACTGATCTTGCATTTGGAGAATATTACTCTTAGTATTTAGCTCTCGTACTTATGCACTTTGTTCACTGCTCTTGTTTTGGAAGCCTTTGGAGGCTTGTGGTGGTATTTTGAAGTTGGCATATTAAAAAGGGTTGTTACTACTGTTATTTGTAAAAGGGATTTTGTACTCTGATTATGTATCTCTGTTGAACATTTGAAGAAGATTTAATAGAAGATAATTTTAAAACGCGTTTTCCCCCATACTGGGGTTTTTCCCTAGTCTTGGACCAAATCCTATGTCTTGTTGTTCATTGACTGTCTTCTATGGTTTATGATCTCATAAATTAAATTTTAAATCTGCAAAATTTAACATGGTATCAAAGTAGTGGTGAAGATAAGCTTAAGGCAATTATTTACTGAAAGACCTTATTTGTTGCTCAAAATACAACAATAGATCAGTTCAGATGGCTACATCCTTCTTCAAGGACAAGAAGAAATTGACAGGGGCATGCTACTTGGAAACTCAAATTGGACACCAACTTGGATGAAGAAGATGTTCCAGAGTATGTCCAAGGAGGTGTACCCCAGCCTCCTGAAAATGCCCTTGCTGCTACTAAAGCAAGATACAAGAAAGGTGAGATCAAAGCTCGCAAAATTATCATTGATTCTTCGAAAGACCATCTTCTTACCTGTATCTCCAAACTGAAGACATCTAAGGAAATGTATGACAAGATTGTTGGCATGTTTGAAGTCCACAATCTGAATCACATCCTTGACCTGAAGAAACAGATCAAAGATATCAAATTGAATAAGGCAGAATCTATTCGTTCTTATTTTATAAGGATTACTGAACTCAAGGACCACATTTTGTCTGTTGGTGAGCCCCCTATCAGCAATAACAATGTTTTGCCAACTTTTAATGAATTGATCGAAAGATGCAAGCAGGAAGAATCAAGGATGATTTCAAGGGGCAGAATTCAGAGACATGAAGAAGGAGAACCATCTATCTTTGTTGCACAAGCAAAGAAGAAGAAAGGAAAGGGAAAATCCTCTAAGCCAAAGTCCAAACCCAATTTTTTCAAGAAGAGCATGAGAAATGTTAAATGCTTTAACTGTCACAAGCATGGGCACTATGCTCGAGATTGTCCAGAAAGAAGATCCTCTTATAATCAAAGGAGTAGCAGCAACTACAATAATCAGTCTCCTGATCGAAAAAGGAGGAATTATGGAGGAAGAAGATATGAAGGAAGAAGCAATGCTCGCAATGATCGTGATCAAGAGCCTTGTCCTCAAAAGAGATACAAAAATACAAGGTATGAAAATAATGTTGTTGCTTCTCAATCTGAGTACTTTCTGATTTCAGCTTTGTCTAGTGCTTCTCCTCCAGATTCTTTAGATAGCTGGTTAGTGGATAGTGGTGCCTCTAGGCACTTCTCTGGTTATAAAGAAGTCCTCTCTAATTTGGTTGAGAGGGAGACTGGTTTAAACATTATCCTTGGAGATAACACTACATACCCTGTAAAAGGGTTTGGTTCAGTTTCTTTTCATTTGGATCTTGGAGAAACTATTCATCTTCAAGATGTTTTATATGTACCTGGTCTAAAGAAAAATCTTGTATCTATATCTACTCTAGAAGATAAAGGAATGAAGGTGGATTTTATAAAAGGAAAGGTGTTAACCTGGCCAGAGAAAACAAACATGAAAAATGCTTTTACTCTTGGATCGAGAGTCGAAGGGCTTTACAAGGTCAATGGGAGACCTATTAAAGCTATGGCTCAAGAATGCAATTTCAATTAGATCAAGTTATGGCACCGCAGATTTGCTCATCTTCATTATAAGGCACTACCCAAAGTAAAGAAGATAGTTTATGGAATGCCAAAAATCCAAACAAAACATGATCAAGCTTGTCCCAGTTGTGAAAGTGGAAAGAAATGGAGAGGGCCTTTTCCCTCTAGCAGTACCAAATCTCATGACATCCTGCAACTAATTCATTCATATTTGTGTGGACCTATGTCAGTGACATCCATAGGTGGATATTTGTATTATATCACCTTTGTGGATGATTTCTCTAGAAAAAAGTGGATATACTTTCTAAAGCACAAAGATGAAGCCTTTGATATGTTTAAAAATTTCAAAGTGTTGATTGAAAACCAAACTGGAAAGAAAATCAAAGTCTTCAAATCAGATAATGGAGGAGAATTCATTTCAAATGAATTCATTGACTTTTGCAAAGAAGTCGGTATCAAGAAAGAGACCATTGTACCATATAATCCTGAACAGAATGGTGTGGCAGAAAGAAAGAATAGAACTATCATGGAGGTTGCTCATGCCATGCTACATGATTAGAATGTGCCAAAGTTCCTATGGGGAGAAGCTGCCAACACTGTCGTATATGTACAGAACAGGACTCCTCATTGAGCATTATATGACAAGACTCCTGAAGAAGTATTCACAGGCAAGAACCCTGATTTCAATCATTTATGGATCTTTGGTTGTCCTGTTTATTTTCATGTACCAAAAGAAAAGAGGAACAAACTTGAGGCTTCAGGTAAGAAAGGTATGTGTGTGGGTTATTGTTAAGATTCTAAAGCATTTAGAATTTATATAACTGGTCAAAGAACAATAGACTTCAGCAAAGATGTAACATTTGATGAAGATGCAACTCTTGAAAATGTAAGAACTAGTCCTCCTCCTATCTCTTCTAAAGAAACAAATGTTGATGTGGATCCCTCTACCCATGAACCTGATCATGAGGACCTAGATGAACTTGTTGAGCCTATGGATCCATTAGTTCCTCCTCCATATAGGAAAATGCCTCTATGGTTTCGTGATACTCTATAGGTTGCTGAAAAACATACAGCTCCAAGGGGCACTTTTAGAGAAAGCAAGAAGCCCAGTCGATATCAAAACTATGTTCTCAATCATTGGAAGAAGCAGAAAAGCACCAAGTATGGAAGGATGCCATGACAGAAGAATATGAATCCATTATGCAAAATGATGGATGGGAAGTTGCTCCTAGACCTCAGGGCAAACCAGTTGTGACTTCAAAGTGGTTGTTCAAAATAAAACATGGCCTGCATGGCAGTATTGAAAAATATAAAGCAACATTTGTGGCTCATGGATTCTCTCAGAAAGAGGGAATTGATTATGAAGACATCTTTGCACCTGTTGCTCGCTATACCACCATTCGCTCTATTATTGCTTTAGCTACTAGTCAAGGGTGGACTCCCCATCAGATGGATGTCAAGACAGCTTTTCTGCATGGTGCTCTTCGGGAGGAAGTATATGTTGAACAACCACAAGGCTTTGAGGTACATGACAGAAGAACCCATGTATGCAGATTGAAGAAAGCACTCTATGACTTCAAGCAAGCCCCTAGAGCTTGGTATTCTCACATTGATAGCTACTTAGTAAAGTTGGGATTCACGAGCAATAGTGTTGATCCAAACCTCTACTTCAAAGTTGTACATGGTATGCCTTTGATTTTGGTATTATATGTTGACAATTTGTTTTTGACATGTAATGAACTTCTGATGATTCAGTGTAAGAGGGAGCTAGCCTCTGAATTTGAAATGAAAGACCTTGGGATGATGAACTTCTTCTTGGGCCTAGAGGTATGGCAGAGACTTGGCGAAATTTCTCTCCCAAGGGAAGTATGTTGTAAAGCTATTGGAGAGGTTTGGAATGTTGAAATTTGGTACCGGAGGACAGGTGGTTCCCTAAGGCTTTGATCTTTGGCCTAGGGAAAAGTGTCTAAAAGAATTTAATTTTTCTCCTAAAGTAACTTTATAATTTTTTATAAAGTTAAATCTAATTTGAAAGTGACTTTAAGTGATAAAGTTACTAAGTCTAATTTTAAAGTGACTTTTATAAAGTCAATGAAAAATTAGAAAGGAAAAGTGACTTTGGAAATAAATGACTAAGTGGGTCTTTATTAAAGTGGGGTGAATTAAAAAATAGAAAGTGAGATTTAAATGAGCATTTAATCTCAGCCATTGATCTAAATCTATTTCAGCCATTGGATTTAGGGATCACCCAAAAGTCATTTAGGGTTGGGTTAAGGGAGGAAAGGGAGGAAAAGATCATTCATTCTTTCATGAGCAGATTGGGAGAAGGAGAGCAAGAGAGCAAAGGAGATTTCTGGACAAGGAGGAGAAAGAGGCAGCAGTTTGGCACACATACCAAGGCAGCACTTCAGCAAATCCGTACAGCTCAAAGAACAAGCAGAAAAAGGCAGATTTAGTGAGCAAAACAGTGAAAAAATTGATTTTCAGCACGAATATCGAGGAGGCGATTTTCTGCACGAATTTCGAGGTCTGTCCGTACAAGTCCGTACGGTCGTCCGTACAGTCCGTACAGTCCGTACATCCGTACGGTCCGTACAGCTCGTACAGCCATTTTCCAGATTGTCTGTTAGCTGAAAAACAGATAAGTTTGCTTGCTGGAAAAATTTCTGTTTTGCTGATTTTTTTGCTGAAAAATTTCTCACTGTAAAAAGGCATTTCCAGAAATAAAGAAGAGCTCTCAAACTGGTTTTCCCCAAGAGTTGTAGGGGGTTTTTCCAGGGTCAAGTTGACCAAAAATCACTGAGTTTAAATGTGTTTTAATGGCTGTTTTTAATTGCTGATTTTTATTTCTGCAATTTCCAGCATTCTGAAAAATTTCCAGAATTTGTGTTTTCAGCAATATTTATTTTTTCAGTCTGTTAAATGTATGGTTATGGGAATGGGCATTTAACTACATGGGAGAAATAAGGTGAAACTGAAAACCGGGGTGGGAAACAGAAAATTTTACATGGAATGGTAGAGTGCAAATCCATGAGCACTCCCATGGAGATGAACTTCAAGAAACTCTGTGGTGATGAAGTTGGACCTGATTTATCTGATCCATCTAAGTATCGTCAGTTGATTAGAGCATTGATGTTCCTAGTGAACACTCCTCCTGGTATTTTCTATGTTGTAAACACCTTGAGTCAATTCATGACCAAGCCTTTACAGAATCATTGGGTTGCTACAAAGCATGTCCTTAGATATTTGCATGGGACAATTAATTTTGGTCTTCCATATACTACTGGCAACATAAAGTTGCATGGTTACACTGATGTTGATTGGGCAGGCAACATTGTGGACAAAAAAATCACTTCAGGATGTTGTTTCAATTTGGGAGCAGGAAACAGAAACCAGTGGCTCTCAGTTCTGCAGAAACCGAGTATGTTGCTGCTAACTTAGCTAGTTGGGAAGTTGTCTGGTTAAGAAAACTCTTTGGAGAGTTATTTGAGCAAGTCTTGGATACTACAATGATATTTTGTGATACTATGAGTGGGATCTGATCGTATGAGAATCTCGTATTTCATGACAGATCCAAGCACATTGAAATCAGATATCATTTCATTCAAGACATGGTACAGAGAGAAGCAGTGAGACTCCACCATATTCAGACTGATGAGCAGATTGCTTATACACTTTCCAAAGCACTGTCCAAGAATAAATTTCTAGTCTTCAAAGATATGCTTGGATTAAGGGATGTGCCTCTTCGGGTTCGGGGCTCGGCTGATTAAGAACACTGAGATGTGTGCTCTTCCCCGCTAGTTGAGCTCCCAGGGATGAGGAATTGAGCTAGCGAGCTTCTGGGGATGAGGGACCTCCAATCAGGAGTATGCCCCAGTAATGCATCTTGTTTCCCACCCATCTGGCCAATGGGTGTTGGCTACTTGTGATCCGATGGTGATCCTTACCAGTCATGGTAAGTTGTATCTCGCTCAAGTTCAAATATGTTGGTGTTCTTGAACAGCATAGACGTTGGTGTTCTTGAACAGCTTGGATTCTTAGCCTTTGAGCTGGCCTTTGAGCTGAGCTATTGTGGATTCTTAGCCTTTGAGCTAAGCTATTGTGGATTCTTAGCCTATATACTAAGCTATTATGGTTTCTTAGTCTTATTGACTGAGCGGTATCCATTCCGGGTGGTAGTGTGTGTCGCCCAGATGGTATTTGTTCCAGGTTGTAGCACGTGACTCCCTGATGTCGGGTGGAACCATTTGGCTCCCAGATAATTATTTGGACCAGGTTGAAGCTTGAGACTCCCTAGTAAAGGTTTCTTAGCCTTTATTTCGCTGAGCTTGGATTCGGGGTGGTAGCAGTAGCTCTCCTGCCATGAGTATTCTTCTTTAGATTCAAGAACGTTCAACATCAGTCATGATGATTTGAAAGGTACAGCAGTTTAGGCTTTCTTGATGGAAATTCCTCCCTAGTTGAGAGGGAGTGTTGAATTTTTTAGCAACTACAGAGGAATTTCCCTAGAAATCACTTTATGTGGTAAACCCCTATCACCCTTAAAGCAAATTATTTCGCAAGAGCAAATTATTTTTCATAAGAGCAAAAGTTATTTCAAAAATATTTTATAAAGCAATTAGACATGTGCAAAATAAAATCACTTAAGTTATTTAATTCAAATGGATCACTCTAGGAGCTACCAAAACACTTAATTCGAGGAAGGGATTTTGCCTCAAAGATTTCTATATATTGAAGAGAAGTTCTCTCTATCTCGCTTTGGTGATCTAGCTCTCGCATCAGCGATTTAACTCTTTTATTATCAGTGACAGATTTCTTATTATTAGTAGCAAATCTATCACAAATTTGCAGATCTCTTATTATCAGTAGCAGATCTATCACAGATTTGCAAATCTCTTATTATTAGTAGCAGATCTATTGCAGATCTATTACCATCATTGGTAGATCTCTTATTATCAGTCGCAGATCTCTTATTATCAGTGACAAATCTATTGCAGATTTGCAGATCTCTTATTTTCATTGGCAGATCTCTTACTATGAGTAGCAAATCTATTGCAAATTTGCAAATCTCTTATCATCATTGGCAAATCTCTTATTATCAATAGCAGATCTATTGCAGATTTGCAAATCTCTTATCATCATTGGCGGATCTATTGTTTGGCAAATCTATTAACAAATCTCAAAACTCTCGTTCAACTCTCGCACCAGTGGTTTCTGCTTTTGTTATTTGTTGTTGTTAATGCTCTCGCTCCAGAGAAGTATTATTGTAGTTGGTATTGCTCTCACACCAGAAGTATTTAGCTCTTGTATTGATCTCGCTCCAGAGATATTCTATTCTTGATATTGCTTTCGCACCAGAGTTTGATTGTTGGTATATTGCCCTTGCTTTAGTAACATTCTGATCTTGCATTTGGAGAATATTGCTCTCAGTATTTAGCTCTCGTACTTGTGCACTTTTTTCACGCACTTGTGTTTATTGCTCTTGTTTTGGAAGCCTTTGGAGGCTTGTGGAGGTATTTTGACACTGCCATATTAAAAAGGGTTGTTACTACTGTTATTTGTAAAAGGGGTTTTGTACTCTGATTATGTATCTCTGCTGAACATTTGAAGACGATCTAATAGAAGAGCATTTTAAAAAGGGTTTTCCCCCATAGTGGGGTTTTTCCTTGGTCTTGGACCAAATCTTGTGTCTTGTTGTTCACTGGTGTTGAAATTTCTAAGTATCACCCATTAGAAATTTGTTGAAATTTCTAAGTATCACCCGTTAGAAATTTTATCTGTATTCTCTCGTTTATTCTGCCTACTTGTTTAATTATTAACAAGTTTTTTAACCATATAAATACTGAAATAAACACAATACAGTCTCAAGCATCTACAGATCAGCGATTGAAGAAATGAACAAACACACAAGGGACACCATTATTTTTGGACAATCGTCCCCGGAGAAACCCAACTTGGGAAAACCGGTGCAGCAGTTCTAAGGGTTTTATTATTAAGCAGCTTTTCTTGAGTACATTATGTGCCAAACTAGCTCAACCGACAGAGATAAAAAATCTGGTAGTAATACCTCTCTTCTGAAGCAGATATTCTAAAAGTCTGCCCCACGAAACCCTCTCCAGCACAATCTGAAGCACTGCGTCAGCCCTCCTGGCCTCTGCATCAGCCCTCTGAGGCTCTATGCAGCCTCTCTAGCCCTCTGCGTCACTTCTGCAGCCTCTGCATGGATGACGCAGGCCCTTCTGGCCTCTGCGCAGTCACTGTTGGCCTTTGCGTGGCTCCCTCTGGCTCTGCGTCTACCTCTCTGCTTCTGCGCTAGTCTTCCAGCTATCTTTGCCTCTCTGCCTCGTACTCACTGCCCCTAGCTGCAACTTTGATCACTGGTTCGATTTCTTTTAGTAAACCCCGCTCTAGAAAATCGAACTAACCAATCACTCAGGTGTCTCTCCAACTGACCCTCAAGCCTCCTCTTATACTTTTTCTATTGAGTCTTCAACGGCCGAGATTACATCTCTAATCAATGGCTAAGATTATATTTGGCTTGGTCCATGTCATTTAGAACCTTCTAACCCAATTTTATATTAATACCCATTAATATTTTATTTTTCCTAAGTTTGGACTTAGGAACTCCATTAAAAATATTAATTATTTTGATATCTCCTTAACCAGGTAGAATTTCCCCAAACCATTTCTGGGTCTTGGAGATCTCATGTGCTTTAGCCTCTCCAACAATTTTCATGGCTAGAGCACATCCGATGCTACCCTAAATCAACAATTGATTGTCTTCTATGGTTTATTATTTTAGAAATTAGATTTTAAATCTGCAAAATTTGACACTATCCAATCATTCCCAAAAGGATTTTATAGGCTTCCTTGAGATTAAAAGTTCTTGAAGTACCATGACCCCATCTTAAAATATCTAGCCTTTTATGGGTCTTTATATTCCTCTTTTCCAATTTTTTGGCTATTTCAGTCTAGGTGTCTTGATTTATGTATAATGGCCAGAGAAAGCAATGTTCCCATTGCTGCCATTATTTCTATTCCTGGGAGTGAGTCCAATATTGAACTACAGTGACTACCTTGAGATATTAATTGGGTTTTTATATTTTTCATTTCCCCTATTTGCCCTAGCTTGGGCCATTGGTGCTACGAGTCTTCCCAAAAAAGAGTTAAGTTTCCATCTCTAACTTCCCAAAAGTTGTGATTTTCGATAAGATACTTGTTTCTCCAAGTCAAATTCCAAAGATGTGAACCTTTGATATTTCCTTCCATGCATATAAGTTGTGTTTCCCCTCTATTCGATGCAATTTTGCTTTCCAAACTCAACTCCACAGAGCTTTTGGATTTTGTAACTATCTCCACCAAGTTTTTGCTTCTAGGGCTTGGCTAAGAATTTCAGATTCCCTCAAACCCAATCCACCAAGAAATTTGGGTTTGCAAATGTTATCTCAAACCACCAAGCTCATTTTCTTTCCTGAGTTGCCCCTCCCCAGAGAAAGGTTCTCTAGAGTCTTAATATCACTGATTATCTGTAAAATGACCTTGGGGAAGCTAGAGTTGAAAATAAGTAGAGAAGAAGAAATTGCAAGACAAATTTCAAAAGAATGAGACTACCTGGAAGGTTAAGAGATCTAAATGTCCAACAAGAAAGCTTTTTCTCAAATTTTCAAAGCAAATCTTCCCAAAACTTTTGCCGAAGAGAGATTTGCACCAAAGCGGCACCAAGATATTTGGACAGGAGGGAACTTCTTTGAATACCTAGGAGTCTAGCAATATGAAATTGAATGGAAGAGAGAGTATTGAAAAATATAATTTGTGATTTGACTAAATTGATAGAGGTACCAGAAGCTTCAAATAAGTTATTAAGGATAGTCTTTAAGACAATGGCTTCTCTAGCCATAGGGCAACCCATGAGGAGTGTGTCATTAACAAATTGTTGGTAAGGGAGAGTCTGGAATTCCAGTAGGAAGACCTTTCAAAGCACCTTCCAAGGTAGTATCTTTTAAGGCATGTCCTAGTACCTCTTCGATTAGGAGAAACAGAGTCTCCTTGCCTAATACCTCTATAGGGGAAAAGGGGGTCGAGGAGGAATCATTTAGAAAAATGGAGAAGAAAGGTTTTGTGACAAGAGCCATGACCCAGTGAATCCAAGATTCCTCGAAACCAAAAGCTTTAAGCATATGAAAAATAGATTGCCAACTAAGCTAATCAAAATCTTTTGGCATATCTAGTTCAATCAGCATTCAAGGGAATTTCGAAGATTTAAGTGAATAAATTTGTTCATGAGCCAAAAGAATGTTGTCCAAGATTTTCCTACCTTCAACATAGCCAGTATGTTCAGCTAAGATAAGAGTAGGAAGAGGCTTGAATTTGTTAGCAATCACTTTAGAAATGATTTTATAGACTACATTACAAGGTGCAATGAGGCAAAAATCAGAAGGAGATTCAAATTGTGTACCATGAGGGATGAGAGAGATAAAGGTGGGCATCCAAGGTGTTAATTTTTCATAGGGCTATATTATTCTTTGCTTTGATAATTGCATTTCTTCATTAACACATTAAGTTCACCCCATAACATCATAACATTATTCAGATTTACATCATTATTCAGCAACATATGCAACTATGTAGAAAGAACAATATCATCATCATCAATGCAACGGAACATAAAGGAACAATAGAAGAAAATCATTCACACATAGAGACACCAGGATTGGTCGAGACCAAGGCAAAAACCACTATGGGGAAAACCCTTTCAAATTCTTCTTCTTCTTAGATTGTCATCAAATGATTCAGCAAAAGAGAGTACAATGATCCATATCTTCATCTATGTAACTAACCAGCAAAAACAACTACAACATCCATAAATGAACCCAACAAAGCTTATACTCAAAAATATGATTTTGAAGTCTGTAATGAACTGTCACTATCTGCAGTTAACTGCCGAACCCTGCAGTCACTGAGCGAAATCTTTGGACAACTGAGATTCCATCATTTAGGTCTCGGTCGCATGGAGGAGTCATGCGAGTGACTATAGCATCCCAGTCGCACCCTTAAGCCTGGCATGCGAGCAACTGGGGTCGAATCTGGTCTGAGAGAAGCGAGCGACTGCGATTCTGAAACCCTAACTCCCAGTCGCATGGATGGAGAGTTGTCTATGCGACTGGAAGGCTCCAGTCGCACAAGTGAGCTTCTATGCAAGCGAATGTGGTCGATTTCTTCCTATGTTGTGCCTATGACTGTGGCCCAAACCCTAAAATTGAGATGCGAGCTTCAGACCCTGCAATTTCACCTCAAAGCGAACTTGTTCCTCCGTGGATGAGCCTCAAACTTGTGTGAGCCAAAAACCAAGATAGAAGAGTGTCTCATGATGGTGTCCAAATGAGGTAGAGGTCACTTGTATTTATAGCCTTCCAAGGGTGTCCACTTTGCTTTAGGGCCGACCTTGTCAAATGTGCACATGTGGGCTTTTCTTCATAAGTACACTTTCCCTTATTTGATTTGAGTGATCTTTAGTTCGATTTTGGTCCTCTCGAAAAGAGGAATTCAATGCAATCATTATCTCTATCAGGTGATCTGTCCAAAGCGGAATTTGACCACAGTTGCATATTTTAACACAAGGTTGTGAGGATGGAGGAGGAAGCCCCGGAATCTTCCACTAGTCTCCACACATCTTCTCCTATGACTTTCCAGCAATCTTGCAAGAAATCAGTAACCAAATAATATAAATGATGTGGAACATATATAATTATATATAATGGCGAAAACATAGGCATAAAATTATCTATTAATAAATAATGCAATTGATGAAATGCAAAGTTAAGGGATACCGCTTTTGTATGTATTGTTTATGTATGACACCTTAATACTAAAAGAAATCTAACCTATTGAGTTATATAAAATTCATGAAAGATCCTCTCCCATTTTTATCTTCCAGCAAAGTTGTTATCCTATATTTTCTATTTTTCAGGAGATACAACAGGCCCTCTTGATTTTTCTATTTGGTGTTTGTACATATATACTCTTATACACACTCTGCCTATAGTGTATCCAATCAGATACCCAAATTTTCCAAAATTTTGGTGTACTCATACCCATTCATGAGGCATATTCATATCCTTGGAACAATGGAGTATTTCTTCGTACAAAAATTACATGTGCAAATCAGAAAGTTTTCACATTTATGAAGCACAAAAAACATAAGGGAAACCTTCTAAACACTAGTCAACTAACGCAACCCAAAGAGCCCTCCAATGAAGGGAAAATGGAGAAAATTTCAAACATTTTTGTTGGAATGTTATTCAGTCCAGGGCACTACTAGCGGCTAGCATGCAGAAAGACAAAGGAATAACTTAAGCCAAAAACATATCAAGCAAATATCAACATAATAAAGGGAGGGACCAATCAGATCAAACATAATATTATGTCAATAAGACCCCATTCCTCATCGCATTAGCTTGCTAGAAAACAGAGTTAATTAAATTTTCATAAAAAGGAGATAAGCATGAGGTTATGAAACACGTCATTTGAAATGAATGCTATGTTAGAGAGTCAAGAAAAAAGGGAGATCCAGACAGCACTCATTCATGTCATACAGTCATATATCATACATGCAAGCAAGGAAGATAACATGAATTTTGAACATATATAATCTATCCAAGATCAGCTGAAATTCCTACAGTTGGATTGTCTATAATCCAATATCACTCGATATTATGTTAATGTAGCCAAAACATGGAGAGGTGGTTGAACTATATAACCATTCATCAGAGCTGTACACAAAGCATGAATGACGAATAGCATCAGATATAACAGGAGGAGAAAAACCCGGAGAGTGGGTAACTGGCAATCCCTGCACAAATAGTATAATGAAGAGCAATGAAAGAAAACTTTTCATAAGAATCAACCGGGAGAAATCTAAGCAATGCTGCCAGCTTAATCAATATTCAAGCCAATGCACAAGGAAATATTTAACCAAAAAGAGAACTAGCAAAATACAGTTTGATTTATTTTAATGCAAATAACCTGTTCAACAGTAGCTCGATCTGCTTTCTCATTGTTTCGAATGCGTCCCACAGAATGCTTGCGAACATTTTCACGAATTGCTGTTGTGACAGAGTTTGACATACCAATATCTGACATGCCTTCCCATTCCTACATCTCAACAATCCTACTAAGTTAAGTATGCTAATCAACATGGATAATTTAGAACACTAACAGTGTAGTCTATAATTCAAAGACTTCAATTTTAAAGACTAAATCAGCATTTTACACACTTTCTTACTAATTATTAAGAATGAAATAAAGGTTTGATCCACATACCTTCCCAATAAGAAATTGCTCTACCATCTAAAAAATGTACCGAACATGCATATTAAGAGTACTCGTGATAATATAGCAATTATATACTCTAAATAGTAAAAACATCATGAGACAAATTTAAAACTCATTGGCACCTACCCAGAGCATGTTCACTCACAAACGTCAAAGTACTTATGGACTAAAGTCTAAAACATGTGTCAATCACTTCCTAACTAAAAACAAGCATAAAGGCCCCACTTGTGTATTTGAAAGGCCCTAAGACTAACATCCACAAGTTGCAAATATAAAATGCACAGTGAAAAGGTCTGAAATGAGTAGAAAATTGTTTATCCTTTAATTGTAATAACTTCCTATCCAAAAAACACAAACAAGGAACGTATGTTTATAGCAATGTTCCACCACATTTCCAGGATGGGGGACACAGGAATGGCGAGATGCACAGGAGAAACGTGTGGGAGCACCCCCAATTTTAGGGAAAGTCAGCAGGAACAGGGGGAACATATCTCTCTCTCTCTCTCTCTCTCTCTAGAGAGAGAGAGAGAGAGAGAGAGAGAGATGTCCCCCCTGTTCGTGTGTGTCCGTGTGTGTGATTCAAATTCAATAGTCAAATACATTGATTCATACATCTTAAACGATTCAATGAAATAGAAATAGTAAAATATTGTATAAATTGATTTAAATTCATCATTCATCATTCTAGAATCCATATTGATTCAAATTCATCATTTGTTATTCTAGAATCTGATTAGTACTAAGCAAAATAGTAGATACTAAAGTCTGAAGAATGGAATAGTAAAATGAAATTACTCAAACTCAAAAACAGTGAAAAGTGGTGAGTCAAAGACTCACTCTAAGGTCATCAATATCTAGAGTGAAGATTCAAAAGTTAGAACCAACCATGAGCCAATGTTATCAGAACTGGATTGGTCATCGAACCCGTCAATCCAAAAACCAGGAATTGGAAAAAAATGGTCGATGTAAAAACCGGGATCCGGAAAAAAAACCGATCCACGGGAACATACATAAATATTCAAATTTAGAATAAAAAAAACCATAAATATTCATGTGCATCCATAGGAATCCAACCATTATACATAAATATGCAAAGTTTCTCATATATATAGCAAGGAGGGGGTGCATATAATCAAGATTCAAAATAGCATGAATGCAATCCATCTCTGAACCAAAAAATACATCAACAGGTTCAAAAATACATCAACAAAGAGGCTCTAGATGGCCTCTACAGTCCAAAAAAAATCATGCTACAACAAATACCAACATATCTATTGTAACAGCTACAACCACCCTCCAAAATTTTGCCTTAGCTTCGTTTTGGAGCCTCCCTACCAACCATCCTTACCAACATGTCTTGCACTGTCAAGTACATAGGTTTCATTTGTTTTTCAGTGGCTTTCCAACTTGTGCATGTCAGTTTGCTTCACTCCATTCACACGCTGCCATTCCGAACTTAAGCTAATTGTTGGCTGAGCAGCTCCCTCAGAAAATTGCGCAATTCTGGAGGGGAACTAGCCTTCCCTCCAGAAATTGCGCAAATCTGCTGGACAACCTGCTGAGCTCCAAAAAAGCGTAGAACAGTCAAAGAGGCTTCCCAGATAAAACTGCGCAATCTGGCCCTGCGCTACAACTCAGCCCAGAAATTGCGCAATTCTAAGAAGCAATCATCTGCTGACCCCAGAAATTGCGCAATCCCTCAAGGACGGCCAGCCTAGCTCAGCCTAGAAACTATGCAAATCCCTCTCCCAGTGTTGCAGCCTATTGCATGTACCTTCAGGTTGACCGGTTCCCTCCGAGACCCAGAAAACTTGATTTGCATGCATGAGCTGCTTTTCCCGAAATAGCAAGAAGCAACATGCAAAAATCATCCCTAGACTTTAGAGATCTACTTTTAGCAACTGGAGGTTACATGCAAAGATCGTTTTAAAAACTTCCCTCCAAGTGTCATTTTTCCCTAGATTTGTGGCATGCGCATCATAACCTCGATCTTATCAAAACTTATGAACCGGATGCTACAGAGCTCATTCCTCACATCGATCTTGCAGCTCTGACATCCCACATCACATCCAGGAGTCTTCGGCACTTTCAGCTTAGCTGTTTCAGGGTAAGTCTGCTTCTCATGTCTTGCGCTGCGTTTCTATCGCTTTTTGTGTTTCGCTTTGTGTAAGTGATGTCTGCTTGATTTCAATGAGCACTTGATGTCATTTTGATGTATGTTAGCTTGAAGAAGCACCGTTTCAGTTTTCGTTTGCATCTCACTGTTGTCGCATGCATGACACTGTTTTGCACCGACGGTCGTCGTTGCGGCGACCAACTTCACACACATACATCTTTTCCCATTCTCTGAATCTTGCACTTACTGTTTGCATGCATGATCATTCACTCTTGTTTACACTCAGCATCACCATGCATTCAGACTTCTCATGTTTTCAGTCGCCCGTCAACGGGTCTAGGCTACCTTAGCCCAGACCTTGCCTTGCCCAGCGAACATTGCACATTTCTGGAAGTTAAGGCTCTGTCTTCCCTCCAGAAATTGCATAAGTCTAGCCCAACACTGACCTCCAAGCTTGCATTTCGCAATTCTAGGAGGCAGTGCCTTGCTGGCCCCAGAAACTGCGCAATGCAGTTTGTTGGTTTGCATGTCACTACTGATTGAAATTGCGCATTGCGCAGTTTCAGTCCTCAACAGGCCAGGTTGGACTGTGCATTGCGCAGTTTTGACAGTCAGTCTCCTAACCTCCCGATGAAAATTGCGCAAACTTCACAGACAGTCACACAGGTATGTTGCATGTCAGTCCTCCAGTTTGTTTTGGTTTTCAACTAACAGATTGCTTGCCATGAGTGTTGCTATGTCTCTAGGTAACACAGGTGTCCATCTGCCTCTCAACAGCACAAGTACAATGGCGTCCAGGAGAGCAGAGAGTCAAAGACACTGTTGAGAACGCAACTGGGGATGAAGTCGATCAAGTGTCTATGAACTTGCCTATCTATGAAGACATCAAGTTGTTCATGGACAAGGATATCAAGATGAAATGGCAATGGCATCACAACGAGCAGCGCCATCAGTAGCAGCAGAACATAGTAGACCTGTATGCGACAAATGCTAGAGGAAGGTTGTTGAGAGCGCAAAGGCGGAGCAAAGTTGCAAGTTCAAGCAGATCCACTTCTGATGAGAGCAGCTTTGAGGTTGAGGCTATGAGGTGACAACGCAACGGGAGGATCGCGCGAAGGCAGAGAGAGAAACAGAGAAGGAGTTGCAGGTGCTGAAGCGGAAACGCAAGGAAGAACAGGAGCTGCACAGACAAGAGGAGGAGTTGCAGCAGGAACAGGTACAGCAAGAGGTGCAACATCCACAGACTGATGAAACTGTGCCCATACAAATTATAGACCCAGCCCAGCAGCTGGCACGGAGTAGACAGGATGAGTAGTGTCGTCGATCGCATGCAAGGTTGTTCAGAAGCATGGATGTCATTATGCTGTTGAAATTTGGTATCGGAGGACAGGTGGTTCCCTTAGGCTTTGATCTTTGGCCTAGGGAAAAGTGTCCAAAAGAATTTAATTTTTCTCCTAAAGTGACTTTATAATTTTATAAAGTTAAATCTAATTTAAAAGTGACTTTAAGTGATAAAGTTACTAAGTCTAATTTTAAAGTAACTTTTATAAAGTAAATGAAAAATTAAAAAGGAAAAGTGACTTTGGAAATAAATGACTAAGTGGGTCTTTATTAAAGTGGGGTGAATTAAAAAATAGAAAGTGAGATTTAAATGAGCATTTAATCTCAGCCATTGATCTAAATCTATTTCAGCCATTGGATTTAGAGATCACCCAAAAGTCACTTGGATCACCCAAAAGTCACTTGGAGTTATATTAAAGGAGGAAAAGGTCATTCATTCTTTCATGAGCAGATTGGGAGAAGGAGAGCAAGAGAGCAAGAGAGATTTCTGAGCAGGGAGGAGAAGGAGACAGCAGCTTGGCACACATTCCAAGGCAGTTGAGCAGATTTGTACAACTGATTTAGCACATAGTGAAAGGCAGATTTTTGCACAAAAATCGAGTAGTTTGCTGATTTTTCTGCACACAAAACGGAGGTCGTACAGCATTTATTGCTGTCCTGTTTGCTGTAATTTCCAGATTGCTGTGAGGCACGGGAAAGGAGATAAGTTGTAAATTTGCTTGCTGATTTTTTGCTGAATAATTCTCACTGTAAAAAGGCAATTTTCAGAAATAAAGAAGAGCTCTCAAACTGGTTTTCCCCAAGAGTTGTAGGGGGTTTTTCCAAGGTCAAGTTGACCAAAAATATCAGTGTTTTAATGTGTTTTAATGGCTGTTTTTGATTGCTGTTTTTTAATTCTGCAATTTCTAGCATTCTGAAAAATTTCCAGAATTTGTGTTTTCAGCAATATTTATTTTTTTCAGTCTGTTAAATGTATGGTTATGGGAATGGACATTTAACTACATGGGAGAAATAAGGAGAAACTAAAAACCGGGGTGGGAAAACAGAAATTTCTACATATGCGCACGCATGCGATCCCACCCATTGGCACACTCACCGAAGCGAAAACAAGAACCAAGTCCGACTGGAGCTGAACATGTATTTCGACAAATTGATGCGCATAGTAACCAGCACACACTTGAGCATCAGCGCAAACACTATGCATCAATATGTTTCTGGTCCAGCAACACTCAAGACGATAATGCGTATGTTATCAGACGAGTTGGACAGAGGAGATATATCAGTGTACCGGATGCAACAGAGGCAAAAGTTCGCTTTCAGCAAGATGTCACCATTGAGCGCACGGACACCATCATGGACGACCAAGCTTGGCATTAGTTCGCCACCGTCAATCATCGCAGAGATGTCGAAGAGTTGGTCTGACCACAACTGTCTAAGTGTTAGTGATAGCTTGCATGGCTTGCTCAAGCCTATTTTGTCTCACATGGGTACAGGTCTAGATTGTATGTAACATCTTGTAAAGTAAAAGTCGAAGTGTCGATAATTGAATGTAACAGTCATGTGGTAGGTGAAGAGTCATGAGGGTAGGTGAAGAGTCACAAAGGGGAATGTCAAGGGTCACTCCACCCTTTGCTATTTATAGAACCTCAAAACTCATTGTAAAGGCTTTTGGTCAGCCAAGTTTCCGATAGGAGTATCTTAGAGAAAGCTTGGAGAGTATTGTAACGAGCCTTGGCTTCTCCACAATGCAGAGCTAGTACATCTCTTTGGAGGAGTAAGCAGTAGTGACTGTAACGTTCTATTATCAGGACTAGTGATTGGTCATGGTTGTACTGTATGATTGGAACTTTCACTTCTTAATATAAGAGAGCCAGCGCGTTTCATGCATATGTTGTTATTGTATTTCAGTTAACTTGGTTACTCTAATGATATATGTATATATTTGCTTACACATGTATGTATAGACTCTTTCTGTATATGTATGTATGAATCTCACTGAGATGTGTTGTTGGTTAACCATCACTTTGGATTGTTGGTTTGCCTGCCTTCCAATTCGTGACGCATCTTTGCTTGTGTGTTCCCTTCCAAGCTACGTGTTTCCACAGGTTTCCAAGGGGCGCACTCACTCCACCTTTCATGTGTTAAAACCATTCATGCACCTTCCTTGGCTTGTTGCACATGTCACACCCTTGCTACCAACAAGGACATCTTACTTGCCGCTGCGTGCAACCGCGATCAAGGCGACACCGTAAGACCCACTACTGGGACTCCTACACCAAACAGTCTGAGGTCTAGTTGGGACTTCTCACCGAGGAGATCCCCTGACATGTTGGCGGGTCCAGCACCGTCAACATTTTGGCGCTAAAAGTTGGGCCAGGTGACAAGTTGAGTCCTTACATCCTATTTTGAATCTTCGCACATCCGTCATGGATACTGTCAGACTCGTCCCTCCGCGATGTTTTTCGCATGCCGAACCTCTCGACATCACGAGGGAATTTTGTGATCTCTTGTCCGATTTCACGTATGATGGTGAAGGCGAAGTAGCATGGCCTGAGTACTTAGAAGACTTATATGCATTCCTTGCAGAAGAGGCCAGCGTGCTGCTTGCATACACACTTCGCGAATCCCCACAACGGTAGTACTGGAGTCTGCCACCACGCAGCGTGCACTCACTTGAGCAGTTCTGTGATCTCATTGAATCTACTTTCCATCATTTTGGTCCATAACCTCTTGACAAAAAACTGTTAAAACAACGGAAGACCCCGCAAAAAATTCTAGTATCTCATGGACAAATTTGAATATTGTCTTACCAAATCAGTCAATCCCAAGAAGAAGTTCAAGCGCAAACCCCGCTCAGCATACTTCGGTGATGACGCTGCACAATCACAGACAGACACGGTCGCTATCACAAGTGACTACCCGTCCTCCCCTCATCAAACAACCTCACCACCGTAGAGTGATGTGGAAGAACATGCACACGCGTCTGTTCAACTGTCACATCCTCCCAACATCACTTCTCTCCATTTTCGCGCAGATTTGGTTGTGAAGCCCATGGGTTGTCACATGCATGTCTTACTTCAACCTTCATCTTCGCGTTTTGTGGATCCTTCGAATTGCACTGTCTTGTATTCTTCCATTCCGGACTCTACACCTGTTGTGAATGAGGATCAAGCCATCGATGGAGTTGGTGTTGCACAACCAACTTGCGTTGTCATTCATGAAAAGTATGAATGGGAGCCTGAACATCAACCCGTGGCGAAGGATGATTCCCTTTCGTCTGCACCTCCTCCGCTTTTCCCTGACATCTTCGGTGATTCTGCCATCCCTGATTTTTCTCGTGTATCTCCGTCTACGGATGCACCTATTGTTGATCACTCGCAGAACACACCAAATGTCAGCCCATCATTCGACAGCGGAGTGGTCAAATCATTCATGGAACATCCACTTAATTCTTCATCTGCTTTTTCCAGAAACACAGAGGCTGAACATTCTTGCTTCTCATCTACCCCTCTGTGTGATTCATCAAATCATGAGGATGCCAACAAACATCTTGAATTCTCTGATCTTGGTTGTCGTGATCTCTCTACTTCTTCATCTGATCACGATGATGATCCAATCATCGTTAATTTGTCTAAGACACTAGTCTATGATGATCTATCTGTCGACGAAGTCGAGACCCCGCAGACTGTAGGGGCACTTCAGCCCAAGCTGATGGTTATGTCAGGCCCTCGTTGTCCTGAGGTTGGTTTCACTTCCAATCAGGAAATTGTTCAAACACCCAAGGCTCCTCATCACTCATCTGTATGAACTGAAGGTCAATCTAACACTCAAATTTCGCTTCCTCCAATCGAACTACACGATCCTATCGCTCATGCATTGGAGGAATCTTACACAGCAAGCACACTTGCGCACAGTAAGTGGTCTACCTTTCTCACGTTTGCGTACATGTCACAGTCAAGAGAATGCGTACACTTAACATCTACACGCAATATAGCACAGCACCATGGCAAGTCCACAGGGTGCATGTCATGCACTTTCACTCACTTCTTTTCAGTGGATGCACTTAACCCCGAAGTGTATTTGGCTTCACTGTTATATCTTTCATGTTTGTTGGTTCGCACAGTTGTATTGTTCGCGAACCATGCCTTCACCAACATGAGTCGACCAATGCGTCGGTGGCTGCATTGGAAGTATCACTTTACATAAGCAGACCCATGCACCGTTAGCTTAGGAGTAGTAGTGTTTGCTTTTGGTTTGTTTGCTTGCATGCATGTTTGCTTCTTACTTTGCATGTTTGTTTGTTTGCCTGCTTGTTTGCTTACTCGCTTTGCTTACGCATTTACTTCTTCTTTTGCTTTGTTTTGTCGTTTGTTTGCTTGTTTACATTCGTAGGTTAGTTTCGCATGAAACCGTGTGCGACTCTTGAAACAAGTTGGGTAAAGTACAAGAGGACTTGTGCAATTATCAATACTTGGTTATTTGTCGTCCTGCCTTTGTATGAAGAACTTGTTGTCTTCAATCCATAATACAGCAATGGAAAATAGGTTCTGATCGAAGTGAGCCTTGGTGAAAACACAACGCTTGCGTGCTAACTAGTGTCACCTACTCCAGTCGGTTGTTTTGGGTTAACCCTTGTCAACTCAGTCAAGTAGAGTAAGGTGAGGGGGAAAACCTTAACAAGCACATCAAAGGTATATACACACTACTTCTCTGAAGGAACAACCTCTTTTACTCTCAATAAGTCGAGATCTCTCTTCCACCTCTAAAATGAATAAGTGCTATGCACAATTATGAAAATGAAAATGAAAAAATTGAAATGTGAAAAAATTTTGAAAAATGAAAATGAATAAGGCGAAAGAAGAGAAAGGCTTCCTGCGCAGAGAGGTGATACAAGTAACTCTGTCGGGGTACTGACCAGGCTCGCTGGCAGCGGAGCGATGCTTGTGTTCATGCGTGACTCCGTCGGGGTACTATCCAAGCCTACTAGCAGCGAAGCAACACCAAAGAAGAAACTAAAACTCTGATGACCATATGGCTTGTGCACCAATATATCCCTTATCCCCAATCGAAACGGCTGTGTTGGCTTGGCTTGGAATGTGTGCCAACCGACCAAGAGCTTGGCAGATGCTACATCTTACGATCAAACAAGTGTGGAAACCAAGGTGAATAGAGATCTGAACAATACTTCTGGAGGTTTTAGACTTTCTTTTCACGAACAAGGTCCATTCAGAGAGTTGGAGTTCTACCAGTGTGTCGCCAAGTGTTGTAGCGGCTACAACCACCCTCCAAAATTTTGCCTTAGTTTCGTATTGGAGTCTCCCTACCAACCATCCTTAGCAGCTTGTCTTGCACTGTCAAGTACATAGGCTTCATTTGTTTTTCGGTGGCTTGCCAGCCTGTGCATGTCAATTTGCTTCACTCCATTCACAGGCTACCATTCCGGACTTAAGCTAATTGTTGGCTGAGCAGCTCCCTCAGAAAATTGTGCAATTCTGGAGGGGAACCAACCTTCCCTCCAAAAATTGTGCAAATCTCTTGGACAGCCTGCTGAGCTCCAAAATTGCGCAGAACAATTAGAGAGGCTTCCCAGAGAAAACTGCGCAATCTGCCCCAGCACTGCAGCTCAACCCAGAAATTGCGCATTCTGGGAAGCAGTAATCAAATGACCCGAGAAATTGTGCAATCCCTCAAGGACATCCAGCCCAACTCAACCCAAAAATTGCGCAAATCCCTCTCCCAGTCTTGCAAGGTATTGCATCTGCCTTCAGGTTGACTGGTTCCCTCCGGGACCCAAAAAACTTGATTTGCATGCATGGGCCGCTTTTCCCGAAATAGCAAGAAGCAACATGCAAAAAGCATCCCTACACTTTAGGGATCTATTTTTAGCAATTGGAAGTTACATGCAAAGATCGTTCTAGAAACTTCCCTCCAAGTGTCACTTTTTCCTACATTTGTGGCATGCGCGTCATAACCTCGATCTTATCAAAACTTATGAACCGGACACTGCAGAGCTCATTCCTCTCATCGAACTTGTAGCGCTAACATCCCACATCACATCCAAGAGTCTTCGGCACTTTCAGCTTAGTTGTTTCAGGGTAAGTCTGCTTCTCATGTCTTGCGTTGAGTTTCTGTCGCCTATTGTGTTTCGCTTTATGTAAGTGTTGTCTGTTTGATTTCAATGGGTGCTTGTTGCCGTTTTGATGTATGTTAGCTTGTAGACGCATTGTTTCAGTTTTCGTTTGCAACTCACTGTTGTCGCATGCATGACACTGTTTTGCACCGACGATCGTCGTTGTGGTGACCCTCTTCACACACATGCATGTTTTCTCGTTCTTTGAATCCTGCACCCACTGTTTGCATGCATGATCATTCACTCTTATTTACACTTAATATCACCATGCAATCAAACTTCTCATGTTTTCAGTCACTCGTCGGCAGGTCTAGGCTGCCTTACCTTGCCCGGCTAACATTGTGCATTTCTAGAAGTGAAGGCTCTGCCTTCCCTCCAAAAATTGCGCAAGTCTAGCCCAGCACTAACCTCCAGGCTTGCATTGTGCAAGTCTGGCCCAGCACTGACCTCCAGGCTTGCATTGCGCAATTCTGGGAGGCAGTGCCTTGCTGGCCCCAGAAACTGCACAATGCAGTTTGTTGGTTTGCATGTCACTGCTGACTGAAATTGCGCATTGTGCAGTTTCAGTCCTCAGCAGGCTAGGTTGGACTGTGCATTGCATAGTTCCAATAGTCAGTCAGCCTCCCGGTAGCCCGAACTATGCCTTGCGCAGTTTTGGCAATCAGTCTCCCAACGAAAATTGCGCAATCTTCACAGACAGTCATGCAGGTATGTTGCATGTCAGTCCTCCAGTTTGTTTTGGTTTTCAACTAACATATTGCTTGCTATGAGTGTTGCTATGTCTTCAGGTAACACAGGTGTTCGTCTGCCTCTCAACAACACGAGTACAATGGCTTCCAAGAGAGCAAAGTCAAAGACACCGTTGAGAGCGCAACTGGGGATGCAGTCGATTAAGTGTCTACGGACTTGCCTATCTATGAAGACATAAAGTTGTTCATGGACAAGGATATCAAGATGAAATGGCAGCGGCATCACAACGACCAACAACATCAGCAGCAGCAGAAGGTAGCAGACCTGCATGCGACAAATGCAAGAGGAAGGCTGTTGCCAGCACAGAGGCGAAGCAAAGTTGCAAGTTCAAGCAGATCCACTTCTTATGAGAGCAACTTTAAGGTTGAGGATATGAGGTGACAATGTGGCGAGAGGATCGCACAAAGGCAGAGAGAGAAACAGAGAAGGAGTTGCAGGTGTTGAAGCGGCAACTCAAGGAACAACAAGAGCTGCACAGACGAGAGGAGTTGCAGCAGGAATAGGTACAGCAGGAGGCACAACATCCAGAGACTGATGAAACTGCACCCATACAGATTATAGACCCAGCCCAGCGGTTGGCACAAAGTAGACAAGATGAGCAGTGTCGTCGATTGCATGCACGGTTGTTTAGGAGCATGGATGTCATTATGCGCATGCATGCGATCCCACCCATTGGCACACTCACCGAGGCGAAGACAAGAACCAAGTCCGACTAGAGTTGAACATGTATTTCAACAAGTTGATGCGCACAGCAACCAGCACACACTTGAGCATCAACGCGGGCACTATGCATCAATATGTTTCTAGTCCAACTACACTCAAGACGATGATGCGCATGTTATCAGACGAGTTGGACAGAGGAGCCATATCAATGTACCCGAATGCAACAGAGGCAAGAGTTCGCTTTCAGCAGGATGTCACCATTGAACGCACGGACACCATCATGAACGACCAAGCTTAGCGTCAGTTCGCCACCGTCGATCATCGCAAGGATATCGAAGAGTTGGTCTTACCACAACTGTTTGAGTGTTAGTGATAGCTTGCATGGCTTGCTCAAGCCTATTTTGTCTCACATGGGTACATGTGCAAATTGTATGTAACATCTTGTAAAGTGAAAGTCAAAGTGTCGATAGCTAAATGTAACAATCATGTGGTAGGTGAAGAGTCACAAAGGGGAATGTCAAGGGTCACCCCACCCTTTGCTATTTATAGAACTTCATAACTCACTGTAGCTTTGGGCAAGCCAAGCTTCTGATAGGAGTATCTTAGAGAAAGCTTGGAGAGTATCGTAACGAGCCTTGGCTTCTCCACAGTGCAGAACTAGTACATCTCTTTGGAGGAGCAAGCGGCAGTGACTGTAACGTTTCGTTATCGGGACTAGTGGTTGGTCATCATTGTACTATATGATTGGACCTTTCACTTCTTAATATAACAGAGCCATCACGTTTCATGCATATGTTGTTATTGTATTTCAGTCAACTTGGTTACTCTAATGATATGTATTTGTTTTCTTACGCCTGTATGTATAAACTCTTTCTATATATGTATGTATCAATCTTACTGAGATGTGTTGTTGGTTTAACCATCACTTTGGATTGTTGGTTCGCCTACCTTCCAGTTCGTGATGCATCTTTGCTCGTGTGTTCCCTTCCAAGTTGCGTGTTTCCACAGGTTTCCAAGGGGCGCACTCACTCCACCTTCCGTGTGTTAGAACCATTCATGCAACTTCCTTGGCTTGTTGCGCATGTCACACCCTTGCTACCAACAAGCACATCTTACTTGCCTCTGTGCGCAATCGCGGTCAAGGCGATACCATATGACCCACTACTGGGACTCCTACACCAAACGGTCTGAGGTCTAGTTGGGACTTTTTTCCGGGGAGATCCCCTGACATGTTGGCGAGTCCAACGCCGTCAACAATATCATAAGAATCAATGCCTAATTTAGGATCCTTTGATGAAATGTGTAGCTTGGGAGATACTCCACAAGCCTAGATCTGGGTTTGTGAAGTTTGGTCACAAAAGGGTTTGTGGGCAAAGAACCCAAGTCAAAGTTTAAAATCTAAAGAAGAAATTAGAAAAGAAATTAAAAAGCCTCCTCCTCATCAAGGACTACTTTACTCAATGCAATCATATATTTTTTGTGAACCTCTTGATCTAGGCGTGGTTTTCTCCTGCTCCCCCCCCCCAAGTGTTGGTGTTGAAAGCCATGATGGATGATAGTATTTAGGTGTCAAAACATATGTTAATGAATGCAATGGAACATTTAGCATTTCCAATCGGTTTTCCACCTCTGTACGAATATAATTCTACAAGGTCATATCTCTAGGCTCAACAATGTCTTTAATCTGCCCCAACATGCTATCCATTTGCTCATACACCTCCCCAATTATTGGTCGATCTGAATCTCCAAACTTAATCATGTAATAAATTGGTTTGGTGAATTGCAAAACATATTTAACCTGTGACCAAAAGTACGTGTCCAGAATAGTGTCCTTGGCTACATTAGCACCAATCTCTATCAGTGTTAATTTCCTCCCATGATTCAGCAGTCACCATATTATTTAAAGATTGTCTCACTTTCACTAGTCGCCTAACGGTGAGGTAATAACTTGTAAATCTTGTTTTTGCAAGTTTAAGCAACTGCAACTTGGAGTAAGTGCCATAGAAGTAGTTTACCCTTCCATGCCCTGTGATAAATTTAATGAGTTGCTTCCCTCTCCTATAAATCTCATTAATCCACCCACATTCTTTATGCTTCACAAAATCATGCATCAAAAGGTTCAATGTGTGAACCAAGCACCCAGACCAAAAGATGTGTGGATGAGTACGCTCAATAACTTTTCCAGATGCCTTACAATTTGTTACATTACCTGTGATCACTTGAACCACATTTTTCGAACCAACATCTTTGATTGATTGCAATAGGAGATCTGCAATGTTTTGGGAAGATGCACTCATGGAGGAGGAGTCATGACATGTAATAAATACTGCACCACTAGCAGAAGCACCAAGAACATTTATCAAATGTTGGTTTCAAATATTTGTCCACCCATCTAATACATGTTGGAATTTCTAAGTTAACCCACTAGAAATTCTTCATGTACTATCTGATTTATTTCTTCCTATTTGTTCTTTTAATTAACAAGTTATTTACCATGTAAACACTGAAAATAAATACAAGTACAGTCTCAACACATACAGATCATCAACTGAAGGAAACAAGCACACAAGTGACACCATTATTTTTGGACTAATGTCCCCAAGAAAACCCAATGCGGGAAAATCGGCGCAGCTATCAAAGGGTTTTATTATTATGCTATTTTCAGAATACAACCTGGGTGCCAGAAAGGGCTCACCCAACAAAGAATGCCCTCGGCAGTAGTACCTCTCAATCGGAGAATATTCCGGCTAAATCAATGGATGAACGATCCCACAGCAACATTGCAGCACTTCTACTGCTCTTCATCACCCTATCCAACTCTCTAGCTCCAATATACCCCACGAAATCTCCTAGCGTCAGCCTCTAGGGTCTGTGCCAGCCTCTCTGGCCCAGCGTCAGCCTCTCTAGCCCAGCATCAGCCTCTCGGGGCTCTGCGTCAACCTCTGTAGCCTCTGTGTCTCCCACGTTGGCCCTCCTCAGGCTCTGTGCAGCTCCTAGCTGCCTCTGCGTGGCCTCTAGTTGGCTCTGCTCAACCCTCTCCCGGCTTCCGCGCTAATGCTCCCAGTACTCTCTCTGCCTCTCTGCTACTGTGTTCACTGCCCCTCAACTGCAACTCAGATCACTCCTTCGATTTCTTCAGCAAGCCCTGCCCCAGAAAATCGAATTCTTGATCAACTCGGTGTGTTCTCCAACTCACCCTCAAGCCTCTTCTTATACTTTTCTTGTTGACAATTCAACGGCCAAGATTAAGTCCCTAATCAACAGCTAAGATTAGATGTAGCTTGATCCATGACTTTTGGACCATTCTAACATAGTTTTATATTAATTCACATTAATATTTTATTTTCCCTAAGTTTAGACCTAGGGACTCCATTAAAAATATTAATTATTTTAATATCTCCCAAACTAGTTAGATTTTGCCCAAACCATTTCTGGGTCTTAGAGATCTCATGTGCTTTAGCCTCTCCACCAATTTTTGTGGCTAGAGCACATTCGATGCTACCCCAAATCAACACTCCCTCTTAGCGAGGACTGTGCTCTAGTAATATTCCTCACCGAGTATCACCCTGATCATCCAGCATCGGTCCCTGTGCTAATGCTAGGCCTGTTGCCCAACATCCTCTACACTGCTTCATCATGTACTGCTACCCATGGCCCTGCCATTGCCACTGTTGCATCCGTACAGTAGCTCCCTCTGCATCCGTGCTGCTGCCCATGGCCCTGCCACTGCTGCATCTACACTGAATCCCCTCTCATCACGTTGCATCATGCTGCCCATAGCACTGCCACTGCTGACTGCTTCACTGCAACTCAATTACTGAGAAGTAAGTAATCAATCTCCCAACTCTGACATCTTCGTCAGGCTAAAAACACTCCCGATGTTGAAGCTCCCTCTATCGCTGACAAGTGCTCCCTCTCTGACGTCTGCGCTGCTGCAGCAACTCCATGCATCTCGCACTGCTGCCTCACGCTGCCCTGGGACTCCTGCACTGTAGTGCTCTCTGTCGCTCCATCCGCATCCGTCTCTACTGACATCCGCCAGTCCTGCTACACCTCTTCGAGGCTCCCATAGCAAGGTATAATCCAAGAGGTTGGGTACCTCGAGGATCCTGCCCCTCATCGCCTGTAGTCCGTCTAACTACAACTCGATGTCTCCCCACTTCCTCTCAAGTGGCGCATGAGCACTCATGGCACAGTCATCATTTGTCTCCACTTCTTTCTCCGCCCTCGCTAGAGCAGCCTTGGTCTCAAAAGCCTCTCCCTTGCTCTTATTCCTTGGACACTGGCTCGCATGGTGACCCAGTTCCCCACAATGGAAGCATTTGACCTTGGAGAGGTCCTTCTTCTTCCGTTTCTCCTGCTTTCCCGCAGATGTTAGAGTTGCATCCTCTTCTTCCTCCTTCTTGATTCTGACCCCCTTGTCACTGCTTCCCACCTTGGTCAGTTGTCTAGTCTCTTCTTGACAAAGAGCCGCCCACAGTTCCTCCCAATCCAGAAGGCTCGACCTGCCAATGTGCTCTGAACAATACCTCCCAATCCTCTGAGACTGCGTTCAATGCGGTCCTCACCAACATCTCTTCATTCGACGTGCCCCTATGGAAGTCAGTTGGTCCCGGATCTCCTTCAATCGACTGATGAAGATATCTATCTGCTCTCCCTTTTGCATCTAGTATGACAGCAGCTGATTTTCAAGTAACATCTTCCTCTGCACAGAAGTATGCTAGTACAATTTCATCAGGGCCTCCCACATCGCATTTGACGTGTCCTTCTCGACAATATGTGCCACTACATGGTCCTTGACCCCATCAAGGATGATGTGCTTGCCCTGGCCCTTGCCTCCTCGTACTTTTCATTCATAGCTGGGTCAATTGGGATCGCTATCGTTTTCAAGGCGAAGTGCTTGAGACAATGCCTGTCTAGAATGAAAAAGATCCTGGCCTTCCAGACTACGAAGTTCGAAGCTTCGTCCAGTCTATCCTGATCTCTTAGCCCATTCACTGCCATTTCGTTGCTCCTCTTTCGACTCTTTCAAGTCTCTCTACTTCCCTCCTGGAAGTTCTCGGTGTGACTCCCTCTGAGCCTCAATTTCCCTCCAAGAAATCCTTCTGCGAATGTTGAGATGCCCTACTCCGATCATTAGTGCAGCTACACTACTAATCCGGATTTCTTGGCTAGAAATCCTTGGTAGCAACTCCCTCCTCCTTGGTCTTGCCCTGTTAAGTATTGTTCTAACCATAGTACCCCACCAGCTTTGCTCCGCAACTTACCCACAACCTCCTATGCCCCAACAATCTGAAGGTTAGAGCCTCTAGGCTCTGTGCAATCCCAACACCAACAAAATCCGCACCTCCTGGCCACAGGCATCAATCCTTACTCACTGAGAAAGATGACCGGGCACTACGTAGGTCAGGTCTGCTCCTCTCTGCCACTGCGTTGATCCTCCCCCTGGCTCGAACTGATGACGCAGGCTATCTACATCACCCCTTCTTTGCTGCTTTCTGCTAGGAACAACTTCTGTCACTCGAGGCAATTGTTTCTTCTGCTGTTGCTGCTCTGCTCCGTTGATGCCTTCAGTTATCCTGTGATCTGCAATCACGCTCTGATACCATGTTGGAATTTCTAAGTTTAACCCATTAGAAATTCTTCATGTACTATCTGATTTATTTCTTCCTACTTGTTCTTTTAATTAACAAGTTATTTACCATGTAAATACTGAAAATAAATACAAGTACAGTCTCAACACCTACATATCATCAACTAAAGGAAACAAGCACACAAGTGACACCGTTATTTTTGGACTAATGTCCCCGAAAAAACCCAATGCGAGAAAACCGGTGCAGCTATCAGAGAATTTTATTATTATGCAATTTTCAGAATACAGCCTAGGTGCTAGAAATGGCTCACCCAACAGAGAATGCCCTCAACAATAGTACCTCTCAGTCGGAGACAGATATTCCAGCTAAATCACCAGATGAACGATCCCACAACAACACTGCAGCACTTTTGCTACTCTATGTCACCCAGATAGGGAATGCGTCACCCTATCCAACTCTCCAGCTCCAATCTGCCCCACGAAATCTCCTAGCATCAGCCTCTAGGGTCTGTGTTAGCCTCTCTGGCCCAGCGTCAACCTATTTGGCCCAGCGTCAGCCTCTCGGGGCTCTGCGTCAGCCTCTGGAGCCTCTGCGTCTCCCACGTTAGCCCTCCTCAAGCTCTGCGCAGTGCCTGGTTGCCTCAGTGTAGTCTCTGGTTGCCCTGCATGGCCTCTAGTTGGCTCTGCGTCAACCCTCTCCCAGCTTCTGCATTGATGCTCCTAGTACTCTCTCTACTTCTCTGCTATTGTATTCATTGCCCCTCAACTGCAACTCAAATCACTCCTTCGATTTCCTCAGCAATCCCTGCCCCAGAAAATCGAATTTTTGATCAACTCGGTGTGTTCTCCAACTGACCTTCAAGCCTCTTCTTATACTTTTCTCATTGATGATTCAACGATCGAGATTAAGTCCCTAATCAACAGCTAAGATTAGATCTGGCTTGATCCATGACTTTTGGACCATTCTAACTCAGTTTTATATTAATTCACATTAATATTTTATTTTCCCTAAATTTAGACTTAGAGACTCCATTAAAAATATTAATTACTTTAATATCTCCCAAACTGGTTAGATTCTGCCCAAACCATTTCTGGTCTTGGAGATCTCATGTGCTTTAGCCTCTCCACCAATTTTTGTGGCTAGAGCACACCCGATGCTACCCCAAATAAACAATACAATGGATAACCCACAATCTACCCACTCATTTGTAAAACGTGTCAAAGATCTTTGAACATTTGCCTTTTCTCTTTCTAATAACATTGTTCTAGCTTTCTCATAGTTGGGGGACTTGTATCCTTTTGGGGCTTCATTGATGGCCTTTACCATTTCATGCCAATAGGGAGAGCGTAGCACATTGAATGGTACACCACAAGCACAAAAAAATCAGATTATCTTTCCATCCACATCATCCCTCCCAGCAACATTTAGGAAATCCCCTATTGTTCTTTTACCTCCAAAGCTTGCAGAAGTACCATGAGGAGATGAGCTACCAAATCTAGAGGTTGCACTTGATTCAGACTGAGTTTTTTGTTTCTTGCTTTTTTGTTGTGCAACCTCCTCTATTTGGATGTATTTTCTTCTTTGTTCAGCTGAAATGTTTGGGCAAATTTCTATCCCCGCAGCACCCTTTTTATCATCACCCCACAAAGATGCCTCCTCACACAGGTATATGAACCACTAAATGGTTTTCCTCTGTGACAACCATGAGGGAACAAAAATTTATAGCTTCCACCACCCTTTCCCCCTTCAAGTTTGGTCACATAGTTCCACATGGGTGTTAATGCAGCTTTCCCCTCTAGTGCTTTAGTTGTTCCCTTCGGGTTCATCCCCTTCCTCTTCAAACCCTTCATCCACAATCATACATTGGGTCACTCACCACTATCCTCTTGTTTTTCTTCCCTTCTATTCCTACTCCCCCTTGGCATCATTAAAACCAAAAGTGGAATGATACATAGAAGCCAAAAGAACACCGTCTTGGAATATGGATATAGGTAGTGCACAACCTGCAATTAAATGAGCAAGTAGAAAGAATGGGAAAGAGTAGGAGAGAGAGGAGAAAAATACAAAAAACAATGACAAAAAAATGAGGGAGTTTGGGGTTTGCACTTACCTCTTTAGCTCTTGTAGATGGAAGCCCTTCTTTACTCCTCCAAGCTCCTCCTCCTTCATTCCTCCAAGCTCTCCTCTCTTTCTCCTCTCTTGTCCTCTCCTCTCTTCTCCAAGCTCTCATAAAATAAAAGTGATAAAATGAGAGATGAAAAGGTCTTTAATCCTTTCACTTCTCACCCTAACCCAAGGTGGACCCACCCCCAACAAAGAAAAACAAAAGAAAAATAAAAAACAAAAAAACGTCATTTTGTGGCCTACACAGCGGAAACGACCGCTTGCCCAGCGAAGCGGTCGCGATCCTTACGGATCCGACCCAAAAATGTCGCGGATTGTACGGCCAATCCATCGTACGAAACGCGTTTCAAAAAAACAAAGCGTGGATCAGGCCGTACGGTTTTGAAATGGCAGGAACCGTATTTTTCAGCGCGATCCGCATTTCGGTCTTTCCAAAACACATTTCGGAGGGCACCCACAGATTCGTATGGATCGCGTTTCGGGCTTTTGATTCGGGGGGGGGGGAGTTCCTGCAACACTAGTCATGCTCTCCTCAAGAAGGGGGTAAACCCTTTCATGTCTCAAAGACCTAATGATGTTTGTCAAGGACTAACTACAAATATGCATTGATTTTTTGTGTTTTGTTATCCATGACCTGTATGGCAATTAAATTTTGGAATAATGGCAAAGTGATATTTCTTTAATAACTTCCCCATATAATGAGTTGACTATTTCAAAGAAGCTTACCTAAAGCCCTTGAGGGGTGTGTACATATCCCTCTAGTGAAACTCATATAGAGTTCTTTGAAATCCATTGTACTAGTCCCAACATGTGCAACCATTCTACCCCCAATACTATATCACAACCACCCATATCAAAGGCAAATAAATAGGTTTTGAGTTGATATTCTCCCATAGAAAATTTGATATTTTCACATCTTCGCCCACATTTCATCATACTCCATTGGCAATCATGATTTGGAAGTTGTACATTGGATGTACAAAACCATGTGTTTCCTTTGTGACTCTCTTGTGAATGAAAGCTTGAGTATTGCCCCTATCAACTAGGACCTAAGTCACCACGTTTGTGTTCGTGTTTGAGTTCGACGACCTTGAAATTCGAATAAAGTTCAACACCTTAAATTTTGCCGATAAAGTTCAGCATAAAGTTCGACATATAGAAATTTGAAGAAATACGTATATATATAAAAAAATAAAAATAAAACAATTTTAAGCAAGCCGAAAAATAAATGTGACATTCATCTTTATAGATTCTATTGTATGTACTTTGGGCATATCTCAAAGAATCTAAAAATTTATGACAAACTAGAAAAATTTGCATAAAAAATTAAAGAACTATTCCCTAAGAAGAATTATGAAATTTATAAGAGCTAGAGAAATTTGCCGAACATCAATCAAATTTATGACAGCTAGCTGCTAGAGCACATTGAAAATTTTGAAATTCTGAAATTTTACAAAGTTACAAACTATCCAACATCAATCAAATAGATGTTTATTTCTCATAAAACATAAATTTATATAACAAATCTGTTGCTATGGAAGGATGCAGAGGTGGGTTGTGGCATGTCAATTTTCAAAGTCCATAATGCACATTGCAAACACAGGATTATTGCTCAAACATTTAAATCATTTCCACATATAAACCATGAAAGCGAGTGCCAATAAAGAACCAACTTCCATACATAGTAAACAAGGTGAGAAATTCATCATAGACATTGGCACCCATATCAAGTTCGACATAACCATGGGCCATATTAGATTTCATATACTGAAAAACAATCTGATAAAAGAATATTCAAAATATATAACTTTAAAGTTTAAAGTAGCTTGGCAGTTTTAGAAAATTGTTCATGCAAAAAGTAAACTAGAAGTCTAAAACGGGAACACAAGTTTCATTCTTGATGTTCCAGTGGCCCACTTGTTACATCAAAAAGTTCTATAGCTTCAAGAGCAGTAGGGGCTTTGAATCCACTAGCTGCTTCAGCATCAAATTCATTACTCAATTCCCTGTCAATGTCACTATCAATGTAAAAATCAGCGTCATCCCTTGATTCATTAGGAACAAGATCGATACACACAATAGAGATATTGGATGACTCTTTAGCCACATTTTTCAAAGCCAACTACAAGTTACTACAAACATAAACAAGATCTTCTAATCTTCCAAATAACAGTCTATTTCTTTTCTTGGAATGAATGTGGTCAAAGGAACTCCAATTCCTTTCACACGTTGATGCACTTAATCCCTGGCTTAAGATACGAATTGCAAAATTTTGCAATTTTGGTGCCCCTGATCACCATACTGCTGGATCACTTATTCTCCTACCATACTTTGTTGATAGTGTTCCAAATAACCCTTCTTCTAACATGTATACCCTCTGCTGACATCTGACCAAACCTGCAATTGATAGATCTAAATTTAGCTTCTCAATAACCTGGATAAGTCCATTCATGACTTCTTCATCCCAATGTCTTGATAACCCAAACAATCTAGGGTCCAAATAGCATGTTGTTGCATGTAATGGATTATGCATCATCTTCCATCTTTGATCAATTACCTCCCATATCTCTTGTTAATTAGCTTCCACATTATTAAAAGCACTTGCAATGGCCTCTTTGCAATGATCAATGCTTTCATAAACAAAACTCATACAAGGTGTGTCACCATCAACCATGCAGAGCACATTAACCATTGGGCCACATATTTTTAAAACCTTTTTTGCATTTTCCCAAAAGCCATTATTGAGCACTATTTGTTCAACATTTTTCCCCTTAGTTTCTTATGAAAGGGGAGATCTCTTAGTTTCTTATGAAAGGGGAGATCTCTCCCACTCAGTATTACAGAAAACAGCTCTTAGGCTTGCTTTTTCCTCAACAACTCTTTTCAAAGTAATATAAAAAGTGGCAAACCTTGTATCACAAGGCCTTAACAACTCTTTAGATGCATTCTTCCTATGTATGCTCAAACTGAGACAATGGTTGATGATGAAGTTTGCAATTGTTTTGGCTCTTCGGATTCTCTCATTGACCCAAGGAAATTTGGCTAAATCATGCAACATTAAATCCAAGTACTGAGATGCATCAAATTGTGTTGGTGTAGGGAAGATGATTATGGAAAAGTATAATCACATTGATTGGGACCACATTTTTCACCCCGAGCTCTTGAATTGCTTCATCCAAAATTCCAAAAATAAATTCTAATGTATTCACCCGATCCATTGCATTAACCATCTTCAAGAAATGTACCCCTTACGGACTATAAACAAGCACATTGATCAATCGCTGATGACGCAAATCTAACCAACCGTCACTCAAAATTGAGCATCCTATATGCTTCCAAGACTCTTTAATTTGAAACAACTTTTTTGCCACTCTGTCTCTTGTTTTTCTTTAGCAAAGTGGTCCTTAAAGCTTCGGATCTGGGAGGAACATAGCCCTTCCCAAAATCAATAGCCTTTTTAATTACATTTTTAAAATATGGACTCTTGGCCACATTAAAGGGAATTACACATGCATAAAAGAATTATGCAACAGCATCATCAACTTCTTCTCTCTCCACAGGTTTCCAGAATTGATTCAATGTTCTGGTTCCACCTGTTTTTGCGGGAGTAGAACTTGATCCACCAATGGTTGAGAATGAATTAATGGTGTTTGAGGAAGACATGGCAGTCTCCCTCTCAATTCGCTGCCTCTTATTTTCCCTTTTTTCCTTTTCCATCTTTGAAGTGAAATAGTCTTTCTCCACTGCAGTTTTATGTTTGTCAAAGATCTTAGTGCAGCGTTCAACACCACCTCCACTTCCACTGCTAATACTGAGAAAGTGATCCACTGCTCTAGTTAAAGAGCCAGTGAATTGATGCCCACACAGCGGACACAAAAGATTTTTCCCTTCTTTTTTGACAAAATCCCATGCTACAACAATTGATTTTGGGGGTGCCATTGAAATTTGAAGGTTCTGATTACTAAAATTTATTTTTTTAATTTACATTTGAAGTAGTTTTAAAGTTTTTGCAAAATAAAAAAATTTGCAGAAATTTTTTTAGACTGTAATTTAGGTTTTTTTTTAAATATATTGTGTTTGGACTATCAGGCATCAGCCTTAGCAGATCCACACTGTTTAAATTTTAAACAGTCTGGATCTGCTAAGGCTGCTAATCGAGACACAAATTACAATATATTAAAAAAAACTAAATTTTAACTACTAATTTATATATATTAACTAATTAAAAAAATGTGCAGTAAAAAAATGCAGTTTGCCTACCTGGAGCTGGAGGCTAGAAGTTGGAACATAACTGAGCACGCAGAGGCCGAGGGAGGAGTTTCACGTTGTACCTGTGAGTCGTGACTGTGAGCAGTAGCACTAAGCGTGCTGCGTGGCTATGCTGCATAACACCGTGTGGGCCCGGCCTATGGGTTGCAGCTATGTGGTTGTGCCCACTGCTTGTGAGCGTGAGCATGAGCCTGAGCGTGAGGTTGTGAATTTGTGAGCGTGAGCGTGAGACTGGTGAGTGGTGACTCGAGCCTGGGAGCGTGAGCGTTGAAGCAGTGCAGGTTGAGCCGAGAGGGTTGAAGCAATGAGGGACCAGTGGAACCGCCACGCAGGAGGGTCGAGCCACCGAACACTGAGCAGGAGGGTCGAGACACCAAGAGAGCAAGAGCAGTGAGGGTCGAGCAAGCACTAAGCAGGACGGTCGTTGGTCAAGCGTTGAGTAGTGAGGGTATACTGTATGCCGAAAACTCAGGCTTTTAGCTCAGTTTTTTAAATAATTTTACCTACTGAAAAACCTAACCCGAAACTAAACGAATTTTTAACAGATTTAGAAAAATTTAACTGAATCTAAACAAATTTTTAACTGAATTTAACAACAACAACAACAACAACAACAAAAATTGTTCAAGTTTGGCATTTAGTTCGGCGAACAAAATCGAATTTGTTTGAAATCGTTTGAGGTTCGGCGAATTTCAAATCCCAAGGATAAAATTCACAGAAACCGATGACTTAGACTAGAACTATAACTTTTTGGTGCCTGAAGCAACCTATGAATTTCAATGTTTGTGGTGTTGAAATGCCTTATAATGCATGCAAGGAGATTAGGGGTTCTTCAAGAGGAAATGATGGCTCAATATACGCTTGCTTTTGAGCAATGGTGTCTTCAACTTGTAATGTTGGTATCCCTTTAGTGGCTATGTCTTTTGTAAGGCCTTGTGTAGTCATATCAATTCAGAGCAATTTATGTTCTTTACAGTTATGATCTATAAAGCATATTTTTCATCACAATTGTAATAGAGTCCACGTCTTTGGTCATCTGCCATTTCTGTTGGAGACAACCTTTGTACCTTTAAGGGATAAGTAGGAGTTGTGCTTGGTGAATTGGCTTGGAGAGGACAAGTGCAAGGAATGAAAGTTGGGCTTTTTATTCACTCATTAATCACCATTTCAGCTTTGAGAGCCTTCTCAATTGCTTCTAACAATGTAGTAGGAAACTACATTCTGACTTGTGCTCAAATCTCCTCTTTAAGACCACTAATGAAGTATTCTTAATGAAAGGAATCTGTTAAGTTCTCTATACGAATGGCTAATCGCTAAAAAGCTACTCTAAAGTCAGTGACTAAGCCAATTTGTTGTAACTCAGTGAGTCACCCCAAATAATGAGTGTCACTTTCAAAACGTGCATAGCTTTAACAAATTGACTTTGCCAACATACTTTATCTAAATACAGCACCCCCGCCCTGAGTTTCATCATGTCATCAATAATACCCTAGAGAGCAAAGTGATGTTTCATCTAAGTGACCCATCCTGACGATTCAAAACCATAAAACTTGTTCAAGTCCACCTTAATAAGATGACGTCATATGTTATTATCCATTGATCTCTTCTTGTGTGGACCTGACGAGTATTGTGGGTGGCTAAACAAATCCAAGTTAGAAGTTTCTTCTTGGTGTGGCTCAATTTGTTGTGTAGTCATGTGCTTTTCTCTTGGTATGATTTGAGCTAACATACTTGAAAACTACTAAGTTAAATTTTTTCAAAGTTGCCAAACCTCTCATCTAGCTTCTTAGTGAACTTATTTTCTTGTGTATTGATATTGTCCTAACATTGCTCAAGATGACCTTCCAATTCCAACTTATTTGTAGCAAAGCGGATGTTCATGTTGTCTAGTAAAGTATGAGGATGTTTATATGTATTATGCTTCATGGGAGAGCTCGCTGGAAAAGCTTTTGGGCCCTGAGGACAAGGGAGTGGCAGGTGTTATAGCTCTCAAATATACCTACAAGGTCCAACAATAATACTTAACCCAATATCTCAAGGAACCAACTAAGGAGATTGAATTGTCTCTTCAAAAAAAATGAGCTAGATAATCCTGGAAAAAAAACACTAAAATCACCAAAAAACAACTTGTGCAAAGTAAGGTTTGAGCCCAAAAATTTAAAATAATCACAACTTTTGTTATACTTCTTGGATTGGCTATTATAACCCCAATTATGAAATTCCTCGGCTTTTTTGGATCGAATGGCACTAGTTTCATTGAAATCTATGCTCTATATTAAAAGATATTTAATATACAAAATTTGTGTCCTTTCCCAAAAAACCCCTAAAAAAATTGTTGATTTTAAATTGCAAATAACTTCACTTTACAATCCCCGTTTTGGACAATTTTTCTTTGAAATTTGTAATATCCCCAATTTTAATTTTCCACATTAGAGACAATTTTGGAGAATGGGAGAAATTTCCGACATTGAGGTTTAGGAGGAAAAAGGAAAATTACAGCTTTGGTGGAGAGTGGGGACCACAAGGAGAGAAAAATCGACCCAAGTGGCAATTCACCCTAGTGATAAGAGAGAAAGAAAAGAAGGGGTGCGAATTAGTGGAAAGTGGGGACCACCAAGGGAGAGAGGGCCAACAATTATAAATAAAGCTGGGAGGCCTCCATTTGGTATCTTGGATCATTTGACAATTTAGCATTAGTTCTCTTGAGTTGCTTAGCCAAGACAATCGTGTTGTTCAGCACAAGAAATTTCCGAGTGGGAATTCCACCTTCATTTCGGAGAACTTCGAGTGTCTCCACCGTGAGGCAATTTGGGGAGCTCAACTCAGAGTTTCCATTGGGCATAATTGCAGGTTACTTCAGCTGGTACATGTTCCTTCCAAGGCATAGAGGTGGCTCAAATTGCTTGTGGGGAGATCAGTTACGGAGGAGCAGAACACTGGAGGATTTGCAGGTATTTTCCCTTATTTTAGCCAGAGATTTTTGTGGTGATTAGCAGGGCTGAGTTTGAGGGAATTCTTGGGGTCGAAATTTTACATTTCTAGAAGTGCGCAGGGGTCTCTAGGCAAGCTTGCGCAGAGGCTGGATAATAGAAGTTGAGGAGATATAAGGGACGAACATTGAAGGTATTCCTCAACGGAAAATTTAGCCAGAGTTGAGATAGATTTCCAGTGGTGGAATTGGGCCTAATTCAGCAGTATCAGTACTTTGGGGCGTTTTCTGGCCAAATTGGGTGACTTGCACTTGTTGGAGGTCACCGAAGGTCGGTGGATTCATCCCAAACCCTTTGTGGGTTTTTGTAGGTTTGGTGAGAGGAGTCCGGGGCTAATTTTACAAAATTTTCCGGGCGATATTCAGACCTAAAATCCTCATTCTTATAGCAGGGCTAATTGCTAGTTAGCTAGGGAATTTGCACCACTTTATGGGTTCAAATTTGACTTGGAGATAAGCCAAACCTTTTCTATGTATTTTTGGGTTTGAGGAGAGGAGTTCACGACTGCATTTTCAGAGCATTATGGCCTTCATTTTGAGCAGAATGTCCAATTCCATTTGGCAGTCTGTAGGAGATTTTATGGTCAGTGTGTATTATCAATTTGGAGTCATTTGAACAATTGGGTCAGCGAGATTTCACCTGGGGTTTGCATAACTTGCTTGGCAAGCCCAGGGTCTGTTGGGAACGAGATTCCCCCAAGGATAGTTTTGGGGCTAAAAGCCCATGTTTTGGGTCAAATTTTGTAGTAAAATTGTAAAGTCTCTGCATTTTGTGGTCGCAAAGCGCGGAGGTGTCATGAGTCATAAAGAGTTATCCGCCCTTATTTTGTAAAGTAAAGTCGGCTGTAAAGATCTACCCATGGTCCGCGGACCATGTGATTGTATAAAAAGAGCTAAGAAAGTAAGCTCTAAGTAGTCTTGACGAGTCATGAATTGTAGTTAGATAGTCATAGCTTTGAAATAAGAAGTCCAAGTTTTGGGTCGTAACATAGGTAAAGGCTCTGCAGCCGAGTGCGCTGAGGCCTAGGGTGGAAGTCCGCAGCTGAGTGCGTGGACCCCTGCAGCTGTTTGCGTAGGGCGAATAGAGTCTGTAATCATCTGAAGATATCAGTAAAGAGAAGTATTCTACAAATTCTGTGTCAGTGTTTACTGTTAATGCATCTTGTCATATTGTGTATGAATTGCATTCATAATACTTATGTGATGCGCAAATGTATGTAATTATGTTGGATAATTGAACACAAATAAGAATATCTGTTTACGCAGTGCTAACTGTGATTATCTAATAAGATAAGTAAGATTCTTAAGATAACTTGGAAATCCGTGCAATACGCTACCTTAGCAATGAAAAAGTATCTGAACCAAGGGTTAGGGTTGCGCGAAGGTCAGTCGTACCCTTTCGCGGAGGTATCAAAAGGAGTAATAAGGGGCTAGGCAGACAGAGCCCTAGAACTTAACAACTTGCGTGAAAGCAAGAATAGAAGGAATAAACCGACATCACGACCATCTCAGGGTGCGGAAACTTGGTTCCAGCATCCCCCCATACTGCTTCGAGTGAGACTTCGGTTCGCGCTCCGCGGGCTAATGCCGAAAGGGCCAATAGTGTAGGAATTTGTTTGGCTAACTATCGCTAAACCTGGGTCAGGCCCCACCAAGCCAACAAATGGTTCCGTTGTTGGGACCGGAATCTACATAAGAGATGTGTGATGTCGTATTACTGGAATCCAACTAAGAAAGAGATCGGAGACTAGTTGGATAGGAAGATCCACTAATTCGCGGCGCAGGAGAACAGAAACTCGCGACTAACAAAGGAACAATGGCTTGACAAGTACCTATATACAGAGATCCACGAGATCTTTTTCTGTTCCTTTCCGGTTGAGCTATACGAGTGGAACGCGAAGCTAGCAGATAGCCAAGGAAGGTGGAAACTTGACGATCCTATTGTTTGGACTCCGGAGTTAGTACAGAGGTTGGAAGCCTTTGAGGACAAGATCGCCACGTTGTCGATCATTGGCTCGATCGCATCATAGGAGGATTTGTGACTGAATTCGCGGTCGATACCTCAATCAGCTACAGTGAGGTGAAGCGACGCTTTTTCAAAGGTCCGCGAGGTAAGTACTTGAAGTCTTTGAATACCTGGATTAAGATGTTATTGTGCGAAAAACAGGTTATGCAGCTACCTTGATGTTTGGAGCTACGCGAAGCGGAAAAACTTACAGGAATGAAGGAAGAAAGGGTCCTGAATATAGTCCATTGATTTCACCTCCACGAAGTGACGAAGAGGGAATAGCGTAGGCTTCTTCGTGAAGTTCTATTCAGTTAATAAGACAAGGATTCCCGCCACTGCCACCTCCACCCACACCACCTCCAGCTTCACCACCATCCCCTGCAACTTCACCCGTACCACCTCCACCTCCACCGCAATTCAGTATGGCAAATTCAGTGAAGCTACCTTTGTTCAAAGGCTTGGGAAATGAGGACCCGAACCAATTCCGGTTCATTGTGAAAGTTGTATGGGAAGCTCAGGGCGTTACAGATGATCAAATGAAGAAGGTAACACTGGTTAGTGCTCTACGGGATCGCACACTAACCTGGTACATCAAGTACTCTAATGATAACCCGAATGCTGGAGTGGCAAACATCCAGACAGCACTGAATAAAGAATTCAGTAGGCCTAAATCTAAAGCACAGTCAATTGTGGGGTTCAAGGAAATCGCGATGTAGCCAGGCGAGACACCTTGGGAATTAGATCAGAGATTGAAGTGCAAAATCCGTGAAGCTAATATGAACTTAACAGACGGACAGCATCGCGAATGGTTTGTGGCTTCGCTCCTGCCACACCTAAGGGTTGCGCTGTCACAACAGAAGATAACGACTCGAACAGAGGCCTTGGAGATTGCAATGAGACTGCATGAAACACCGATGCAAGATCCAAATCTGGGGGTTCAACAGATTCATGCGCAATTGAAAAATCTTTGCCTTGAGATGCAAAGTTTGAAGCAGGACAGAACAGTTAGACCAGAGGTGCACGAAGAGGTATGGTACCTAAAATGCAAGGATCAGGGGCATGACAAAGACCATTGCCCGGTCTTTGCGAACTATATTACAGGAGGGGGACCAATGCCTTTGAGGCTAAAAGCTCAAGCAGAACCAAGCGCAGGGCCTGCATTGTGGTGCGCTATATGTCAGGTAGCAGGAAAACATGACAAGGATAACTGTCATTTGTTGCAGAAGTTTATACAGACACCGCAGCAACTGTTCTGCAACTTCTGAGGTCGATAGGGCATGATGAGCGCAACTGCAGAAGCTATGAATTGATGATGGATAGAACACCCGCCTATAGGGTACAAACAGAAACGCGACCCCCTGACCAGAGCACAAGGATGGTGCGAACAGGCTTTCAGGGGCGCGGACGAGGCTGAGGCGGAGGAGGACCTGGCAAAGGTCGGGGACAGTTGATCTGTTACAATTACGGAGGACCACGACACTATGCCCGCTATTGCACTAACCCAACACGTCCATCATGCAAGTATTGCACTCTGTTTGATCATGAGACGGAAGACTGTCCTATGCTGATAGCAAGGGTACGCGACAAAGGGGCGCTACCACCTCAGCCGACTTAGAACCTGCAGATGATGAAGTCTGAGCCTCACAAAGAGGATCTGAAAGTAAATATAGTGCTCCGAAGTGAAATTGCGACAAGGGATGATAAGGGGAAACAGCCCGAAGACAGCGTATGGGTTCGCAAAGCTCCGGCGAAGGAGGCTGAATTCGATTTGGAGCGCGCACACAAAACTTTCATGGAAGCAAAGAAGAGCTTCGCTGAGGCCTCCACCTCAAGAAGCAAGGATAAGCCAAATTAGGAGATGGACCCTTCTATGCTTACAACCTTCCTAGAGACCTGCATGAAGTTGCTACGCGATAGCAAGGCTGTGAAAGGATTACAGGAGCTTATAAATAGATGCACCAGAAACGCTCCGAGTGAACCGCGCGTGGTACGAAAAATTGGTAAGCATAAAACAAGGACAGGGCGAGAGATGAGGCTGACCACGCAGATAGGAGAGTATGAGATGGATCAGGTTATTTTGGATCTGGGGTCCGACGCACACGTCCTACCGAAACAAACTTGGGAACAGATGGGAAGACCCGCGCCGCAATGGTCTCCGAGTCAGTTAAGGATGGCAAATCAGCAGAAGATCATCCCCATGGGGCAACTACAAGGGGTGACTGTAGATATTGAAGGCACGAGCGCACTAGTTGACTTTGAAGTAATAGAAATTGTGGATGATAGCAACCCCTACCCTGCGCTCCTTGGAATTGATTGGGCTACTGATATGAACGGGGTAATCAACCTAAAGAAGCGAAAGATGATATTTGAGAAGAAATCACTCTGCGTAATAATACCCCTAGATCCTGCTCAAGGATCGCGCTATACTAAACCAGTCCACGATTATGAGAGTGATGACGATCTGGACTGTATCTATAAGATAACAGCGCGAGACCAAGATTGGGTGAATCCAACAGTGGATGGACGAATTACATGGGATCGCGAGAGTTCCTGCACCTCGGACTTTGATGAAGAATTAGAGCGCTGGAAAAATCGGTTACATGAAGTAACTACACTGAGCTGTAACATGATGACCCGGTCGCTACACTGTGTCGTCAGAGGTAAGAAATCTGCCCACTTATGATGGCCTGAATGATGTAGATATCTTTTTGGATGCATTTGAGAGGGAGGTACCAGAAAAGCAGTGCTTCCAGGCGTTGGACTGGGCACTGCGCGCTACGCCCGCAAGATGGTGGGGTACGCACAAGGGAAGCTTTGATGATTGGCGCGAATGTAGGAGGATGATGAGAACACGCTTTGGGAAGCCGAAGGTACGACTGACAAACAAATATAATGGGCGGGATGATCCGCGCACGCACTTAGCCAAAATGAGCTCAAGCTTATGGAGAGAAGCCCCAACCTGAATGGGTGCACTTGTCTTACCACACCCTGGATGTCATCCCAATGAACTGGTACTTAGAAACAGAGCTCCGCCATGGTACAGGTGAATGGGATATTCTACGCGAGGGATTTATAATGACATTCAACTTTGAAGACGGGTTTGACTGTATCGACGAAGCGCTACAAGAAGTAAAAGCAGCAATCTTTAGGAAAACGCAGGATCTTTTGGACCTGATTCAGCCTGATTGGGCTACTCAGCTGAGTCACGCGTTGGAATGTTATAACGTAACAGTTGAAGAAGAAGATGAGGATCCGCGAAAAGTTAACATCCCTGAAACAGAAGGTCACCACAAGGTTGAAGGACCACAGATTGAGAATCCTGATATAATCGCGCCACTGAAAACGAAACAAGTAAATATTGGTACGGAGGCAGAGCCCAAATTCACGAAGATTGGAGATTACTAGGATGATGCGACGATGGATAAGGTCGCTGAATTGCTCCACGAATACCAGGATTTGTTCCCTACCAAGTTTACGGATTTAAAAGGGATAATCGAGGACCTAGGTGTTATGAAGATCACGTTGAAGCCCGACGCGAAGCCGGTTAAGCAAAGACCTTACCGTCTCAATCTGAAGTATAAGGAGAAGGTCCGCTTAGAGCTAGACAAGATGCTCGCGGCAGGTATCATTGAGCCTGTGGAAGAATCTGATTGGGTGAGCCCAATGGTGGTACAGGAGAAGAAGCAGAAGGATGAAATAAGGATATGCGTAGATCTCAGGAAGTTGAATGACACTTGTGTACATGATCATTTCCCGACTCCGTTCACGGATGAAGTGTTGGACAATGTAGGTGGCCAGGAAGCATACTCTTTCACTGATGGGTTCTCTAGGTACCATCATATCAAAATCGCACCGGAGGATAGGAGCAAGACAACCTTTGTGCTAAGATCTCCACACCTGCCAAGTGACTCAAGGGCGAGTCACGATGTTTGTGTTGGGGGCTTGTTGGGAACGGGATCCCCCAAGGACAGTTTTGGGGCTAAAAGCCCATGTTTTGGGTCAAATTTTGTAATAAAATTGTAAAGTCTCTGCATTTTGTGGTCGAGGAGCGCGGAGGCATCATGAGTCATAAAGGGTTGTCCGCCCTTATTTTGTAAAGTAAAGTCGGACCATGGGATTGTATAAAAAGAGCTAAGAAAATAAGCTCTAAGTAGTCCTGACAAGTGATGAATTGTAGTCAGATAGTCATAGCTTTGAAGTAAGAAGTCTAAGTTTCGAGTCGTAGCGTAGGTAGAGTGTTAAATTGGCAACTAGGGCCAAACTCCATGTGGGTTAGCTTATTTCTGGCAGCTGATATTTTTATTGGATCCCTCTCGTCGAGAGGTGTAGGATTGATCCAAAGATCATCCGATTCCGATAAGTATTTATGGAGATATGAATTTATTTTGTTTATGTAATTATTATCAAGCCGACCAGCACTTATGTAGGCTCTAGAAGCCCAATAGACGTGTCTATTCATCATCTTTGTTTTTAGTATAAATAGGTGAGGACTTGAAGTCATTTGGGGAGATATTCTTGAAGTGATCTCCTCCTCTCCACGTCTTGGGTTTTTGGAGAAGGAGAGACACCAAAAAGAATACGTTGGTCTAGCTGCAGATGTTGCCCTAATCTTATCCGCTGTAAATGAAGACACACAGGTCATGAAGGTCCCTACACGCAGTAAATGGAACAGCCCTGAACACCGTCAAGTGATGCCCTAATACGTTGACCTGTAGCCTTATACGCAGGCCCTAATACACCTAAACGCAGGTACTAATATGCTGTCCAAACAGCTCTAAATGCAGCCGTAGTAATATGAAGGATAGCTGCAGTAATATGAAGGTCAAGCCGCAGTCATAATAATCTGGCCGCAGTCAAAAAGAGACCTGTAGCTGCCAAAGTGTGAAGGTTTACGCAGCCCTAAACTACAGCCACGTGAAGCCCTAAATGCTCTAGAGGAGAAGACTTTATACGCTGTTTCCAGCAGCCCTAAACGCAGTAAAAGGGAGGCCCTAATACGCTGTTTCCAGCAGCCCTAAACGCAGTCAAATGGAGGCCATAATATGCTGTTCCCAGCAGCCCTAAACACAGTCAATGGAGGCCCTAATACGCTGTACCAATAGCCCTAGGAGATGATCTTAACACAGTCATTAAAAAGGTTCTAACTCAGTCATGAAAGAGGACAACCCTAATGCACATATACTCTGTCTATGAATGCTCCAAAAGGACGCAGTCCTAATGTGAAGATATGCTGCAATCAAGGATGAATATAGCCTTCAGTCAAAGCACAGGAATCCTAGCAGCAACGATATTAAAGACTGCTGTTCTCAAGCATGGGTTATGTATGATAGCAGTTGTCTCTATATTAGAGGACTGAGGGAGAAGCTGTTTAGTAGGAGGGTGCAACTATAGCCTAGCTGCTTTGCTAGGCTGCAAGCCATAGCAAGCAGCTAAGGCTGATATGCATATGGCAGTGTAATAGTGTTACAGCATGATAGGCATGGGCAGCATGATGAGTAATGATGTAAAGGGCAGCATGATCAGCAAGACTACAAGATAATGTAGATCATGGGCAGCATGATCAGTGAAGTATGGTGCAGTATGAGTGGTACAGCAAGAGAACCAGATGCAGCATGATGATAGGTGAAGGAGTCACCTTAGAGAATCAGTTGAAGCAGAATGTCTTCAACTGATCTCATTGTTATAGAAGATGATCTATGCTTAGATCTAGACAAGTCAAAGTGTTGACTTCTGTTGTAATTGTACTCTCTCTCTCTCTCTTTCTCTGCTGAACTTTGAAGATAAAAGAAGATTTGATCAAAGGGTTTCCCCACACATTGTGGGGTTTGTCCCTGGCTCGCACCACATCTTGTGTCCTCTTGTCTTGGCTTGTCTTCTGCGTTTTATATTTATGTTCTATCTCCAGTTTATCGTAATGCTGATGTGATTGCTAACTGTGAAAATTTAAATAAATTGCTCTAGCATAGAACATACCAAATTTTAACATAGAGGCTCAACAACTAAGTGCACAGAGGCCTAGGGTGGAAGTCTGCAGCTAAGTGTGCGAACCCCTACAGCTGTGTGCACAGGGCGGATAAAGTCTGTAATCATCTGAAGATATCAATAAAGAAAAGTATTCGACAAATTTTGTGTCTTTGTTTCCTGTTAATGCATCTTGACATATTGTGTATGAATTACATTTATAATAATTATGTGATGCGCAAATGTATGTAATTATGTTGGATAATTGAACGCAAATAAGGATATCTGTTTACGTGGTGCTAATTGTGATTATCTAATAAGATAAGTAAGATTCTTAAGATAACTTGGGAATCTGTGCAATACACTGCCTTAGCAACGCAAAAGTATCTGAACCAAAGGTTAGGGCTGCGCAAAGGTCAGTGGTACCTTTTCGCGGAGGTATCAAAGGAAGGAATAAGGGGCTAGGCAGACAAAGCCCTAGAACTTAACGACTTGCATGAAAGCAAGAATTGAAGGAATAAACCAACATCACGACCATCTCGGGGCGCGGAGACTTGGTTCCAGCATCCCCCCATACTACTTCGGGTGAAACTTCGGTCCGCGCTCTGTAGGTTGATGCCGAAAGGGCCGGTAGTGTAGGGATTTGTTTGGCTAACTAACGTTGAACCTAGGTCAGGCCCCACCAAGCCAACAGGGTCCATTGTTCTCTCATTTTGTACTATGATTTCCCCATATTAATAAAATGGCTCATATCTTCTGCTCATATTTACTAGTGTTCTAATTTGGGTGCTTGATTTTATATTTTGCTTGTTGTTCCCACAGCTCTATATTTACTGTTATTTTCCAACTAGGAATATAACAAAATTGGATTATTTTTTCAAGACGAATCCACTCATCAAAATAGATACTTGAAATTTTGCACTTAAAGTCTCAAAATTCAACCTCAATACTATCGTCCTCCTTTTTCCTGTCAAAAATAAAAAAATAAAAACGAAACAAAAGGAATATATATATATATATATATATATATATATATATTCACTTTGTGCCCCAAAATTTTCCCATTTCATGCCTAAGAAAGAGGTCCAATACCACTTGTAGTGTAATTCACATGAAATATAGTGCAAAACTGGGGAACACAAGAGAAAAGAGAGATAAACCCTGAAAAAGATCTCTTTGATCATAGGAAATAGAGAACTATATCAACTGCCTATTCAAGGGGCCAACATCCAAGAGCAACACTCAATCACAATCTCGACAAAACATCACATGACCTTATACTCAATACACATCTATCCATAAAGAATATTAACTACCTATGAGTCCACTTATAATGAGAGCCTACTAGCTAATTGGGTTTTTATTAACAAAGAGGACTCTTTTTATAATGAGTTACTATTAACTAACTATATAATGGGCCACATAAATTAATAGTGTCTAAGTATGGGAGTTAGGGTACAACCCTAACAATAACCGCACAACCAAGAGAAAAGTTTGGAAAGTCAAGGTTAAGGGAAAGAAAGCGCTGCCTGCACTTGCAGCCCAAGGAGCAGCGATTGCCTGGGGACCTATAGTAGCAGAAAATGTCATCCTCGCCAACAAAATGGATAATAGGATCATGCCAACATCAAGGGCAACCCCTCCTCAGTACCTATTTTCAATATTGCAGCAGAGGCCTCCCTTCTTGGAGATTTGCCAGAGATTAACGCAAAGATAACTCAAGTTTATTGAAAATCCATAATACCCAATGAAGCAACTCTATTATGTGCAACCGAGGAGACAAGAACACAATTGCAAAAGAAGAAAACAAAGGGCTAAGTTGAAGCTTTTGGAATCAAGAGCCCATGGATGGAGGGATGTGATCCTAAATGATCTTTCCAATCTTTGTAAAAATGATAAATCTTGGCAAATTTTGAAGTCAATGATCCAAAAGCCAAAGATCTTATTTTGTCCACAAGAAGATGAAACAATCCAAGAAAGCGTTATCATAGAGGAAGCCTTAAAGGATGAAAACCCAACCCAAGAGAGATGGAAAAACGAAGCTTATGAAAAAGCATGGGCAGTAGCAAAAGAATGGAGGACTCACAAATAAGAAGTTTATTCAAAACTGGAGGACAAAAAGGATTTTAAGCCCTTCCATGGTGAACAAAGATCATCTTTGAGCCAAAGTCACAATCTACAAAATACCACTAAGGGGTAAGAATACACAAAATCTTTGGCATAAAGTGTATAGCTCTTATTTGTAATAATCGTTGAGCATAAATCTTGATTTTCCGATTTGTGTTGCCAGGGTAATCTCAATTGTTCACAGAGTTTTTAAATGTTGTGTAGTTTTACTAATTAAATCACTATCTCTTAGAAAGTACGTGCCTTTAAATCATTTTCATTCTTGTTAAAATGCATGGTGGTTGAATTCTAGCAGTAACCACATTTCCAATGACCCAAAGGTGTAATAGCTAGATCCAATGTTGCACGAAACGCCCCCCCCAAGGATCCAAACCGAGAACTGCGTCCCGTGCATATCAGTGGAGGATCCATCATCAAATCTGTGGTTCAAAAATCCGGAACCACGCATCCACCCCAGATCCATGACAGATTAGGTACAAATCCACACGGATCTCGAGTGGATCTAAGGGGAGACGGGTAGTTCAATAGGGTTCCAAATTATTATTTTTTAATTTTTTTCTTTGACTTAAGTTGGGTTCGGGCTTCTCGGACACTCCTAAGGTGCTCCTTTGATGCTCCTTAGATGCTTCCTAGATGCTCCTTTATCTTTCATTTTCATCATTTTACTTAAATTTTTAACATTACCATAAAATGACTCAGGATGTTTGAGAGTGGTTCCATCCTCATCAGATTTCATATGGAAAAAATAGAATTTCATATCCTATTCAAAATTAGCAGACTTAACAGTTTTCAGGAATTTAGGATCAATGGGATTGTGGCATTTCATTAGATTATATCATGTATCAGGGTATGTGATTGGCATTTAATCAAGTGCACCAAGCAGACATAACAGTTTTTAGGAATTCAGGATCAATGGGATTGTGACATTTCATTAGATTATATCATGTATCAGGGTATGTGATTGGCATTTAATCAAGAGACCAAGCCCTATATGTACCCTAGTGTTGGTGGTATTAATTGTTGAACTCCTTTGTCATGCCCTTAGCAAAAAATTACCTTTCAATCAAGTCAAAATCATCGATCAAGCATGTTAAGCTTTTTCTACCATATTTTAAGGTTTGGATGAGGTAGTTTGATCAAAATTGGGCAATGTTGACTAATATCCCTAGACAATAAGGGTAGAGGCAAAGGCTAGACAAGAGGAGAATAATCTAGATTCTAGATGGTTGATGCTCTAATAATTAATCATTAATGTACAATGGATGCCATATCTATCTTGATTTATGTACAAATATGCATGTTTCCATATCTTCTACAACTAATTTGGTATTTTGGATGTTTTTTTAATATAAATGCAAAAATAAATAAATATATATATAGTAGATGCTTCTGAGACGCTTCGCTTCCTAGATTTTTGGGAAATGACGCTTCCGCAGATCTGCTTCCAAAAAACGTCCCCACTTCATGCAACATTGGCTAGATCACTGGTTAAAAACACTGTTGGTGCTCTGTTTAAGTGTTGTGTGCATTTTACCTGCCTACCAACACCTCATTTCTGTTTGCTGGGTTAGTGTTTGCCATGTAAACTGCTACAACTAAATTTCTCCCTGAACGCACAGCTGGTCAACCTACAGCAGTAATTATTCATTTATGGCTTTGCAGGTCCACTATATGGGTTTGAATGCAGTGCAATAGCATGGTACAGGCTACAGCCATATATTCTCAAGCCAGTGCACTTTGGCATACATTATAGCCACCACATGCTGATGTAAATATTTTATAACGGTCTTGCAATTGGGAAACATTGACTGGAAGGAAAGCGACTTCATACAGCCATTTAAAATTTTGTTTATAAATGCATACAAGTTGTTCTTTTGTGCTTTGTTGATTAACTACAGCCTGTGTACATTGATCAATTAACTACAGCCCTCACTCTCCAAACACGCGGAGACAATTAGCTAGCATGATAGATTTATAATTAACTAATTGCACCCTGATTACAGTGATATCAATGAGAAGCGGTATCAGTAATTGTTATTTTATAACGGTCTTGCAATTGGGAAACATTGACTGGAAGGAAAGAGACTTCATACAGCCATTTAAAATTTTGTTTATAAATGCATACAAGTTGTTCTTTTGTGCTTTGTTGATTAACTACAGCCTGTGTACATTGATCAATTAACTACAGCCCTCACTCTCCAAACACGTGGAGACAATTAGCTAGCATGATAGATTTATAATTGACTAATTGCACCCTGATTACAGTGATATCAATGAGAAGCGGTATCAGTAATTGTTATTTTGCTTGAAAATATGCATATATGATTTTAATGAGCAAAGAAATGGTTGAATGAAGTATTGTGATTGCACATTCAAACACAAAGAGGGCATTGTTTATTTTTAACACAACAGAATTTGACTTACATCCTTGGTTGAGCATTTGCCTTGGCACCATAAGCAGGTAAAACAGGCAGTCAAGCCATTGAAACCAGATTTGCAGAAAGCCATTCACCCCATGTCATGAATTCACAATGTAAAGTTTGATCTCAGATTGTGATTGTGATATGCAGAGATGATAAATTTTAATTCTGCAAAAGATCTGTGTTGGCAAGATGGACAGGCCATAGGCCTACGTTTTAGGGATCATTTTCACACAAAACTTGGGATGCACAACTCAGTAATGGTGTATGTGCATGAGACTTGTAAAAGATAATAAAATCACAGGGTGGTATTCTAAAATAGTCATCCAATTACAAATGCAAAGAAACTAAAAGCAAACCTTGACATAACTTTCTTGTGGTTTTGATATAAAATAGTAGACTAGGACCCAGGTATTTCCTATCTATGTCATAATGAATCTTCGCTATATTAGTATATACTGAAACTCTACAAGAATGTCCATCAAATGGTCAAGTCCTTTCAATGTTCACCCTCATGGCAGAACATGACTAATAAAATACTCCGTCCAAAACTGCGAGTAAAAGTAAATCAGATTAATTGACGTCAGCATTATCCAGCTCATAGCAGCTAAATAAAATGTCCTCATCAGCCTTCCACTATAAAATTTCATATAACAACAGCCAGTATCAGCCACTAGCCACTGTATGATTGTCAATAGATCACCAAGGATGACTTTCATTAGGATCCCATTCTTTTCTTGGCCCCTGCTCATGATCCACCCAGCCTTCTCAGCTACAGGAGTGTTTGTTTTTCCTCATCTTTTAAACAGGATCGGCCCTCTGCGTCATTGTCTACTGTTAACCTATTTGGGTTTACCAATTTGTTTTGTCATTTTGTTATTTTCTTTTAAGGAGACACCTTGGGCACTCCTGCATTAACATTATTATGAAATACATGTGAATCCCATTGACCTGATTTGATAATCCATGGAAATGAATATAACTTCGTTCTCTCATTCTTACTACTCAAGAGTCAAATGTTAACATCTTAAATCTTCAAAAGCAGCATTCTATTTCCAAAAGCTTCTATAACAATGTATTAAGCAGAAAAATAAATAAATCATAGATAAGATAAGATGATCTGCCGGGCTGTGATTTGGCAGCAATTTCGAGCTGTTGTTGGACAATGGCCCAGGTTAAGTCTTGGATGGCATTCTCCTCCCCTACCTGGGGTTTGCCAAATGAGGCTGTTGATTGTATTGAATAGTGCCAATGCAGTCTTTGAGCAGATTATTGTATGGGACTGGCAATAAGGTGGGTCCAACTTATTTCTGAATTTGCCATCCATTTAAAAAGGGCTGTATTTTAAAAATGAGATAAATTTATTTGTGTCCAACTAATGAACAAAAGTAGGTCAATGAAACTAGTAAATATTGATTATATTGAATATTATTGATGCACCCTTTAGGTAGATTATTGTATGGTATTGGTAAGGTACCAGCAAACCGTATTCTTCACTTATTCCCAGATGGTATGGTATTGGTGAGGTACAAGCAAACCCTAATCTTCACTTATTCCCAGATTCACCATCCGGTAAAAGATGACTTTCCAATTTTAGAGAAATAATTTTATTTATGCCCAATTAATGAAAAGAAAAATATTGCAGCGTCTAGTTCTAAGCTAAAAGTTATAATTGACGTGAAAGAAGAGGCTCCATAGAGCTAAGCACCTAGTCCAAGAGGCGACAAGAAGGGCGGATATATGATTAGAAATTAATCCAAAAGCGACAAAACCATCAAAAGGAGCATGTCAAGTGGTACTAGAATTGGAGGCGGAGGACGAAAGAGAAGTAAAAGAAGCAGCCTCCTCCGAGTCCCGAATCAATGTAAAGAACCCATCAATTTGAAGGACCCAATGCAATGTAGAGAGAGTGAAATCCCACCTTTTTGGCATCTCTAGACGCGTGAGTGATATGACACTCGGTGGAAAAAGATTTCAGAGTTGCCAGAGATTCACAATCAATACAATACAATAATTTGGGGCAAAGAAGGAAACTTACATGGCTGCTCCATATATTTGAGGAGCTCAGAATTTCCACACCTAACCCCCACCCCCAAAACAAAATTGTTCGACCTTGGGTGTATGTCTATGTTATGAGTGAATGTAAGTAGAATCGAATCCGAAATCAAAACGATCAGAGGAGGGCAGGAAATAAGAACAGCTATTTGGTCACCCAATCCTAGAGATATAGTAGTTTTCATTTTGTCCTCGGAATAGGAACGGGAATAAAATTGATTATATCCCATTACCTCTAGGGGTCCGACCGTCCGGCATGGACATGATTGAAGAGATGTAGTAATTTTCGAGCAGCTATTCAAACGACCCCATCCTAGAAATATGGTAATTTTTGTTTCGCCCTGGAAAACAGGAATAGGAAAAGAATTTATTATATTACATTACCTCTAGGGGTCCGGCATGGATGTGATTGAAGAATTTCTGGTGCTGATTGGTACGTGGCTGCAGGGAGCGAGGACCTCCTGCTGCTGCTGCGGCAGAATGAAGACCTCCATGGGCATTAGGGCGTTTTGTAGCAGTAACAGACGCAGTGTAAGAAAAGGGTTTGTTCGTATTCCCTCTTGCTTCAACATCATCTCGAAGATCCAACCACTCTAATACATCCAATACCTCAACTTCCTCCTCTTCCTCATCGTCAATATCGTCATCGTCATCATCCAGATGATTCCATACTACTGCCACGCTTTTCTGTGTCTCTGGATCACTCATAGCGTGTCTGTGTCTCTTCGGTTTTCGATTCTAAAGCCTTGCAAAAACGTTTGTGTGTCTCTTCGGTTTTCGTTTCTAAAACCCTGCAAAAACCTCTTTCAGTAAACTGTTTGCCTGCGCTGATAGATACACCAAGGTAGGACAGGTATATCTCCAGATAGAATTTGTGTTTGGGATTTTGCATAGTTTCAAGGGCTGTCCAACTAGCCAATCATATAGCTCACAAGGTACAAAGAAAGTTTGTAGGGACGTCTAAATTTATTTTTATTTAATTAAAGTTTGCTTTCTTATTTTTATTTAATTAAAGTTTGCTTTCTTAAAATTTTAAAATTATAGATAAATAATTTAAAATATATATTATTAGATAATTTTATTTTCATAAAATAAAATTAATTTATTACGTTTTGATTTTGATTGGGTATTAGTTTGTTTTTAGAAAAATTTTATGCTATTTATCTATAATTTAACATTGAGAATTATGTTTTTGTTATTTTTTATTATTATTTAAATGTATTTATTTAAAATATATATTATTAGATAATTTTATTTTCATAAAATAAAATTAATTTATTACGTTTTGATTTTGATTGGGTATTAGTTTGTTTTTTAGAAAAATTTTATGCTATTTATCTATAATTTAACATTGAGAATTATGTTTTTGTTATTTATTATTATTATTTAAATGTATTTATTGGTAAGGTGATTGGTTGAAGTCTTATTATGAATTGGTTAGTAATTTCTATCTTTATTGGTTACTAATTTTATGTTTTTAATTTTATTTATTTTTCATGTATTTATTTATTTTTTACCTTTTTCTATTATTTCTATTTTTATAAATTATAATTTTTCTCCATATTTTCAATTTAAGATGACTTATTATTATAGTGAAAACATATCTTATGTTTTATTTTCAATTTAAGATAACAAATTTTAAAGAGAAAAAATTAAATTAAATTAAAAAAATTTAATATTGGTTTTTATTTTTTGATTTAATTTGTATGTTTTTTTTACTTATTATTTTCAATTCCATTAATTACAGTGTTTTTTTGTTTACTCATAGCTTTTATAATTAATAACTATTATGATAATTAGTTTAGTTTTTAGAATCTAGCATTTTTTTCCTAATTTCATTAAGAAAAATTTATTGATATATAGTTACTAATTTTTAGGATGTGGTGAGCATTTATTTCCTAACTTTGTTGAATTTGTTTTATTTGCCCATAATATTTATAATTCCTCCCTCCAAGATATTCAAGAAATTGATCTTATAACAAGAAATTGATCTTCTTGAATTCAAGAATTCAAGAAGTTTCTTTTTTTAAACCCTTCATTGTGTGTATCTATTATGGCCGGTCAAAGGATTTGAAAATCCAACAATGGTGAGGGAAAATCCAATGCAATGCATTGAAGCTCTTTATTTCATTTTAGGGGAGGATGGTGTATGGAATCCAAACTAATTCTACCACCAGGATCCCCCTTTCAAGTTCTAGATTCAGCTTCTTGGCATTTATTAGGAGGTTAGTCTTCAATTTCTCATTTGTTTCAATTGATTTGTTAAAGTTGTTTTACCTTCTTTCCTCTAACCAAACACAAAAGATTGGACTCAATTACCATGCAAAAAAGTTAATATGTGAATGTTGTTAAAGCAGTTTAATGTACTGCAACTTTATTCCGAGTTTTATTCAAAGTGAATGTGTCAAATTTTATCAATTTATTCCGAGTTTTATTCAAAGGGAATGTGTCAAATTCAGTCAATTTAATATTAAATCACAAATCATACACAAATGTATAATATTTGGAAAGTGTTACTGATTTATTTTATTTATTTTAAATTTTAAATTATTTTCATTTTGACGATAGGAAATGTTACAAGAACTAAGTATTTTGATTATATATTAAGTTTTTGATATCTATCTATAGTTTCTAGTGATTTAATTTAAATAATTGTGCTAGTTATAATTTAACTGTTAAAATAATAGTAAAACAATTGTTATTGTGTATTATTCATAAATATTAATTAACTTGTCTCCATAATTTAATTCAAAAATTAATTTAATACTAAATCACAAAATATAGATAATCTCAACTCCATTTTGCTATGCAAGCAATCATGTTTAAAAAATGATGTCATTTGAGAGATAACAATAAAAGTTTTATTCCATAAATTAATTTAATACTAAATCACAAAATATAGATAATCTCAACTCCATTTTGCTATGCAAGCAATCATGTTTTAAAAATGATGTCATTTGAGAGATAACAATAAAAGTTTTATTGGATGTTTGTCTCAGAGCCAATTCTTTTCCGAGCATCGATTAAAAACGCGCGCGCGATAGGGAATGCGTTCTGCTAGGTTTTCGACCAGCTGCCGCCGCCATGGCTGCTCCAGGGGGTGCGGAGCCCTCTCCCACCCCTCCGATTTCGCCTGCAGAAGCCTTCAAGAAGATCCTTACGCAGAGAGGGAAAAAACGAATGCAGCCTGAAGCTCCGAAGTTTATCAAAAAATTAGAAGAAATCCCAGAAATTGCTCTACCAGAAGACCAGACAATCAAAATCGCCCTTGCCCTGGCTGACAGAGGTTTAGTAGGGCAGTTTATGGGACGATGGCCAACAACCAAATCGACTGATGAATGGGTGCAAAGAAACTGGAGACCCCTGCTCCCAAACAATGTAATCAGCTACCCGATTGGAAGGGGCTACTTCATCTTTGAATTCACTACCAAGGAAGACCGAGATTTGGTGTTCAGAAATGGCCCATATTTCATGGGAAACCAAGGTCTCTTTCTGAATAAATGGACACCCGACTTTGACCCCTCAGTCGATGTCCCAAAGGAGGTCCCTGTTTGGGTTCGGCTCCCCAATCTTCCAATACACTGCTGGAGCTACCAAGCACTGCAAAAGATAGGAAATGGACTGGGAAGATTCATCGACAAAGCTGATAACAAGGGCCAATACACCTGCGCCAGAATATGCGTGGAAGTGGATCTCGAAGCTGGGCTACCGGAAGCTATCAAGTTGACAGTGGGAGATTGGCATCACTACCAGAAGCTAGACTACGAGCAACTCCCATTTAAATGCAGGATCTGCCATGAACATGGCCATTTTCAACGAAACTGCCCTAAAGCACCATCAGGGGATAAAGAGGAAGAAGAAGGATGGAAGGAAATAAAAAAAGGAAAGGTAGTCTCAAAGCCAAACGAGAAGAAGCAGACAGAATCAAAGGGAAATCCCCAGCCCAACGACAAAACCAAACCAGTCTCAAATGAAGGCCCATCCACAGCTGAAAAGGGGGAGGCCTCAGAGAAACATGAAGAAACTGAAGGTCAGCCGAAGGAAAGGAAAGAATCCGAAGAAGAATCAAATCCCCAACTAACCAAGGCAGATCAAGGGGGAAAAGCAGGCGATGACGAACACATTAGTCTTGCCTCCGAATCAGGAGAAGAATCAGAAGAAAGAGAATCTGAATCAGACAGTTCTCAAATCTCTCCTATCAAAACATCCAGGGGCCGAAAATCCAAGAAGAAACAAAGAGAGGAGAAAACCTACATGGATGTTCTCCAAGGTTCCCAGAAAACCCTCAAGGGAATGATGAATACCAGATCCGGGCGCAAGAATAACAAGGCTCCAAAAGGAGCCACTCCCCCCCTCTCCAGTAAATAATGAAATACGTCTCCTGGAATTGCAGAGGATTAGGTAGCAGGCTGAAAGAAGAGGCCCTGAAAGACATTGTAAGGTTGCATATGCCTGAAATCCTTCTCATCCAGGAGACAAAGATGGAGGACTCTCTTCTCCTCCAATCCAGCAAAACATTCTGGCGCAAAGGCCCTGGAAGAGCTGTCAGTGCTAGAGGTGCCTCTGGTGGGATCGCCTCCTTCTGGGACAGCTCCAAATACGACTTGATTCAAGAAGAAAGTGGCCAGCACTGGATTTTCACTCAACTCCTTCACAAAGACTCTGGTCAACAAGTAAGTTTATTTAACCTTTATGCTCCAGTCTTGCCATCGGAGAAAAAAATTTGCTGGGACTCGCTCCAGTCCTTTCTTGTTTTGCACAATCCAGGAAATATCATTATTGCAGGGGATCTGAACGTTACTCTAGCTGCTGAAGAGAAAAAAGGTGGTTCACCTGTAAGGGACCCTGCCAGAGAATGGGTAGAAGACATCATGAACGATTGGGATTTGGAGGACATCAAACCTTCAGCCGGGAAATATACTTGGTCTAATAAAAGACTAGGTCCCAGCCATATAGCAGCTCGCTTGGACAGATTCCTTGTCCAAACCTCCTTCCTCACTAGTGGCCTAATGACCTCATCCAAAATTCTGCCCAACTGCACCTCTGACCACAAACCCATCCATAAGTCTGGAACTCTCCGTGGATAGATATCTTGGACCCATTCCATTTAGATTTAGCCCGTTATGGATTCAGCAAGAGGGGTTCAATGAGGTGGTTGCTGAAGTCTGGAACCGGAAAATTCAGGGTTCCCCTTTCTTCGTGTGGGAAGAAAAATTGCGGGCTCTTAAGAGAAAGCTCAAGGAATGGGCAAAAGCTTTGAAAACTCCTGCTGCCAATCGAAAAGAGTCTATAGAAAATCTTGCTGCCCTCCAATCCTCAATGGAGAATTCAGATATTACTCAAAGTCTGCTCCAAAAAGAAGTTGAGTTACAAAAAGCCTTTCATAAAGCCAGTAGGGACGAAGAGGAGTATTGGAGACAGAAATCTAGAAACTTATGGTTACAAGCCGGCGACAAAAATACTAGTTTCTTCCACAAACATGCCGAAGCCCGAAAGCAATACAAAAATGTTTCAGAAATCCGATTCCAAGACACAGTGGTTAATGATTTTGAGGGCATAAAGAGAGCAGCATTCTCCTTTTTTAAAGATCTCTATTCAGCTCCTGATTACCAGCCTATAGATCCCCAAGCATATCCGTACAATCTGATCCCCTTCTGTGTGCAAGACCCCGTCAATAATATGCTGACTGCCCCGATCAGCATGGATGAGCTCAAGAAAGCTTTGGATTGCATGGACCCGGATAAAGCGCCAGGGCCTGATGGGTTCACTGCCAGGTTCTTTCAGTCTTGCTGGTCAATTATCAACAAAGACCTTCTGAGAATGGTAAGGAAATCCCAATTTTGTACTAAGATAGGAGGCAGCACCAATTCAGCCTTCCTGGCTTTGCTTCCGAAAGAAAAAGGAGCTTCTGAGTTCAGTAGATTCCGCCCCATTTCGTTGTGTAATACTAGCTATAAACTTATTACCAAAATAATATCCATGCGCCTCAAGAATATATTGCCGAACATCATACCGGAGAACCAAGGAGGCTTCATCAAAGGGAGAAAGATACTGGATAATATTGTACTGGTTCAAGAGGCAGTACATTCAAGTGTCCAGAGAAAAGAGAAAGGAATGGTAATAAAACTAGATCTGGCTAATGCCTTTGACAGGGTGAGGCATGACTTCCTGTTTGCAGTTATGACAAAAATGGGCTTTTCAACAAAATTCACAAATTGGGTGAAAGCCTGCATCGCCTCTCCTTGGATTGCTCCGCTGGTAAATGGAAGATCAACTGAATTTTTTACAGCTTCAAGGGGATTAAGGCAAGGCTGTCCGCTGTCCCCGCTTCTCTATGCCATTCAAGCCTCAGTGTTGAGTTTCCAGCTCGACTACTGTCAACAAATCCAAATTCTGCCAGGTCTCAGAATGGTGCAAAATGTCAAAGAAATAAACCATGCTCAATTTGCCGACGATACTCTGCTACTAGGTGGAGCGAGTATTATTTCGGCCAATTCTTTCAAAAAGGAACTGGACATCTATAAGGAAGCATCCGGCAGCAAGATTAACTACTCAAAAAGTACAATCTATGGCTGGAATTGCTCAGCTAAAAACCTTGCTGATATAGCTAGGCTTCTTGAAATGAAAATCTGTCAAGACTGGGATTCTTTCAAATATCTTGGGATCCCAATTTTCAGATCCATCCCCAAAGTTTCCCATTGGTTGCCCCTTTTGGACAAGCTCAAACTCAGAATTAATGCCTGGGGAGCCTCCTGGCTGAACACTGCTGGGAAAATTATCCTTATAAAATCTGTCTTAACAAGCATGCCTCTGTTTCAGCATTCCATTCTCCTCGCCCCCAAAACCTTTCTCAATAAAATGGATGGTATGCTGAGAAGATTTCTGTGGGAAGGGGGAAAAAACAACGAAAGAAGGCTTCATTTAGTAAATTGGGACACCATTAAGAAACCTTTCATAGAAGGAGGTCTGCAAATTAGAGACTCGGCTGCCCAAAATCTCGCTCTTGGCTCAAAAATATTGTGGAATATTGTGGCAGGAAAAATAAGCTGGAGCAAGAAAGTGCTGTGGAAGAAATACTTTCAAGGTCAACGATTGAGATGTCTTGATCTTCCTCCAAAAAATTCCAAAGGCTCCCCAATATCCAAACTTTGTATCGCTGCTCTGGACAACTTCAGCCTCAACCTCTATTGGATCCCAGGTAATGGGAAAAAAATAAGAATTTGGAATGATCAGATTCTTGGAGACCAGCCTCTTCATCATATAAAAGGCCTGGCAAATATTAAGCTATGGTTGCATTCCAACAACAAGGAAACTCTATGGGACATAACCAACTGGACGGAGGATGCTGAAAGAAGATGGGACAGCTGGAATCTCGAGGAGGTACCACACCATTTGCAATCTGAAGCTTCTTTACTGTTAGACAATCTGCAAGGGAAATCACCATTATCAGCAACAGCCAAGGATAAAAGAGGGTGGGGCTCCCATACTAGCTCCTACTCGGTAGCTGAAGGATACAAAAGTTTAATTGCTGTCCCGAATGTCCCTCCAGACCCAACGCAATGGAAATTCATATGGAACTTTCCTTCTCTCCCTAAAATAGACTTTTTCTGCTGGACACTTGCTCATAATAGTATTCTCACAGGAGACAATCTGAGAAAACGGGGAATGGAAGGGCCCTCCAGATGTCCATTATGTATATCAGAGGAAGAAACAGCTGATCACCTGTTGCTGCTGTGCCCCTTTGCCAAGGCAGTCTGGAAAGGGGTCCTGAGTTCAAGGGCGGACAAGATTGAGCTACCAAGAAGTGTGCCATCCCTGTCCTACGAGTGGGCCAAGCTTCCTCCAATCTGCACCAACAATAAAAATCTCCTTAGGACTGCTCGGATGTGGACCCCTAAATACATATGTTGGAAATTATGGCTGGAAAGGAACAACAGAATCTTCAGAGGAGAAATCTGCACTGTAAACAATGTTATATCCAAAATTAAAGCTTTATTGGGAGAGACTTTGGAAGCTAAGCCAACCCTAAGGAATGAAGTAAAGCTGGACAATGAGGAGGAGCTGTGGCTAAAAGAAATCGTTCCAAATAATCAACCCATCCCTACTATTCCAACCACTTGCCATGCTAAGTGGGAAATCCGTATGGAAGAACAGGAATTTCTAAAGTGGAGATCGGCACTAGATGACCATTGTCTTTTCTTCGACGGGGCCTCTAAAGGCAATCCAGGAGCTGCGGGTGGAGGTGGAGTGCTGCTGAAACCCGATGGGTCTACTTTTCTCAAGTACCATTGGGGTCTGGGAATCGAATCAAATAATAGAGCTGAGGCTCTAGCTTTGTGGCAGGGGCTGACTCTGGCTCTAAAACGGAACATTCAAACATTGACGGTCTTCGGAGACTCTCGGCTCATCATTCAAGCAATGAATTCTCCTTCGAATCAGTGGCAGATTCATTTAGGCCGAATTCTAAAGAAAATAAGACCCATGCTGGCTAAGTTTCAGAAAATCTCCTTCTACCACATTATGAGGCAGCTTAATTCTCAAGCTGATTTTGAAGCCAACCTTGGAGCTGCCAGAAGCCAAAGAACCCTATCAGTCAATTTGGAAGATTCTCTCTGCATCATCCCATAATCGGATTAACCAGTAATTCTGTTTTAACACAGAAAACCCAGAAATTTGCTTGCTGGAAATGGTGTTTCAGCAACATAGTTATTTTATCAGTTGCTGAAACTGGTGTTTCAGCAACGCCGCTCGTGGTGTTTCAGCAACGCAAAATTTTGACGTCAGGCTCTGTACATTCAATCGGACAGCTGCCCATTTCGCACGGCTCTTTCTGCTCCAGGGGGAATTGCTTTGACAAATGATTTTGAAGCCAACCTTGGAGCTGCCAGAAGCCAAAGAACCCTATCAGTCAATTTGGAAGATTCTCTCTGCATCATCCCATAATCGGATTAACCAGTAATTCTGTTTTAACACAGAAAACCCAGAAATTTGCTTGCTGGAAATGGTGTTACAGCAACACAGTTATTTATCAGTTGCTGAAACTGGTGTTTCAGCAACGCCGATCGTGGTGATTCAGCAATGCAAAATTTTGACGTCAGGCTCTGTACATTCAATCGGACAGCTGCCCATTTCGCACGGCTCTTTCTGCTCCAGGGGAAATTGCTTTGACAAAAATCAAGGCGTTGGAAGGTTAGAATGAAGACTAGAGATGGAAAACGATTTTCATACTCCCAAGTGGAAATAGCTCATATCCGATTAGCTCCTCTGGCAACAGAGTTAGAGGAAGGCTCCAGAAAGGCATACTCAGGTTGTCAGAATCAGCTGGTAACATCAAGGTAAAGAACCATCCGGCAGAGATACAGCGTTGCTTCTCCAAAAGACGACCCTGAATCAAAGATTGATCATGGATTCGTGGACTTCATGAACTCAGAGAGAAATGAAATTGAGAAACTCAATCCAATGTAAATGCAAGCGGCAGCTGTTTTGCCGCCTTTTAAATAAAAATCTAACCGTTAAAGTCAAAAAAAAAAAAAACAATAAAAGTTTTATTCCATATTTGTTTGTCTTCAATGCCACAAACACAATTGCTTTTATCTCTATATCAATCATATACAATGCCCATGAACTTTGTAGGAGACAAATGGTTTGCAAAACAAGTTTCTTGGAATTGGCATCTCATTTACTTGAAACTAAGTTTCTCCATATCAATTTGAATTAATCTAATTAACTATATTTAAACTAAGTGACATATACTAGCTACTACTTAGCAATTATTTTGTAATGTGTATTACAATTATTTTATTAAAAAAAAATCATTTTACCGTACAAAATCTATAAACTTATTTATATATTTAATAAAAGTTTTTTACTATTTATAGTATTAATAAAATAATTTTTCATAATATTTAAAAATTTAGTATGTATTTTTATTTTAATTATTTTTAAATGACGTTAAGAATTATTTTTTATAATTATTAAACAAAATTATTTAATTTATTAAAAAACAATAATGTTATAATTTTACATAAAAAGTTTGTTTTTAAAAAAATAGGGTCATTTTAAAATAACTAAAATCGCCCCAAAATAAATATATATATATGCTCACTTATTAATTTACTCTTAAATTGAATATAATCTAGATTATTTTTCTTATGAAACATAATTTGTGCATAATTAAGGTTGCTTTAATAAAAGTTAGAACATTAAAAGTACATAGATAATGTCTACTTAACTCTTAATCAACAAGTTTATTTAGAGGGTTATATACAATTTAATGATGTCATTTGACAAAATTTTAAAAAAGTGACTAACAAATCCTAAAAAACAATTTTAAAATATTAATTGTTTTACAAAACATAGTCTAAAGGAAGAAGTGATGACTTGTTGCTTCATCAAGTTCAAAATTGTTGTTGGTTGGTTCTTGTTCTAAAATATCCATGGCTTTGATCATATGTGTTATTGTGTTCTCATCCCCATTGTTTCCTTGTATTGAGATCTCTTAATTGAATGTTATTGAAGGAGCTTCTTTATTCATTGATTCCACCATATGCTTGAGATGATTGCACTCTATCTCCAAAATTGTAAGCAATTGCTTGGCCTATGGAAAAGGGATCATGATTTCTATGAATTGTGTTAAACACACATAGATGAAAGATTGATTTAGATAACTCATGTGATGCATATTATTCACGGAATATATGTAACCACCCCTCCCAAATTTACCCCCTTCACCGACCTACTAGGGTAAACATGAGACGAAGAGCTACTATGACATGACCCGACCTCCTAGCTCCAGATAAGGAAGTGGGGCCTACAACTGGCCACTGACTAACAACTCATAACATTTCATAAGGCTACAAGGACACTCGAGGCCAAAGAGCCACCTCAAGTGACCAAACCCTGAGTTGGGGCTCCCTTTCACACACTTTAACCCCCAAGCGCATGCATGACAAGGCCTCCATGCGGTTATAGGCCTCCAACCGCACGCACAAGCCTGCCTGGGTGCGGTTGTGACCCAAAATTTCTAGTTCAAAGGGTGCAGTCCCGACATTTGAGCCTAAATTCCAAGTCAGCCTCCAAACCACTACCCAAAACTTCCTATACCTTCTCAGAATCATTAATGACATGACAACAAAGCTAAACATACAAACTTGAAGGCAGAACTTGACCTAGACTACCTATAACATAACAAACATTTCATTAAACTCATGGAAAACATGAAAGATGCAGGTCATGAATGCATATTTGATCATAAAAGTTTGAGAGTCATCAAGAAGGCCATATTCACTCTCCACATAGTTGCAACAACACTTATTAGTTCATACATTCATCAACTGATCAATAGCTAAATAATTCATGACAAGAGCCATAGGAGATACACATCATATGAACATAATATAACCAGAAAATAACCAGCATACAAACCATGGCAACACAGTCATAATATCACCAACAAGTTGCCAACAAATATACATGAATCACAATAGAAGAATAACTCTTTTTAACATATGAAGATAACAACCAAGTCAAGGACTTCCACGTACCACCTGACCATAGATTAGGCTGAACCAAATCTCTCTTTCATCCAATTACCCCCATGCCATATTCCAAGCATGAATGTGGGATCTCTTGGAATAAACCAAGACAAACCAAACTAGGGCTTCTAGAGGCCAAACCACCTCAACCCTCAACCAATGATTCCACCTCACAGTCAGACATCACTAGCACCAACCAGATCGGTCTCTACCAAGCTATCTAGGGTTCTGGGAACTAGTAACTCAATCCACATCCTTCCAGAGCGCTAGAGCATGTGTCCAACCCAAATCCAGGGATTAGTAACTCAACCCACCAAGGGCTCCAAAGCATTTGTCCCAACCTAGGCTCCAAGACTAGTAACTCAACCCAAGTTGTTCCAAGGCTTCCAGAGTGTTTGTTCCAACCCACAGCCATAAGGAATTATGAGCACGAACCAGAAAACAATCAAGTGGAAAAAACCCACAACACCATGGGCTATCTAGGAAATGAGAAGGAAAGGCAAAAAACCACTGTCAATCCAGGCAATCCTCCACGCCAATGACAACTCATAACCAAATAATCACATGCATATACCATGCATCCATAAATCGGCAAAGAAATCACACATGCAACCTGTTACCTGCAAAGCAATCCAGTTGTAGTTGTTGATCCACTTGTTCCCTTGTGCTTTCTTGTTTTCCTTTGCCTTCTTTCTCCAAATCCAAGTGAATACTAAGGTGCTCCAAGCATTTACAGGATATCATACTACTGCGACCATGACCATCATAACATGAACACCATAGCACTTATTGAAACTTTATAACACAACTCGATGTGGTATTTACATACATACGCATATATATAGACATAACCAAAACACAACATCAAAACATATATCAAGGCACATCTACTCAACCAAAGAATAGAAAAGGACACATAACCCACATCTGATTAGTCATCTCCCATGTAGCTTCATCAGGGCGAAAGTGCTTCTACTACACTTTAACTTGCTCGATTGCTTAATTTCGGAGCATGAGCATCTTTTGCTGCAAAATGCACTGAGGTTCTGACTAAAATTATCCTTCTAGTTCCACCTACAATACAGACCAATCAATTACATGATCAACATCTTTCACATACTTCTTAAGCAATGACACATGGAAAACATCATGGACTTTCATTGTTAGAGGCAGTGCAAGTTGGTAGCCCATTGTTCCAATCCTCTCAAGGATCTCGAAAGGCCTGCAATACCAAGGTGCCAGCTTGGCACGTGGCCTAATCCTCAAGGATCTCTTCTTGGACTTGATGCGCAAGTACACATGTTCCCCAACCTAATACTCCTTGAATACCTTGTGTTGATATGCATAACTCTTTTCTTTGTCTTGTGTTGCCTTTAGATTCTTCTTGATAACTTGCAGTTCATGTTCCATCTCTGCCAACATATGTAGTCCAATCAACACTCTGTTCACTAGATCACTCCAACTAATGGGAGTATTACAACTCCACCCATAAAGTGCCTCAAACGAACTCATCTTCAAATATTGTTAATACCTATTGTTATAAGCAAACTCAACCAGTGGAATATACTCTTCCCACTTCTGTTGTTGATGCATAACGTACATCTTCAACATGTCCTCGAGAATCATATTGATCCTCTCTATCTATCCATATGTCTGCAGATGATAATTTGTACCGAAGGCCAACTTTGTACCCAAACCTGCAAACAACTCCTTCCAAAACCTGGAAGTGAACTTGGCATCTTTGTCTAACACGATCTTCTTAGGAACACCATGCAGTCTCATTATATCCCTAATGAAACTTTGAGCTACCTCACTAGCTGAGTTAGTTGACTTCACTCACTGGAATGAAGTGCACTGCCCTTGTCAACCTATCAACCACAACCATGATGGAATCATGTTGTCTAGATGTCCTCGGCAAACCTGTAATAAAGTCCATAGAAATGGCCTCCCATTTCCATTATGGGATCAGAATCGACTGCAATAAACCGCCTAGATGCTTACACTCTTCTTTTAGTTGTTGATAATCCAAACACCTAGCGACAAACTCAACCACCTCTTTCTTCAAATTCGACCATTGGTAAAACTTCTTCACAACTGCCAAAGTCTTTTGATATTCGGGTGACCTGAATATGGCTTAACATGAAATTCCCTCAAGATAACATTCTTGAGCTCATTGATGTCTGGCACACAGATCTTGTCCCTAAATCTGACCAAACCATCTAACGTGAGATGATAATCCACATCCTGTTCACCTGTACCCTGTTAATGTAACATGTGCTTAAGTTGTTGGTACCTGTCATCCTGTTGTCCTGCCTACAAGATTCGATCTTGAAAATCTGTACCATATGAAATCATAACTACTATATGATTTACTTGCACTCTCCTGCTAAGTGCATCTACAACCCTATTCTATTTTCTCTTAATGTACTTGATCTTGAAGTAAAACTCACTAAGCGTAGACAACCCTCTAGCTTGCCTGGAATTCAAATTAGGTTGTTCAAACAAGTACTTTAGCCCACTGTGATCACTCATCAGAATGAATCACCTACCAAGAAGATAGTGTCTCCACATCTTCAATACATGAATGATAGCTACCAACCCAAGATCATGTGTCACATAATTCTGCTCGTGCTCATTCAGTTTCCTTGAATCATAGCACACTACATGTCCTTCTTGCATCAGAACCCCAACAAATCCTCTTTTGCAAGCATCTGTACACACCACAAACTCTTTATCTGGATATGTAATCATTAGAACTAGAGCATTTATAATCAATTGCTTCAACTGCTCAAAACTAGCTGCACATTCCTCTGTCCATTCAAATTTATTTCCTTTTCTCTTCAAAAATGTAATAGGATAGGAAATCTGTGAGAAGTTCTTGATGAACCTCCTATAATAACTTGCTAATCCCATGAATGACATGACTTCATCCATATTCCTAAGAGTTGCCCATTCCATGATAGCTCTGCTCTTTTCCATGTCCACTACTATACCTTCCTTGGAAACCAAATGCCCCAAGTAATAAACTTGTGTCTAAAAGAAACTACACTTACTAAGCTTGGTATACAAATGATTCTCTCTCAATAATCTTAACACTGATACCAGGTGTTCTACATGTTCTTCCTCATTCTTAGAATATATCAATATGTCATCAATGAATAGTATCACAAACTTGTCTAGATAACGACGCAACACATTATCCATCAAACACTTGAAAGTAGTTGGAGCATTAGTCAAACAAAAAGGAAACACAACAAACTCATAGTGCCCATACCTGGTCCGGAAAGCAATCTTGTAGATGTCCTCTTCTTTGATGCATACCTAATGATATCCTGATCTCAAATCAATCTTCGAGAACATTGTTGCTCCCTTTAACTGATCAAACAAATCATCAATCTGTGGAAAATGGCACATGTGTTACAGATCCATTTGGGCACATCACTCCCAACATTCAGATCAGTATTATTAGGTCTCATCAAACCCTAATTCCATTGCTATGTGCCCTAGACAAGTCATCACTTTGAATGCCTCCTTCCCTGAAAATTTCCTGGCCTGAAGCCCTCCAGAAATGCCTCCTTGAGGGACCAGCGCAGCCTTGGTCAGGGGTAAATGTGCTTTAGTGCATGTAGGCCCATGTAAGGGTGCATTTCAGTGCACCTAGGCCCACTTTGACCTGCGCTGGGCGAGATTGAGTGAAATCCTCATAGGGTTCTGGGAATATTCTTATCTTTTGGAGCCTTCTAGAAGATTCCCACACTTATCATCTCCTATGAGCTCGAAATTGGATAGGGAATGAGTTAAGTAACCTCCTATCCTCTCATCCCTTCCTCCATGGAAACTAACTCTAAGTTTGGAAGGCCATTCAATACCCTCATTTATGACCAAACCACCTCCATTTTCCTATAAATTGAGCACTCATCTAAGTGATCAAGGGCTGGACTTTGAGAATTTGTAAGGAGATATTGTTGGTGTGAGGTTTGAGATTGTAAGCAAGTATTGTTATGCTGCCGGAGTGTTGTGCTTTTGATGTGATGTTGGATGGAACTCAAGCTGGAGGAGTGACATTGGATCGGACTTCATGGTTGTAACTCTTCCTTCTACTTAATAAAGATGTTTACACCTTTTCCCATATTCTTGTCTTTATGTATGATGATTATATGTGTAAATGCTTTCAATTCCATTTGCTTATAGTAGATAGATCTCTTGCTTTGATTGGTTTTTGTCCTCTGTTTATGATTGCAGGTACTTGTCAAGCGAATTAAGTTCGAGAAGGAGCGACGGGAACCATACAAGGGAGATAAAGGGAAAGCGAAAGATAACAAGTAGGTCCCTTGTCTTATGTATCTTCTATAGAAAAAGGTTAAATGCTTTAAATCTGTTGTTCTAGGTGTACCTACCCACCTAAGGAAATTGTATTTATCCGTAGATGCAAAATTCCACATAACAAACTAGCAACTCCGCTAGGGAACGATCATCGTTCCGGGTAGTTTACCTTCGTCCTAGTACACCCTAGTAGACTTTACTTGCTTCCATTGATCTTGTTTCAGCCTTTTTGAAGTGTTTTTTGGTAAAAATTGTGTTGGAAAGCCCCTAGAATGGCCTCTCTGGCACCAGCGCATGCTTGGTCAGGACACAGAGCTCTGCAGAGTACCCTTGGCTTGAGGACAATGCTCTGAAACGCACTTTATCCCATTCAGGGTTGCGTTGATCCTCCTTAGGTCAAAAATCCCACCTTTGACTTGATTTTTCCCAAATTTCCTTCTGTTTTTGCTTACTGAAAGATCAATGATTTTTGTGTCTCTGAAATCAATTTGTGTTTCCTTTCCTAGCCCTACTTTGGCCTTGATTGTTTAGTGTTTCTTAAATGGTTTCTTTATCACTATCAATTCTTTATCAAAGTTAGTTTATAGTCGATTAATATTTGTTCAAAAGAAAGTGTCGTAAAAGTTTTCATTTCTTTCGAAAAGGAACTGTCGTAAAGTCTTCGTTCTTGCAAAAAGATTGATTGATTGTATGTGCATTAGTTTCCTTTTCTTCATCTCAGCATTAAGGGAATTGAAAAGAAAAACTTGCATTGTGCATTGAAAAAGTTTGTGTGTGTTCATATGAATAGTTTAGGGAAATTGCATTAGATGTGCTCTTTGTTCTCTAACTAAAAGAATCTGATTGCTCTATCCCTACTAGCTAAGGTTTTCATTGTTCAAATTGAATGAAAAGAATGCTTATCATATTAGCTGCATTCTAGGAGTTTCAAAGACATCATGTGGTGAACCTTGAAAGGCAAATTCTTAATCAAAATCAAATTAAAATTAACCTCAATTAACCTAATGGAGCATTGTCACCTAACGCAAAACATTTAGAGGTTCTAGGCTATAGATGCGTTGTGGCATCGTAAAACATAGCAGCTGTCCCTAACTTGTCTGTGATACATTCCGAGTGTGATACCTCATTCCACGTACTTGAGTATATCATAGCTCGTCCATGTACCTTCAGGTATATAGGGTGGTGTTACAGTACGTAAAGTATAAAGGAATGTTCTCACTGTGCGGTTTTGCATTAGACAGCGCTAATACGGATTGGGCCTCCATGTACTTTTGGGTATATATGGGAGGACAACACTAGGTTGCTATCCATCCTTAGGTAACCTAGCCGACCGCCTTGTACACTATGATACACCGAACATAGCATTCGGGGACATTGCCTGCCCGTACTTCTCGGTTCATCGGGAGGTATTATGCAGTTCACAGCTGCTTGATAAACCTTTTGCCTAGCTTACCCCTTTTTGTAATAAAATTAATAAGAAATCATGGAGGAACATCAACCCTTACCCCGTCATTCGCGGAGGACAGTGAGTAAATCGCCTTTACTGCCAGAAGCTACACCCATCCGGTCAAAGCGGTCTCGTTTGATCGAATCCAGTACTTCACAAACTTCTGGTTCTTCATCTGAATTACCAAAAACACCTATACCAGTAAGTATTGTCACTCCAATTACTCCTACAATTACTGGTACATCTGTTACTGAAGTGGAATCTCCATAATTACCTAAGGATACTAGAATTGAATCTAGTGAAACGGTAACGCAGGTTGTTCAACAAGAAATTACTTCTGAACCTTAATCTGTTCAACCTGAAGTTGATCTTGAACTTATCACTATTCAATCAGAAGTTACTTCTGAACCAGAAGTTGTTCGAGAAGCCCAACCTGAACTTGTTTTTTTACCAGAACACTTGGATCTTGAGGTTTAACAATCAGAAGTTGTTACCATACCGGAAGAAGATCGACCGGTACATCCTCAGACATCTGTAACTCTCGAGACTTCCCATTTACCTCAGGAACAAATACCGGAAATCTATTACGGACCTAACGGTGAAATCCTCCCACTTGATTTGATTTCAATAGAAGAGGAACCTGGGGTAGAAACACCTAGAAATCCATTCCATTTTGGAACTAGACTTTATCTATATCCTCATACACCTCATTTTATTGCTCCTTTTGATCTTGATTACTTTCAGACACCCGTTGATTCGTTAGGAAATTTATTTGGACATTTGACTATGGCAGAGTCAACATCCCATACTGTACCATCTGTTACAGCCACGGCAGAATCTTCTGTCGCAACCTCTTCGATGTTTACTACGACACCTAAGTCACATTTGTATGGTGTTCCGTCCGTCCCATTGGGTTACCAATCTTTATCCGGAACCCACTCAGGTGTTGCTTCTAGCCATTGGTCTTCACCAGTGTCCTCTATAGGAATTTTATCTGGTTCCTCATTAACGAATACTGAACAGTTGGACCCATCAAGTCAATATCAAGCTGGTTCATCTGGTTACCATCCTATGTATCTGCTTTACACTGGACTACCCCATACAGAGAACAATATGCACAATCTCCTTATCCTCCATTTTCTAGGGGGCAACCATATGTCGGTATGCCGTCGTCTTTAGGTCAGCCTGGAATGACTGTCTGTCAGTGGCAGCCAACAATGCCCGTTCAACCTAGGCTTGTGTATCCATCACAACCTATGCAATTTGTCTCATCCATACCTACTACGCCTATTGTTACAGCTTTACCGCAATCACAAGCTCAGATTGTTGTATCTCAACCTGTGCAAGCTGGTCCTTCAACCTCAAACCCCCAAGTTTCAGGTTTACAGATTCAGCCTTCTCAGGCAGTTTTACAACAACCACTTGTGCCTGGAGTCCAACAACCTCAGGCCAGTTTACCTTTTACTGGAATGACTCAGACTTACACTGGTTTAGTGTATTCACAACCTGGTCAAGCTTACATTGGTGGGCAACAACCATTGTATCAACAACAACAATAGTTGCTTCAACAGCCTTGGCAGCCCCAATATCAACAACAACAATTCCAGCAATACCAACCTCATCCTGGACTTGGTCAACAAGCCTATGTTGGGTTTGGTCAACAACAAGTTTACCCAAGTCTTGGTCAACAGGCCTATGCTGGGTTTGGACAATAACAAATGTATCTTGGTGCTCAACAATAACCTTAAACCGGATTTGCTCAGCAAACTTACCCTTATCAAGGTTGCCAGTAGCAAATGCCTTATGCTGGTATGCAAAGACCTATTACCTAGGCAATCCCATCTTACCCTGGATATGCTCAACCTGACCTTAATAAACAGTTGCCTTTTGTTGCAACACTTGAATTACCAGATCTAAATCGGCTCACCAATGACCCAATTCTTTATGCACCTTGGTGGCCAGTGATTCCTCATAAATTACCTTCTGATATTCCAAAATTCAATGGAAAACCTGGAGAAGACCCATCCAACCATGTCATGACTTCTCATTTATGGTGTTCATCAAACTCCTTGAATGATGATTCAGTTAGACTACGTCTTTTCCAGAGAACGCTCACTGGTTTAGCTGTGAAGTGGTACATTGAGTTACCATGAGCTTCTTTTTATAACTTTACAACCTTAGCTACCACATTTTTAACCCACTTCCAGTTACCCACACGATATGAAACTCGAACGGAACTATTAACCAACTTTAAACAGACTACTGCTACCCATATCTCTGATCATATTCATGAGTGGCGTCGTCGTCATCAAATGGTTAAAACTTATGTTCCTGATCAGCTTTTAGCTTAGTGGTTTATAAAATCCTTGTTGTCGTCTATCACCGAGGATGTGGCGAAAGGTGGAGTTGTCACTGAAGAGCAAGTAATTGCTCATGCCCAATATTTGGACTTTATTTATACACAGTTTGGCTATGACAAGATCCTGAATGCACCTCGACCATCTTTCATTGTTCCTCCACCACCATCGAGTAAGGACTCTCATGCCGATGACGGTGTGATTGGTTCTTCGAGCACACAAACGGCAGGTAGACCATCTGGTCAAACACTTGCCATTTCCAATCAAACTTCAAATGCATCTGATAACACTCTTGCTTTCGAAATCAATGCCGTGTCATCTGACAAAGGCAAGAATAAAAAGCAACCAGGAAGCAAGAACAAGGGGAAAAACAAGAAGAAACAAAATAATCCCCCTCAAGAGAAATCATCTAATCCCTCTCCTTCAGCTAGGAAACCTCATTACCCAAGTTTAATCTGTAATGATGAGCACTTTACGCGAGATTGTCCTCACTGCTATGAAGTCTCAAAGCTTCTTAAGGCTTCTAGTACATTCGTAGTGTTGATTGATCCTTTTCCGAACCTAGAGACACATATGGTTGCTACAGATCATGCTTCCACTTCCCAAGTGCTTATGCTATCCACATCTAAGCCTAAAATTGATGTTTTGGTGTCAACATGAAGTAAATATTATGGAAATCAACTGTTGTCTTCGAATAACCAGGTCGATCAACCTAATCCTTCGACTTCGACTTCTTCTGATCCTATTCCACCACCTATTTCACCAGAGTTAACAATAAAACCGCCTAAGGGAGTTGTACATAAATCAACATTTAACCCTTGAGCTCGAGCTGCACAGAACTATAACATAGTAGAAGATTTGGCTCAGTCACCTTTTGCTATGTCGACACTTGAGGTGCTTCAAAATTGTCCCTCCCAAAAGTAGGCTTTGTTGTCAGCAATTGGTGGAATCGATCCAACTGATTCCAATCTTGTGGTTTTCAACCATGCGGGTTATACGCCACAATTACTAGCACAATTAGCATTCCTGATTCAAGTAAATGCCTTGAATAAACTTATTCACCGAACCATTATTGACGAGGGGGCATCTACTTGTATTATGTCAATGAATTGCTAGAAAACACTTGGCTCACCGCCTTTGTCATGTTCACCAACAACATTAAAAGCTTTTGACGGTCGCACATATACACCTTGTGGAATCTTAAGTAATCTGCAAATTGAACTAGGGGACAAAACAATAACTGTTGAAGTTGAGGTTGTTGACGGACCCCTTGACTACAACATTTTGCTAGGAAGATCGTGGGTTTATGCTATGGATTTTGTGGTTTCAACATACTTTCATACGATTTCATTCCCTCATAAGGGCGGAATCACAGTTATCGATCAACTCGCTTTCTTCGCCTCTAGTTCACAGGCTACTGGAAGCATTCTGTTAGTTCACAGACCCCCGCTATCTCTTCAAAACATTGGTGTAGGTCTCTTCAAGGATTCTTCCCTAATGGGTACTTTTTCACTACCGCCACCATCAAACATGGCGGAAGTGGCAAAAGTTGAGACTTGCAACATGATATCTTCCACTTCATCTGATTTAAGGAAGATTACCAATAGTTCTGAAGTTGATAGTAGTAATGAAATCATGTTGCTAAGCCCTATTGAGATCGCATAGCAATCAATCTTTTTGGCTTGCACAGCAAACCCAAATCCATCTTCTCCAATTGTATGGGTAGATTGTTCGTTAGAATGTGGTACTTCCTCCGATCCCTTTTCACGTATATTTTCTACTAATGAAGGAATCATCCAATCAATGATGACGGAAGAAGAACCATGGGAAAATTATCATCATCGTTCCCATCTTCCAGATTACATAGAAGATTTTTCAAATGAACTTAATCACCCTTTAGTTGTTGATTTCCTTTCGAATTTTGTTTTCATAGATATAATAGATTCCGAGCAAAACTTGTCAAATATCGAAGAAACTATTTCTATCAATATTTCGACCAAACCTAAAGTTGTAGAAAATATTCACGTTGGAAAATCTTGTTCTCCATCAAAACTTGATATTTACCGTGCTCTCTTTCATGAATTCCGAGATATATTTGCATGGTCATATGAGGAGATGCCAGGTATTGACTCTAGTATAGTTGAACATGAAATCAAAATGTATCATGATGTCAAACTAGTGCGACAACACCTCTGTCATGTTCATCCAAAGAAGGTTGTTGCCATTAAAACAGAAGTTGAAAAACTTTTGCATGTTGGTTACATATACCCTGTTCCTCTTACTGATTGGGTTTCCAATATTGTTCTTGTCATGAAGAAACAAGGGGCAATACTAGTGTGCGTCGATTATAGGGATGTTAATCAGGCTTGTTCAAAAGACAATTATCCCACTCCATTCATTGACCAGATTATTGATGAATGTACCGGATGTGAAATATTTTCATTTATGAATGGTTTTCCCGGTTATAATCAGATCAATATCCACCCAGTGGACCAATCAAAAACTCCTTTTATTTGTCCATGGGGCACATTCTCTTACAAGATATTCCCTTTTGGTTTGAAGAACGCAGGGGCAACTTTTCAGAGATGGTGAAGTAAAATTATAAGTGCGGACACAAACGAATTCCTCTAGCCCGATAATGGGTCTAGCCACAATAGATACATTCTATGGAAGATTTCCTTAGGTTAGAATCAATCAAGAGGGCCTACCTCTTGGTTGCTTATCCTGCTTGATGATGTCCTCGCTTGCTCGCTCCAACAATCTCTCGCTTTCTACTTCAAGCTCCTGAAACAAGTAAACAACGACAACACACAAACCTAATAATAGGCAAATTGCAATTCAACCTACTTAACAAGTCAAGAAACATTAAGCCATGAATATGTAATATTACAAAACATGTAGGAAATCAATCGATAGTTGCATATATTAATATCAAAGAGAGATTACAACCATTTGCCTTGACATCGCAGTCTTCCTCTAACAAGACCGGGTTCCCACACAATTCTGCTAGCATTCCATGATGGCTTCAAACAACAATAGTTTAAAGGCTCTTCCTTTTAGACTTCACTCCAAACCAAACACACTTCTCCCTCACACAACTAAATGGCTACAACTAGTAATAGCTTCCTTGTCTAATCAAAATAGTATACTCATGCTCAGCCAAAACTCTAACTAGCTTGTGCTTGGGAAGAAGGGAGGTTTATAAGAAATATGGATGGGAGATGGATCCTCTTCTCATGGGAGAAGGACTTATCCCTTAAGGTAGTTCCATCATTATAGGGGAAAGAAGCCCAAATTGTCATCCTCAACCCCATCCGGCCAAACCATTTACTAGACTTTCGTTACGAAGCTTCTAGAGCTGGAAGCTTTGGCTCTAATTTAAAAAACTTTCCATAACTGGACCGACGCGACTGGAACAAAGCTTAGTCGCACCGATCGGTGTGGGGAATAGTGCTAATCTCTGCACATCAGCATGGGGAGATAAAGGTCATTCGCGTCGGCCTTGTAAACTGGGAAAAACAGAAGTTTCTGGGGAAATGGTGTAAAAGGGAAATGATCTGCTCATGAAGAGGGACATAATGGGAGTTTGTCCATGAAGGCAAAGCATGTGGGGTTCATTGTAAAGGTCCTCCAGGATCAAGGAATGGGGAGTACAGGGATAGTGACAAAATGCTGTGTAACAGATGCCCCCTAAAGCGTGAAGGCCGAGCCAGAGTGAGGGATGAAATGCTTTATAAATCAGTGCGGGGAACCAATCTGCCATCGGAAAACCTGCAAGCAAGTACAAATACATATACATAAATTGAGATCTCTATCAAATGATACATGAATCGTGGCATGGACGCAGCCATCCAGAGAATGATCATGTAAATGGATCCAGGTATGGGCGCAACCATCCGTCAAAGAGGATCATAATGAAACCAAGGTATGGTCGCAACCATCCAATAATGAGAAGGATCACATATGATAACTCATGGTCTGGTCGCAACCAACCATCTGAAAGAGACATGCATATCATCATAACCATGTCACATCACTTTGCAACCTGGACTCTTTGTGATCTGAGTCTAGGGTCTTGTGCTCCAACACGACCCGATCAAAGTACAAATCCTAGCATGCGAATAGGTGTGTTGACATCGAACATGCTAGAAAGTCGCTTGATTACTAGTCAATGATGTAAATTGTTAACAAGCGCGAGAAAACCACCAATAATGACAATGGTCCCCAAGGTACTATCAACATAATTCACGGAATGTGAATACATGAATTGAAGTCGAACACCCGTGAAATCACTCGATCGAAAGCCAATGATGTGAACTTGTCGTCGAGTGTGAAGAACTTGCCATTAAGGCATGCAAGCTCTAAGGTACTGGAAGGGAGTCTCTTGATCAACTTCCTGGATAATGAGTTGATGTCGACGAAAAGCGACCATGTCGAAGGAGGGCCATAATGAATCCCACATCATCGACGCGAGATGAGAGGATGCAAAATGATTTTGGATGATACAGAGAATCAAAGGTAAGTGTAACTGCAGAAGGACAACTCTTGAACATATCAGCGACACAACTGGAAGTTTGGCAGCTTTTGGATCCATGGGATCGGTGGTCATGATGACATGGCAGAGATCAAATGGAAGGCAAAAATGAATGGCCCAAACCCAGGAAGGTCAATGATACAAAGGAGGATGTCCCAACCCGACACGAAGCAAAGAGTGTCATGTTCAAGAGTGAGCTACCGACACGACTGATAGATTTCCAAATTTCCCCCCCACCATTTTTGGCGAGTACCCCAATTATTTTTTAATCACAAGCTTGAAGGGGATAGCATATGCTTGCACTGTAAGTTCATCCTTCGGACGAATCCGACCTAGTAAGTTTAACGAGCCCTAGGAAGGAGAAGCTCATGTTCGTCATGGCGACGAATCCAATGTCGTTTGATAGTTTAATGAGTCCGACAAAGGTATAACTCAGTATCTTTTTCATGTTTAGAGAGTTTGAAAAAGACACGTAAAAGAAAACTCCACATGGTCCCTTTTCGTACGTTTGTGTCTCTCGAGCCCGAAAAGGTAGAAAACAATACTTGAGAGAACCGCTTGACCATTTCAGTCAAGGAGTACCTTTTTTCATAAATAGTGCCTCCCAGCCCAAAAAAGGGGTAAACTTACACTAGACACACGACGTTTCGCATCCATTAGCGAGTTCGAAACGATAAGGGCTCAGCCATCTTTTCGATTTTAAAGGGTCGGAAAAGAGTTGAAAGAGGACCCCCCATTTTTATTCTCTTTAACGAGTCAAAAAGGGAAAAAATACTTGGCAATATTTTCATATGAGTTTAACGAGTCAAGAAAAGAGCTGAAATGTGACTCATCGCCATCGTTGAACATCCATCACCTGTTGCTGCACAAGTAAGGCAAAGTGTATTATCGAGTCCTTGAGGTAAAATAGGTCAAAAATATTTACAAAACCTGATATTTTCATGAAAAAATGAATAAAAAGGGGAAAAGTAAATATATTTTTACCATTTACCATTTTACCTTTGCAGTGAAGACTTTTTACCCACTTTTGCCCTAGTTGTTCTGGAGCAGATTACAAGAGATCCGGGAGGTCAATCGGTAAGTCGTCAGTTCCAGGTAATTGATCTGAATTTGAAACTACTTGAAATTTGTTTGCAAGGTATTCAATTCAGAATTAAACATGTTTAAAAGATTTCCATGTCTTGCAGAAAGAAAACACATGAAATTTTCAGCTGTTTATGACCCATTTAAGCATAGCAGAGTTATTTCCTTTTACTGTTTAACACATTAAAACGAATTTGTTCTGCAAAATAAATCAACCACAAATGCAAAAGAAGTTGATAAAGCAGTTCACCCGCTCCAGGGCTACGTCTGCTGGGTCCAAAGCTCCCAACCGGGCTTGTCCTTGTTTTTATTAAATGCTCAAATTGAAAATACAGCTGAATAGAAGCATCTACAAGAGAAATAGATGGTAAAAATGGATTCAGAACACTTGAATCCTTCATGATTGACTATTGGATCACCTCCAATGGATACCTGCAACGCTATCCAGTCTTCACAAAACTGGGCCCTAGTGGCTCCTAGAACTTTCACGGCTCCAAAACCTCTGCAAATGACCTCAGATGGCTGTAAGACCTGCACCAATGGCTTCAGAAGGTCGAAAATACTCAAAATAAAAAAAATAAAAATTCAAAACCGACTTTCCTAGCCAAAGTTATGGCCATTTAAAGTTTCTCCAGTTTTTCCCTAGAAAAACTCCAGCTAACTTTAGTTAACTCCAGATAGCTCCGCCAATTATGGTAGGTCCGCCAAATTTGGCGCTCCTGCCAAAATTATGCCAACTTAACTGCAGTTACATTTAATGTTTGCTGGTTGCCTCGGATTTCGTGCCCGACGGAATATTCCTTTTTAAATTTTTTTTTGAAAAATTAAAATTTCTAATGTTATGGATAAAGTCTTCTTTTTGCCATAACTTCCTCATACGGCGACCGTTTTTCGAACCGTTTGCGGCACTGGAATCGGGAAGACGAGCACTTTCCAGTCATTCAACTTTAAACTAGTTCTAAGCACTTTAAATTTTGAGCATTTTACGACACTTAGGATATGAGCACCTGATCACGCCTCCCCATTGGGAAGCTTTTGGACCCCAAAAGCCTTCAACTACCTGTTAAAGAGGTGAGGGTATAGCTCCCTCACTCTGTCCACCTCCATACACTTTTCCTTGTTCGGTTTGCTGCCTTTGAAACCAACCCGAACATAATCTACACTGCCCCTTCTTAAAGTGCGTGTCCTTCTGTCAAGGATTGTATCTTCTTTCAGCTCATCTAAGAATTCTGGCGAGAAATCTTCTATAGATGGCAGCTGGACAACACTTTCATGATCAGCAATCAAAGGAGGTTCATACAAACGTAATTTCTCCACATTGACAACAGAATACATTTGCATGTAGGAAGGCAAATCTAATTGAAAAGCATTATTTCCAACCTTCTTGAGGATTTTGAATGGACCATAACGAATAGGCTTCAGCTTTTTACCTTCTCCTTGCATCCTTTCCTTACTAATGTACAGCCATACCTCATCTCCTTCTTGAAACTTGTGATCGACTCTATGCTTGTCGTGTCTTTCCTTGTACTTGCCTTGACTCTTCTCAAGCTGTTCTTGAATTTTCTGATTTATTTGCTGAATTCTTTCATTGAATGAACGAGCTTTGTCAATGTCACTATGTCCCTCAATGGCAACATCTTTCTCAAGAATGAAATCAAGAGGTGATTTTGGCAAGTAACCAAAACAAGCTTCAAACGATGAGGTGTTTGTGGAAGAGTGCTTGGCACGATTGTAAGCATGTTGTATGTAGTGCAAATGTTCATCCCAAAGCTTGGGATGCTTGCTGCAATAACCTCTCAAGAGGTGCACAATGGTTCTGTTCACAACTTCGGTTTGTCCATCTGTTTACGGATGGAAAGCAATACTTTTCTTCAACTTTGTGTCCATCATCTCCCATAGGTTGGACCAAAAATTCCCCACAGATCTGGAATCCCTGTCACTAATAATGGAAGTAGGCAAACCAAAGTGAATCCATACATGATGAAAAAATAATTCAGCAGTTTGTTCAGCAGTTATAGTTTTCTTACAAGGCATAAGTATACACATTTTGCTGAAACGATCAACTACTACATATAAATAATCATGCTGCTTTCGAGATTTTGGCAAACCTTCTACAAAATCCATAGAGATGCCCTCCCATGGTCTAGAAGGTACCGGCAAAGGAGTATACAAACCAAGCTTCCTGTTGCTAGGCTTGCTTGTAGCACATAATGAACAACCTCTTATGAACCTTGAAACATAATCTACCATGCGAGGCCAATAGCAATACCTCTGTAGATGTGCAACTGTTTTGCTCACACCAAAATGGCCAGCAATAAGAGAAGAATGAGCTTCTCTTATGACATTTATCCTCTCCCCCTGTGGTATACACAACTTGCCCAAATGAAACAGCAAATTGTTATGCATGTGATAGTCATTTTCCTCTACATGATTTCCTTTACTCAAGTTAGCATACACATCTTTAAAGTCATCATCAGATGCATATTGTTCTATGTAACTATCATGTACAATGGAATCATTCTTAAGTAAAGTAACAACACCAATAATAGGCCTTGAAAGCATATCAGCAACCTTATTCAAAGTACCTTTCTTATACCTTATTACCAAATGGAACTGTTGCAAGAAGCCCATCCATCTGAAGTGTCGTGACTGTTGTAACTTGCTTTGTGATTGCAAGTACTGTAAGGGCTGATGGTCGGTATGTATAACAGTTTCTTTGCCCATCAAGTAGTGTTTCCACTTTTTGACGCTTTGTACCAACGCATACAACTCCTTATCATATGTAGGATAATTTACAACAGCACCATTAAAAGTTTCATAATGAAAAGCAATAGGCTTACCATGCTATAGAAGAACTGCACCCATAGCATAATCACTAGCATCAGTTTGTATCTCAAATGGCTGTCTCAAATCCGGTAATGCAAGGACTGGAGCTGAACTAATCTTCTCTTTCAAAGATTCGAAAGCTTTTTGCTGCCTGCCTCCCCATTGGAAAGCATGCTTCACACTTGTCACTGCATGCATAGGAGCTGCTATAGAAGAGAAGTTAGAGATAAACTTCCTCCAATATTGAGCTGCACCCAAAAAACTTCTTACCTCTGTTATGGATTTGGGAGTAGGCCACTTCACAATAGCCTCAATCTTAGCAGGGTCAATTCTCAAAGCACCTCCTCCTACTATGTGTCCCAAATAAACCAAAGAAGTCTTTCCAAATTCACACTTTGAAATTTTAAGAAATAACTGATTCTTCTTCAAAACATCAAGTACTTTTCTAACATGCATGACATGATCTTCTCTAGACTTGCTGAAAAATAAGATGTCATCTAAGTAGACAATAACGAAATCATCAAGAAAAGGACGCAAGACATCATCCATTACCCGCATGAAAGTTGCAGGTGCATTGCACAAACCAAACGACATCACAAGCCACTCAAAGAGTCCTTGTTTGGTTTTAAAGGTTGTCTTCCAAATGTCACTTTCTTCAATTCTTACTTGATGATATCCACTGCGCAAGTCTAGCTTAGTGAAATATCGAGCATCTTTCAGCTGGTCTAGCAAATCATCTATCCTTGGGAGTGGGTAACGATTCTTTATCGTTATCTTGTTCAAGGCCCTGAAATCAACACACATACGCCAAGTGCCAACTTTCTTTGGAATCAATACAATCGGTGACCCACATGGCGAAGTACTTGGCCTTATGAAACCCTTGTCCAACAAGTCCTTGATTTGCTTCTTTATTTCAGCATTCTCCATAATAGACATGCGGTACATGCCTATGTTTGGAAGAGGACAATCTGGATGCAAATGGATTTCATGTTGAATCTCCCTCTTAGGAGGCAAACCTGTAGGCTCCTGAAACATCTCATGATATGCATCAACTACATCATACAGATCTGATTTAAGTTTTGGATCACAATTGTCAAATGACTCATGATTCACATCAACCTTGGGCTTAATCATAAGAAGAACAAAATTCTTACTTGAATTGACCAACCTTTTTACCTGTCCTGCATTCACCATCGCTATATTTGTCTTCTTGCGATGAGCTCTAACAAGAACTCCTTTCCATCTTTGAACAAATGATATTTGTTTTCATGGCGATGAAAGATAGCTTTCCTGTCAAACAAGTAAGGACTTCCCAAAACAATTCCTGCTATATCAAAAGGTACCACATCAAGTTCAACTGTGTCAATACAATGTGCAGTAATTGCAAAGCGCAATGTGCACTTTCTTGAAACTTGTAAATTTGCATCCTTGCAAATCCATCCAAGTGGATATGGCTTTGGATGTGGAACGGTCTCAAGTTTAAGCTGCTTGACCAAGTCCTCTGATATAAGGTTTGCTTGTGACCCACTATCAAAAAGTGTGTCAATTTTAGTATGTTTTGAAATCACCCTCACATGAAACAGTTCAATTCTTTCTTCCTCATAGGAGCTTGTAATGGCAGTTTGAGGTACTAGTGCTGGCTTGAGTTTCAATTTCTTTTTCCTTCAAGTTTTTCAAACCCATGGCTGTAATTTTGGTTTCATCACCTGAATTTTCCCCTAAATCTTCTGGTGTAGATGTAGTGGTAGTAGTTTTCTGTTTCCCTTTGGATTTGTTAAATTGAGGTCTTTTTTCAGGATATAATTTCCAACAGTTTTTCTCCTCATGACCTGGTTTAGAACAGTGTTTACATATCACTTTCTCACTCTCCTGTTTGACAGATGCATTCTTTTTGCTCTTTCCCTTGGAAGTTTTCTCTTTGTTTTTCCCCTTGGGGGGCTTGTTTCTACCCTCTTCAAATGTGTTTTTTCCCCTTGCCTCTAAATGGGTAGCTTGGACACAAACCTCGTCCAGGCTAGTAGGGTTAAACATCAAGATGGTGTGTCTAAGGTAGCTATTCAAGCCACCAATGTATTTCAGCAAGGTTTCCTGGGTCTGCAAATCTACCCCTAACAAGAGAGCTCTTCTCCTGAATTCTTGGGTGTAGTCTTGGACACTCTGACCCTTAAGTTGTCTGAAATTTTGCCAATTCATAATGGCCTTCTGCATGTGAGCAAGAGGATAAAACTGTTTTTTAATGGCTAACAAAAATTCAGGCCATGTTAAGGTAACCTTACCAAATTTCTTGGTCTCCTCTTTAGTCTTGGCCTCCCACCAGACCAATGCTGCTCCATCCATTCTCAAAGAAGCCAACTGAATCTTTGTGGCATCATCATGCATATTCTAGATCCTCAAGTAAACTTCCAACTGCCTAATCCAGTTGTCAATATTTTCTGCATTCACTTCACCATTAAACATAGGTAATTCTAATTTTACATCAAGCTTCAAAAAAGGACTTTTTCCAGAGGATCTATGCTTATGAACAGAAGAAGACGAGGATGAAGAGGAAGAAGGTGAAGATGGGGGTGGTGGATCACCATTTCCTCCATGTCCTTTCTTGGAATGATCATCATCCTTCTTACCTCCCGAAGAGCCCTCTCCTTCATGTGGATGTTTGGACCCTTCTCCAGCCAATTTCTCATTTCTTTCTTGGTACAGTATCCTCACCATTTCAGTGAGGTCCAAGAAAGCCTTTCTGAAGACTCTTTCTTCTTCTCTTGGATCTGTCTCTGTAGGAATTTCTCCTTCATGTTCAGACATCCTTGAAGCTTCTGCTGAGACTCTTGAGGGTGAAATTGAAGGTGGAGGTGATGGCTCTCTGGCCTTCCTTGACTGAGGATTCTCTCGTTCTCTAGTCAACTGTCCTTCCCCTCTTTTAAGTTTCAACCTGGTAAGCATCAATACTTGCAAGACAGTTAGAAGATCTTTGCACAAAACCCTGAGCTCTGATACCATCTTGATCTGAATTTGAAACTACTTGAAATTTTTTTGCAAGGTATTCAATTCAGAATTAAACATGTTTAAAATATTTCCATGTCTTGCAGAAAGAAAACACATGAAATTTTCAGCTGTTTATGACCCATTTAAGCATAGCAGAGTTATTTCATTTTACTATTTAACACATTAAAATGAATTTGTTCTGCAAAATAAATCAACCACAAATGCAAAAGAAGTTGATAAAGCAGTTCACCCCCTCCAGGGCTACGTCTGCTAGGTCCAAAGCTCCCAACCGGGCTTGTCCTTGTTTTTATTAAATGCTCAAATTGAAAATACAGCTGAATAGAAGCATCTACAAGAGAAATAGATGGTAAAAATAGATTCGGAACACTTGAATCCTTCAGGATTGACTATTGGATCACCCCCAATGGATACCTGCAACCATATCCAGTCTTCACAAAACTGGGCCCTAGTGGCTCCTAGAACTTTCACGGCTCCAAAACCTCTACAAATGACCTCAGATGGCTGTAAGACCTGCACCAATGGCTTCAGAAGGTCGAAAATACCCAAAATCAAAAAAAAAATCGTCCAAAACCGACTTTCCTAGCCAAAGTTATGGCCATTTAAAGTTTCTCCAGTTTTTCCCTAGAAAAACTCCAGCTAACTTTAGTTAACTCCAAATAGCTCCGCCAATTATGGCGGGTCCGCCAAATTTGGCGCTCCTGCCAAAATTCCGCCAACTTAACTGCAGTTACATTTAATGTTTGGTGGTTGCCTCGGATTTCGTGCCCGGCGGCATATTCCAATTTCTAATGTTATGGATAAATTCTTCTTTTTGCCATAACTTCCTCATATGGCGACCGTTTTTCGAACCGTTTGCGGCGCCGGAATCGGGAAGACGAGCACTTTCCAGTCATTCAACTTTGAACCAATTCTAAGCACTTTAAATTTTGAGCATTTTACAACACTTAGGACATGAGCACCTGATCAGTAATAGCTGAAGCCCTGAGCTCCATTTCCATGCTATTAATTTATGTTTTTCGCCACTTTTTAGGGAGGTTTTTGAGAAAAAAATTCGCCTTTGGTCGGCACAATTTTTGGGCACGGGATCGCATCGGCCGAGGGTTATTTGCATAACCATCCGCGCTGACCGGTGTGACTATTTCTAAAACAGTCGCGCCAGAACCGTGGATAGGGCAAAACCATTTTTTCTCAAGAACTAACCATTAAAACTTGAATTTTATGTGTCAAAATTGATCATTGACTTAAATAAATGGCTTTTGCAGGAGAGAAATTGCCGAAAATGGTGGATTGGAAGGAAAGAGAACACGAAGAGGTTGACACCCAGGCATTAAACGATCCAAATTACCTGGAGGCTTTGAGGGCTTGTAGGCTCCTCAAATTTTTCCTCACACCAGGGAAGCCCGAGCTGCTTCGATACTTGATAAGCCTTTGGGACATCAATCGCGATATTTTTGTGATTAGGGTCCAAGAGCTGGAGTTGACAACTTCAGATATCTACTTCATCACTAGACTGTCTCATAGAGGTGAGCTAGTGAACTTGTATGGGTCACGTCCGATTGGAGCAAGCATATCTTCCCTGCTTGTCGAACATTGTCCTGAGGCCTTGAAATACAAGAGTGGGAAGATAGAGATTTCCAGTGTGCGAGATTTTACACTGAGGGTGATCCTATTGACTATCAACAGAGTGGCAGGATCCCAGGCGGAACATGAGACTAACAAGTCGAAGTTCCTTTATGCTATTGATTGCACAGCCCCTACGATATTCAACTAGGCAAAGGCCGTGAAGATGAACATCAAGCGCCAGTTGTCTAAGGTCAAGCCAGAGAATCTGTAGCAATTTGGCTTCAGATAAGTACTTGTGACCTTTTTCCTGGAATGAGTGTCACTGTTCTAGTATTAGTTGACTGAGGTCGATCCTCCTACGCCACGCGATCCACGGATGGCCCACTAGAGTCGTCTGATGCCCAAGATCACTGGGGGTCAGCACATGTCATACCGACCGACATTCTTTTCATGGCTACGACGATAGAAGATCGTCGTGGAGGACTGGCCATAAAGCGGCATTGATTGCCATGGAGACCTAGATATGCCCTTACCAGATGGAGAGGACTTCGATGATGAAGGTAAAAGATCAAATTTTTTATTTTGATGTTTTTTAATTGTTTTCGGTATATGCATGCTTATAACATTTCTCTTGTCTATGCAGATGTTGGACCAGAGCAGCTAGCCGGGATGTCCCCGATAGCTAGGGCGTCCCCCGTCCTATTGATGTTGTCGCCCATTATCAGGAAGGGAGTGATAATGAGTAGGAGATTGTGAGGAACTTCGAGGGGTTGACTCATGGTATCTCAGAGTATGCTTGAATAGGAGACATGCCCCGACGATACCAGAGGCACACAGTGGGAGTCTCAGATCGGATTTGCTGACTATTGAGTCGTGTTGCATGAGTTGTCTCATGCTACCATGACCACAATGCTGCTTAGTTCCTAGGTCCAACACCTACATATTTTTTTAGGCCTGCGTGACACATATGTATGAGGCTTGTGAGCCGCTGATGTTATTATAGACACACCTATTATTTTTTGGGGTTCTGATGTATCAAACATTCTCTCTCTCTCACACACACACACACACACACACATATATATGTTGTATTTTCCTGTCTATTATGGTACAAATGGTTTGTCTTATCTTTTACATGTTTTGTAAATGTCTATCTAACACGTAATTAACTAATGCATTTGTCAATGTATTCATGCGTCTATATGATATGTAATATAATCAAAATGTCTTTCCAATAGATAGATATGGAGATACATTCGTAATATTTGAGGGTTTCTGACGAAATGTTTCCCATTGAGTTGAAAGATGACAAGCTGTGAATCTAGGTTGACAACCAATTCCCTGATGCCTAGGCTGATGGCTTCTGACAACAGTTCAATGACCGCACTGTATTCAGCAATGTTGTTGGTTGTACAACCCAGGCAGATACCTTGAAGGTCAATCAAATCGCCATTAGGGTCATAGATAGCCCATGTTGTGGATGATAGGTTTTGAGTACTACGGCAAGCACCATCGGCGAAACCAACGTGAGGAGTTGCCGACATCTGCAAAGCAAGAAAAGCATAGTAAACATGAAAGCTGTTTGAAGACTATCACACAAAACCACGCTGTACAAAAATGAATCACACACTAATGTACATAAGTAACCATGCAAGATGACCTAAGCATAATAATTTTTGAGGGAATCCATGCTGGGCCTCATGTAATCAATCAACACAAAAAGACACCAGAGTTTTACTGTTGCCATGACAAGGAAGCATCTACTTGGCCAAATAATAGAGTAGAACTCATACAAAGCTTTTCCCCCATGCCCCTTGGGTGAGGGAGGGTTACGAGTCATAAGACAATCAGGGAAAACTTGGGGAGGGTAAAAAACCCTGAATCCATGAACGGAGAAAGGTACCCTTGGCAGGACTAAGCGGCATAACCTCGCCCCAAGTATCAACAAGATCTAGTGCAGGTATGACCCAGGGATCAGATTTGACCAAGATAAGGTTGACAGAGGCAACATGAGGAGGTGGGAGTGGAAAAATTCCCATTAAGGCAGAATCTTTGAAGAGACCTGCCCCCACACTCTCATAGGGAGCACTAGAGTGCTCGACGTACGAAACATTGCCATCAGAAGAGGAAGAGGCAAAGAAAGATAGATGATCAAGAGTGACAATCTTCCCTTGATGGGGAAAATGAATCACATGAAACAAAGAGGAGGCTACGACATGCATGGCATGAGTCCAACTTCGACCAAGTAGAAGGCTATAATTGAGATTAGCGTTAACAATCTCTACTTCAACTTGCACTGTCTTGCCTTCCAGGGTGATGGCAAGGTTAGGTAAGACACCGAAGGGTCACAAATTGCACCCATCAAAAGCTTCCAAAGTGTTCGGAGACTGGTTCAGTGCAGGGGAACCAATAGCCTTCCAGCATGCACTTGACATGATGCAGGTGGAAGCACCTTCATCTATGACAGTATGGTGGATGGTCTTCTCGTTAATGATTACCTGAATAAGAAAGGCAATCTGATGAGGGATCCGTGGAACATCGTTCTCCAGATCGAAACATATCAAATTAGAATCGGTGGTATCGATGCCCCGATAGCTAACAGCAAATATTTCCGCTGCGATGGGCAGCTTTGGAGTACCTCCAAAGCCGACATGGCTGACGGCGCTTGAGCCAAATCTTCAACAATATTGTAGTGTTGAGCGGCTCGGGCGTTGGGATTATACGAGGATTTCCGTAACACACCTCGAGAGGGTGACCGCGTAGTTGAAAGATGAAAACCTGTGAATCTAGGTTGACAACCAATTCCCTGATGCCTAGGCTGATGGCTTCTGACAACAGTTCAATGACCGCATTGTATTCAACAATGTTGTTGGTTGTGCAACCCAGGCAGATACCTTGAAGGTCAATCAAATCACCATTAGGGTCATAGATAGCCCATGTTGTGGATGATAGGTTCTGAGTACTACAACAAGCACCATCGGCGAAACCAACGTGAGGAGTTGCCGACATCTGCAAAGCAAGAAAAGCATAGTAAACAGGAAAGCTGTTTGAAGACTATCACACAAAACCACGCTGTACAAAAATGAATCACACACTAATGTACATAAGTAACCATGCAAGATGACCTAAGCATAATAATTTTTGAGGGAATTCATGCTGGGCCTCATGTAATCAATCAACACAAAAAGACACCAGAGTTTTACCGTTGCCATGACAAGGAAGCATCTACTTGGCCAAATAATAGAGTAGAACTCATTCAAAGCTTTTCCCCCATGCCCCTTGGGCGAGGGAGGGTTACGAGTCATAAGACAATCAGGGAAAACTTGGGGAGGGTAAAAAACCCTGAATCCATGAACGGAGAAAGGTACCCTTGGCAGGACTAAGCGGCATAACCTCGCCCCAAGTATCAACAAGATCTAGTGCAGGTATGACCCAGGGATCAGATTTGACCAAGATAAGGTTGACAGAGGCAACATGAGGAGGTGGGAGTGGAAAAATTCCCATTAAGGCAGAATCTTTGAAGAGACCTGCCCCCACACTCTCATAGGGAGCACTAGAGTGCTCGACGTACGAAACATTGCCATCAGAAGAGGAAGAGGCAAAGAAAGATAGATGATCAAGAGTGACAATCTTCCCTTGATGGGGAAAATGAATCACATGAAACAAAGAGGAGGCTACGACATGCATGGCATGAGTCCAACTTCGACCAAGTAGAAGGCTATAATTGAGATTAGCGTTAACAATCTCTACTTCAACTTGCACTGTCTTGCCTTCCAGGGTGATGGCAAGGTTAGGTAAGACATCGAAGGGTCACGAATTGCACCCATCAAAAGCTTCCAAAGTGTTCGGAGATTGGTTCAGTGCAGGGGAACCAATAGCCTTCCAGCATGCACTTGACATGATGCAGGTGGAAGCACCTTCATCTATGACAGTATGGTGGATGGTCTTCTCGTTAATGATTACTTGAATAAGAAAGGCAATCTGATGAGGGATCCGTGGAACATCGTTCTCCAGATCGAAACATATCAAATTAGAATCGGTGGTATCGATGCCCCGATAGCTAACAGCAAATATTTCTGCTGCGATGGGCAGCTTTGGAGTACCTCCAAAGCCGACATGGCTGACGGCGCCTGAGCCAAATCTTCAACAATATTGTAGTGTTGAGCGGCTCGGGCGTTGGGATTATACGAGGATTTCCGCAGCACACCTCGAGAGGGTGACCGCGTAGCGAAATTAGGGTTAGGGCGCTCGGTTTGCAGAGGGCTAGAACTCAGGGTAGAAGAAGAAGGTGCAACTTCTTTTTATTTCCCAGCCACCGGAGCTGGAGTTTAATAATCTTTCGATCCGGTAGCCACATTAATGGGCATGCTCACCATGAACAATTAGGATCCAGAGGAAGCAGATTGGGGTTGGTCTACCATCTGAGTCTGCTGAGACGGAAATGGCTCTTTAAGGACAGTAGGGGTCCCTTTGAGCAGGTGACTAACTTCAGATTGTCATGGAAAATCCTTAGTGTAGTGATCCTCCTCACAAATGAGGCAAGGATACTTAGGTTTCCGTTGCGAAGATTCACCATCAAACAATTTGGGGGGACCCTGTTTCGGGGCATCAACATTAACTTTGCCTTTGCCTTTCTTTTTTCCTTTCAAGGATTTGTTCATTGTGGTAGACTGGACAACGTGGACCTCTGAGGTTTTACCAGGGCCTGGTAGACTTTGAGATGAGCTATTAGGAGCAGCATTCGAGACCGACTTCTGTTTGGAAGAGGTTTTATCAGGGGTCTGGGATACTGAACCAATAACTCCATCAACAAGAGGAACAACTGGTGACTTTGATGCTGCGAGATCGGATGATGGACGTGGAGCATTGGGTAATAACTCATATAAGGTGCCAGACTAAGAGTACACCAAATCCAAGTACTGTGCATGGCCAATGGCTTGCTCCTCAGTGATGCATCCACCCATAGCTATATCGCGAGCAATTGGGGCTACGAATGATTTGGTAAACCATTTAGTGAGCAACTGATCAGCTATCTCAAACTTGATCAGGCGACATCTACATCTCCATTCATGGATATGATCAGAGATGTGCATCGCAGTGTCTTGCTTAAGCGATGTGAGCAAATAGGTGCCAGTTTCATAATGAACCGGCAGCTGAAAATGTGTGAGGAAAGCCATGGCCAACGAATTGAAGTCATGGAAAGTACTTTGAGGTAGCTCGATGTACCATTTCGCTGCGGCACCCGTGAGGGTCTGTTGGAAAAGACAAAGACGAATGGCATCGTCCACGTATGCATTCGACGAGCACTAGAGGTGATATGTCGTCACATGGGCCTGAGGATCTTCTTTAGCTTTTCCATTAAACTTTGGGCAATCACTTGGTACCTTGGACGACACCGGAGGCCAATATGGTGAATGAAGGATCGGATCTTTCGTAAGATGCGATACATCTGGCAACTCAAGTGTAGCCAAGAAAGGTAATTGAGTATTAAAAGGCATAGGTGGTCGATAAGCGGGCCCATAAGGAGGAGCCCATCCATGCTGGTAAGGATTTTGGCCCCACAGTGGGGGATTTTGGCCATATGGCATCTGAGGCTACCCCCATTGCAGATTACCCTTACCAAAGGGAGGATTTGGACCTTGAATACCTTGAAACTATCCAGGCACAGGTTGCTAATAGGCAACGTATGGGTTAAAAGGTTGTTGAGCCTATTGACCTTGGACATATGGATATGGGACCTGTTGTCCTGGAATATAGGGCTGTTGGGCATGTTGTCCCTAAATAAGAGGGTTCTGGACCTGCAATCCTTGGGCATAAGGTTGATACGCTTGTTGCCCTTGGACATAGGGGTTTTGTACCAAGTGCCCTTGGTCGGCACGATTCTGAACCTGTTGACCTAGGACAAGAGGGTTTTGCGCCTTCTGCTGCAGGACTTGACCTTGACCCTGTCCCTGTAAGGGTTGACCTTGTTGATATGTATATAAGGGTTGTTGTTGTCCTGGTTGGTTTTGCTTTTGCAATGGCTGACCTTGTGATTACAAAATTTGTCCCTAGGGCTGCAGAGGTTGGCCCTGCAAGGGTATGGGTTGAGAGGTATGCAAAGCATATTGCATCTACTGCTGCACGGTCTGCTGCAACTGTTGAAATGACTGACCTTGCGGTTTTTGCAGGTGACCTTGCTGTGGGATAATCTGCCCTTGCTGTTGCGCGGAAAGCCCTTGCTGCAACAAAGGTTTCCCTTGCGGTAACAAAGGTTTCCCTGGTTGTTGCAAAGGTTGGGGCCTGGTTGTTGCAAGGGTACTTGAATAGTGCCTGGGAAATTACCGAACTGAATCTGGCCATAGCCAGGTTGGATGTACTGCCCAAATTGGAGGGTGAGGTTGATTAACCAATCCTTGAGAACCACATGGAACATAAGGATTTTGGTATTGGACCTGAGCCCCATAGGACTGCTGATACTGAACATTGCTCGATCCAGACGAACCACCAGGATTCTAAACCTGTTGGTATTGGACATTTCTTGATCCAGTAGGGTCATCAGGGTTATAAATAATACCAGAAGAGGGTTGGTTTATACCATGAATGTGAGCTTATGAGCCACTCACATTAGTGGCACCTGACACTATAGAGACATTCAGGTTCTGCTCCCAGGCAATGGCACAATTTGGCCACTGACTAATGGGACAAAAGAACTGATGGAAACAATCTTTGAAATAGTCGGTTGTGACTAACGTGTAACTGGGATTGATGATACAAGAGTATTCGAGATGGTTGGTTGCACCGAGACTGAAGTAACAGTTGGTTGGGAGGTCGTGTTCATGACAAACGGACCTGACGCCTAATGCCCAAACAGGATTATGGTAGAGTGATGAGGCACTAGGTGTGCCTGAAACTAAGTGCCCTAAAGACACATAGTTAGGTCACAAGATGGTGGGAATTGTTGAGACTGCAACAAGATGATGGAGCTTAGTGAAAAGAGTCGCCTTCACTAAGTGGGCCCGCAGGCAAATTATGGCGCAAGTTCTATTTTTGGATCCCAGCAGGGATGATCACAGCAGGAGTGACCACAGCAGGAGTGACCATAGTAGGAGTGACCACAGCAGGAGTGATCACAACAGGAGTGATCAAAGTCTATTTTTAGACTGGCTGTCCAAAATAGAAAAGTCTAATATTATTATCTCATAATAATATTTGGACTATAAACTTGATCTTATTCTCTTGGAGCACTTCAGTTTGAGCTACAGATGTGGCCCATGCAGTTGTCAGAAGGAAGTACGTTTTTCTTATGAGTCAGTTGAGTTGTTGCATGCATGACTTCAGTTAGAACTCAATCAGTTGAGTTTGGTGGAGTTGATTGTGGAGTTGATGGAGTTGTGTTCAATTTGACTTGGTTAAACTAGTTGTAGTTAGTCTAACTGCAAATAGACTAATGATGAGTTGTTAAACTAATTATTAACTCATAATACAACTATAGAATACATCAGTTAACTCAGTTGCATGTCAGTGCATGTTCAGTTCAACAGGGACATGTGTTAGAGAATCAGATTGCTATCAGTTGTGACTATAGTTGTGCATGAGGATTTGCACAATCAAGGGATTGAGTATGCCAATGAGTTTGCTCATGTATTTGCCCAGTATTATAGCCTCTGCTCATGTCTAACACAGTGTGAGTGATTCTTTGGAGGTGAAATACGAGTTTGGTAAACCATTCATTCTTGAGCAGGTATTGAGCAGTGGAGGCAGGCAAGCAGTGGAATAGATTTGGAGATCAGATCTTAGCTGTATTGTGTGTAACAGGTGGAGCTGGTACTGGATTGCTTGTGATAAGCATTGTACTTTGTAATGTTACATGGTCTCAATCATTAATATACAGATAGTTTGGGTTTTTAGTGAGATGCTTTCCCTGGGTTACATACTGTGTTAATGTGTGAATGCTCTTGATGTTTTATTGTTATTGATGCTGCTATATTGATGATCAACGTAGAGGAGCTTATGTATTGTGTATGTATTCCGCAATGGTACATGATCAAGATAATCTCTGTTGAATATGTGTTAAATTATTCAAAATTTCTACATGGTATCAAAGCTGTTGATCATCAAATCTACTATTCAGGAAGGGTTTACATTCTATTTCTTCATGCTGAGTCTGTAATCGGGCCAGGTAGCCTCTGGATTCATCCTTCCTTTGGAAGGTGAGATATCCGGTGAATGCCCATACAGTCAATCTTTGTACGAGAAATATTGTGTTCTCATGAATCTTAGATCTGAGGTGGTTGAGTTGGTTGCTGGTGGAATTCGAATTTGCAGCAGTGTTTTCTTGGTGGCAACACAGCAATGTCTTTCAACGGATTGCGATTGGAGTATGCTCTTGAGGGCAGCTCAAACTATATTGCATGGAAGGATAGGATGGAGGCAGTATTGGATGATAACGGACTGAAGGAGTTCATAGATACGGATATCCCAAAGCCTACTGATGCTACTCAAGCTGATGCTTGGCAAAAGAAGACCGCAAAATGTCGAAGGATTCTGTTGGAGGGCATGAAGGATCACATTGTGTCCAGCCTCCATGGAAACGCTACTCCATATTTGATGTGGAAATCATTAACATAATTATTCCAAAGCAAGAGCGGTCAGAGGAAGCTGGCGTTCAAAGATAAACTCAGAAACATCAAATGCGAGAAGGGTGACAGTATGCGCAAGTATCTCACGAAGTTCACTCAGTGTCGAGATGAGCTCAGAAGTGTGGGGGTTACTGTCGATGATGAGGACTTGGTGAGCTTGGCTCTCCTTGGTCTTACGAAGAGTTGGCATTCCTATCAGGACTTTGTCAATGGTCGGGAGAAATTGCCAGGATGGGAAAGACTATGGTCAAATCTTGTGCAGGAGGAGATCAGGCGGAGTACCAGGGAAGGATCTTCATCAAAGGGAGCTGATGAAGAGAATTGCGCTTTGGCTGCCAAAGCAAAGAAAGGGAAGAGCAAGAAAGCTTCTCAGTCTGGTGCGAAAGGCAAGAAGCAGGATATGTCCAAGGTAAAGTGTTTTCACTGTCACCAGCATGGACACTATGCCACTAATTGTCCGCAGAAGAAGAAGAACAAGCAGGCTGCTGGATCTTCAGCAGGAGAGGCTCTAGCCTCACAGTTTGAGCTTGATTTTTCATTGATCGCATGCTTGGTTTCAAGTGTGATGGGATCGGTGTGGTTCTTGGACAGTGGTGCGTCTTTTCACATGACGGGAGATAGAGATTTGTTCTCTGATATGGAGGACAAAGATCTTGGAGTGCACATCGAGATGGGCGATGATGGTAGATACAATGTGACCAGTATCATTACCATTTCCTTTGAGAGGGAGTCTGGTAAACCATTCGTATTGAAGGAAGTCATGCATGTTCCAGGATTGAAGAAGAATCTTATCTCAGTGGCAATGTTAGAAGACAAGGGGTATGATCTTGTTTTCAGCGAGGGAAAGGCTTTTCTGCGCAGCAAGACAACTGGTGAGACCCGGAAGATAGGGGTTCGAGTAAGGAACCTTTATCAGTTGCATGTAGATGGATGCGCAACAATGGCAGGCAAGGCAAAAGGATTGGTGAGCCGGGATGATGGCGAGTTGTGGCATAGGAGATTGGGTCACCTTCACCATGGAGCCTTGAAGATATTGCAGCAGATCACTACAGGGCTTCCTAAAGGCACACTTGCATAGTCAAATTAGTGTAAGGGGTGTACTTTGGGGAAGTTTGTGAAAGCCACCTTTCACAAGAAGGATAGTCGCGCCACGATGATCCTTGAGAGAATTCACACTGACGTGTGTGGTCCTTTCTCAGTTGCTTCGACAGCAAAACACAGGTATTATGTGATTTTTGTTGATGATTTCTCTCGTAAGTGCTGGATCTTCTTCATGCAGAAGAAGAGCGAGACATATTCAAAGTTCGGTGAATTCAAAGCGTTGGTCGAGAAGGAGTCGGGAAAGAAGGTGAAGGCTCTTAGGAGCGATAATGGTGGTGAATACATCTCGAACGAGTTCAAGGATTTCTGCAAGGCAGAAGGGATTCGTAGAGAGCTCATAGCTCCCCATAACCCACAACAGAACGGGGTAGCTGAGCAGAAGAACAGAATGATTGTGGGTGCTGCACGGGCAATGTTGCATGATCAGGGCCTACCCCTTCACTTGTGGGCGGAAGCATGCAATACAGTAGTTTATGTGCAGAACCGTTGTCCTCATAGGATACTTGGCATGAGTACACCCGAGGAGGCTTATTCTGGTAAGAAGCCTGATCTTTCTCATTTGAGGATTTTTGGTGCTAACGTTTACATGCATGTGACGAAGGATGCCAGGAAGAAGTTGGAGCCGACCGCAGAGGTTGGGATATTTGTGGGGTACACTGATACGCCCCACAACTATCATGTGTATTTGCCAGACAGTGGTAAAACTGTCGTGCGACGGGATATAAAATTTCAGGAGGAGAAAGCCATGAAGTGTTCGCTTGAGAGGGAGCTACACTTGCATGCAGATGAGGAGCTATTAGTTCCTAAGGATGAGCTTCAGGACATGGATCAGCCACAGGACGAGGTTCATGGAGTGGAAGAGACCACTCATGCAATGCCAACCATCAGAGGGCGAAAGCTCTTGACAGAACCTGAGCGACTGGCTCGAGATGCAGAGAAATTTGTAGGACCACCTACAGCCCAACGCAGGCAGAGATAGTCACCTGATCGGTACACTGGATACATGGCTCTTATGAGCAAGTGTGTTGTGACTGAGCCATCCTCTTTTGAGCAAGCTGTGGAGGATCCCGCATGGGTAGACGCCATGGTGGAAGAGTATGATTCTATTGTCAGAAACAGTGCATGGGAGATTGTTCCTAGACCGGAAGGGAAATCAGTGGTGGGTTCGAGATGGATCTACAAAGTTAAGCAGGCAGCTGACGAGAGTGTAGAGAAGTACAAGGCAAGATTTGTTGCCTGAGGCTTTTCACAGATAGAGGGGATCAATTATGAGGAGACCTTTGCACCTGTCGCAAGGTATTCTTCCATACAGACGATTCTTGCTCTCTCAGCACAGATGGGATGGCACATTCATCAGATGGATGTGAAGACTGCGTTCCTCAACGGAGTCATTGAGGAGGAGGTGTACATTAAGCAGCCCGAAGGCTTTGAGGTCTTCAACAGCGAGTCGCATGTGTGCAGGCTGAAGAGAGCGCTGTATGGGTTGAAGCAAGCACCACGTGCTTGGTACACACGGATAGACAACTATTTCACAGGACTTGGATTCTCCAAGAGCGAGGTGGATCCTAACCTATACCAGATTGTGGTGGAGGGTAAGTTGCTTATCATTGTATTGTATGTTGATGATTTGATTCTAACGTGTGATGAGCTGTTGATACTGTCATGCAAGAAGGATCTTGCTACAGATTTTGAGATGAAGGACTTGGGCCTCCTTCACTATTTCCTAGGATTGGAAATATGGCAGCGCAGTGGTGGACTGTTTGTTTCTCAGGGCAAGTATGCTCAGGAGATACTGGAGAAGTTCAACATGCATGGCTGCAAGCCTGTTGATACTCCTCTTCGTGGAGGTTGGAGGAAGGAGGATGTCAGTTTAGGAGAAGAAGTGGATGCCACTGTTTATTGACAGTTGGTGGGGTCATTGATGTATTTGGTCAATACACGACCCAATATATGCTATGCAGTTAACTAGCTTTCACAAGCTATGGTTAGCCTACCAGAATCTTCTGGAAGGCGGGCAAGAATGTATTGCGCTACTTGAGAGGCACATCGGGATATGGATATTGGTACAGACAGGAGGATGCAGATTGGGCAGGGAGCTCAACGGACGACATCAGGTACTATCATATCAGAGATTGTGTGCAGCGGAGGATCATGTTGCGTTCATACATTCCAACGGAGGATCAGGATGCTGATATTCTGACGAAGGCTCTCACCAGGAGCAAATTCGAGTACCACCGAGGCAGGATAGGGGTTGCTGATAATCCATATCTTGTCGAGAGGGAGTGTTGAGATTGAAACAAGATGATGGAGCTTAGTGAAAAGAGTCGCCTTCACTAAGTGGACCCGCAGGCAAATTATAGCGCAAGTTCTATTTTTGGATCCCAGCAGGGATGATCACAGCAGGAGTGACCACAACAGGGATGATCACAGCAGGAGTGACCACAGCAGGAGTGATCACAGCAGGAGTGATCACAGCAGGAGTGATCAAAGTCTATTTTTAGACCGGCTGTCCAAAATAGAAAAGTCAAATATTATTGTCTCATAATAATATTTGGACTATAAACTTGATCTTATTCTCTTGGAGCACTTCAGTTTGAGCTACAGATGTGGCCCATGCAGCTGTCAGAAGGAATTACGCTTTTCTTATGAGTCAGTTGAGTTGTTGCATGCATGACTTCAGTTAGAACTCAATCAGTTGAGTTTGGTGGAGTTGATTGTGGAGTTGATGGAGTTGTGTTCAGTTTGACTTGGTTAAACTAGTTGTAGTTAGTCTAACTGCAAATAGACTAATGATGAGTTGTTAAACTAATTATTAACTCATAATACAACTATATAATACATCAGTTAACTCAGTTGCATGTCAGTGCATGTTCAGTTCAACAGGGACATGTGTTAGAGAATCAGATTGCTATCAGTTATGACTATAGTTGTGCATGAGGATTTGCACAATCAAGGGATTGAGTATGCCAATGAGTTTGATCATGTATTTGCCCAGTATTATAGCCTCTGCTCACGTCTAACACAGTGTGAGTGATTCTTTGGAGGTGAAATATGAGTTTGGTAAACCATTCTCATTCATTCTTGAGCAGGTATTGAGCAGTGGAGGCAGGCAAGCAGTGGAATAGATTTGGAGATCAGATCTTAGCTGTATTGTGTGTAATAGGTGGAGCTGGTACTAGATTGCTTGTGATAAGCATTGTACTTTATAATGTTACATGGTCTCAATCATTAATATACAGATAGTTGGGGTTTTTAGCGAGATGCTTTCCCCAGGTTACATATTGTGTTAATGTGTGAATGATCTTGATGTTTTATTGTTATTGATGTCGCTATATTGATGATCAACGTAGAGGAGATTATGTATTGTGTATGTATTCCGCAATAGTACATGATCAAGATAATCTATGTTGAATATGTGTTAAATTATTCAAAATTTCTACAGGAATACCTTCTGAATAAGGGAAACCCTAGGGGGGAAACTGCAACTATAGTTCTTCCCCCTCAACAGTGTGTGGAGTAGAAACTTTGGACTCATCTGGAGAAGTGACTGGAGCAACGCCTTCGGGTTCCATGTCTGAAAATAAACGACGGCGAATGGCTAAATGTGTACTGAGGGATAGTTCCAAAGAAACACCCAGTTGGTTGTACAGACTGTAAGGACGCTACGGTGATATCTCAACAACGTCAAACAGAGGGTTCGGAGGATAGATAACCAGTCCAAGCTGACTGTCAGTGGTCAGCGAGTTCTCTGGAGTTCGAACGAGATTATCTGGAGATTCCAGGCCAAGATCAGCAGATGACCCTGAATCAAAAGTAGGCGAAGGACGAGATGACAATGGTTGAACACTCAAAACAATTGTGAGTTCAACATTTTGGTCCTCAAGTGACTCTGATAACTCAGGAAACGGATCCTCAGACAATCTTTCAGATGGAGGAGAGGAAGAGGAATTGGGTGAACCAGATGGTTCAGCCACGATGACCTTGTCTTAGTCGACAGAACAAATAACTTCAAGGCTTTAAAATGTCCTTTTAAGGGAACTCACGATTTGGTCAGAAAGAATAACAGGATGTTTTGGATCATGGGCAATCAATTATTAAGATGCATAAAATACTGATGTTCTTTCATTTTTAAGAGTCAAGAAAGAAACAAAGATGATTCTATCACTTTCGATTGGAAATGAGCTCGAAAGGGCAAGTGCTCAAATGATCTTTTAAGTTTAATGAGTCAGAAATATCAAATTACTACTATGGATGATCTAGGTAAACAGGATTACCAGGCAGCCGTGAATTGTAGAATACCTCCTCGCGAACCAAGAAGTACGAGCAGACAATCTCCCCGAATGTTGTGTTCGTTGTATCACGTTCGCAAAGCGGCCGACTCGGCTTCCTAAGGATAAAAGGATTGCAGCCTAGTGGGGTCTCCCATTATATACTCGATGGTACGGGAAGCACAAATCCATGCTAACGTTGTCTAATGCCGAAGCTAACGATAGCTACTAGGTTTACAGACGCCAGAACACGTCTCTAGCCTAGACCTTCTAGATATGATCGTTAATGTCAAATTCACCTTAGGTTAATTAAATTCATTTTAGAGTTGATCTTGAGTTAAGTTTCAGTTTTCAGGTCTTAGCGATGCTACTCAAAAAACCTAAAATGCAACTAAATGGCACAAGACCCTTTCAATTTGATGAAATGCCTACACTAGAGAGGGTAGAAATTACTCAATCAAATGCAAACAATCAAGCAACTGAAAATGAAATGATCTTTCACTACTTCACTTTTTCAAAAAATAAACTAATGAAAAATGCATTCCAATACCTAATTTCCCAACAAGCACTTATCTATCAGTCCTTTCAAAATGAAAAAATTTCTCTTCCTTTTTCAAATGCTGGTGCAATTCTAGTTTTTAAGAGATGTAAATCATAATGATGCAACAAGCTAGAATTTCACACTTTCTCATGAAACAACAAAACAAACTTTTCACATACAATCTTTCAATGAAAAAGTTTTTGAGCCTATGAGCTCTTCACGCAAATGAAAACATGAAAAGAGAAATTCATTCAGATCAATGAAACACCGATTTTACCAAACACAAGACCGACAATGTAATCTATGCTGGAAAAAGACATTCAAACTAGTAAACAAAACTTTTTCAAACTTGTGCAAAAAGAGGTCAAAGTTGTAAGAGGGACCAAAAACAAATGCAAGGACCAAACACACCCACAACCGGACTTGATGAGTCCACAAGCTGTCGAATGGGCGATTAGCTAGATGCCCTAGTGTCGTTGGCCACTCAATGACTCAATCAATCAAACAACAAGATGACAAGCTGATGCCAGGGTTACCCCTGCTTACACCCACAGTATGCATGTAAAATGCATAAGCACATTTGTACCAGGTATTTAACTCTCAAAGGAGTCAAATCTTCATTTAAATATGGTTAAGGTCCCCTTTAATAGTCTCATGCGGAACGATTTATAGACTAACCAAGTCTAATCACTAACCCACCTTTTCCTTTATATCAGAACTCAATCACCCTGCTTTAACCTTCCTTTACCTTTTTTTAACCTTTCATTATAATTCTTCCTATCGGCCTTTACAACCCTTCATAGCCTTTATGAAACCTTCGCTAACCCTTTAGCCGCACATATATAACCTTTTCCTCTTTAAACCTTGGTTACATATATTTTAACGCATAACCCTTCTATCAGCACTATTTTCTTAATAAGATATTTACAAAGGAAATATACTCACACCATACCTTTTCCGCCTTGGTACGGCCTTGGCACATTTACCGAGGTTTACCTTTTCGCTTATCGCAACCGCTATAGTATGCAAGTCACATTAACATGTGTTCCCCGTCTCCTCCGATATGCGATTAACCTTCGGAACTCAAATTATTAAAAGTCGCGCCTCAATAGCTTATCGGGTCCGCTCCATCACTCATCGCATTACTTCTCTGCTGATACAACTCCATTAACATTTGCGATGCGAATTAATCTCTGTCGTTAATCTATCGCCATTAGATCAACGACTGATGTCTTCTTCGATCAAGGACTGATGTCTTCTTCGATCAACACAACTTGTGTTATAACCTCCGTCGTTGATCTATCCTTAATAGATCTAACGATTCACCCACACTCGATAAAGTGGTTTCCCCTCTCCACTACTCTGCTATGTGTTGCGTTATGAATGGAATCGGAGCCACATGGAAGAATTCCGCTTACGGTCTTTCTTCCGCCCAAAATCCACTTTCCTGCCTTTGCAAACTGCTCTTCGTCGATTATCCTCCGCGCTCCTTCAGCATTCGATGACCATCGATCTATGAGATCGATGGTTCTCGTTCCTTGTCGCCTGCGCCGTTGATCTATAAGATCCAACGGTACTTATGCTTCGATGACTCGCTTCTTCCTTCGTCCTTTCCTTTATGGTTTTCGCTCTTTGTTCAGCGTTTCCTTTGTGGTTTAGGTTTCTTCAAAGGGTTTCATTCTTCCGCTTCCACTACTCAACTTCTCTGAGCTTAACTCCTCTGCGAATTCTCACTTCGCTACTTCTCTCCAGAGCTTCACTCTGTTTCTTCAATTGGATTCTAATACCCGTGATGATTCCTCTAAATCATTCTCTCCTCTGCCTATCTACAAAACTCTGGTTGCAACTCCTATTATAGAACCTACGAATTCACAACTTACGTGTAATTCAATCATTCGATATTCATTCACACACTTATACAATTATGGAATAAACCTTTATATATATAAATATGAACAATTGGTTACAATCGAGACTCTCTGTCTCTCACAGGCCTGATCTTCAATATCAGTGGCCTCCTCCTCTTCACTCTTCCCGTAGGCTTACATTTATACCAGAAAGGCTCTTTTTAACTAATTATGGTTCAAATCCTAAATCTACTGAACTAACTCCTAAATCCTCTATGTCCACTTCTAACTTCATTTAATTCCTAAGAACTCTCTCTAGTTCCTCAAATCATGAAACTACCTAGAGAGTTATAATTGACTTCAAAAACTCTCATCATTATTAACCACTCATGTTCTCCTTTATTCGAGAGCATTTACAAACAACCTCACACATCTAATTAATTCCTATTCTACCCACTCAAAAACCTAAGTATTACATTAATTCAACACTTAGTACACTAACTTCTCTAAAACACATGACCCCCCATGTCTACTAAAGTACAATGATTTTCCTTGGGTTGAATGCTCCTGCATCAGACTCCCAAAGTAGAAAATATTCATGATCTCCTGATCATGTGTTTTCATGTGTTGATAGAAACCTCCAGGGTCCCAAACTTTAGTTTGTAACTGTCTGAAAGCTCTACACGTTTGTTGCTGCTGTATGTCTGCTATTTTTTGTTTCATCTTCCTCTCCTTGTCAATCAGGATCAAGTTCTGATTGATCATGTTTCCTGCTGCTATCATTTTCCTCCCTATGGCTTGTTTCATCATTAGCTGCCATAATTCTTCAATTTATTTTTCCAGCACATCTTTGGTCTGGTCCATATTTTGCCATTCATTGTTACCCCTTTCTCTCTGCTTCAAGTTGTTGCTACTATCCACTAACTCTTCAAATTGTTGTTGGTTATTTTCACTTTGTAGTTGCTGGTTTCTTTTTCTTCTACTTTTGCTCTTGCTCCAACTTTTTCTGCTCTAGATATTGCTGTAGTTACTACTATAGGTACCACTGTAGACATTGCTTCCACCCAAACTTCCTGAATATCTTTAAGGATATCTCCCTCTGCAACATCTAATTTCTACATTGAATTCCGACTTTCCAGCATTCTCTCCAGCAATTGAGCATCTCTGTTCCATGGATTAAATTCTTCCACAGAATCCTCTTCTTTCATCTTTATTTGGTTGCTCATTTGTGCCAAATTTCCTCCAACATCTGCAACTAAACCTGCATTCACAAAACATTTGTTAAAATAAAAAACATAAGGCTTCAGTGCCTTACTTTCCTTTGGCAACAATTCAATTTGCTGCTCTGTTTCTTTCTCCTTTGTCAACACATCAGTATGCTGTTTTGAACTCTCAAAAGAATTCATGAGACTGTCAACTAGTCTCTTCTCCACATCATCTGCTCTAATGATGTTTTCCTGTCCTTGTTCATTGTAGTGAACTCCTTCTTTTGCAGTGTCAATTTGTTGAACTTTCATTACCATCTTCCTTTTCTTATGATTGCCATTCATGACAAATTTTTTGTCTTCCTTTTTCAACAATCTATCTTGAACATCTATCCTCTGTTTTTCCAACTCCCTTCTTTGAAATTCTAATTTTCTATATAACTCAATAATTTCAATTGGAGTAGAATTTGGAAATTTCACACAATTTTCCATACCTTCCTTTGTTATTGATAAATCATCAGATGTCCTTTTTCCCAAGGTTAAATCCTTTGCATAGGTTTCTTCCTTCTTAACATCTTTCAGTAGATGTCCTTCTCTTTTTCTGACTATCTCAACAACTTCCATGGCTATTTCCACTGTGCCTATCATCATGGCGAACTGATGATCCTTTACTATGTTTTTAGCTAACATAGTCTCTTCTTCAAGTTTGCCTTTAATCTCTTGTTGTTTACCTTCTCCAAGAGCTACCCTTGTCTCACCATCTGCATTAATATTCTCCTGCATTTGCTCTTCATCAAAATCATTAATCAAACTCTTTCGATTACCTTTCTGGAGACAATATTCCCTCATTCTTCATGAGAATAAGGTCCTGGTTCCTCATCTCTATGACAGCTTCTATAAACTCATCCATAGACTTTTTCTTCTGTATGCAGTCAAATTCTTTTTCTTCTAAGAAGTTTTCTTTGTCAACTTTTACTTCTAGATATTCATCTACTCTGAAGATATCTTCAAAAGGTTTCTTTTCTCCTATAATACCTGCCATCATACACAAACGATCAGTTTTAAAAACATAAGACCTTGTGGTCTCACTTGATGCTTCAGTTGTCTTATCTCCTTATTGTTCCAAGTTCTCTTTATGACTAAGAAATTCTTCGATGGTCTCCTCTTCAATCTCCTCAAGCCCTTCACTTGGTTGCTTGATATTTTTCCCCAACTGTATATGACACCTATCTATCTCATCTTCTTCTAGAATAGAATTTAGCTTCTGCTTGTCTTCTTCCTCGTTTATGACAATATCAGCAAATTCTCCTTCATATGTTGCACTTGCAAACATACACAAATTGTCAGATTTAAAACCATGTGACCCTTTGGCCTTACTTGAAGTTTCAGTCTTCAAGTCTTCATCTTCAGTTAGCATCTCCTCATGATGTTTTGAGCTATCCCAATAGTCCATGAGATCTTCACTTGATCTCCATTTTTTAGCTTCACTGTAGTCTTCACTTTCTCTCAGAATTTCTCCCTGTTCTGGTTCACAAATGGACTTTTCCATTTCCAACTCAACTTCCTTGAGTTTTTCCCTCAGCCAGTTTACTTGCTTTTGTTGTAGCCTTCTCTGCATCTTATGCCACTTCACTGGATTTTTCCTCAAGACCCAACCTAGTCTCTAGTTTTCCTCAAGTATTCTCCTTAATGCATCGAGTTATACTTTTAAAGCTGTAATCTCTTTTTCAATTTCCTCTTGACTCATCCTCTTTCCATTTGCCTTGGCATCCTCTTTCTTCATCTTTCTTCTGTTGTGGTCTTCCTTAGAACCTCTACTATGACTATCACTAGCCATCTTCTTCTCTTCTCTCTTCATGAGCTCCTCACTCACTCACTATGAGCTGCATTAAAGCCTCTGCAACAACAAGTCCTCCTTGTTGCAACTTACCTCACCAAGCTTTCCTATATACTTGGTCTTTTGGCAAGCCCTTGGTTCTCTATCTTTGGAACCTCCTTTGAGCACTTCTCTCTGCTCCTTCTAGGCTTCAACTCATCTGAACTTCTCAAGAATGAAACTGTCCTCTTGTATTTCAATCACAATGAAATACTTGGTTCTGACCACCTCTTCTTTCACTTAGAAAGTCTTAATAGCTTCCTTCATTACCTTGGTAATTCTGCCCACATCCTTTGTGGAATTACTTTGTGAGCTGCAACAATACCTCTGCAGTAACAAGTCTCCTTCTTGCTACATATGCCTCACTAAGCTTCTCTCCTTTGAGCTCAATCTTTTAGCATCTCTCTGGTTCTTTCCTTTGGAACCAATTGAGCACTCCTTGCTCTAGATTGCTGCAACCTTCACACCTTCTTATGCTGTCACCTGCATATCAATGTATAAACACACATTCTCAAATCAAAACAGAACATATCACCTCACCTTCAAGATTTCAACATGATCTTGTTTCACCATTCCACCTGTACCTTGAATGGATTGTCCTCTGTTTCTTGCATCTGCAAGTTCTGCTACACATCACCTCTGTGTGCCTACTTTCTGTCAAATTAGAATCTGATCCTTCCTTGCCTGCATAAACATCTTTGACACATAACTTTGTTCTCAATTCTTTCACATAGAAATTCTTTGTTCTGTTTTAACACCAATTGTTTCAATTACAAACCTGGCTCCGATACTAAATGATGCCAGGGTTACCCCTGCTTACACCCACAATATGCATGTAAAATGCATAAGCACATTTGTACCAGGTATTTAAATCTCAAAGGAGTCAAATTTTCATTTAAATATGGTTAAGGTCCCCTTTAATAGTCTCATGCGGAACAATTTATAGATTAACCAAGTCTAATCATTAACCCACCTTTTCCTTTATATCGGAACTCAATCACCCCGCTTTAACCTTCCTTTACCTTTTTTAACCTTTCATTATAATTCTTCCTATCGTGACTTTTAAAACCCTTCATAACCTTTATAAAACCTTCACTAACCCTTTAGCCACACATATATAACCTTTCCTATTTAAACCTTGGTTACATATATTTCAACGCATAACCCTTTTATCGACACTATTTCCTTAATAAACCATTTACAAAGGAAATATACGCACACCATACCTTTTCCGCCTTGGTATGGCCTTGGCACATTTACCAAGGTTTACCTTTTCGCTTATCGCAATCGCTATAGTCCGCGGGTCACATTAACATGTGTTCCCCATCTCCTCCGATATGCGATTAACCTCCAGAACTCAAATTATTAAAAGCCACGCCTCAATACTTTATCGGGTCCGCTCCATCAGTCATCACATTACTTCTCTGCCGATACAACTCCATTAACATTTGCGATGCGAATTAATCTCTGTCGTTAATCTATCGCCATTAGATCAACGAATGATGTCTTCTTCGATCAACAGAACTTGCGTTATAACCTCCGTCGTTGATCTATCCTTAATAGATCCAACGGTTCACCCCAATTTTGGGTAGATAACAAGCATGGGGTTTAATTTCCCGATAAAGTAGTTTCCCCTCTCCACTACTCTGCTACGTGTCATGTTATGAATGGTATCGAAGCCAAACGGAAGAATTCCGCTTACGGTCTTTCTTCCGCCCGAAACCCACTTTCCTGCCTTTGTAAACTGCTCTTCACCGATTATCCTCCATGCTCCTTCAGCATTCGATGACCGTCGATCTATGAGATCGATGGTTCTCGTTCCTTGTCGCCTGCGCCGTTGATCTATAAGATCCATCGATACTTATGCTTCGATGACTCGCTTCTTCCTTCGTCCTTTCCTTTATGGTTTTCGCTGTTTCTTCAACGTTTCCTTTGTGGTTCAAGTTTCTTCAAAGGTTTCATTCTTCCGCTTCCACTGCTCAACTTCTCTAAGCTTAACTCCTCTGCGAATTCTCACTTCACTACTTCTCTCCAGAGTTTCACTTTGTTTCTTCAATTGGATTCTAAGACCGTGATGGTTCCTCTGAATCATTCTCTCCTCTGCCTATCTACATAACTCTGCCTGCAACCCTTATTACAGAACCTACGAATTCACAACTTACGTGTAATTCAATCATTCGATATTAATTCACACACTTACACAATTATGGAATAAACCTCTATATATAAATATGAACAATTGGTTACAATCGAGACTCTCTGTCTCTCACAGGCCCGATCTTCAATATCAGTGGCCTCCTCCTCTTCACTCTGCCCGTAGGCTTTCATTTATACCAGAAAGGCTCTTTTTAACTAATTCTGGTTCCAATCCTAAATCTATTGAACTGACTCCTAAATCCTCTATGTCCACTTCTAACTTCATTTATTTCCTAAGAACTCTCTCTAGTTCCTCGAATCATGAAACTACCTAGAGAGTTATAATTGACTTCAAACGCTCTCATTATTATTAACCACTCATGTTCTCCTTTATTCGAGAGCATTTATAAACAACCTCACACATCTAATTAATTCCTATTCTACCCACTCAAAAGCCTAATATTACATTAATTCAACACTTAGTACACTAACTTCTGTAAAACACATGACCCCCTATGTCTAATAAAGTACAATGATTTTCCTTGGGTTGAATGCTCCTGCATCACAAGCCAACAAGCAAGCAAAACCAAATGAAAAGTAGCTTCCTAATCAGGGAGAAAATAGTAAAAATGGCTCACGAGGTCAAAAACGCAATAGCAGAACACACTGGCCAAGATTGGTGTCCAACCCTAATATTCACTTACAGGGATCGACACAACTGCCTAACTGACAACAAGCGCCAGAGGCTAGTCGGTGCGACTGTTCCTCCACAATTCATGAGGGTTGGCGCGACTGTTAGCTGATTAAATGCGCTATCCGGGGGAATTAAGGAAAAAAAATCAAAACAGGGACCATATCTGCTACTATGAATTTTAGACTTAGGCTAGTAAGCAGGAGAACAGGAACATAACCAAAGGGAAAACATGAAACTAGAAAAGTTCTCACGAAATCATGAAATCCAAAACAAACAAAAGATGGGATATCCCTAGCGGAGTTGCCAATTTGTGGTGAAGTAAAATTATAAGTGCGGACACGAACGAATTCCTCTAGCCCGATAATGGGTCTAGCCACAACAGATACATTCTATGGAAGATTTCCTTAGGTTAGAATCTGTTAGGTCCCTATAATACTAGTGATGCCCCCATTAATATTGTAGTTATATCCCTTATTAATATTTTTGTGCCCCTATTGTCCCCATATTGCTATTACTGTGCCCCATAGAATCTCTCTATTGTTATTTTTGTGCCTTTATATTATTATTGTTAGGTCGGCTTGGTTATATTGTGACCCCTTAGACTCCTATATATACAAAGGAGGTTTTCTCATTTGAATCATCGAAGAATTATTCATTTATATAATGTAAAGGAGGTTGCCCCCTCAAAGAGGCTGAATTCTAAGGCGTTCAACTATCTTTTCTATCTTTTTGTGAGCTGGTTTCATAACATTTGGTATCGGAGCTTTGGATTCTAAGGTTTCGCTGCTACAAATAGGTCATTGTGGCATTTTCACTATAACACTTATTTTTTTTTTTTGCAATGTTTCAGAAGCTTAAAAAAAAACCCATTTGAGATGAAATTGCTCTGAACCTTGGGTCCGAATTTCAGAGCTTTTCGCGCTATATTTGCGGAGATATGATCTGAGGAAGTTGGTCTTTTTGCAGACTCCTGAATTACATTCCAAACGGGTGACCTGAGGAAAATCGTCATAACTTTCTCTCTGAGCATCGGATTGAAATTTTGTAAGATGGTACGGAAAGATGACGGATTGTAGTTTCTTGTATATATTTTTCAGAGCCAAAGGTCGAAACAGTGACACGTGGCACTTCATACAATTTCGCTCTTCTGGAAAGGTCTATAATCAGGTCATATTGGGAGATTGTGCATAACTCTTCCTTGGAGAATCCAATTTGCATCAGATTGGTGGCATTGGAAAGAGGACGCAGAGGGCTACTACAGGTTGCAATTTCAGGACTGGATGATCCAAAATTACAGAGATACATCAGATTCAATATCAAGGTTCTACAAAGTGAAAAAAGGTGTGTAGTTTTTTTTTAATTTTTGCATAAGCTTGGTTTGAAAAATTAGTTTGAAGGAATTCAAAGGGCATTATAAAGCATTATTATCGGTAATTGATGCCCTGAGGAAAGAAAATGCAAACACCTAGTAAGCAACCTGAAAGCTCTAGCATGACTCATGAAGAAGAGGAAGAAATGCAACATGATATATCAAAATTACGAGACTAAGTGCAACAAGTGTCCCTTGCACAAAAATGTGTAGAAGCTAAGATGGATGGTTTAAAGAAAGGTGTGGAAGCTAAGATGAATGGCATGGATGCTAAAATGGATGGCATGGATGATTAGATGGAAGAATTGAAAATAAAATTGAATAAGTTGCTACAAGAAATGGTCACTAATGGTGAAAGGGTAGTAAAGGAAACTCATGATGAGAACAAAAGAAATGTTAATCATGATTCCATAGAATCTAATGTTGGATCGAAGACCCACCATATTCCAAAAATCGATATGAGGAAGTTTGATGGCAATGATCCCGCAGCATGGATATTACAGATGGAGCAATTTTTCGATCTCAATAATGTGCAAAACACAAAAAAGGTACGTATTGCAACTTTATATTTGGAACCAAATCAATTTGTATGGTATCAATGGCTTTGCTCTCGTAAACAAATTATCACTTGAGCAATTTTTACAGAAGAATTGACAGCACATTATGAGGATACAAAAAGCAACAATTTTTAGCCAATTGTTAAGTCTAAAACAAAAGGGTTCAATAATGGAGCACATTGAGGAGTTCCAAAAATTGAACATAAGGGTAAAAAATATTCCAAAGGAGCATAGGATTGATGTGTTCATAGGGACTATAAACGATAATATCCAACATGATGTTCGTCTTTGGGAACTTGATTCATTAGAGAAGGCATTCAGGTTAGCAAGAAAAATGGAAAGCAAAATTATGGCAACCAGGAAGCATACCACTCACAACTATAAAGATGGAAGTGTTGTTGCCCCTAGCCTTCCACAACCTATAAGGTTGACACCACAACAATTGGAAGAAAAAAGAGCAAAAGGGCTTTGTTACAGTTGTGATAGCAAATACACTAAAGGTCATAAGTGTGCTGAGAAGAAATTATTCTACATAGATTGTGAAGAGGAAGAAGAAAAGGAGCAAGAAAGGTCAAAAGAAGAGGATATACTCCAGGAACAAAGCCTAGATAAAGAAGAAATGAATCCGACCATATCTTGTAATGCATTGGTTGGAATTACCACTCCTCAAACCATCAAGTTAGAGGGACAAATCAAGAAGAAAAAGGTAACAGTGTTGATTGATTCAGGAAGTACCCATAATTTTATTCATTGTAAGATAGCAAAAGAATTGAATTGCTTCCTATATCCAGCACCAGAGTGTCAAGTGATGGTTGCAAATGGAGGAACAATAAATTGCTCTGGAAAGTGCCATAATATCAAGCTATCCATGGGAGAATATGTATTGAAAATCCCAATACTTTCCATTCCAATGGGAGGTGCTGATGTTGTACTAGGAGTCCAATGGCTACAATCCTAGGGTACAATAGCTTTTAACTTTCAAGAACTTTTCATGAAATTTTATGCGGAAGTAAAGGAAGTTGAATTAAAGGGTATTGCAGGGAAACCGGGAAAGATAATAAGCTCTAACAGTATGACAGAGCTTCTAAAAAAGGAACAACGAGGTGTAATTGCACAATTATGTTCACTAGATGTTTCCACATCGAAATCATCTATTTCTCCAGATCTCCAAAAAGTCTTGGACAATCATTCCAAGGAATTTGAGACTCCCAAAGGTCTCCCACCTATTCGTGATCATGATCATGCTATTCATTTGATTCCAGGAATTGTTCCTCCAAACATCAGGCCGTACAGATATCCCTATGCCCAAAAGAGTGAAATTGAACGTATGGTTGCAGAAATGCTTGAGGCTGGTATAATTCAACCTAGCCAAAGTTCTTTCTCTGCTCCAGTAGTATTGGTGTACAAGAAGGATGGATCATGGTGCATGTGTCCGGATTACAGGGAGCTTGTGTCCGGATTACAGGGAGCTCAACAAGCTCACTATTAAAGATAAGTTTCCCATTCCTGTCATTGATGAATTATTGGATGAATTGAATGGATCAATTTACTTCACCAAGTTAGATATTCATTCAGGATATCATCAAATCAGAATGAAGACTCAAGAGATTCCGAAAACAACATTTAGAACTCATGAGGGTCACTATGAGTTTTTGGTCATGCCTTTTGGCCTTACCAATGCACCTTCTACATTTCAAGGTTTGATGAATTCCATTTTCAAACCCTTCCTTAGAAAATTTGTGTTAGTATTTTTTGATGATATACTAATCTGCAGCAAGTCTTGGAAGGATCATGTTGAACACGTTGACAGGGTGCTACAACTATTGGAGGAGAAACAATTATATGCAAAAAGATCTAAATCTTTCTTTGGAGTACAAGAGGTGGAATATCTGGGTCATATTGTATCTCATGAAGGAGTTAAGGTAGACCCTAGCAAAATTAAAGCCATTAAGGAATGGGAAATCCCCACATCCATAAAGCATTTGCAAGGATTTCTCAGGTTGACAGGGTATTTGTTAAGAATTATGGGAAAATATCAGCACCTCTAACAACATTGTTGAAGAAATATGCATTTTCATGGACTCCAGAAGCAACAAAGGCCTTCGAATATCTTAAAGAGGCAATGTGCCAAGCACCGGTCTTAGCTACACCAGACTTCACAAAAACCTTTATCGTGGAATGTGATGCTTCCGGAAATGGAATTGGTGCTGTTTTAATGCAAGATGAAAGACCCATTGCTTTCGAAAGTCGTCCAATCAAGGGAAATTTTTTACACAAAGCTATTTATGAGAAGGAAATGTTGGCAATACTACATGCACTTAAGAAATGGCGACCCTACCTAATGGGAAGACACTTCAAGGTAAAAACGAATCATGATAGCCTTGAATACTTTTTAGAACAAAGATTATCCTCTGAAGAACAACAAAAATGGGTCACAAAGATGTTGGGTTATGACTTTGAAATCATATACAAAAAAGGGAAGCAAAATGTTGTGGCAGATGCACTCTCAAGAAAGGATGAGGATGTGGAAGCATTGTTGTGCACCATTTCTATTATCCAACTAGATTGGATAAACGAAGCAAGGGAAGAATGGAAGAATGACGAAGAAGTGTGGGAACTTATTCAAAAGTTAGAACAAGATTCCAGTACATCTGATACATTTAGCTGGAAAAATGATTCGTTATAGTACAAAGATCGCTTATACCTCTGTAAGAATTCCCAAATCAAACAAAAGATTCTTCTGGAATTGCATGCTTCTCCCTTAGGAGGGCACTCAGGATTTTTAAAAACTTACCACAGGGTTAAGAAGGAATTCTTTTGGGATGGCCTTAAATCGAATATTCAAAAGTTTGTGGCAGAATGTTTGGTATGCCAACAAAATAATGCTGAAACAATTAAGACACCAGGTCTATTACAACCTTTATCCATTCCAAGCCAACGTTGGGAGGAGGTTTCAATGGATTTTATCACAGGTTTACCCAAGTCTGACGGAAAGAGTGTCATCATGGTGGTAGTTGACAGACTTACCAAGTATGCACACTTTTGTGCATTATCACATCCATTTAAAGCCAATACAGTTTCTACGACATTTATGGAAGCAATTCAAAAGCTAGATGAAAACCCAAAGATTATTGTAAGTGATAAAGATCCCATTTTTACAGGAAATTTTTGGACAGAATTATTTTCTTGTCTTGGTACTCAGTTAGCTCATAGCTCATCTTATCATCCACAATCTGATGGGCAAATGGAGATAGTAAACAAATGTTTGGAAGGATATATTCGTTGCTTTGTATCTGATAAACAAACACAATGGGTTAAATGGTTGCCTCTGGCTGAATGGTGGTATAACACTTCCTTCCATACTGCAACAAAAATGATCCCATTTATGGTACTTTATGGATATCAACCACCATCCATCACATCATATTTAAGAGAAAATTCTAAGGTTCAAGCAATGGAACATCACATCGAGCATCAACAATAACTTCTCCAACTCTTAAATGATAACCTCGTGTTGGCGCATAATAGAATGAAACAACAGGTAGATCAACATCGCAGTGAAAGAGTTTTGATGTAGGTGATTGGGTATTCCTACGGCTACAACCATATAAACAAATGTCCCTCAAGAAAGCTAAGAAGGATGACAAATTGTCACCAAAGTATTATGGTCCGTACAAGGTGTTGCAAAATATTGGTACTATGGCATATAAATTGGAGCTTCCTGCAGCTTCTCGACTGCACCCAGTTTTCCATGTTTCATGTTTAAAGAAGGTTATAGGCGACAAGCTCCCGGTTCAAACAATATTGCCAGAACTTGACGAGGAAGGAAAAATTATATTAGAACCGGAAGCAATCATAGAAACTAGAACTCGAAAACTACGAAATCGATCCATTTCAGAGTATCTCATCAAATGGAAGAACTTATTCACTGAAGATTCCACATGGGAGGATGAGAATTTTATACAGAAGCATCCAGAACTACTCAAGCGTTGAGGACAACACTTTTTTGAAGGAGAGGGGCATGTTAGGTCCCTATAATACTAGTGATGCCCCCATAAATATTGTAGTTGTATCCCTTATTAATATTGTTGTGCCCCTATTGTCCCCATATTGTTATTACTGTGCCCCATAGAATCTCTCTATTGTTATTTTTGTGCCTTTATATTATTATTGTTAGGTCGGCTTAGTTATATTGTGACCCCTTAGACTCCTATATATAGAAATGAGGTTTTGTAATTTGAATCATTGAATAATTATTCATTTGTGTAATGTAAAGGAGGTTTCCCCCTCGAAGAGGCTGAAATTCTAAGGCGTTCAACTATCTTTTCTATATTTTTGTGAGCTGGTTTCATAACATAATCAATCAAGAGAGCCTACCTCTTGGTCGCTTATCATGCTTGATGATGTCCTCGTTCCAACAATCTCTCGCTTCCTTCTTCAAGCTCCTGAAACAAGTAAACAATGACAACACACAAACATAATAATAGACAAATTGCAATTCAAACTACTTAACAAGTCAAGAAACATTAAGCCATGAATATGTAATATTACATAACATGTATGAAATCAATCGATAGTTGCATATATTAATATCAAAGAGAGATTAAAACCATTCGTCTTAACGTCAGAGTCTTCCTCTGACAAGACTGGGTTCTCACACACTTCTGCTAGCATTCCATGATGGCTTTAAACAACAATAGTTTAAAGGCTCTTCCTTTATACTTCACTCCAAACCAAACACACGTCTCCCTCACACAACTAGATGGTTACAACTAGTAATAGCTTGCTTGTCTAATCAAAATAATATACTCACACTAAGCCAAAACTCTAACTAGCTTGTGCTTGGGAAGAAGGGAGGTTTTAATAGGAAATATGGATGGGAGATGGATCCTCTTCTCATGGGAGAAGGACTTATCCCTTGAGGTAGTTCCATCATTATATGGGAAAGGAGCCCAAACTATCATCTTCGACCTCATCTAGCCAAACCATTTATCAGACTTTCGTTACAGAGCTTCTAGAGATGGAAGCTTTGGCTCTAATTTAAAAAACTTTCCATAACAGGACCGATGCGACTGGAACACAACTCAGTCGCACCAATTAGCGTAGGGAATAGTGCTAATCTCTACACATTGGCGTGGGGGAGACAAAGGTCATTAGCGCAGGCCTTGTAAACTAGGCAAAATAGAAGTTTCAGGGGCAATGGTGCAAAAGGGAAATGATTTTCTCATGAAGAGGGACATAATGGGAGTTTCTCCATGAAGGAAAAGCATGCGAGGTTCACTATAGAGGTCCTCCAGGATCAAGGAATGGGGATTACAGGGACAGTGACAAATGTTGTGTAACAAGAGGGCAATGAAATATGCCTTCCATGACATCAAACATATTGTTCAACCATATCTTGATGATTTACCTGCTCATTCAAAAAAGTGGATTGATCACCCGCAGCGTTTGAGAGCTATATTTTTATGGTGCCGACACTACAAAATACCACTCAATCCACACAAATGTGTGTTTTGTGTTGGTTTTGGTCGTTTTCTTGGTTTCATAGTGTCTAAGGAAGGAATTCGGCTCGACCCACTTAAGGTTCAGGCAATTCTTGACTTGCCTCCACCTTCCAATCTATTACAGTTATAGAGACTCCAAGGGAATGCTAACTTTATGAGGAGGTTCATTCCCAATTATGTTTGGCTAAAGGATTTATTCGTCTTTTGAAAAAGGGGATACCCTTCCATTGGGATCAGGTTGCGCAAGCTTCCTTTGATGCTCTTAAAGATACCTTGATTAGAGCGTCATTAATGTATTCCCCGAATGATCAAAATGACTACTTCCTGTATCTCGCCGTGCAGATAAAACCATTGGAATGGTTTTAGTCCAAGAAGAATATCGGATTGAACATCTGATATATTATTTGAGCCGAAATCTCAATGACACAGAAGTTAAGTACTCTACGTCGAAAAGCTAGCTCTGGCTGATGTTCAATATGTATAGATATTTCACCACTATATCCTGCTCCAAAAGACCACTGTCATTTCAGATTGCAACCCTATGACATATATTTTGTCACGTCAATTGCTGGGGGGGAATACTCAAAATGGATTGTCATTTTGCAGGAATTTGATTTGGAATTCATCAAATCCAAATCAAAGAAATCTCTAGTTTTCGCTGAGCTTCTTTGCGACCTTCCCTCGAATACCATTGATTCAACATCAGAACCATCAATTCTGGATGAGTCTTTGTTCCTGATTTCATCATCTAACCCGTGGTATGGAGATATACTGATTTATCTCCAGACCCAAACTTTCCGGCCCGATACCTCTCACTCGCAACAACGACGTATCTGATACCAAGCCAAAGATTATTTGATCATTGGCGACACTCTTTACGGTCGTAGTATCAATACGATTTTACGAAGGTGCCTCACACATGAGGAAGCCGAGAAAGTTTTGAATGATTGCCATTCAGGTGCTTGTGGTGGACACTTATTTGGTTATGCTACCACACAGAGGATTCTCTGTGCTGGTTACTTCTAGCCTACCATATTCAAAGATTGCATTGTTACTGTTAGAAGTTGTCATGCATACCAGATCTATGACCGTAAAGCTATATTACCACATGCACCACTGCATCCTGTCGTTGTTGTTCGACCATTCGCCAAATGGGGCATTAACTTCATGACATGTAACCCTCACTCGGTTGGGGGGCATGGGTACATTATAGTCGTCATTGACTATTTCACAAAATGGGTCGAGGCGATGCCTACATTAAACAACAGTGGCGAGACGACTGCACTTTTCTTTTTCAACCATGTGGTTGCCCGGTTTGGTGTACCATAGGCTATAGTTACAGATCATGGGTCGCATTTTTGCAATCACATGATGACTGAGTTAACTACCAAGTTAGGACTTTCACATGATAGTTCTACTCCTTATTATCCACAAGCTAATGGACAAGTTGAGGCCATCAACAAAGTCTTGAAGCGAATGCTTCAAAGAATGATAGGGGTTCATAAAAGAAACTAGAATTTAATCCTATACTCTACTTTGTGGGCATATCGAACCTCGGTAAGGAATGCAACTGGATTCACACCCTTTCAATTGGTGTATGGTCTGGAGGCAATCTTGTCGATACAATGTGAAATTTCATCTCTTAAACTCGCAATTGACCTGTTACCTGACACTTCTGATGAAGAAGTGCGTTACTTCGAGCTCATCCATCTGGATGAAACCCGTCATGAAGCCGCATTGGCTAACGAAGCACATAGGAAACGAATTAAGGCACAATATGACAAAAATGTCAAGCCTCGCATTTTCTCAGAAGGAGACCTGGTCTTGCTTTATGATCAAGAAGTTAATAGACTAGGAGCAGGAAAATTTGAACCACTATGGATGGGCCCTTATATTGTCCAGTGTGTTCTGGCAAAAGGTGCCTACGAGTTGGTGGATTATGATGGAATTCCATTATCGCAGCTCTGAAACGGGTTGTACCTCAAATGTTACTATGCTTAATTGAGTGTAGTAAAATCACTATATATATATGCTTTAATTGCATGTGTGTGTGTGTGTGTCAGTGTGTCTTTTAGATTTTTTATGTGGTTAAGTAATCCGCTTTACGTTTGTTGCAGATGTCGGAATCTTTGGAACCATTTGTTGGTTACGCCGATGGTGCTAGTCGTAGTACGCAGAACCTATCTTCTGCAGCATGGGCCATTTTCGCTTCAAGTGGTGAGTTAGTGAGTTTTCAAGGGATTTGTATCGGTCGTTCTAGAAACGATATCGCTAAGTATAACACATTGATCAAACTTCTCTCTGATTCCATTTCACTTGGGATTCACTGAATCATCGTTAGGCTGAACTCACAACTCGTCATACTACAACTAACAAATTTTTATCCCGTCCGAAACCCAACAATTCTTCGTATGTTCCTTAGAGTTCGTATTTTGGAAAGACATTTTGAGTATATTCAATATCAACATATTTCCAGAAACTTTAACACATTAACTGATTCATTAGCGAACTATGTGTTAAACAAACATTTGCGACACATGTAAAAGTAAATTTTCAATTCACATCATTAGTTGAATAGGATTGCACATAACCATATATAAAAACTCTGAAAGTAAAAAATAGATAGATGTTTTAAAGTTTTTACAAAATTTGTGTCCAAGACATGTTTGGTCATCTGACCTAAAAACTCAAAATGCATACAAAAATCATCCTAAGTAGACCTAGTGATGCTCATGATAACAGGTCATAGCCTGAGCTATCATGCGCAATAGCCACATCCAACGACCAGGAACACAAATAGTATGGCGCTGCAGCCTCATAGGTAACTCCTCGATCCGAATATCTGGAATACCGAGGGTTAACCCCTCTACGTGATCCTGCAACTCTGCTAGTGTCTCGGTCAAATCCAAATCCTGGAGAACTGCCCTCCCGACATTTCTCCGCGCTGGTCCACCTGCCTCTTGTTGATGTCCCATAGGTCGAACAATACCAACATCTATATGCATGAGAATTATTTTAGTTTAGTCTTGGAAACATTAAAAACACAAAACATGTAGAAACTTAAAAAAACAAAATCATTTGGTGAATTTTTTTTTTACCTATAGCACCCGATTGAGCACCCACTAGTAAACTCAACTCTGGATCTCCACGAAAATCCATCTCTGCGTATGGATGCTCCTTGATGATAATGTGTTGTCGATCGAGCCAACTGAAGAATGGAGTAGAAAATGTGATTGATGACTGACCAACATGTCTAGCCATCAATTCGACTCACCTCTGCATCCGTGGATCTCTAGGACCAACTACACCCAATGTTACATGCTGAGGTTGCATCAATGGAATTCTCTCTAAGGTGAAAGTGATTAAGAGCGATCCATAGCTAAAATTCTTCATCTTACCGCTCTTTACCTTTGTCAGCTACTCTTTCAATGAAGAAAGTACGGCCTCACACCAGTTGAATACAGTTGGCTCAAGACACTCAAGTGCATACTGCATGTATGATCTGTTCGCCAGATGAAGTGTCACACTGCTACCAACTTTGTGATAGTGAAAATGATTGTTCTCAAAGGAAAATCATGAATATCTTTGATGATTATCTTTCCGTCTTTGCTAGGCTGTGTACCTAGCCGACAGAATTGTCGAACATAGTCCCTCACTGATTCACCCCCGCGGGAAGAACCTGAAAGACAAATGGGGACACCATGTCTCGACAACCTTGTAAGAAAGTAAAAATCATGAATCATAATAGGGACCAATTTGTCCCTTATGTGAAAAGCTTGATCCATTGGATCCCATGCATGAACTAGGAACTGCAATAGTTCTGATTGTTGCCTCATCCCAGACAACCTGAAGTATTTGAGCAATCCACAGTTTCTAAGGGCCTAAACAGTACCCGGATAATTTAGGGCAATCATTTCTTGTTCTTCATGCTCTCTTTCTCGCCAAGTAATAGATATTTTGATCCGATGAAAGCCTGAAATCAAACCATAAGCTTAGTTAGGATCCATTTCAAGCAAAAATCTGGAGAAATTTTGGGCCAAACAGGTGAAGCAAATTTGTAAAACTCGCCCACTGCAGCCTAGGCAAGGAGATAGTGCGTTGCAGAGTAGGTACCCTTCTGTTTGGGTGCTCTGCAACGCAATTTTCAATGTGGAAGGCTGCACTGATCCCAGGGTGAAATATTCTAACCCCAGGGGCCCTAAAATCCCCCAAAAATTGCCTGAAACTGTGAAAGAATGACATGAAAAGAAAGAGGAGGGGTAGATCTTCTACCTGGTCTGGAAGACATGAGAAATAATCCACAGAATCTCTCACAATCAGCTGCTGAAGATCGAGGTAAAAAACTGGTTCAAAACACCAAACTGAATGGTAAATATGAAGTGGTGAAAATGACATGGTAAATTCTTATTTTATGTTTATTTCATGATCATTAAATGAGTAAACTTTAGTATTTACCTATTTTTACCAATGAAACAGGTATGTTTGATCTGTTTGGTGTTTCTTTGAACAAATTTACATCTGACTTACAAAATTTGACGTGCACGATCGTAAATTGTACTTTGACCACAAAGCATACTTTTATCTCTTTTTCGAGCTCTGTTAAACATCAAAAAAGGAACCCCCTTGGAGTCCTCTTTAAGATCTTTTCAGACTCTCAAAATATGAAAAGAATGTTGAGCGCTTGTCCTTTTCAGCTCGTTAATAGATTGGAAACGACATCTACTAAGTATAAGTTTAACCCTTTTCCAGACTGAGATAGATTATTTACGAAAAAGGAATATGTTGATTGAACATGGTCAATAGGTTCTCTCTCGTATTATTTTACGCTTTTTTGGACTTGAGAGACAAATCTACGAAAAAGAACTTGTGGAGTTTTCTTTTTGTCCCTTTTCAAACTCTCTAAACATGAAAAGGACCGAGTTATCATTGTCGTTAAACTCGTTAAAACATCAAATAGTGAGAAACTTGTCCATCATGACAAGACCGACTTTCACCTTCGCTAGACTCATTAAAACATCACATAGCAATGGATTCACCCGAAGGGTGGAATTATACAATAAGAATATGTTATCCTCCTCAAGCTTGATAAAAAATAAAGAGGTACTGGTCAGCAATGACTGGGAAAAATGGGAAAAGGGGTAAACCACTTTATGGTAGCAGGTCGCTCTTGAACATGACACTTTCACTTCATCATTGTGACTATTTGGGTTAGGTTATCTGCTTGATGGTTATCATACCAATGGTCTATCATACCATCCATTATTTTGATTTTGGGTCAATGCTGCCAATTCATTCAGTGTCGTCGACATGTTCAAGAGAAGTCACTCAGTTAAATTCATCCTTTGCAATATTCATAAACCTTCATTTTCATGACCGCCATTCTTGAACCTTGTGTCGTCAGTCACATTCCATCTCCAAAAATAATTACACTCATTTCGTGTCGTTGATGTGGGATACATCAAGGCCCTCCTGCGATGAGTTGCTTCTTGTCGACATCAACACATTATCCAAGAAGTTGACTTAGAAACACCCTTTCAGTACCTTGAGGCTTGCATACATCAATGGCAAGTTTCTCTTTTCCGGCGATAGGTTGACATCACTCGCTTTCGACCGAAAGACTTTGTATGGTGTTCGACATCAAAACTTCTATTCACGCCATACAGAATATACTGCAATACCTTGAGAATCATTATCATTATCGATGATTTCTCTCGCGTCTATTAACGACTTACATCGTTGGCAATCTGACGGTGTCTTCCCATGTTCGACTTCGGAGCACATATTCACATGGTTAGACTTGTACTTGAGCGAATGATTGAATGAGATAGAAGACCCTGTGTTGGGTCTTGAAATTGTCATTCACTTCCATTAAGATTTCACTATTATGTCCATTATATCACCTCCATTTCACTACCATGTCACTACATTCATCTCACTTTCATTATCATTGGGTCACATTTATGTTTTTCCAAACTTTATTAATTCTTAGTCTTTTAAAGTGAGTTTGTGGTTAAAAACTAGAAAATAATGTGCATATGCTAATACCTAACAAGTGGATTGAGATTGTTGACATGTGTAGGTCAAAAGGAGGCTTCTAGAAGACCTTTATGTGGCACCCTAAGGCCAAATTCGAATTTGAGTGGAGAGGGTCATGGGATCATGAGGATATGTGTCACATTTCCTATTTGTATTGAAACTCTAAGAAGACATGTTTCTTATCATTTCCTATTTTGATTAGAACTCTAGAAGTACAGGGAGAGATTCAGGGACTCTCATTAATTAGATGACTTCTCATATTTTTGTATAAATAGGAGATCTCTCTCCATTTGGTAGTTTTTTAGTTTTGGAAAGTTTTTTTTAAGCTTTGGAGAGCTTTGTAAACTTTTGTAATTTTGAAGAATTTGAATAAAGCTTTGATGTTCTCGACATGGAAGGAGATGTGAAGTAGATGTCATGGAGCATATTAGAATGTAAGATAGAGTAGATTTTATTTTGTAGTTTTGCTTTGATTTCATTCAAGTATGTCATTTTATTGTTTCCAAGTTTTCAAGTTTAGATTTTCCATTCATGCAAGTGTGTTCAACCGGTTGATTGTAGATTTATCTAACTGGGTAATCTATGCTTGACAAAATAGTCCACGAAAGTAGTCCTCCTATTTTCCAATTGGTGCTTGGAGCATTAGAGCACACAATAGATTAGTTTTCCTTTACATGTTTTGTATTTGCTTTCCATAGTTTAATAACTCATATTGTAAGTGAATGTTTCCGAAAGCCCTTGGTTCATTGAGTGGTGAAGTATTTCATTTGTGAATGAGTCTTTCTCTGCATTTTTATGTTTACTTTTTCTTAGAACAATGAAGTATTGGATCCCTTCAAATGCTATCACAAGGAGGTAGTTCTCCCAAAATTGTGTAGCAAAGTGATAAAACACTTCATTTAGTTGTTATCATTTTTGCTTTTATTTCATAAACATTTTGCCAGCTTAGATTAATCTAATTGTTCAAAGTTTTGATTTGTTTTTATCTAATGTTCATTTCCTTTTCTCCCTTCTTTAGAAATTAGCTTTTAACATTAAAAGTCATTAGATTTAGTTGTCCATTAACATTTAGAGATTTTCATCTAGAAGCATAACTTTTCTTTCTTAGATTAATTTTCTTAAGAATGAGAAACAAAACCCCAAAAAACAACATAAACTATAAAACAACGAAGTAAGAGAAAGGTTAACTAAGCACATATAGTGCACCACACTTCATCAGTTTACGATACCCAAATTGATAATTTATGGAGAGCAATTTAGGACACTAAATTGACTAGACATTTTGGCGCTTTTGTCGGTGAAGTGTAATTAGGATACCTTATTTCTTACATCTAAAAAATAAATAAATTCTTGAGTATCTTCTTCTCCTACACTTTGTGTGATCTGGAGAATCAGAAAAAGAATTGTTATGTTGAAAAAAATTATTAAAAAAAGAAAGAAAATAAAATCATTTCATTTGATTCAATGAAAAAAATAAAAAAATCCAACTGCTTTAATAGGTTCAGCTGTCCAAGATTGACTGGTTATGGTTTGTAGTGACCCTCAAACACTGTGTCTTGTTTTAATAAGATTTTGCAAATTAGCTGTGGAATGCAGCCCTGTTCCGCAGCTAAAGTCGTTTCGCAGCTAAAGCCATTCTGCAGCTAAACATCAATTTTGCAACTGAAAAACCTCACTGGTTCAAATTCAGCATAACTTTCTCATATGAAATCAGATTTCGATGATTCAAGTGCCATTGGAAAGATATCAATGAAATCTACACAATGAGAAATCCATTATCAATGTTTGAAACAGTAAATAATGAAATAAATTGCTGAAAAGATACAACAGTTAACTTGAGGCACTAATTTTGAAGCAGGTATAAATTCTCTTGGTTTTCCTTTGTAAACTTGTTTCATTAATACCAATTCTTAGTTTTGTGTATAAATATCATAACTAGAGAGATTGATCACCTCTTTCCTTTGATAATCTTACTTTCTATTGCAGAAGAAGTAATAGTTTTTTTGTAGTTCCAGGAGGAAGGACAAATGATTACAAGTGAATAGTGTCCCTCTTAAGAGACCAATTTGTTTCATAAGAGGATGATCAACAACAAAGAAGAAACATGCTAATGCAAAATCAGATCCAAACACTTGAAAAAACTTTCAGATACTATTGTCTCCATTACATCCATACTTCATAATAAACCATTCACCTCATTTCCCTTCATATTTTCCATTTACATTCACTTTCCATTACTTTTTGTCCACTCCTAACCCACAAATAAAAGCAAGAGGCTCAGTTACATGCTTATTGCTCATTGCCATTACTACTTTCCATTGCCATCTTCCATTTTCATTTTCCATTTCCTGTCATTTTCATTTCGCAAATAAACCCTGCTTCAATGCAAATTATTGAGTCCATAGTCCTTTGAGTCTAAATTCCTTGCAAAAACACCTTGAGGCTTGCATGCCTTAATGGAAAGTCCTCATGTCGACAAACAATGGGAATACATTAATGTCCCTTGTTCATCGGATCTTTTAGGTGACTCAACATCGACAAATTTATTTGTATCTAGCAAGATGTGTTTGGGCATCTTGTTTTTCATTGTCATCAATGGTGAGAGTTCTCGTGTTGACTAGTGGCATCCACTAATGGCCACTAAGTCAACAAATTCCTGCTATGTTTGACACCAGAACATCTCTTCACATAGTACGAATTGTGGCAATGAGTTTTGAAGACATGAAGACTATTATTTTCAGCATTTTGGAGCAGATTCAACAAGTTTTAGTAGAAGAAATAAAAAGTCATCTTGACTCTTTTATCCATGACTCTTTTTGTCCAGCCACTTGAAGAAGATTATGATCAGAATTTTTGTAGCCACCATACATACAACTCATCCATTTCAAAAGGTAAGTTAAGGTATGCCATTTTCTAACTTTTGACCATAGAATTCCATAAAAAGCTAGAATGATAATTGTTGGAAAAACATTTCTCTTCCTCATTTCATAAAATTGCCAATACCATCAGTTGTGGGGGGGGGGGGATACATTCATATTCGTATCTTGCCATGTTCATATCATATTCAGAAGCCCACATACTTCCAAAATACATTAACTATTACATTATTATTATGAGCATACAATGGTTTTTCAAAAGTGCTTAAAGGATAATTTGATACAAACACAATCATGGTTGTCACACAAGAACCAACCATGATGCAATCCAATAAAGATATACTTTGCAACAATAATCAAATTATCATTATGCAAAGTTCAAAGATCAAAATTGAATACAACAACAAAATATGGTTGTAACACAAGAACCAACTGTGTTGCAATTCAAGTAAAACACTTTGCAGAAGTATAAAGTTATCAAATGATATCATGCAAAGTTAAGCCAAAGCTCAAGGATCAAAAGAATTAATGTAATATATATTGCATGAGAACATGCAATAGCTTCAGTTGGAGGGTATGTTGGGTCTTAAAATTGTCATTCACTTCCATAAAACTTTCACTATCATGTCCATTATATCACCTCCATTTCATCTCCATTTCACTACCATGTCACTACATTCATCTCACTTTCATTATCATTGGGTCACATTTATGTTTTTCCAAACTTTATTAATTCTTAGCCTTTTTAAGTGAATTTGTGGTTAAAAATTAGAAAATAATGTGCATATGCTTATACCTAACAAGTGGGTTGAGATTGTTGACATGTGTAGGTCAAAAGGAGGCTTCTAGAAGACTTTTATGTGGCACCCTAAGGCCAAATTCGAATTTGAGTGGAGAGGATCATGGGATCATGAGGATATGTGTCACATTTCCTATTTGTATTGAAACTCTAAGAAGACATGTGTCTTATCATTTCCTATTTTGATTAGAACTCTAGAGGTATAGGGAGAGATTCATGGACTCTCATTAATGAGATGACTTCTCATCTTTTTGTATAAATAGGAGATCTCTCTCCTTCATTTGGTAGCTTTTTAGTTTTGGAAAGTTTTTTTTGAAAGCTTTGGAGAGCTTTGTAAACTTTTGTAATTTTGAAGAATTTGAATAAAGCTTTGATGTTCTCAACATGGAAGGAGATGTGAAGTAGATGTCATGGAGCATATTAGAATGTAAGGTAGAGTAGATTTTATTTTGTAGTTTTGCTCCGATTTCATTCAAGTATGTCATTTTATTGTTTTCAGGTTTAATAGTTTAAATTTTCCATTCATGCAAGTTTAATTCATGCAAGTGTGTTCAACCGATTGATTATAGATTTATCTAACTGTGTAATATATGCTTGACAAAATAGTCCAAGAAAGTAGTCCTCCTATTTTCCAATTGGTGCTTGGAGCATTAGAGCACACAATAGATTAGTTTTCCTTTACATGTTTTGTATTTGCTTTCCATAGTTTAATAACTCATATTGTAAGTGAATATTTCTGAAAGCCCTTGGTTCACTAAGTGTGAAGTATTTCATTTATGAATGAGTCTTTCTCTGCATTTTCATGTTTACTTTTTCTTAGAACAATGAAGTATTGGATCCCTCCAAACGCTATCACAAGGAGGTAGTTCTCCCAAATTGTGTAGCAAAGTGATAAAACACTTCATTTAGCTGTTATCATTTTTGCTTTTATTTCATAGACATTTTGCCGGCTTAGATTAATCTAACTGTTCAAAGTTTTGATTTGTTTTTATCTAATGTTAATTTCCTTTTCTCCCTTTTTTAGAAATTAGATTTTAACATTAAAAGTCATTAGATTTAGTTGTCCATTAACATTTAGAGATTTTCATCTAGAAGCATAACTTTTCTTTTTTAGATTAATTTTCTTAGGCATGAGAAACAAAACCCCGAAAAACAACATAAACTATAAAACAATGAAGTAAGAGAAAGGTTAACTAAGCACATATAGTGCACCACACTTCATCAGTTTATGATACCTGGATTGATAATTTATGTAGAGCAATTTAGGACACTAAATTGACTAGACACCCCGGATGTAGTTTCATCCCTCCAGGCTGCGATTTCAAGATAGTACTAAATCATTTGTATAATGGCTTTACACTGATGATCATCGCATCATGGGTCAATATCTGTAGACGACTATCTATGTACTTGTAATGAAAGTTTATATGCTGAGCATGGGTATGCCTTCCCTCAACAATTCATGAAAAATCTAAAATATCATGATATTATGTATTGTAATTGATGCAGGTCACCATCCGCTTTGGAACCTCCTCATCACATCGTAAAGCATATCACTCGATATTAGTTAGTCGAGTGCATGCTTTAGGGGGCAGCTATTATAGATCTATTTGGGCACATCACTCCCAACGTTCAGATCAGCACTATTAGGGCTCATCAAACCCTAATCGAGTCTCTACATGCCCTAGACAAGTCATCACTTTGAATGCCTCCTTCCCTGAAAGTTTTCTGGCCTGAAGCCCTCCAGAAATGCATCCTTGAGAGACCAGCGCAGCCTTGGTCAGGGTAAATGCGCTTTAGTGTAGGTAAGCCCTTGTAAGGGTGCATTTAAGTGCACCTAAGCCCACTTTGATCTGCACTGGGTGAGATTGAACGAAATCCTCATAGGGTTCTGGGAATATTATTATCTTCTGGAGCCTTCTAGAATATTCCCACACTTGTCATCTCCTATGAGCTCGAAATTGGATAGGGAATGAGTTAAGTAACTCCTATCCTCTCATCCCTTCCTCCATGGAAACTAACTCTTCCTCCATGGAAACTAACTCTAAGTTTGGAAGGCCATTCAATACCCTCATTTATGACCAAACAACCTCCATTTTCCTATAAATTGAACACTCATCTAAGTGATCAAGGGTTGGAATTTGAGAATTTGCAAGGAGATACTGTTGGTGTGAGGTTTGAGATTGTAAGCAAGTATTGTTATGCTGCCGGAGTGTTGTGCTTTTGATGTGATGTTGGATGGAACTCAAGCTGGAGGAGTGGCATTGGATCAGACTTCATGGTTGTAACTCTTCCTTCTACTTAATAAAATTGTTTACAACTTTTCCCATATTCTTGTCTTTATGTATGATGATTATATGTGTAAATGCTTTCGATTCCATTTACTTATAGTAGATAGATCTCTTGCTTTGATTGGTTTTTGTCTTTTGTTTATGATTGCAGGTACCTGTCGAGCGAATTAAGTTTGAGAAGGAGCGATGGGAGCTATACAAAGGAGACAAAGGGAAAGTGAAAGATAACAAGTAGGTCCCTTGTCTTATTTATCTTCTATATAAAAGGTTAAACACTTTAAATTTGTTTTTTTAGGTGTAGCTACCCACCTAGGGAAATTGTATTTATCCGTAGATGCAAAATTCCACATAAAAACATGTTCTTAATCATCGCCTTGTTCAACTGCATGTAATCAATGCACAACCTGAGAGTATCATTCTTCCTCTTCATAAAAAACACTGGTGCACCCCAAGGTGACACACTTGGCCTAATGTATCTCTTATCAAACATTTCCTTAAGCTGCAACTTCAGTTCTACCAACTCTAGAGTGCTCATCCTTTAAGGTGCCTTTGATGCTGGTGCAACTCCCAGCACCAACTCAATAGAAAAGTCCTCTTCCCTATGAGGCGGTAACTATGAAATCTTTGCTGGAAATACATCTTGAAACTGATACAAAACCAGATACCTCTTCAAGACTTTTGCATCATCAATATCCTTCTCGTTGTCACTAAAATATGAACTCCAAACAATACACACCCTTTCCTGCTACTGTGCTTTGTCTGCATAGTTGTAACCATCTTTACAGATGTAGGCTTCTTCTTACCCTACAAGATTCTCTTCTCTCCATCATCATCTAAGCACTTAATAGCGTTATCATAGCAATCTACCTTAGTCTTGTGAATGTACAACCAATCCATACCCAACAACGTATTGTATGATCCCAACATAAGCACATTTAGATGCGCTGATGTCGGCATACCATTCAACCCAAATGCATAAGACCTTACCCAATGATGAACTATTTTTCTTAATACATATATCCAATCACACCAACCAAGACTCTACATGCACTTCTTTATTCAAGCAACACTTATCCACCAGGTCAAGACTGATATAACTATAGTTAAATCCAGGCTCAATCAAAATAGAAACAACTTGATCAAAAATATTACCTTCCATCTTGATAATAGATGTTTGATGATCAACCTACCTATTATCCAACCTTGCATAAATCCGAGGAATACTTTGTCCAACATCCCAAATTTTTTGTGCCTCCTTAGCACTGTAAATATGTGCTTTGCCACCCTGATGTTGTGGACAATCTTTCCTGTGATGATCCTTTCCACAAGTCCAACACTGCAAAATATTCCTACAATCACCCTTATTCTACTCCTCATACTGAAATCCATGTCCTCTGTCAATTGTATTGAACTTCTTGTGCGACACTATATTCTCCTTGTCATCTGTATCCTGAGGTTTTCCTCTCTTCTTACTGACTTTCCTTTATTCTTATCATTACCTCTCCAATTCTGCTTAGACTCAATATTGCACTTCGATTTCTCATAACAGTGCTTCAACTTTTTGATGGCTTCCTCCAACGATCTAGACTCATCAAACTCAATTCTGTCTTTGGATACACCAGCACCCCACTGATGAATCTCTGAATCTTTGTTTTCTCCTCCTTAAGATAAGACACATATCTCAACAACTCAAAGAATCTTCTAGTGTACTCCTCATAAGTCATAGATCCCATCTTCAACTCATCAAACTCTTTTCCCTGTCATCGAAATATCTTTCAGATATATATTTCTTCCTGAAAAATCTCTCAAACTCACTCCAAGTTAGATCCTCTTCTCGAATGCCTCTGACATTCTTCACATCTTCCCACCAAATGTATGTCTTTCTTTTAAGACTGAAAGTAGTTATCTTGGATTTCATATTTTCTGAGTAATCATGCAATCTGAATAAATTATTCATCCCAAGAAACCATGCTTCTGCATCTTGTTACTTCTACATTGCTCCATCAAATGTAGGAGGCTTTGCTTTCTTTAACTCCTCTGACAAGTACTGCTTCTCTTTCCTCCTATACAAGTGATGTCGATGATGATGATGTTCTCTCTGAACCAGAACTATAATAGAACCCAAACTCATTACCCCTTATGTCAGTTGTATCCAAGGACCTACCATTTTCTGATTGTGTCATCCCTATCAAATCAGTATCCTGATCGAGACCTGTTGCCATATGCCCCATTGGTCCTTTCCTCTTGTCCATGATTGATCCTAAGCGGTCATTGTCTCTGCAAATTTGATAGACTATGAAGGATGACTGCATCAACTTCTGCTTGCTTCTCTTCTTCTCTAGCAAGTCTTTCCTGTGACTGAATGATATTGTCATTATCTACCTTACAACTTTTGATCTCTACTTTCAAACTTCTCAATGTATATGTTATGTCAGGGGAGTCCTCATCATCATGTTGTTCATCTAATATGTAGGGAGAATCACGTGAACTGTAGTCCACCATTTTGCTTGTCATCTTGATCTTCTTCTTCCTGCAAAAATACCATGTCAAATAAACCAAATATAAACATAATCAACATACCTCAGTGAAGTTCAGGGTAGGCTATCTTGTCAGCAAAATCAATTCAAATTAGCACAACACATGTATATATAGTAAAATAAACATATCAATCATATCAACATCAACATCATCAACTTCTACATGAGGACACTGTTGCAACAATGACCATCACAATGCATGCATAATAAACACATAAACAACTGACATGCATGCATGACAAACACATTCTGTCCATCTTGTCCAAATGTTGAACCTGGGCGCTCTCATACCAATCTATGATATCACATATTACTCAAAGAGAACGAAAACTCACTCTGATACCAATCTGTAACCACTCCTCCCACATTTACCCACTTTCACCGGCCTGCCAGGGAAAACATGAGACAAAGAGCTACTATGACATGACCTGATCTCCTAGCTCCAAATAAGGAAGTGTGGCTTACAATTGTCCACCAACTGAAAACTCACAACATTTCACAGGGCTACAAGGACACTCACGATCAAAGAACTACCCCAAGTGACCAAACCTTGAGTTGGGGCTCCCTTTCACACACTTTAACCCCCAACCACATGCATGGAAATGCCTCCATGTGGTTATAGGCCTCCAATTGCATGCACAAGCCTTCCTGGGTGCGGTTATGACCCAAAATGTCTAGTTCAGAGGGTGTGTTCCGAGATCTAAGCCTAAATTCCAGGTCATCCTCCAGACCATTGCCCAAAACTTCCTAAAACTTATCGGAATCATTAATGACATCACAACAAGGCTAAACATACAAACTTGAAGGCATAACTTGACCTAGGCTTCCTATAACATAACAAACATTTCGTCAAACACATGGAAACCATGTAAGCTACAGGTCATGAATGCATATATGATCATAAAAGTTCGAGGCTCATCTGAGAATCACCGAGAAGGCCCTATGCCCTCCATAGTTGCAACAACACTTATTGGTCCATAAATTCATCAATTGATCAATATCTAAACAATTCATGACAAGAACCATAGGAGATACACATCATATGAACAACATATAACCAGAAAATAACCAGCATATAAACCATGGAAACCTAACCAAAATATCACCATCACATTGTCAACAAATATACATGAATCACAATAGAATAATAACTCTTATTAAGATATGAAGATACCAACCAAGTCAAGGACTTCCATGTACCACCCGACCATAGATTGGGCTGAACCGAATCTCTCTTTTAACCAATCCCCACACTATATTCCAAGCATGAATGTGGGATCTCATGGAATAAACCAAGACAAACCAAACTAGGGCTTCCATAGGCCAAACCACCTCAACCCTCAACCAATGATTCCACCTCCTAGTCAAACATCACTAACACCAACCAGATCAGTCTCTACCCAAGTTGTCCAGGGCTCGAGGAACTAGAAACTCAACCCACAACCTTCCAAGGCTCCAAATAGTTTGTCCTACCTAGCTCCAAGGATTAGTAACTCAACCCACCAAGGGCTCCAAAGTGTTTGTCCCAACCTAGGCTCCAAGACAAGCAACTCAAACCAAGTTTCTCCAAGGCTTCTAGAGCATTTATTCCAACCCACAACCATAAGGAACTATGAACACCATCCAAAAAAAAATCAAGTGGAAAAAACACACAACGCCATGGTTATCTAAGAAATGGCAAGGCAAGGCTAAAAATCACTGTCAACTAGGAAATCATCCATGCCAATGACAACTCATAACCAAATAATCACATGCATATATCATGCATTCGGAAATCAGCAAGGAAATCACTCATGCAACCTACTACCTGCAAAGTAATCCAGATGTAGTTGTTGATCCACTTTTCCCTTGCGCTTTCTTGCTTTCCTTTTCCTTCTTTCTCCAAATCCAAGTGAATACTACAATGCTCCAAACATGCTCCAAGAATGATCTATGTGTGCAATAGTAAGAGAGAATGAGAGAATAACAGAGAGATCCAAGCTAAAACTGAGAAAAGGATGTGAACTAATCCTCAAAAGTTTTTTTTTATCATTGAGACCTCTATTTTCTTCATTTTATTTCAATTTTCCTCACATGCAAATTTGTGACCTTTCATCTCCCTTTTCTCTTATTTTCCTTTATTTCATAAATAAATTCCAATTAATGCTTCTTTTCATTTGTCAGTGCCTTTTCCAATTTCCATAAGCATTAATTAATCACTAGTGATACCCCATCATTATGTTTTACCCAACATTTAGATTGGAATATGTGCCCCATGACCTTGTTCTTATTTTTTTATTTACATAGGAAATCAACCAAGGGTTGTTACAATATACATATAAATACATTTTCATTGACTCTTGGTTTTCATCTTGCAAGAGGTCTCTTGGAATTCTTATTACTATTGGAATTCTCTTGAGACTTTTCACATTCCTCTCAAGTGAATAAGTCAAATTCAGATAACCGCAAAGGATTATGTTTCCAACATTCCCCTCTCAAATTTGAAAGGCTCTATGTGAGTCCAAGAAGAAAGCTGAAATACAAAATTGTATGGCAACCAATGGCTGGATGTGCTCTATGAATATGGTGATGTAAGGAATACCATAAACCAAATGAGGTAGTAGAAGCCACAGTCTTCTGTTAGTAGCAGTTTAAGGTCGACCACACACTAACAAAGTGTATCAAAAGTTGAAGTCTTCTATCGATGGTGGTTTAAGGCTAACCACCGACTTTGGAACTTGGATTGAAGTAGTTCCTGGAACAATTCTAAATCTAGCTGGAAGTTGAAGTCTTCTACAAAATGGAAGTTATCTCTGATGATGGTTTAAATATGACCACAAACTAATGAGATGGGTACCTGAAGTCAAATTCTTCTACTAGTGGTGGTTTAAGAGGGGTCACTAACCAAATCATGTTCATGGAACATGAGTTTGTCTCTAGCTACAGTTCTAACTTTGGCTCTGGTTGACTCCAGCAGTTTCCTCTGGTTCTAGTTGTGGCTCAGGTTTGCTTGATACAACTTTGAGTCTACTAGTTGACCATCAATTCCCCCCCTATCATGTATAATGTGAGAAGATGAAGATCTATCCACTGCAAGACATGTAAAAACTTGAGAATGAACTCTATGGTATAACTGATATCACGATCGAAGCCACTGTTTTAATTTCTTTGAATTACACCTGGGATGAATTATTTATGATAAATTACTTCTGGGACAACCTATCCATGATGTTTTGCAAATATTAATTGGCATTGTATAAGTGAATGGGTGGCTTAAATTTGATTACCTCGCTTACAAACTATAAATATAAGCGTGTTAGAATGTAAATTTTTATACACAAATTTTGGTGAAGTTGAGTGTCATCTCAACAGTTACGTGATTTTTTTGAATGAATATTTATACATTCACCCAACAATAACATTGAGTCCAACAAAATAATAGAGGGCGCGACCCAACCAATTTTGAATGTCTTTCTCATGAATTTACAAATACGCTCTCGACAAAGTGAAAATTAAATGGAAGAAGTGTAATTGCTAAGGAAAGGGAATTGTTGAACCACAGAGGTAAAACTCCGACAGTACAAAAATATGTGTGTGTGTGTGTGTGTGTGTGTATATGAAAAAATTGGCATCCATTCAATTATAGAAGCTTAAAAGCATGCATAAATCTCGAAGATGCAACCCATTTAACATATAGGGATAGAAATTAAACGTTTTAGTAAGTTCACATTAAATGTATATCGATGAAATTAGAATTCACAAACAATACTCACACCAGAAATTACTTATCTGTATAAGTTGAATCTTGTTGGCAATTGGAGAAGGGTTTCATGATATCCTCCCAATTGTAAGTCAGTTACGAAATTCTCTCTTGTAACCCGTCACCCCCATGCTAGGTCTAGAGTTTGAGAGTTAAAATTCACCATGAAATACACTAGTTTAGCTAAGGGAGTGATGCCACTTGCAGGTGGTTTATTAGTAGTCTGGAAAGCATTGGTGGTTGCTTAGCAATGGCAAGAACCAATGGTTTCTCAACCAACTGCAAGCCCCAATGACTCGTTGTACAAGTGGTTTCTTAGGCAGAGACAAGCATTGTTGTTTTTTCAACAAAAAAAAGCACCAATGGTTTATCAATCCCAACAAGCACCGATTACATTCATTAAATCTCACTCCACACTTAGGCATGGCAACATGAAGTAAAAACTCGAACTTGAGCGATAACAGTCCAGTGCTAGTGAATGCTCTTCATGGGTTATTCCCAACACTGACTTTTCCATAAATTTCCGTAGGATTCTAAAATCAAACTGCCATATGAGTGTGGACAACATATTTATGTCGTTCAATTACCTCTCAGGAATTCCTGAGAGGGAACTCTTGGCCCTTGTGTTGCCTACCTTTCCAACTTACCTTTTCGATTCACAAGAAGACAAAAAATCGAAATGACACCGCTAATTACATTAATGATTGGATCAAGTCACAACAACTTTTTCCTAGCCTTAGGGGTTCAACATTATATTGGATGAGATGGGTATGGTGGTTCATGTCAAACCCCATCCCCTCATAACTTTGGTCCATCATCCCTTCTCCTCTCTCACTCTCTTTCTCTCTCTCTCTCTCACACACACACACACACAAACACACATATATAGACACACACACACACAAACACACATATATAGACACACACACACACACACACACAGACACACACACACACACACACACACACACACACACACACACAAATTCTTATAAAGGTCATAGTCAATGCAAGGCATTTTACAAATCCCAACCCCTTAAAGGAACAACATTGTCAATGTTCTACAAAACCGAAAATGTCAATAACAAAAAATTGGAGCTTTATAATTGTATCTCTTTTACATCCATTACATATTGAACAAAAAAGAATACAACATTTTCATTTGATCTGCATTATCCCAATTTGCCTCATTAGGTCTAAAGTGCTTCCATTACACCTTTACCTGCTCTATTAATCGATTACGAAGCACAGTCTGCCTTTGGTCCATGATACATAAAGGTTCGACCTAGAATTCTCCGTCTAACTCCACCTATGTCATAGACCGATCAATCACATGATTAGAATCACATACATACTTTTTCGTTAAGGATATGTGGAATACAACATGTGCCTTTTTGGTGGGAGGTAAGACTAGTCTAAAAGGCATTGGCCCCACTTTCTCCAAAATGCAAAATGGTATGCAAAACTTAGGTTCTTCCATTACACCTTTACCTGCTCTATTAATCAATTACGAAGCACAATATGCCTTTGGTCCATGATACACAAAGGTTTGTCCTAGAATTATCCCTCTGACTCCACCTATATCATAGATCGATCAATCACATGGTTAGAATCCCCTACATACTTTTTCGTTAAGGATATGTGGAATACAACATGTGCCTTTTTCGCAGGAGGTAAGACTAGTCTAGAAGGCGTTGGCCCCACTTTCTCCAAAATGTGAAATGGTACGCAAAACTTAGGTGCCAAATTAACATAGGACCTCACTTTTAGTGATCTCCTCCTCGATTTAATGTGGAGGTACACAAGATCCCCCACTTAAAACTCTCTATATACTCCCCATTGATGTGTAGATATTTTGTGTGTCCTAGGTTGCCATAAGCTTCTGTCTAATATGGATAAATTATGTTTCATATCCTTTAAAATTCACCTGGAAATACACCAGTTGAGCTAAGGGAGTGATGCCACTTACAGGTGGTTTATTAGTAGTCTAGAAAGCATTAGTGATTTCTAAGTTGTAGCAAGCACCAATGGTTTCTCAACCAACTGCAAGCCCCAATGACTCATTGTACAGGTGGTTTCTTAGCTAGAGACAAGCATTGGTGTTTTTTCATCCATAGCAAGCACCAATGGTTTATCAGTCTAAACAAGCACCCATTAGATTCATTCAATCTCACTCCACACTTAGGCATGGAAACATGAAGTAAAAACTAAAAATTGAGCGATAACAGTCCAATGCAGGTGAATGCTCTCCGTGGGTTGTTCCTAGTGTTGACTCTTCCAAAATTTTTTTCAAGGATTCTGAAATCAAATTGCCTTCTGAGTGTGGACAACATATTTATGTCGTTCAACTACCTCTCACACATTGTCAAGAGGGCACTATGTGCCTACCTTTGCAAGTTACCCTTTCATTTCACAAGAAGGGAAAATCTCGAAATGACACCGCTAATTACATTAATGACTAGATTAGATCACAATGACTTTTTCCTAGCCTCAGGGGTTCAACATTAGATGAAATGAGATGGGTATGGTGATTCATGTCAAACTCCATCCACTTAGAGCTTTGGTCTATCATCCCTTCTCCTCATTCATATATATATATATATAGAGAGACACACACACACACAAATGTTTATAAAGGTCAAAGTCAATGCAAGGCATGTTACAAATCCCAACCCCTTAAAGGAACACCATCCTTGATGTTCGACAAAACTGAAAATGTCAACAAAAAATTTGGATCTTTATAGAAGTAGCTCTTTTACATCCATTACATATTGAACAAAAAAAGATACCACATTTTCATTTGATCTGTGCGATCCCAATTTGGCTCATTAGGTCTAAACTGCTTCCATTGCACCTTTACCCGCTCTATTAATCAATTATGAAGCACAGTCTACCTCTGGTCCATGATACACAAAGGTTTGGGCTAGAATTCTCCCTTCGACTCCACCTGTGTCATAGACCAATCAATCACATGATTAGAATCATGTACACACTTTTTCATTAAGGATATTTGGAATATATCATGTGCCTTTATGGTGGGAGGTAAGGCTAGTCTAGAAGGCATTGACCCCACTATCTCCAAAATGTGAAATGGTCCGCAAAACTTAGGTGCCAACTTAGCATAGGACCCCACTTTTAGTGAGCTCCTCCTCGATTTAGTGTGGAGGTACACGTGATCCCCCACTTAAAACTCTTTATATAGTCCCTATTGATGTGTAGATCTTTGTTTGTCCTAGGTTGCCTTCAACTTCTATTTGATACTGATAAATTATGCTTCATCTAGTTTAACATATCCGGTCTAAGAGTTACCTTATTCATTGGGTCATCTCAGTAAATGGGAGTATTACGCCTTTTTCCATACAGAGCCTCGAAGGGCTCATGTTTAGTGATTCCTAATAGCTATTTTTATATTCAAATTCAACTAAGGGAAGAAATTATTCCCACTTCTTTAGTTGGTGCATAGCGTACATTTTGAGCATGTCCTTCGATGCCCCATTCACTCTCTCAATTTGTCCATCAGTCATAGGATGGTATGTTATACTAAATGCCAATTGAGTTTTTAATCCAACGAATAGTTCTTTCCAAAAGTTGGAGGTGAATTTGGCATCCTGGTTTGAGATTATTTTCTTAGGTATGCCATGCAACCTAAATATTTTCTTCATGAAGATCTGTGCAATATCAATGGTTTTGTGGGTGGACTTAACATGTATGAAGTGAGTTTCCTTGCTCAATTTTTCCACTACCACCATGATGGCATCATGATGTCTTGGCCTCTCTGGCAAACCAGTGATGAAATCAATGGATATGACTTCCCATTTCCACTTAGGGATTGGAATTGGTTGTAATAGTCTAGCCAAATTTTTGCATTCCACCTTAACTTGTTGACACTCCAAAGCAATGTACTTTGCGACTTTCTTTTTTATACCCAACCAATAATACATATTTTTTATAGCAGTAATCCTTTTATTATATTTGGGATGACATGAATAGGATCTTTTATGAAATTCGTATAGAATGAGCTTATTAAAGTCATCCACATAGGGGATATGTGACCTATCTTTGAACTTTTTCATTCCATATTTTGTGAGTCTGTAGTTCTTACTTGATGGTCCTTCTGGCTCTTTTTGTAAACAATCCTTCACATATTGGAAGTGGTTGTCTTGTACCAATTCTTCCCTGATCTTTTCCTTGAATTTGACTTCGCGAGAGCTCATGACTGCCAAGTGAGTCACTTGGAGACTTTTTATAAGCACATCAACCACCCTATTCTCTTTACCCTTAATGCACTTCATTTCGAAGTCAAATTCATTAATGACAACTAATCATCTGGCTTGTCTTGCATTTAATTTAGTTTGGTAGAACAAATATTTCATCCCTGCATGGTCTAACATCAACACAAATTTTCATTTGATCAAATAATGTCACCACTTTTTTAACGCATCAATGATTGTCATGAGTTATAAGACATGTGTGTCATAATTTCATTCATGCTCATTTAACTTCTTTGATTCATAATAGATTACATGTCCTTTTGGCATTAGCACTCTGCTCAATCCTTCCTTACAAGCATATGTGCAAACTAATAAGTCTTTGTCTAGATCAACAATCCTCAAGATGGGTGCATGCTTGAGAAAATGCTTCAGTTTCTTGAAGATAGCTATACACTCTAATGTCCATTGAAACTTTACCCCTTTCCTTTGTAGAGTTGTGATTGGATTCCGAATTTTCGAAAAGTCCCAAATGAATCAACATTAATATCTGTCCAATCCCCTAAAAGGTTTGGATTTTTTGACATTTTTGGGAGTGGGCCACTCCATGATGGTCTTGATCTATTGAAGCTCCATAGCCACACTTTCTTTTGAGACCATGTACCCTAAATATTAAACTTGAGTCTTAAAGAACTCACATTTTTTGAGTTTAACATATAACATGTGTTCCCTCAGTAATTGTAATATTGCCATCAAGTGTTCCTTGTGCTCCTCTCTGATTTTGAGTAGACCAGAATATCATTAATAAATACTAACGTAAACTTGTCCAAGCATTGGTTAAGCACAATTTTTATTAAGTACATAAATGTGGCAGGAGCATTTTTTAGTCCAAATGGCACCACCATGAACTCATAGTGCATGTATCTCATTCTGAAGGTCATCTTATGAATGTCTTCATCTTTAGTCTTGACTTGTTGATATCAAAACCTTAAATCAAATTTTGAAAACACAATAGCTCCTTTTAATTGGTCAAATAAGTCATCAATTCTTAGTAGTGGATATTTATTCTTTATTCTTTCTTTGTTCAATTGTCGATAATTGATGCATAGTCGTACCATGCCATCCTTCTTCTTCACAAACAGAATCAATGCTCACTAGGGTGACGCATTGGATATGACATATCCCTTATGCAATAAATCCTTTATCTATAGTCTCAATTCCACCAATTTGGGGGTTCTCATACAATATGGGGTCTTAGAGACTGGTACTAAACCATGAATTAGCTCAATAGAGAATTAATGTCTCTCGCAGGTGGTAACCCTGGTATTTCATATGTGAATACAACACTATAATACTGTAAAATGGGGTGATCCTCAAGTATAGTTTCAATGCCTTATACTACACTGTTTACTTGAATTATGAATTAAGTACACCCTTTCTAACTGCATTTCTTTGCTTGGAATGCTCAAATTTGTTTAATAGATATAAGATTTTTCTTTCCTTGCAGGTTCCTTCCCTCACCTTCATCATCAAGGAATTCCAATGATTTATCGTAACAATCCACCTTGGTCGTGTGGGATGCCAACCAATCCATACCATATGATAAATTATATGAACCATGGAAGGATGTTGAGGTTTATTATTGTAGACATGCCATCTAGTTCTGGGTGCTCTAATTCCACTAATTATGTTACTTTTTGCTTGGATCCTATGGTCAAGTGGACCAACCGTGGCTTGCTATGTTGTTTCTTTTGCATGGTACAATATTTTACAACTTTAGGGCCAATATAACTAAGGTTAGATCCTAGATCAATTTAAATTGAAATTGATTGGTTAATGATTTTACCTTCCATTTGATGGCTGTTGTCCCTTAAGAAACCAATTTCTTGGCTGTGTAGAAATTGTGCTTAAGACATTAATGTTTATTATTCTTGTCACTTATTTGTATGTTATACCTCAAATGAAGGACCTGAAATACCTGGTTCTTAACCCTTACTACTTAGGTGATATGAAAGTCTCAGAATGTCATATGATGTTGGATATAAACGTTAAATGAAGAATGCTTTGAAAGGTTAGAGACAATATACTATTTTTCACAGAAACTATTATCTGTAACACTTTGAGAAGTTAGAGACATATGCTGTTTTCACAGAAACTATTATTGGTAACTTAGAAGAAATGTTGAAGTAGGGGTTTTAAGTATATGAGCGCTCTTTTAAGGAATTTTAACTTCATTCACATAAGTAAACAAAGACCTGCAACTTCATTACTATACTTAAAGAAAAGAAGACATATGGTGACACATAACATAGAAGTTACAAAATCACACCCAACAATGTGCGAAAAACTTTTGATTCTTTCATTAATCAACAATTTATCAAAAATACAATAGCTTAGTCTCCAGGTTCTTCAAAATTCAAACCATTTTTCTATAATTTTCCCTCTTTTTATACATCATGGGACAGTTTGTAATCACCAAAACTATCAAATTGCTTAACTATCTCCTAACTGTCTAAGGTAAAAGTCATTATAGAATATTACATTGGAGGGTAAAATACACCTCATTCTTCTCAAGAAAACAAAATAACAAGAAATAACAGAAATTAGAAGGTGATGGCTGCTCGCTATTCGAATCTGTGGCTTGACTGTTGATGAAGTTTCTCTATAGATGTTCTGATGATAACCCGACTATTTTAATATAGCAAATTGCATCTTTACCAAACTCCGTGGACTTATGGGTTATGGACACACGTGTATATCAGAAATGTTCTGATTGGCGGAAACACAAAGAAACCTTTATGGCCCACATCTATATCGGAAGTGTTCTGATTGGCGGAAACACAAAGAAACCCGACCAATCACCGTTCCTTTGGAGTTTCGGTCATCCGCCTCTAATTTTAGTTATTCTGCTAAAATAGTGGAATTGGTTGATTTACTTGGAATATGGCAAACCTTCGCCTACCACGGAACTGAAGGAAACAAAACTCCGGTTCATAATCTTATCGCATCCGCCTTTTCCACAAACCTTTGCCTTCCCCACAGATCTGATAGGAAACAAAGCTGCAATTTATAGACTTCTCGGGTTCGAAATTCATAATAAAACACATGCACTTTTTGACACGATATCTGTCGGATCTCGTCCCTTCGTGATGAGCGGCTGTGATTGATCCGGACTTCAACGGATTAGATTTCATTCCATAAACCATCACGTCCATTTTCTGAATTAAACCTCGTCCATGTTAACCATGTGATTACCGTCGGAGTTGCATTCTTTAAGCAAACAACCCTGATGAACTAAGGTTTTAACTCGGTTTTATAACTTCTCGCATCCGATTTTGAATTAAACTTCATCCTTGTTATCCACGCAATTACCATCAGATCTTTTGCCTGTCGATAGGATGGCTCACACCTTCTCCCGATTTTCTTATGTTCAAAAGCCGTCAATAATATAAAACAACTCATTTCTTTCAAATTTCTGCATTCCCTTTTATTTCCGTTATAACATAATATTTGATTTTTTTTTTTAAATTTTTTTTGGTGATAAAACTGAAAATAAAATTAAAATGACAATGGATGCTACAACAATGACCGAGGCCTGATGATCCGCTTGTAGATGTCTAATGCAACAAAAATTCGAGGCACACTCTAAGCCACATTGTTCACTATCATTGCCACTTCTACATTGTATGGCCTTTTGTCATTATTCTTCTGTGGTTAAGGGAAATCCCTTCGTAGGTGGTTTCCTCCATAGTTCCAACATTGAAGTTTCTTATACTCCTCGACTTCTTCTCTTACTTGCTTAGAGGATTGTTTTCTATTAACGAGATACATAGGTTGGAATTCACCGTTGGTAGGAGTGGTGAATTTTCCTCCTTTCCCCGTCTGCTTATGCTCGAATGGTTTTGATCCTTTCCATTTGAAATTGCTCTAATATTTCTTCTTCCAAACAATCAAGTTCTTACTCATATGTTTGGATTATTCGTGGCAGTAATTGGTTTTCTGGATAGCGCCCTCTAATGTTTTACGTGCATCGAACTCAATCTTATCTCTAAATGTTTGATACAACCCACTGAGGTACCATTAAATCTTTACTTTTTTGTCCTTGATGGGCGGTACATATCTTAGTACTAAAAAAATATTTTTGTACACATTTCTAGTAAGTTGTCCCATCTTGAGCTTGTGAAATTCCTTGATATTATCATCATAATACCTTTCTGATGTATACTTTTCCTGGAATATTTTTTCAAATTTATTCCACAATATCTTATCATCTATAATGTATTTAACATTAATTAATTCATCCCACCATATACGAGCCTTACATTTTAAGTTGAAAATTGCTACCTTGGCCTTCATGTTTTCAAAGTAGTCATATACTCTAAAATATTTCTTCATCCCTAGTAGCCAGGCCTCCGCTACTTAAGCTTTCTTATTCTCTACATCAAAGGTGGGGGGCTTTGCTTTCTTAAATTCCTTTGGCATTCAACTTTTTTCACTCCTTCCTTGTCGACAATGTCTTCAAGCTACAGTCCTTGATGACTAATCAGGGTTGTATGTCCTTCTCTTTGGAGTGCTTTGTGAGCTTTATCTATAACATAACCCCCTATTATCCCTATCCCCAACTAAGCGTAGAAGGAGGGAGTTGATAAACTAAGCCGATCTCCAAGGTCTTGTTTTGGAAATGGAGTCTAAATTTTTTGACCTTTTTCAACATTCTCATAACCATTAATGAATGACATTGTTGCGTTCATTTAATCAAGACCTTTCCAACAATATAAAATTTTGTTTTCCATTTGACTTTTGGATCCAAACATATGGTTGTTCAAAGAATTAGCCTACTAGATAGTGAAGTGTCATCTTGTCCTACCACATGGTGCCCACATGGTCCCCATGTGGCACCCACATGACTATCCAAGTCATGCACCCATCACACCATGTGGTAGCTATCGACCTACTCATACCAGATCACGTATAATCCCTTTCCTATGGTTCACATAGACCAACCTATAACAAACATGTAGGTTATAAGATGGACGCAAGTGCAAGCCATCCATGGCCACGTTACCCCAAAAATACAATATAGGTAGGTTTCAATATTGTGTCATGTTGAAGCTGTCAGAGGCAACCTTTCGATCTATGTGGCAAAAACCTTACGACAAAGCTTAGCCACCCCTTCGAATTATACACAAAAGTTTACACCACACGATACTTTTCCCCACTGAATGGGCTCCATGCACCAAGTCACCACGAGAATTAAATCATGGACGTTCTCTTATGGCCTTCGTTTGAAATCTTCGAGGTCTGGGGTCCGTGGTGACATCACTGGTCCTAAGCACAGGGTGACATCATCCTTCATTGCCCCCTCCCCACATCAAATGCCATGTAACTATGGGTTGCATCGAAGCCTTTAGGCCCCTTGCAAATCACATCATTCTCATCATATGGGAAATGTGGTGCTCACCATAGTCTTTCACCAAGTATTGACAACTGCCCCATTGCCACATCATCTTGAGGATTTTAAATCCTAGGAGTTCCCTTTGGTGTCCCTTTTAGTAACCTCTGGAAAAATTTCCTGGGGTCATCCAATGGCCATAGGTGCTTACCTTGCGATGACCCAAATTTATCTTGTCTAAGAACTTGATCATTACACTTGGTCACATGGTTGAAAAGGGTTTAGGCCATTTCCTCCAGGATTCTAAGGTTCGACCCTGTGCACACACACATGAATATGTGTATAAAAAGATAATGTGAATGCAAACCTGTCTAGACTATCCCTCCTAAGCTTTTCCAAGACTTGGTCATGGCCCATAATCCACTGTGTATACATACATGTGTATTTACTTATGCATATGTATATAAGTAATTACACTATCTCTTCTGAGATTAATGGGAAAATTATAGCCCAATGCATATAACCATATATTATCCACATACAAAGGTTGCATACACACCATTGGACTAAATTTAAATCTCAGAGTAAACACATAAATCATTTTAACGTTGAGATTTCACCCATATGTTGGCCTAGTTATTAAGGTTACAATCTAGTCCATAATTAGTCAAAAGAAAATAATTATTTCCTTGAAAATTATTACACAGGGCAATGAGATTCCTCTTTTATGAGTGACGCCCTATTTCATATCATGAAAACAACAGTTAGCCGTTGCAACCACATGTATAGGAAATTTAAACAAAGAAATAAAAATAAGTACTTATCTTATGCAACATAATGATTTTCCGACTGAGAGTGGGACTTCAACTCTCCACCTAACCTTAGACAAGCTACAACCACTTCTACTCATAGTTGTCACCCTTGAGCAAGATTCCAATGCTTGAGGTGGAGTGCTTTTAAGAAGAAACTTTAACAAAATTGACAACTGAAATAGGATGTCACAAGGTCAGTCTTCCTTCATCCACTAGCTACACAAGCTTCCACTCAGTCCTTCCAAACTTTACAGACATGTTTAGCATCCATGATAGGATAACATTGTATAGAGAGTCTCAACTCATTTTTCAAGAGAAGAAAGTCCACATGAAGGGAATGTTCATTAGTGGACAAGCTATTGTTGGGTAAGAGATCACCTCCTCAGGTGCTTCATTAGTAGTCAAGCACCAGAGCTTTAGCCCCAAGGAAACTCTTGGTGGTTCATCAACCCTCACAAATGACTGAGTGACTCTTCCCAATCCAATTGGTTCGTTAATTCACAAGATTCTAGTGGGTTCTTCCGCCTTCATGCAAGCCACTTCTCTTTGTAATGTTTTCACCTAGAAATCATCTTTGAGGGTTCCTCAGCTGGTTCACTTTCTTTAGAGCTTAATCATTGTGATGCTTATCGTCGCTTTCCCGTGACACCTCCGACCCTTGGATGCGTTTCTTCCAATGCTCACCATTATTCTCTTCCACTACATATGTGTGAGAATGAGTTTTTTGCCACTCTAATTCATAGACACAAATGAGTTATCTCCTCCCCCGACTTGCTTTTGTGCCTTTCCAACAAACCAATTGTCTGCCTTCTTCTAAGGCTCCACGCAAATGACCTACCTTGGACAGTGAAACCCATTCTTGTTCTCCAATTTTTTTTCCTATTTGTTTACTGTTAGAGCTAAAGGACACCTGGGCCTGTCCTTTTATTTTTCAGTTAAATTTATTGCACAATTAGCCCATCAAGATTCTCATCCAACCCATGGCTAATGTATTTAATTTCACCAATTCCTCAAGTAATGTCCCTCCCCATGCAACTGGAATTTGTGTCCCTTTCTCTCAGTATTTTTAAATAATTATAATTATTTACAATGAGGTAATATTAACCAAGGGTTGTCACAGTCCCCTCCCCCTTGGGGGAACACATACCTTCCCTTGTTTACCATTTCAAGGGCACCCACCTGCAAGAAAGAACTAGACAGACCTGGAGCCCTATACCATGAATGCACGTAGTGAGTCGGGAATGTTATGATCCCTTACCTTAGACCTAGAACCGTCACTCACTGTGCCATATGTCTTCCCTTATAAGGGCTTTTGACCTTACCCTTCTCCCTTACTTATGTGCTAAATACCTGCCCAAGACCTAGTACCCTATACTTGGATGAATGAATGAGGCGCTTAGGAGGTACCACTAGAGGCCCGGCATGGGATGGCATTGAAATACCTTACTCTTACCTTTTCCCTTCCACCTAGGATATAGAGTGATGGATGCCCAACACCCATTACTTTCTCTTAGAAGCAGCAGTCGATGGCTTGGATGCATGGATGGATAAATATGGATGGATAGATGAGGGATCACCTTAACCTCACTGGACTACTACTACTCAACATAATGCCTTCTCTTGTAGGAACGGGATTGACCTCATCCTTGACTTGATTTACTGCTTCATCCTAGTCGAGGGAGTCATGCCCAAACTCTTTATTAGACCAGGAAGATCAGTAGGGTACGACACTATTAGAATCCCTTACCTTCCCTTGTTTCCAACCCACCCCACCTGAAGACCTAGAACTGATAGCCCTCACTTGATTAATGAATCGCTTAGGAAGTACTGCTATTAACAACCCTTCTTCTCTTATAAGGAATGGATGGATGGATCAATAAATACTGGTACCACTAAGACTATTCCGGACGAGCCTTGCCCAGGATATGTTTCTTCAGGATTACTACTGCTTGAGACCAAGAGCCTTGAACCTTGACCTTTTAGGACGACCTCCTAACCACCCTTCTACTAGCGGAGATCGTGGAACTGTCAGATGGATGGATTATCAACAGCCAGAACTTATGAGACATGGCTGGATGGATGGTCAAGCAGAGAGCCTTATGTTGGACGGGCTTCTGACTAATCGCTAGGAGATGCATGTTCACACTTGCTTTATGAATCTTAGGAGGGACAGAGCTATTAACTACCCTTCTCTTAGAAGGAACGGATGCATGGATAGATAGATCCCTTCCCTTCCTTATTTGTTTACTTACTACCTGCCCACCTTAAGAGCTAGACATTTAGCCCTATACCACAACTGAATGAAAGCGATTAGGCAAGCAAGCAAGGTACGGTATAGCTATAGACCCGAGCAGAATGGTATGGCAGGCATGAAACAAACCCTTCTTTACCTTCTATACCTTACCTTCTGTTTTCCTAACCTACCGGCCTGCCCCACCTAGACACCTAGCACCTTTTAGCCCTACACCTTACTGAATGAAGCACTTCAGAGAGAAGGACAACTAGAGACCTGACACCGGCATGGATCGCATGAAACAAACCCTTCTTATCCTTTCCCCCTCTTACTTATGTGTTTAATCACTACGTATCCACCTATAGACCTAGACTATACCACTTGGAGTCATGAAGCGCTTAGGAGGTACAACTAGAGACCCGACATGGGATGACATGAGACAACCTTCTCCTTCTCCCTTACTTCTGTGTTTCCTAACCTACCTGCCCACCTTAAGAGCTAGAAATTTAGCCCTATACCACTCGCTGAATGAAAATGATGCTTAGCTTTACTTGAATTTATATACCGTCCCGATAGAGTTTACATCTAAAGAGGGTCCCCTCCATCTCGAACTATACCCTCTGCCCTAGACCCTTGACCCCTTGATCTCGACCCAACCACGGCTTCCTCCACTTCGATCTAGACCTCGACCCTCGAACTTCAACACATCTACCTCCCCGCCCTTCATTTGATTGTTCCAAGAAGCAATGTGCATAAGGCTGTTTAATAACCATATGCAAACATCACATGCTTAAAAACCAAGCACAACTGATATCGGGCTTTATACATACAACTTTGAACATCGTTTACAATGTATTTACATTTGCTTTACTCAACAAATAAGAAGGATATGTTTCCCACATATGGTCATTTCCCACGTGGCTTCCTTGGTCCCAAAGTGCCTCCACAACATTTTGACTTGTTATAGTGCTCGATTCTGGTTAGTGAGTTGCCTCTGATCCATGATGCATAGAGGTTTTGGTTGGAACTCTACCTCTAGTTCTACCTGTAACACAGACTAATCGATTACATGATTAACATCTTGTACATATATTTTAAGCAGTGAAACATGAAATACAATATGTACTATTATTGATTGAGGAAAAGCCAACCTATAGGCCATTGGCCATATCCCTTCAAGCACTTCAGATGGCCCACAACATTGTGGTGCCAAGTTAGCACATGAACTAATTTTTGATAAGCTCTTCTTGGATCTAAATCATAGGAAAACATGTTCCCCAACTTGGAACTCCTGATGACGCCTATGTTGGTCCACATGGATCTTTTGTCTGTCCTATGCCACCTTCACATTACTTCTAATGGTTTACATTTCTTGATCCATGTCATTCAATGCATAGCCTAAATGTGTTATCTTTCTTCTTCACAATTAAGACAAGTGCTCCCCATGGAGACACACTTGGCCTTATGTATCCTTTGTCCAACACAATGTTGCACGAAGCGGGGACGTTTTTTGGAAGCGGGGATGTGGAAGCATCATTTTCAAAAAATCTAGGAAGCGAAGCATCTGCTATATATATATATATATATATATATATATATTTTTTTTTTGCATTTATATTCAAAACAAGCATCCCAAATACCAAATTAGTTGTAGAAGACATGAAAACATGCATATTTTTGCATAAAACAAGATAGATATGGCATCCATGATTCCATTGTAGTTACTAGTATGTAGTATGTACATCAATGATTAATTATTCGATCATCAACCATCTATATTCTAGCAATTACAAACATACATCAAATTTTTAAGCATCTTAAAAAACATAAAACATTTAAGCATATTATAAAACATAAAACATAGAGCATATTATGATTTATCTAGCAAGTGAGCAACTGTCAACATTTGTCATGTACAAAATTCAAATAATAATGTTTACAAAATAGGTCACTTGGTTACCGCCAAGCCAAAAAGGTTCAAATTCATAATTCTACAAGTCTAATGATTAATCTATGACAAAAGTAGTAAATTATGAATATATCTACTAATCTGTCCTCCTTCCACCACGAAGAGAACATGGCGGTGGGCCTCCACGTGGTGGCAATGAAGAAGATGGTGCCTGTGGAAGTTGTGGCACTAAAACTGATGAAAACGAACCCCTTGCTGTTGGTGTTGAACCATGGAACCTAGGAAACAAGGGACCAGATGGGGGTGGCATCTCAACATGATCATCATCATCCTGGAACCACTCAAAAAATTCATACAAAAAAAAACATGGAGGAAGCTCGCGATTCGTACGCTTCGTACTCCGAAGCTTGACGCTTCGTACGGCCGAAGCGTCGTCCGAAACATGTTTTGGAAAAATTGAAACGCATTTCGGGCACACGCTTCCTGAAATTTCCAGGAAGTGTGTTTATCAGCCTGAAACGCATTTGCGTTTTTCCTAAACACGTTTCAGACGACGCTTCCCCCACGCATCCATACGGATCGCGGATCGGGGTTTTGATCCCGAGGGGGGGGACGTTTCCTGCAACACTGGTCCAACATATTCTTGAGTTGTAAATTCAATTAAATCAAAATGAGTGTACTCATTCTATATGGAGCATTTGATGTTGGAGCCGCTCCTAACATTAATTCAATAGAGAAATCCACCTCTCTACGAGGAGGAAACCCAAACATTTCCTTAGGAAAGACATATGAGAACTATTTTAAAATAGGGTATTTCCTCCTAACATCATTGTTTCCAATCCCAACACTGCAATTAGCTTCAACATTGCTAGATATTTTCACAACAAATAAAACATATCCCTTTATGTGGCTTCTCTTGGTTTGCAAAGCCAAAATTAATCTCATAGAAGTATGTTTCAGTTTTCTCTATAATATTCTATATTCTCTGGCTTCATCGAGGCATTCAATGGTCTTCTTAAAACAATCAACCTTGGTGTGATGCGTATATACCTAGTCCATCCCCAACAGTGCGTCATATGCTCTGAGTGGTAATACATTGAAATTGGTGACAATTGTCATGCCATTTAGCTCAATCAGGCCTAGCCTTACTATGTGCTCTAGTCTCCTTCTTGTCCTCATGTCCAGCTAAACTAGCCAAGGCTCAATGTGCACTTTTTTCAATAATGGCAGGATTGATGTAACTAAAATTTGAACCATGGTTAATCGAAACTAATTTTTTTTGGTGACATAGCATACCTTCCCTTTTTTGTAATCATTGATTTGTGATCAGCTTGATGATTATCCATTGTTTCATAAATTATGGGTATATTTTGTGCCACGTCTTTGACTGTCTCTACTTCCCACGCGTTGTACAGTCTCAGACCAACATGCTTGTGCTACGGGAAATCCTTCCTTAAGTGATTCCCTCCACAATTCCAACACTTATATGGACCCTTCTTATAACTCTTGGCTTGTTCTTGAGTAGAGTGGCCTCCGCTGGCATTGTTGGATCTCTGTTGATATTCTTGATTAACATGAGTCACACTCATTCCCTTGGTCGCTTTCCACATTTTTCCTTTGAACTTGGCATTGCTTTTGAATTTCCAATTCAATTTATACTCAAGTATATGCCTAGATTGCTCATAACAATGCTTCATTTTTCGAATTGCATCTTCTAATGCCTTGGGCTCATTAAGCTCAATTCTATCCTTGAAGGATTGTGGCAGTCCACTAACATACCTCTGAATCTTTGATTTCTCTTCGTTAGGGTAGGGAACATATCTTAGCAGCTCTAAGAATTTGGTGGTATACTTCGCATCTAACGTTTGTCCCACTATGAACTCATAGAACTTCTTAGCCTCGTTGTTGAAGTATATCTAAGATAGATACTTGTTCCTAAAATATTCCTAAAATTCCTTCGAGAACTACTCTTCTTCTTTTATGCCTTTTACGCTTTTCAAATCTTCCCACCAGATCTTAGCTTTTCCCTTTAGGATGAGAGTATCTACCCTCACTTTCATGTTCTTTGAGTAGTTATAAATTACGAATAACTTCTCCATTCTTAGTAGCCAAGATTCTACATCCTTTGATTTCTTCATTTCACCATTAAATGTAGGAGGCTTAGCCTTATTAAAATCCTCTTTTACATATTCCCTTCCTTCTTTTCCCATGATGGTGATCATAGTGACGATGATGATGTTTCCTCCTATGAATGTTCTCATATTGTTGTTCATGGGTGCTTAAATATTTTTAGGAGTACTTAGCAGAGTGCCTCCTTTCACAGTGTATTCACATTATAGCTTGTGCCTCTTTCTAGATCTACTATCATTTTCCCCATTAATTATTTATTCTTGTCACAAAGGACTTTGCTTGTCTCCATGACCAATATCCAACTCATGTTGCCTTTGCCTTTGTAACTCTGACATGATTTGCAGTATGACCACCTTGACTTCTGCTTATTTTTATTGTGCTCTAGCAAGCCTTTCATTGTATTACTCCTTATTTCAGCTCCCAAGATCCTCAATGTTTCCTTCCAATATGGAGATTCTACCCCTCTTCATTCCTCAACTGATCTTTCCTCTTCAATTGGAATTTCTTATTCATATCCATGTCGTGACTAGTTTGAACTGTACTATACCATCATGTTTTTCATTCCTTTGTCCTTCAATTTTATACTATACCATCGTTCATTGTTCATGTAATCTTTGACCTTCATTTTCTTTCATATACATACATTATTTATAGGTCTAAACAAATTTCTAATGCACAATAAACATTATCACATTGGCTTGTTGTTGGAAATTTGTTGGTGTAAAGCTAGCTGGAACATTAAATCCTAATTATTACATTAGTATAAATAAAATCATATCAATCATTATTACAGTGCTACATGCATATTTTTATCACAATGAAGACACAACAAACAATGCATACGATCAATTGACACGCCAATAAGGTTTTTGATACCTATCACACACTCTAAGGTCTCATCTGATCTCCAAAGGTTTGATGTTGAACCTTTGCTACATTTCCTCTGTGGTAGAGCCCATCCAGTCCAAGTGTTGAACCTGTAAGCTCTGATACCACCCTATAACATACCCCCTACTATCCCTAGCACCAATTAAGGGTAGAAGGAGGGAGTTACTATCTCTAAGGTCCCATTATGGAAATGAGGTCTAAATTTTTTTGACCTTTTTCAACTTTCTCATAACCCTAAATGGATGTCATCGTTGTGTTTGTCTCATTCATACCTTTCCAATGATATAAAATATGCTTCCATCCAACATCTAGATCAAAAGATATGATCGTTCAAAGAATTAGCATATCAGATAATGCCATGTCATCTTGACTTACAACATGGCGCCCACATGGTTCCCACGTGGTTGTCCAAGTTATGCACCCCTTCACACCATGTGGTAGCTGTCGACCTTCTCATAACAAGTCACGTATAATCCCTTTCTTATGGTCCACACATACCAACCTATAAAAAACATGCATCATATAAGATATACGTTGGTGCGGGCCCCCCATGGTTATGTTACATCAGAAATAGAATCTCAGCGAGTTTCAATACTATCCCTGACTGAAGTTGTCGGGGACAACCTTCCAGGGCTATGTGGTGATATACTCCTTACAACAAAGCTTAGCCAACACTCAACTTATATGCAAAATGTTTACACCATGTGGCACTTGTCCCCACTGAAACTGGATTGGTTTGAAATAGTCTGGAATGTCAAAGGACAATTTGTAATTGTATCCAAGACCATTTATCTGCCTGTTATTAATGACTTCTTCCCAAGGTTTGATGATGGGCTTGCGAGTTTCAAGTGAAACCTCTACAACTTCATGTAAATGTTCTCTTGAAATGGCATCACTAATTTGATCAATTGTTGGTTATTGATGAGAATCAATGTCAAACAAAGAATTGTTCTGAACAAGAACTAGTTCAAAATGTTGATTCCTTTGTTGTAATTCATCTTGTTTGAGATGTGACTCAAGCTATAGAAATAAGATTTTGTCATGTGATCCTTGTAAATAGATTAAAACATCTGTTAGAATAACTTTTCAATTTTTATCGTCTTGTCAATACTAGACTATATTAGAGTATTTAGTAACTCTAATAACTCGTCAATTCGAATCACAATTCAAGCACAAAAAATGAGGGTGTTAACTTCTATGGAAAATGCACGTTAGAATTAATATCTTAAGTTGGAATATGCACAAAACCTACTGGTGGATGTGAATCTATTAAAGTATTGAGTCAAAATGGGCATAGTTTAGCTTAACTTTAGACCAATTCCAAAAAAAAATTGATGGTCTGATAGCTCTAGAATGGTTGGATCATTTACTTATTGAGTAGTAAACAATTTGAGAAAAAATGCAATTATTATGGATGTGATTAATGAGTCAAATACTCTTTTCTGTTAAAAGGAAACTGCAGAGGCTGCTATAGGTGCTTCAGTATCTAAAATTGAGTGTGCACCTATTCATGGATCTAGAACTTGAACTAAATCTCTGCGTTTATTTCCACAAGTTCTGGAACTTGAGGTAGAATTGTTTCTTGTTTTCAATCTACAAGAGAAAACCACATGTAGTGCTTCAACTCCCAAAAATAATAGCTAGAAAAAGGGTCATTAATTGACATCTTTAGTGAATCATTTGGGATTGCAAATTTTGCCTCTTCTATTACTGAATATTCAAACCCTAGGACACATATTCCACTAGATAAACTTGGTCATTCACTTTTGGTGTTATTGCTTCAATATGTGGTGTTAGTACCGGTGTTTCGACTATACCATGACATGGCATATATGGCCAAATCCTAATTTTCTCTTCAAATTACTAATTTCCATTGAAAAATTCTACGCAACTATTTACGTGTATATAGAGTTGTTATATAGTTAATGGGCTAATGTATATATAGAGTTATGGAAGAGAGATACCACATGGAAAGAGACGCAGGAGAAAACTCAAAGGAGAATGAATATAGAAAATATTCTCCCTAACGGCCAATCAATAATTATTGTGTTACTTTAAGCCAATGTTCCAAGCTAAGTTGGGAGGCACATTACAATCGGGTGGCACGGCACTTTGGCGTGGAGAAGACAATAACAATACTATAGAAGAGTTTCTACTCGCCAAAGATTTTACAGGATTTCCATCAATATAACAAATCATGCACTACTTGTGCCATTGATAAACCATCCATCAAGAAGTAGGGATTGTATACTCCTCTACCTACCCTAGACAAGCCCTCAGAGTTAGTATCCATGGGTTACATGTTATGTTTACCCTCCACTAGGCATGGTAATGATTGTGTGTTTATGGTTGTCGATTAGTTCTCTAATATGGCTATCCCAACACCATGCAAGAAGATTATCCTGGCCGAAGCCATTATTATACTCTTCTTTGAGTGCATTTTAGTTCATTTTGGGCTACGTCAAAGCATTATTTTAGACAAATATAACAAGTGCCTCAATACATTTTGGTCCAACCTATGGTATCTAATGGATATCAAGTCGACCAAATTGAGCGCCTCTCATCCCTAAATAGATAGACAAGCAGAAGTGGTCAACAAGATGATTATGTATATCTTGTGCATGTAGAACTCCAAGCATCCACATATATGGGATGGAAGATTTCCATATGTTCAACATAGTTATAACCAAGCCTTCCATAGCTCTATTTACCACATTCCTTTTTAGGTGTGCTTGGGGTTCCAACCATTGGCCTCAGTTAATGTAGTGCTTCCCATTGCATTTTCCCTGGCAGAGTTCTCCCATGCTCAAGCCAAGGTAGATAGAGTAGGAAAACTGTAGAATGGATACAAATCCTCCAACAACAAGTTTATGATATAATATAAAAATCCAATGCCAAGTACAAACAACGACATGGCCAACATCGAGTTTCACACAAGTTTTAGGTTGGTGATAAGGTATGGTTTCAATTTCTAAAAGAGCACCTCACAAGCCCTAATAGGAAGCACTGACCACTCTGATATGGGCCATACATAATCACAAAGGTTGTGGGTGAAAATGTTTTTGAATTCAGTATTCCCTCTTTCCTTGGATTGCACCTAGTATTCAATGTGAAGTTGCTTTGATCGTATTTTCTGCCTCTCTTGGACACCTCAAAGGTAGCCAAGCAATTAGCCCCCGCACAACTCAATCCCAACTGCATTGAAGAGACCATAGTGAATTGGAACATGGGCACCAAGATGAAGGATACCTGCCAACAAAACATACAACTCTATTGGGTTTTCAAGGCAAAGTAGCTTTTTCATTAAGGAAAGTAGCTCACTATTACACTACCTACCACCCCTTATTAATAATGTTGGTTGTGGTAGGTGTTACTGGTGTTTTAACTTCACTTTATTAAAGTATTACAATATGTTGGAGTTGCAAAAATACCATTTTCTAAGATTTTGGAATTAGATACTAAGGTTTTCATCACATACAACTCATTGAAAGCTTTCCGATGATGTAAATTTATTTGTTGACCCGAGTCCTAGATGAAAGTTATGTTAAAAGAAGACTTGGCCCATTAAAAAAAATGGCATGAAAACATTAGCGTGCCATGTGACACTTGTGTGATCTTTGGATTTGGTCCACATGGCAATTTCATATGGACCAACAGGTCCACCATAATAGTTCGATACTCATTGGGCAAGTGTGTGTGTGGTGAAGACATGGAGGACCCACCACATCGCCCCATCAGGGGTCGAGGTCCGATCCTTGTTGCAATGCCCCACCACCACCATCACGCTGACGACCAGATCATAAGGGACCTACATCAAATATTTTATGCAATGTGCATTGAGTGATGTATATTAAGTCCACACTGTCAGGCCAGGGTAACTCCAGAATTAAATGAGCGGAAGAAAAGACTGACTGCTTTATTCATTAGCTAACTATCAGTTATATACATAAATATGACGGATCAGTTCATCTTCTTGATGACTGTCCAGTTCACCCATCCGTTGAGGATTAGGTGTCAACATTCCCCCCCTTAATCTGAAGGGATGTTGGTGAGTCCAAGCATCGTTCTGAATCTTTCAAGCTTTTCTCTTCCAAGCGCTTTGGTGAAGATGTCTGCAATTTGCTCGTTTGTGGAACAATGACGGAGATGGATTGTTTTGGCCTCAACATGATGTCGGATCAGATGATATTTAGTATTGATGTGCTTAGTACGATCATGGAACTTTGGGTTCTTGGCCAACTTTATTGCAGAGGTGTTATCAATCATGAGTGGAGTTGATTGTATTTGTTTTACCTGCAAATCTTCAAGAATTTTCCTGAGCCACACAATTTCTTTTATTGCTTCAGCTGCTGCCACATATTCTGCTTCTGTTGTGGAATCTGCTGGTACTGATTGTTTGCGTGATCTCCAGGAGACAGCTCCTGATCCAAGATTCATAGCATATCCTGAAGTAGATACCCCAGTTTCTTTGTCTCCATCGAAGTCTGAATCAGAGTATCCAATCAAGTTGAAGTCGTCCACCTGTGTATACTTGATTCCAAGGTCTTGAGTTCCCTTCAAGTACCTTAGAACTCTTTTTGCAGCAGACCAATGTCCCTCACAAGGCTTTTGCATAAACCTGGAGAGGATTCCAACAACAAATGAAATGTCTGGTCTGGTAGTAGTGAGGTAGATGAGACTTCCTACAAGCTGTCTATACTTTGTTGCATCCTCAAATTCCTTTCCTTCAATAGATGTGAGCTTCAAGTTTTGTTCCATTGGAGTAGAAAGAGGATTACACTCTGTCATGCCAAATCTGTTTAACAAATCTCCAATGTATTTCTTTTGAGAAAGAAATATGGACTTTGGATGTTGGGTTACTTCAATGCCAAGATAGTAATGAACATAGCCCAAATCAGTCATTTCAAAAAAATTTCCTAATTCTTTCTTTATGGATGCAATATAGCTTTCGTTGTTCCCTGTCATTAAAAGATCATCTACATATACCACAAGATATACAACTGTTTTGCCGACTTTCTTGACAAATAAAGTTGCATCATCAAGATCAAAATGATTGAAGTTGAGTTTCAGAAGATGCTCAGTTAGTTTTTCATACCAGGCTCGTGGTGCTTGTTTGAGGCCATACAAGGACTTCACAAGTTTGCATACTTTATGTTCATGTCCTTTCACAGCAAATCCTTCAGGCTGGGACATAAAAACATTCTCTTTTAGATCTCCATTCAAGAATGCAGTTTTTACATCCATTTGATGGACTTTCCAACCGTTCTGAGCAGCTAGTGCAAAGAGTGTCAGGATGGTGGCCCATTTTGCTGTGGGGGCAAAAGTTTCCTCATAATTGACCCCTTCCTTCTGTGCAAAACCTTTTGCCACAAGCCTAGCTTTATGCTTGTCAAGTGAGCCATCAGCTTTGTATTTGTTCTTGTAGACCCACTTGTAGCCAATTGGTTTGGTTCCAAATGGAGGATCAACCAGCTTCCAAGTGCCATTCTTTATGAGGGCATCATACTCCTTCTGCATCGCTTCTTTCCATTCATCATGAGAAGCAGCTTCTTTGAAGGAAGTTGGTTCAAAATCTGTAGACAAGTTCAATTCACAATCATAAGTAACATCCATATCAATAGGTGAATTAGAGTTATCTACATCACCTCCATCTTGTCGGTTTGTATTTCTGGTTCCTGTTTTTCCAATTTCATCAGGATGAACACTTTCAAGTGTCTTTGTTAGCCACTTTGGGGGACCTTTCTGAGATGGTCTAGGCTGCTCTGTTGATTGAGTTGGGTCTGAATCAAGATTGAGTCTCCCAATTCTATCAATTACATCACTTAAAGCATCATCCGTTGTTGGAGTGTCATGCAGGGGAGATTGTTCTTCAGAAGGAGATTCCACATGTTGATCTAGTATAGGAATCCCCCCTTCAAGATGTGGAATCTGATTATCAAACTCTTGGAATGATTTCGGTTTTGTGAATCTATCCAAGCGATCAAGTTGCCGCTCAACAACACTGTCAGATTTGGATGATTCAAGAAAAATGACATCTCTAGATAAAACAAACTTTTTATTTACTTCATCATAGAGGCGGTATGCTTTAGAAGTGTTTGAATACCCCAGGAAGATACACTTACGACTTCTAGCACCAAGTTTGTTTCTATGTACCTTTGGTATTAAAGCATAACAGGTGGAACCAAAGATCCTGAGATGTTTTACCGAAGGAACATGTCCATACCACAATTCATAAGGAGTCTTGTTTCTTATAGCATTAGATGGACATCTATTCTTTATATATGCAGCACATAGAACAGCATCAGCCCAAAACATTGTCTTTACATTTTTGAAGAAAAGCATGGATCGTACCATATTCAAAATTGTTCTGTTCATTCTTTCAGCTACACCATTCTATTGAGGATTATAAGGCACAGTTGTTTGATGTTTAATCCCATGTTGGCGAAGATAGTGTTCAAATTCATTTGATGTATATTCTTTTCCATTATCAGTGCGAATAGACCCAATATGAGATTGTGCATCATTTTCAATCCATTTATGAAAATTCTGGAATGTTTGAAAAGCATCAGATTTGTTCTTCAATAAATAAACCCAACACATTCTGGTGTAATCATCAATAAATGTCATGATATATTTATTTCCATTTGCAGAAGAAACAGGCATTGGACCACATAAATCTGAATGAATGAGTTCAAGCTTCCTATGTGCTCTTGAATGTGAATCATGAAAAGACTGTTTGCTATGCTTTCCTAGAATGCAAGCATCACATTGCTTATGTTTTCTAGGAATTGTAGGCAAACCAGCAACACCATTTTTCTTCAACAAGCGGAGACTATCATAGTTTAAATGTCCAAATCTAGCATGCCATAATAAACTTGACGGAAGTGTACCTTCTTCATGATGAGAAATATATGAGAAATGTTGTGCATGAGCAGAAGTTCCTTGCAGTTTAAGAAGTCTTTCTTCTTCTATACCCCTCATGACAAGTGAGTGGTCGGATGCCTTTCTTACCTCAAGCTTGCCATCAAACATATGAATGGAGTGACCTTGCTGGCGGATGTGGACCAGGGACAGCAAGTTTCTCTTGAGCTGTGGGAGATATAGAACATGGTCCAGAAGAAAGTCTGGAAGACCAGGCAGTTTAAGCCTGATTGTGCCAAGCCCTGATGGCTTGATTTTTGACTGATCTGCAAAGTATACTGCTCCATCAACATTGTCAGTGAAATCTTCAAAAAAATCTTTCCTATAAGTCATATGACAGGTTGCTCCTGAATCAAGCAACCAGTCATTTTTCGAAGAAGCAAGTGAAGCATTAAACAAGTCTTCATTTACTCCAATGTTACATTGTGCCTCAATATAGTGAGCGGATTCAGGTGCTTTACCTTTGTCTGTGTCATCAGTTTTACCTTTCTGCTGGTTTCTTCTCTGCTCAATTTTGTCCCATGGTAGCTTGCATGTAGAAGCATCATGTGATCCATTTTGTTTGCAGCGAATGCAATGCAGATCTGCCTTTTCTGCTTGAGAATGTCTGCCCCCCCTGCCTCTGAAGTATCTTCCTCTTCGTCTTCGTCCACCTCTTCCTCTTGTAGAATCTTGAGCAGGATGCTTTTCTTTATGAGCAAGGCAAACAGTCTCTTCAGAAGATTCAGGGACTGTTTTATTTCCAAAGGCTTTCTCTCTTTCAGCAAACTTTTTCACAAGAGACTCAAAGGTTATGTCTTTAAGATTTCCATTTGCTTGTGAAGACTCAAGATAATTAGAGTAGGTAGGATAGAGTGCTTTGAGAAAGGCAATAAGAGAGATATCCAACTCAACCTTAGTGGATTTAATATCATGCATTATAGACTTTATTTCAGATGCAAGAGCAAGGGGATCATTATTTTTCAGTTCAAGAGTGAAGAGTTTAATCATGAGCTGAACAACTTCAAGTGCAGAATGAGAATCATAGAGTTCTTTCAGCTTTTGTAAAGCTTCAAAGGCAGTGGAATAGGATGAAATATGACGACTTACTTCTTCATTTACAGATGCTGCAATCAATGCATAGGCTTTGCTGTTCTTGTTTTCCCAAATGACAAGTTCTTTATCTGATGTAGGCTGCACAGGGTCTTTGTCTTCTTCTCCGACACACACTCCTTTCCACAACTCATTGTAGATGAGGGTGTGTTTTACCATCCGAGACCATTCAGAATAGTTCTCCTTGCCAGTGAGAACTATTCCGACCATAGAAATGATTGAATGCATTCTGTAAAAGAATATCTCTGCTAAAAAAAAAACTTCTGTTGATAAAAAAAAACTTCTGCTGAAAAAGAAAATCCTTATGCCACAACCTTATGCACTTTATTTTCTTCCTATGTTTGATAGAAGCATCAAATTTCTCACTGCAATATTACTATGTTTGAAAAATGCACAATGGATCACTTCACTTCATTCTATTAATATATCACTTCAATATATTAAAAATGCGCAAGGGATATATCACTTCAATATATATATCAAAACTATTATGAAAGCAGCGCAACAAAACTTTTGAATGATACAAATGTTTTGAACAATACTGAACACTTTCAACTATCCCAGCAGCTTCGTGTCAAGAATGCATGGAGACCGACCCTCTCGATCCTTTCCGCTCCAAGTATAAGCATCTGTGTGTGCATACTATAATATTCAATGTCTATACAGCTGACAGCTAATGTTTCAAATACATGCATACAATAATATCATCATACAATATCTTTATGCCTTGGTCCCGCTGAGCATATTTTGAAACATCAAAGTTTCTGAGAGAAATATGATTAGCGCAGTTCTCAGGAATCCAATCTGTTCCTGTACTTAAAAATATTTCAATAGTATCTATAGAGACTAAGCTTCGCTATACAAGAGAATATGTATCAACAAGGGTACAGAAAGCATTCTTGAAGTAAAATGCGTGTTTCCATCTATTCTGCACACGAGAGAGTAATAAAAATATCGCACTGTCGCGCCATATAACATTATATGTCCATCTTCAAACAGCTTCAGCAAATCCCACTCTCAAGTTTCCATAATCAAACACTGTGTGGTAGACGCCCATGAAAATATCTCCAAGAATCCATATAGGACCCAACGGTGGAGGGACATCCAAACGCATGCAAAGCTGATTTAATAATAACCGAATGCGGTGAGGAGGCACAGGCCTCGGCTAGCAAAAATGGACGCGGGAGGATGCACAGGCCTTGGCTAGCAAAAAATGGACGCGGGAGGATGCACAGGCCTCGGCTAGCAAAAAAAATGGACGCGGGAGGATGCACAGGCCTATCGCACAGGTATATCGATATCAGAGGACGCATAGGTATATCGCACAGGTATATGGCACAGGTATATCGATATCAGAGGACGCATAGGTATATCGCACAGGTATATGGCACAGGTATATCGATATCAGAGGACGCATAGGTATCAGGCCAACGTTTATGGACAGACAGGCGTTACAAAGGCAGCGCTGGTGCACCAGAGAACATCATGGACAGACTGGCGTTACAAAGGCAGCGCTGGTGTGCCAGAGAAAAGGAGTTACGACTATTCTGAGGACTGGGACCTGTGCTCTAATACCATGTCAGGCCAGGGTAACTCCAGAATTAAATGAGCGGAAGAAAAGACTGACTGCTTTATTCATTAGCTAACTATCAGTTATATACATAAATATGATGGATCAGTTCATCTTCTTGATGACTGTCCAGTTCACCCATTCGTTGAGGATTAGGTGTCAACACACACTTTACGTATATAATTTAAATTGCGATGATAGGGTAGATGAACTACATCACCCTATCGGGGGTCGGGGTTCTGGGCCCTATTGCAATGTGTTAACATTACATACATACTAACATTTGAATCATATATATACATGATTTATAATTTTAATCCCAAGGCAGACCCACCTCATCACCCCATTGGGGGTTAGTGGTCCAAGCCTTGTTGCAAACTGTTTACATTACTTACACACTGATGGCTGAATTATAGATATACATGATTAAAAATTTTAAGCACAAGGTAGACGCACCTCATCACCCCATCAGGATTTTGGTGTCCAAGACCTATTGCAAAGCATTATACCTCATGTAAGTATCGATGGTTGGATACATAAATTTGGGGCCTAGCTCCTTGCTCCATCGGGGGTCAAAGGCCCAGATTACAAACTTACATACATCAGTCATTCCTTTGAGAACATGGTCATATTAGGTATGGCTTGGACTACTTTAATTTCATTGAATTACGCATGGGATGAATTATTTATGATGAATTACTTATGGGCCAACCTATCCATGATGTTTTGCAAATATTAACTGGCATTGTATAATTGAATGGGTGACTTTATTAGCAATTTCAAAGGTGAAAACAAAAGTTGTGGCTTAAATATTATTTCCCCACCTACAGACTATACATATACACGTGTTAAAATGTAAATTTGATACACAAATTTTGGTGAAGTTGAGTGTTGTCTCAATAATTACATGGTTTTTGTGAATGAATATTTATACATTCACCCAACAATAATGTTGAGTCCAACAAAATAATAGAGGGCACGACCCAACCAATTTTGAATGTCTTTCTCATGAACTTACAAATACTCTCTCGACAAAGTGCATATTAAATGGATTAAGTGTAATTGCAACAAAAAGGGAATTGTTGGACCACGAAGGTAAAACTCCAGTAGTACAAAACTAAGTGTGTGTATATATATATATATATAATTATATATTTACATGCAATTCTAGAGAAATGAAAAATTGGCATCCATTCAATTATAGAAGTTTAAAAGCATGCATATATCTGGAAGATGTAACACATTTAACATATGGAGATAGAAATTAAACGTTTCAGTAAGTTCACATTAAATGTATATCAATGAACTTAGAATTCACAAACAATACTCACACCATAAATTACTTATTTGGATAAGTTGAATCTTGTTGGCAATTGGAGAAGGGCTTCATGATATCCTCCCAATTGTAGTCCAGTTACGAAATTATCTCTTGTAACTTGTCACCCTCATGCTAGGTCTAGAGTCTGAGAGTTAAAATTCACCAGGAAATACACCAGTTGAGCTAAGGGATTGATGTCACTTGCAGGTGGTTTATCAGTAGTCTGGAAAGCATTGATGGTTTCTTAGTCATAGCAAACACTAATGGTTTCTCAACCAACTGCAAGTCCCAATGAATCGTTGTGCAGGTGGTTTCTATGGTAGAGACAAGCATTGGAAGTTTTCAACCAAAGCAAACACCAATGGTTTATTAGTCCCAACAAGCACCCATTACATTACTTCGATCTCACTCCACACTTAGGCATGGCAATATGCAATAAAAACTAGAAATTGAGTGATAACAGTCCAATGCAAGTGAATGTTCTCCATGAGTTTGTTCCTGGAACTGAATCTTCCACAAAATTTCTCGAGGATTCTAAAATCAAATTGCCTTCTGAGTGTGGACAACATATTTATGTTATTCAACTACCTCTTAGGCATTTCCGAGAGGGCACTCTTTGCCCTTGTGTTGCCTACCTTTGCAAGTTAGGCTTTCGATTTACAAGAGAGAAAGAATCGAAATGACACCGCTAATTACATTAATGACTGGATCAGATCACAATGACTTTTTCCTAGCCTTAGGGGTTCAACATTAGATTGGATGAGATGGGTATGGTGATTCATGTCAAACCTCATCCTCTCAGAGCTTTGGACCGCCATACCTTCTCCTCATATATACATAAACACACACACACAAACACAATTTTTTTTATAAAGGCCATTGTCAATGCAAGGCATGTTACAAATCCCAACCCCTTAAAGGAACACTATCCTCGATGTTCTACAAAACTAAAAATTTCAACAAAAAAATTGGAGCTTTATAGAAGTATCTCTTTTACATCCATTACATGTTCAACAAAAAAGAATACAACATTTTCATTTGATCTACGTGATCCCAGTTTGCCTCATTAAGTCTAAAGTGCTTCCATTGCCCCTTTACCTGCTCTATTAATTGATTACGAAGCACGGTCGACCTCTGGTCTAGGACAGACAAAGGTTCAGGCTAGAATTCTCCCTCTAAATCCACCTGTATCGTAGACGAATCAAATCAATGATTAAAATCACATACATACTTTTTCATTAAGGATATGTGGAATACATCATGTGCCTTTATGGTGGGAGGTAAGTCTAGTATAGAAGGCATTGGCCCCACTCTCTCCAAAATGTGAAATGGTCCGCAAAACTTAGGTGCCAAATTAGCATAGGACCTTACTTTTAATGAGCTCCTCCTTGATTTAATGTGGAGGTACACGTGATCCCCCACTTAAAACTCTCTATATACTCCCCATTGATGTGTATGTCTTTTGTCTGTCCTAGGCTTCCTTAAGCTTTTTTCTGATACCGATAAATTATGGTTCTTCTCCTTTAACATATCTGGTATGAGAGCTACCTTATTCATTGGCCATCTCAGTTAATGGGAGTATTACACCTTTTTCAATATAGAGCGTCGAAGGGGCTCATATTTAGTGATTCCTAATAGTTGTTTTTATATGAAAATTCAACTAAGGGAAGAAATTATTCCCACCTCTTTGGTTGGTGCATAATGTACATTCTCAGCATGTTCTTCGACTCCCTATTCACTCTCTCAATTTGTCCATTAGTCTTAGGATGGTATGTTATACTAAATGCCATCTGAGTTCTTAATCCAACAAATATTTCTTTCCAAAAGTTGGATGTGAATTTGGCATTCTGGTTTGAGAATATTTTTAGAGGTATGCCATGCAACCTAAATATTTTCTTCATGAAGATTTATGCAATATCAATGGTTTTGAAGGTGGACTTAACAAGTATGAAGTGAGTTTCCTTGCTCAATTTGTCCACTATCATCATCGTGGCATCATGATGTATTGGCCTCCCTAACAAAACAATGATGAAGTCAATGGATATGACTTCCCACTTCCACTTAGGGATTGGAATTGGTTGAATAGTCTAGCCAAATGTTTTCATTCCACCTTAACTTGTTGAAACTCTAAAGCAATGTACTCTGCAAATTCCTTTTTTATACCCAACCAATAATACATATTTTTTATAGCAGCAATTATTTTTATATATTTGGTATGACATGAATAGGATCTTTTATGAAACTCGTCTAGAATGAGCTTATTCAATTCATCCACATAGGGGATATGCCACCTGTCTTTGAACTTTAGCATTCCACTTTTGTGAGTCTATAGTTTTAACTTAATGGTCCTTTTGGCTCTTTTTGTAAAGAAATCCTTCACATACTGGAAATGTTTTTCCTGTACTAATGCTTCCTTGATATTTTCCTTGATGTTAACTTCACAAGAGCTCGTGGCTGCCAAGTGAGTCACTTGCAGACTTTTGCTAAGAACATCAACCACCATGTTCTCTTTACGCTTAATGCACTTCATTTCGAATTCAAATTCATTGATGAAAACTAATCATCTGGCTTGTATTGAATTTAATTTAGGTTGGTAAAACAAATATTTCATCCCTGCATGGTCTAACATCAACATGAATTTTCGTCCGATCAAATAGTGTCACCATATTTTTAATGCATCAATGATTGTCACGAGTTATAAGTCATGGGTGTCATAATTTCATTCACGCTCATTTAACTTCCTTGATTTGTAATATATTACATATGCTTTTGGCATTAGCACTATACCAAATCCTTCCTTACAAGCATATGTGCAAACTAATAAGTCTTTCTCTGGATCAACAATCCTCAAGATGGGTGCATGGTTGAGAAAATTATTGAGTTGCTTGAAGCTAGCTATACACTCTAATGTCCATTGAAACTTACCCCTTTCATGTTGGAAAAAGTAACTATGTTCGGTCTTCAATAATGTACTTGAGTCATTAAGTAAATGTACTTGTCAAAAGAACAAAGAAAATATTTTTTATTATTATAACAGTGACTTATTAAAGCATCGGTTTCATGCTTGGGTCATCATTATATTAGTCAAACTCCCCATCATGGACTCCTAGGATTAATATTGAGTTTATAGAGTCATTTTACGTTCGAAGAGACCCTTCTTGGGCTTTCAGCTAATGTAAAAAGGTTTTGTATCAACTCAAATATGAATTATGTGTCCTCTATATCATGTTGGCCTAAGGAAGATCAAGGTAGCCTAAAGACCCCCATTTGACCTGCACGAAGCCTATATATTGAAGGAGGTCGAAGTCATTTGGAGCACTCACTCTATCAAGCAATTCGATATCTCTAGAAGAGTTGAGAAGTGCGAAGTTTACTGTTGGAAATAGAAAAGAAGTGTGACTTTGGGGGAATCTCTAGAGAAGAAGAAAATCAAGCTTTTGGCATATCTCTCTCTCTCTTTGTTTTTTATTCTGGTTTGGGAGATCGAAGTATCCTAGGGTTTTGTTGTTGCCGGAAGCTACATGTTACTGGAAACTGTTGCCTAGTTGAAATTGCTAGAAGGGGTCGAAGATCTTGGAGGATGACATGGTGTGGAGGGAAAGTATGGTCTTGGTCTAGGGTGAAGCGTCTCAAAGAATACTATTGAATGGAATAATTACTTTGAACGTGTTTTCCCCTCGAGGAGGGTTTTGCCCTGGCATGTGCCTATATATTGTCTCTCTTGTTTTGTGATCTTCATGTATGTATAATTGCTTGATGTATGATAAGATAATAAAGAAGTAAAATAAGCCAACACACTCACAAGTAATTATCAAGAAAGGAGAATCAAACCCTAATATAATATCTTTGATTTTCCAACATGGTGTTAGAGCTAAGGTCAAGAGAAGTCTAAGATCACTTTGTTGGCATGGATTCTCCCTCTATGGTAAGCTACATAAGATTGGGTTTCAAGTTTGCTAGAAGATGGATCAAGAAGATCATCTACTACCTATTCAATAAAGTAAAGACTCATGGGTTCTTAGCTGCCCTTACAGGATCTCTTACTGATGACAATGCATGAATATGTTGTTAGAGGCATGGTATCGACATCATTAAATCTAGATGATAGATCAAAGCTACATCTCAACAACATTCTCTATGTTCCATGTTTGAAAACGAATTTACTTTCTATTTCTTATTTAGAAGATAAAGGGGAAAGAATTGCTTTTGTTGATGGAAAAGTATTGGTTTGGGGAAAGAACTCTAGTATTGACAAAGTTAGGGTTATTGGAGTTCATGAAGGAAGTCTTTACCGAGTTAGCACTCCATCTCCTCAAGATTTGGTTCATATGGAAATAAGTCCCATTAAACTATTGCATCAAAGGTATGGCCATCTTCATTATAGGGTCATCCCTACTCTTAGTCAATTGGTTCATGAAATTCCTGATATGGAGTTAGACCATGGAGGTGTGTGCAAGGAATGTTATTTGGGGAATCATACTAGAAATCCAATTCATCATAGTGAATATATATCTAAAGAAATATTAGATCCCATCCATTCTGATGTATGCAGGCCCATGTGTGACAAGACACTTTGAGGTCATCTCTACTATGTAACATTCATTGATGATCATTCAGGGAAGACATGGCTCTACCTACTCAAAACTAAAGATGAAGTATTTGATAAGCTCAAGGAGTTTAGGGCTAAGGTTATAACACCCCCTCCTCCCAGGTCCACCCAAGCAGTCAACCAACTGGGAAAACATGTGATGAGAGAGGTTACTATAAGGGATTCAATCTCCTTGGTGACCTTAAGGAAATGGAATCAACGAAACTCATCAAACAAACCCATCCACATCAACAATTACACCCCCAGAAGACATGTCATCCACTCAGACATCCTGTCCTTGGGTCCACATGATGTTTTAAGCCTTTTAACCCAAATTTTCTTTCATGTTATAGGCAAGACAATGACCAACAACTCAAAGTTGCTCTCGTAGGCCTTTGTGCCAGTGATTGTGGACTTTTCTTAGCAAACTTGTGCTAGTGACCCCGATATTTGAGCCACTTTTCTAGCCCAAAATCTCGACCTCTGCCCAAAACTTGCTACAACCTTCATATTTCATCAAAGACATGATAACGATGCTAATAAATAAAAAAAATCAACCTCAGGACTAGGCCCGAGCATCCCCAACTGCGACTGACATTCTGTCGATAACTTGGCATCAATGCAACCTACAGATCTAGGTTACAAGACAAAACATAAACGACTGAAAGAACTTATGAAACATAACCAGAAAGATCACCTCCTTCTCCATTGAATTATTATATCATCAATTAGGTCTTTCATCCATCCATTTAACAATTACAAGTAAATACATGAAATAACCATTACATAAACCAATCATTCAACCATGCTTATGACCAGCATAAAACCATATTAAATCCGAGATATGACACCCATTAAATCCACATATAAACAAGTACAAAAGTAAGAGAACTTAGATTTTATTAATCATAGGTAAATCTGACCAGGTTCGGGACTTCCACGTACCACCTTACCATAGACATGGATGGACCAAATCTCTCTTTTAGTTAGTCACCCCCATGCCATATCAAGCATGAATGTGAGATCTCATAGAACAACCAATCCAAAAATAATCAAAGGGAATCCAGAGGTTAAACCACCTCCACCCTCTTCAAACCGTGATCACACCAAAACTGGTGCTTCGATCACAACAAACCGAACTTGGAATGCCATTCTGAATCCATCACTATCCTTGAGGAATTTTCCATCTCCTTGTCTCTCAGGCTTTAGCACAATCCAATCTCGGATCACTAGGCCCTAAACCGAGACCAGTCTCTCAGGATTTACCGCAATCAAAACTAGGATCATTAGGCACTAAACAGAGACTTCTCCCTCACACTTTATGTGTACCCTGCCAAAACCAGTCAAGGGATTACTAGTCCTTTAGGAATGAAACTTGAGACCACCTTCGCCCCAGATTCCGAAATCCATCTGGAAACTAAAGCTCAAAAACCAAAATAAACATCCCAACACCATGGCATTTGGAAAAAGGAAAGGCTAGGCTAAAAATCATTGTCATAACCCAGTAAAACCATGCCACTGACATCAAGAGAACCATACCCCAACATGCAAAGCCATGCATGTCCAAAACAACTAGGAAATCACTCATGAAAAAGGTTACCTACAAGTATTCCTGCTGAAGCTGCTTGATCTTGCTCTTCTTCCTTGATCCTTTCTTTCCTTCCTTGATCCAAAGTTAGAGTGCTCCAAGAAAACTCTAAGTGACCAAAAGTGAGAGAGAGAGAGAGAATAATGAAAGAGATCCAAACTTGAACTGAAAAAAGGTTACCAATTGATCCTCAGAAGCTTTTTTATTAATGAGGCCTCTAATTTCTTCATTTTCCTCCTCACATGCAATCTATGACCTTTCACCTTACTTTTCTCCTAATTTCCTTTATTTTCATAAATAATGTGCCAACAATTCTTTTTTTCCTTTTAATGCCTTTGCCTTAGGCTTTGCCAATTTTCCTTAGCCAAAACACACATCTAGTGATGCCCACTAGGGTATCTTTGTCCAACATTCAACTTGGAATAAGTGTCCCTTAATCGTGGGCTTATTTTGCCTTTATTAACTTTTATTACATGAAATTTTTCACTAGGGATGTTACAGAACCCTCCCCCTCGGGGAACACCGCCCTCAGTGTTAAACCACACCATGACCTCAACAAAACCGCTGAAAAGCAACCATACTGCCCATGGAGTTTTATAACTTAGCTTGTTACAATATTTACAATGAAAGAGTTACTCGAAAGAAAAACATCATGACAACATGACAATATAACAACCATAATAATATGAAACCCATACCACTTATTGGAGCTTTATAACTTAGCTCACGGTGATATTTACATCCATATACATATACATACATATACCAAAACATCAACAAAACATATGCCAAACATATACCAACATCAAACCAAAACTACTTTGCCTAAACCAGCAAACAATGAAGGATACAAGGCCCGCATATGATCTGACATCTCCCATGTAGCTTCTTCAGGCCCAAAGTGCTTCCACTGCACTTTAACTTGCTCTATGGCTCTATTCCTGAGCATGAGATGTTTCCACTGCAATATGCACTAAGGCTCCGGCTGGAACTCTCCTTCTTGCTCCACCTGCAGTAAAGACCAATCAATAACATGATCAACATCCTTTATATACTTCTTGCGCAATGAAATATGGAAAACATCATGGACTTTCACTATTGGAGGGAGTGCAAGTCGATATGCCACTGGTCCAATCCTCTTAAGGATCTTGAAAGGACCGCAATGTCGTGGTGCCAGCTTGGCACATGATCCAATCCTCAAAGAGATTTTCTTGGGCTTGATGCACAAATACATATGATCCCCAACCTAAAACTCCTTGAACACATTGTGTTGATTCGCATAACTCTTCTGTTTATCCTGTGCTGCCTTTAGATTCTTCTTTATAACCTGCATTTCCTGCTCCATGTATGCCAACATGTTTGGTCCAATAAGTACCCTGTTCACTGGATCACTGTAGCTGATGGGAGTGTTACAACTCTGCCCATACAATGCCTCGAAAGGACTCATTCTCAATGACTCCTGATAACCATTGTTGTATGCAAACTCAACCAATGGAAGATACTCCTCCATTTCTTCTGCTAGTGCATCATGTACATCCTCAACATATCCTCTAGGATACCATTGACCCTCTCCGTTTGTCCATCTATCTGCAGATGATAAGCTGTGCTAAAGGCCAAATTTGTGCCCAAGCCTGCAAATAGTTCCTTCAAAAACTTGGAAGTGAACTTTGCATCCTTGTCTGACACAATCTTCTTTGGAGCATCGTGCAATCTCACTGTCTCTCTAATGAACACTTGTGCTACCTCACTAGTTGAATATGTGGTCTTTACTGGAATGAAGCGAGCTACATTGCTCAACCTATCAACCATGACCATAATGGAATCATACTGCTTTACTGTCCTCGGAAGACCTATGATGAAATCCATGGAAATGACCTCCCATTTCCATTCTGGAATCACTATAGGTTGTAGTAAACCACTTGGATGCTTACATTCTACCTTGACTTGCTGACAATCTAAACATCTAGCCTCAAGATCTGCCGCTTCCCTCTTCAGATTCAGCCAATAGTAGGACTTCTTTACTGCCGTCAACATCTTTTGATATCCTGGATGAACCGAGTATGAATTGGCATGAAATTCCCTCAAGATAAGCTTCTTGAGCTCACTACAATTCAACACATATATATTGTCTCTAAACTTCACCAAAACATTTATCGTGAGACGATAGTCAGCATCTTGATCACCTGTACCTGTATTTGTGCTCTACTATAACCTGTGCATAATCTGCATGTATTTGTCATCCTGTTGTCCTGCCTGCAACATCTTATCATGTAAGTCTATCCCATAAGAGCTCATAGCTGATATATGATTTACCTATACCTCCCTGTTATGAGGATCCGCAACCCAATTCTCCTTCCCTTTGATGTATCTCATCGCGAAGTCGAACTCACTAAGGGTAGCCATCCATCTATCTTGTCTGGCATTCAGATTCGGCTGATCAAGAAAATATCTCAACCCATTGTGATCCCTCATCAATGTAAACCTCATGCCAAGAAGATAGTGCCTCCACATCTTCAATGCATGTATGATCACTGCTAGCTCAAGATCGTGTGTTGGATGGTTCTGCTTGTGCTCATTCAATTTTCATGACTCATAGAACACTACTTGCCCTTCTTACATGAGAAATCCACCAAGTCCTCTCTTGCAAGCATATGTACAAACTACAAACTCCTTGTCCATATCCACAATCTTTAGCACTGGTGCATGTGTCAACAACTGCTTAAGTTGCTCAAAACTAGCCTCACATTCTTCTGTCCATTTGAACTTCTTACCTTTCCGTTGCAATGATGTGATAGGATATGCAATGCGTGAGAAGTTCCTGATGAACCTCCTATAGTAGCCTACCAATCCCATAAATGATCTCACCTCATCCACATTCTTAGGAGCTTCCCACTCCATAATAGCCCTTATCTTTTCTGGATCCACTGCTATGCCATCCTTGGAGACAACATGCCCCAAATAATGTACCTTCGTCTGAAAGAAGCTGCACTTGCTAAGTTTAGCATACAATTGATGCTCTCTTAGCAACCTCAACACTGCTGCTAAATGCTCGACATGTTCTTCCTCATTCTTAGAATATACTAGTATGTCATCAATGAATACAACAACAAACTTGTCCAGGTAAGGATACAACACACTATTCATCAAACACATAAATGTAGCTAGAGCATTAGTCAAATTGAATGGAAAAACAACAAAATCATAATTCCCATACCTGGTCCTGAACACGGTCTTGAAGATATCCTTTTCCTTGATGCATACCTGATGGTATCCCAATCTCAAATCGATCTTAGAGAACACTCTTGCTCCCTTCAACTGATCAAACAAATCACCAATCCTCGACAAAGGGTACCTGTTCTTGATCGTTACTTTGTTCAACTGCCTATAGTCAATGCACAATCTAAGAGTACCATATTCTTCTTCACGAACAACACTGGTGCACCCCAAGGTGATACACTCGACCTAATGTACCCCTTGTCCAACATTTCCTTCAGCTACAACTTTAACTCAACCAACTCAGGTGTGCTCATCATGTAAGGTGCTTTTGATGCTGGGGCTGCCCCTGACACCAACTCAATAGAAAAGTATACCTCCTTGTGAGGTGGAAACTTTGTAATGTCCTCAGGAAATACATCCTGAAACTGCTGCAAAACTGGGTATCTTCTTAACACATCTTCATCCTCAACCTCCTTACCCTTGTCACTAGAAATTTGTACAACGAAAATCATACAACATTTTCTGCAACTACGCTTAACCTGCATAGCAGTAACCATCCTCACTGATGTAGGCTTCTTCTTCCCTTGAAAAGTCCTCTTTTCCCCACTATCATCCACACACTCAATGGCCTTGTCGAAGAAATCCACTTTGGTTCTGTGAAGGTATAGCCAATCCATACCCAAAAGCATACTATACGAACCCAATGGAAATACATTCAAATGTATGGCTGTAGGCATACCATTTAACTCAAATGCACAAGCTCTTACCCAATAATGAATTCGCTTCTTTGTACCTGTAGCCAACTGTACCAACCAAGATTCTGCATGCACTTATTTTCTCAAAACACACTTATCCACCAGGTCAGGATTAATATAACTATAGTTAGATCTAGGATTAATCAAAATAGAAACAACTTGATCAAAAAGCTTGTAGTCCATCTCAATGATCGATGTGTGATGATTTGCCTGCCTGTTGTCCACAACTGCATAGGTCTGACGAATGCTATGACCAACATCACCAACTGTATGCACCTCCTAAGCACTATAGATCTGGGGTCTACCACCACTCCGATAATGTGGTCAATCCCTCTTACGATGATCCTTACCACATATCCAACACTGCGATGGTTCTCTACCACCGCCTCTAGCTTGTTGCTCTCCACGTCCTTTCTTAGATGTATTGAATCTCTTGTAAGGAACTGCATTTTCTTTCTCACTTGCATCTTGAGGTCTTCCTCTTTTTGGTGACCATTTTCCTTTATCTTTGTCATTTCTTTTCAAGTCATGTTTACGCTCAACTTTGTGCTTCGACGGCTCATAAAAATGCTTCAACTTTTGGATGGCCTCATCCAACGATCTAGGATCATCAAACTCAATCCGGTCTCTATATGCAACTAGAAATCCACTGACGAATCTCTGAACCTTGGCCTTCTCCTCCCTGAGGTAAGGCACATTTCTCAACAACTCCAAAAATTTGCTAGTATACTCATCATCTATCATAGAACCCATCCACAACTCATAAAACCCCTTAACTCTACCATCATGGTACCTCTCAAACAAGTACTTCTTCTTGAAGAGCCTTTCAAATGCATGCCAAGTCAAATCATCCTCATGTATACCTTCGACATTCTTCACGTCTTCCCACCAAATATTCGCTTTAACTTTGAGACTGAAAGTGGCTATCTTTGCTTTCATGTTTTTTGAATAATCATGCAATCAGAACAGTTTCTTCATACCAAGCAACCATGCTTTTGCATCTTATGATTTCTTCATCTCTCCATCACTGGTAGGTGGCTTTAAATTCTTAAATTCATCCGACAAGTATCCCCTATCACTCCTCTTGTAAGGATGATGATGATGACGATCATGATGTCTATCTGAAGACCAGAACTAGAATAGTACCTGTGTCAATCACCTCTCCTATTCGGAGTCTCCAACAACCTGCCATCTCTGATCGTGTCAGATCTGTACGACCTGTGTCTACTAAGAGACCTAATGCCATATGCTGCATTAGTTCTATCCTCATGTCCATGTATGATCCGAAGTGGTCCCTGTCACTGCAAATCTTAAAAACTTTGAAGTATTATCACATTCACGTCTGCTTGTTTCTCTTGTGCTTGCATGAATTTGTCATTTTCTTCTTTGCAACTCCTTATTTCTTCCTCCAGGCTTCTCAATGTGTCTACTAGGTTAGAAAAGTGCCCCACACAATGCTGCCCATCTGATGCATAGGGAGATTCTATGTAGTCTAGCACCTTGCTAGCCATCTGATCTCTTTCCTGCAAGGCATACTACGTTAGCTAAACCAAATCACAATAAAACAACGCACCTTAGCATAGTTTGGGGAGGATACCTTTTCTGCAAGATCATCAAATCAACTTGATACATGTATAGCATAATCATAACAACATATAGACATCTATCAAATAAGTGTATCAAAGCATAAACACGATTCTAGCTATGGTCCAGTCATCAATGCAAGGCCATATCAACAATGCATGTTATGACCTCATGCATGACAACAACCATTACTCCATTGCACACATTGCCACATGCAACTATCAACATTCATAAGCAATGCCTAATCAACTACACATACATATGAATGCATGTAGTCGAGTATAAGTGATCAATTCTTGTAATCAACCTACAAGACTGATACATGTAATCAAAGAATTCAAGAATGCACTTGACATACAAGGATGTAGTCAAGCGACATATAATCAACATGTAAGTGACATATAACCATATTCAACCAGTCGTACACTTCTTACGATGCATTCCACAAAATCACATCAAGCTCCTCAAGAAAACCTTACTACAATCATGATGAACATGATGTAATGCAACAAGCACATGGAATGCAAGTGTAACAGACATACATGCAACTGACATGCATGCATGACCAAGTCCCTTCACCCAAGGAGAGCGCAACCACGCTCTGATACCAATCTGTAACACCCCTTCCTCCAAGGTCCACCAAAGCAGACAACTAGTCGAGAAAACATGTGATGAGAGAGGTTACTATAAGGGATTCAATCTCCTTGGTGAGCTTAAGGAAATTGAATCTACAGAACTCATCAAATAAACCCATCCCCATCAGCAATTACACCCTAGGAGACATGTCAGCCACTCAGACATCCTGTCCTTGGGTCCCACTGATGTTTTAAGCCTTTTAACCCAAATTCACTCTCATGCTATAGGCAAGAAAACGACCAACAACTCAAATTTACTCTCATAGGCCTTTGTGCCAGGGACTGTGGACTTTTCTCAGTAGACCTGTGCCAGCAACCCTGAGATTTGAGCCACTTTTCTAGCCCAGAATTCTGGCCTCTACGAAAAACTTGCTACAACCTTCAAAATTCATCAAAGACATGACATCAATGCTGATAAATAAAAAATCAACCTCAGGACTAGGCTTGAGCATCCCAAAACGGGAATGACATTTTTTCAAACACTTGGCATTAATGTAACCTACAGGTCTAGGATACAAGACAAAGCATAAATTACTGAAAGAACTTATGAAACATAACCAGAAGGATCAACTCCCTCTCCATTGAGCTATTATATCATCAATTAGGTCTTGCATCCCCACATTTAACAATCACAAGTAAATACATGAAATAACCAAGACATAAACTAGTCATTCAACCATGCTTATAACTACCTAAACCCATATAAATACCACAGATATGATAACCATTAAATCCACATATAAACAAGTACAAAAATAAGAGAACTTCACTTTTATTAATCATAAGTAAATTTGACTAGGTTTGGGACTTCCACGTACCACCCGTCCATAGACATGACTGAACCAAATATCTCTTTCAGCCAGCCACCCCCGTGCCATATTCCAAGCATGAATGTGGGATCTCATAAAAAAACCAATCCAAAAACAACCAAGGGAATCCAGAGGTTAAACCACCTCCACCCTCTTCAAACCGTGATCACACCAAAACCGATGCTCTAATCACAACCGAACTGAACTTGGAATGCCATCTAGAATCCATCACTATCCTTGAGGAATTTTCCGTCTCCTTGTCTCTCAGGCTTTGCCGCAATCGAATCTCGGATCACTAGGCCTTAAACTGAGACTTCTCGCTCAGGTTTTGCCGTGTATCCCGCTAGAATCGGTCAAGGGATACCTAGGCCTGTGGGAATGAAACTTGAGATCACCTTTGCCTCGGATTCTGAAATCCATCTGACAACCAAAGCTTAAAAACCAAAATAAACATTCCAACACCATGGAATCCAGAAAAAGGAAAGGCTAGGTTGAAAAGCAGTGTCATAACCCGACAAAACCATGCCACTGACAATAAGAGAACCATACACTTGCAAAGCCATGCATGTCCAAACCAGTTAGGAAATCACACATGCAAAAGGTTACCTGCAAGTATTCCTACCAAAGTTGCTTGATCATTCTCTTCTTCCTTGATCCTTGATTTCCTTCCTTTCCTTTTTTTTGCTTTTCCTTCCTTGATCCAAAGCTAGAGTGCTCTAAGAAAACTCTAAGTGTCCAAGAGTGAGAGAGAGAGAGAGAATAATGAGAGAGCTCTAAACTTGAACTGACAAAAGGTTACCAACTGATCTTTAGAAGCCTTTTTATTAATGAGGCCTCTAAGTTCTTCATTTTCCATTATTTTCCTTCAATTTCCTCCTCACATGAAACCTGTGACCTTTCACCTTACTTTTCTCCTAATTTCCTTTATTTTCATAAATAAATGTGCCAAAAATGCTTTTCTGCCTTTTAATGCCTTTGCCAATTTTCCTTGGCCAAAACACACATCCAGTGATGCCCAATAGGATGTCTTTGCCCAACATTAAGCTTGGAATAAGTGTCCCTTAATCGTGGTCTTATTTTGCCTTTTATTTACTTTTATTACATTGAAAATTTTCACCAGGGTTGTTACAAATGTGGAGATCCTAACCGAAAGGAAGATAAAAAATATAAGGTGTGACAATGGTGGGGAATACACCTCTAAAGATTTAATTGCATATTGTAAGGATGCAAGTATTAAGAAGGAGCTCATTGTTCCCTACTATCCCGAAAAAAACGGATTGGTCGAATGAAAGAATAGGTCAATCGAAGAAGGAATTCAAACCATGCTCCTTGATCAAGATCTACCGAAGTTATTATGGGGTGAAGTAGCGATGACTTCTGTGTATGTTAAAAATAGAAGTCCTCATAAGAGTCTTGATAATACTACATCCGAGGAAGTATTCACATGAAATAAACCAAGTGTGGATCATTTTCACATATTTGGAAGTCCAACATATGTCCATGTTTTGAAAGACAAGCGAAATAAGTTGGACTCGACAAGCATCAAAGGAATATTCGTTGGTTATAGTCTTCCCTCAAAATCATATAGAATCTACATAAAGGAGGGAAGATACATTGAATTAAGTAGGGATGTCATATTTGATGAGAATCAAGCTTACAAGAAATCAAAGGATATTCCTATTGCTTATGATGACGAAGAAGTTCTTATATTTGAAGAAGATGAAGCTCATGAGAACCCTACTGGAAATAATGAAGAAGAAGGACCAAGTGAGCCTATTCAATTGGTGGTTATCCCAACCATAAGAAAGAGGCCATATTGGTTGAGAGATACATTAGAAGATGCTAAAGGGCACGAGGCTGCAAAAGGGTCCTCCAGGGAAAGTAAGAAACCACAAAGTATTCTAGTTATGCTGCATATATGACAAAGTTGATTAAAGCCAAACCATCTACATTCCAGGAAGTCAAGCATGAAGAGGTTTATAAGAAAGCTATGCCCGAAGAATATCAATCCATCATGAAGAATGGGGTTTGGGAAATATTTCCTAGACCTAGTGACAAATCGGTTGTCACATTGAAATGGATCTATAAGATCAAACATGTTGTTGATGGAAGTATAGACAAGTACAAAGAAAGGTTCACTGAAAGGGGTTTCTCTCAAAAGGAAGGCATTGATTATGAAGAAACATTTTCACCTACTGCAAGGTACACTACCATTAGATTGTTGGTTTCACTGGTTGCTACAATGGGGTGGAACATCCATCAAATGGATGTTAGGACCGCATTTTTGAATGGGACCATTGATGAGGAAGGTGTACATTGAATAACCTGAAGGATTTGAAGTGAATGGCAGGGACTCTCATGTTTGCAGACTCAAGGAGGCTGTATATGGCTTGAAGCAAGCACCAAGGGCACGGTATGCAAGAATGGATGCATATCTTCTCAGGATTGGGTTTGTGAAGAGTACTGTTGATCCAAATCTATATATCAAGGTCATGAATAATGAGCTGATCATTATTCTAATATATGTGGATGATCTATTCATCACTAGAGTAGAACGAAGAATTCATGAATGTAAGAAAATGTTGGCAAGTGAATTTGGGATGAAGGATCTAGGACTGATTCATTACTACCTAGGTCTAGAAGTATGGCAGAGACCTGGGGAAATATATTTGGTGCAAGGAAAGTACATCATTAAGATATTGCAAAAATTTGGGATGATGAACTCCAAGCTGATGGTTACTCCTATGATCACCAACCTCAAGAATTTAAGGAGCTCCAACTTGAGTCTCATGGATCCTACCTCATATCATCAGTTGGTGGGTTCCCTGATGTATTTGGTAAATACTAGGCTAGATATATGCTTTGTAGTGAACATTCTTAGTCATTTTCAGTTGGAGCCTCATCGTGATCATTGGATAATTGACAAACATATATTGAGGTATCTTTGTGGCACTCTACATCACTGCCTAAAGTATGATAGTAAGGAAGTCAAACTAATTGACTTCACAGACTTTGATTGGGGTGGCAGTGAGATTGATGGAAGGAGCGCTACTGGGGGATGCTTTAGTTTGGGAGCTGCTGATCTCATGGATGAGTAGGAAGCAAGATCCCATTGCATTAAGTAGTGCTAAGGCAAAATATGTGGCTGCATGTGAAGTAGGAAAAGAGGCTGTTTGGTTAAGCAAGCTTCTAACAGACTTGTTCGAAAAGTCTCTGGGTCCTATTGTGATTAACTATGATAATCAAAGTTGTATCAAGCTTTATGGAGATCTTGTGTTTCATTCGAGGATGAAACATATCAATAATAAGTTCCACTTTATTTGGAACTTGGTGCAGGATGGGATCGTGAAGTTAGAATATGTTTTGACAGACGAACAGGTAGGAGACATAGTGAGAAAGGCTCTTCCTAATAAGAATTTAGAATATCTAAGGAACCTATTGAGTTTGGTAGATATTGGTGATTGTATCAATGATAAAGAAATGAAATATATTTGTTGAGGCTTTGCGAGTGAAGCATTGCTTAGGGAGACATCAGGCCGACACTCTGTGTGTATGTCAGGAATACTGAAATATAAAAAGGTGGTGTTGTTTATTGAGCTCAATTTTGGATACACAACTGTATGTTTGGGTTGGTGGTTAGCAAGTAAGCCTGATGGTACCTAGAGGGGTTGAAATCTTGAGGCCACCTTAGCCCCACCAAGATAGATGTCCCTGGTCAGGAATCTAGTCCATAGCTTTGCAGTGCCTAAATTGTCGAGTGACTAGTTGAATAGATTGCCCTGGTTAGGAATTTAGTCCATGGCATTGCGGTGCCTAAATTGTTGAGTGATTGGTTGGATAGATTTCCCTTGTCAGGAATCTAGTCCATGGAATTGTGGTTCCTAAATTAGATTACCCTGGTTAGGTATCGAGTCCATGGCATTGCGATGCCTAAAGGTTCTTCATGTTTTCATATAGTTTTGAGATCTTCCATTATATTTGTACATTATGAATACCTCCCTAGTTAATAGGGAGTGTTGGAAAAAGTAACTATGTTTGGTCTTCAATAATGTACTTGAGTCATTATGTAAATGTATTTGTCAAAAGAAAAAATAAAATATTTTTTATTATTGTAACAATGACTTATTAAAGCATGGCTTTCATGCTTGGATCATCATTATATTAGTCAAAGTCCCCATTGTGGACTCCTAGGATTAATATTGAGTTTATAGGGTCATGGTACATTTGAAGAGACCCTTCTTGGGCTTTCGGATCATGTAAAAAGGTTTTGTATCAAGTCAAATATGAATTATGTGTCCTCAAGATCATGTTGGCCTAAAGACCCCCATTCAACCCACAAGAAGCATATATATTGAAGGAGGTCGAAGTCATTTGGAGCACTCCCTATCTCAAGCAATTCAATATCTCTAGAAGAGCTAGGAAATGTGAAGTCTACAGCCGAAAGGAGAAAAGAAGTTTGAGTTTGGGGCAATCTCTAGAGAAGAAGAAAATCGATCTTTTGGTGTCTCTCTCTCTTTGTTTCACGGTATGGTTTGGGAGATCGAAATCTCCTAGGTTTTTGCTGCTGCCGAAAGCTGCATGTTTATGGAAACTGCTGCCTAGTTGAAGTTCTTGGAAGGGGTCAAAGATCTTGGAGGCTGACATGGTGTGGAGGGAAAGTCTGGTCTTGGTCTAAGGTGAAGAGTCTCAAATAATACTATTGAAAGGAAGAATTAATTTGAGTGTGTTTTCCCCTCGAGGGGGGTTTTTCCCTGGCATGTGCCTTTATATTGTGTCTCTTGTTTTGTATCTTCATGTATGTATAATTGCTTGATGAAAGAGTAAGATAATAAAGAAGCAAAAGAAGCCAACACACACAAGTAATTATCAAGAAAGGAGAATCAAACCCTAATACATTATCTTTGATTTTCCAACATTTCCTTTGTAGAGATGTGATTGGATGCCCAATTTTCAAAAAGTCCCAAATGAATCATCATTAATATTCGTCCAACCCCCTAAAAGATTTGACTTTTGTGACATTTTGGGGAGTGGGCCACTCCATGATGGCCTTGATCTATTCAAGGTCCATAGCCACACCTTCTTTTGAGATAATGTGTCCTAAATATTAAACTTGAGTCTTAAAGAACTCACATTTTTTAGTATAACATATAACATGTGTTCCCTTAGTCACTGTAATATTGCCATCAAGTGTTCCTCGTGCTCCTCTATGGTTTTGAGTAGACTAGAATATAATTAATAAATACTAACACAAACTTATCCTGGTATTGGTTAGGCACATAAATGTGGCAAGAGCATTTTTGAATCCAAATGGCACCACCACGAACTCATAGTGCCTGTATCTCATTCTAAAGGTCATCTTATGAATGCCTTCATCTTTAATCCTGAATTGGTGATATCCAAACCTTAAATAAATTTTTGAAAACATAGTAGCTCCTCTTAATTGGTCAAATAAGTCATCAATTCTTGGTAGTGGATATTTCTTCTTTATTATTGTTTTGTTAAATTGTCAATAATCGATGCATAGTACTACCGTGCCATCCTTCTTCTTCACAAATAGAATCAGTTCTCACTAGGGTGAAACATTGGTTATGATATATCCCTTATGCAATAACTCCCTTAGCTGTAGTTTCAATTCCACCAATTTGGGGGTTCTCATACGATATGGGGTCTTAGAGACTGGCACCAAACCATGAATTAGCTCAATAGTGAAATCAATGTCTCTCTTAGGTGGTAACCCTGGTATTTCATATGTGAATACAACACTGTACTACTGTAAAATGGGGGTGATCCTCAAGTTTAGTTTCACCGCCTTCTACTACGCTGTTTACTTGAACTATGAACCAACTACACCCTTTACGATTTCATTTCTTTGCTTACAATGATAAAATTTGTCTAACAGATATAGGCTTTTTCTTTCCTTGCAGGTTCCTTCCCTCACCTTCATCATCAGGGAATTCATGATTTATCGTAACAATCCACCTTGGTTGTGTGGGATGCCAACCAATCCATACCAATTGAAACATTATATGAACCATGGAAGGATGTTGAGGTTTGTTATTTTAGACATGCCATCTAGTTCTGGGTGGCATAATTCCACTAATTATGTTACTTTATGCTTGGCTCCTGTGGTCAAGTGGAAAATCCATGGCTTGCTATGTTGTTTCTTTTGCACGGTACAATAGTTTACAATTTTAGGGCCAATATAACTAAGGTTAGATCCTAGATCAATTAAAATTGAAATTGATTGGTTAATGATCTTACCTTCCATTTCGATGACTGAGGCATTATGATCTGCTTGTCAATGTCCAATGCAACAGAAATTTGAAGCACACTCTGAGCCACATTGTTAACTATCATTGCTACTTCTACATTGTATAGCCTTTTGTCATTCTTCTTCTGTGGTTGAGGGAAATCGCTTCATAGGTGGTTTCCTCCATAGTTCCAACATTGAAGTTTCTTATACTCCTCGACTTCTTCTCTTACTGGCTTAGAGGATTGCTTTCTATTAACGAGATACATAGCTTGGAATTCACATTTGGTAGGAGTGGTGAATCTTTCCTTTCCACATCTGCTTATTCTCGAATGGTTTTGATCATTTCCATTTGAAATTGCTTTGATCTTTCTTCTTCTAAACAATCAATTTCTTAGTCTTATATTTGGATTATTCGTGGCGGTAATTGGTTTTCTGGATAGCGCCCTCTAATGTTTTAGGTGCATCAAACTCAATCTTATCTCTGAATGCTTGATACAACCCACTGAGGTACCATTAAATCTTTACTTTTTTTGTCCTTGATGGTAGGTACATATCTTAGTAGTTCTAAAATATTATTTGTGTACACATCTGTAGTAAGTTGTCCCATCTTAAGCTTGTGAAGTTCCTTGATATTATCGTCATAATACCTTTTCGATGTATAATTTTCCTGGAAATAATTTTTCAAATTCATTCCAGAATAACTTCTTTTCTCTAATGTCTTTAACATTACTTAATTCATTTCACGATATACCAACCTTACTTTTTAAGTTGCAAATTGCTACCCTGGCCTTCATGTTTTCAAAGTAATCATGTACCCTAAAATATTTCTTCATCCCCAGTAACCAAACCTCTACTTCTTAAGATTTCTTATTCTCTATATAAAAGGTTGGGGGCTTTTCTTTCTTAAATTCCTTTGATATTCAACTTTTTCACTCCTTCCTTGTCGATAATGTCTTCAAGCTACAATCCTTGATGACTGATCATAGTTGTATGCCCTTCTCTTTGGAGTGTTTTGTGGGATTTCTATGTAATATATCCCCCTATTATCCCTATCCCAAACTAAGCATAAAAGGAGGGTGTTTCTAAACTGACTTGATCACCAAAGTCTTATTGTGGAAATGGAGTCGAATTTTTTGACATTTTTGACATTCTCACAACCATAAATGAATGGCATTGTTATGTTCATTTCATCAAGATCTTTCCAACAATATAAAATTTGTTTTCATTTGATTCAGATCAAAACATATGGCTCTTCAAAGAATTAGCCTATCAAATAGTGTCGTGTCATCTTGTCCTCCCACGTGGTGCCCACATGGCACCCACATGGCTATCCAAGTCATGCACCCCATCACACCATGTGAAAACTATTGACCTACTCATACCAGGTCATGTATAATCCCTTTCCTATGGTTCACGTAGACCAATCTATAACAAAATGTACCATATAAGATGTACACAAGTGCAAGACCTCCATGGCCATGTTACCCCAGAAATATAATATAAGCGGGTTTCAATATTGTGCCCTGCTAAAAATACTAAGGACAACCTTCCAAGCTATGTGTCTAAAACCTTATGACAAAGCTTTGCCACGCCTTTGACTTATACGCAAAAAGTTTACACCACGCGACACTTGTCCCCACTGAATGGGCTCCACGCACCAAGTCAGCATGAGAATTAAATCATGGATGTTCTATTATGCCCTTCGTTTGAAATATTCGAGGTCTGGGGTCGGTGGTGACATCACCGGTCCTAAGCACATGGTGACGTCATCCTTTTTTGCACCCTCCCCGCACCAAATGCCATGTAACTGTGAGCTGCACCGAAGCCTCTAGGCCCCTTGTAAATCTCATCATTCTCATTGTATGAGAAATGTGGTTTTCTGCATAGTCTCTCACCAAGTATTGACAACTTCCCCACTCCCACATCATCCCGAGGATTTTAAATCCTAGGAATTCCCTTTGGTGTCCCCTTTAATAAGCTCCGAGAAAAATTTCCTAGGGTCATCCAATGGCCATAAGCGCTTACCTTGCGATGATCCAAATTTATCTTGTCTAAGCACTTGATCATTACACTTGGTCACATGGTTGAAAAAGGTTTAGGCCATTTCCTCTAGGATTCTAAGGTTTGGCCATGCACACACACACATGAATATGTTTATAAATAGACAGTGTGTATGCAAATCATTCTAGGCTATCCCTTCTGATCTTTTCCAAGACATGACCATGGCCCATAATCAACTGTGTATACATCATGTGTATTTACTTATGCATATGTATATAAGTAATTAGACAATCTCTTCTAAGATTAATGGGAAAATTATAGCCTAATGCATATAACCATATATTAGCATTTGCACCAGATGTTGCAAAGGAAACGCCATAAGGCATAAATTGAAGAACACAAATACAAAAAAAGAATACTTTGATAAAGAATAAAAATATATTGAACGCTCAAATCAATGCCCCATTAACTGGAACCACTTAGTAGACATATCTATCAACATTAGGATTATACACAATGATCAAGAAATTTCCCATATACAAATAGCACCTTCCATAACAACCTTTTGTCACATCCACATTTTAAAAAATGCCTTGGAACGTGATTGGAATCTCCCATATTGCCTTTTTCATTATGCAAATAAATCTTCCACGGACAAAAATTTATAGCTAATTTGTTATAATTGGGATTATGTTTTATTTATTTCCTTTACAATCTATCACTTTTAAATTTTAAACATGGTTCTTTGGTTTTAGGTCGCAAATTATGTGATAAAAATGTGCTCATCATTTTGTTACACCTATATTTTTTTTTTCCATTTTGTAAATATTTAACACTGGCAAGCAATTGAATTTGCAACAAAAACGATTAAGAATAGCGGTTTTGTGAAAATTATTTATTATTTTTATTAGATTATTTTACAGAAAGTATGGCCAAAAATTAGGTTACAGAAAGTATTCCCAACAATTATCTTCTCTCTCCTAAAGTGAAATTTAATGCATTCATCATCTCCATCAAATGAATTGTTCGAAGGTGGAATTTAGCACTAGTTGCCAATTTTAACACTTTTGATCTTTCAATGGTCTTAAGTTCCAAATTTCACTCCACTAAAACCTGAACCCTTAGTAATGATGAGAAAGTTTTAAATGGGGGAGAAAGCATAGTATGAATTCTATAGAAAGTTTGGAATGATCCCTCATTACATTTTAATTGGCATGGAAAGAACATTAAACTAAGGAGATAACTCCCTATACTTTCATACAAAGGAGATAACTCCCTGTACTTTCATGGAATTGTTTTCAAAGTTTCAATTCTAATTTGAGAGCCACTCTTATAATCAATCACGTCTCCCCGGATGCGGGTGACTCGCCAGCGGATTAACGTGACGGGATAGGGGTGGAGCGATCTTGAATGCCACCTGCTCGCCCTATACAACGAATATTATAGCCGGACGACAGATGATCCTTGGCATTTGGGTATCGTAGCGTTTAACGGCTTCACTGCAGGCGAATTTGATACTACCAACCTGTCCTTCGATATGATTTTCATCTCCGCATGCTCTGATATGCTCTGGACCTCGACTCTCTTAAATGCCATAGTAATGGCAGGGGCAATTCGAGGCAGGAATGAGGGTAATAAATCTAGCCTCCACCATGGGATCGCTTTGGAGCCTCTTATGTCTTGTTGGTTGAGGTATGGCCTCGTGGATGCTGGCTCTGATAGACCTATGGTGCTACCTCCGCCAGTTCCTTGGATTCTCTCTAAGGCATCGGGCTCTCGTCTGGTTGAACGTTTGATTTGCCAGTGTTCTGCTATTGTAATTGTTTGGTCTTGTTCCCATAGGGCCGCTGTCGCTTTCGTAATGCCCCCTCGGCACCATAGGATGAGATGCCACAGAGGCACTCAGTGACAGGTGCCCTCTAGCCTGACCTCCAGCTCTCCCTCCCTCTCTAGTGATTTCACTTATGGCCATTACACTCGTACTCGCAGTGGGAGAGGGCGTCTTCATCTGCCCAACCATTAGCCTGAGCCCCGTCCTCCAGACTCCTCGTCCTCGCCCTCTTTCGGCTCTGCGATTTTCACTTTCAATTGCTCCCTGAATCGTCCAAGGATTACTGCTCATGTTTTGGTGTTCTTTCTCGAGGAATCCCAGGAGGTGGGAGAGTCCAACTCTCATCAGGAGGGTCCTGGTTCGGTCTCTATGCAGGCTGTGGAGGTTCTAGCGAGCAATGCTATTGACATGGTGATGGAGCCAGTGGCTTAGGTCCGTCTGAGAATGATGCTGCTCATGCTCGGGATCCACCTGACTTCGGTTGGTGTAGAATCATGGAAGAGCTTCTTGATGCTTGGTTCTTTCTCTGCTGCTTTGTTTCAGGTCATGCGGCCCATTATAAAGGGCAAATTTTTGTCACTGCTGATAATTTTTATTAATGCTAATAAGATAAGGTTCAAATGCAAGTTTTTTGGAATATCTGTAAGCTCTATAATGTCCAGAAGGTCATCTCTGGTTCCCCTATGTGGGATTGGATTACCATGTCTCGTCCAAATTCTCTGTCTTGGGCAATTTTTTCTGTTTCTATCTGCCTCTCCTTCTGGGCAGTTGCTGTAGACTTCGGTCATGATGTAATTGTACCCCTTTAATGTGAATAGATTAGCTTTATTTAGAAAAAAAATAATCAATAACGTGAATAAATTTTTAAGTAGTGACAAAACCGCGACCCCCCATTTCTCTATTGATTTATGTTTTTTAATTCCAATTTCTTTAAGAGATGTGTTGTAAACATTCTAAAGATTGCTAAACAAATTTAAAAATAAAAAGTAAGCATATTTTTTTAATTATTATTAAAATACTAGTAAAAATGATCATATTTTTGTATATATAAAACCGCGACCCAAAAAACTACCCTTTCAAGTTTATAAAATCATTTTTTTTTAATAGAAATTCGAAAATAACATATAACACAATGTTAAAATTATTTTTTGAAAAATTTTAAAATATATTTTATATTTTTTATATTAAAATTTTTAATTATGATTATAATAACGTATTTTATATTATTCAAAATATAATATATAAAATTATTTGTTTAGAAATTCTACTTCTATTTTTATATATATTTTTAAAGAGTTTTAGCATTTCATTTAACTTTACATAAAGTTATTTATATTTTGTGAGTGATTAACCATAGTTTTTACCAATATTTACTATCAGTTGACTTATTTGCAAATTTAGTATTTACTTTTTATAACATTATTTATATTTTCTAAACCCATTAAATAGGTTCACTATAGCTTTTACCAAAATTTATTGTGAGTTAGCTTTGTTACAAATTTAGCATTTATTTTTATAATTAACAAGTATGAAACTCAACTCATTTAATTGATATTTTTATATTATTTTTTTTTTTATCTTTTTTCATTTGAGTACTTTTTTTGCTTTTGCCATATAATGAGACACATTAACATGCTTTTACCCCATTCTAACAAAGGCACCATATTACCCAGGCTTGTACCATGTTCAGACTTAGACTATATGTTACTGCCAACCCTGCAGGGCCTGTTAAGGTGCCATTTCATTTACTTTCATATTTCATTATAAAGAATATGTCTAGTCTACTGAGATTAGTTTAGGAAAAATAATTGTAAGCCAAGATAATGCTTCTGTACCTACTTGGGCTAATTACATCTTGAGGCAAGTGAATGAGGAACACCAAAAAGAATGCAAACACAAGATTTGACAGAAAATCCATCCAAATGCAAGCCACTCATTGGCTCCAACATTGTGGAGACTAGGTCTCATATATATATCAATCAACTCGAGATTTCTTTCCATGAACCGAAATTCTTGGTCAAAACTTCTAATGGTGGCTGCTCCAGAGATTGATTCTCCAAAATGTTGTACGATTGGAGCTCTAAAAACTGATGCCAGCCAAGCCAGTTCCCTAGCTGATGTTACGTGGTATTGCTGCATGCAAGGAAGGTCAGAGGAGTTACAAGAATTCTCTTATTACTATAAAAACCCAAAAGCATGGAAACAAAGAACTACAGATAAATTGTTGTCATGATAAAATCCTGATGCAACTTAATCTATTTGATAACATCCTTTTCAATCAGATTATGGGATCTACCTACAGTAAACCTTGAAGTAGAAATCAAACTCTCTTATCGCCAATTTATGTTCCTCTGAGAAAATTAAAATTTGCAAGTTCGTATTTATTATTATTGAGAAATACAGAGAATACCTGATACCATATACAACTTGCACCCACTGGTATAAACACAATGAAGACCTGCCAAACAATATGAGACATGACTGCAATGATCCCCAAAAGTTGTATAAATGCAAAAGCCAATTCTCCTAGTTGAGAAGGAATCAATGTGTCCACTGCACTCTGATCAGTTGATGCCTGCCAAGAAACAGAGAGCTTGTTACTGACCCACTAGAATCAAATGATTTCCTTCTCTCTCAGGAAAGGTATTAGCCTATTAAAACAATAAATGTCAACTGACCCGATTCAGTATTCGCCTAGATGGAGTTGCATCAAAGAAGGACATTGGTGCATGAAATATACACCTGTGAAGAGTGCTGAAAAGCTTATTAGCAGTTTTAAGTCCAACAAATGAAAGAAGCATAGACCTCACAAGAACGCACAGGGAGCTACTTAATGTCAAAGCAACATAAACCAGAATGAAAAGGGACTTTCTCATAGGGGAACTCTCATTTTCTTTTGTAGAGGCTGCCGATGTCATCCAGAGGTTACTACATATTTGAAGTAGCTGACTTATTATTTGGGCTAGTAGTATTATAGGTGATGAGCCCCAATTTTGGTACAATTTGGGCTCATTTTGGCCTATTCTACTTGCTCAAACCATTCATTTTTTACTGCTTATGCATGCATTTCTTAGTTTATTCATGTTGTTTGTAGGAAGAAGGGTAGGCACTCTATCTACGTGACTAATGCATTGTGATTCCAGGTTTTGGCATTAAAAGGGAGCAAAAGACAACGAAAAGGAGACAAGGAGACAATGAGGTGGCACTGCTGACTTTTAGGAGAGGATGTCCACGGTCTTGGGGACATTCCTCGTGATTCCCACCAAGAACTCCGAGCTCCAATCCATCTCCCCTCCGAGCTTAGAAGCAGCCAGCTGTTCTACAGGAACAGCAGTTATAAACTGCTCTACAGGAACAGCAGTTATGACCGTCCTACAGGATCAGCAGTTAAACTCTAGTTGGACAGCCGAGCTCCTAAAATCAAGGACACTTGTTGGATCATCGTTTTTGTATAAGTGTAGAGGCCTTAGCCTTGGATAGGTTGTTGAAACTCTCGTATTGCTATTGTAATTTTGGAGCACAGTTCAGTTTTCGTTCCTTTTTGTAAGCCAATTTGGCATGACATCAGATTATGAATAAAGAAGGCAGTTTGTGATCTAGTTCTGAGTTTTCTTAAGGAGACTATAGCTCTTAGGTTAGGGCCCAACCTGAGAGCCATAGATCCCCTCTGCTGTAGTGTTGTTTCCATTTCATTTCAGCACTTTGAGCTTTTCATTTGCACATGCAATTCGAATTACAGGTTGTTAAGTTGGTCTTTTTCATGAGTTAGATAGGAGTTGCTTATGATGACTTTGTTTCCACTTGCTTAGTGTAGCAGAGGATAGATATAATCGATTGGAGCTCCAACAAAAAGGTTGTTAAGGCTCACTGCCGTCTCATTTGGGATTGGGGTGCAGTCCATGACTAACCACCAAAAATACGCATTTCTTTATTTCATGATTGCTGCAAACACAGTCACGTTATGTTAGATGCTTCCTTGTCATTCACACCTGCACCACACTCCTTTACCACAGCTTCATGCACATTCTCCTTCGCGTTTTGGGTTGCTGTTCATTGAATTTACAAGCACAGGTAGTTTAGGTTAATGCATTTTCGGTTTGGTAACAGTCACAAGCATTTGTTTCACTTGCACTGCTCTCTCTCGTCCATTACTTCATTCTCCATCTTGATCATGCATGCAACACATCTCCTCGACCTTTACCCCGCTCTGTTATCTCCCAAAGTCTTCCACTCCTCACGTAACTTCATTTCCTAGCCTTTTGTTGACCTAGCCCTCTATCTTCCAACCTACTCCCTACACTCATTTCTCATCTCATTCCTCCACTTCTAGAGCCATCACCAGCCTCATTCCCACCTTGCACATCTCCCCCTACCATTCCATCACTCCTCCATCACGCCAAACACTCACGGTAGGTCATCCTGTAGCCGTTTATAGACATCCTGTAGAAACCTCTAAGTATCCTGTAGGATCCCCTGCAGACATCCTGTAGGAGGCCACTCACTCGGTTGCTGAGCTTCTGAATGTGAGGAACCTCTGTGGATGGATGCTAAGGATCCCTAGGGACCTCTCCTAGCCTCCCCAACCTGTCCCACGCTTTCCTTCCTTCTCCATCCCATCTGCACAATCAAACCCTAGTTAGCACAAAATCACAATCATTCCACACACTTAAAGGAAAAATACAAAAACATGTCTTTTATGATGCAAGCAGCTTAGATCCATGCATTTTCACTTATTAGAGGTAACAACAGCATTGGTAGAAGTTTCATTCACATTTCTTGCATTGTAGAGGTTAGACTAGTTAAATTAGGGTTTCCTAGGTTTACATGCTTTGATTTGCTTTCAGTCCATTTTGTCAAGTAGAGTAGTTTTCCTTTGAGCTAGCTTTCGTCCATCATTGATAAAGCTTCTTCTGTGAGCCTATAGAAGTTGGCTTGAGCCCTAGCGGACTTGTGCCAGCTGACCAAGTGACAGCTGCGACAAGAGCTAGTACTTGTGCATACAACACCGTCGCTTCCAAGTTTGTACGAACTACCGGGTTGATAAAATGAGAGACAGGAAGCCCCAGGAGTTGTAGCATTATTGCTACAATACTGGAGCTCACCATCTTTTTGGCGCCGTTGCCGGGGAAGCGTCAGAGTATTAGTAATTGTTGCTTTTCTTCTACTTTCGTACTCTTACTTCTGCTCAGTAGTTTATTTCATTTCCATTCTACAAAAGTAGCTTAGTATTTCCTGCTTTCATAGATTAGCATTTCCTGCTTTCATAGCTTAGTATTTCCTGCTTTCATAGCTTAGTATTTCCTGCTTTCATAGATTAGCATTTCCTGCTTTCATAGACTAGTATTTCTCGCTTTCCTAGATTAGCTTTCTAATTCTGCAATTTCATTTGAGCAATATAGTTAGTTGTAGATCACTTTGTTTCAGTTTTGCAGGTACCAAAGAAAAAGCAAAAGCACTCAAAAAAAGAAAAGTCCTTTCCATTTCATGCCTCGTAGGAACCGAGATAGATCAGGCAAATTCCTACCTAACACCCCCACCACATCACTTAGTCACCCTTCACTCTTCGGTGGTGACAGTGATCCAGAGGAAACTATAGGTGAACATCCCGAGACATACCAAAATCCTATAGAAGAAGAAGAGTTAGAGACCACTCCATCCGAAGCTATGGCTGATAATAGGAGAGAAGATGAGAGAATAGAAGGAGCTTTCCCCATCCGAGAGACTAATGGAGATATGAAAATGAAAAACATTAGCCCCTCTGCTTTGCCTCACTTCCATGGACTGACCACTGAGGATCCTGATACCTTCCTATTTGAGTTTGCTGTCCTCTGTAGAACCTATGACTATACTGAAGATGAACAAAAGCTAAAACTTTTCCCTTCCACTCTCAAGGATGCAACATTACGCTGGTTCATGGGTTTGCCTGGGAATAGTATCACCACATGGGCTCAGATGCAGCAAGCCTTCAACACCAAGTATAGGGATTATTGTAGGTCCAAGGAAACCAAGGGAGAGATCTTTCGAATGACCATGGGAAACGATGAGTCTTTAGAGGATTATGAGGAAAGGTTCCAACTTAGTTACAAGCGGGCCAGGTGCACACTTGACCCTGAATCCCTTAAGTTGGTTCTGCTCCGAGGAGTACCTGAAGATCTCTTAGATACCTTTCACATGTTAGCTGGGGGGGACATTTACCAACTGCCTTATGAGGACATCAAAACTGTGTTTAGAAATCATTCTAGGGCAGCTAGAAAACGAGGTAGAGGAAATCCCCTCTCCACCGGTGTCCCTTTCTCCAAACATGAGTTTACAAACCAATTAGAAGATCTTAAGTGAGGTGAGACAGACCATTGCCATGCAGCTAGACACATTCAGGATCCAGCAGAAGAAAGAAGAAGCTGAGAGAGCCTTGGCTGTCTTCTGTCCTAGGTGCACCAGAAGACACCCTAAGAACGAATGTCCATTGCATTCGGTTGAAGTGTGTTTCGTTTGTGAGGAGGACCACCCAACAAATCAGTGTCCAACCTTACCTGGGTTTAAAGCCATGTACCAAGGAACCGAAGCCCCCACTGAACCTCTCTACTTCATCAACCAAAGGAGGCCTCAAGGATCTAGACCTTATCAGCAGGGGATGCAAGGGGCATCTCAAGCTTATTACAACCCCAACCACTCGACTCCCATGCCTTCTTGGGGTCCCCCTGCTCATCCTTCTTGGTCCATGCCTCCTCCATGGTCTTATCCACCTTAGTATCCTACTCAACCCACTACTCACTCATATCACTCACATGCCCAATCACAGCCTCAGTGGAGTGCACCTCAGTCGGGGTGGAGGCCCCAGTACAACACTCCTCCTGCCATTTTGCCTCCACCACCAGTTCAGCCACCACCATTACCTCCTGCTCCTCCAAGGCAACCTCAAATGCTTGCTCAACCGAACCCGAACCCCAACAATAGACAGGCTCAGCAGGTATATACTGGGGAGACCTCATGCCCTACCTATGCTGTGGAGATCCAGGAGATCAATCTTAGATCTCGAAAGACTCTTCCAGATCGCCAACCTCCTCCCCCAGAGGATGAGGAAGACCATCAGGAAAGTGAACCAAAGCCTATTCCACCCTTTCCTGAGAGACTTACAGCCACCACACAACCCAACCCGGAAGAAGATGAGCTTTTGGGTGAGCTCAAGCAGTTGTGTGTAAAAATCCCACTTCTCCAAGCCATCAAGGATGTGCCAATCTATAACAAGCTGGTTAAGGAGAAGTGTTTCAAACATCCAGGCAGACGGAAGAAAGATGCTTCAACTATCAATGTCATAGGACAACTGTCTGACCTTATGCTAGGACAAGTCATCTGCCCAAAGTACTTAGATCCTGGAAGTCCTGTAGTAGATGTCCACATCAATGGCACCATCATACCCCACACCCTGATTGATCTGGGGGCTGCCATTAATGTAATGACCAGGGATACCATGCTCAAGCTCAATCTTCAAGGTTCCTTGAGGAAGACCTTGACAGTACTGCAATTAGCAGATCGCTCCACTGTGACTCCCGAAGGGATTGTGGAGGATGTCTTGGTCTCTATTAACTCTTGGGAGTATCCTGCAGACTTCCTGGTTCTGCAACCAAAGGCAAAGCTTACTGGATATCCCCTCATTTTGGGAAGGCCTTGGTTAGCCACTGCAGATGCCTATATCAGTTGTCGTGCCGGAAATATGACCATCAAAAATGGTCCTATGTCCAAGCAACTTGTCCTATACCCTCCTGCCCAACCCTCTTTGGAGCATGACTTACCACTCTGGTTGGAAGAAGGAGAAGAAGACGAGGTGTATTCAGCACCTCTGTGTACCATAGAAACCAATAGAAGAAATACCCCAACCGAGGATGATTTGATCGAGAACTTGATCCAAAACCCACCTACCAGTGCACTACCTTTAGAAAAATTGGTGGAGGATGCCCAAGCTAGCACCTTAGTGGATCTTTGTACAACCAACCCTGTCACTCCCAGAGTTAAGAGTGTGGAGTTCGGCCCGGAGAGAGCATTAAAGATCAGCTCCTCCCTATCTCCTTCCCAGGAGAAGGAGTTGTGTAGCCTATTGGCCAGCCACTTAGATGCTTTTGCTTGGAGCTATAAGGAGATGAAAGGAGTCCATCCCTCGGTCTGTACTCATCATATATACATCAAAGAGGACTGTAAACCGGTTAGGCAACCTCAGAGGAGAATGAATCCAGCCCTTAAAGACATTGTCAAGGAAGAATTGCAAAAACTGTTGGATGTCGGATTCATCTACCCCATCTCAGATAGTGAATGGGTGTCCCCTCTAGTGTTGGTTCCCAAGAAGAATGGGAAGTGGAGGATCTGTGTAGATTACCGTGAGCTGAACAAAGCTACCAAGAAAGACCATTTCCCTCTACCTTTCATAGATCAAGTGTTGGATGGACTGGCAGGAAAGAAGTTCTTCTCTTTCCTGGATGGGTTTAGCGGGTACAATCAAATCCAAATCAGCCTGGAAGACCAAGATAAGACCACCTTCACTTGCCCTTGGGGTACCTTTGCCTACCGAGTCCTTCCCTTTGGGCTATGCAATGCTCCTGCTACTTTCCAGAGAGCTGTCCTAAGCATCTTCTCGGAGCTGGTCCATGATGCAGTGGAAATCTATATGGATGACTTTACTCCTTATGGGGCCAACTTCCAGGAAGCATTGTCCAATCTGGGGAAAGTCCTAACCAAATGCATTGAGATGAACCTGTCCCTCAGTCCCGAAAAATGTGAATTCTTGATGACTGAAGGGACCGTGCTAGGCCATACCATCTCTAGCCAAGGATTACAGGTGGATCCTAACAAAATTGCTCTAATCAAGAAGGTTCCACCTCCGCAAAAGGTAAGGGATGTTAGGAGTTTTTTGGGATTAGCGGGATACTACAGGAGATTCATTAAGGACTTCAGCAAGCTCGCCTCACCATTGTTTGGTCTGTTGGCAAAAGATGTGGAGTTTAAGTGGACTGACGATTGTCAGAGGAGTTTGAATGAGTTAAAGGACAAGTTGGTGTCAGCACCAATCTTGAGAGGTCCAAACTGGGCCCTACCTTTCCACATCCACACTGATGCCTCGAACAAAGCCATAGGTGCAGCCTTAGGACAAGTTGAGCAAAAACTTCCATATGCCATTTACTTCGTTAGCAAAAACTTGTCCAAAGCAGAGCTGAATTACACTGTAACCGAGAAGGAATTCTTAGCTGTGGTCCATGCACTGAACAAGTTCCGACATTATATTACTGGTTACCAGACTTTTGTACATACTGACCATGCTGCTATTAGATATTTGATGAATAAACCCGATGTGAATGCTCGTATTATTAGATGGTTACTTTTATTGCAGCAGTTTGATCTAACCATTGTTGATAAACCAGGAAGAGAAAATGTTGTTGCTGACTTCTTGTCTAGATTGGATTTGTCTGCAGATGAAGATGGGACGGTGGATGACCAGATGCCTGATGAGCATCTGTTTGCTATCTCAGTACTCTCTCCATGGTTTGCTGATATAGCGAACTACCTTGTTTCAGCTCAGTTCCCTCCGCACCTCTCTTCAAAAGAGAAGAGCAAAATCATCAGAAAAAGTGCCTCATTCACTTGGATCGGGGGCAACCTGTTCAAGCTTGGCCCTGATCAGATCTTAAGGCGTTGTGTAAGGGAAGAGGAAGTCTTTGACATCCTCCTCACCTGTCATGATGGGCCTTGTGGAGAACATTTTGCAGCAAAGAGAACTGCCTTCAAGATCCTGCAGGCAGGCTACTATTGGCCCACACTTCATCAAGATGTCAGAAGATATGTCAGCCAGTGTGACCAATGCCAAAGGATGGGGAAACCAACCCAAAGGGATGAGATGCCTCTCCAACCTCAAGTGACTCTTGAGCCATTTGAGAAGTGGGGCATGGACTTTGTGGGTCCAATCAATCCCTCTTCGAGGCAGAGGTCCTACATCATTGTGTGTACTGACTACTTGACAAAGTGGGCAGAGACTAAAGCAATCAAAGCAGCAACAGAAGAGAAGGTGGTCGAGTTCTTAAGAGAGAACATCTTCTACAAGTTTGGCTACCCAAGAGAGTTGGTGACCGATCAGGGGAGCCAGTTCACATCCAACTTGATTGAAGATCTTCTAGCTCATCACAAGATCAAGCACAGGACTTCCACCCCCTATCACCCTCAAGCAAATGGGCAGGTGGAAGTCACCAATAGAGCATTAGAAGGGATCTTGACCAAAGTGGTGAGCAGCAGCAGAAAGGACTGGGCAGATCGCCTGGTTGAGGCCACATGGGCTTACAACACCACCTGGAAGACCACCACCGGCTTCACACCTTATGAGCTGGTCTATGGGAAGAAAGCTTTGCTGTCCATTGAGTTTGAGTATAACACTTTGAGGATGGCAGCTCAGCTGGACCTAGATCTCAGCCATGCACAGCAAGAAAGGTTATTGCAGCTGAATGGACTAGATGAGCACCGCATGCAGGCCCTCCTTCACTCAGAAGTGGTTCAACTTCAGAGAAAGGTGTGGCATGATCAACATCTCCATGACAAGCAGTTCCAGCCGGGAGATTGGGCTTTGTTGTATGACTCCAGATTCAAAGATTTCAAGGGGAAGTTGAGAACCAGATGGCTAGGACCATATGTAGTGGAACAGTGCCATGACAATGGATCTGTCCTCATTCGAACCATTGATGAGGAAGCCATTCCCATGCTTGTCAATGGGCACCGATTGAAGATCTACAGAAGACCTCTCTCAAGACAAGAGTTTATCAGCACTATGGAGAAATCTGTTTTGGTCATAGAGAAGGGTTCTGCCTCCACTTTGGGCATACCCTGAAGAGAAAAAAGAAAAAAAAAAAAAGAGAAAAAAGAGAGAAAAAAAATAAAGATCCTTGGGTGAAAACCTCTCTGAGGCGCCCAAGGCAGGCAGTAGGGGTGAAAACCTCATTGAGGCACTCCTATTGTCTTTCAAAAAAAAAAAAAAAAAAGAAAGTTAAAAAAAAAAGAAAAAAGATCCTTGAGTGAAAACCTCTTTGAGGCGCTCAGGGCAGGTAGCAAGGGTGAAAACCTCTTTGGGGCGCCCCTGCTATCTTTTCAAAAAAAAAAGAGAGAAAAAAAAACAATAAGCACAATAAAAGTTTTGCATGCAGATGTTCTATGGAGGAGAAGAAGCCTCTCCACTCCAAGCCAGGGGCCTTCATCATGCTATCAAAGGATGTCATCAACACCTCCTCCAAGAATAACAATGCTTTTCAAGGTATGTGCAATTTTTATCATGATTTGGATCTTCTACAGGAAGATACAGTTTTCTACAGGAACAGACAGTCTTCCTACAGGAAGACGCGGATCTTCTACAGGAAAGTGCAAAATTTCTACAGGAAGCTCTGTGTTCTACAGGAAACTTCCTGTAGAAGGTTGCGACGGCCGAAATGTGTTTCAAGTGAAGATCTAGCGACTGAGGAGTGGATTGAACGCATGCATGCCACTGATGGCACCCCTGAACATTGCTATTATCTTGCTCCACCATCCTCGTCGCCATGCAACCAAGATCCCTGCAGCAGCACAACAAAGCAATGAGTTCTCGTGAAAAAACATCTGTCAAAGAAAAACCAAGCACCGAGAGCCATACCACATCCACGTTATGCATCAGAAGCGCTGGGATCGTGATCGAGAAGCCAGAACCGCCAGCATGCAGCATGTACCCAAGGAGAAAGGACTGTGACAAGACCCCTCGCGGGGATCCTGTAACAGTTCAACCTGCTCGAGTGAATACCGTCCACAGCACCGCCATCTGAGATAAAACACGGGCGCATGAACGCGAAACCATCCACTCCAGCGTCAGCAACCGGTAGCCATGTGCCTTCGGGTCTGTGTAAGCCGCGTGCAGCAGGTAAATCCATCGTCCACAAACTGGAAATCATGTGCAGCCGCGCACAGGTAAGTGTTCTAATCCTTCTCTCCATCAAATCGCATGGATATTACTTTGATTTGTTTTGCATGGCATAAAGGTGAATAGTTGAGCGGCCGTAAGGCCAGTTGACTGGCCACATCGGCTAGTGAAAGGATAGTCAGATGATGAGGTGGCAGCCACGACAAAAGACACACGTAGCACGCACGTGAAGATTAGTCCCGTCAACCATGAAACGAGTTTAACCGAAAAGGGCGGCGGCAGATCTGTGGGAATGAATGCGGCAGCAAGCGAATGTGCAGGCGGATGATGGGTGACGTCACCCAACGGTCCGGCGGGGACAGCTCACCCCCCGCGCCACGAGCTGCGCCGATTCAAAATCTAATCGGCTCGATTAAGCGTGTATATCCATCAACCTCACTTCAAAACTCGAGTAGCTCCTCTGATTACCTCTGCATGTTGATACGCCAAGCTCTCGGCTACCTGAATGCTGGTAAGGCACCTCTCGACCGCTGTCCAACTATAGCTCCCCCCGAAGTCTGCGCACTGCTCCTACAGGAACAGTTTCTACAGGAACGCAGTCCTACAGGAAGCAGTCTCTACAGGAAGGTGAAGTCTTCACGTAAAAAAAGGTGGCGGAAAAGAGGTAACCCTGAAACTCCTTCCGCAATTGGCTTTCAAAGGTGGCAAGGTCATTATTCACATTCTGGTCATAAAAAATATTGGATTGCCATGCCTATACTATCGCTTCTACAGGATAGCAGTATAATTAGACTGTGGTCTGTGAATTCATTGCATGCTCTGTCTATAAGACCGAATTTCCTTTGTATCTACCGCCTTTGGTCAAAACCACTGTGTTCATCATGCCTGGTGGGTTTATCAGGCGAGAGCCCACTGATTCAAATACACTAAGAAGAAATCCGGCAGTGGTTGAGCTCTTCACTAGAGCACAATGGATGCCTTTTTGTGATAAACTACAGGGCTACGATGATGAAGTAGCCGAGGAATTCTTGCAGGCTCTGCAGCCTAAGTCCCAGACACTGGCCACAGTAAGCTTCAGAGGTCTCAGCCTCCAACTCACCCCAGAGCATATAAGTCGAATCACAGAACTGCCCATGGGTCTCCTGTGGGATAAAGAAGAACGAAAACAGAGCCAGCAAGCGAAGAAGGAATTCTTTCCACCTGAGGAAGAATTCTCTGAAGATAAGAATGGAGTACGAAGGAATAGTTTGTCACCACCTTGGAACGAGGTCAGCTTGCAGATTATGAAATATATTACATGTGAGGGGCGCTATAGCATCGTCTACGGGTACCATTTTCGATTGCTGAACGAGTTAAGGCACCGAAGTGAGCTTCCTGTAGAAAAGAAATTAAGCATTCCTTATTTCCTGTTGCAATCTTTAATGGAATGTGCTACGAAGCTGAAGGGTGGCGTCCCAGATCAGGTGGCACACCATGGGCTGATCAAGTTGCTTGTAGAGGATGCACTGCACTCCTATAAAGTTCCCCTCTCTTGGGAGTCATTTAGAAATCTAACACGAGATGGGGACATCAAAATGCTGGTCGAAGATAGTGGCTCCTCCAGCAGTGAAGACAAAGAGGCAGTGGCCAAAGAAAAGAGGGAACTAGGTCAGAAGACCCCTGCCACGGTGCAGAGGAAGGAACAAAAGAGGAAGCAAGAAGAAAAGGAAGACGAAGAGGAGGGTGACACACCTGTTTTGACAGCAAGAGAACAGAGGATGAAGAGCAGAATGGACAAAGCGGAGGTGGTCCCTGTCAGCCCAAGCACCTCGTCAGCTCCTGCAGTCAAAGCCAAAAGCAAAATCCATGCAACCAAGCAAGAAAAGGTGGTGAGAGTTGCATCTGCAGGAACGCAAAAACTGGCTTCTACAGGAAGCCCGAAAACACAAACACAGGCTTCTACAGGAAGCCCGAAAACAAAGACAAAGGCTTCTACAGGAAGCCCGAAGATCAGTAAGGAGCAGGCTTCTACAGGAAGCCCAAGAGCAACGACCAAGGCTTCTACAGGAAGCCCGAAAATCGTTGGAGAACAGGCTTCTACAGGAGGCCCAAAAATGGAGACAAAGGCTTCTACAGGAAGCCCGAAAGTGCAACCACAGGCTTCTACAGGAAGCCCGAAGACAGAGACAGGGGCTTCTACAAGAAGCCCGAGATTGGAAAGAGGGGCTTCTACAAGAGGCCCGAAGGTCATTGAGAAACAGCCTCCTATAGAGAGTCCGAAGACAAAGAAAGAATCTTCTACAGGAGGCCCGGAAGCGGGCAAAGCAGGGTCTTCCACAGGAAGCCCGAAATCTAAAAAGGAGGGGCCCTCTACAAGGAGCTCCGAGAGAGCAAAACGCAGGAAAGAGAAGGCTGGCATTCTCGAAAAGGAGGCAGCAGCGGCACTGGCTGCCCTCAACACACCTCCAAAACCGAAAGAGAAAAGGGAGAGGGAGACCCCTCTACCACCTGAAGCTAGGAGAAGCAAGAGGATGACCGCGGGCAAGCCACAACCTCCACCCAGCAGCCAAACCACTTCAGGGGATGTCCCTACTTCACCCAGTGCAAGGAACCCCTCTAAAACATCAGCTACCCCCGAAAAGGGGAGCCCAAAAATAACTTCCTGGACACGAAAGATCGGCCAGTCGCCTTCCGAATCCCGACTCAAGGAAATAGGAAAGGGGAAGGAAGCATCACCCTCGTCACCACCAGGGGCAGAGAAGGCAGGGCCATCAAAAGCAGAAAAGAAAGAGCCTGTTCTGGTCCCAAGTCCTCGGCCAAGGACAAGGAGCAGGAGCAAGGTTGCTCAAGGATGAGCAAATGGTTCAGCTGGGGGGTGATGATGAGCCCCAATTTTGGTACAATTTGGGCTCATTTTGGCCTATTCTACTTGCTCAAACCATTCATTTTTTACTGCTTATGCATGCATTTCTTAGTTTATTCATGTTGTTTGTAGGAAGAAGGGTAGGCACTCTATCTACGTGACTAATGCATTGTGATTCCAGGTTTTGGCATTAAAAGGGAGCAAAAGACAACGAAAAGGAGACAAGGAGACAATGAGGTGGCACTGCTGACTTTTAGGAGAGGATGTCCACGGTCTTGGGGACATTCCTCGTGATTCCCACCAAGAACTCCGAGCTCCAATCCATCTCCCCTCCGAGCTTAGAAGCAGCCAGCTGTTCTACAGGAACAGCAGTTATAAACTGCTCTACAGGAACAACAGTTATGACCGTCCTACAGGATCAGCAGTTAAACTCTAGTTGGACAGCCGAGCTCCTAAAATCAAGGACACTTGTTGGATCATCGTTTTTGTATAAGTGTAGAGGCCTTAGCCTTGGATAGGTTGTTGAAACTCTCGTATTGCTATTGTAATTTTGGAGCACAGTTCAGTTTTCGTTCCTTTTTGTAAGCCAATTTGGCATGACATCAGATTATGAATAAAGAAGGCAGTTTGTGATCTAGTTCTGAGTTTTCTTAAGGAGACTATAGCTCTTAGGTTAGGGCCCAACCTGAGAGCCATAGATCCCCTCTGCTGTAGTGTTGTTTCCATTTCATTTCAGCACTTTGAGCTTTTCATTTGCACATGCAATTCGAATTACAGGTTGTTAAGTTGGTCTTTTTCATGAGTTAGATAGGAGTTGCTTATGATGACTTTGTTTCCACTTGCTTAGTGTAGCAGAGGATAGATATAATCGATTGGAGCTCCAACAAAAAGGTTGTTAAGGCTCACTGCCGTCTCATTTGGGATTGGGGTGCAGTCCATGACTAACCACCAAAAATACGCATTTCTTTATTTCATGATTGCTGCAAACACAGTCATGTTATGTTAGATGCTTCCTTGTAATTCACACCTGCACCACACTCCTTTACCACAGCTTCATGCACATTCTCCTTCGCGTTTTGGGTTGCTGTTCATTGAATTTACAAGCACAGGTAGTTTAGGTTAATGCATTTTCGGTTTGGTAACAGTCACAAGCATTTGTTTCACTTGCACTGCTCTCTCTCGTCCATTACTTCATTCTCCATCTTGATCACGCATGCAACACATCTCCTCGACCTTTACCCCGCTCTGTTATCTCCCAAAGTCTTCCACTCCTCACGTAACTTCATTTCCTAGCCTTTTGTTGACCTAGCCCTCTATCTTCCAACCTACTCCCTACACTCATTTCTCATCTCATTCCTCCACTTCTAGAGCCATCACCAGCCTCATTCCCACCTTGCACATCTCCCCCTACCATTCCATCACTCCTCCATCACGCCAAACACTCACGGTAGGTCATCCTGTAGCCATTTATAGACATCCTGTAGAAACCTCTAAGTATCCTGTAGGATCCCCTGCAGACATCCTGTAGGAGGCCACTCACTCGGTTGCTGAGCTTCTGAATGTGAGGAACCTCTGTGGATGGATGCTAAGGATCCCTAGGGACCTCTCCTAGCCTCCCCAACCTATCCCACGCTTTCCTTCCTTCTCCATCCCATCTGCACAATCAAACCCTAGTTAGCACAAAATCACAATCATTCCACACACTTAAAGGAAAAATACAAAAACATGTCTTTTATGATGCAAGCAGCTTAGATCCATGCATTTTCACTTATTAGAGGTAACAGCAGCATTGGTAGAAGTTTCATTCACATTTCTTGCATTGTAGAGGTTAGACTAGTTAAATTAGGGTTTCCTAGGTTTACATGCTTTGATTTGCTTTCAGTCCATTTTGTCAAGTAGAGTAGTTTTCCTTTGAGCTAGCTTTCGTCCATCATTGATAAAGCTTCTTCTGTGAGCCTATAGAAGTTGGCTTGAGCCCTAGCGGACTTGTGCCAGCTGACCAAGTGACAGCTGCGACAAGAGCTAGTACTTGTGCATACAACACCGTCGCTTCCAAGTTTGTACGAACTACCGGGTTGATAAAATGAGAGACAGGAAGCCCCAGGAGTTGTAGCATTATTGCTACAATACTGGAGCTCACCAATAGGTATCAAATTACCATTGTATGCAGCAGTAATGTAAGACTAGTATACCGACATGCTTACCTTGCCTCTCTCTCTTTCTTCTTCTTGTACAAGCTGTGAATTTTTATTCTCTTTATCCAATTTTTCGTTGTGGTTTTCTGGTTCAACCTCTTCCTCTACATCTATTGAGTTCTGAACATCGCACTGCTCCAATGTGTCACTGGTAGTAACATTTTTCACTGCAGCTGTATTGCCAGGACATGAGCTTTCAACAAATCTCTCTGATGTGTACACTTCAGATTTCTCCATAGCAGAAATAGTTTTCAAAGCTTTCTGATGTGCACCAACTAATTCCACAAAATCTGTGCCTGATTGTAAGATGTCATCATATCTGCCAACCTGAGTAATTTCACCATCTCACATTACCTATGAAGAATATCATTTACATCAACAAAATATGGATCAATTATCTCCTCCTCTCAATAAATGATCAATAAACCCACTGTCCCTTTACCAATTACATTGAAAATTTTAATATCACTAGAACAGGATGAAAGAAATTCAAACCTACCAGAATGATGTCAACAGAGGGTAAAAACTCCACTTGATGAGTTACATAGACTACAGTCTTTGAACCCAGAATACCAAGTATGCATTCCTATAACAAGCAAGTCCAATTTCTTAGATGTTTATGGACATGAATTTGCAGCGCACAACCAACAATGTATATTATCCAGACTGAACAATGAATTTCAGAGTGCTACTGTAGAGCTTCATCATTCCATCAAAACATTAAAACTAATTAATTCAACAAACCTACAGTATGTAAAGGATAAGAGAAACATACTTGGAAAATATGTTTTCCGGTATGTGCATCCACAAAAATAAAAGGGTCATCACAAATACAAATGTCTACATCTTGATATAAAGCACGGACAATCTGTATTTCTGTTTTTGTCCACCACTCAAATTTAACCCTCTTTCTCCAATGTCTGTCTCATCCCCATAAGGAAAAAGTTCAAGATCTTTCTTCAATGCACAAGCATCAAGTACACTATTGTATCTAATAGTATCCATCTACTTTCCAAAGAGAATAGCGTCTTTAATTTTCCCACTTTGCATCCAAGGAGACTGAGGGACATATGCTTTGGTACCTCTTAAGCTAACAGAGCCTAATATTTTTGGTATTTTACCTAATATGCAGGATAAAAGGCTTGATTTTCCTAAACCCACAGTTCCACATACTACAACCTCATGCCTCTCTCTAGTTGGACATCTAAACCTCTTATAGTTGGACTAGAGGAATCAAGATTCCAAGAAAATATCCCTCCTTGGATTTGAATCGCGAAGTCTGTTGACTCCTTTAATACCTTTTCTACCCCATCGTGTTGCAGCTCTTCCTCCTGTAGAAAGGCCACAATGCAATCTATTGACACTTTAGTTTGAGCAATCTGAGGGATTAAGCCAGGAAGCATGCCCATAGCTCCCTGAAGTGTCCCATAGGTTGCGAGTGCAGAAAGAATTCTCCCTTCTGTAAAAGGCACTCCTATAAGCATACACGTACCAAAATTTTCAACAATGATAAATATTGGTCCAACAGAGGAAACATATGTTGTGATAGCTGATGCATAAACATATTTTTGTAGCCAACTATATTCTGCCTGCCTCAAAATTTCTAGTTTCCGAAGAAATCTTGTCTCCCAAGCCTGCAATTTTAAGATCCTCATAATTTTTAATGTCTCTGATGTGGCCTTGTACTCTCAAACAAGTTTTGCAAATGCAGAAAATTTGTTGCTGAGTAGTTTGGATGGAGTGTCATACTCAGCAATTTGTCCTGATTCAAAACAAATACAAAGTAAGTAAAAAATGAAATGTGTCCAAAAAAATAGTAACTGTAACAAAACACTAGAAAATAAACAACTTATAAATGTTATACCATCCTTTAATAGGAGAACCATATCACTCTCAATAACAGATGGAATCCGATGTGCTATAGTAATGACTATGCAGGTAGAAAATTGGTGGCGAATTATTTGCTGAATAAACCCATCAGTTGCAGTGTCAACTGAGGCAGTTGCCTCATCAAGGACCAGTATCCGACTTTGTTTTAGTAGTGCCCGTCCCAAACAGACAAGCTGGCATTGACCCACACTCCAGTTTCCTCCATTCTCAGACACTGTACAAGAGATCATTCCATTAAATTCGATTCTCAATTTTCATTCTAAAAAAAGGGGTCCTAGAGACCAGGTAGGTCTCAAGGACACCAAAAAATAAACAAAACATGAGCACTAAGATGGAAAGCAAATAGCAGAAATAGCTACTGTAAAAGGTTTTATTTTTCTCCTTCAGGACTTCCATTGAATGTGATAAAGACACACAGACCTGAGGAATCAAGTTTCTTTTCTTTTGCTCGTACAATCTCACCAAGTTGGCACTTGTCCAAAGCTTGAAAGCACAAGCAAAATCAAAGTAGATTCATAAACAATATGTTGAGATTGCAACAAGATGATGGAGCTTAGTGAAAAGAGTCGCCTTCACTAAGTGGGCCCGCAGGCTATTTTTGGCGCAAGTCTATTTTTAGACATATGGATCATGTCTATGGATTGCAGGTTGCTGTTTATGGATGATTGATCAAGTTGGGAAAAAATAGATGGACTTCTATTTTTGATGAAAGTGTGAGTGATCACAGTGTGAGTGATCAAAGTCAAAAATAGAAAAGTCAAATATTATTATCTCACAATAATATTTGGACTATAAACTTAATCTTATTCTCTTGGAGCACTTCAGTTTGAGCTACAGAGGTGGCACATGCAGCTGTCAGAAGGAAATACGCTTTTCTTATGAGTCAGTTGAGTTGTTGCATGCATGACTTCAGTTAGAACTCAATCAGTTGAGTTTGGTGGAGTTGATTGTGGAGTTGATGGAGTTGTGTTCAGTTTAGCTTTGTTAAACTGGTTGTATTTAGTCTAACTGACAAATAGACTAGAGATGAGTTGGGTGAATTAGTTATTAATTAATTCACAAGTTATTAACTCATAATACAACTAATGAATACATCAGTTAACTCAGTTGCATGTCAGTGCATGTTCAGTTCAACAGGGACAGGTGGTAGAGAATCAGATTGCTATCAGTTGTGACTATAGTTGTGCACCAGATCTTGCATAATCAAGGGATTGAGTATTCCAATGAGTTTGCCCACGTATTTGCCCACATTATAGCTTGTGCTCACGTCCAACAAAGAGTGAGTGACTATTTTGAAGGTGAAAAACGAGTTTGGTGAGCCATTCTCATCAGTTCTTGAGCAGTGGAGGCAGGCAAGCAGTGGAAGAGATTTGGAGATCAGATCTGAGCTGTATTGTGTGTAACAGAGGTGGAGATACTTGTGAGAAGTATTATGCTGTGTAATGTTACATGACTCAATCATTAATATACAGATAGTTGGGGTTTTTAGCGAGATGCTTTCCCCGGGATACATACTGTGTTAATGTGTGAATGCTCTTGATGTTTTATTGTTATTGATGCTGCTATATTGATGATCAATGTAGAGGAGCTTATGTATTGTGTATGTTTTCCGCAATAGTACATGATCAGGATAATCTCCATTGAATATGTGTTAAATTATTCAAAATTTCTACATGGTATCGGAGCGAGCTAGATAATTGTAGAAAAAGTTTCTACATGGTATCAGAGGTGCTTGATTTGTAGAAGAGATTTTTACAGGATATCAAGCAAGGATTGATCATCAGATCTGCTATTCAAGAAGTGTTTACATTCTATTTCTTTCGGCAGAGTCTGTAATCGGGCCAGGTAGCCTCTGGATTCATCCTTCCTTTGGAAGGTGAGATATCTGGTGAATGCCCATACAGTCAATCTCTGTAAGAGAAATATTTTGTTCTCACGAATTCTAGATCGGAAGCAGTTGAGTTTGGAGCTGGTGGAAAATCGAATTTGCAGCAGTGTTGTTGAAATGTCTTTCAACTGATTGCAAATGTTATTCCAAAGCAAGAGTGACCTGGCGCTCAAGGATAAACTTAGTAACAATAAAGGTGAGAATGGATCTTCATCAAAGGTATCTGATGAAGAGAATTGTGCTTTGGCTGCCAAAGCAAAGAAAGGGAAGAGCAAGAAAGCTTCTCATTCCGGTGCGAAAGGCAAGAAGCAGGATATGTCCAAGGTGAAGTGTTTTCACTGTCACCAGCACGGACACTATGCCACAAATTGTCCGCAGAAGAAGAAGAACAAGCAAGCTGCTGGATCTGCAGGGGGAGAGGCCTTAGCCTCACAGTTTGAGCTTGATTTTTCATTGATCGCATGCTTGGTTTCAAGTGTGATGGGATCAGTGTGGTTCTTGGACAGTGGTGCATCTTTTCACATGACGGGAGATAGAGATTTGTTCTCTGATTTGGAGGACAAGGATCTTGGAGTGCACATCGAGATGGGCGATGATGGTAGATACAGTGCGACTGGTATCGGTACCATTTCCTTTGAGAGGGAGTCTGGTAAACCCTTTGTATTGAAGGAAGTCATGCATGTTCCAGGATTGAAGAAGAATCTCATCTCAGTGGCGATGTTAGAAGACAAGGGGTATGATGTTGTTTTCAGCGAGGGAAAGGCCTTCCTGCGCAGCAAGACAACTGGTGAGACCCGGAAGATAGGGGTTCGAGTGAGGAACCTTTATCAGTTGCATGTAGATGGATGCGCAGCAATGGCAGGCAAGGCAGAAGGATTGGTGAGCCGGGATGATGGCGAGTTGTGGCACAGGAGATTGGGTCACCTTCACCATGGAGCCTTGAAGATACCGCAACAGATCACTACAGGGCTTCCTAAAGGCACACTTGCGCAGTCAGATCAGTGCAAGGGGTGTACTTTGGGGAAGTTTGTGAAAGCCACCTTTCACAAGAAGGATAGTTGCGCCACGACGATCCTTGAGAGAATTCACACAGACGTGTGTGGACCTTTCTCAGTTGCTTCGACAGCAAAACACAGGTATTATGTGATTTTTGTTGATGATTTCTCTCGTAAGTGCTGGATCTTCTTCATGCAGAAGAAGAGCGAGACATATTCAAAGTTCTGTGAATTCAAAGCACTGGTCGAGAAGGAGTCGGGGAAGAAGGTGAAGTCTCTTAGGAGCGATAATGGTGGTGAATACATCTTGGACGAGTTCAAGGATTTCTGCAAGACAGAAGGGGTTCGTAGAGAGCTCATTGCTCCCCATAACCCACAGCAGAACGGGGTAGCTGAGCGGAAGAACAGAACGATTGTGGGTGCTGCACGGGCAATGTTGCATGATCAGGGCCTACCCCTTCACTTGTGGGCGGAAGCATGCAATACAGCAGTTTATGTGCATAACCGTTGTCCTCACAGGATACTTGGCATGAGTACACCCAAGGAGGCTTATTCTGGTAAGAAGCCTGATCTTTCTCATTTGAGGATTTTTGGTGCTAACGTTTACATGCATGTGACGAAGGATGCCAAGAAGAAGTTGGAGCCGACCGCAGAGGTTGGGATATTTGTGGGGTACACTGATACGCCCCACAACTATCGTGTGTATTTTCCAGACAGTGGTAAAACTGTTGTGCGACGGGATATAAAATTTCAGGAGGAGAAAGCCATGAAGTGTTCGCTTGAGAGGGAGCTACACTTGCATGCAGATGAGGAGCTATTAGTTCCTAAGGATGAGCTTCAGGACATGGATCAGCCACAGGACGAGGTTCATGGAGTGGAAGAGACCACTCATGCAGCGCCAACCATCAGAGGGCGAAAGCGCTTGATAGAAGCTGAGCGACTGGCTCAAGATGCAGAGAAAGTTGTAGGACCACCTACAGCCCAACGTAGGCAGAGACAGTCACCTGATCGGTACACTGGATACATGGCTCTTATGAGCAAGTGTGTTGTGACTAAGCCATCCTCTTTCGAGGAAGCTGTGGAGGATCCCGCATGGGTAGACGCCATGGTGGAAGAGTATGATTCTATTGTCAGAAACAGTGCATGGGAGATTGTTCCTAGACTGGAAGGGAAATCAGTGGTGGGTTCGAGATGGATCTACAAAGTTAAGCAGGCAGCTGACAGGAGTGTGGAGAAGTACAAGGCAAGATTTGTTGCCCGAGGCTTTTCACAGATTGAGGGGATCGATTATGAGGAGACCTTTGCACCTGTCGCAAGGTATTCTTCCATACGGACGATTCTTTCTCTCTCAGCGCAGATGGGATGGCACATTCATCAAATGGATGTGAAGACTGCGTTCCTCAACGGAGTCATTGAGGAGGAGGTGTACATTGAGCAACCCGAAGGCTTTGAAGTCTTCAGTAGCGAGTCGCATGTGTGCAGGCTCAAGAGAGCGCTGTATGGGTTGAAGCAAGCACCACGTGCTTGGTACACACGGATAGACAGCTATTTCACAGGACTTGGATTCTCCAAGAGCGAGGCGAATCCGAACCTATACCAGATTGTGGTGGAGGGTAAGTTGCTTATCATTGTACTGTATGTTGATGATTTGATTCTAACGGGTGATGAGCTGTTGATACTGTCATGCAAGAAGGATCTTGCTACAGAGTTTGAGATGAAGGATTTGGGCCTCCTTCACTATTTCCTGGGATTGGAAATATGGCAGCGCAGTGGTGGACTGTTTGTTTCTCAGGGCAAGTATGCTCGGGAGATACTGGAGAAGTTCAACATGCATGGCTGCAAGCCTGTTGATACTCCTCTTCCTGGAGGTTGGAGGAAGGAGGATGCCACTTCGGGAGAAGAAGTGGATGCCACTGTTTATCGACAGTTGGTGGGGTCGCTGATGTATTTGGTCAATACACGACCTGATATATGCTATGCAGTTAACCAACTTTCACAAGCTATGGTTAAGCCTACCAAGCTCTTCTGGAAGGTGGGCAAGCATGTATTGCGCTACTTGAGAGGCACACCGGGATATGGTTTGTGGTACAGACATGAGGATGAGGTGAAGCTATGTGGCTTCACGGATGCAGATTGGGCAGGGAGCCCAACAGACAGAAAGAGCACATCAGGAGGGGTCTTCAGTATTGGATCGACAACAGTTTCTTGGTACAGCAAGAAACAGAGATCCGTGGCACTCAGTTCAGCGGAGGCCGAGTATATGGCAGCAAGTTTGGCTGCATGCGAGGCTATATGGATGAGGAAGATCCTAGTTGGCTTGTTCGGTTCTCATTTGGATCCTACTGTGATTTACTGTGATAACCAGAGTTGCATTAAACTCTCGGCTAATCCTGTATTTCATGATAGATCTAAACATATTGACATCAGGTACCATCATATCAGAGATTGTGTGCAACGGAGGATCATGTTACTTTCGTACATTCCAACGGAGGATCAGGATGCTGATATTCTGACGAAGGCTCTCACCAGGAGCAAATTCGAGTACCACTGAGGCAGGATAGGGGTTGCTGATAATCCATATCTTGTCGAGAGGGAGTGTTGAGATTGCAACAAGATGATGGAGCTTAGTGAAAAGAGTCGCCTTCACTAAGTGGGCCCGCAGGCTATTTTTGGCGCAAGTCTATTTTTAGACTATGTCTATTTTTAGACATATGGATCATGTCTATGGATTGAAGGTTGCTGTTTATGGATGATTGATCAAGTTGGGAAAAAATAGATGGACTTCTATTTTTGATGAAAGTGTGAGTGATCAAAGTCAAAAATAGAAAAGTCAAATATTATTATCTCACAATAATATTTGGACTATAAACTTAATCTTATTCTCTTGGAGCACTTCAGTTTGAGCTACAGAGGTGGCACATGTAGCTGTCAGAAGGAAATACGCTTTTCTTATGAGTCAGTTGAGTTGTTGCATGCATGACTTTAGTTAGAACTCAATCAGTTGAGTTTGGTGGAGTGATTGTGGAGTTGATGGAGTTGTGTTTAGTTTAGCTTTGTTAAACTAGTTGTATTTAGTCTAACTGACAAATAGACTAGAGATGAGTTGGGTGAATTAGTTATTAATTAATTCACAAGTTATTAACTCATAATACAACTAATGAATACATTAGTTAACTCAGTTGCATGTCAGTGCATGTTCAGTTCAACAGGGACAAGTGGTAGAGAATCAGATTGCTATCAGTTGTGACTATAGTTGTGCACCAGATCTTGCACAATCAAGGGATTGAGTATTCCAATGAGTTTGCCCACGTATTTGCCCACATTATAGCTTGTGATCACGTCCAACAAAGAGTGAGTGACTATTTTGCAGGTGAAAAACGAGTTTGGTGAGCCATTCTCATCAGTTCTTGAGCAAGTATTGAGCAGTGGAGGCAGGCAAGTAGTGGAAGAGATTTGGAGATCAGATCTGAGCTGTATTGTGTGTAACAGAGGTCGAGATACTTGTGAGAAGTATTATGCTGTGTAATGTTACATGACTCAATCATTAATATACAGATAGTTGGGGTTTTTAGCGAGATGCTTTCCCCAGGATACATACTGTGTTAATGTGTGAATGCTCTTGATGTTTTATTGTTATTGATGCTGCTATATTGATGATCAACGTAGAGGAGCTTATGTATTGTGTATGTTTTCCGCAATAGTACATGATCAGGATAATCTCCATTGAATATGTGTTAAATTATTCAAAATTTCTACACAATAAACTTACAGCAAGATCCTCAGGGAAATATCTATATTCTTCAAGGCAAGAATAATTGGCGCTAAAATTGATACTAATGCTTATAGAATATGAAGTAGAACTAACCTCCCAAATCTCATCATCCAAGCAATCTTCGGGAGGATCCAAATTATTTCTTATAGTGCCTTCGAACATTGTTGGTTCTTGGGGAATAATGCTTAATTTGGATCTTAGGTCATGGAGGCCTATGGATGTGATGTCGACTCCATCAATGGAAATTCTGCCCGTTGTTGGTTCCAAAATGCGAAAAATGGATTGAATAAGAGTAGATTTTCCACTTCTTGTCCGCCCCACAACTCCCACCTTCGTGCCTCCAGGGAAAGTGCATGTAAGGCCTTTTAAGACAAGCGAAAGATGTGGTCCATAACTCACCTGATTGTATGGATCAAATTTATAGATGAACTGACATGCAAATTACTAGCATTGAATGCGTGAAATAGAGTCTCTTTGTATTGAGTTTTGACCTGCAAATTAGTTAGATCTATCGTTCCTCTAGATGGCTAGTTGGAGTTTGGTCTACAATTCTCTATAATCACTGGTGACTCACTAGGAATTTGTGAATACTGCATTATTCTCTCCACTAAGATCATGTTGGTCTCCACATAACAAAGGCACCATATTACCCAGGCTTGTACCATGTTCAGACTTAGACTATATGTTACTGCCAACCCTGCAGTGCCTGTTAAGGTGCCATTTCATTTACTTCCATATTTAATTATAAAGAATATGTCTAGTCTGCTGAGATCAGTTTAGGAAAAATAATTGTTAGCCAAGATAGTGCTTCTGTACCTACTTGGGCTAATTACATCTTGAGGCAAGCGAATGAGGAACACCAAAAAGAATGCAAACACAAGATTTGACAGAAAATCCATCCAAATGCCAAGCCACTCATTGGCTCCAACATTGTGGAGACTAGGTCCTTCTGATCTTTTCCAAGACATGACCATGGCCCATAATCAACTGTGTATACATCATGTGTATTTACTTATGCATATGTATATAAGTAATTAGACTATATCTTCTGAGATTAATGGGAAAATTATAGCCTAATGCATATAACCATATATTATCCATATATAAAGGTTGCATACACACCATTGTACTAAATTTCAATCTCAAAGTAAATACATAAATCATTTTGACGATCGTATTTCACCCATATGTAGGCCCAATTATTAAGGTTACAGTATATCTAGTCGATAATTAGTCATAGGAAAATAATTCTTCCTTTGAAAATTCTTACACATGTAAATTTCATTCCTCTTTTATGAGTGAAGCCCCGATTTCATATCATGAATACAACTTTTAGCCGATGCAACCACATGTAAAGGAAATTTAAACAAAGAAAAAAAATAAATCTTATCTTATGCAGCAAAATGATTTTCCAACTGAGAGTGAGACTTTAACTCTCCACCCATCCTTAGACAAGCTACAACCACTTCTACTCGTAGTTGTCACCCTCCAGCTAGATTCCAGTGCTTTATGTGGAGTTATTTTGAGAGGAAACTTAACCGATATTGACAACTGAAACAAGATGTCACAGGGTCACTCTTCCTTCATCCACCAACTGCACAAGCTTCCAATTAATCCTTTCAAAATTTACAGACATGATTAACATCCATGACATGATAACACAATATAGAGAGTCTCAATTCATTTTTAGGAGAAGAAAGTCCACATCAACGGAAGGTCCATTAGTGGACAAGCTATTGTTGGGTAAGAGATCACCCCTTCATGTGCTTCATTAGTGAGTTGGGCACCATATCTTTATCCCCAAGGAAAATCTTGGTGGTTCATCAACCCTCACAAATATCCATATACCTCTTCCCAATCCAGTAGGTTCATCAGTCCACAAGCTTCTAGTGGGTTCTTCCGCCTTCATGCAAGCCACTTCTCTCTGTAATGTTTTCACCTAGAAATCCTCTTTGAGGGTTCATCAACTGGTTCACTTTCTTCAAAGCTGAATCATTGTGATGTTTATTTCCGCTCTCGTGTGACACCTCCGACCCTTAGATGAGTTTCTTCCAACACTCACCATTATTATCTTCCACTATATATGTGTGAGAATGAGTTCTCCGCCACTCCAGTGCGTAGAAACAAATGAGTTCTTTCCTCCCTCAACTTGCTTTTATGCCTTCCCAACAAACTAATTGTTTGTCTTTTTCCAAGGCTCCACACAAATAACCAACCTTGGATAGTGAAACCCATTCTTGTTCTTTACTGTTTTGTCCTATTTGATTATTATTAGAGATAAAGGACACCTGGGCTTGTCCTTTTCCTTTATAATTAAATTTATTGCACAATTAGCCCGTTAAGCTTCTCAGCCAACCCATGGCTGATGTATTTAATTTCACCAATTCCTCATGCAATCTCCCTCCCCGTGCAACTGGAATTTGTGTCCCTTTCTCTCAGCCTTTTTAAATAATTACAATTATTTACTATGAGGGAATATTAACCAAGGGCTGTCACAGTCCCATCCCCCCTTGGGGGAACACATTATCATTGTTCAATAACCATATGCAAACATAACATGCTTAAAAACCAAGCACAACTGATATGGAGCTTTATATATACAACTTTGTACATCATTTACAATGTATTTACATTTTATTTACTCAATAACTAAGAAGGGACATGTTTCCCACATATGGTCAACCATTTCCCACATGGCTTCCTTGGTCCCAAAGTGCCTCCACTTCACTTTGACTTGCCATATTGCTCGATTCCGGAGTGTGAGTTGCCTTTGATCCACGATGCATAGAGGTTTTGGTTGGAACTCTCCCTCTAGTTCTACCTATAACATAAACCAGTCAATTACATGATTAAAATATTGTACGTATATTTTAAGCAATGAAACATGAAAGACATCATGAACTCTTATTGATGGAGGAAAAGCTAGCTTATAGGCCACTGGCCAGATCCTTTCAAGCACTTCAAATGACCCACAAAATTGTGGTGCCAACTTAGCACATGACCTAATTTTTATTGAGCTCTTCTTTGGTCTAACTCATAGGAAAACATGTTCCCAACTTGGAACTCCTTGTGAACCCTATTTTGGTCCACATGGATCTTTTTTTTTTTTTTTTGTCCTGTGCAACCTCTAGATTCCTTCTAATGGCTTTCATTTCTTGTTCCATGTCCTTCAATGCATAGCCTAAGTGTGCCATCTTTCATCTTCAAATATAAGATTGGTGCTCCCCATGGAGACATGTTTGGCCTTATGTAGCCTTTGTCCAACATATTCTTGAGTTGTAACTTTAGTTAAATCAAATTGGGTGTAATCACTCTATATGGAGCCTTTGATGTTGGAGCCACTCTTAACATTAATTCAATAGAAAAATCCACCTCTCTACAAGGAGGAAACCCAGACATTTCCTCAGGAAAGACATATGAGAATTATTTTAAAATAGGCTATTTCCTCGAAACATCATTGTTTACAATCCCAAAGCTACAATTAGCTTCAACATTTCTAGATATTTGCACAAAAAATAAAAGACATCCCTTTCTATGGCTTCTCTTGGTTTGCAGAGCCAAAATTAATCTCACAGAAGTATGTTTCAGTTTTCTCTATAATATTCTATATTCTCCAAGTTCATCGAGGCATTCGATGGTCTTCTTACAACAATCAACCTTGGTGTGATATGTTATCACTCCAAAATTTCTCTAGAGTTGTTGTGAAAGAAATGATAGAGGTAACCACAAACCTACTTTGGAGATTAGGATCTATCCTTCCTAATGCTCAGAGAGGGCTCTCTCTTTATGATTTAACTTTGTTTAGTCAATTGATTTTAGGCTAGTTATGATTGTACTTGGGTTTTGGTTTTGATATGGTGGTGGAATCATTGAATTAGATGGATAAAGGGATGTCTTTTACCATTGGGCTATGGGGTCAAGTATCAAGCAAACATGATTGAATCAAGTTCTAAAGATAATGTTTACAGGGAAAGGTAGCTGAGTAAATTCAGATCTTAGGGCTGGATGGTGAAGTGAAGTCTTTTAACTGATACAATTTGTCTTTTAACTGATACGCATAATTCTCAGCCTTCAATGCCTCATTCCTCAACTTAAATTCCTTGTATTTTTCTTTAATATCTTTCTCTTTATCCACAGGATTGCTGGATGAAGAGACTTCAATGCTGAGCTGTTTCTCAATAAGTTGAGTGTTTGAAGTAGAAGGTTGGTGTGTTTCTTGTGAAGCTACTGGGCCTTTACTCCTTCCAACCATTGTTTCAGTGTCAGTGATTTCCACTGTATCAATGGTGTCTTCCTGTTTAGTTACAAGATTAAGCTTGGGCCTCTTCTTGTAACTGATATCAAATTGGTCATCTATGGTGTCCATTGCTGAGCTAGAACCTTCTTCCCTGGTTATTTTTGCATTTCTGTCTTCATTGGTTGGAGTTTGCAAAATAGGAGGAATATTCATCGATTCTTCTAGGGTTGGAACATGCAGAAAGGAACTAGTATTAATCTGCTTTTCCACATCTATCAAAGTATTCTCCACATCTACTACAGTATTGTCCATATCTATCAAAGTGTTTTCCAACCATTCTGACTGGTTGGCAAATCTCTCAATGTCTGGCCTAGGATCATGTATGAAAGGACCCAATTTGACTTTGAGCCTTAGCTTATTTATGACTCCATGAGGGTCATACTGCCACATAAAACTGTTCTTGAAATTCATCTGTTGCAAAATTTTATCTACCTCTGGTCCAACTTCCCTATTATTACAATAAATGGGCCTAATTGGTTTTTCATTTTAAATTGGGTCTTCTTCCTAACTGATAGGAAATTAACTTCATCAGAGTTTATAATCTGCCTAAAGTACTCTAATGCAAATATCCTCACGGGGAGGTATTTGGGTAGTTTGTAGGGAGTAAGTTGGCATCCATATATTCTAATTTATGTGTGTTCCTGGTATAGATACCAGTCTCCCACTCTACTGTTCTTAGCCAACTGTAAAACTCTTTTAATCTCCTGACTGATCCTGGGCTGATAGCTAATGGTTAGCATGTTCATAACTGGATGGACAAATGAATCAATGAAGTCTTTATAGGAAAAAACAATGGAGTATTTTTGGATCAATGGTGTTCAATAGATGATAGATCTTGGATTTCCTTTGGTATCTAACTTCTGAATGTTGAATGGAAATTTGTCTGATTGAAAGTACAAGAACATATGAAATAACGCTGATGAATATTTGAAGATTCTCTCATTTGGTAGTCTGAAGAACTGTTCATGTCTTCTGTCTGCTATGAACTGAGCATAGTTGTAAATTGTAGTAGGAGGCTTGCCCAGGCAAAAGATAGAGAGGAAAGCAAGGACAACCTCATCCACATGTTCATCTGTGGTGTACCCTAGAATACGATAGAGCATGGTTATAATTTCTCTGCCTTTCTCAGAAAAAATGGTGGTAGCATATGGAGGACTATCTGTTGGAGTATGAGACTCCTCTATGATGAAGGTTTGAAAAATCTGAGCCTTCTTGGGAAGGTCTAGCTTGATGTAGAGTTCAAGTAAGCCTTCAATGGAAAGTGGGGTCTCATTGGGGCCTCACTGGATTTGCAGCATTTGATTAATTGATTTTGCAGTAATGGTGAATAAAAATTGTTGGTCAAGGGTGACTATGGCTCTTTGACTGGGAATATAGCAAGCTTGGCAGAAGTGGATGATTTTTCGGAATGGGTGTACTTCTGGTAACAAGTATTTGGGTAAATTGGACTCCCATAGGTGAATGTCATCATTCTAGTTCAAAAACTTGTCTTTACTCCAGCAGTGGAGTTTCAATAGGTAGGCGGGGGAAGCAGTGTCCTTGATTTGAAATTCTCTGTCGGCTAATGGAAGGTGGTGAATGTCCAAGTGAGGGTTTTGCAGAGGTCTTACATCCAAAGAGGTTTGGGAATCCATAATTGGGTTAATTAAACTGAATTAGTCTTTCGTGGCTTTAGGAGTGAGGTCAGGAGCTTTGGAATAGTGGGGAGGCTAATTACAATCTGTAAAAATGGGTTTGGGTGCACAGTAAGCTTTTCTTGAGTTCAGGAAGGCTTTTTAATTAATTTAATTAATTAACCTTGGATAATTACTATGTATAATTTAAATTCACAGGGCCGTTCTATTTCTATCAAGAATACGTGGAAATTTGACGGTTTGATGTGCAGAAGGGGTTCTATGGTGGCAGCAAAGGCTTTTAAGGCTTCAATTTATCAATTTGCTACTTCAATTGGGTGTCTGCAGCGTCTTTGGGTGGAAAAAGGTGGCTAAATTGGTCGCTCAGAGGTTCAGGGTGTGAGAATTGGTTTAGTATAGGTTTACAGTGAAAACAAGCGAAAAGAGCAAATTGGGGCTTTTTCGGCCTTTTAACCACTAACGGTTACATTTTGGCGCGACATTTATTGAATGAACAGTGGGCAGTTTTTGGTTTAGGCAGGGAGGTGGTTTTTGGCGATATCGCACCGCTTTTGGGAGGTGGGTGGTATTTTTTGCGAGCACATGAAATAAGTTGGTGCCGCCACGTAGCCATACAACGCTAGGCCAATCTGAGAATATCGCGTGCTCTCAGGCTATTAACAGTTGGATGATGAATCCAATCGATATGGCTGTGCGTCGTTGGATCTGGGGGTGGGAAATCGGAGGGATATCACTCATTTAAGTTGCATGGACGGAGTTAGGAAAGTGGTTGGCGGGGCCCGGGGTTTAATTACAAAGAATTGTAATTAATTAAAAGGTAATGAAAGGATTTTTAATATAAGCTATTGGTTAATAAAGGTGGGACCATGGGTTATATGGCGGAGTTTTTTAACTGCACCAAGGGTTGGTGGGTTAAAGAAGGTCTCGGGAAATTGTAACGTGGGGGATTTATAAAGCGAGACTTTAGGAAAAACTTAGGATAAAAGGGCTTTTGTGGGTTTTTAAGGGAAAAAGGGGAAATTAATAAGGGGGGAATGTGGTATTTGTAATGGGAATGGGTTTCACATTAGGGAAAGGGGGTTTTGGGAAGGGGGGATGATTTTTGAGGGGTAAGGTCTAGGGAAATGTGTGAAACCAAGGGAATAAAATGTCAAAATGAAGGGAAAGGGTTTTTACAAGTAATGAAGGGATAATGAGGGGAAATTAGCAAATAAGTATGTGGGGGTCTAGTGAAGTGAGGGGAAATTAGTAAACCAGCTTTGGTGAATATCCTTTCTTTTTCACAATTCCTCTTGCACATGAAACATAGAATTAAGCATGATGAATGTGCTTTTGACTTACAACCTTGTGCATTTGCAAAAGTTCTTCTACCTACCCTTATTTACTCTAACATTTTCTCTTCATTTATTGGGTGCATTTGAGCTTGTTGACCCTTTATTTCTTTTTCTTTTGATAAAAAAACTATCTAATTCTAACCTTATAACTTCCAATGGCTCAGATTAAACTCATGAGCTCATTATTATTCTCTACCTAACTATTGATTTGCCAAGTTTAAACAATCTGGCTAGATCTTTATTCTCTATCTATCAACATGAAATTTAAAGCATGAAGGAGTCAAGATTAAACTATTTGACCATCATGGATTGTGGCATTTTTGACAAGCTGCACACAATATTATTTTGCACAATAAAGTAAAAAGTAGTGGCATTTGAATTTGCACACTTTCATGATCTATTTTTATCTCCTTTTGGGGTTCATATTTTTCACTTTTTTTTTTTTTTCACTTTTTTCTTCCTTTTTGTCCTTTGATTATTCTTTTAGGACATACCCTTTAATTTTAATATGGGAAAACATTTTGCATAAAGCAAAAGTATGTACACTATTACAAGAATAACCATAGTCAATTCAAAATTATGAATCCTATTATTATAGGACCCTAACAGTGGCTCCACGTGGGGATGGCATTTCCTGGTTGAATGTCAAGAACTTTAAGATCAGAAGCCTTTGAATCTTTGACTATAGTTGCCTTGTAACTGCTCCTCTGTGATCTGGTTTATTCATACATATGATGGTATTCCTTTCAAGGTTCAAGGCCTTCTCTTCGGGTTTCAACTTCAAAAGATTACCATCCAATCCAATCTAAAATTTTCAATGTTATATACAATGAGCAAAGTAAACAAATGAACTACTTGTTAATCTGTGGATAAGTAGTGCTTCAACATTCTACCATTGATTGGTCCTCCTCGTAGATCTGTTCCATCTAATTGTCTCAAGAAAAATGCATTGTTACCTCTGTAACCATAAATGACATAAGGGCCTTGCCACATGAAATAAAATTTACTGTGTTTGCCCTTTTCTTCTCTTCTAGAATCTGCTTTGAGTACTTTATCAGCTATGTAAAAATCATCAGATTTGGTCTTCTTGCCAAAAATATTTTTGATTTTATCGTGGATCACTTGTGATTTGATATAGACTTCTTCTCTGGTTTGTTGCAAGTGTATTGTTTGATTTATCCTCCTTTGGATATCATTTGGTTCTACTTACATGTTAGGGTCCCACCCTAACCCCCTTATTTATGTAGTGGGATCGAGTCATAGTAAAGAGTCAATAAAGCCCATATTAATAATTGTAAGTGGTTAACCCGCAATTAATGTCGAGACCGCAGTTAGTTGCAAATGGGCCATGGCATTAGATAGATGGTATTAATAAAACCCATGGTATTGATCCATGGTATTGCATGTATGAGTCATATATAAAGGATAGAGACTCCCTGCGAGGAGCATCGTGTCTTATTTTTGAATCGAGCTCTGATTTATTGGAGGTTGCCCCCTTGAAGAGGCCAGTGAACATTGCTTTCTAAATAATAAAATATTTGTTGTTGTCTCTCCCTATTCTATGTTCTGGGTATCTTTCTTCGCATATTCTGTATTTGGGTATCTTTTTGCAGGTTAAGAGCATAACAAGTGGTATCAAAGCACTTTCCAGGGCCGGTGGGATCTCCATTTCTTAGCATTTTTTTTTTCGGCTAGAGACGTGTTCTGGCGTCTTTAAACCACGGGATCTGTCGTTGAGTGCATAAACCTGTGGATTTGGGGAGGCATGCACACAGGAAATACAAGAGGTGGTCATGCTTGTTGGACTCCCTTGTAACCCCTGTGGGTACCCCTTCGAGTAGTAGCACATTAGACAGAACCGCGTACGGAATGTCTTCCAAGTACCTTCTGGGTATATCGGAAGCCCCTTAGCTCCTCTGCAACCTAGCCATAGATAAACCGTCGGCCGTCTTGCTGCTACAGTACACCGAGAATAGCACTCGGAGAGATTACTCGCTCGTACGATAGGGTAGTCGGGTTGTACAACTAAGGGTACGGTTGATCCTCCTTAGTTAGAGCCCTGAAACATTGGTCTGAGTACTACTGTCAGACCCTTATGTATATTGTGATCTGTAGCACCTGACACTCCTCGAGACCATAGTTCCCTTTTCTATCTTGGGATTACGCATCATCTCTGCTAGATCTGCTCGCGTAAAGGGGTGCAGCAGCAGCAGACATCAGTCCCGCAGTTCCGAGTTAGCAGACCACCCATTTCGATCTATTAGATCCATCAGATCCGCAGCAGCAATCTGTTCCGCCTCTCCGAGCTATCCGATCCACCATTCAGATCTCTCAGATCCACCTGATCTAAGTAGTTGTGTGGGGTTCCTATACCGGGGCATGATTTTCATAGGACTTTTGGCAGCATTGACATTTTGAGGATTCAGCGATTGCAGTATTCCACTGATTACAACTCATCGGAGGAAGATCCACCGCTGGAGGAACATGAGGCGGTAGAAGAGGACAACCAAAAGGACAATGTCCCTGACGAACCCGTTATTTCGCTGCATGCTTTGGCCGAGATTTCTTCACCTCAAACTCTCAAAATCAGAGGTTTTATTAAACATCGCCCAGTAGTAGTCTTGATTGATAGTGGAAGTACACATAATTTCATCTATCAAAAAGTTGCGGAAGTAGTGCATTGTTTTGTATGAGCAGTTTCTAACTTCCAAGTCCAAATTGCTGATGGGGGCACAATGAAATGTGAAGGCCACTGTGAAAATGTCAAACTTCAATTGGGGGATTATCAGTTGAAGACCCACATGTTTGCCATACACATGGGAGGGTGCGACATTGTCCTCGGTGCTGAATGGCTTCGCACCCTTGGGCCAATCACAATGGATTTCTAGGAGTTATATATGAGTTTTAAACAGAACAACTCCACACATACCCTCCGTGGACTCCAGGGGGGAGCTACCCCTATCATCAGCTCGCATAGGATGGAAAAATTGCTAAAAAAGGGCCATCATGGAGTTATAGCTCAATTTAATGCCATCCAAGCAGTCGAAACCAAGTCTCTGCCGATTCATCCTGAGATGCAACAGATTTTAAATAACCATCTGCTGGTCTTTGATAAGCCTCATGAGCTTCCACCCTCGAGAGGGGAACATGATCATAGCATCACCTTGGTTCCAGGGGCCCAACCCCCAAATGTGCACCCATACAGATATCCGTTCACCCAAAAGAATGAAATAGAAAAAATAATCAAGGAACTTTTGGAAGCAGGTGTCATTCGTCCCAGCATTAGTCCTTATTCATCGCCAGTGGTCATGGTGCTCAAGAAAGATGGGGAGTGGCGAATGTGTCCAGACTTCAGGGCCCTCAATAAGTTGACAGTCAAAGATAAATTTCCCATCCCGGTGGTTGATGATTTGTTGGATGAACTCAATGGGGCTCAATTCTTCACTAAGCTAGATCTTCGCTCAGGCTACCACCAAATTCACATGAAGGAAGCCAACATTCCAAAGACTGCTTTCCGAACTCATGAAGGCCATTATGAGTTCCTGGTCATGCCATTCGGTCTTTGTAATGCCCCATCTACTTTTCAGAGCCTTATGAACCACCTTCTCAAACCATATCTCAGGAAATTTGTTCTTGTCTTCTTCGATGACATCCTCATCTATAGTTGCATTTGGGCCGCACATCTTCAGCATGTAGATCTACTCTTGCAACTGCTCAGCAAGCATAAATTATTTGTCAAGATGTCCAAGTGTTCGTTTGGTATGGAAGAAGTTGAGTATTTGGGCCACATTGTGGGGCGTGAAGGTGTCAAGGTGGACCCAAAAAAGATCCAGGCAATGTAGGATTGGCCTCAACCTAAGACCTTGAAGAGTCTGCGAGATTTTTGGGTCTCACAGGCTATTATCGCAAATTTGTCCGCAATTATGGTCGCATAGTGAAGCCCCTCACTCAACTCCTGAAGAAAAATTCATTCTCCTGGAATGAGGACGCACAACAGGAATTTACAGCTCTAAAAAATGCCATGTGTTCCACTCCAGTCTTAGCACTACCTGACTTCACCAAACCTTTTGTCATTGAATGTGATGCTTTGGGTATGGGTATTGGGGCGGTCTTAATGCAGGAAGGGTGACCTTTGGCCTTCACAAGCCAACAACTAAGTGGGAAGAACCTGGGCCAATCTACCTATGAGAAGGAAATGATGGCCATTTTACATGCAATAGAGACCTGACGACCTTACTTATTGGGGCGACGTTTCCAAATCTGCACAGACCATCACAGTCTTAAATATTTTTTGGAGCAATGCCTATCCTCCCCACAACAAAATAAATGGCTTGCCGAAATGCTAGGATATGATTATGAGATCATTTACAAGAAAGGGCAAGAAAATAGTGTAGCAGATGCATTATCTCGCCAATTTGAGGAGGGAAGTACCTTGCTAGCAATTTCCCTTCCCATTCCAGAATGGATTGAAGAGGCTTGCAGGGAATGGTTTTCACATTCCGGGCTCTCCAAACTCATTTCTCAATTGAAGGCGGATCCAAATTCCACCAAGGGCTACTCGTGGCAGGATGAGATTCTTCGCTACAGGGACAGAGTCGTAATATCACCAACATCCACCCTCAAAAGTCGTATTTTGGCAGAATTGCACTCATCCCCCATTGCAGGACATTCAGGCTTTCAGAAGACGTATGCTCTCACCAGAAGATCATTTTTTTGGACAGGCATGAAAAAGGACATCCTCACTTTTGTAGCAGAATGCGATGTTTGTCAACTCCACAAAGGGGAGACCGTCAAAGCACCAGGCACATTACAACCGTTGCCCATCCCAACAACAATATGGACAAAGGTTTCTATGGATTTCATTAAGGGTCTTCCAAAGTCAGGAAACAAGTCCGTCATCATGGTGGTTGTAGACAGACTTTCGAAGTATGCTCATTTCTGCGCCCTACCCCACCCGTTTACACCGACTTTGGCCGCTCAATCTTTCATGGATCAGATCTTCAAATTGCATGGCATGCCCACTTCTATTGTGTTTGATCGCGACCCGAACTTCACCAGTAATTTTTGGCAGGAACTCTTCAGGCTACAAGGCACCCAACTAAAACTTAGTACTTCTTATCATCCTCAAACGGATGGTCAAACGGAAGCCGTCTACAAATGTCTGGAAACCTACCTTAGGTGTTTCACTTCAGAAAAGAAACATCTTTGGGTACAGTGGTTACCTCTGGCTGAATGGTGGTATAACACCAACTATCATGCCACCACCAAAATGACTCCCTATGAAGCAATATATGGTCAACTCCCTCCTTCCCCTACTTCTTATATCAAGGGGGGCTCAAAGGTACAAGCAGTGGATCAACTCCTACAAAACCGCGCAACCATGCTCACCCATCTTAGAGAGAATCTTCATCAAGCTCAAAACCGCATGAAGCAACAGGTAGACCAGCATCGCTTAGAGCGCCAATTTCAAGAAGGGGATCAGGTCTTTTTGAGGCTGCAACCATATAAGCAAACATCACTCAAAGACAAGGGTTGTCAGAAACTATCTCCAAAATTCTACGGACCATATCAAGTACTGCAGCACATTGGAGAAGTAGCCTACAAGCTGGCTTTGCCACCTAATGCAAAAATCCATCCAATTTTCCATGTCTCATGCCTCAAGAAAGTGATTGGGAACAATTGTAGAATTCAATCTAGTCTACCTGAATTGGACGAGGAAGGGTCAACCTGGCTCCAACCTGAACAGGTCCTAGACACACGAGAAAGGCATCTGCGTGGCCGCATGATTAGGGAAGTTCTCGTCAAGTGGAAAGACACCTCTCCGGAAGATGTAACTTGGGAACCAGCCACTATTCTTCAACAGTTTCCGTAGCTTCAGCCTTGAGGACAAGGCTATTCTTAAGGGGGAGGGCATGTTAGGGTCCCACCCTAACCCCCTTATTTATGTAGTGGGATCGAGTCATAGCAAAGAGTCAATAAAGCCCATATTAATAATTGTAAGTGGTTAACCCACAATTAATGTCGGGACCACAGTTAGTTGCAAATGGGCCATGGTATTAGATAGATGGTATTAATAAAACCCATGGTATTGATCCATGGTATTGCATGTATGAGTCATATATAAAGGATAGAGACTCCCTGCGAGGAGCATCATGTCTTATTTTTGAATCGAGCTCTACTCTATTGGAGGCTGCCCCCTTGAAGAGGCCAGTGAACATTGCTTTCTAAATAATAAAATATTTGTTGTTGTCTCTCACTATTCTATGTTATGGGTATCTTTCTTCGCATATTCTGTATTTGGGTATCTTTTTGCAGGTTAAGAGCATAACATTACAACTCTTGAATCATTTTCATCACTGGTACTCCTAAGGAGGATTGAAAAACAACATCCATTCCATATACTAGCTGGTAAGGAGATGTACCAATGGACTTTTTGGTAGTTAGTCTGTCTGCTCATAAGGCATTAACCAACTTTTTGTTCCAGGTCTTCTTGTTGTCTTCCAACAATTTCTTGATGATATTGACAAGGCTTTTGTTAGAGGATTCCGCAAGTCCATTACCTTAAGGGTAATAGGCAGTTGAATGACCAAGGGTAATGTGATATTTGTTACAAAAGTCTACCATTTTCTTGGATTTGAAAGCAGCTGCATTATCAGTAATGAGCTTTTGTGGGCATCCAAACCTAGAAAGGATGTTGTTCTCAAGGAATGAAATGATGACAGAGTCTGTGGCTTGTCTAGAAGGGATGGCTTCTATCCATTTAGTAAAGTAATCAGTGGCTGTCAAAATCCATTTATGCTGGGTTGAGGAGGCTGGGTAAATTTCCCCAATGAAGTCTAAACCCCATTGTTGAAAAGGTATTTCTGTGGAGATGGGTTTGAGAGGTAATGGTAAGAGTTTCTTTTTGCCCTCAAATATTTGGCACTTGTGACAGGAGGTCACATGTTTCTTGACATCTGCAAAAAGGGTGGGCCAGTAAAAACCTGCCCTTAGAATCTTATCAGCAGTTGTTTTCCAATATAGGTGTCCTCCACAATCTCCTGCATGAAATTCTTGCATAACTTTGTCAGCTTCATCTTTTAATAAACAATTTAATAGAATGCCACCATTATCTTTCCAAAATAAAGCATTGTCTATGACATAATATTTCATTGATTTCATTTTAAAAAATCTACTTTTAGTTCTAGATAAACCAGGAGGAGCTTGTAAGTTTAGTAAAACAAATATGATATCTGCATACCAAGGTGAATCTATGAAAGCTTCACTGATCTGTGGAGTCGCCATCTCTTCCTGATCATTTAGGGCACCAATGAAATTTATATCTAAGGCCTGACAGTTCGTTTAAGCCATGAGTTTAGCTAAACCTTGGTCTTTGATAAGTTTTGTAGGCTTTATTTCTATGTCATATTCCGAAATGGTGGAAATCCATTTGCCTCTCTTTCCTTCAGGCCCATTTTGTGTCAAAATGTCCCTTACTACTGAATTTGGAACATAAGCAATGATGTGTGAATACAAGATGTACACTCTAAAATCTTTAATAGATTTTACTAAAGCAAGTGCTTGTTTTTCCATTATGTTGTACTTTAGTGTAGCATCTCTCAAAGATTTGCTAAAAAATGCAATAGGCTGCTCATAACCTTGATCATTCTTTTGCAACAAGACTGCTGCAATAGTATGTTCTAAAGCAAAAGAAAAATTATAAAATATTTTTTGAAATCAAGACTTATGAGGACTGGTGCTTTAGTAAGGGCTTCTTTGATTTCCTTAAAAGATTGTTTAGCCTCTACTGTCCACTTAAGTGTTGATTTTTTCTTTAACATATTATTTAATTCTCTGATTAATTCTGCTAAGTTTGAAATGAATCTTCTAAGAAAATTTATTTTGCTTAAAAATGAATGTAATTCCTTGATGTTTCTAGGATGAGTGATGTTTAGGATTGCCTCTATTCTTGCTGGATCTATTCTAATTCCATCTTTTGATATTATGTGTCTCAATATTTTACCTTCTTCTAGACCAAAGAGTGTCTTTTTGGGATTTAAGGAAACACCAAATTTTCTACATTTAATGAAAACTCTTCTTAGGTGATCTAGATGTTCATTATCTGATTTGGAAAATGCTATGATGTCTTCTTGGTAAACCACTAGAAAGTCATGGATTTATTTTGCAAAAGCTATGTCCATTGCTCTTTGGAATGTTGCTCCAGCATTCATCAATCCAAAAGGCATCTTCAAATACATGAAAGTACCCTAGGGAGTGGTATATGTAGTGTTTGCTTGATCCTCTGGTTGAACTAATATCTGGTTGTATCCAGAGAATCCATCAAGCAATGAAATTCTGGATGAACCCACTACCCTCTGGAGAATGTGGTCAATTTTAGGGAGAGGGTAGTTATCTTTTAATGACACTTTTTTCAAGTTCCTGAAATCAACACAGAGTCTGATTTCTCCTGTTTTCTTTCTAGTAGTGACCAAATTAGAGACCGAATCTGAATATCTAATTGGTGCTATGATTTGGGCATCATACATCCTTTTTACTTCTTTTTCAATTAATGGCATGAGAACTGGATTAATTCTCCTAAGCTTTTTCTTAAAGGGTTTCTGATCTTCTTTGAGGGGTATCTTATGTTGAATAATGCTGGTATCATAAGACTTAAGGTCTTCATAACTCCAAGCAAAGACATCTTGAAACTCTTTGAACAAACTTATGTATTTTAGCTTTTCATCTGGAGGTAATGCTTTGGATATTTTGATAAGCTTGGGTTTTTCTTCAGTTCCTATGTTACATTCTTCTATGTCTGCTCTTAAAGGCTCCATTTTTGGTTTTCTAGCTACATCATTTGAATCAAACAAATCTTCTAATGGGACTAATCCCTTAGGCAAAAAGTTATTTTTAAGGTTTAAAATCTCAGAATCATCATTGATTATTTCTTCTATTTCTACTATTTCTAAATTGTCTATTTCTAATTTAGTGAATTTAGTGGGTTTATGTACATCTAAAGCTTTTATATCTATTTCACTGTGTATGATGTTATCTACTATAAAATCAGTATTTATGTTACAATTCTAAAACTCTCCTTCAGTATTCATGAAATCATAGATTTGAGAATCTTGTGAAAAAATCTGCCAATATTTCAAATGTTCAGGTATAACATGTCTGTGTCTTACTTCTGCTATGTACTTGTGGTTGGGCTGAAAAGGCAGTTTGCAAGTGCTAGCAAAAGTAGCCAAACTATGAGCTTGCATGTTCTGTTTCCTAGGAATAGCAGCAAAATCGATTTCAAGAAGATCCTTAATCAGATTTAGGATAGTCTCTCTGTATTGGCTAAGTCTAGGATTATTCACAGAATATTCTCCTTTAATTTGTTTTATAATCAATTCTGAATCTCCCATAATAGAAACTCTCTTAGCTCCGAGTTTTTTTACAATTTGTAGTCCTAAGATTAAAGCTTCATACTCTGCCATGTTGTTTGTGCATTTAAAGTTTAATCTAAAGGCATGACCTTCACAATGATTATTTTCCATGTTGTGAATCCAAACTCATGCACCTGCTCCTAATATTTTTACAGAGCCATCAAAATCTGAATGCCATAGAGACTTATGAAATATGTTTTCACTATCAGGTGCTTTGTATTTCTCTTCTACCGCTGTGATTTCATTTTTGTCATTGTATGAATTGTACAAGATAAATGAGTCCATATCAAAATGCATGGAGTATATGGGGTAATTCTGTGGTTTTTCTGAACTACTTACCATGTATTTCATCAATGTTTCTCTGTAAAGTTTTCTTTGCTGACCAAACATAGATATGGTGGCATATGACATGTCCAATTGTAGAGATCCCTATAATTTTGCTCCCCATGAGTGAGATAATAGCATTCCATACTTGGGTGGGATATCAACAACTACTATGTCCATGACAATACTCTTTGCTGGGCACTGGACTAGAGTCACACACAAATCTTTAATCAGGCCAAGGCATTTGACTTGGCTAGAATCAAAGGAAAAGAGGTCCTTGTATGGTCTGGTGATATCTAAGTTTAATCTCTCCATGATTGCTTTAGGCATTAAGTTATGGGATTCCCCTGAGTCTAGCATAGCATTATGTAAGATTTTATCATGAAAATTTAAGCTAATGTAGAATGGAGGGATACCCCCTTGTTGATGTTTTCCATTTACTTTTGGACCAAATAATAACTCAGGTTGATCATCATTAAGGTTTATAACATCTTCGCCTTCACATATGTTTAGTGTTTTAGTGATTTGTGCTCTATTTGATTGATTTTTCACTAGCTTTGTCAAAGGCACTGATATTTTCAACTTGGCTATCTCAGTATTAATGTTGAATGGCAGTTGAGTTTTGCTTGATTGTATGAGATCTACCTTAGCAATTGTGGTATGTGTAGTTTTATCTTCTTTTTTTTAGTACTTGGCAATTTAGTTTGTGTATCAGCAGTTTTGTTTTGAATTCTCTTATTTGGGATAGTTTGATTAACAGTTTCAGTTTGAGTTTCAACTGAAGTTATATCTACAATTTTTGGGCTGGAAGTCTCCTGAGTTCCTATAGGGAGAATTTGTAGAACTTTGGTCACAGGAGCTTCTATTATTTTTTAGTTTGTGTTTGGACTGATTTCTTAGTGGGAATTTCATTATTCTTTTTGCTTCTAAGGCTATACTGTTTGTGAACTTCATAAGTAGCAGATTCATAGCTTTGTTTATAGTCAAGTGACTCCCTAGATTCTAATTTCAATTGTTGTAACATTTACATTTCCTATTCTTCTTGAGTAAGAAAAACAACATCTTCATTTTTAATTCCTAATAGATTTATCTGAGTATCCTCCTCTTCTTCATGGTTTTGTGAACCCTCAACATAATTTTCCTGGAAAGGAGGTATAATTTGTTGATCTGGTAAAGCATTTTTTTCCAGTGTTAGGATTCTTCCTAAAGTTGGGTTTCTTATTGGGGGTGTTTGTTGATTTTCCCATTGAGATTTTCTTTCCATGTTTTCTAATCTATCCATTATCCTTTCTACACTCTTAGCTAAACTATCTATTTTACCATCTGAAGTGGAGTTTTCTTCTTTAATGACAACTCTTTTCTCATTTCTCATCCTATTTTTCTTAGCTAATAAATTTTCTTCTACACTAACAACATTACTTTGCATTTGTTCCAATGTTTCAGGGTTTCTTTCCCTCAATTGGTAAGACATATCAGTGTCAAACCCATCAGGAAATTTGATTAGTGCTAAGTATGGTTGGGGTTTAATATTTGCAGGGATTGCATTATAGATACTGTTGAACCTAGTACAATAATCCTGAACAGATTCATTAGGAGCTCTTCTAAAGTTATCATATTCAAACAATATTTATAAGGGGTTTTTCTTTCTTTCCCATCTATCAATAAACAATCTATGGAAAGCATCTAAATCTGTAATATGATTAGTAGGTAAACCTTTGAACCATTTTTTAACATCCCTTGTCAGTGTTTGGGAAAATAGCCTCATTTGGACATCAAACTCATCAATCTCATGCAATTTAAAGTAACCAGTCATTTTATTCACATGTTGTTGGGCAGTATACTGACTAGTAGCATCAAACAAAAATATTTTAGTTTGATAGTCTTGGGGCATGGCATGTAGTTGCGCTGGTAAAACCAAAGGTGTATATCAATCTGCCATGGCTGAGATTTTGGTTTGACTGGGGGGAAAATTAGTGGTGCTTGGAGAAGGACTTGAGATGGTTGTAGATGAACTAGATGAACTTGAGATGTTTGGTTGGAGAGGAAGCTGAGGTATGACTGGTTTAGGGGAATGAACTGTGGTGGATATTATAGGTGAGGTGGTAGTAAATGAAGCTATATTTACAGTTTTTGAAGATTCTGTAGAAAGTTCAGAGGCAGCAACAATGAGGGCAGCTAATTCAATTGATTGTTGAAGATAGGCATGATCTATATGACTTATCAAGGTTGAGGTTAAAGCTTATAGTTTATCAAAAGTATCCAAAACAATTTGATCTAAATCAGGATGTATAGGCACCTTTTTTGACTCAATGAATTGAATAAAATTGGGGTCTATTTCAGTCTCATGAATTGAATTTTCAGATTTGGTTCTAAACAAAGAAAGCTCAAATGACAAATCAAACTGAACATCCTCCAAACATGACAACTCCTTAGGAAGTGAATTTACCTTAATTAACTGACTACTACTTCCTTGAGTTTCTACCTTTTTTGGTTTTCTTAAAATCCTATCAGGATCATCAACTATTGTAGCAGGGTTTGGATCTAGATTTGCCCTAGTATAGTGTGTTCTTTTGGGAGCTAGAATTTTATTTTTTACTTGTTTTATGAAACCTTTTAACAACTCTAAAATAACCTTAAGGTGCAAAAGATGAGATTTAAGCTTTCCTCAATGTTTTATTACACTGAGGATCGAGTCCCCAGTGTGGTCGCCAATATGTTATCACTCCAAAATTTCTCTAGAGTTATTGTGAAATAAATGATAGAGATAACCACAAACATACTTTGGAGATTAGGATCTAGCCTTCCTAATGCTCAGAGAGGGCTCTCTCTTTATGATTTAACTTTGTTTAATCAATTGACTTTAGGCTAGTTATTATTGTACTTGGGTTTTGGTTTTGATTTGGTGTTGGGATCACTGACTTAGATGGATAGAGGGATGTCTTTTACCTTTGGGCTATGGGGTCAAGTATCAAGCAAACAGGACTGGATCAAGTTCTAAAGATAGTGTTTACAGGGAAAGGTAGTTGAGTAAATTCATATCTTAGGGCTGGATGGTGAGGTGATTTTCAATTAGATCCAAGGAGCAATTAAGGGTTCCTTGAACCGGATAATGAAGGAAATGGTAGGGGTCAATCGAAACTAGGGAGCAATGAAGGATTCCCTAATTTGGATATCAGAAGAAAACATTAAAATGATTAACTGTTCAAGACAGAGTGTACTTAAACAAATTTTTTAATATAATTCCAGTCAATTCATTCAATTTAGATAACATGCAAGTTTGTGAAATACATAAGAAAATAACAATTTGACAAAAGAAAATACTTCATTGAAGTCGCTCAACACATGAATCAGTAATGCAATCTCTTTATTACTCAGTCCAATCTGCTGACTTGAAAAATTGGTATAATGAACCCTCAGGTTACAGATCAATACAACTCTAGAAATGTCTAGTAATCCACCCTCTACACTTCGAATTATGAAGTATTTATACAAAAATAGTTTACAAAATATACCAAACTGTCTTGAGAATTAATCTAGGAAAAAGAAATATCTTCATGCAACAAGATAGAGACAGATATTCAACTGTTGCAATCTGTCCCTGTTTATTAGGCTCTGTTGTCTTATTCTTTGATCTTTTTCTGTTTATTCTCCTTTGTTGTTTGTCTTCCACGCTGACTGTTCTTTTTACTTTTTCTTTTAACTGATACACTTTCACCTGATACTCTTTCATCTGGCTGATTTGTCACTTTTCTTTCACTCTGCTGTATTTTACTTTTACCTTGCAATTTTTACAGTAAGTCATTTAATTTCTCCCATGTCTCTGCATCTGGTAATTTGATATTTACCATTTTTTTGTAGATTTCATCTACTTCTGTGTACTTTGCAAAAGTGGGCTTGTTCACAAAAAGGGGTTTTACCTCATGCTGGAGGTAAAATAGGTTCTCAAATGTTTGGTACAGAACCTTTCCTGTAGGCATCCCCTTCATAGAGGAATTATTAGCTTGATCTCTTGCCACCTCTATGCTTTTCCTGTTGTAGTCTTCCTATGGCATTAATCTTTCATTTATCACCAAAGGATTTGGCAGACCTTTCTGTCTTAAAGCATCAAACTTTACCATGAATGTGTTTATAGCCAGCTACATGGTTTGGCATTTGTTCTCAAGGTTCATCATTAAATTCCTCTTGGTGAGCACCTTTTTCACCTCTAGTATGGTGCCAGTCCTGTCAGCTATGTCCAGCTCCTGCAATTCATATTTATTTTTAGAGTTAAGGAAGTGGATTATTCTGGTGGCTTCTTCTGGCATGTCTCCAAGTTCAGCCTTAACTCTCTGAATTGCTTCTGTAGCCTCTTTGACTAAATCATTTTGTTCAAAGATGACTTGTATAGATGGCCAAATATCATTGACAGAGTCAATGATATTGGCCCATAGCTATTCTTTAGCTTGGGCAAGTGGCTTCTTTAATGTAAACTCTTTCTCTAAGCTCTTTATCCTCTCATTCATCCTGGTTGACTTCTGAATTTCATCTTTGTGCATAATCTGAGCCATTTTCTTCTCATCCTCTAGACTCCTTAACTGTTCTTTGAGTCTATTTATCTCAGAGGTATGAATGGACATGTCCTCCATTGCTTTGACTAGTTTGCTTGCCTCATCACTTGGTTGAGCTGTTGTTGTTGTTGAACCTGTTGCTGATGTAGATGCTGTTGCAGCTGGAAGTGCTGTAGCTAGTGGAGCTGTGGGGGCCAATGAAGCTGCCAAGGTTGATGGAACTACTGTAGTCACTGTGGGAATGGTAGTGGTTGTCTCAAGGCTGGCCTATTTCAGTTGTATTAAGCTGTCCAACTCCTTCTCCATTTCTTTCAATTGGTCATTAAGTTGTAGAACAAGGTCCATCATTTCCTCCTGCTGAGTTTGGCTCTCAAGGACCTCCTTGGTCTGTGGATGTTCTGAATGAGGAAAATTCAATTGTTTTTTGAGAGCATCAATATCCTCATTCTTATTTTTTATTAATTTCTCTGCAGCCTTGACATCATTGGGACTATATCCAAGCTCAACCACCAAGTCTTCCAGTGACTTGATTCTGTTATCCTTGGCCTGTGAGGATGCCTTTTCTAGCTTGTATTGTGCTGTAATATTATCTAGCAAGCTTTGGAGTTTGTGCACAACCATTGCTTTATTTGTCATGGTGGAATGAATCATCTCACTTGCCTATTTATGGAAATCAATTTGGTCAATAGGGTGAACAACCCTAGCCAAAACCTAAAAATCTATTTTCCTGTAATCCACCGAAGATTTGCGCTGATGGACTATAGGCTGCATGAATGTCATTTCCATTTTACCCATTTTAATGTCAAAGGCTAACATTAATCTGTTTTGATTTGTAGGTGTTTGCTTGAAGTACAGGGCATAAGTCTCAGCCTTCAATGCCTCATTCCTCAACTTAATTTCATTGTATTTTTCTTTAATATCTTTCTCTTTATCTACAGGCTTGCTGGATGAAGAGACTTCAATGCTGAGATGTTTCTCAATAAGTTGAGTGTTTGTAGTAGAAGGATGGTGCGTTTCTTGTGAAGTTGCCGGGCCTTTACTCCTTCCAACCATTGCTTCAGTGTTAGTGATTTCCACTGTATCAATGGTGTCTTCCTGTTAAGTTACAAGATTAAGCTTGGGCCTCTTCCTGTAATTGATCTCAAATTGGTCATCTATGGTGTCCATTCCTGAGCTAGAACTTTCTTCCTTGGTTCTTTTTGCATTTCTGTCTTCATTGGCTGGAGTCTACAAAATAGGAGGAATATTCATATGTTATTCTAGGGCTGGAACATGCAGAAAGGAACTAGTATCAATCTGCTTTTCCACATCTATCAAATTATTCTCCACATCTACCACAGTATTGTCCATATCTATCAAAGTGTTTTCCAACCATTCTGATTGGTTGGAAAATCTCTCAATGTCTGGCCTAGGATCATGTATGAAAGGTCCCAATTTGAATTTGAGCCTTAGTTTATTTATGAATCCATGAGGGTCATACTGCCACATAAAATTGTTCTTGAAATTCATCTGCTGCAAAATTTTATCCTCCTCTAGTCCAACTTCCCTATTATTACAAATAAATGGTCCCAATTGGTTTTTCATTTTAAATTGGGTCTTCTTCCTAACTGATAGGAAATTAATTTCATCAGAGTTTATAATTTGCCTAAAGTATTCTAATGCAAATACACTCATGGGGAGGTATTTGGGCAGTTTGTAGGGAGTAAGTTGGCATCCATATATTCTGATTTCTGTGTGGTCCTGGTATAGATACCAGTCTCCCACTCTACTGTTTTTAGCCAACTATAAAACTCTTTTAATATCTTGACTAATCCTGGGCTGATAGCTACTGGTTGGCATGTTCATAATTGGATGGACAAATGAATCAATGAAGTCTTTATAGGAAAAAACAGTGGAGTATTTTTGGATCAATGGTGTCCAATGGATGACAAATCTTGGATTGCCTTTGGTATCTAACTTCTGAATGCTGGCTGGAAATTTGTCTGACTAAAAGTACAAGAACATATGAAATAACACTGATGAATATTTGAAGACTCTCTCATTTGGTAGTCTAATGAACTATTCATGTATTCTGTCTTCTATGAACAGAGCATAGTTGTAAATTGTAGCAGGAGGCTTGCCCAGGCAAAAGATAGAAAGGAAAGGAAGGACAATCTCATCCACATGTTCATTTGTGGTGTACCCTAGAATACAAGAGAGCATGGTTATAATTTCTTTGCCTCTCTCAGAAAAAATGGTGGTAGCATATGGAGGACTATCTGTTGGAGTGTGAGACTCCTCTATGATGAAGGTTTGAAAAATCTGAGCCTTCTTGGGAAGGTCTAGCTTAATGTAGATTTCAAGTAAGCCTTTCATGGAGAGTGGGGTCTCATTGGGGCCTGGTTGGATTTGCAGCATTTGATTAATTGATTTTGTAGTAATGGTGAATAAAAATTGCCGGTCAGGGGTGACTATGGCTCTTTGACTAGGAATATAGCAAACTTGGCAGAAGTGGATGATTTCTGGGAATGGGTGTACTTCTGGGAACAAGTACTTGGGAAAATTGGACTCCCATAGGTGAATGTCATCATTCTGGTTCAAAAACTTGTCTTTACTCCAGCAATGGAGTTTCAATAGGTAGGCAGGGGAAGCAATGTCCTTGATTTGAAATTCTCTGTCGGCTAATGGAAGGTGGTCAATGTCCAGGTGAGGGTTTTGCAGAGGTCTTACATCCAAAGATGTTTAGGAAGCCATAATTGGGTTAATTCAACTGAATTAGTCTTTCTGTGGCTTTAGGAGTGAGGTCAGGAGCTCTGGAATAGTGGGGAGGGTAATTACAATCTGTAAAAAGGGGTTTGGGTGCACAGTAAGCTTTTCTTGACTTCAGGAAGACTTTTTAATCAATTTAATTAATTAACCTTGGATAATTACTGTGTATAATTTAAATTCACATGGCCGTTCTAGTTCTATCAAGAATACCTGGAAATTTGACGGTTTGATGCGCAGACAGGGTTCTGTGGTGGCAGCAGAGGCTTCTGAGGCTTCAATTTGTCAATTTGCTGCTTCAATTGGGTGTCTGCAACGTCTTCGGGTGGCAAAAGGTGGCTAAATTGGTCGCTTAGAAGTTTAGGGTGTCAGAATTGGTTTAGCAGAGGTTTATAGTGAAAACGAGCGAAAAGAGAAAACTACGACTTTTTCAGCGTTTTAACCAATAACGGTTACATTTTGGCGCGAGATTTATTGAATGAACAATGGGCAGTTTTTGGTTTGGGCGGGGAGGTGGTTTTTTGCGATATCGCACCGCTTTTGGGAGGAGGGCGGTATTTTTCATGAGCACGCGATATAACCTGGTGCCACCACATAGCCAAACATCGCTTGGCCAAAACCACGAATATCACGTGCTCTCGGGCCGTTAACAGTCAGATGATGAATCTGTGCGATATGGCTGTGTGCTGTTGGATCTGGGGGTGGGAGATCAGAGGGATATCACGCAGTTGAGTTGCACGGACGGAATCGGGAAAGTGGTTGGCGGGGCCCGGGGTTTAATTAAAAAGAATTGAAATTAATTAAAAGGTAATGACAGGATTTTTAATATAAGTTGTTGATTAATAAAGGTGGGACCATGGTTATATGGCGGGGTTTTTTAATTGCACCAAGGTTTGGTGGGTTAAAAAAGGTTTCGGGAAATTATAACATGGGGGGTTTATAAAGCAAGACTTTAGGAAAAACTTAGGATAAAAGGGGTTTTGTGGGTTTTTAAAGGAAAAAGGGGAAATTAATAAGGGGGGAGTGTGGTTTTGTAATGGGAATGGGTTTCACACTAGGGAAAGGGGTTTTTGGGAAGGGGGGATGATTTTTGAGTGGTAAGGTCTAGGGAAATGTGTGAAACCAAGGCAATAAAAGGTCAAAATGAAGGAAAAGGGTTTTTATAAGTAATGAAGGGATAATGAGGGGAAATTAACAAATAAGTATGTGGGGGTCTAGTGAAATGAGGGGAAATTAGTAAAACAGCTTTGGTGAATATCCTTTCTTTTTCACAATTCCTCCTGCACATGAAACATAGGATTAAGCATGATGAATGTGCTTTTGACTTAGCAACTTTGTGCATTTGCAAAAGTTCTTCTACCTACCCTTTATTTACCCTAACATTTTCTCTTCATTAATGGGTGCATTTGAGCTTGTTGATCCTTTATTTCTTTTTCTTTTGATAAGAAAATTATCTAATTCTAACCTCATAACTTCCAATAGCTCAGATTGAATTGGTGAGATCATTATTATTCTCTACCTAACTATTGTTTTGCCAAGTTTAAACAGTTTGGCTAGATATTTATTCTCTATCTATCAACATGAAATTTAAAGCATGAACGAGTCAAGATTAAACTATTTGACCATCATGGATTGTGGCATTTTTGACAAGTTGCACACAATCTTATTTTGCACAGTAAAGTAAAAAGTAGTGGCATTTGAATTTGCACACTTTCATGATCTATTTTTATCTCTTTTTTGGGTTCATATTTTTCACTTTTTTGATCTCAAAATTATGAATCCTATTATTATAGGACCCTAACACGACGCATATATAAGCAATCCATTCCTAACAGTGTGTCATATACTCTAAGTGGAAATACATTGAAATTAGTTACAATTGTTGTGCCATTTAGCTCAATCGGGCCTAGCCTTACTATGTGCTCCAGTCTCCTTCTCGTCCCCATGTCCATCTGAACTAGCCAAGGCTCAACATGCACTTCCTTTTTTAGTGCACTTTTTTCAACAATGGCGGGACTGAGGTAACTATAATTTCAACCAAGGTCAATCAAAACTAAAATGTTTTGGTGACATAGCATACCTTCCATTTCTATAATCGTTGCTTGGTGATCAGCTTGATGATTATCGATTGTTGCATAAATTCTAGGTATATTTTGTGCCACATCTTTGATTGTCTCTACTTCCCATGCGTTGTAAGGTCTCAGACCAATGTGCTTGTGCTATGGGAAATCCTTCCTTAAGTGATTCCCTCCACAATTCCAGCACTTATATGGACCCTTCTCATAACTCTTGGCTTCTTCTTGAGTAGAGCAGCCTCCACTGGTAGTGTTGGACCTCTCTTGATATTCTTGATTAATAGGAGTCGCACTCATTCCCTTGGTTTCTTTCTACATATCTTCTTTGAACTTGGCATTGCTATTGAATTTCCAATTCAATTTATACTTAGTTCTAAGCCTAGACTACTCATAATAGTGCTTCATTTTTTGAATTACATCTTCTAATGCCTTGGTCTCATCATGCTCAATTCTATCCTTGAAGGATTGTGGTAGTTCACTGACATACCTCTGAATCTTTTCTTTCTCTTCCTTAAGGTAGGGAACATATCTTAGCAACTCTAAGAATTTGGTGGTATACTCGACATCTGAAATTTGTCCCATTCCAACCTCATAAAACTCCTTAGCCATGCTGTTGAAGTATCTCTCAGATAGATACTTGTTCCTGAAATATTCCTAAAATTCCTTCAAGGACTACTTTCTTCTTTTATGCTTTTACATTTTTCAAATCTTCCCACAAGATGTTAGCTTTTCCCTTTAGGCTGAAATTATCTACCTTCACTTTCATGTTCTCTGAGTAGTTATAAATTATGAGTAACTTCTTCATTCTTAGTAGCTAGGATTCTACATCCTTTGATTTCTTAATTTCACCATTAAATGTAAGAGGCTTAGCCTTATTAAATACCTCTGGTACATATTCTTTCCCTTCTTTTCCCATGATGGTGATCATAGTAATGATGATGATTTTTCATCTTGTGAATTTTATCATATTGTTATTCATGGTGCTTAAATATTTTTCAGAGTACTTAGCAGAGTGCCTCCTTTCATAATGTCTTCACTTGATAGCCTGTTCCTCTTTCTAGATCTACTCTCATTTTCCCCATTAGTTCTTTCTTCTTGCCATAAAGGACTCTACTTGTCTCCATGACCAATATCTAATTCATGTTGCCTCTGCCTTTGTAAGTCTGACAGGATTTACAGTATGACTACCTTGACTTATGTTTGTTTTTCTTGTGCTCTGACAAGCCTTTCATTGTACAACTCCTTATTTTAGCTCTCAAGATCCTCAATGTGTCCATCCAATCCGAGGATTCTACCCCTCCTCATTCCTCAAATGATATTTCCTCTTCAATTGGCATTTCTTATTCATATCCATGTTGTGACTGGTCTGATCTATACTATACCATCATGTTACTCATTCCTCGGTCCTTCAGTTCTATACTATACCATCATTCATTGTTCATTCGATCTTTTATCTTCATGTTGTTTCATATACACACATTATTTTTAGGTTTAAACAAATTTCTAATGCACAGTAAACATTATCGCATTGGCTTGTTGTTGGAAATATGTTAGTGTAAAGCTAGCTGGAACATTAAATCTCAATTAGTACATTAGTATTAATAAAATCATATCAATCATTAGTATAATGCTACATGCATATGTTTATCACAATGAAGACACAACAAACAATGCATACGATCAATTGACATGATAATAAGGTTTTTGACATCTATCACACACTCCAAGGCTTCATTTGATCTCCAAAGGTTTGATGTTGAACCTTTGCTATGTTTCCTCTGCTTTAGAGCCCATCCAGTCTAAGTGTTGAACTTGCAAGCTCTAATACCGCCCTATAACATACCCCCTACTATCCTTGGCCCCAACTAAGAGTAGAATCTGGAGGGAGTTACTATCTCTAAGGTCCCATTGTGGAAATGAGGTCTAAATGTTTTGACCCTTTTTCAACTTTCTCATAACCCTAAATGAATGTCATTGTTGTGTTTGGCTCATTAAAACCTTTCCAATCATATAAAATTTGCTTCCATCCAAATTCTAGATCAAAATACATGACCGTTCAAAGAATTAGCATATTAGATAGTGCCATGTCATCTTGACCTACCAAGTGGTGCCCACATGGTTCCCATGTGGCGCCCACATGGTTCCCATGTGGCTGTCCAAGTTATGCACCCCGTCACAACACGTGGTAGTTATCGAACTATTCATACCAGGTCATGTATAATCCATTTCCTATGGTCCACACATACCAACCTATAACAAACATGGAACATATACTATGTACGCTGGTGTAGGTCCTCCATGGCCATGTCACCTCGGAAATAGAATCTTGGCGAGTTTTAATACTGTCCCCCACTGAATTTGTCGGGGATAACCTTCGAGGGCTATGTGGTGATATACACCTTATAACAAAGCTTATCCAACCCTCAACTTATATGCAAAATGTTTACACCATGGGGCACTTGTCCCCATTGAATGGGAGCCACATGCCAAGTAACCCCAAGATTTAAATCTCGAGTGTTCTACTTGAAATATCTGGGGTCTAGGGTCCTGGGTGATGTCACCGGTCCTAGGTGCCAAGGTGACGACATCATTCATCGCACCCTTCCAACATCAAATTCCACATAAATGTGGGTTCCACCAAAGGCTCTAGGTCCCTTGCGAACCACATCATTCTCGTCATATGGGAAATGAAACATTCTCCATAGTATTTCACCAAGCATTGACAATGGCCCCACTCCCACATCATCTCGAGGATTTTAAATCATGGGAGTTCCCTTTAGTGTCCCCTTTAGTGACCTTCGGGGGAAAAGGTCTTGGGTTCATCCAACAACCATAAGCTCTTACCCTGAAACGACCCAAATTTCTCTTGTCTAAGCACTTAATCATTGCACTTGATCACGGGGTTGAAAAGGGTTTAGGCCATTTCCTCTAGGATTAAAAGATTCATACCTACTCATACACACATGAATACATGTATAATAGATAATGTGTATGCAAGCCTGTTCGGGCTATCCTTCCCGAGCTTTGCCAAGACTTGGCCATGGCCCATAATCCACTATGTATACATACATGTGTATTTGCTTATGCACATGTATATAAGTAATTACACTATCTCTTCTAAGCTTAAACAAGAAAATTATAGCCCAATGCATATAACCATATACTTATTCATATATGAAGGTTGCATACGTGCCACTGGACTTTTCAATCTCAAATTAAAGACAAAATTAATTTTAATGACAAGATTTCACCCGTACATTGGCCTAATTATTAAGGTTACTTTCCAGTCCATAATTATTCGCAGGTAAACAATTATTTCCTTGAAAATCATTACATTGGGCAATGACATTCCTATTTTATGAGTGAAGCCCCAATTTCATATCACAAACACAACATTCAACTAGTACAACCACATGGACATGAATTTAAACAAAGGAGCACAAATAAATACTTATCTTATGAAACACAATAATTTGTTCGACTCGGAGTGGGACTTCAACTCTCCACCCAACCTTAGACAAGCTATAACCACTTCTACTTGTAGCTGTCACCCTCGAGCCAATTTCCCTTCTTGAGGGGGAGTGCTTTTGAGAGGAAACCTAAAAAATATTGACAATTGAAACAAGATGTCACAAGGTCACTTTGACTTAATCCACCAACTACACAAGCTTCCACTTATTCCTTCCAAAATTTATCAACTGATTAACATCCACGCCAAGATACTGCAATACAAAGAGTCACTCCCCAAGCAACTGGAATTTGTGCCCCTTTCTCTCAATCTTTTTAAATGATACAATTATTTACAATGAGGGAATATTAACGAGGGGTTGTCACATTCTCTTCTCACACTATATTCTCTAGCTTACTTGTGCCTTTTTTATTTACCGTCTTCTATTATATTAACTTCTAATCCATGCTTCTTTATCTCAAATGGGTTTTCCCTGTATTTTCATTTGTCTAGATAGTTGAGACCAAGATCATATTGTTTTTTCCTCTGTAAGTTTGATAAGGGAGACATGAAAAATATACCCAATACGACTTGGCATCCATTCAATTAAAAAGTTTAAAAGCATGCATAAATCTAGAAGATGCAACCCATTTAACATATAGAGATATAAATTAAACATTCTAGTAAGTTCACATCGAATGTATACCAATGAAATCAGAATTCACAAACAATACTCATACCTAAAATTACTTATATATATATATATATATATATATATAGTTGAATCCTACTGGCAATTGCAGAAGGGCTTCACGTTATCCTCCCAACCATAGGCCATATACGAAATGCACTCTTATAACTCACCACCCCCATGCCAAGTCCAGAGCTTGAGAGTTAAAATTCACGAGGTAATACACCAATTGAGCTAAGGGAGTGATATCACTTGCAGATGGTTTATCATTAGTCTAGAAAACACCATGGTTTCTTAGCCATAACAAACATCATTGGTTTCTCAGCCAATTACAAGCACCAATGATTCGTTGTACATGTGTTTTCTCAATCAAAGACAAGCACTGTTGGTTTTTTAGCGAAAGAAAGCACCAATGGTTTATTAGTCCCAACAAGCACATAATATATTCACTAAATCTCACTCCACACTCGGGCTTGGCAACAACAGCTAAAAATCAGAAATTGAGCGGTAACAATCCAGTGTATGTGAATGCTCTCATTGAGTTCTTCCCAACACCGACTCTTCCACAAAATTTCTCTAGGAATACAAAATTGAACCCCCATATGAGTGTGGCCATCATAATTATGTCTTTCAACCATCTCTCAAGCATGGTCGAGAGGGTACTCTTTGCCCCTGTGCTGCCTACCTTTGAAAGTTACCCTTTTGATTCCCAAGATGGGAAAAAATCAAAACGACACCACTGGTTTCATTAATGACCAAATCATATCAAAGCAATGTTTTCCTAGTCTTAGGGGTTCAACATTAGATTGGATGAGATGGGTATGGTAGTTCACGTCAGACACCATTCCCTCATAACTCTGGCCCGTCATTTCTTCTCCTCAGGTTTTAATAACGATAATATATATATATATATATATATATATATATATATATATATATATAGATATACATAATGATAATAATGATAATAATAATAATAATAATAATAAATTTTAATATTTTAATTAATAATTATTTGTAATTAAACATTAATACATAATTAATCCTTTTCAATTTTATTTCAAGCATTAATATATGATTACTCTAATTTTGATAATGATTAGAGCGTTAATACATGATTAACAATAAACAAAGCATTCATACACCTTAATACCATGATTGCGACATGGATGAATTTCATCAGTAATAATTTTATTATTTTTAAATAGAGTTTCTACTAGTAATCAAATATCATCCTATGATGATCATTTATACAAAAATGTTTATAAAGTTCATAGTCAATACAAGGGATGTTATAAACCCCGCCCCCTTAAAGGAACACCATCCTCGAGGTTGTACAAAACTAAAAAACTCAACAAAATTGTTTGAGATTTATAGTAGTAGCTCTTTTACATCCATCTAGTCTAGGATCCACAAAGGCTTGGGCTAGAATTCTCCCTTCGAGTCCACATATATCATAAAATAATCTATCATACCATGATTAGAATCACACACATACTTTTTCATTAAGGATATGCATAATACATCATGTGCCTTTATGGTGGGAGGTAAGGCTAGTCTATAAGGCACTAGCCCCACTATCTCCAAAATATGAAATGGTTTGCAAAACCTGGGTACCAACTTAGCACATAACCTCACTTTTAGTGAGATCCTCCTTGATTTAATGTGGAGGTACACGTGATCCCCTACTTAAAATTATTTATGCATTCCTTATTGATTTGCATAGCTCTTCTGGCTATCCTAGGCCACCTTCATCTTCTCTCTGATACTGATAGGTTTTGTTCCATCTCCTTTAAATATCTAGTCCAAGAGTTACCCTATTCATTGGGTCATCCCATCTAATGGGTGGATTACACCTTTTTTCATACAGAGCCTCGAAGGGGCTCATTTTTAGTTATCTTGATTGCTATTGTTATATTCAAATTCAACCAAGGGAAGAAATTATTCCCACCCCTTTAGATGGTGCATAACGTACATTCTCAGTATGTCCTCCAACACCCTATTCACTCTCTCAGTTTGTCCATCAGTCTTAGGATGGTATGCTATACTAAATTCCAATTGAGTTCCAAATCCACGAATAGTGATTTCTAAAACTTGGATGTGAATTTGGCATCCTTGTATGAGATTATCTTCTTAGGTATGCCATGCAACCTAAATATTTTCTTCATGAAGATCTGTGCAATATCAATGGTCTTGTGGGTGGACTTAACAAGTACAAAGTGAGTTTTCTTACTCAATTTGTCCACTACCACCATGATGGCATAATGATGTCTTGGCCTCTTTGGTAAACCTGTGATGAAGTCCATGGATATGACTTACCACTTCCACTCAAGGATTGGAATTGGTTGCAATAGTTTAGATGAATTTCTATATTCCACCTTAACTTGTTGACACTCCAGACACTTAACAATGTACTTAGTGGCTTGCTTTTTCATACCCAACCAATAATACATATTTTTGATGGCAATAATCATTTTCTGATATTTGAGATGACATGAATAGAGTCTTTTATGAAACTTGTCTAGAACGACCTTCTTCAAGACATCCACATAGAGTATATACCATTGGTATTTGAACTTTGGCATTCCCTCATTTGTGAGTGTGTAGTTCTTACTCAATGGTCCTTTTGGCTCTTTTCGCAAACAATCCTTCACACACTGGAAGTGTTCATCCTGTACCAATGCTTCCCTGATCTTTTCCTTGATGTTAAATTCACAAGAGCTCATGGTTTCCAAGTGAGTCACTTGTAGACTTTTGATAAACACATCAACCACCCTAATCTCTTTACCCTTAATGTACTTGATTTCAAATTCAAATTTGTTGATGACAACTAACCTTCTAGCCTGTATTACATTTAATTTAGGCAGATCAAACAAATAATTCTATTGGAAATGAATTCACTACTGAGGGGTGGGGTGAATCAATAGTGACTATGATAATATATTTTTTATCTCTTTTTACCAAAGCACAAGATTTAATAACCTATCAGCTAACTTATGAACACAACATGAAATCAATGCAAAAAAACATGTAGAAACATCATATCAATAATGTAAAAACACGATAAAAAAAATCAAAGCATGCACACAAGAGGACAAAAATGCTTGTTGTGGAAAACCCCCTTTAGGGAAAAAAACCACCCGCTGCTGTTGCTGCTCAATTTTTTTATTAATAGTTGAACAAATTTGTACATCGAGTAACTAACACCCACTAGCTGGAAGACTTGACTCCTATAAAAATGTGTTGACATCCATCAGATGAGAAGTTCTTACTCACACGACTTTGTAAACAATCATCCGCTAGAATCCAGCACAACCAATGAGCCTCACCTAACACCCATTGGACTATCAAACTACCATTGGATTGAGATTCTCCTCCTCTAACCACTGTTTTGTAGTCTCCACAAGCTGTAGGTTTTAACCCCGTACATAAATTACTCGCATACGGATTATAAAACAAAGAAAATAAACAATGCGAGAGCATAACACATAAAACACATATACACAGAGATTTTCCCCTGGATCCCAAAACCGGGACTACCAGCTTGATTTTTCATTATGTTCCTTTCAATGTTACAATACATATTTATATACCATGGACCAAAAACCATCGCATCCAAAACCATGAACCGAAAACCATCGCGTCCAAAACCATGAACCGAAAACCATCGCGTCCAAAACCATGTGCGAAATCATGCACAAACCATAGGTAGGTCTGCCCAACCTAATATAGGGTCCAGAAAATTTTTTCCTGGGGTGCTGCTCGAGACCCTGTAGAGGGGGGCTATCCGCTCCCCTCAAACCCCCCAGACAGGGGGGGCTGCTGCCCCCCTGTGACCCCCCTGCTGCGTAATCAGCGCAACGAGGGGGGGCTACCCCCCCTTCCAAACCCCTCGGACAGGGGGGGCTGCCGCCCCCCCCGTGACCCCCCCCCGTGCAATTGACACAACAAAGGGGGGGCTTTGCCCCCCCCTCTAACCCCTCAGTTCACTACGTGGGCTAGTCATGGAAAGAATATAACACAACCCAACACAAGCATGAAGTGTCTAGGCCTCCAACTCCTCCATGTGAACCACATTTCAAAATGCTTCAGACTAGGTTCTCAAATCTTCTCAACACGAGCAACCTAACAACCTATCTAATCTGAAAATGAAATTTGATAATTACACCACCTAATACAACTATAGATATACAATATTCTATACAAGGCACTATAGCACTCTCTCACACTCAATCAACCATCAATACAACAAACATGACACCCCCACACACACACACACACATATAGAAATAACCCTCAAACCGATACAAAGGAAAATACCATGCTATTATTTTACTCATGCCCAATACCAAGGAAAAATACCAAGGTATGTTTTGATCATACTTAGATCCTCGCCTGCACACACCTAACTGGCATATCTCAGCTGTGGCAACACGCACATGCCTTCCTCCCAGCGAATAGAGGCCTCTAGCCAATTGCATGGGTCTGCTTCCAGCCAGGGGAGGGTATAGGAAAAAAACAAAATCTTCTTAGCCCAGTCCTCTGCCAACTTTTTCAACAAATCTTCCAGCACTTGCACAATTGTCAAATCATACATGACATATCCTAAAACTGGTAGCAAAAGCTAAAAACCACATACTAATCTATGATAGATCATCCCCACACAAGCCATATATCATAGCTCATCAGAGACATGCCAAAAACCATCTACACATAAGCCACTTGCAAGAAAAATATATATCATAGAAACTAGACACAAGAAAATACCATCAAACAATCAATCATATGCATACCATCTACAATAAATGCCCAAGTTGACATTGTAGAAATTCCCATTGTAGATCACCAGATAATGCAATATACTAAAGCAAAACACTAGATCTACTTCTACAATCAAACTTTGCGGAAGCTTAATCAATTTGAGCTAGATCAATCAGAAAACATATAACAGAGAATGAGAAATCAATCACACATGAGCACAGAAGAATACTCTGGGGAAAGCCTCAGCTAAAAACCCTGATCTCTGTATTATCATACAAGTGGAAATATGTCCCGATTACACAAAGCTTTAGCTCACAAGCTATCCAGCTCTCAGTACAATCCCTTTGCTGCTCATAGATAGTCAAAGGCTTCTCACAAACCTTCTCCTCTGCCCTCCAAGCCTCCTATTTACTTGCGCAGTTTCTCTTGGGGTCCAATGCTGCCACCTATGTGAATTCACCTCTCACACAACACATTAAACTCAATAGTAACTGCCCAGTCTTAAAGAAGATAATTCCTTCTGCATGGATGAGTTTCCTATATAGGAAAAATCCTCCAACTGATAGTACAATGTCCCTTCCTCTGTTCTCAACTGGGTCTCTGACTGAACTGACATGCATGAGTTATTTATGAGAGAATATTTAGTTATCTGAAGTGCAGCAGTTACATGCATGCATGCATTAACTAACTGAACTCATAATTAGTTCAACAAACTATTTGAACTAATCTAACTGGACTTAACTCAGTTAACTAAGCTAACTAATTACAACTCAAAGTACAATTCATCCTGATCTCCTTTAATCAAGGGATAACTTCCTCAATCAAAGGAGAAACTGTTGCATGTCTTCACATAGACTTCATGTTTGATTTTCTACAACTAATTAACTCAAGATGAATTAATTAATTATTTTACAAACAACTCCTAAGATAAAATTTGAATTTTAATTCTCAATTTTAGTTCAGGGACTAACTAAAATTGGAATGTATCTCGAAATTCTATTTATAACAATGCTATTTTTAGCACTTCCATTTTTCATTCCTTGTTGCTATGTCCAACACTGGTACCCAAACTGCTATTTATAGCATTTTTTGTTGCTATTTTCAACAGACATCAATGACAACCATAAATCACTGCAACACAACAACAATGCCAATAATCTCCCCCTTTGGCATTAATGACAACCCTCACTGATCCAACCAACTGAAAATTGATCTCCTCACTTTCTCCCCCTTTAACATCAATGGAAAAGGGATGAACTCATCAATGAGATCATTACTCGATTGATCATCAACTGAGTCAACAACAACTCCCACTGGGCACAAGCTGGGTCTGATTTACAAGTAACAAAAAACTCTCTCTTCTCTATGGATGCATGGCAAAAAGTAGCAACAACAATAGATCACTATTTTCTGAAGTAGCAACAACAAACTCAACAACCAACTCCATGTACACCATCATCACTCTCAAGAAAAAACAACATACATATGACCATTAGCTGCAGTAGAGAGTAAATAGAAACTGTTGGGTCCCTATAATACTAGTAATTACCCCATTACTATTGTAGTTATACCCCTTATTTATATTGTTGTGCCCCTATTACCCCCATATTGTTATTTCTGTGCCCCATAGAATTCCTCTATTGTTATTTTTGTGGCTTTATATTATTATTGTTAGGTCGGCTGGATTATATTGTGACTCCTTACACTTCTATATATAGAAAGGAGGTTTTGTCATTTGTATCATCCAAGAATTGTTCATTTATGTAATGTAAAGGAGGTTGCCCCCTCGAAGAGGCTGAATTCTAAGGCGTTGATCTCTCTTTTCTATCTTTTCTTGAGCTGGTTTCATAACATTTGGTATCAGAGCTTTGGATTCTAGGGTTTCGCTGCTTCAAACAGGTCATCGTGGAATTTTCGCTATAACTTTTTTTTCTGTGACGTTTTAGAAGTCGCAAAAAAAACCCATTTGAGAAGAAATCGCGCTGAACCTTGGGTCCGAATTTCAGAGCTTTTCGCGCGATATTTTCGGAGATATGATCTGAGGAAGTTGGTCTTTTTGCAGACTCCTGAATTACACTCAAAACAGGTGACCTGGGGAAAATCGTCATAACTTTCTTTCTGAGCATCGGATTGAAATTTCGTAAGAAGGTACAGAAAGAGGACGGACTATAGTTTTCTTTTATATATTTTTCAGAGTCAAAGGTTGAAACAGTGACATGTGGCACTTCATACAAGTTCGCTCTACTGAACTAGTCTATAATCAGGTCACTGCGGGAGATTGTGCATAACTCTTTCTTGGAGAATCCAATTTGGATCAGACTAGTGGCATTGGAAAGAGGACATAGAAGGCTACTACAGGTCACAATTTCAGAACTGGATGATTCAAAATTACAGAGATACATCAGATTCAATATCAGGCTTCTACAAAGTAAAAAAAAGGTGTGTAGTTTTTTTTTTTAATTTTTGCATAAGCTTCGTTTGAAGGAATTCAAAGGGCATAGTAAAGCATTATTATCGGTAACTGATGCCCCGAGGAAAGAAAATGCAAACACCTAGTAAGGAACCTGAAAGCTCTAGCATGACTCATGAAGAAGAGGAAGAAATGCTACATGATATATCAAAATTACAAGAACAAGTGCAACAAATGTCACGCTCACAAAAGCTAACAGATGCTAAGATAAATGGCGTGGAATCTAAGATAAAGGGCATGGAAGCTCAGGTGAATGGCATGGACGCTAAAATTGATGGCATGGATGATAAGATGGAAGAATTGAAGATAAATATGAATAAGTTGCTACAAGAAATGGTCACTGAGGGTGAAAGAGTACTAAAGGAAACTCATGATGAGAACAAAAGAAATGTTAATCATGATTCCATAGACTCTAATGTTGGATCAAAGACTCACCATGTTCCAAAAATCGATATGAGGAAGTTTGATGGCAAGGATCCCGCCACATGGATATTACAGATGGAGCAATTCTTCGATCTCAATAATGTGCAAAACACACAAAAGGTATGTATGGCAACTTTATATTTGGAACCAAATCAGTTTGTATGGTATCAATGGCTTTGTTCTCGTAAACAATTTATCACTTGGGCAATTTTTACGGAAGAATTGATAGCACATTATGAGGATACAAAAAGCAACACTTTTTTTAGCCAATTGATAAGTCTCAAACAAAAGGGTTCAATAATGGAGCACATTGAGGAGTTCCAAAAATTGAACATAAGGGTAAAAGATATTCCAGAGGAGCATAGGATTGATGTGTTCATAGGGTCTTTAAAGGATAATATCCAACATGATGTGCGCCTTTGGGAACCTGATTCATTAGAGAAGGCATTCAGGTTAGCAAGAAAAATGGAAAGCAAAATTATGGCAACTAGGAAGCATACCATTCACAACTATAAAGATGGAAGTATTGTTGCCCATAGTCTTCCACAACCTACAAGGTTGACACCACAACAATTGGAAGAAAAAAGAGCAAAAGGGCTTTGTTACAATTGTGATAGCAAATACACAAAGGTCATAAGTGTGGTGAGAAGAAATTATTCTACATAGATTGTGAAGAGGAAGAAGAAAAGGAGCAAGAAAGGTCAAAAGAAGAGGATATATTCCAGGAACAAAGCCTAGATGAAGAACAAATAAATCCGACCATATCTTGTAATGCATTGGCGGGAATTACCACTCCTCAAACCATCAAGATAGAATGACAAATCAAGAAGAAAAAGGTAATAGTGTTGATTGATTCAGGAAGCACCCACAATTTTATTCATTGTAGGGTAGCAAAAGAATTGATTTGCTTCCTATATCCAGCACCAGAGTGTCAAGTGATGATTGCAAATGGAGGAACAATAAATTGTTCTGGAAAGTGCCATAATATCAAGCTATCCGTGGGAGAATATGTATTGACTAGCCCAATGCTTTCCATTCCAATGGGAGGTGCTGATGTTGTACTAGGAGTCCAATGGCTACAATCCTTAGGTACAATAGCTTTTAATTTTCAAGAACTTTTCATGAAATTTTCTGTGGAAGGAAAGGAAGTTGAATTAAGGGGTATTGCAGGGAAACCAGGAAAGATAATAAGCTCTAATGGCATGACAAAGCTTCTAAAAAAGGAGCAAAGAGGTGTAATTGCACAATTATGTTCGCTAGATGTTTCCACATTGGAATCATCTATTTCTCCAGATCTCCAAAAAGTCCTGGACAATCATTCCAAGGTATTTGAGACTCCCAAAGGTCTCCCACCTATGCGTGATCATGATCGTGCTATTCATCTGATTCCAGGAAGTGTTCCTCCAAACATCAGGCCGTACAGATATCCATATGTCCAAAAAAGTGAAATTGAACGTATGGTTGCAGAAATGCTAGAGGCTGGTATAATTCAACCGAGTCAAAGTTCTTTCTCAGCTCCAGTAGTATTAGTGCACAAGAAGGATGGATCATGGCGCATGTGTCCAGATTATAGGGAGCTCAACAAGCTCACTATTAAAGATAAGTTCCCCATTCCTGTCATTGATGAATTGCATGGATCAATTTACTTCACCAAGTTGGATCTTCGTTCGGGATATCATCAAATCAGAATGAAGATTGAAGACATTCCGAAAACAACATTTAGAACTCATGAGGGTCATTATGAATTTTTGGTCATGCCTTTTGGCCTTACCAATGCACCTTCAACATTTCAAGGTTTGATGAATTCAATTTTCAAACCATTCCTTAGAAAATTTGTGTTGGTATTTTTTGATGATATACTAATCTACAGCAAGTCTTGGAAGGATCATGTTGAACATGTTGACAAGGTGCTACAACTATTGGAGGAGAAACAATTATATGCAAAAAGATCCAAATGTTTCTTTGGAGTCCAGGAGGTGGAATATTTGGGTCATATTGTATCTCATGAAGGAGTTAAGGTAGACCCTAGCAAAATTAAAGCCATTAGGGAATGGAAAATCCCCACATCCATAAAGCATCTGCGAGGATTTCTTGGGTTGACAGGGTATTATCGCAAGTTCGTTAAGAATTATGGGAGAATAGCAGCACCTCTAACAACATTATTGAAGAAAGATTCATTTTCATGGACTCCGGAAGCAACAAAGGCCTTTAAACATCTTAAAGAGGCAATGTGCCAAGCACCGGTCTTAGCTACACCGGACTTCACAAAAACCTTTATTGTGGAATGTGATGCTTCAGGAAATGGAATTGGTGCTGTTCTAATGCAAGATGAAAGACCCATTGCTTTTGAAAGTCGTCCAATCAAGGGAAAGTTTTTAAGCAAAGCTATTTATGAGAAGGAAATGTTGGCAATACTCCATGCACTTAAGAAATGGCGACTCTACCTAATGGGAAGACACTTCAAGGTAAAAACGGATCATGATAGCCTTAAATACTTTTTAGAACAAAGATTATCCTCTGAAGAGCAACAAAAGTGGGTCACAAAGATGTTGGGTTATGACTTTGAAATCATCTACAAAAAAGGGAAGCAAAATGTGGTGGCAGATGCACTCTCAAGAAAGGATGAGGATATGGAAGCATTGTTGTGTGCCATTTCTATTATCCAACCAGATTGGATAAACGAAGCAAAGGAGGAATGGAAGAATGACGAAGAAGTGTGGGCACTTATTCGAAAGCTACAACAAGATTCCAGTACTTCTGATACATTTAGCTGGAAAAATGATTCGTTATGGTACAAAGATCGCTTATACCTCTGTAAGAATTCCCAGCTAAAACAAAGGATTCTTATGGAATTGCACACTTCTCCCTTAGGAGGGCACTCAGGATTTTTAAAAACTTACCACAGGGTTAAGAAGGAATTTTTTTGGGATGGCCTTAAATCAGATATTCAAAAGTTTGTGGCGGAATGTTTGGTTTGCCAACAAAATAAAGTTGAAACAATTAAGACACCGGGTCTATTACAACCTTTATCCATTCCAAGCCAACGTTGGGAGGAGGTTTCAATGGATTTTATCACAGGTTTACCCAAGTCTGAGGGAAAGAGTGTCATCATGGTGGTAGTTGACAGACTTACCAAGTATGCACACTTTTGTGCATTATCACATCCATTTAAAGCCAGTACAGTTTCTACTGCATTTATGGAAACAATTCAAAAGCTACATGGAAACCCAAAGATTATTGTAAGTGACAGAGATCCCATTTTCACTGGAATTTTTTGGACAGAATTATTTTCTTGTCTTGGTACTCAGTTAGCTCATAGCTCATCTTATCATCCTCAATCTGATGGGCAAACTGAGATAGTAAACAAATGTTTGGAAGGATATCTTTGTTGCTTTGTATCTGATAAACAGACACAATGGGTCAAATGGTTGCCTCGGGCTGAATGGTGGTATAACACTTCCTTCCATACAGCAACAAAAATGACCCCATTTATGGCACTTTATGGGTACCAACCACCATCAATCACATCATATTTAAGAGAAAATTCTAAGGTTCAGGCAGTGGAACATCACATCGAACATCAACAACAAGTCCTCCAACTCTTAAAGGATAACCTCGTGTTGGCACAAAATAGAATGAAACAACAGGCAGATCAACATCGCAGTGAAAGAAGTTTTGATGTAGGTGATTGGGTATTCCTACGACTACAACCATATAAGCAAATGTCCCTAAAGCAAGCTAAGAAGGATAATAAATTATCACCAAAGTATTATGGTCTGTACAAGGTGTTGGAAAAGATTGGTACTATGGCATACAAATTGGAGCTTCCTGCAGCTTCTCGATTGCACCCAGTTTTCCATGTTTCATGTTTAAAGAAGGTCATAGGCGACAAGCTCCCAGTTCAAACAATATTGCCAGAACTTGACGAGGAAGGAAAAATTATATTGGAACCAGAAGCAGTCACAGAAACAAGAACTCGACAGCTACGAAATCGATCAATTTCAGAGTATCTTATCAAGTGGAAGAACTTATCCGCTGAAGATTCCACATGGGAGGATGAGAATTTTATGCAGAAGTACCCAGAACTGCTCAAGCGTTGAGGACAACACTTTTTTGAAGGAGAGGGGCATGTTGGGTCCCTATAATACTAGTAATTACCCCATTACTATTGTAGTTATACCCCTTATTTATATTGTTGTGCCCCTATTACCCCCATATTGTTATTTCTGTGCCCCATAGAATTCCTCTATTGTTATTTTTGTGGCTTTATATTATTATTGTTAGGTCGGCTGGATTATATTGTGACTCCTTACACTCCTATATATAGAAAGGAGGTTTTGTCATTTGTATTATCCAAGAATTGTTCATTTATGTAATGTAAAGGAGGTTGCCCCCTCGAAGAGGCTGAATTCTAAGGCGTTGATCTCTCTTCTCTATCTTTTCTTGAGCGGGTTTCATAACAGAAACACTCTCTAATGAGCAACAACAACATCCTCTAAGCAATACACAATAACAGTAAACATGATCATCCTCAAGCACCAAGATAATATCCATCTAATAAACAAACACATGCTAGCCATTCTCCCCACATCATCCTTATCATCAACTTGTGATCAAAGCTTTCTTTGTTGAAAACTGCAACTCATGAACCAAAAGATTGACACTTGACCATAAATTATAGGGCTTCATAGTTATCTTGCAGTGTTGAAGCATTCAACTGACACCAAGGAATTCATGGACTCGCTACTTACATCTCTCACCTAATGCAAAGAGATTACATCAATAGCTTCATAAGCCCATACAAACCTCATTATAATACATGACACAACCTCCTTTACATGCCTAGATCATTCAACCAAATAAACATCAAGGACTCAACAAAAGGACATCATATCAATGTAGAGATTACACCAAAGTCTCCAAAATGCCCATATATGACTCAAGTCTCTTTATGTCTATGGAAATTCTATTAAAAAACCAATCAATCCTCTCATCACACAACACCATAGAAGGCCATATACACACATTATATCAATGACTCATTACAAGGTTCAACCCATACATCAACCATACAATATACAACAAATGATCAATACATCATACAACTAGGCACTTGGCCATACACATTAATGTTACAACAATAACTTCTTCAAAAGAACCCCTGCAAACACAAACATTGTTAACAATAATGTACTAGCAGCTGCAACTAATTACTGTCTCAGCCATGCTACTAGATACTCAGGTTTTCTCTTCACAAAGGCTGCTAGTAGCAATTTCTTCTATTCACTCTGCCAAATGAACATTCCATGTGCACCTGCTACAAAACAATAATTGAATGCATCACCTCTAGAAGACAATTAAATAATGTAAAAGGTAAATCAAAAGTTTTCCACCCAATGCTTGGCATTAAATATTGTTAGTGTTCATTCTCGATTGTTCCTCGCTTTTCTTTTAGTCTTGAAGTCCTAGCCTTTTCACTTATTCGATCTTTTGTTTTTTTGTCCATTGCACATGTTTCATCTTGACTCCATACATATAGCAGATAAAAGAGCATCATGCATGTGTGTATTGACTCCATCCCTCAGAACCCTTTTAGTAGTCATTTTTTAAAAAATTGAACTTCATCTACAAACGGTGTGCTCATACTTCCTTCAGTAATATCATTTGGATAAGGACGTGATACAATATTTGGAACTAGTTCTTTGGACAACGACGTGATACAATATTTGGAACTAGTTCTTTGCACAACTCTTGAATTCTTTCTACAGATGATTGACGCATGTTGTTTCTACCATTCAACAAATGCAATAGGCCAGACTCAAATTCTATGAAAGGTCCTCCTTTTCTTTGTCTAATTCCCGCTCTTCCTTCAGTTCGAGTCTCTCAATATGTTTACATGTCTCCCCATCCTAGAAACCTGGAGGTCGATTTATCATATCCAATTTTCATAGCTAGGATTCTCCTTGCAGTGATTTAACCAAGCAAGGGGGTGTATCTCCCCGAGGAAAATCGACGACTCTAGTCGATAATTATTTGACCAAATCCGGGCACAATTCAACGATCTCTTCATAGATACGTTTCTGAAGCAGTGCATAGTGTTATGGGTGTTTTATTTCAAATTCTAGAAACTTGGTGGTCAATTTATCAAATCTGATTTGCACAGCTAGGGTTCTCCTTGCAATGATTTAATCAAGTAAGAGGGTGTCTCTCCCTCAGGAAAATCGGTGACTCTAGTCGATAATTATTTGACCATATCCCGGCACAATTCCACGATCTCTTCATAAATACGTTTCTGAAGTAGTGCATTGTGTTTTGGGTGTTTTATTTCAAATCACAGTGAGCTTCCTTACTCTTCAAGGGCATTTTCCTAAGGCACATAAACGATCAATACTTGATACAATTCAGGGTGATCCACACAAATCCAAGCACAAAGATGAATTAAAAATCGAAGGATTGTGAATTTTCCAACCATGTGTAAGGTGTTGTCGAGCACATCGACGTGACCAAAACGGGACATTGCATTTTAACAAAGATCGAGCTGAGAGTTTGATTGTGTCCCTGGAACCATGATTGGCCTTCACACTTTACTAGTAGATTCATAATTGTATTTTTGTTAAACAATCACAACTGAACAACAAAATCACGTCCATGTCTGTCGAATTCCTGAAAATTTAGGGAATCTGCAATCGACTTAAAAATTGCCTACATAAACAAGGAGTATAAAGCTACTCTAAATTGCATTATGTTACAAGTGTTTACATCCAGACACCAAAATGCACAACATCCCTGGAAATTTGTTGCAGTTGCAATATATATCTTCTTGATTTGGCCGATCCTACAAACAAACAATTCCCATTATCCACATGCATAGATCAAATCATTTCTCCCATTAATCTACAAGATCACATGTCATTCTAGATCACTCAATCCAACACCTAATCACATTGATTAACATTCCTTAGTGTCTAACATAAGACTCGATCTTCATTTTCACTCTTCATCTAATCATTCCACCATACTCATGCACGATGCACTCGACCAAATTAACAATAATAACTTTTCATCTTCGGGACTAGATCAAGCGCCAATCACGTCCTCAGTTATCAAACACAGAAAAATATTAAATTAAAGCCACTTGCACCATCATTAAATGCGTTCACATTTGTAGACTTTGACCAGATCAAAACTTTAATGGTTATCCACGCATAATCAAATCTAACCATTAACCAATGATTCATTTAATCATTGTTTTTATACACTATTTGATCAAACTTTCATTTAGAAGACCAAATCCAATGCATACATGGAGGACTATGTCAAATTCAATTGGTCACATAACTCGATATCCATTAAATGTAACTCGATAATCAAGATGCTTCAGCAAGTTGTTGCCAAGAGAAATAATAGTTGTTGCCAAGAGAAATAATTTTAATAAGGACGTAGTAGCCATGATCGAGCAAGTGTAGCAAGAAATAGCTCAGCTTGGAGATATGGAGGGAATATGCCCCACTGACAAAGTCAAATGCTACTCAGATCAGTTGTGAATCCACCTAAGCAGGAGATACCTTATAGAAGAGAAACGACCACCTATGTTAAAATAGAACTGCGGATAAGCATCATATTTTTGTGGTTGTTTACAAGCCCTTTATAGAAATAGTGACAATTTATTTCCATTATTATTTTTTTGGTCCCTCACCTTTTTTATTTTTATTTTGATCGCAGGTACTAGAATTGCAGTATGCTTTTCTATCATCACAGAGGCGCACAAAATACATAAATCAAATCTTTTTCATATGATGCTCCCTCACGCAGAACTTTGTGATTATGAAAAACAAATAAAAAAAATGATTTGCTACATAGCGTTGGATGTTCCTTTTCTTACAGCTTGTAACCATCATATTTGGATTCTCTTGAAGGAATTATCTAATGAGCATAAATCAAGGGCTTACTCTCCTTAGTAGGATATTATCATGCAGATCACCAACTGAAATAAAATGTTTGTGTTTACAATCCTTTGGAAGTTCATTAGATTTTTGTAGCTCATATTTTCTCTTCCAAACCTTAGTAGGCTGAGATCTAATAGGAATATCTTTTTTCTTCCAATCTTTCATTTCTTTCAATGGTTGGGCTGTACTTTTTGCAAGTTTTATTTTACCAAATATGAAAACTAAAGCCTCGTGGCCAAGGCTACCATACTTAAAGCATTCAACATGATCATGAACACTACCTTAGCTTGTACTGGAACTCAACAAAAATTATTTTTTTACAAAATACTTGCATACTATTGCTCTATGTCCAAAAGTGTTGCAAAAAAAACAATAACCATGGAATAGACTTTGATACCTTGTTTCTTGGATCCTTGAACCATGAGGGAAATATGATCTTATCTTCTTCTTTTCTCTTCTTGAATGTTGCTTCCTTTTATAATTGAGATCCGCTTGTCATTGTTTCTGCTTATGAGAGCTTCTCTTCCTTGACTTTCCTTGATGTTGCTGCCTCTTATGGATTTCTTTGGTTTTGCTGCTAATGGAGTCTTTTACAATTTGATTTCCCATTCCTTTCTTTAAGAAATAAACTTCCTTAAAGGCCAAACTTGTTTTAATGAGAGGGGATCTTTGAATGTTTAGGATCTCATTTAAAAATTCAGTACTCCTTTCAACCTTTTGATATTGAAATAGTTGTCTTCTAGTTCCCTCTAAGTCACTTCTTAGACTGGTAGGCTCAACCTTTATCTTTTCATATTTATCAACCTTTTCTTTAAGATGGATGTCCATTAATTCTTCAACTCCTATTGCATTTTCTAATTGGTGCTTCAGTCTAATAATCTCTTCTTTAAGTTCATGCTCCCTTTCATCACATATCTGGAGTACTCTATTTTGGATCTTAATTTTAGTTGTGAGTTTTACTATTAGAGCATTATCCTTGAAATGTGTCTCATTACTTGAGCAACAACAATCCTTACCTCTTTCAATAGAACATGACCCACCTTCTTAATAGATCCAATGTAATCAGTCCATCATTTCCTTGGTTGTTTGACAATATCTTACCTCGACTGAATCATGAGCTGATAAACCCTTTGTAACAACCCTGGTGAAAATTCCATGGAATAAATGTAAAAAAACAATAACCATGGATGACTTGGACACTTATTCCAAGATGAACGTTGGGCATGACATCCTAGTGTGTGTTCATTTGGTTGCTTATGGCTAAGGAAATTGGCAAAGGCAATGACTAATGCTTTGGAAAGGCAAAATGACATTTTTGGCACATTTATTTATGAAAATGATGGAAATTAGGAGAAAAAGGAGGTTAAAGGTCACATGTTGCATGCGAGGAGGAAAACGAAGGAAAATAATGGAAAATGAAGAAATAGAGGCCTCATTCATAAAAAGGTTTCTGAGGATCAGTTGGTAACCTTTTGTCAGTTTAGCTTTGGAGCTCTCTCATTATTGTCTCTCTCTCTCATACTCTTGGAAACTTAGAGTTTTCTTGGAGCACTTCGGCATTGGAGCAAGAAAGGAAAAGAAGGCAAGGGGAAGCAAAGATCAAGCAGGGAAAGGCAAGATCAAGCAGCTACATCAGGCTTCATTGCAGGTATCAACTTGCATGTGTATTTTCCTTTCTAGAGTTGGCATGCATGGGATTTCATGTGTTTGTTTTCTACCATGACATGGGTTTTTCCAGGTGTGACAGTATTTTCAGCCTAGCCTTTCCATTTCTTGATAGCTTTGATGAGATGGGTTCTCTCATGCGATTTATGTGGGATGACCGGATTGGATTCGAAGATGAGTGGGGTGGATCTATGAATTGACAAACACATGTAGTGGTCCTTGAAACAGACTGAGGATGCATGAAGCCACTGGCCTAGTAACCCCTGAACCGGAATGTGGGCCGCGGTAAAGCTAGATTGTGTGCCTCAGTGGGCTTAGGAATCCTTTCCAGTGAATGGCAGGATATATGGTAAAGCCAAGAGGTGGATTTTCTCTCTGTTGGGCCTAGTGATTCCGGGATGGAATGCACGGTAAATCCTAGAGAGTATGTCTCGGTGTAGGGCCTAGTGATCCCTGGATCAGACTGTGGATGCACGGTAAAGCTTGAGAGACTAGGAGGCACTCAAATTCCTCACGGTGTAGGCAGAGAACTTCGGTGGCATCCACATTGATTGGTGTTTTTTGATGTGTTCTATGAGTCCCACATTCATGCTTGGAATATGGCACAAGGGTGATTGGTTGAAGAGAGACTTGGCTTAGCCAATCTATGGTCTGGTGGAACATGGTAGTCCCATCACTGGTTGGTTCATTTCATTGATTAATGAGAAATTCATTATATTTATTTTCATCTGTAAATGTACTAGTGTATATATAGGTTTCAATGGATGATATGTTTATTTTAATTTTGTTCCTATTATGTTGGTTATATGTTCATTTTATGGCAACTACTATGTTTGGCTCTCAGCATGTTTTTACTTGTATTTGATTGGATATTATATCTATGACCTGATAAATGATAATGAAGCAAATGACACAAGGAAACAATGGTTCATGGCGATTCTCAGATAAGTAAGAGATCCCTACCCTTAGCTCTGTTATTTACACTTGTAGGTTACATGTCGATGATATGTTTGTGAAATTCCTGTCATGGCTAGTGGAGGTCTGGTTAAGGCCTTGATAAACTATTTACATTTGCATCATTGTTTCCCTATACTTTACTTAAATTTGAGCTTTCATTCCATTTTTGGCAGTGGCCTGAAAAAGTGGCCCAAATCTCGGAGTCGCTAGCACAAAACTGGCAAGTTTCGTCCACAGTCGCTGGCATGCAAGCCTATGAGAGTGACTTTAGGTCCCTGGTTGCTCCCTTGCCCATAACATGAGAGAAAATGAGCCTTAAATTGTCCAGAACAACAGTGGGACCCAAGGTTAGTTTGTCTGAGTGGATGACTTGTCTCCTGAGGGTTCTGTTGATGATGTTGGATGGTTATGTGTGATGTTCCATCGATTCCACTTCCTTAAGGTTACCTAGGAGGTCGAATCTGATCATAGTAGCCTCTCGTCTCATGTTTACCCCAATTATCATGGTTACTTGGGTGGATGTGGGAATAGGGTGTTACAGAGTTTATCAGAGCATGGTTCAACTCTCAGACTGAATGGGTTGAATGTGTTAGTCATGCATGCATGTCAGTTGCATGTGTGTCTCTTACACTTATATACTTGTTGCATTTGCTTGATGATGGATTAGGGTTGTAGTATGGTTATCATGGAGAATTTGATGTTGATTTCATGAAGAGTAATTGACATGGGTATGTGACTGACTGTATATGGTTATTTGTCGCTTACATGTTGATTTTATGTCGCCTACTTACATCCTTGTATGTTAGGTTACATTTTGAATATTTTGATTACATGCATCAGTCTTGTAGGTTGATTACAAGAATTGATCGATTATGTTTGACTACATGCGGTTATGTGTATTTTTAGTTGGTTAGGCATTGCTTACACATATTTCCGATTGCATGTAGAAATGTGTACAATGGAGTAATGGTTGTTGTTATGCATGAGGTCATAACATGCATTGTTGATATGGCCTTACATTGATGACTGGATCCTAGTTAGAGTGATGTTTATGTGTTGATTCATTTATTTGTGCATGTCTATATGCTGTTATGATTATGTTATACATGTATCACACTGATTTGGTGATCTTACAGACAAGGTATCCTCCCCAAGCTATACTAAGGTACGTAAATTATTGTGATTTGGTTTATTTGACATATTATGCATTGCAGGAAGAAAGAGATCAAATGGCTAGCAAGGTGGTAGACTACGTAGAATCTCCCTATGCATCAGATGAACAGTGTGGTGTGGGGCATACTTCTGATTTGGCTAATACACCAAGGAGCTTGAAGGAAGAGATAAGGAGTTGTAAGGAAGATAATGACTGAATCATACATGCACAAGAGAAGTAGGAAGATTTGAATGCTATACTTCTTCAGAGTTTGTCAGACTTGCAGCGACAAGGGTTGCTTCCGATCAGCCATGCACATGAATATAGAACTAATGGAGCATATGGCAGTGGATCTCTTGGTAGACATAGGTCAGATAGATCTGACACAGTGAGAGATGACAGGTTGTTGGACACTCCAAAAAGGAGGGGCGATGAGTACAGGTATTATTCTAGTTCTGTTTCTGATAGACATCATGATCATCATCGTTATCATCCTTACAAGAGGAATGATAGGGGTACTTGCCGGATGAATTCAAGAAAGCAAAACCACCTACTTTTGATGGAGATGTGAACAAGCCAGAAGATGTAGAGGTTTGGTGATATGAATATGAAAGTTAGTTTTGTTGTGCTAAATTCCTCTTCAGAATATGTAAAAGTGCTTAAGGATTCATGAGGTTAATTGCAAGTTTTATCATGATTTTTTGAGTGTTTTATGTAAATTTCATGTACAAATTAACATAAACAAATGACTGAACATCAACATACAACAAACAAGAACATCACCAAAACATTATCATAATAGCACATGATGAAAGAGTTCACCCCTCCTGGGATACGTCTCCTTGGTCCAACTTCTAGTGGCTTAGCCCTCTCTATTATGCTCAAAAGTGTGAATACATCAGTTTACAATGCTCAAACAACTCTGAAACCTGCTCCAATGGCTCCAGAATGCCCAAAAATGCCTATTTAGCTTCTTCCTGCTCCTAAATTCATAAAAAAATGAAGAAGTTTTGTTTTCCCCAAGTCTTTCTTCTAACTGCACCTCAATTTCCCCAAAATCTGGCACCATCCTACAAAATTTGGCCCAATTTCCACTAATTGGGCACCGATTCCACCAAATTCTGGGCGAATTTGTTGGAGCGATTAAATGCCCAATGAGGCCTTATTTGAAAAATCCCAGCCACACTGGGGGCCACGTGCCCGGGGCTAAGGCCAATGACCCGTCCTCGCTGGCCGGGCCCCCACTTTGCTCCACTCATAGTTTTGTTGGGTTGCACGTGCCCAGGGGTTAGCCCCTTTTCCGAATGGCACAAAAATTGGAGTTTAAATATAATCCACATGACATAATATAACAAGACACATAGTGGCGCAATGGTAGATGGAAACGTTTTTTGGACAGAGGTATGGTGTTTGACCCCCACTCGGTCCATTTAGAACTTAAGAAATTTTGGTGGCCCTTGGGTTGCCACGTGGTGGTGCCTAGCTGGGCCACATGGCAGCCTGTGGCTGGCCACCAATTGACCAACCATATCATGCCATGTCAACACCATTGAAATCGTGCCACTTGGCACTGTTAGCTCTACTATAAGATTAAGCTTTTGATGGGTAAAAAGCAGGTTTGGCAGTGCAGGTTGTGCTCTCAAGAGGTTCACAGAAGTTGGTTTCATCTCCCCCTTCATTCTCCTTCATTTTCCTTTAAACCCCTTTATCTCTGTTTTTCTCTCAAAACCCCATTTAAGCCACTCTCCACCTCGTTCATCCTCATTTCTTCTTTTTCCCATGGGTCATTCGTTTAAAATCACATGCAAAGGTTTTTCCTTTTAGCCCGAGCGCAGAGTTAAAACGGCCATATGACCATTTCCTCATAACCCTAAGCTTTAACAAGATCCCGGTCCCGCGGATTTCTCTGTCACATCAACCCTGAAATGTGCGCGATTTTCCCAGCTGTTCGATCATCCGCCACAATATCTGACGGCGTTCGCAGCTCCTGCCCCGCGAACTTGCGCACGCAATAGCCCGCGGGGAACGCTGTTTCCCCGCCGTCCCATCTGCCACGCGGCACTTTATTACAGGATTGCACCATTGCGTATGTAAACCACCCATTCCCATAGAGCAGTGTGGGGAAACCGCTTACCACTCATCCCGTACTACTCATGCTCGTTAATTTCTCCGCAGCTTCTGCGCCCATCCACCATCCAATCGTCCATCCCATGATCCGACGGTTCGCGATCTCCTTGCTCCCCTACCTTCCGATAGCCTCCGTACATAGTTCGCTGCCGTCCGATTACACGATCCGATGGTTTATAGTTGTTTTGCCTCACGCCTTCTCATCACCTCCCTCCATCAGATCTCGACCGTCCATCTGAGCCATCCAATGGTCATTATTCTTTCCCAGCTCATCGTCCTTTTTCCATACATTTTCCTTGTTTGACCTGTCCTGTGCACCCAAAGAAGAAAGAAGCTCATGGTTCAATATTCTGCGCATTAAATCCTCAGCTACCACATTCAAAGAACAGCACGGCCAAGGACGAGAAGGATGATCCTCGAGCAGTGCAATGACTGCAGCAGTTATTGAAATTCATTCAAATAATACTTCCCCTGTTCAGGAAGGACAAAAAAGTACCAGTAAATGTCAAATTGATCCATTAAAACAATCAAATTGTATCAAAGACCATGTCTGATTGTAAATGCGGTTGGTGGTCAGTTATGACCCCTCCACGCATAGGTTATGAAGAGCAATTTTGAAATCAACCTCCATATATACCCAGAAACAGAGTGTAAGAGGGTTGATGAATGTTATTTTGATGTAAGGTTCAACTTCTGGAGACTGTAACTACTGTGATACCTGCAGCTTCTGGTCTTCATTTTCAGCTAATACAAGCTCCTTTTGCAGTTAATTGCTCACTTTCCACTTCTTCTTGTTGAAAAGTGTGCAACAAGAAATGCTTGTTGAGAATGCAACAAGATAATGGAGCTTAGTGAAAAGAGTCGCCTTCACTAAGTGGGCTCGCAGGCAAATTATGGCGCAAGTTCTATTTTTGATCCCAGCAGGGATGATCACAGTGTAAGTGATCAAAGTCTATTTTTAGACTGGCTGTCAAAAATAGAAAAGTCAAATATTATTGTCTCATAATAATATTTGGACTATAAACTTGATCTTATTCTCTTGGAGCACTTCAGGATGAGCTACGGATGTGGTACATGCAGATCCTAGAGGGAAATACGTGGTTACCTATGGGATGACTAATATTTGCATGCAGGACTTCAGTTAGAACTCAAGTGAGTTGAGTTTAGTGGACTGGAGGTGCAATTGATGGAGTTGTGTTCAGTTTAGCTTTGTTAAACTGGTTGTATTTAGTCTAACTGGCAAATAGACTAGAGATGAATTGGGTGAATTAGTTATTAATTAATTCACAAGTTATTAACTCATAATGCAACTATAGAATACATCAGTTAACTCAGTTGCATGTCAGTGCATGTTCAGTTTAGCAGGGACAGGTGTTAGAGGATCAGATTGCTATCAGTTGTGACTATAGCTGTGCATGATGATTTGCATAATCAAAGGGATTGAGTATGCCAATGAATTGGCCAATATTAAGAATTGTAGCTTGTGCTCACGTCCAACAGAGTGTGAGTGATTCTTTGCAGGTGAAATACGAGTTTGGTAAACCATTCTCATCAGTTCTTGAGCAGGTATTGAGCTGGAGAGGCAGGCAAGCAGTGGAATAGATTTGGAGATCAGATCTGAGCTGTATTGTGTGTAACAGGTGGAGTTGGTACTGGATTTCTTGTGATAAGCATTGTACTTTGTAATGTTACATGGTCTCAATCATTAATATACAGATAGTGTGGGGTTTTTAGCGAGATGCTTTCCCCGGGTTACATACTGTGTTAATGTGTGAATGCTCTTGATGTTTTATTGTTATTGATGCTGCTATATTGATGATCAACGTAGAGGAGCTTATGTATTGTGTATGTATTCCACAATAGTACATGATCAGGATAATCTCCATTGAATATGTGTTAAATTATTCAAAATTTCTACACTTCTTTGTTCCAGGCTGTGCCTGTTATGCATTTATTCATGTGCTGTTGATGTTTAGCATTAGAGGGGCTATCATCCCACCTCTGTGTTAGAATTTAGCATGTATTATTGAATATGTATGCATGTTTCTGTTGTTTTAATGCCAGAGAGCTATCATCCTGTCTGTGCATTAAGAAGTAGATTTACAGACCTCTTAACTGGTTGCAGCTGGCCATCACAGGGTCCTGTGAATCTGTTGGTGTGATCAATATTCTCCATCATCACATTTTCCTTAAAACTGTGAGTAATTGGTGGTCTAAAGCCTTGTAGTCTGGGGGTGTTCACCCATGTCTGGGGTTAAGCACAATAGAAGTGGTTATCTGGCTTGAATATGCAACATTTCTTTCATTCATCCACCATTTTCCAACATTTTTCGTTGAGTTTGTAATGTTCCCGAGCATCTCTGAGATACAACCTAGGAGAGTTTCTTGGGGTGATAACATTAATTGGCGTCGTTGCCAGGGAGAGGAGAAGTGAAGCTCATCTTCCCTGGGAAAACAACACAGTTTCAAACTTTGATGATAGTCAAGGTTTGAACATAGTTTCTGGTTGTAATCATCTATCTAGCGACTCCATTGGGGAAGACCATCCTTTGGCGACTCCACATTGAAGTTCTGGCTCAGTTTGTGAGACATACTCAAAGAAATCCTCAGAAATCACCAGCTGAATCAGTGCCTGACCCTGAGAAGATCGTTAAACAGAACAAAGCATCACTGATAGGGGCATCAAGATCAGGTGCCTAAGAAATCTCATTCATCTCTGAAAGATAAATTTATAGCTGAAGATATACAGATTCAGGATTTAGAAATAAGCACTGTTAATAAGGAAATTCCTTCAGAGATTAGTGCAGCCCCTTGTTCAGTTAGTTCCCCTTTGAATCTCAGTCCAAAGAAAGTTTCCCATTCAGTCCAAAACATCTCGTTATCTCTGCCATGCATCATATCACTTCCTACCATTCAAACTTCTAGCATTCTTCCACATATTCCAATCATGGCAGGACAACAAGCACCCACGAAGATAGAGAGAATTGTTGCTGCTAGATATGGACCTTTAGTCTTGCCTGTTCCTCTGAATCCTATGCCTGTGGGAGAATATCAGAAGTATATGCCCAAGTTCACTGGAACAGAGGGAGTAACAGCAGAAGAGCACCTAGAAGCTTTTTACAGTTATGCTGATAATTTAGATATAAGTGAAAATGATGTGTGGATGAGAGTTTTTGTCCAGAGCCTTGATGGATAGGCTAGGAAGTGGTTCAGAGAATTACCCCAGAGATCTATAACTAATATTGAAGCATTAGATGATGCATTTTTGAAGCACTGGGGAGATAAAAAAGACTTGCTATATTACCATACCGAGTTTGGTAATCTGAAGAGGGAAAATGGTGAATCTTTGCCTGCTTTTAATAAAAGATTTAATCGTATGTATAGTAAGATACTAGCTGAGGTAAAGCCTACTCATACCTCTGCCAAACTCACTTATGCCAATGATTTTGACTCTGATTTCTGCCTGTTATTGAGAGAAAGAAGATGTGCCACTATAGCTGATATGCAGGATGAAACATTAGAAGTGGAATCTAATATTATGGCTGCAAAAAAGCTAAAAAGTCAAGCTGATAGAAGGAGGCAGAGAGGTCAGGCTTCTACTTCTTCCGCATTATCTTCAGAGCCTAAATTAGATAGAATGACCAAGATGATAGAGTCATTGGTTGCTGAAATTTCTAAGCTGAAGGTTAAGCAGAATTCAGGGAAAACAAGGCAGCAGAACACATTTGCTCCAAGAAATCCAAATCCTTTCAGAAGAGCAAATGAGCAGTTACAGATAATGTAGAGGGATGAAGAATCAAAGGAAGATCAGAAAGTTAAAGCTCCCTTCCAAAATGTAGTCATGGAGGAGGAACAATTTGAAGAAGATGAGGATGAAATTCACTACATGGAGGATAAAGACAGCGCTGCATTTTTGACTCTGGCTGCTTATGAAGAATCATTGCTGCAAGAACAAAACAGTCAGGAGTGGGACAGAGGAGCAGTTCTACAAACTGAGCAGCAACAAAGATATAACCTGAGATCAAATGCAAAAAATGTCAAAGAGAATCCTGCCCAAAGAGCTGCTGTCCAAATAGAGTCACAGAATAACAAGCAGAGAAGACCAGCGGCTGATCTAGTCATCCTCAAAGCTCCAGTTCAAGAGGTAAAAGGTTCTGATAAGTTAGCTTCTTCTTTCAGCTTAGAGTCAGAAGTTCAGAAATTGAAAATATCTGTGCCTCTAATAGAGTTGGTGAAGAGTGAAGTATTTAGAAAGCCTATCCTTGAAGCCCTTGAGCTAGAAACCACACAAACCTCTACTGACTCTGTCAATTTGCAAGATGACAAGCCTGCCATTGTGCTTAGCCCCATGATTGAACATGCTGATAATAATTCTCCATATTTTTATGTATCATTGACCATTCATGACAAAATCCTCCACAATTGCCTGCTAGACACAGGGGCCAACCACAATTTAATGCCTAAAGCTGTCATGGAAGAGCTAGGCCTTGATATCACCAGACCTTATCATGATTTATTCTCTTTTGATTCAAGGAAGGTGAAATGCCTGGGATTGATTAAAGACCTAGCCATTACCTTAACTCAGCTGCCCATGAAGAGTATGATGATGGATATTGTGGTAGCAGATGTCCCTCCTAAGTTTGGCATGCTGCTGTCAAGAGGATGGATTAAGAGACTAGGTGGGACCTTACAGAATGATCTTTCTTATGCAAATGTCCTAGTATTTGGAGGAGAAAGTAGGAGATTGTATAGAGAAGCACAGTTGGCATACATCATTAGTGATGAGAAGAATCCTACCAATCATCCAATATATGCAATGGACACCGATTTTGGAGCAGGTATTCTCCAAATAGAAGAATCTCAGAAGGCCTCAATGCAGATCAAGAAACCAACAGTTTAGGCTGAGGAAGAGCAAGGAAGTCAGGTTTGGGAGATGTTCTTTGATGGAGCATGTTCCAGGGATACTGCATGAGCAGGGGTGGTGCTAATATCTCCACAACAAGAAAGCATTCAGCTGTCTTTTAAGCTGGCTTTTCAAGTCACAAACAACATAGCAAAATATGAAGCTCTGCTATTGGGCCTTAATGTAGCAAAAGACAGAGGAATCAAGAACCTGAAAGTGTTTGGAGATGCTGATTTGATCATTCAGAAAATAAATAAAACATTTCAAGCAAAGCACCCAAGGCTGAAAGCATACAGAGATGAGGTATGGAGAATCAGAGACTCTTTTGATTATTTCTGTATTTCATATATTCCTAGAGCCCAAAATCAGCTTGCTGATTCCCTTGCTATTTCTGCTAGTCTATTTATACCTCCCATGCCTCCCAGACTAGTTTATGAAGTCCAAATGAAGTATAGACCATCCTTGCCTGACAATGTCCACCATTGGAAAGTTTTTGAAGATGATGATGAGATAAATAGGTTCCTTCAAGTCATTGATGAGTTTTCCGAAATGCAAATTGACCAAGAAAATGATGCCTTATTAGAAAACCCCCAATCCCAGCTTAGAAATAAAATTGGCAAAGACAACATTGTCCAGCTTCCCAGCAACCATATTCCTAAGGGTCTAATTCCTCTTGAAAGACTGTTTGACCAGAATGATGTGCCTTACAAAGCTGCCCAAAAAGAAGACCAATCTGCAGTCTGTAAGCATGATATAGGAAGTCCAGGTCAGCCTAGATATGTAAATTTGTCCACTCATCTGTCTGCTGACCAGAGTGCTGAATACTGCAATTTAATGAAGCAATTTGCTGATGTGTTTGCCTGGGAATATAGTGATCTGAAAACGTATGATAAGAACATAATCCAGCATAAAATCCCTCTGGAGAAAGACACTATTCCTTTCAAACAGAAGCTGAGACCAATAAATCCTATGCTTCTTCCTCTAATTGAAAAAGAAATTAAAAAATTGTTGGCTGCCAAGATTATAGTTCCTCTTAGATATTCCAAATGGGTAGCCAATTTGGTGGTTGTAAGGAAGAAAAGTGGAGAAATCAGACTGTGTGTTGATTTCAGAAATTTAAACAAATGCTCCAAGAAAGACAACTATCCTCTACCCAAGATGGAGCATTTGCTGCAAAAAGTCTCAGGTGCCAAAGTAATGTCTTTCTTGGATGGTTTTTCAAGCTTTAATCAGATTGCTATCCACCCAGATGATCAACAGAAGACCGCATTCACCACTCCTTGGGGCACTTTTATGTATGCCAAGATGCCTTTTGGATTGATGAATGTTGGAGCCACCTTTCAGAGAGCTATGGATATAGAATTTGTGGGAGAGAAGGATAAATTTGTCCTTATCTACTTTGATGACATAACAGTTTACTCCAGTAGCCATCAAAATCATTTGTAGCATTTGAAAAGAGTGTTTCTGAAGTGCAGAAGGTTTTGGATTTCAGTCAATCCCAAAAAATCACAATTTGCTTTAAAGGAAGGCAAGCTGTTAGGACATATTGTGTCTGCTGCAGGTGTTCAGATTGATCCAGAAAGAGTCAAAGCAATACAGACTTTGTCTGTCCCTAGATCAAAGAAGGATATCCAATCCTTTCTGGGCAAAATTAATTTTGTCAGGAGGTTTATACCAAATTTTGCAGAACTAGTAAAGCATATTACCTCCATGTTGAGAAAAGGGTCAGAGGTAAGATGGACTGATGCAGCAAGAAAATCATTTGATTCCATCAAAAAAGCTATAATGGAGGCTCCCACATTAATAAGTCCAGATTACAGCAAGGAGTTCCATGTATTCTCATTTGCCTTTGAAGAAACCATTGCAGCAGTTTTATTGCAGCAAGATGAAGAAGGTTCAGAACATCTAGTAGCATTTTTCAGCAAGAACTTGAGGGACGCTGAACTGAGGTATGATATTATTGAGAAACATGCATATGCTCTTATCAAATCCTTAAAAGCTTTCAGAGTTTATATCTTGCATTCAAAGATAGTTGCATATGTACCCTCTGCTGCAATAAAAGATGTCTTAACACAACCTGATGCTGATGGAAGAAGGGCAAAATGGATTGCAAAGATGATAGAATTTAATATAGAACTGAATCCCACCAAGCTTGTCAGAGGTCAGGGGCTTGCCAAGTTATTGGCTGAAGAAAATTGCAGGTCTTTAGATATTAATCTCTTGTGCACAATTGTAGAAAATGATCAGGCAGAAAAAGAGGAAGCAACTGAAACAAAGAGGAAGCAGTCAGTGGCTGAGAATCTAGCTTCAGGTAATTGGTATTCTGTAATAATTAATTTCTTGTTGAAGCTAGAAATCCCTTCAGGATTTACTTAAATTCAAGCTAGAACTTTAAAACTTAGAGCGGCTAAATATTGCATTAATGAAAATATGCTCTACTGGAGGGATCCATCTGGAGTGCTTTTGAGGTGTCTGGACAAAGAACAATTAGTAGAAGTCATGCAACAATTTTATTCCAGCAGGTGTGGAGGGCACCATTATTGGAAGACTACAGCCCATAAGATTCTCAAAGCTGGGTACTATTGGCCCACCTTATTTTCTGATGTATTTTCTTTTGTTAAATCTTGTGACAAGTGCCAGAGATTTGAAGGAAAACAACAGTTGAAGTCCCTGCCCTTAAAATCAATACTTGCAAAAGGACCTTTTCAGCAGTGGGGCTTGAATTTCATTGGAGAAATCAATCCACATTCCAGTGGCCAGCACAGATGGATATTAGTAGCTACTGATTATTTCACTAAGTGGATTGAAGCAGTCCCTACTAGGAAGGCTGATCATAATGTGGTCATGAAGTTTTTGATGGAGAATATCTTCAGTAGATTTGGTTGTCCACATAAATTAGTCACAGACAATGCAGCAGCCTTCAGGGCAAAAGAGTTGGTGGAAATGTGTGATTCAATGGGCATTAAACTTGTTCATTCCACCTCATATTATCCTCAAGGAAATGGTCTGGTAGAATCCTCTAATAAAAGTCTGATCATGATAATTAAAAAGCTGTTAGAGGACAATAAAAATAATTGGGACTCCAAGCTCAAGTATGCACTGTGGGCTGACAGAGTGACCATTAAGAAATCCATAGGGAATTCTCCTTTCAAGCTGGTGTATGGCACTAAAGCTATATTCCCAATTCAGCTAACTCTCCCCGTGGCAAAATTCCTTCAAGAAGAGCAGAATGAGGAAGAAGAAATGGCAAAGAGAATCACTGATTTGGCAGAGTTACATCAGATTAGAGAACAACTGGTTGAAAAAGCTACAGCACATCAGAGAAAGACCAAGGAAGCCTTTGACAAGAAGGCAAAAACAGATAATTTTTAGGTTGGTGACTTGGTTTTGAAGTGGTATGCACTAAAGGAAAATAAAGGCAATCATGGGAAATTTGATGCTTTCTGGACAGGGCCTTCCATCATTTCACAGATTCAAGAGAACAACACCTTCATACTGAAAAGTATGGGAGGAGAAGCAGTTTTTGATGGCCCAGTTAATGGGTGGTTTTTGAAATTTTATGTGATTTAAGGTCTTTGGCCTTAAAGGTTGTAAATATTGTGTTTTTTATCAGTTTTAGTATAGGTGCAGTAGACTCCATGCCCAATGGAATACTAGGAATTTTGGCTAATTTGTTTGCAGCTGGAAAGGCAATGGTCTGCAGGTTATTGAGACCTCACAGGGAGGCTCTCATCCCTAGAAGGAGCTAGTGTTAGCTCTGCTATAAGATTAAGCTTTTGATGGGTAAAAAGTAGTTTTGGCAGTGCAGGTTGTGCTTTCAGGAGGTTCACAGAAGTTGGTTTCATCTCCCCCTTCATTCTCCTTCATTTTCCTTTAAACCCCTTTATCTCTGTTTTTCTCTCAAAACCTCGTTTAAGCCACCCTCCACCTCGTTCATCCTCATTTCTTCTTTTTCCCGCGGGTCATTCGTTTATTATCACATGCAAAGGTTTTTCGTTTTAGCCCGAGCGCAGAGTTAAAACGACCATATGACCATTTCCTCATAACCCTAAGCTTTAACAAAATCCCGGGCCCGCGAATTTCTCTGTCACATCAACCCCGGAACGTGCGCGATTTTCCCAGCCGTTTGATGATCCGCCACAAGATCTGACGGCGTACGCAACTCCCGCCCCACGAACTTGCACACACGATAGCCCGCGGAGAAAGCTGTTTCCCCGCTATCCCATTTGCCACGCGGTGCTTTATTATAGGATTGTGCCATTGCATACATAAACCACCCATTCCCGTAGAGTGGTGCAGGGAAACTGGTTACCGCTAATCTCGTACTACTCCTGCCTGTTAATTTCTCCACAACTTCTGTGCCCGTCCATCGTCTGATTGTCCATCTCATGATCCGATGTTCCACGATCTCCATGCTCCCCTACCTTCCGATAGCCTCTATACACCGTTCGCCGCCGTCTGATTACACGATCCGATGGTTTATAGTTGTTTTGCCTCGCGCCTTCTCATCACCTGTCGCCATCAGATCTAAACCGTCCATCTGAGCCATCTAATGGTCATTATTCTTTCCCAGCTCATCGTCCATTTTACATACATTTTCCTTGTTTGACTTGTCCTGTGCACCCGAAGAAGAAAGAAGCTCATGGTTCAATATTCTGCGCATAAAATCCTCAGCTACCACATTCAAAGAATAGCACGGCCAAAGACGAGAAGGACAATCCTCGTGCAGTTCAATGACTACAATAGTTATTGAAATTCATTCAAATAATACTTCACCTATTCAGGAAGGACAACAAAGTACCAGTAAATGTCAAATTGATCCATTAAAACAATCAAATTGTATCAAAGACCATGTCTGATTGTAAATGCGGTTGGTGGTCAGTTATGACCCCTCCACGCATAGGTTATGCAGAACAATTTTGTAATCAACCTCCATATATACCCAGAAACAGAGTGTAAGAGGGTTGATGAATGTTATTTTGATGTAAGGTTCAACTTCTGGAGACTTTAACTACTGTGATACCTGCAGCTTCTGGTCTTCATTTTCAGCTAATACAAGCTTCTTTTGCAGTTAATTGCTCACTTTCCACTTCTTCTTTGCTCCAGGCTGTGCCTGTTATGCATTTATTCATGTGCTGTTGATGTTTAGCATTAGAGGGGCTATCATCCTACCTTTTTGTTAGAACTTAGCATGTATTATTGAATATGTATGTAGGTTTTTGTTGTTTTAATGCCAGAGAGCTATCATCCTGTCTGTGCATGAAGAAGTAGATTTACAGACCTCTTAACTGGTTGCAGCTGGCCATCACAGGGTCCTGTGAATCTGCTGGTGTGATCAGTATTTTCCATCATCACATTTTCCTTAAAACTGTGAGTAGTTGGTGGTCTAAAGCCTTGTAGTCTGGGGGTGTTCACCCATGTTTGGGGTTAAGCACAGTAGAAGTGGTTATCTAGCTTGAATATGCAGCATTTCTTTCATTCATCCACCATTTTCCAACATTTTTGTTGAGTTTGTAATGTTCCCAAGCATCTATGAGATACAACCTAGGAGAGTTTCTTGGGGTGATAACAGGCACCACCTAATTCGTTGGAGGAAAAAAGTCAATGCCCAGTCACCCTGACACGTAGGCATGCCTAGTCAACACCACGTCAACAGTACAGAATGCTCACTGGATTGTCATATTTATTTTTGCAAAAAAATCGTTTGTTTAGGAAAACGAACATAACATGTTTCTGGGAGCATACGGAGTCCGTTTCACGCGAAATGAGTTGCGTCGGATTCACGATGACGAGCACTACATGGTCGTTCAAGTTCCACACTGATCCGACAACTTTGATTTTTGAGCACCTATTCACATGGATACTTGGTATGACAAATTATTTGAGTTGGATGAGTACATAGATAACATTAAGGCCTAGATATATATCTTTTGCTTGAAAGGTAAAGCAAACATCTGGTGGGAAGATGTTAAGCGGGTTAGAGACATTAGGACAGAAGACTTGTGTTGGCGGGAATTCAAGAGGCTTTTAAGGAAGAAGTACTTATCAAAAAGGTACTATGACAACAAGGCTAAAGTGTTCTATGAGTTAAATATGGGGTCAATGACAGACAAAGAGTATACGACCAAGTTTCTTGAGTTGTTGAGGTATGTACCACATCTTACTGATGAGAAGGCTAAGGTTTAGAGATTTGTCAGTGGTTTTCCATTAGCATTTAGAGATCAGATTGAGTATGATGAGACTTGGTCACTTGAGGAAGTTATTGGGAAATTGAAGCATTGCTATGAGAAGTCAAAGCGTAAGAATGAATCTCATCATGGATGGAAAGGAAAAAACAAAGGTAGAGGTAAGTGGCATCCTAATAGGACAAGGCCTCAACATGCAGATGGGAAAGAAAATGTGGCACCACAAAAGAGATTTAATGCAGATAGACAATGACATGGGCCACAACAACAACAAGGTGAGGGCACTAGTCTGTTGGAGTGTTAGACATGTGGTGAGGAGCACCTTAGGAGAGATTGTTCACAGCATCAGGGTGGAAGGCCTAAGATATATAGTGCACAGGAGGCGTAGACTGTTGGGGATGTTGGTCAAAGTATTCCACTATCTATGCAACAGTGGACAATGGGCAAGAAACACACTATGCATCTATCATTGAGATGGGAGGTAAGCTTTGTGATCAATTTATTTCTATTTTGATTGACCCTGGATCTAATTATAGCTATGTTAGTCCTAACTTAATGGATAGGTGTGGGTTAAATAAGGAGTTGCATGCAGAGTCTTGGTTAGTGCAGTTGGCTACAGGTACGAAGAAGCGAGTTCATCATTGGGTAAGAGATTATGCATTCGATTTGAATGGTATGCCTACGATAACACATTTGAATGTGTTACTGTTGGGTTCATACAATATGTTATTGGGCATGGATTGATTGTATTTACATAGAACCAAGGTTGACTGCTATGACAAAGCTATTAAGTGTGTTGACGACAATGGAGAACCAAGAGTCTTACAAGGTAAGAAGAAATCCACATCCGTTAGGATGGTGACAACTATGCAAGCAAAGCGTAGTCGCAGGAAAGGGTGCAAGCTATATGCGAACACATTTCTAGTGATAAGGGTAAGGAGGTTGAAGATGTAGATGTGTTGAACATGTACCTAGTGTTGCAGCAGTTCAAGGATGCATTTCCTGAGGACATTACAGAGTTGACACCTCATAGGGAGGTAGAATTTTTTATTGAGTTAGTGCTAGTGGCAACTCCAACATCGAAAGCACCTTACAGGATGAGCACACCTGAGTTGGTTGAGTTAAAATTGCAGCTTAAGGAAATGTTTGAAAAGGGATACATTAGGCCAAGTGTATCACCTTGGGGCACATTGGTCTTGTTTGTGAGGAAGAAAGATGTTAGCCTTAGATTATGCATTGATTATGAGCAGTTGAACAAAGTGACTATCAAGAACATATATCATTTTCCAAGGATTGATTACTTGTTCGATCAGCTGAAGGGAGCAACAATGTTCTTGAATATTGAATTGAGATCTGGATACCGTCAGGTACACATCAAAGAGGAGGACATATACAAGGCTGTGTTCAGGACCAAGTATGGGCATTATGAGTTTTTTGTTGTTCCATTTGGCTTAACAAATTCTCCAGCTACATTCATGTGTTTGATGAATATTGTGTTGCGTCCCTATTTGGATATGTTTTTTATTGTGTTCATTGATGATATATTGGTATATTCTAAAAATGAGGAAGAGCATGCCGAGCGCTTAGCAATAGTATTGAGGTTGTTGAGAGAGCATCAGTTGTATGCTCAGCTCAAAAAATGTAGCTTCTTTCAGACTGAGGTACACTACTTAGGACATGTTGTCGCCAAGGAGGGCATTGTAGTAGATCCAAAGAAGATAAGGGCCATCATGGAGTGGGTAGCTCCTAAGAGTGTGAATGACATGAGATCTTTCATGGGTCTGGCAAGCTATTATAGAAGGTTCATCAGGAACTTCTCACAGATTACTTATCCCATCACATCATTGCAGAGGGAAGGTAAGAAGTTAGAATGGACCAAAGAGTGTGAGGCTAGCTTGGAGTAGCTCAAGCAGTTGTTGACACATGCACTAGTGCTATAGATTGCAGATCCAGATAAAGAGTTTGTAGAATGTAAAAATTCTTGCAAGAGAGGACTTAGTGGAGTCCTTATGCCATATGGATAGGTGGTATGTTATGAGTCCTGGAAATTAAATGAGCATGAGCAGAACTACTTGACAAATGATCTTGAATTAGCAATGATTATACATGCACTGAAGATGTGGAGGCACTATTTTCTTGGCAGGCAGTTTGTGCTTATGAGTGATCACATTGGGTTGAGGTATTTGTTTGACCAGCCGAATATAAATGTCAGGTAGGCTAGATGGTTGGCCACGATCATTGAGTTTGACTTAGAGATCAGGTACATCAAGGGTAAAGAGAACAAGGTGGCAGATGATATCAGCAGACGGGTACAGGTACATCATATTAGGGTCCTATATTTCATAGGATGACTTGATTGTAGCTATGATTTTGTATATTAGATATTGTAAATAATCTTCCATCCTGCAAATTTATTTCCAAAGAAAAAGTAAAAATAGAAAAAAGACAAAAGAGGGTATATATATGTGTGTGTGTGTGTGTGAAAAGAATTAAAATAAAAAATATCAGAAAATAAAAGAAAAAGAATGAAGAAACCCCACAAAAAATATGTATGAAAGTGAGCTTAAATGCCACTAAAAAAATTAAAAAATGCATCACTAATTCTTTAGATATTTTCAATGAAGTGTGCAACTTGTTTAAATGCCACATCGAAGTTAGAAGTGTATTACTTAGTTTGATCATACTGTTTAAACATGATTAAACTGAATCAAATAAAAATTAGTCTAGGATAGTAAATAAATCAACCACACATTGTAATCGTGGTCGAATTTGATTAGGTAGAATAAATGGATTAACCAAATTGTTTGAGCTTGGTTAGTTGATAAATAAATGAGAAAAAAGGATTAAAAACCTTAGAAAAATGAAAAAAGGGCTTGCAAGTCAAAATGCGCCCTTAGAATTAATAAATCATGGTTATATTAATTAATCGCATTATTTAATCGTGATTATCATAAGTTGTAATAGAGTTATGGTTAGATGCGACACTTTTGTCATTTGTAATAAGCTAGGCACATTTTTCAAAGGCCATGATCTACCCCGCCCGGATCAACGACGGTGGATCATTTCCACCCACCCCAACACTTCCAAAGGTTATCCAATTGGGGGGTCGTAAGTGATCTCCTCTAACCCACTTTTTCTCTGTGGCGTCCTCTCATCCACTCTGCTCCCCGCCCCCTCGAAACCATTTACCGCCACTACCCACCTCCGGGATCCCCCCTAATCTGCTTTCCGCTACCTTTGGCTGCCCACATGACTGTTTCCCACCGCTCCACCCTACCCCGCCACCTAATTGCCTCCCGTCATCCTGTCTCGCCACGAATCACTCCCATTCTGCCACCTGTCCTGCCCTCTCTTGTCTGTTGCTTCTTTTCATTGAAATCCAACCGTTCCTAATCGGAACATTCCTGTATGCAACAGACCCATTCCATAACAGGCTGAATGTAATGGAAAAACACAGTTACTCTATAAAAGCCAAAAATTGCTCAGGTGGCCCCCCTTTCTTTTTCTGTTCACAACAAAGGTTTGCTGCGTGACTCGACTGCCACCTCCTTCTACCTAGCTATCCAATCAGCAGCTGCAGAGTCCATACAACATTCCTCGGGTCAACAGGGAAATTTTTAGAAACCCCCAAAATTTATATGTATAATAAATGGGTGAATCCCCATGGTATATAGAAAAATTCATAGGCTATTTTTCATTGATCTAATATACATATATAATTTTTTGGCGAATCTTTCACTGAATTATAAAATTTTGTTAAATCTTGGTGAAATTTTCACTAGGTTATATGGTATTGCAAATTCTTGGCTAATCTTCTAAAAAAATAGAAAACATTGTAAAATATTGGTGATTCCTTGATAATGTATCTATATATATATATATATATATATATATATATATATATATATATATATATATAATAATAATAATAATAATAATAATAAATAAAATTATTTAGTTAAATTATAATATACTAATTTTCCATGTTTTGGAAAAGAAAAATCATGAGTAATGTTGCTCTAGGTTCTTATTATACACTATTGAAAATCTTTTTGCATGTTTTTATCATGTTTTACCACAAAGGTCTTATCACATCCCAAGGGGAAACTAGTTGGAAAGGCGGCCCCAAAGGTGTGTGATCTTGAACTAAAGAAATTATTTTGCTCAAACTTGTTCTTGATGCATCTAGATAACTCAATCATATTTAATGTAATTCATATTCTGTAGGCTTCACATGAAAATAAGGTCTATGAACAACGATTCAAAATCATGAATATTTACATCAAATTCTTTTGTTTTCTTATACATAGATTTTCTATAAGGTAGTTACTTCTCCAATTCCTCAAGTTCAAATAAATTGACGACTTTAAAATATGGCGCTTCCTTGTCATATGTAGGTTTTTCACCTAATTTTTGGACCATAACTATTGTAGTAGTTGTTGCACTTTATTCTACAGTTGACAAATTTAATAATGTTGATTTGGTAAACAATTATTTGAAATCGCACAAAATGAAAAATGAAAATGAATGGAATATAAATATGTATTGAAACTTAATTTCATACATGATGAAAAAAGAAGGTAATAACACAAACTCATTAAAAGAATACAACTGGTGAGTTAAAAAAAGATAACACAAATATAAACAATATTTTCCGCATGTTCATTACTTCAAAAAATATGTCACAAAACAATCATCATCAAGGGATTTTTCACTTCAAGAATGGTAGTGCACTAAATAGTCTATCATTCTCTTCTAATAACATGTGATGATTTTTTTTTTGTATTGGAATCAAAGTATAATTTCATTAGATGAATGTCGGTCTCATGATAATAGGACTCCTATAATGAAAACATAGGATCCTCGTGCATAGAGCATTTTTCTCTTCAGTTAACTAAGAAGATCTCATTTTCATTTCTTAACAAACAATAAGTATTTTCAAAGAAAATATAAAATAAACATAGTATATTTTAAAAGGCGAAGATTCTTTTGTGGCAACACAAAGTGAAAGGAAAAAAACTTTCCTTAAATAATCAAATATATAAAGAAAATAATTTATCTTTTATGGCAAAAATTTCTCGTAATGTCTACATTATTCTTTATATGATTTAAAGATCTTTTCCATTCCTTGGAACCCATTTTCTTATGTCATGGTTAAATCCTTTCCGTTACCTTTATATTCTCTTTTCATTACTAAACTCACTTCATATTTTATTTCTTTATTTTTCCTTGATGATGGGTGGAGTGTCCACTCGAATATTGGGCATTTCAAATATTGACACAGTTTATTCCAAAAAAAATATCAACAATGGTTGAAAATGTTGATGATGAAGTGGCTTGTGATAGAAAAACTTGTGAAAAGTATAAAGATGATAGGATTCTTGTCAATAGTTTTATTAAGGGATCATGTGAGTTGCCATGAGACATCAACTGATCAAGTAACGCTTGGAATGCTAAAGGAAACTATCCAAGTATGAAAATTAATCATGCCAACATATATGACTTGAAATTATTGGAGTAAGGATTTCTTTAGGCGTACTTTATATATTCATTTATTTGTTTATGATGGAATGATAATGATACCTAGGTGGGATATAATGAAGGAAGAACCTTTTCGTATGGGAAAGATTGTTATAATCCCTTTGATTCAACCATGAATTAGTATATCATGATTGAGTCACATGACAATGAGTGAATGGGTAACATAATCATGTTATGAATTTGTATAACACATGAAAGTGAATGCCAATAGAGCTAATGTGTGAGACCATATTGTTGATGGATATGGAAGGATATAATACTGCACAAGTGTCCAATTGTCTCCCTGCTTATATTGGTGTTGTAGACTTTAACCTTCTTGCAAATAGTGAGGAGCACCTATAGAGGAGAGGGTTCCTAAGGTAATATAGAGTAGAGAATGGAAGTTCCTTGTAGTATTCCTAAGGTATAGATGGGAGGTGACTAGATGATGTGTTGAGGTGTTGGCTAGACCTTCTAACTGATGATGGTGGAATACATGGTATAGAAATGTAAAATTTTGATATTAAGCGACAAAGATAGACCGAGTAGACGTGATCATGAGTATTGGCACATTGGTTTATTGGAATAAATATTTAGTTTCATCTTGTAAAGGTAGGTATGTTAATTAACCAATGTACATTGAATCATAGTTCCATTTCATTGAGTATGATTAACAACTAAAAATGATTGAATTATTAGTTTGTTAATACTATTCTGAGAACACGCAATGGATGGTAGTAAATATTGAAAGAAAGGATTATATGCATAAATACTCACTTTTATTTGGTTTATTAAAAAGTTTAGGTTGTAGGTAGAATGGTCTCAAATATGAAAATGAGTGTAATTCTGTAAGAAATATTAGGTGCTACAACACACAAGAGCCAAACACTATGAGAAGGAATCTCATACTTATGAAATATGACCTTATTTATGAAGTAGACTTGGAATTTATAAGTTGTATTATTACAAATATATCTATGGTAACTGTATGTGTATGATACATGGTAGATGATGGTTATTGAAGATGGAAACCCTCGAAGAAAGGCCATTGTTAGGACAAAGAAACCTTGTGATTGCCACACATTATATACTACTAGTAGATGTCTAGTAGTAAGTTAGTGCTCTCCTTACATGAGAAATCCATGACAATATGGATCACCTAAGGGATTGTTTAGTAGAGAAGGGGACATCTAAGCCTAGAGGGTGAGTGTATCAAGGAGGAGGAAGCTTAAAACTTCATGTGGGATGGTGGCTAGAATCTTGTGGGTGAATTAGAAAAGATAATGAAATTAATTATTTCCTATGGAAGACATTATATAGGATAGATGCATATCCATAGAGATAAGTATTAAATAAAAAATACATACATATATTTTAATAGATGCTTATATCATGGAATTGAGAAATCTTGTGCATAAGATAAGTGTTTCTTGATAATTTATATAATATGTATTCTTACTTGAGTACTAATGTAGGCATATGTTGGAATGTTGAAGTTTGGTGCTATACCAAGATAGTGAATAGGATGGAGCTGCAAATACAACTGAAGAATGAGGAAAATAAGTGTTGTTAATGAGAAGAGAATATTTATGATTGTGTTATTCGAAGGGGGATTTGATAGAATGTCCTAGTATTGAATCCCATTGATTAACTATACTTAATTATTATTTTTTTGCTAAAGCAAGTGTGGGTCCTTCTATTTCAATAATCCGAAAAAAAGGTGTACAATTTTTACAAATGTCCATCCGACGCCAAGGAATTAGAATAGAAAGAAAAGCCCAAGCCACCAAGGGCTAAACCTCCTAGCCTTACAACCAAAGACCCGAACCCAAGGAACAAACAACCAAAATAAAGCCTGGCCGCCTGAAAGCCTGCAAACTTTCCCGCTGTCCCACTCCCGGAAAAGTCCGAACCATCTGAGCCGTCCAACAAAAGCAAAAGGATCAACGACTGAGAAGAGTATCGCTTAGTCTAAAAAGCCCATCGTTTAGTGGAACCACCTCACCGAGATGCACGAACAAACTCAACCGTTGATTCCCTCCACCTGAATCCTACGGTTAAGAATAATATCGCACGGGACAAGATGGTCTGGCCTTAGCGTGAGATAAAGTCCGGTTTTCGGGACCCCACTCTGCCATGTGTTATAAGTTGAAATCATCAAAACTGTTTTCCACAAGAAAGTGGTGCGATCAGCCAAAAACCGGCTGGGAGGCGGTTTTACATGTCAGGACTCCGATTTCTGAAAAAAACAATTTCCAGACAAAACAGGATTCTTCTTGCGCCTGTTAATCTCCCTTTCCTGAACCTGGAACCTTGTAAAGGTTAGAGGCTTTCCAATGAACGCAGACTGGAGGGATTCTGTTTGTTGCCCCCTATGAACAGAGATCTTCTCTTGCTAACTTCTGGAGTATGAGTGTCTAGACATGGTCTACTTCCCACCAAAGAACAATATACCTGATAATGGTGACTCATTCAGGGGAAAAGTTAAATCTAGTTGACCTCCATGGCTTTATGTCTAAACACTTCCTAGTCTTCTTCCACCTGTTCACAGCATAGAGCTTTCAATCTGCCCGGACGCCACTCCTGCCACTTTATCGACACTTTATTTTCTGTGCAACTGACCCCCTGGTTGGCAAGAAGATCTGCCAACTTATTGGCCTTTTTGCGAACATGGTGGAACCTGACCGTGCGAAGGCCCTGCAGATGGCTCTGAATTCTTTGGAAGACCCGAATTAATTTCCAATGTTTAGAGACTTTCTCCGCTGTAGTTCCATTATTTATTTTTTGCACTGAGTTAATGACTAACTCGGAATCCGCCTCTATCATAACATTGAAACAATTGTCTTGGCTCAGAAAATCCAAGCATTGCTCCATAGCCATTAGTTCAACCATGTTGTTAGTGGTAGTACCAAGGTGGCAATGGAAGATGGATATAATCCTTCCATCTGCATCTCTAAGGACGCTACCATACCCAGCAGTTCCTGGTTTCCCTTTTGAAGCTCCATCAATGTTGTATTTTAGATAGCCTTTTGGAGGAGGATGCCATAATTCCTTATCCGTATCCAAAGTAATAACCTTCTTGTCAGGTCCTAGGGGAGTGAGCTCCTGTAACCCCAGTTTCCTGAGAATTTTTAAATCTAAATCTCAGGGCAGTTTTTTAGGGTAGTTGCGAACCGTAGTTCCCATAGTCTCCTTGAGCTGTTTTAGGATTCTTTCTAACAAGCGGTGTGGGGGCATCTTTTCATCCTTAAATATTCTTTTATTCCTCTCCTTCCAAACATTCCATATAATGAAGCTTGGAATAAGAGCCCACACTGAGCTGAGAATTTCATAATCCAAAAAATTTCTTCTCCAATTGGTGAGGGTATTAATAATGCTCCCTCTATCTCTATCAAATTGCTGAAAGATTGTAGCAAAAATGTCCCATAACCAGGAAGTGAAAATGCAGCTATTGAGTAAATGTTCCATAGTTTCTTCTTGAGCCTCACAGAGCTGGCATCTTGAAGGCCCCTGAACACCCCTTTTCTTGATGTTGTCCCAAGTTAGTATTTTCTTATGATATACTAACCACATGAAGAGTTTGATTTTCATCCACCCTTGCTGCCTCCAAAGGTTTTGCCAGATTTTGTTCAGAACCTGGGGATCTAGCTCAAGGAGAATGCCTTTTGCTTCCTTAAGATTAAAGGTGCCCTCTTTGTTGTTGCCCCATCTAAGTTGATCTTGTCCCTCTGCAACTAAGATCTTCCTTAGTTCCACTATTTTCCTGAGTTCCTCTGGTTTTGTTTTCAGGAGATCGTTATCTCTGCAATCAATGTTTCTCTAGATTCTCCACTTTTCTGTATGATGAGAATGATCCCATAAGTCCTTTACCTTAATTAATCCTTGGGAATATAACTCCTGCTTAAGATCCCTAAAGTTTTCTTTTAACAAAATTGATTCTTGTTGCCACTTGTCTTCCCAAAAAAGAGCAAGATTTCCTTCTCTGATTTCCTAGAAGCTATTTTCTTGTACTAGTCTTCTATTCTCCTAGGCTTTGTTCCAGATATATGAGCCCTTTATATTTCCTGACATTCTTATGAGATCACTGTTTTTCCAGGAGCTAGCATATTTTTCTTTCCATATGTTTGCCCATTGAGTCTCTGGATGCTGAACTCAACGCCACCAAATTTTGGACCCTATAACTTGATTGAGTATCTCCTGATCATCCAAACCCAGCCCTCCATGGTTCTTGGGCTTACAAATTTTTTCCCAAGACACAAAGGCCCATTTCTTCTTAGTCTCCTCCTTGCCCTAGAGGAATTTTCTTTGAATATCTTTGAATTGCTGAAGGACTCCTTTTGGAGCTGGGAGGGCAGATAACATAAAAATAGGGATTGCTTGCAGAACAACTTTAGTAAGAACTAACCTGCCAGCAAGATTTAAGGATCTGATGGTCCATTTACTGACTTTGTCCTGCAACTTATTTATCAAAGGTTCCCAAATGCTTTTGAGCATTGGTTTAGCAGTTAGAGGAACTCCCAAATATTTTGAAGGCAGGGAATCCCTTTGAAGGCCTAGAATTTTGGAGATATTTTTCTGAATAGCAATATTGGTATTGAAGAAAAAGATTTTTGATTTAGAGAGATTTACTTCCATACCTGAAGCTAAGGCAAAGAGAGTCAAATTTTTTTTGTAGGATGTAGCTTCTTTGACTGTGGGGATTCCCTGTAACATGGTATCATCTACAAATTGTTGGTGAGTCAGGGCTTGACCATTTTCTGTTAGCTGCAGCCCTTTAATCTTTCCTGTTGCTTTCGCCTGCTTTATAGCCCTACCCAGACCTTCCATCATGATGATAAAAAGAAAGGGAGAGAGCAGGTCTCCCTGTTTGAGTCCTCTTGAAGGACTGAAAATCTCTGAGGGAGAGCCATTAACTAATATAGAAAAACTGGAGGAGGTCACCAATGCCATAACCCATCTGACCCAATTATGGTCAAATCCAAAAGCTATCAACATATTCCTTATGTAGGCCCAGTTAACCTTGTCATAAGCTTTTGCAATATCTAATTGCATGATCATGCCCACCTGCTTCTTGCTTGTTAATGAGTGTACCACCTCTTGGGCTTGAATGATGTTATCAAGAATTTGTCTGCCTTCCACATAACCTGATTGTTCCCCTGAAACAAGAAACAGAAGTAAAGGTTTGAGTCTGTTAGCCACAACCTTGGATATAATCTTATAGATTACATTGCATAGGGCTATGGGTTTATATTTATCTGATGTATGAGCAATGTCCTGTTTGGGAATCAGGGCGATGAAGGAAGTGTTGAGTGCTTTCAGAATTGTTTTGTTTGACCTGAAGTCCTCCACCACATTCAAGATATCATGCTTTACAATATTCCAGCACGCTTTGAAGAAGTCCACATTAAAACCATCCAGGCCTGGTGCTTTATCATTCTGCATTTCTTTGAGGACTTCCCTAAGCTCCACATCCATCACTGGTTTGTTAAGGTTGCAATTGTCCTCTCTGGACACCAGTTTCGGTATATTGCTGGTAACTTCCTTGATGAATTGCTCTCTATCTGAATTGTTCTCTTGGGTTATACCTTGGAAGTGGTGGAATAACACATTTTCTATAGCTTCGTGGGAGATTAGAAGCTCCCCCTCCCCATTCTTGATTGAAGAGATTCTATTGTGAGTTCTATTGGCTAAGGTGGTTCTATGAAAAAACTTAGTGTTGCGCTCTCCTTCTTTGAGCCATTGAACTCTGGACTTTTGTCTCCAGAATATTTCCTCTTGCTTACATAGATTCTCCCATTCTTGAAAATGTTTATCCGCTTGATCACAATGCCTTCATCAAAGCCTTCCTTGATCAGAGCTTGGTTGAGAACCTGCATTTTTCTCTCCACCGCTTTTTTCTCCTCAAAAATATTGCCAAAATCCTTCTTGTTCCATTCCTTAAGCCAAAGCTTGATATGCTTTAGTCTTTTGTGAAGAAGGTACATTCTAGTCCCTTGAATCTGCAAATCTTCTGACCACCATTTTTCAATGTTGCTAATGAAGTCTGGGTGAGTCAGCCATATATTTTCAAATTTGAAGGGTTTGTTCCTAGGAGTGCCTATCCCTTTAATCTCCAACTAAAATGGCCAGTGGTTTGAGCCTCCAAAGGGAAGAACTTGCGTTGTTACCTCTTTATCTGTCATCATAAAATTCTCAGAGATGAGGAATCTGTCTAACATAGAGGCCACTTGGGAACCTCCTCCTCTTTTGTTATTCCAAGTATAGAGGCCAGTATTGCGATTAGTGTTAACAAGATTCATGTTGTTTGAAAAGGATTGGAAAGCTACTTAGAGTTCTTGTTCCTCCTTTTTTCTCTGAAAGAGTTTTGATCATGTTGAAATCCCCTCCCATGATCCAGGGTATATCTGCATTTCTGTCCCTAAGATCTGCTAGGGAATTTAGAAACTTGAGTTTGTCATTTATTCTCTGAGGACCATACACGTTTGTGACCAGAAAGGTGTCCCTTTCTCCTACTGGTTGAATGACAACTGATAAATAATTTATGGAGGCCTCAACATCCAGAATGCCTACTTTGTGGGGGTTCCATAGGGTGAGAATTCCCCCTGCTGTATTCTCTGCTTTGACTTCAAGAAACTCAAATTTGCTGAGCCATTTGCTATGAATTTGTCTTAATTTTTGAATGGAACATTTCGTTTCTTGGATGAAAATTATATCCGACGATTCTTGTTTCATTATGTTACTAAGCATTCTTTGCTTTCTCCTGCTCCCTAGACCTCTAATATTCCAAGATGTGAACTTCATTATTAAAGATTTGTAAAGGAGTAGCTGGCTAGATCTTTCATCTTACCTGAATCAATCATTAGCTTTCCACACTCCATCAAGAGTTCATTCTGCTTTTTCCTCCCTCTTTTCTTGCCTGGGTTTCTAGTGGCTAGTCCCAGAGTAGTTTTCATCGTTTTCACTCCTTTGTTGTCCTGCTTATCACTGGTTTTTCCCCTTTCCAATGCTTTAGCCTGCGTTTTCCATAGAAACAACTGTTGTATTATGTTGAGCTTTTCTTGAGGTAACGAGTCCACTCCTCTCGTGGTTCCCTGCATCAAGAACCCTTCTAGATCTAGGTTTTCTTTGTCAAGAATTTCCTGTAGTTCATGGTCCTCCAGGTCCATTTCATTCTGGGTCATTTCCTGATCCATTTCTTGTTCAACATCACTCATAGTAGCTTCTTTCTGGTACTCAAAATTTTGTGTTTGTTCCCGGTTTTCTTCCTTCTCCCTTTCTATAGTACTTCCTTCCATTGCTTGATCTTCTTTTGTGATCTCCTCCTCTTCTTGAAGCACTTGGTATTTGTTTTGCCTAGACTGTTTTCCTTCATCTTGAGGTTGTTTCGGTCCTCTTTTACCTCCTTTACCTCGATTAACCACTTTCTGGAAGCTGTTTGTTTCTTTCATTGTGTTGGTTTTGTTCTTATTTACTTCTTTGCTGAGCGGACAGTCTCTGAAAGGGTGTCCATGTTCATGACATTTTCGACATCTGAATGGAATGTGTTCATAGTCTACTGTTTGCACCCATTCTTCATCATGAACTTCCAAGATCACCTCGTCCGGTAGAGCTCCTGATAGATCCATTTCCACACATATTCTGGCAAAGGAAGTATATTTTCCCCTTCTAGTGGCTTCATAGGCTTTAACATATCATCCTAATTTATTGCCTATGGCAGCGAACGATTCATTTTGCCAGTAATCAAGAGGTAGAGAATAGAGCCTTACCTAGACTGGAACTGAAGTAAAGGTTTCCATTTCTGGAACAAAATTCATCCTCCATGGTCTCATGTAGAGTCCCACTGCAGCATAGAAGTAAGGCCCTCCTTCAAATATTCTGTCCTTGTCTTCAATATTCGTGAACACCACTGTGAAGAATCCTTTAGACCCCAGATGTAGATCTATGCTCCCTTTAGGTTTCCAGTGGTATTTAATCCACGACTGTAAAGCTTTTTCAGTGGGCCATAGACCCATGAACTTACAAATGATGGAATATGTCCGCATGTGCTCTTTGTGCACCTACAGAGCTGGATCATTTAAAATGACCCTAGGTGTTATCTCTGCTTTGGGTTTGCAGGGTCCTTTTTGTTTTTTGTCTTCTGTCTCTTTGTCTTTTGTGCCATTCTTTTCCTTATTTATGGCTTCTTCTGCTTCTTCTTCCATATCTCTTTTCCCTTCCTCCCCCTTTCCTCCAGAATTTTCTAGAGGTTTTTTGCCTCTACTTGCCATGACCTCCTTGAAGGAGGGAGTGGAGCTCCCCCCTCTACAACCCTCCATAGGGTTCCCCAATTATTACTTCCTGCAAGCTTCGTTGTTTACTGTTCGCCCTCTCCGCTTCTTCACCCAAATATCTCCGGTCTAACTGTGATTTATCTTTTCATTAATAAAAAAATCTTAACTATACTTAATTATGATCAAATGTTCAATTTTCTTTAGCATGTATATTTTAATTACCATGCTTTATTTACACCATGAGGAAGAAATTTTATGGTACATTGAATAATGTATGTATTATCTTTCTTGAATTTAATAAAATAATAGAGCTACCTAAGATAGGAGCACATAAAAAAGGGGTTATGATAGCAGGAGATGGGAAAGGTGAGAGGGTACTAGTGGGTTATACATGCTGAATAATCCTTAGTTTTCCATTTTTCAAAACTTTATTTTGTTTCCTTCATCACCATGTTCCTTACTAAAAATCTAGAAACCTTAACTACCAATCATGGAACGCATGTGGTGGTTGTGGAGATGTACACCTTCCACAATTACGAAATCAAGGCGATAAGTACCTTCATCATGGGAATTGTGAGAGGAGTGGTAAAACCTAGATTTTCTCACATTTTCTTTGAAAAAAATCATGTCCCCACAATAAGGGGGAAAATGAGGTCTTTGGGGTGTTGGGGACGAGGTGATTTTTTTATTCATTCATTCATCATTATACCCCCCACACATGTGGTTGATGGGGAGGGAACAAAATCACGATTGGATGTAGGAAATTGATTGTAGAGAGGTAATGATTCATGTAGTCTTAGAGGCATGTATGTGAATAGTTGTAGGGAAGAAGGAATGATTCATTATTGATAATTATTGGACTAAGACAAGCAACATAGTACAATAAAATGATCACCTAAATGACATAATTAATTTTGGTTCTAAGGTGAATGGTGGAGGCCATTTCAGATTCACATGAATGGCATGTGACCATTATGAACTCATGCAAAGAATATTGAAGAGCGATGCATGGGGATAGACACAACCGAGAAGGAAAATCATATGGAAGAGAAGTAGGTTATAAGATAGAAAGAAAATAGAGGGAGAGATAAATTCATTCTCTCTTGGTTGATGCTAACATCGATGAAAGTAGTTTTAGAGGTATTGATTCATACTAGGAGGCTGATCAAGGAATGATAGAGACCATTTTGAATTCATGTGATGAGAACTACATAAATATGTATAGATTATGAAAATAGATAAAGAAGAGATTCAAATCGTTAGAAGCTAATTCCTTGGAAAATAAGCAAATTCTAGAGAGGGAGAGCATAAAGAGATTCAAAAATTGGGTTGGAAAGGGATCCAGGAAAGATATCAAGCTATGTGATGGAGAATCCATGGATAGAATCTTAGGAAAGCATAGTGTGGGTTGAACTGCCAAGCAAGGAAGCCTTTAAAACTTGAAAAAGGTCAAGAACTAGGTAAATGTTGTTGGAGTTAATGGATAGTATCTAGACCCTCTATGCACACATAGAGGGACAACTCAGAGACTTTTGAGGGAATATTGAGTAGATAAGGAAAGTATTATCCATTTTATATGTAAGGAAAGCAATGTGTCACCAAAATAGTTGTGTTGTTCCAAGAAAAAAATTAGTGGTGAGACAATGGGATAGGTAATTTTTTGTCCTAAGATAGAATGATTTCCATAAAAATGTTCTAATTTTCCTTAGTGGTATCATAGCCTCAATTGGGGTGGCCTAGTATAAAAATAATAAGTGCAATAGAGTGTATGGTTGGGTGGAACATTTATCTACCTAAGTTAATGTTGGCCTTCAACTTTCAAATAGATAAGTTTTTCCTTTAGTTTGTTTATTCAATTGATTAATACAATGCACTTTGCTGGAGTATTTTAGTATTTGAATGTTGAATGTTGAATATTGCTATAGGTTTACTATTTCTTCATAATGGGAAATCAATGTTATATGTGCCAATGTAATTATTGTAAATGGAATATGATGGTACAACGTTTTTACTAAGTATCATTACATCTATTTATTTTTGGATGTGAGTGTGCCAGTAAACATCCATAATGTTATAACTTGTGATGAACATGCTATGTGAATCGATATTATGGTTATAGGATACCATTAGGAAATAACGAACTGTGGATGGAACATATGCTTTCTGTGCTAATGTTGTGCATGAAACTAAAAGTATATATTTTGCCTCATCTACTTAATCATACTCATTTACCTTGTAATATTTTTTGATTAAAATTAATGTAACAAAAATTTAGATATAAAATACAATTGTGTAAGGTAAAATTCCAAAAGACATAGTTCCTCTATACCCTAGGTTTTTGAAAACGAGGCTATCCATGAAGATTTTTCTTTCTCCAAGTGCTTCTTGAGCATTTTAGATAAAAATCCATATGTACAATGCCTCAAATTCTTATTGAGAGTGATCATGGTGATTTTTTTGTATGTTTTCATCAGTGGGATATGAGGATCAATTCTTTAATTAGAAACTTAACTGCAGTACTTGGAACTAACAACGAATTTGTTCCCACATGATCAAATTAGTGTAGACGTACATGTTTGTGTTGGTTTAGATTGGATTTCAATCTTGGAGAGAGACTATATAGGGTTTTTTCGGGGGAGCAAGACAATCTTGTAGCTCCAAGGAGAACCTCTTTTACAGTGAAAATTTTGACTAAAAATTTTGCACACAACTTATCTGGAAACCTAATAGATTTGTAATATCTATATATCTATATATATATATATATATATATATATATATATATATATATATATATATATATATATATATATATATATACCACTGTAATTTTTCATTGTTTAAATTATATTTTTGAATGTAAAAAATGAGTTCAATGTCCTCAAAAATTACCTGAGAACTTGGATTGTGTAAATTACATAACTTAAACTTGCAATTCTAACACATCTTTGCTCGATTTCAAACAAAACCAACCAAAAAAATATTCTTAAAAAAGGGCCATAACGAGACTACTTAAAATGTTTTAACCATAATTTTTTTTTTTTTCAATTGCTTTATATAATGAATATATAATTTATTTTAATAATATATAATATACACATTTAAATATTTTATCTATGGAATATATTTTTCACATTAAAATGAGTTTACTGTTATTAATATATTTTTGAATACATTTCAATATTAATTAACCCTCCATATTAAAATATTTATTTATTAGTCACATTGAATATTTTATTATTAATTATATATTTTTAAATGTTGCATTTTAATTTTATATTAATAATTAAATAAAATACATATCTCTTTGAACATTTTTACTTTTAATTACTCCTCTTACAGCATTGAAATATTTTATTATGATCAACATTAAAATAATTAGTCATTTACGCTCTCTCCATATACATATGCATGAAGTTGAGATTGAAATAAATTATTGGACATGCATATTTAAAAACATTATTTGAGTCATGTACTAAAATATTTTAAAAAAGTTTTTTAAGTCAGGTACTGAAATATTTTTAGAAAGTATAAGAATTATACAATTTGTTGTACTCAAAAGTATAACAATTTTATTATTATTTTTAGTTACTTTATTTCTATATAAATTTGATATAAGATTATGATAGTTGATATGGAAATTGAAATATTTTATTTATGGTTGACAATAAGAGTATAACATGTATAACATGTATATTCATTTTTTTTTATAGCCCACCTTTTTTATTTATAGTGAAAAATTTGCACACAACTGTTATAGACATATTTGGGAACTTCAACCCCAAAACTTATATGTCGATAAACTAGGGCTCATCAACCCCTAAAAGAGTTGTTTTATACCCTAAAAGAACATGGTCATCTGATTACATCATTCCCCAAAAGTTCCACCTGAAAAACCATCCAGAAATGGCCTAAACTGAACCATATTGACTGCTACACTAGCCAGGTGTGATGCATACTGAGTGATACACTGCTCAGGTGCGATGCATACTGATTAGGCCTTCTATAGGGTGTGATGAGCGAGGATGGACAAATGTCCGGGACAATTTTCTAATGGGATGCTCATAGAATCTTCTAGAAACTTCCCCTCTACCACTTGCCTCTCTGAATTCGCCCAAGGATGAGTAAGGGATCTAAACTTCAGTTATCTCTTTTCTTGTGGAATCAAATGCAACAAGTGGAATGACACTATTCAAACCCCAGAGATGACTCACACCCTTGCACACATCTATAAATGGATCCCTCATCTAAGAGATCCAAAGGCTGGAATGTTTGAATTGCAAGTAAGTGCTGATAGTTTGTAATTAAGGAAAGAGCATTGTATTGTTGGTGTGATCTTGCTATTTCATGAGGTGAAGAGGGCTTTATGCTGGGAGGATGATGCTGGATCAGACAATTGGGTTGTAATTCTCCCTTCTATTTAATAAAGATCTTCAAGTTTTCTTCCATATGATTGTGCAATTGTGAATGTTATCATTTGTGAATGCTATTATATGTTCATTATATATCTGATTTTGTAATGTGTATGTTGTAATAGATCAAGATGCTTTGACGGTTCTTTTTTATTGTGTTTCTACAAGTACTCTCCAAGTGGGATAAGTACGAGGAGGAGTTGCAAGCTTTGTCAAGGGGGAGAGAGATCAAGAAAAGGATTAGGCAGAAGTTCCAAGTTGGTCCCATTATCTTTCTCTTATCCATTACACATAGAAGAAATCGTTGAATTGCTTTAAATTGTTGTTTTTAGGGTAGCTGCCAAACCTAGAGGGCTAGTCGCTCGAAAAGACACTAGTTTTCCCATAAACAAATTGGCGACTCCACTGGGGATCAAATAGATGTTTGTTTGTTGTTATTGTTTGTTTATAAACTATAGACAAAGCCTAAAGTCAGCCAGGTGGCCTTCGAACTGCTCTTGCTCTGCAATTGCATAGTAGATGAATGCTGCTTCAGTCAATCTTTGGTTTAGTTTATAAATTAAACATTTGACTCACAAGAATTCTAGATGCCCTTTTGGTAGCTCAGTAACCTCTCAAGAAATTCCTCTGTACTTTTCTCTTTACTGTCCATCATAGCTCAGCTTAACTCACTGAAAACAGCTACACATTTGAGCCAAAACCCACTTCAGTTGCACTCCCTGGACCATCACACTATCTCCCACTGTGACTCAGTATGCATAGCACCTCTCGAGTGCAGTAAGTGCGATGCATCCCTGTTTCTGTGAAGCCCATGTGCGATGACTGAGTGAAATCTTTTTCCATTCTATAAATTGAAGGTTTTGACCTTGTTTTCAGTTTTGTTTAGTTGTTTTGCTGCTTATAAACAGTGCCTCCTTACTGAAGCCTGCTTGCATCACATAGATCAGCCTCCATTGATTAGGATTAGTGAATGTTTTTTTCCATATTTGTTCATCATTTACAATCCTTTGTCTAAAATTTGTTTAAATCGATCTGTCGCTTTGATTCAAAAAGTGTCGTAACTATCATTTTGTATCGAAAAGAGAAGTGTTGTAGATTCTTCCTTCCCTGAATAATCGATTGAAATTTTCGTCATGTATTTGGTTTGATTTGTTGATATTCGATGTGTCAAAAGAATTTTTTTAATTCAAAATTGAAAAGTGTCATTTAGTCTTCCTTTCTCTTTTGAAGAAGAAATTGTCGAAAATGACGCTTTGAAAGAAATATTTCAGATCTTTGCTGCATTTACTTTTCCTTTTTGGCATTTTTCACATTAAGGAGAACGAAAACAAATACATGCATTTTCATTTGCATTTAGTTTGTGTGCAAAAAATGATTTAGGAAAATGCACTAGTGTGTGCTCTTTGCTCTTTGTTGAAAGAATTGTAATCTTCTTTCCCTAGTAGCTAGGATTTTCATTGATCGAAATAAATAAAGATTGTTTATCATTATAGATTGCATTTTAGGAATTTCAAATCATCATCACGCGGTGAACCATTGAAAGGAAAAATTTAAACAAGATCAACTTTAAAATAAATCTCAATGAACTTAACAATGCTTTGGAACTTAATGCAACATATCTAGAGGTCTAGGCTAGAGACGTGTTCCGACATCGTAAAAACTAGTAACTATTGTTTTCATTGAAGGTTGGGTGATTCCTCCTCCTTGATACGACAAGTGCTAGCATGGACTTGTGCTCCCCGTACCGTCGCGTATATATTGGGAGACCATAATAGGCTTATATCCTTTATCCATAGGAAGTTGAGTCTGCCGCCTTATTGATCGCAATGCACTGAACACAACATTCGGGAAGATTGACTACCATACATAAGTCCTTGGTAATTTCTCTTTAATTTATCACCAAGGTGTATATTGCAGTTTTGCGATTGGTTTGTTAATCCCTTTGTCTAGATTTTCCAGAGTAGTCACTTTTGTTCCTTTTCAACTCTTTAAAAGAAAAGGTCCATCTGATCACTTGTCACTTCAGGCTCATTAAAAATCGAAGGGGACTAGAGTCATCTTAGCTTTTTCTCGACTCTTAAAAACTGAAAAAGTGAAGTTGTGTCAAAGCATCTTTAAAATTAATTGAATTCAGAATAACATCCCTGTTCCTTAGCTGATCTTAGGTTGAGATATATGGAGTCCACCAATCAAGGAATCCCTTTTGAGGGGAATCCTAGTCCTTTTACTTCTTGGGGAAATATTGGTGCTCCTCATATGGCCACATTGTCCCTTCCGGGACTTACCATTGGCCTGCTAGTATGGCTGTTCTCAACCTTAGTGGTTCAAAATGCCACGATTCCTCCACAATCGAATCAACCTCCAGCTGATACTGAAGTTGACCCTTCGCCTTCTTCTTCATTTGTTTCTCCCTCCCCTTCTTCCTCTTCGCTTGGTGAAAGTAGTGATGCTAGTAACCAGGTGGCTAAGAAGAAGAAGAAAGGGAAGGAGAAGAAGAAGAAGCCAATTCAGCAAGGGGGCAACCAAGCAACCATTGCTTTGGATGCATCAGCTGGTGAAAATCTACACATTAAAGCTCCTAAACCCAAATTTCCTTGCATAATTTGTAGAGGAGACCATTTTCATCGAGATTGTCCCTACTTTCCTCGGATCTTGAGAGAATGGTCTCCCTGTTCGCACCGTCCGGTGTCATCAACCTCTGGTGATCATGTTGGTAACACTCCTTCGACTAGTGATAGTGAAGCTCATGGACAAAAGGGAAAGGTCAAAGTTCCATGTAGGTTATGTGAAGGTAATCATTCCCTTCACCGTTGTCCTTTTTTGGATGAAGCCAAAAGAGTGTTGGATAACTGTCCTGCTTCACCGCAACAACTTCCATCTGGTTACCAGAAACTCTCCCCAAGTCCTTTACTAGTTGAAAAACCGACTGACTTAAATCAACCGTTGGTCGAAACCACTCTCTCTGAAAGTGAACCTTATGAGTCTATACCCAACCAAAGTCAACAAGTCGAGGTGATAATTGACCCAGTTTTACCTTCAGAAAATCATACCCTTCCTGAAGAGAGTGAGAACGATACCGTTCAAATTATTTTTGTTACTTCAGAGTCCGATGAACTTGGGGGCAATCCACCCGTTCCTTCACAATAGGAGGAAAATCCTCCAGTTATCATAACTCAAGAGGTTAGTTCACCCATTTATTTGGTACCCCCTCCAAGTAGTCTAGTCGCTTCCTTTGATTGTAATCAACCAACAAGATCCCGCCTTCCTTATCATGTACCTTTCCAGATCATAGTACAAGTTCGTAAAATGATCATTTTAGGCACTATCCTAGATGAAGGGGCATCAATGAGTATCCTTTCCTCAACTTCTTGGAAAACGCTTGGTTCACCATTGCTTATGCCTATTACACAGAGTATGTTAGGCTTTAACAAAGGAACCAGTCAGCCGTTAGGGATCCTTCCTAAGTTACCAATCACTTTGGGAGGGAAAACCGTTCATCTGAACGTGATGGTAGTCCTAGGACCGTTAGATTACAATATACTCCTTGGACGTGACTATGTTAACATGGAAGCTATTGTTTCAACACTCTTACGAGTGATGTGTTTCGCGCATGAAGGCAAAATTGTCACCGTTGACCAGCTTTCATTTCCCGGTCCAAGCATAGCTCCAAGTCAAACATCATCCCTAAATAGTCCTTTTGCATCAAAAGTATCTTTTGAACCTTCATTCCATCCACCTGACTGCCATGAGTAGTCTGGTGAAGGTAATGAAACTTAGGGGGCATGCACCCTTGTCTATTCTACGGACAAACCCAGCTGAAAAGATAAGTTTCCCTGTAGGTTACGTGATTGGTCTAACACACCACTCACCTTTGTCTATTCTGCGGATGAAGCCAAGGAAGTGTTTTGTCTTCTAGATGAAACCATCCTACCTAACCTCAGTAAGTTTCCATATGGCTATTAGAGACTCTCCTTTTCATCATGCTGGGGGCATGCAAACTTTTCATTTCCTTTTTCAATTTTCATTTTCTAGCTTTTTAGTTTTGTCAGTTCTAGTTTTTTTGTTTTGTCATTTCTAGCTTGCGTAAAAGTAGAACTAAAATCGAGCCCTTGTCTATTTTGTAGACGAACCCAGTTGAAAAGATAATTTTCCCTATAGGTTATGTGATTGGTCTAAGATACCACTCACCTTTGCCTATTCTGCGGATGAAGCCAAGGATGTGTTTTGTCTTCTGGATGAAACCATCCTACCTAACCTCAGTAAGTTTCCATATGGCTACTGGAGACTCTCCTTTTCATCATGCTGGGGGCATGCAAACTTTTCATTTCCTTTTTCAATTTTCATTTTCTAGCTTTTTAGTTTTGTCGTTTCTAGCTTGCGTAAAAGTAGAACTAGAACCGAGCATAGTTCCCCCATGGTTCAAGCTCGTTAAAAAATGAACCCACCTTCGGGTAATTAACCTTTGTGATTGCCATGCTATCACCCTTTTGATACTTTCTTGTGTACCTCTCATCACCTCCATTCTTTTGGCCAATCATACACTTCCACTTGGTTGTTTACCCTTTTTGAGGAACAGTTGCGACGAGTGGTCTTATTAGCCAGCCTCTTCATAGAATTCAACATGTTTTGAGAAGCTCCAAATTCACTGGAACCAGTTGCTACCCTAGACACCACCTGTTCCTCAAATCGAGTCTCCTTTAAACCCTTTTCAGACTCATTAAATATGAAAAGATCGTTGAGCAATTGACCTTTCCAGCTTGTTAAAGTGATCGGAAGTGTCATCCCTCCTGTATATTTTAATCTTTTTCGGACCTGAGGGATTATCTCACGAAAAAGTTCGAGCGCTTGTATTTTTTGGCTCATTAAAGTGATCGGAAAAGTCATCCCTTTCGTATTATTTTATCCTTTTTCGGGCCTAAGGGATTATTCTACGAAAAAGAACTTCCGAAGTTTCCTTTTCATCTCTTTTCAAAATCTTTAAATATGAAAAGGACTGAGTTATCCTTGTCATGAAACTCATTAAAACAATAGCGACAAACTTGTCCATTCTAGACGAGACAGAGTTTCCTTTTTTGTCCCTTTTCAAACTCTCTAAATATGAAAAGGACTGAGTTATCCTTGTCGTTAAACTCATTAAAACAATAGTGACAAACTTGTCCATTCTCGACAAGAACAAGTTTCACTGTCGCTAGACTCGTTAAAACATAGCGACAGGTTTGCCCAAAGGGCAAATTATAGAACAAGAATATGTTATCCTCCTCAAGCTTGACAAAAATAAAGAGGTACTGGTCAGCAATGACTGGGGAAAAAGGGAAGAAAACTTGAAAAATTTATGGTATCAGGTTGCTCTTGAACATGACACTTTCACTCCATCACCATTATTGAGTCGGGTTGGGTTATTCTGTTCACCGGTCATCTCACCATTGATCTTTTAAACCATCCATCTTTTGGGGTTAATGCTACCAATCCATCTCAGTGTCACTGACATGTTCAAGAGAAGTCATTTAGTCGAGAAACCACAATCCAGTTAATGTCTCATCCACTGCAATACTTTCAACCTTCATTTTTCATGATCGCCATTCCTGAACCTTGTGTCATTAGATCATTTTCACCTCCATAAAATAATTTGCTTCGTTTCGTGTCATAGATGTGGGATACATCAAGGCCCTGCTACGACGAGTCACTTCTTGTCGACATCAGCTCATTATCCAAGAAGTTGAATTAGAAACAACCCTTTCAGTGCTCTGAAGCTTGCATGCCTCAATGGCAAGTTTCTCACTTCCGACGACAGGTTGACATCAATGGCCTTCGACCGAAAGATTTTGCGTGGTGTTCGACATCGGATCATATATCCACACCACGTGAATTGTACTGTAGTACCTTTAGGGTCATCATCATTATCAGTGATTCCTCTTGCGTCTATTAACAGCTCACATTATTGGCTGCTAATCAGGCGATGTCTTTCTATGTTTGACTTCAGAACATCTTTTCACATGGATTGACTTGTACATCGGGCGAAGATTGAAAGAGTTTGAAGACCCCGAATCTAGTTTCATCCATCCGGGCTACGATATATTCAGGGATATAAAAACATCAAATGAACAAAGATGCTTCACAGATGGTCATCTGAACCAAGGATGATGAATCTACCTCTGAAGAATCACCAGTCTGCATCTGCAGACGACTATCTGATCTATGTACATGAAATGAATTTATAAAGCTGAGCATGGGAATGCCCGCCTTAGCTAGATCATGAAAAATATATTATGATGATGTATTGTATTGTATCTTATACAGGTCACCTTCCAGTTCAAAACCTCGGATCCTCATGATAAAGCATTTCGCCCGACATTAAGATTTACAACTTCATGCTTTAGGGGGAAACTATTATAGACATATTTGGACACTTCAAACCCAAAAATTATATGTCGATAAACTAGGGCTCATCAACCCCTACAAGAGTTGTTTCATACCCTAAAAGAACATGGTCATTTGATTACATCATTCCCCAAAAGTTCCACCTAAAAAACCAACCAGAAATAGCCTAAACTGAACCATACTGACTGCTACACTAGCCAGGTGCGATGCATACTGAGTGATACACTGCTCAGGTGCGATGCATATTGATTAGGCCTTCTATAGGGTGTGATGAGCGAGGATGGACAAATGTCCGAGACAGTTTGCTAAGTGGATGCTCATAGAATCTTCTAGAAACTTCCCCTCTGCCACTTGCCTCTCTGAATTCGCCCAAGGATGAGTAAGGGATCTAAACTTCAGTTATCTCTTCTCTTGTGGAACCAAATGTAACAAGTGGAATGACACTAATCAAACCCCAGAGATGACTCACACCCTTGCACACATCTATAAATGGATCCCTCATCTAAGAGATCCAGAGGCTGGAATGTTGTGAATTGCAAGTAAGTGCTGATAGTTTGTAATTGAGGAAAGAGCATTGTATTGTTGGTGTGATCTTTCTATTTCATGAGGTGAAGAGGGCTTGATGCTAGGAGGATGATGCTGGATCAGACAATTGGGTTGTAATTCTCCCTTCTATTTAATAAAGATCTTCAAGTTTTCTTCCATATGATTGTGCAATTGTGAATGTTATCATTTGTGAATGCTAATATATGTTCATTATATATCTGATTCTGTAGTGTGTATGTTGTAATAGATCAAGATGCTTTGATGGTTCTTTGTTACTATGTTTCTACAGGTACTCTCCAAGCGGGATAAGTACGGGGAGGAGTTGCAAGCTCTGTCAAGGGGGAGAGAGATCAAGCAAAGGATTAGGCAGAAGTTCCAGGTTGGTCCCATTATCTTTCTCTTATCCATTACACATAGAAGAAATCGTTGAATTGCTTTAAATTGTTGTTTCTAAGGTAGCTACCAAACCTAGAGGGCTAGTCGCTCGAAAAGACACTAGTTTTCCTAGAGACAGCAACATATGTAATCCCTCTGAAAACCTAATATATATATACCACGTGTAATTTTTCATTGTTTAAACTATATTTTTGAATGAATAAAATGTATTCAATGTCTTCAAAATTTACAGCCCACCTTTTTTATTTACAGTGAAAAATTTGCACACAACATATGTAATCCCTCTGAAAACCTAATATATATATATATATATATATATATATATATATATATATATATATATACATATATATATATATATATATATATATATATATATATATATATATATATATATATATATATATATATATATATCTATATCTATATAGATATAGATATAGATATAGATATAGATATAGATATAGATATAGATATAGATATATATATATATATATATATATATATATATATATATATATATATATATATATATATATATATATATATATATATATATATACCACGTGTAATTTTTCATTGTTTAAATTATATTTTTGAATGAATAAAATGGATTCAATGTCTTCAAAATTTACAGTGAAAAAAATGGCTAAAACATTTGCATAGAATAGATTTAATCCCTCTAGAAACCTAATAGATTTATAACTAATACACACACCCACACCCACACACACAACACATGTAATTTTTTAATCTCTTCATTTTTTTTAATGCCTTCAAAATGTTAAATCTCTCTCCTCTTCATGGCTACCATATATATGAATAAGATGTCAATGATTATTGATGTCTATGGGAACCCAATAAATAAAAATTGCACTGCATCTATGCATATAAAATCGCTCAAAATATCTCCTCCATCTTCATCTTGCTAATGAAATTTATTTGAAATAAATAGTTTCAAATTTATTATTCATGTTCTTAAATTCTCATTTTAATATAACCTTTTTCGTTTCCATCTTTAAAGTTTGGATAACAATCCTTGTTTTGATAATACATATATTTTAAATATATATGTTTTTTTTAATAAGATGTCTTCACACATCCATTTAATTGTGTTCCAGCTGAATTTTTGAAATGACCAATACCTTACTATTCCAAGAATAAAAACATCTACTTTATCAATTCCTAGTAGAAACGTAATCGATAAAAGTTAAACAATTTTAGCGAAATTTGATTTTTAATAGCGTGTCTTCTAACAAACTGTCTATTGGTAGAGTTTTGGTAGAGTTTCTCAAACCGCCAACACCTTGGTATTCAAATAGTAACAACTACTTTATCATTTCTTGTAGAAATGTGACTTACATAGTGTACATTGAAGATAAAGGGTAAGTAACAAAATAAACGATGGAATTTGGGTTGTATTGTTTTTGGAACGTAAGGGGTTACTTTTTTGGAATAGAGATTTTTAAAATATTCACAGATGTTGACTTAATGATGGGTGGAAGCTGAAAAGCAAGAATTATTTTAACGGGATTGGAAATTCAAAAAAACTATTATCTAAATAATATTTGAAAATGACAAGTATATAGCAGAAAATTAATAATTGTATATACTAAAAATCCATTAAAACACAAACTTACTTGTACCAATGTACGCTGATTCTTGACGTATTAATTCAAATTTCACTACTTTGCGAACAACCCTATACCACTATTTTCAATCTCAACTTCTTAATTCAAATTCTACAACTTTGCGAACAACCCTCGTATATGATTATGACTAAACAAATGCAAACATGGAAGAGTGCTATCTTTAAATAGACATGACAATAAGAGACAAATTTTTAAATAAAAATGAATTATTCTTTTAGGACTATTTGTTCCAAAAAATGAGGGTCATTTTCTTTAAATTAATCCCAATACCATTTTTTTTTTTTTACACTGAATGGGGAGGGCGAAATAACTATCATAAATACCTATTCTTGAAAATTAGGGCAAATGAAGGTTGTAACGCATAATTTCAAGGGCTAAATTTACTTTTTTTACCCTCTCCCTTAAAATAAGGTGGGCTAACCTCCATACCTAATTTTTTTATATAAAATAAATTTAAGGCTATTTATAACAATGTAATATGATACAAAATATTGCCTGTACTAGAGTAAACAATCATCGAATTGTAGATAATCAAGAAAAAATCCTTAGAAAGAAAAGTTTAGCTGAGAGTCATGCAAGTAATAATCCTCTCCGTAGGGTTAATTCTCTGCATGAAGGTTTTGAAACAATAGAAGACATAGAATTTGATTTACCATTTGAACATAGTCTCTTCTGAACTAAATCTGATAGTTTTGTAGCTGAAACTATTTTTGACGAAAACATTTTAAAACCTTACACTTCAAAACATAAAACTTTGAAATCAGACTCTGAGGATGATGTCATTAAACAATTTAACAAACTTGAAGTGTTGGTGTCTGAACTAGATCAAGATGTACAGAAAACTCTTGAATCACCTAAATCCTCACATTCTTCTTCCACTGCTTCATCCCTAACTCCAGTAATTCCACCTAGTTTTATGTTCCATCTGAAATACCAGTTGTTCATACAATTCCTTTTATTCCTACTATTTTTGTCCCTTTATAATTTCCTATTGTTTCTATTCCTACTACCTCTCTAATAACCACCCCCATTTTCACTGCATCCATTTCATCTTCAACCACTACTACTTCTACATAAACACAACAAAGTGTAATTACACCCCCTTTCATACCTTATATACCCACACCTATTACAACCCCATCTTCATCTCAAACACCTATTGTAAGCCCATCTGCATCTTAAACACCAATCATGGCAGGTATGCCCCCTTGGTCCTTCCTCCATAACTCAATGCAATGCCTCAAGATTACTAGAGTAGGATTCCTCAATTCGATAGCACTGGGCCCATAACTGCTCAATAACATATTGATAAAATGAATGATTACTTAGACCTCCAAGAGATAGATGATGCTGACGTAAAAATGCGATTGTTTGCTCAAAGTATCACTGGTGAGGTTAAAAAATGGTTTAAAGGGTTATCGACTAACTCTATCCCGAACCTTGCTCAGTTTCATGAGAGTTTCATCAGAAGATGGGAAGTGACAAAGAACCCTCTACAAATTTTAACAGAGTATGAAAGTATCAAAAGAGCCCCAGGTGAATCAGTCCAAGACTATTGTACAAGATTTAAAAATATCTATAACTCTATCCCTACAATAATACAACCTCCGCCTGGGCTAGTCCTGATTAAATTCCCAGATGGTTTTGACCTTGATATGTCTTACCAATTAAGAGAAAGAAACCCTGCAACTCTGGAGGAAATGCAGAGAAATGCAGTTAGTGTTGAAGCCAATCTATTAGCAAAGAGAGCTAGAATGAAAGTTGAAAGGAGAGTTACTATAAAAGAGGAACATGCTTCTTCTTCCTTCGATGTTAATTTTGAAACTTCAGTAAGAATAATGGAGAAAATGATGGAGAGAATTTCTATAGCTGATAGAACCCCTCCAAGGGAAAACCAAGGTGGTTCCCAAATTAGAAATCCAAGTTTCAAGAAAAACCAACCTCAGATTAAACAAAGAGATAAGAGGGAAATGAATGTGTAGAAAATGAAGTTTCATCCTTAGAAGCTGAAAAAAATGATACAGAGGAAATAAATTGGATTTTGAGGAAAAATATGTAGAGGGTGAGGCTCTTTGGAATATGAATTTCGATGGGGCTGTAAGTAAGGATGGAGCAGGGGCATGTGTTTTTATTGTAAACTTATCCACAAATATGGCTAAGGGCCATGGTTACAAACTAAACTTTCAGTGCACAAATAACATAGCTGAATATGAAGCACTGATTAGGACAAAACAAATTTCTATGCACGAGGATTCTGAGCTAATAATCAACCAAATTAAGGGTGAATATGCTGGTAAACACCCTAGACTAAGAGCCTATAGAAATGCAGTTTTGGATTTTTTCCAATGCTTTTCTGAATATGATTTGTCTATCATTCATAGAGGCCAAAATATTTTAGCTGATGCCTTGGCTGTTTCAGCCAGCATTTGAAAAATTCATTTTCATTCTAATAGGAAATATGTTGTGGAAGTGAAACACATGTTGAAAATAGCAACAAGAAATGATAAAATAGAATCCAGTATATTCCAATTTTAATTTGTCCTTGAATTAAAATTGAGAATTGAAATTCGAATTTAGTGTCACCAGCTGCTTGAAAAATAATTAATTAATTCATATTGAGTTAATTAGTTGGAGAAATTCAAGCTAGAAATCTTTGTGAAGTCATGCAACAATTATCCCTTAAATTAAGGAGATTATCCCTTAATTAAGGAGATAATGATGAGTTGTATTTGAGTTGTAATTAGTTAGCTCAGTTAATTGAGTTAAGTCTAGTTAAATTAGTTCCAAACAATTTGAGGAACTAATTGTGAGTTCAGTTAGTTAATGCAGGCATGCATCCAACTAGTGTACTCTAGATAACTGAATATTCTCTCATAAATAACTCATGCATGTCAGTTCAGACAAAGACCCATTTGAGATTAAAGACAGGGACATTGAACTATCAATTGGAGGAATTTTCCTATAAAGGAAACTCATCCATGCAAAAGGAACAAGGTTCCTTTAGGATTGTGCAGTTTTACAGGGTGTGAGATTAGTGTGAGTGATCAGTGTTACACTTGGTAACAAGAGGATCACCTAGGAGAAACAACGCAAGGAAATAGGAGGCTTGGAGGGCTGAGGAGAAGGTTTTTGAGAAGCCTTGTTTTCCTGTGAGCATCCAGGAGGATTGTACTGAGAGCTGGCTAGCTGTGAGAGCTAAAGATTTGTGTAATCCTGAGATATTTCCACCTTGTATGATAATATAGATAGCGGGGTTTTTAGCTGAGGCTTTCCCTAGAGTATTCTTCTGTGTTTCATGTGTATTGATTCTTCTTCTCTGTTATATATGTTCTGCTTGATCTTGCTCAAATTGATTAAGCTTCCACAAATTTGATTATAGAAGTAGATTAAGTATTTTGCTTTAGTTATATTGCATAATCAGGTTAATCCACAGTGAGAATTTCTACAACACAGGCCAACTGTTCCTAATATTGTAAGATATTGGTAGGTTTTCGATAATGATAAACAAATAGTTTTTTTTTTACAAATGAAAGATGAATTTGAGTTTGTAAATATTGATATAGTATAGATGAAGATGAAAATGAAAATGAAAAAGAAATAATAGTTAATGAAATTGATGATAATCAAGAAGAACTTGAGGTTCTACAATTAAAGGACAATGTGTTACCAACATGATTGGTACCATTGGAAACGATTTTTGACTTTGATGATTGGTAGGTTTTTGATAATGATAAACAAATAATTTTTTTTTTACAAATGAAAGATGAATCTGAGTGTGTAAATATTGATACAGAAAATGATATAGATGAAAATGAAAATGAAAAAGAAATCATAGTTAATAAAATTGATGCTAATCAAGAAGAACTTGAGGTTCTGTAGTCCAAGGACAATGTGTTACCAAGAGGATTGGTACCATTGGAAGAGACTTTTGACTTTGATGATGTGGCAAAGAAGCCAAAAATAGAACCTATAGGAGCTGATGTAGAGGACTGTAACATAGGAACTGCAGAGGACCCCAAAATTGTCAAACTATCCAAGTCCCTACCTCCTAAAGAAAAACAAAAATACATTGATCTTTTTAAAGAATTCATTGATGTGTTTGCCTGGAGCTATGAAGACTTAAAATCTTATGATACAAGTATCATTCAACACATCATTCCCATTAGGGAAGATCAAAATCCTTTTAAACAAAAATTGAGAAGAATAAACCCAGTTTTACTGCCTTTGATAGAAAAGGAAGTCAAGAAACTTTTCGATGCAAAGATCATTGTACCTCTTAGATTTTCGAAATGGGTCTCAAATCTTGTACCTACTAGGAAGAAAACAGGTGAAATTAGGCTTTGTGTAGATTTTATAAATCTTAACAAGGTTTCTCTGAAAGATAACTATCCCCTTCCTAACCAGGTTCTGGTTCATCCTGTTGACCAACACAAAAAAGCATTCACTACACCCTGGGGCACTTTTATGTATGTAAAAATGCCTTTTGGCCTTATGAATGTTGGGGCCACCTTCTAGAGAGCAATGGACATAGCATTTGCTGATGAAATTGCCAGATTTATTGTGATTTACCTAGGTGATATAACTGTGTTTTCAAAGATAGATGAAGAAAACTTGATGCATTTAAAGAGAGTGTTTGAAAGATGCAGGAAATATGGCATCCCTCTAAACCCTAAGAAAACACTGTTCGGTTTGGAGGCGGGAAAAATTCTAGGCCATATCATTTCTAAAGAAGGTATTAGAATAGATCCTAGAAGATTCGAAGCCATTCTCAAAATAGACCCACCTAGAAATAAGAAAGAAGTTCAATCTTTCATTGGGAGAATAAATTTCCTCAGGAGGTTTATTCCTAACTTCGCTGAAATTTTAAGATCCATTACAAATATTTTAAAGAAAGATGTGGAAATAAAATGGAATACTGAAGCTAAGAAATCCTTTAGTGATGTAAAGTTAGCTTTAACTACTGCTCCTGTTTTGATAAGCCCTGACTTTACTAAGGATTTTATGATTTTTTCTTTTGCATATGAGCATACTATTGCAGCTGTTTTATTGCAGAAAAACAGTGAAGGCCATGAACAACCCATAGCTTTTTTCAGCAGAGCTCTGAGGGATGCATCTCTGAAGTAAAACATTATGGAGAAACAAGCCTTTGCTTTGGTGAAGGTATTAAAATATTTTAGAGTATACATCCTACATTCACATATCATTGCATTTGTCCCAAGTGTTGTGGTAAAAGATATTCTAACGCAGACTAACCTAGATGGAAGAAGAGGGAATAGATTGCTATGATCCTAGAGTATGACACTGAAATCAAACCAACCAAGCTCATAAAAGGTTAGGGACTAGCAAAATTAATGGTTGAATCCAATTTTCATGCACTAGATATCAATTATATTGCCGCATTGGATGAATGGGAAGAGTTGTAGACTCCACAGGTATCAGAAGCCTTTGCCACCTCACCATGGTATGTAGACATTATCTTTATACTACAAAACTTACAAGCTCCTCCTGGTTTAACCAAAACAAAAGCTAGGTTTCTTAAACTGAAATCTATGAAATTTTGTATTTTAGATCAGAATTTATATTGGAAAGATTCTGGAGGTCTTTTACTAAACTATTTATTGCAAGATGAAGCTGACAATGTTATGGAAGAGTTTCATCAAGGAGATTGTGGAGGCCATTTGTATTGGAAAACTACTACCAACAAAATCTTAAGGGTTGGTTTTTATTGGCCAAACCTGTTCCTGGATGTGCATAAAAAAGTCACCACTTGCCACCAGTGTCAAATATTTGAAGGTAAAAGAAAGTTGTTGCCTTTACCCTTGAAACCAATCTCAGTCGAAACTCCTTTTCAACAATGGGGTCTGGATTTCATTGGTGAAATTAATCCTAGCTCCTTAGGCTAGCATAGATGGATATTAACAAACATTGACTATTTTACCAAGTGGATTGAAGATATCCCAACTAGGCAAGCCACAAACACTGTCATTATCCAATTTTTAGAAAACCACTTTATGTCTAGGTTTGGATGCCCCCATAAAATTATCAATGACAATGCTGTTGCCTTTAAGTCGAAAAAAATGGTTGACTTTTGCAATAAATACCATATTAGATTAGGCCACTCAACTACCTATTACCCACAAGGAAATGGGTTAGCTGAGTCCTTGAACAAGAGTTTGGTCAATATCATTAAAAAGCTTTGGTAGGCGAATAAAAAATCTCGGCATAAAAAGTTGATCAATGCTCAGTGGGCTGATAGAATCAACACTAAAAAGTCTATTGGAATCTCTCCCTTCCAAATACTCTATGGATTTGATGTTGTTTTTCCTACTTCTCTAGGAGTACCTGTGTTGAAATTGTTACAAGAGTCATAAGTGGAAACCAGTGATCTACAAAGAAGAATCAACCAAAATATACAATTGCAGCAGTCAAGGGAAGAAGTTTATAAAAAAACTTAGCTTATTCAAGACAAAATCAAAAAGATCTATTATAGAAGAACAAAAGCATATGAATTCCATTTAGGTGACCTGGTGTTAAAGTGGGATTTAAGGAAAGAAGACAAGGGCAAACATGGTAAGTTTGACAGCTTGTGGAAAGGGCCATATAAAATTGAAGCTTTTAGAGGCAATAATGAATTTTTCTTGAAGGACTTGAATGAAGAAGCACTGCCTGGTGGACCTGTCAATGACAGACTTCTTAAACACTATTTTCTTTAATGTTAAATCAATTTCATTTTAGAGCCATTGTATATATGTCATTTTACTATTCTATTGCAAGAGTGAGGGTGGCTCACATTAAAAGTTGAAGCCTGGAGAGAAGGCCCTAAGCTTCTGGTGATTTGTTGCCCATATTGGTAAATAACATCAGATGGATCAGATTCAATTGCAGAATAAAGACAACATGCCCAATGGATCAAGTCTAATGATCTACAACGTTCTTAACACCTCACAAGGAGGTGTCATCCCCATTGGAGCCACTGTTAGGGTCCTATATTTCATAGGATGAATTGATTGTAGCTATGATTTTGTATATTAGATGTTGTAAATAATCTTCCATCTTGTAAATTTATTTCCAACGAAAAATACAAAAGAGGGTATATATATATATATATATATATGAAAGAGAGCCCACAAAAAATATGTATGAAAGAGAGTAAGTCTAAGTGCTACTCAAAAAAATAAAAAAATGCATGAATAATACTTTAGAGATTTTCAATGAAGTGTGCATTTTGTTTAAATGCTACATCAAAGTAAGAAGTAGATTACTTAGTTTGATCATATTGTTTAAAAATGATTAAACTGAATCAAATAAAAATTAGTTTAGGATAGTAAATAAATCAACTACACAATGTAATCATAATTGAATTTGATTATGTAGAATAAATGGATTAACCAAATCGTTTAAGCTTGGTTAGTTGATAAACAAATGAGAAAAAAAGATTAAAACCTTAGAAAAAATGAAAAAAGGGATTGCAAGTCAAAATGCGCCCTTAGAATTAATAGATCATGGTTAGATTAATTAATCGCATCATTTCATCACGATTATCATAATTTGTGATAGAGTTATGGTCGGATGTGACACTTTTTTCATTTGTAATAAGCTGAGTGCATTTTTCAAAGGCCACGATCTACCTCACCTAGATCAATAAAGGGGGATTGTTCCCCCTCCCCCCAACACTTCCGAAGGTTATCCAACATGTGTGGGGGGGGGGTGGTCTGGGTAAGTGGTCTCCTCTAACCCGCTTTTGCTACATGGTGTCCCTTCATCCACTCCACTGCCCGAAACCATTTATGCCACTACCCCCCTCTAGGCTCGCCCCTAATCCGCTTTTCGCTACCTTTGACCGCCCACACAACCGTTTCCCTCCGCTCCACCTTACCCCACCACTTAATTGCCTCATGTCATCCTATCTCGCCACAAACCACTCTGATTCTGCCACCTATCCTTCTCGCTCCCATCCATTGCTTCTTTCTATTGAAATCCAACCGTTCCTAATCAGAACATTCCTGTATGCAAAAAACCCACTCCATAACGAGTTGAATGCAATGGAAAAACACAATTGCTCTATAAAAGCCAAAAATTGCTCAGGTGGCCCCCCTTTATTTTTCTATTCACGATAAAGGTCTGCTGCGTGACTCGACTGCCACCTCCTTCTACTTAGTTATCCATTCAACTGCTGCAGAATCCATACAACATTCCTCCAGTCAAGTACCTATCATGGCAACAAAATACACAGTGACCACTTTGTTTTTCTCGGTTAACCATTATCTCTTCGATATCATTTTTTTGTTTCGGTATGGCACTTAAGGGAAAATCCAAAGCATCCAATGAAAACCCAATGTTACCTTTGTTAGTGTCAGTATCTTCATCCCTCCGTCAGATATCAAATTCTCTTGTTGCATTGCATGTTAGATATCTCGCTCAGTTAGCTGCATTCCATTAGGAGCATGGATCATCTGACGGTAGTGGCTTTCCTATAGTTTCCCTCATGTTATCTACCTGCTGGCTCATGTATGTTCATTACAAAGCATATACAATCATCTTTTGTCTTAGAGATTGCAAAGATTTTTGTTTTAGGGTTTCATTGCCATTTAGGTCTAGGTTTCATTAGGGTTTCGTCAAAAGGAGTTTCAAAGTGTCCAATAACAACCAGCAGGCCATGAGGAGGTTCCAACATCAAATAAATTTCATCATTAAGTGCTCAGAAATGTGTCTTTCCTCAAAACTCTGTTTTAAGGAAAAACATAGTATTTTTTCTTTTATGGTACAAATTTATGTAATTTGATTTTCTTCATATGTGAATAACTCCATCTGCAACCCTGGTCTCTTTCCCTAGCCCCAATAGCTCCAACTACCCGCAAAACAATAAAAGCACAGGTCATTCAGTCCATCACAAGTTTTAATAAAGTGAAATTTCCCAAAAACAGAGTTTGAAAAGCAAGTCAAATGCAAACATTACAAAGTGGGTTTTTGATAAGTGAAAAAATAAAATCTCTTGTATATAACTCATTGGTCATGTTCAAAGAGCTCATTTTCATTCAAAGAAGACATATTAAGCAAGAGAAGGTTGTGTTGGAGAAACGAAGCAAGTTTGAAGCAAAACTGTGCAAATCCAAAGGCGCGGCGCATTGGGTGAGAGGTGCGGCACATTGGGCCGGCCTCCACAGTGTTAAAAATACATTGGCATGGGGCATATAAAGGGTGTAGTGCATTGGGTTTGATGCGTGGCACACACAGCCAGCAAGCCCGAAACTTCAAACAATTGCTCCAAAATCGCCCAAAACGTGTGGATTGTCATTGGTACAAGTAGGTTGAGTCTTTACTACTATTTTTCATCCAAGTTTGGTGGTTGTTTCATGGTAGTTGATATATGGTGATTCTTTAAAAGAAATCAATCCCTATCTCTTTAAAATTTTCAAGGAAAACAGTGTTATAGTTTTGCATGAACTGTTTGGCTGCCAAGTTACTCCTCCCACCTCACATTCCCTTGCTCCATTTTTCCCTTGATTGCCCTATTCCCTACGTTCACATACCCCTAAATTCATAATCCCATACCCTAATTCCCATTTCCCAAAGTCCCAAATACTCTCTAACTCCAAAACCCTAGTCCTATATCAAAAACTCCTAAAACATCCCTAATCCCATATTTCCCTAATTAAACCTGTCCCAACAGTCCCTAAATCCCTCATTGTTTCCCCTCCCTCATATCACTATTTACCTTGGTGGCAAAGGTTAAACACATCACAAAATCACCTATTTTTCATCAAGACAGCTCCAAAACAGTCCATCCACTAGCAGTCATGGCATCTGATCCTTCATATGATTATGAAGAGGAAACCCACAGTGATTCACGTACAGAGGTACATGCACCTAGGAGGCCTCGTAGAGGTGGAAAACATATTAAAGAAGAACCAACCACTCTTTCTGAATTACAGGCCTGCCCTCTTGCCATCTCTTGTTTCCAACATCAGTCCTGCTATGAATTTTGTGAGAAGGTTGCTAGCATTCAGTTTCATCATGAGTTGGCTCGTTTGTTTGTGCTGCATTTACATGATGGTCAAGCCACTCTAGCTGGTGTCACTTTCACATTAACACCAGAATCCATTTCACTAGCAACCGGTATTCCCAACATTAGAGAGCAATGGGACAAGAGGCAGCAAATTGACCGGCAGCATTATGAACCATATATCAAACCGAGCTATTTGAGACAACTCAACAGAGTATTTCCTTTCTGGTACCTCAAAGATACTTATGCTCCTTTGATGAAATTGATCATGAGGTATTTCAGCTGTGAGGGCTGGTTTTCACGTTTATATGCTTATCATATCAGGCTGCTGATGCATTTTACCAGGGTAAGGATGATGAACATCCCTTACTTCATGTGCCGAAACATAGAGAAGATGACCACCCTAGTGCAGCACAAGACTCCTCAGCAGTAGTTCAACAATATTTACCACTTTGCTCTCATTAAAATTGTGGTCATTCATCAGCTTGGCTTATAGGGCATCACTTGGGAGGACTTCATCTCTCGTGAGTTTTTCAGAGCTCCACAGGGACCTTTAGAGGCTTTGCATGAGATAGGTGGACCTTCTTATCAGCATAAGGGTCATGAGATACAGACCACTAGCATGCCAGTATTTATCACCTATCAGAAGGGAACTAGACAGTTGTTTGCAGCACCAAGGGGAGTGTTATCTCCACCCGGGGTGGAAGGGGCCTCGCTTCCATCATCAACACAATAGGTTTAGGACAAAGGCAAGAGGCCACTACAGGAGGAAGGACCATCAGGTGAGCGGGAGATCGATTTCATTCTTATTGAGGGTGATGATATCGATTTGGGCCTGCAAAGCACAAATCTTAGAGAAATCATTCAGGAGTAGCAGGCGGACATTGATGCCTTATCCATCAACTTGGATAGAGCCCAATGGAAAATATAGTACCTAGAGCAAAGGAATAAGCAGCTTGAGGACCAGCAGGTGATTATGGAGCTGTAAAACATTCGGGTGAATCGCCAAGTTGCCCAAAGGAGGAGGATTGAGTTCACTTCACTTGAGCAGGAGGTTAATGCCGATAGGGAGTCATGGCTTTAAAGAGTCAATATACACTTGGAGAGGAAGCTCTAAAAGGCCATCAATGAGAAGAATATGCTTAGAAACCTGTCATATCATTACTTGTCAAGGAACTTGGTGTGCCAAGCGAGAATCAGGAGTTTAAAGGCAAAGTTGAAGAGAGCATCAAGGAGGAAAAAAGAGCATGAAGGACTTCAGATATTGGCTGAGGCTTCCTTGGCCCAACACAATGTTTTATGGAGAAGACTCAACCCAAATTTCAAAAAATTTGGAGCACTTTTTGTATTTTTGAAAATTTTGGCACAAAAAACAGGTTTTTCTGCCCTATGCGCCGCGCCACGTGGCGCTCGCTTTTGCTAGGAGCCTCCAAAGCACAAAAACTCAGCATTTTTGGATTTGGCATGAAAAAATATGCTTTCCTACCAATGGCCAAGAAATTTGGACAGGTTTTGAGCCCTCAAAAAGGTCAAAAACACTCAAAAAATGACCTCACTGCCCCTATTTTGACACACAGGAAGCAGTGTTGGGAGAATTGACTTTTGGAGGGGAAAATGGAGGCCAAATTGAAAAATTCCACTTGGGTTGGAAAGTAGACAGGCAAAAATTTCCAACAAGCACACTTGGAGCTAATTTGGACACCAGGAAGGCCTCCAAAAGTGGGTCCAAACAGGCGCTACACATAGAGAATCAGGCGCGGTGCATAGAGGAAAAATTGCCAGTTTGACCAAGTATTGCTCTGTTTTTCGCCCAGCTTTGGCCAATTTGACTTTTTCACTTTCTTAATGGAAAATTTGTGATGTAATTTAATGTACATTGATGGATCATGATGTAAATATGTCAAATGTTCAATTGTAGAGGTAGATTCATCAGTTTAAAAATTGTTTGAAACTGAATGAATTAGTTCCCTTGTTTCTAGAGGCATGCTGTTCTGTTGCCTAATTTCTAGTTCTCATTTTAGAATTAGTTGAAACAGCTCCTAAACATGTGAGATCGACCCCTAGAGGCAAGGATGAGCTATGGTTGTCTATATTATGTTGTTTTTCAGTCATTAGCATGGTGGGACTTTTGAGAAAGCCTTGAGCTTCATTGGACATTCATATCAGCATTTTGGCTAAGGAATTGAGACCAGGGTTTGCAGCACTCTTTGGGATCCATGTTGCAATTTGTCTTGGTACAGTGCTTTTCTTTGTAATTGTGAATTTGCTTATATATCATATATGCCATTCTCTATCTTGTTTCTTATGAACTAAACAAACAAGAGTGTAAGTAGAATCCATTGAAATTGCAATGCTCTACTTGAAGTTTGCTTTAGTTTCTTGATGTTTTTAGCTGTTTGGGGAGGATCCATGGTTTCTCTTGCCCTCTTCAACACCTCACCTGTCTATTATTTCCATCTCATTCAATTTTAAGTGCCAAAAATGATTGCCTACCTTGCCCCATTGAGATCTCTGCAGGACTGAGCCTCAATCCCCGCACCCAAAATCTATCTTTCCATCTGAGCCAACAAAACACCACTTTATCAAATCAAACTCTTTTGCACTTATACCTAGCCTAAGATGAGTATTTCTATCAGTCATCTCAAGCCCTCATCGATCATTATTTGCTGAGATTGACCAGAAGAGAGCCCTCTCCTGACCTGGTAGGGATAGCTACCAGGCTGAGCGTGGTTTGATGTTGGCCTTGGATCCCACCTTTTTAGCCTGAGGTAAATCTAGGCACTAACAACCTCCACCTATTGATTTGGACCATAAACCCTTAGTCAATCATTTATACCAAGTTGCAGAGACAAATTGTGAGTTCAATCTTTATGAACTTCACAGTTGGCTCAAAAAGAATCACCTTGACCTCAACGATGATTTGGGACTGTGGGACTCCCTTCTACCCCAATTTATTTTTCCCTAGACCTATTATTTCCTAGAATTTGTAACCTGGTGTTAGTTTTGATACATTCCCAGTCAGAGAACAGTAGTGACCCAAAATGGTGAAATCTTTTTTTCCATTAGTAGTCATTCAATCTCAGAGATGATCCAAATCCAAAATCCTAATCATATGTAGCCTTTTCACCCAGATTTCCTCATGGAAATGTATAATAAAATAGATTTCCCCCAGGAGCTAAATTTTTTGAAACTTTCCTACCAAAAAATGCCCAATTGCCCAAAACAAACCCTCCTTACCATGCTTCTATGTTCCCTGAGATGACCAAACATATAATTTCAATAGTTTCATGCCTATTAGGATACCATTTTGACCAATGGGTCGATGAAATCATTCTAGTCTTTCTTTCTATATTTTCCAAAGGTGAAAATACTCCTACCATATTATGTTATAGTGAATTTTTAGCAGACAACATTCATGAACAATTCATGAATTTTTCAATTGAAGGAGTATTCAAGTATGCATTTGTCTTAGTGTATTTGTTTCTTTATTATTAATAAAACATGTTTTATTTTCATCTACAAAAGTTAGACAGTCAAGGGAACCCAAATCAGTCATTCACTAGACCTCCCTGGTCAGAAAGAACAACACTAAATTCACATTCAGTGATTTTGTGGATCAATTTTTGCATATGGCAACTAGTTTGTTAAACAGTGATGCAGAACCAAGAATACATCCATAGATCAACATAATTTTGCACCTAAGTGACTAGACCAAGAAAGGAGATTGGTATTTATACAAGAGTTATACAAATATCAAGATAGATGGGTGTGAATTGACCCCTTTTAAACTCCCCAAATTTGTGCCAATTCACATTTTTGCCTTAGAATTTATCAAACAAATGATCAACATGGACCAACTACACTTCTTGGCAGCAAAGAAGAAAGCACAATTCAAAACAAAAACACAAATTGGTCCCTTCACATGCAATTCAAGATCAACAGGACAAGAAGCAAATGCCATTTTGAAGCAGATGAACTTCAAGCATAGTTTTACATGGTCTTATGAACCTTTTGGTATAATTTCTAAATTGAGGGTAAAACATAAGTATTCTCGTTATGCCCATACTTCCAGACAAGAGATAGAGAAATTCATGAACCAAGAAGAATGACAGGAGAATACATTACAGGAGGCTGAAGAACAGGTGCTGTCAACTTCACAGACACCAGTACCATAGGAAAAGGTTGAAAAAAGACCAAGGGAAACCATTTCCCCTTCAGTGACAAAGATTTCAACAAAGGATTTCATAGTGTACAATAAGAGGCAGAAGACCATGGATGTAGGAGAGACACAACAATAGAGTGCAGAATAAGAATAACCTATTATCTTAACAAGCTCAGGTATACCTTCAGTGTCAAGTAGAGAGGATACCATTCTTGTATCTTTGATGACCTCAATAATAATAGATACACCTGTTTCATCACCAACAGGAGAGATGGAACAGAGAAAGAAAGATCAGAGTATTTTTTCCATCTACAAAGAAATTAAAGCAAAAAATCAAGCACTCAAGGCTACTACATTTTCATAGTTTTGGAAGAAAACAACCACCACCTAGCATAGGCTTCTTTCAGCCTTTGATATTGAGAAGAGATGAATGCAAATTCCTTTCCTAAAGCCCAAAGTTGCTCAGCCTCAATCAGTAGATGACTACAAGTAGTCCATTTTCTCTTTCGATACATATATGATCCATCCTATAGACCAAATGGACTTCCATAAGCAGTCTGGTGAGATGATTTACAACACTATCACAAATTCAGCTATGGCTGCAACTAAGCTCCAAGTCTCTGTAAACAGCATTCAAGCACAATTAAAACTGGAAAGGATTTCTTCTCTGGCCAAAGACACAAAGATAAAGTATTTGAAAGATTTGATCATTAAATTGGGATATGATCCCAACAATATAACAACAGTTAAGGAGATTATAAAGAATAAAAATGCAGACATAACATCATTGAGAAAACAACTTAAGCTCCCCTCCATTGAAGATCCAAAGACTAAAGAGTATGGAGAACAGGAAAAGAAAAAAGAGAATCTGTTCAAAATTATTATTGAACAAAAAAATCAAATTGCTAAGATGGAGAAAGAAATGGAAATACTCCTAAAAGAAAAAGAACAACAAGTAGTTTCAGTGTAGGCCATTCCTTTGGCTGTGATTCCAGTGATAGGTACATCAACAACAGAGGCATCAACATTAGCAACAACTTCAGAAACATTTAAAACAACAAAAGAACAGTCCAAAAACACACCATTAGACTTAGCCAAAGAAATGGAAAACATGTCCATCAAAGACCAAGAGATCAAGAAATTGACTGCAAAACTGAACAATTTGCAAGAACAAAAAATTAAAGTGGATATTGTCTATCTGGCAGAGTTACAGAAAACACACAAGCTCACACAAAAGATAGAATATCTAGAAAACCAATCCATTATGGCTGACACCATGGCACAAGCTAAAGAGAACATATGGCTGGAGATAAATGAGGCCATCACAAAGATATGGCCATCCATTGAGATCATCTTTGAATAAGATGATTTGGTGCAGAAATCAAAGAGACTCTTAACATATGTGAAAAGGGACCTTGGCACCAGACCCAGTGATGCCACTGCTCTGATAAGATTTTTAAATTCAAAATCTAGAGAAGAATTGGAAGAGCTAGATATACAGGACATAACAGACACCATCATGGAAGTGAGAAAGGTTCTCACTAAGAGAAACTTGATGCTACAATTAGAGAGAAAATGCAATGGTCTGGAGACTATTATACAAAGGTTTCATAAGAAATTTAATATATTACATCAGAAAGGTCTCCCTGGTCTGGAAGGGATGGGAGATACATTGGTCAAGTTTGAAGATTATCAGCAGAAATCGTACTCAATTGCTAAAGACAAGTCAAAATTTTCTAAGATTAAGGGTATAATTACAGGAAAAGCATTCATGGAAGGCTTCAAACAATGTAAACTTTGAAACGGGAACTATAAACTCAAAACGGGAACTCTAGCCAAAAAACCTCGTAAAAACATCAAAAACAGTGCTAAAAACGAAAAGTGTTGATACTGGAATAACACCCTTTTTTTTCTAGGGTAAATTTTCAACATGTTTTAAAAATGGCGGTGAAAACCAATTTTTTGTGCAAAAATTGTCCAAAAAACACCCTCAAAACGAAGTGTCGATGTTCGAATAACATTTTATTTTATTTATTTATTTTATTTATTTATTTTTTTGTCAATGGTAAATTTTGTGCAAAAAACACCCTCAAAATGAAAAGTGTTGACGCTGGGATAACAAATTTTTTCAAGGGTAAAATTTCAACATTTCGAAATAATGGCGTAAAATATTTTATCATGACCCCGAAAAACATGAAAATTTCAAAAAATAAATAAATAAATAAATATTAAAACAATGAAAAAACAGAAAACTAAAAAAATAAAAATAAAAAAATAACAAAACATAAATTAAAATATATACTAAAAACAAAACATAAAATAAAAATAAAAAACAAAAAAAATCAAACATCCAAAAAAAAAAATCAATCATAAAAATGTAAAAAAAAAAGAGGAACAAAATTAACCTATAGATAAGAACTAAAAAACAAAAAAAAATTTATAAATTATAAACAAATAAATAGTAAAAAAGCATATTAAAATAAAATGAAAAAAAAAAATGTAAACCATAAAAATTTTGGGGAAAAACTATAAAATTAAGTAGGTAAAAATAGAAAAATTAAAAAAACATTAACAAAAAACTAAAAAAAAAAATTGAAAATTAAAAACCAATTAGATTTAAAAAAAATTGGAAAATTGACAAAAAAAATTAAAAACTAGTGAAATAAAATTAAAATGTTGATTACTTAAAAAAAAATATAAAAAATATATAAAAAAGACAAAAAAAAGTTTAAAAAAAAAAATTATCTCATAAACCATAAAAGAATTTGGAAAAACAAAAAAAAAACAAAAAACAAAATTATATATATATATATATATAATAATAATAAAAAAAAAAAATCATTAACAAAAACTAGGAAAAAAAAATAAAAAAAAAAGCTAGATTAAACAAAAATAGAAAATTAACCCCAAAAAAATTTAAAAACTAGTAAAATTAATATTGAAAACATTTAAAAAAAAACTAAAAAAGCAAATATAAACTCAAAAAAAAAATTTATATATATATATATATATATATATATATATGAAAATTTTAAAAATATGTCTTTTCAAATTTAAAAAAAAAAAAATAAAAAAAAAATTAAAAAACATTTCAAATTTATAAAAAAATGTGTTTTTGATTTAAAAAAAAAATATATATATATTTTATTTATTAAACTTTCATTGTTTATTTAAAAACAAACAGATAAAAAAATTTAATTTTTTTTTTTTTAAACAAAATTTTGTTTTTTTTTTTTTTTTTTTTTTTTTTTTTTTTTTTTTTTTTTTTTTTAATTATTAAAAAAATTTCAATTTATTTATTTATTTCTTAACGCCCACAGCTGCGCCACCTGCCCTATGGTGGTGCGACCTTGGGCGGAGGGCTGCACGCAACCCCTCTGCCCACGGCCCCGCCGCTCGGTGAGAATCGCCCAACGGCTCGCCCACCGCCCAGTGGTGGCACGGCTGTGGGCGGAGGGCAGCACGCAACCCCTCCGCCCACGACCGCGGGCAGAGCGCAGCACGCAACCCCTCCGCCCATGGCCGCGCCACCATCGGGCGGCGGTTGGGCGATTCTTGGAATCGCCCCACGGCCCGCCCGCCACCCGGTGGTGGCACGACCATGGGCGGAGGGTTGCACGCAGCCCCTCTGCCCACGGCCACGCCACCACCGGGCGGCGGGCAGGCCATGGGCGTTCAGAATATATATATATATATATATATATATATATATATATATATATATAAACAAAATTTAAAAAAAAAAAATTGAATTTTTTTTAATATATATATATTAAAATAAAGAAACAAAATTTTATTTAAAAGGAAAAAAAAAATTAAAATTAAAATTTTTTATTTGTTTGTTTTTAAATAAACAATGAAAATTTAATAAATTTTATTTTATTTTATTTATTTATTTATTTTTAAATCAAAAACACATTTAAAAAAAAATTGGACATAATAAATTTTAAAGTGTGAAAAATAAGTCCTCTAAAGAAAATGTACGCTGCATCAACACGTTGCATCTAGACGTTTCAAAATCAGCATGAAAATCACTAATATTTAAAAACAAATAATTATATTTGATACATAAGAAAATTTAAAATGTCAAAAATATGCTCCCAACAAAAATAAGTGTATTATGCTTAACCACTTTTGAAAATCGGGTCACGTTTTTACTACCCCTACAAAATGGGTAATCGTATCGGTTATTTAAAGTGCCAAAAACTATGCTCTAAAAAAAATATGTGTGTTCTGCATCGCCCCTTTTCAAAATTGGGTTAATTTTTTGCTACCTCTACGAAACGAGTAATAGTATCAGTTCTCGTTTCAAAGTTTACGTTGTTCTCAGTTACCACCTACTAAATAAACATGAAATCAATCATTTGTTTCTTGGTAAACCTACCTTTAAGAAATACACAGAGGTAGATGAGACTTATCGAAAGTTAATTAAGTTTAGTGAGTTACCAGAGTAAACAGTGATCGAGCCTCCATAAGGAAATCAACAACAAAGCCTCTATTTTTCAAATCCAGTCATCACTGACAACCCAGGAAAATAGTGCCAACAACTCCATCATTTTCAGATTTCCTATATTTGAGTTCTATTTTTGTAATAAGTTTGAGATATTTTTGCAAGCAATCCTAGATATTTTCCAAAGAATATATTTTGTAATGATTTTTATAAATACATCAGATTTCAAAGTATTAGTGTTGGGATTTGTACTAAGAAAGACTACCATTTGTTGTAAATCTGTTTTCAAGCTCAAGTGGCCATTTTGCATCAATACAAGCAAATTGTTCCAGGATTCATGTGTCATATTTATTGGTGAAGTGCTCCTTACTGTAATTTTGTTACTTCTCTGTTTTCATATGTGTTTCTTTCCTCTATTGTTATAAAGAAAATTAAGTTCAGAATTTGTTTCATAACACTCTATTCTGGCTTAAAACAATATCAATGTTTTCCACTCAAGTTTAAATATAGAATTCAGGTAACAATGCTCTATATTTAAAGTGAATCTTAATATGTTCCTCCTTCTCCATTTAACAAACTACAAGGATCCAATAGTATGCCTACTTTGCCCTACTACACTTAAGCTTGATATTTCTGCAAATTTATCACTCTAAGATCCTTTGATTCCATTTTCCCAATGGCTTTCTTTACTCTTCCAACCAAACCATTTTAAAAATCAAACCTTGAACTTTCACATCTAGCCTAAAATCCTACAATGCCAATAAAGCTAAATCTGATAGAGAGATCCCTCTCTGAGTTTAGAAGGGCTAGCTTCTAAACTTAAAAGTGGTTGTGTTGTTACCTTTGCAATTTATTTTACAGTCTTAAGAAATTACAGAGTGATCACATAACTTGGCAGCTATGAGCTCCTATGGGACAGACTTGCAGGATAGGATCTTCCAGGCATGACAACATGATGTTAGGTATATGGAGATTGTGCACATGTTGCAGCAGGGTGATAGTACATGTATATGTACAAGTGAAGGTACATGTACATGTAGTGGTATAGGTATAGGTGGAAGTACAGGTACATGCACATGTATAGATACAGGTGCAGGTGCAGGTGCACAGGGCATGGGCTATTGTCTTATAGTAGAGGAATTGGTTAGGTTTTGAGACAGAATATATGTATCGGATAACAGTGAGCTCAAGAAGGTGGTCTTGAGGGAGTTCATGAGAAGCCTTATTCGGGTCACCTAGGTTATCAGAAGACACTCACAATGGTGAAGATATATTAATATTGGCTAAATCTAAAGAGGAATGTAGCAGAGTTTTTGGCTAGATGTCTTGATTGTCAGCAAGTGAAAGCAGAGTACAAACATCCAGGTGGACTGCTATAGCTGATCGCTATTCCCAAGCCAAAATGGGAGGTCATTTCCATGGATTTCATCACAGTTTTGCCGAAGACATTGAAGCAACATGATTCCATCATGGTCATTATGGACATGTTAACAAAGGTTGCACACTTTGTTCCGGTAAAGTCTACATTCTCAGTTAGTGATGTGGCACATGTATTTATCAGAGATGTGGTTAGACTACATGGTGTCTCGAAGAAGACTGTGTTAGACAAGGATGCAAACTTCACTTCCAAGTTTTGGAAGGATTTATTTGTAGGTTTGGGCACCGAGTTGGCCTTCAACACACCTTACCATTCATAGACAGATGGACAGACTGACAGGGTCAACAAGATTTTAGAGGACATGTTGAGGATGTATGCGATGCATTAGCAGAGGAAGTGGGAAGAGTATCCCCCTTTGGTAGAGTTAGCATACAACTATGGTTATGAGGAGTCACTGAGGATGAGTCCTTTTGAGGCATTGTATGGGCAGAGTTGTAACACTCCCATCAGTTGGAGTGATCTGGTTAGTAGGGTATTTATTGGACCAGATATGTTGGCAGACATGGAACATGAGATGCAGGTGATCAAGAAGAATCTCAAGGCAGCATAGGATAGGCAGAAAAGTTATGCAGACAAGAATAGGTTGTTCAAGGAGTTGTAGGTAGGGGAACAGGTGTACTTTCACAACAAACCAAAGACGAGCTCCTTGTGGATTGGCTCATGTGCCAAGCTGACACCACGATTTTGTGGACCCTTCAGTATCATTGAGAGGATTGGGCTAGTAGCTTATCGACTTTCACTACCTCCGACAATGAAAGTCCATGATCTTTTCCATGTATCATTACTTAAGAAGTATGATAAATATGCTGATATTGTGATTGACTGATATGTATTGTAGGTGGAACCAGATGGAGAATTCCAGTCAGACCCTCATTGTATATTGTGGAAAAAGGTGCTCATGCTCCGGAACCGAGCAATAGATCAAGTTAAAGTGCAATGGAAGCACTTTGGGCCACATGAAGCTACATGGGAGATGGCATATTAGATGCGGGCTATGTATCCTTCATTGTTTGCCAGCTGAGGCAAAGCAACCTTGATATGGTGGTTTGGTGATTTCTTATGGTGGTTTGGTGATTGATTATGGTGGTTTGATGATTGCTTATGATGGCTTGGTAGTTTCTTATGGTGGTTTAGTAGTTGCTTTATGGGGGTTTAGTATTTTATAATGATGGATTGGTATATGCTTCATGGTGGTTTATTATTTACTTTACGTTGGTTTAGTATATACTTTATGGTGATCGATATATTCTTTATGATGGTTGATACATGCCATATGATGTTTTGATATATGCTTTATGATGTTTTGATATATGCTATATGATGTTAGTGTATGTTTGATATATGTTGGTATATATAATTTTGATTATGTTGCTATATGTACACCCGTGTATGGATGTAAATACCATAACGAGATGTGTTATAAAGCTTCACTATGCGGTATGGGTGTCATGTCATTATGGTTATGTTGTTAGGCTATTATTCTATCATATGGTTATGTTATCATGATGTCATGTGGATTGGCACTCAACAAGATGATATTTGTAAATATCGTAATGAGTTGTGATATAAAGCTCCATTATGCGGTATGTTGTCATGATGTTATGTCTTGAGCAGATATTTCATTATAAATACTACATCGAACTGTGTTATAAAGCTCCATAAATAGTATGTTTTCTTTTAGCAGGTTGCTGAGGTATATGTGTGACTGAACACCGAGGACGATGTCCCCCAAGGGGGAGGGTTCTGTAATAGCCCGGTGAAAATTCCATGTAATAAATGTTAAAAAACAATAACCGTGGATGACGTGGACACTTATTCCAAGCTGAATGTTGGGGAGGACATCCTAGTGTGTGTTAATTTGGTTGTTTATGGCTAAGGAAATTGGCAAAGGCAATGGATAAGGATTTGGAAAGGAAAAATGGAATTTTTGGTACATTTATTTATGAAAATAATGGAAATTAGGAGAAAAATGAGGTGAAAGGCCATAGGTTGCATGTGAGGAGGAAAATGAAGAAATAGAGGCCTTATTCATAAAAAGGCTTCTGAGGATCAGTTGGTAACCTTTTGTTAGTTTAGCTTTGGAGCTCTCTCATTATTGTCTCTCTCTCATACTCTTGGACACTTAGAGTTTTCTTGGAACACTTTGGCATTGGAGCAAGAAAGGAAAAGAAGGCAAGAGGAAGCAAAGATCAAGCATGGAAAGGTAGGATCAAGCATCTACAACAGGCTTCATTGCAGGTATCAACTTGCATGTGTATTTTCCTTTGTAGATTTGGCATGCATGTGTTTCTTTTCTAACATGGCATGGGTTTTGCCAGGTGTGATAGTATTTTCAACCTAGCCTTGCCATTTCCTGATAACTTTGATGAGATGGGTTCTCTCATGCAATTTGTGTGGGATGGCCAGATTGGATTCGAAGCTGAGTGGGGTGGATCTCTGAATTGAAAAACATATGGTGGTAGTGGTCCCTGAACTAGGATGAGGATGCATAAATCCATTGGCCTAGTAACCCCTGAACTAGACTGTGGGTTGTGGTAAAGCCAGATTGTGTGCCTCGGTGGGCCTAGGAATCCTTGTAGGTGAATGGTGAGATATACGGTAAAGCCAAGAGGTGGATTTCCTCTCCGTTGTACCTAGTGATTATGGGATGGAATGCACGGTAAAGCCTAGAGAGTATGTCTCAGTGTAGGGCCTAGTGATCCTTGGATCAGACTGCAGATGCATGGTAAATCCTGAGAGACTAGGAGGCACTCAAATTCCTCATGGTGTAGGCGGAGAACTCCAGTGACATCCACATTGATTGGTGTTTTTTGATGTGTTCTATGAGTCCCACATTCATGCTTGGAATATGGAACAGGGGTGATTGGCTAAAGAGAGACTTGGCTCAGCCAATATATGGTCAAGTGGAACGTGGTAGTCCCATCACCAGTTGGTTCATTTCATTGATTAATGAGAAATTCATTCCATTGATTTTCATGTGTAAATGTACTAGTGTATATATGGATTTTGATGGCTGATATGTTTATTGTAATTATGTTCCTATTATGTTGGTTATATGTTCATTTTATGGCCGTATTTATGTTTGGCTCTCAACATATTTTTACATGTATTTGATTGGATATTGTATCTGTGACCTAATAAGTGATAAGGAAGCAAATGAAATGAGGAAACAATGGTTCATGGTGATTCTCATTCAAGTAAGAGATCCCTACCTTTAACTCTGTTATTTACACTTGTAGGTTACATGTCGATGATATGTTTGATGAAATTCCTGTCATGGATAGTGGGGGTCTAGTTAAGGCCTTGATCAACTATTTACTTTTGCATCATTGTTTCCTTGTACTTTACTTAATTATGAGCTTTCATTCCATTCTGGGCAATGGCTTGGGCTCTGGGCCTAAAAAAGTGGCTCAAATCTTGGAGTCACTGGCACAGAACTAGCAAGTTTTGTCCACAGTTGCTGGCATGCATGCCTATGAGAGCGACTTTAGGTCTTTGGTCGCTCCCTTGCCCATGGCATGAGAGAAACTTAGCCTTAATTTATCCAGATGAATAGTGGGACCCAGGGACAGGCTATGTGAGTGGCTGACTTGTCTCTTGAGGGTTCTATTGATGATGTTGGATGGATGTGTGTGATGTTCCATCGATTCCACTTCCTTAAGGTTACCTAGGAGGTCGAGTCTGATCACAATAGCCTCTCGTCTCATGTTTACCCTATTTGGCATGGTTACTTGGGTGGATGTGGGAGGAGGGTGTTACACCCTTAAATATGGTTCTTTTGGATTTTTCATTATGCTTATATTGAAAACCATATTCAATTGATAACAAAATGTTCTCATTAATAGATATAAAATATGCCTCCAATCTCACCTTCCATAATGAATAATTTGTCCCATCAAGAAACGAAACTCCAGCTTCTACAGTCCTATCCATGATCTACCTTCCAATGATGAAGCTACACAAGAAGGCACTAGGCTCTGATAAAAATTGTAGGAAATGAGTTTACTATTGAGGGGAGGGGGGTGAATAAGTAGTGACTGTGATATTATATTTTTTACCTCTTTTTACCAAAGCACAAGATTCAATAACCCACCAGCTAAACTTATGAAACCAACATAAAATCAACACATAAAAACATGTAGAACCATCATATCAATAACGTAAAAATACCATAAACAATATCATAGCATGCACGCAAGAGGACACACGTTTCTAGTGGAAAACCCCCTCTAGGGAAAAAAACCACCCATTACTACTACTTCTCGAATCTTCTATTAATAGCTAAAAATATTTGTACATGGAGTAGCTAACAACCATTAGATGGAAGATTTGACTCCAATAGTAGTGTGCTGACATCCATCAGTTGAGAAGTTCCTACTCACACAACTCTGTAGATAATCATGTTTTGGAAGCCACCACAACCAATGAGCCTCGCTGAACACCCATTGGACTATCCAACTACCATCGAATTGAGATTCTCCTCCTCTAATCGTTATTTTCTAGTCTCCACAAGCATGAAGTTTCTACACCTCCAACTCCTCCATGTGAACCACATTTCAAAATTTTTGAGACTGGGTTCTTAAATATTCTCAACATGAGCAACCCAATAGCGTCTTTGATCTGAAAATGAAATCTAATAATTACACCACTCAATACAGCTACAAATAGAAAATATGTTATACAAGGCACTATAGCACACTCTCTCACTCTCTCAACTAATAATACAACAAAAATGACACCCACACACACAAATATATATATATATATATATATATATATATATATATATATAGCTCGAATTAATACCAAGGGAAAATGCCTTGCTATTATTTCACTCATGCCCAATACCAAGGACAAATACCAAGGTATGTTTTTTGCATACTCAGATCCTTGCCCGCACGCACCTAACTAGCATATATCAGTTGCAGTTGTACACATAGGCTTTCCTCCTAGCGGCTAGAGGCATCTAGTTGCACACATGGGCCTCCTTTTGGCTAGGGCAGAGTATAGGAAAAAAAAATCTTCTCAGCCCAATCCTTTGCCAACTTTCTCCACATCTCTTCCATCACCTGCATAACTCTCAAATCATAAGTGACATTTCCTATAATTAGTAGCACGGGCTAAAAACCACATACTCATCTGTCCTAGATCAACCCCACATAAGTCATAGGTCATAGCTCATCAGATACATGCCAAAAAACATCTAGACACAAGCCACTTGCAAGACAAACATATTCCATAACAACCATACACAATCCAATACCATAAACCAATCAAGCATATGCATAACATTTGCAATATATGCCCAGGTTGACATCAATGCCAACCATCAATCAGTGCAACACAACATCAATGCCAACAATTTCAATCCTACATCATCTAACATCAACAAAAAAATTTGTCCGATCAAATAATGTCTCCACATTTTTAATGCATGGATGATTGTTTCAGGTTCTAAGTTGTGGGTGACATAATTTCTTTCATGCTTGTTTAACTTCCTTGTTTCATATTAGATTACATGTCCTTCCTGCATTATTACTCCACCCAATCCTTCCTTACAAGCATCCATGCAAACTAAGAATTTTTCTCTAGATCAACAATCCTCAAGATGGGTGCATGCATAAGAAAATGCTTGAGTTGCTTGAAGTTGGTTGTGCACTCTAATGTCCACTGAAACTTTACCCCTTTCCTCTGCAGAGCTAAGATTGGATGCCTAATTTTCAAAAAGTCCTAGATGAATCACCAATAATATCCAACCAACCCCATAAAAGATTTGAATTTTGTGACATTTATGGGAGTGGACCACTCTATGATGGCCTTGGTCTTCTTAGGGTCCACACCACACCTTCTTTTGAGATCATGTGCCTTAAATATTGAACCTGAGTCTTAAATAACTCACATTTTTTGAGTTTAGCATATAACTTGTGTTCCCCCAGCAACTGTAATACTGCCATCAAGTGTTCTCCATGCTCCTCTCTGGTTTTGAGTAAACTGGAATATCTTCAATAAATACTAACATAAACTTGTCCAGGTATTGGTTGAACACATTGTTTATTAAGCACATAAATGTGGCAGGAGAATTTTTTAGTACAAATGGCACCACCACGAAAACATAGTGCTCGTATAGCACTCTGAAGGTTGTCTTATGAATGTATTAATCTTTAATCCAAACTTGGTGATAACTTCTAGACCTTAAATCAATTTTAGAAAACATAGTAACTCCTCTTAATTGGTCAAATAAGTCATAACTTCCTGGTAGTGGATATTTATTATTTATTCTTGATTTGTTCAATTGTGTATAATCAATGCATAGTCGTAATGTGCCATATCTCTTCTTCACAAACATAACCGATGCTCCCTAGGGTGACACATTGGTCTGATATATCCCTTATCCAAAAGCACCTTTAGTTGTAGTTTCACTTCCAAAAATTCAGGGGTGTTCATAAGATATGGTGTCTTAGAGACTGGCATCGAACCAAAAATTATTTGAATAGAGAAATCAATGTCTCTCTTAGGTGGTAACCTTGGCATTTCATTTGTGAATACATCATTGTACAACTATAAAATGGGGTGATCCTCTAGTTCAGTTTTACTTCCCTCTAATACATTTTTACTTTCATCATGAATCAAGTACACCCTTTCTAACTACATTTATTTTTCCACAATGTTGAAAATTTTCTAATAGTAATAGGATTTTTTTTCCCTTGTAGTCTCCTTCCTTCACCTTCATCATCAAGGGATTCCAATGATTTATTGTAATAGTCCACCTTGGTCCTACAGGGTGCCATCCAATCCATACCAATTAATACATCATACAAACCAAATCAAAGGATGTTGAGGTTTGCTATTGTAGAAATGCCATCCAATTCTAGTAGTGTAATTCCACTAATTTTGTTGCTTTCTTCTTGGCTCCTGTGGTCAAGTGGACCAAACATGGTTTGGTATGCTATTTCTTTTGCATGGCACAAGCTTTTAAAACTTTAGGGTTAATATAACTAAGTTTAGATCATTGATAAATTAAATTTAAATTGATTGGTCAATAATCTTACCTCCCATCTCGATGACTGAGGTCGGATGATCCTCTTGCTAATTGTCCAATGTGGCATAAATTTGAGGCATACTCTGAGCCACATTGTTCACTATCATTGCCTCTTCTACATTACATATCATTTTGTCATTTTTCTTCTGTGGATGAGGGAAATTTCTTCACATATGGTTTCCTCCATAGTTCCAACATTCAATTTTGTTGTACCCCTCTGCTTCTCTTACTAGCTTAGTGGATTACTCTCCATTAGCAGGATACATACGTTGGAATTCACCTTTGGAAAGAGTGGTTAATTTTCATCCTTTCCTCATTTGCTTATGCCCAAATGGTTTTAATCACTTTTCCTTTGAAATTGCTTTGATCCTTCTTCCAGTAAATCCAGTTCTTAGTGTTATTTTTGAATTGTTCATGGTAGTAATTGGTTTTCCAGATATTACCCTTTAATGTTTAAGGTTCATAGAACTCAATCCTATCTCTGAATGCTTGATGCAACCCACTGAGGTACGTTTGAATGTTCAATTTTTTTATCTTTGATGTAAGGTACACATCTCAGTAGTTCTAAAAAATTATTTGTGTACTCATCTGTAATAAGTTATCCCAATTTGAGCTTCTAAAATTCCTTGATCTTACTTTCATAATACCTTTCCAATGTATACTTCTCCTAAAATATTTTTTTTGAATTCACTCCATGATAACTCCTTTTATCTATGTCTTTAACGTTACTTAATTCCTCCCACCATGTATCAACCTTACCTTTTAAGTTGAAAATTTCTACCTTGCCCTTCACGTTTTCAAAGTAATCATGTACTCTAAAATATTTATGCATCCCCAGCAACTAGGCCTCCGGCTTTTAAGCTTTCTTATTCTCTCTGTCGAAGGTGGGTGGATTTTCTTTCTTAAATTGCTCTGATATTAAACAGTTTTTACTCCTTCCTTGTCGATAATGTCTTTGAGCTGCAGTCCTTGACGACTGACTAGGGTTGTATGCCTTTCTCTTTAGAGTGTTACCTGGGATTTCTCTTCTTATAGGATCTTTTCTAGCTTGCTTGTGCCTTTTTGATTTACTGTATTCTATTGGATTAACTTCTAATCCATGCTTCTTTATGTCAATTAGTATTTTCCTGTATTTGCATTTGTCTAAATAGTTGGCACCAACATCGTATTGTTTTTTCTTTGTAAGTATGATAAAATCATAAGATCATTGCATTTAATTCTACTTGTTTCACCTAAGCTCTAACAATTCTTTCATTTTTTTCTTTGCAACTTGTTGTACCTACTACAACCATCGTCCAAAATTTTCCCCATGCTTTGATTTTGGAGCCTCCATTCTATGCACATGAGCTTATCCTTCACTGTTGTCAAGTATTCATGTTATGATAAAATACTTATATTTTCATGCTTTTCTCATGATATACTGATCTTGGTTTGATGTCTTCCAAACACAAGATAACTCTTGACTTGACATTGCAACATTGCTGGGCTTGCCTCCAGGAACTGAGTAATATTGGAAGGTAGGCCAACCTTGCCTCCATAAACTGTGCAATTCTTCTTGGCAGGCAAACCTTGAGCAAGAAAACTACGCAATTCTATATGGAAACCTAGCCTTAATGATGGAAACTGTGCAAAGCATCTCATCAACTCAGAAAATTCGCAATACACTTAGTCAAGAAGTTACCTAGTCCTTATGAGTTGCGCAATCCTTTTTGGAAGTGTGTGTGCCCAGTTTCTCGAAAAAGAAAAAAATAAAAAAATAAGCAAAAAGCATCCCTAGAAAATAAGGAGTCATTAATTAGTTTCCCGAAGGTGGCACACTTACTATTTTTTGAACTTTCTTCCAAGTGTCGCTTTTTCCTTGATTTTAGCCATGCACAACATAAACCCTAATCAGTCTAGATATATATAATGGATGCCCCTAGAGATAATTTTTACATTCTATCCTAGATCTCTAGCATTCCCAAGGAGATGAAGGAGTCTTCGGTGGAGTGTGCGACACTTTTCCAGGTAAGTTTTGCTTTTGTCTTCGTGTGTCATCTTTTGTCGCTTTTTTTTCTGTCACTTTTTATCGTTTGGCTTATGTGAGTGTTTTTTTGCTTGTTTATTTTCATGGTTGTTGGTGTTTTAATGTATATTATCTTGTACAAGTGTTGGTTCAGTTTGTCATTTTCCTTTTACAAGTGTCACATCGATTTTCTTATTTTTTTCCCATTAGTGGCCGTTGTCTCGACGACTCTCCATTCATGTTTGCTTTTTCCTTTTGCATGTTGATATTATGCACTTGATTTGCAATGATCCATCTATCCTTAGTCAAATATTAACTTTAAACTTTAACCATCACTCAGATCTACCCATTTCCTGCACTCTTACCAAGCAAATCTGCTCATCCCTTGGTTAGTGTTTTCCCTGTATAGCTGGGCATTGTGCAAGTCTAAGGCTCAAGCTGTCAGTTTGCCTCTTAGACTGCGCAATGTGAAGTACATGGCTGGCCCAACTACACATTTTGCAATTTCAGGGCTCAATCCTATCCCTTGGCCACTGAGACTGCGCAATGTGCAATCTCCACCCGAGTCTGCCAAGGTTGAGCTACACATTACACGGTCTCTAGCATCAGGCTACACCACTGGATGCTGAGACTGCGCAATGCATAGTTCAGGCAGCCAGTCTCCCTCCTTCTCCTCGATAATTGTGCAATTCTCCTAATCAGTCCACTGGTTTCTACTGTGATATTTCTTTATAAGTTGATTTATTGAAGCTAATTTGTCTTTTCCATGAGTGCATTTTCCTCCTACAGGTATTGCAATTGTTGAGAAATTCTCTTCATTAGTCACTGACATCATGGCACCAAAGAGATTTGATTCAAAGGACACCATAGAAATTAGCATTGGGGAGGCAGTTGAGAGTATGCCAATGAACTTTCCACTTTACGCAGATACTCAGCTATTCATAGAAAAAGAATCTGATATCACATGGCAGAAAGTGAATGAAGTGTTCTCAGAAAGAAGCTTCAAAACAAACCTTGAAGACCGAGAGGTGTATATCAATGTCTAGAAGTTAGTGTTACATAAGGTTGCATGAAAGTATCCAAATTTCCCATGTGCATACATTTTTAGCTGGACAATTTATCATATAGATCCAAAGAATATGACTCTAAACAATTCCAACGGACAAAGGCTTGCTTCTTTTCTAGCACCAGATTATCATCTCATGTATCATTTGCCAAAGCCAAAATTGCTCATGTATTCCTACTTTTGTGCTGCCACTAGCTACTTGAACAACAAGGATATTGTTAAAGGTTGGGTGAAAAATCCAACAAAGTTCCGTCAGACACCCACCAACACCTACAAGACAAAATCTCTCAGGAGGGCCTATCAACTCTTGATAGTTCTATGTTGCAGAATCTATGGTCAACAGAGCAATGAGACCTTCCTTGAAGGGTGGGAATTCTTAATGAACCAGATTGTGAAAGAAGTTAAACCATTCAATTGATCAGTCTTTTTGGCTCAACAACTGTATCTAATTCCCCTAGTCCACCCAAGGCCAAGCAAGCTAGATTTTACATGTCTTCCTATCTACTCAATGCAATCTATGCACACAATTCATTCCCTGGCATGAATTGGACTTGGAAACCACGAGAGCCTGCTATGCAGATTCATTGCAAGTTGCTTTAAGAGTGCAGCCATAGAGGAGTAATGGAAAAGATGACTAATCACTTCCTCATTCCGTTGTATAGGTTGATCTTTGAGGAAGACCCCCCTTGCATGTCACATGGGGTAATGGAAGCAATATTGGAGATAGAAAATTGGTTTGCCTCATCGGATGGTACTTTCCTGTTCCATGGACAAAATTCTCGCATATTTTATCGAGGTATGCTACCGATAAATTAGTCATGCAAGAAGTTACATATCATATGTCCACAAGGTTGTCATAAACTTTACATAGGAAGAAGAAATCACCTTGGCCAACTCTTGCTATGTAAATTGTTGAAGAATCTAGGGAAAAGTAGTGTAATGTGATTCTTCATTACTCGATAACAATTTATGGAGTATTTTTACTTTTCCTTATTAGCTTAATCTTCTGCTTCTTCTTATTAATGCATGTGTGTGTACTTCATCAAATTGCAACCAAAACATAAGCACAAGAACATAAGATAATGACTCTCTACCAGGGCCAAAACCTCTATACTATTGAGAGGAAAACCCTTTAGTGAATTTCTCTTATTAAAGATTCTATTGATTAAAAACCCTAGACCACTGACAAGAGTATCCTCCAATCACAAGTCAAGTCCTTCCTTCTTTCTGTACCTTATTCCCCGACACTTCTTCCGATACTTCTTCCGACAATTTGTTCTCTTTCACTTCGTCCTCCTTCTGGCACTTCATTCTCTTACTATGATTATTGTCTAGAGATAGACCTTCCTTGAGTGAGTCTTCTAGATGAGGTGTTTCTCTTCTATCCCTTGCTCAAGTATACTTCAACTTTGACCAACCGATATCTTTCTTGAGTGTATGACTATTTTGCTATTCTGCTGTCCTAGTTTTTCACGTGTGGAGAGTGCCCTTAGTGAATTAGGGTCTTTCTTCCTTTGCTAGAGAGAGGGACTTCATCGCTTGCCTTGGGGGGGCCTTGTGAGCATAGTTTCAAATCCAAACAACACAAAAGTATGGACTGCTTCTCCCTGCTTTCATACCTACAGATTTATCCTCTTCCTCGCATGTGTGACTGTTTCTAGCCCTAGAAACATTTCTTTACCTTTGTTGTCCTTCCTTCTTACTTCGCTTCACCTTTGGAGACCCTTTAGACTTCCCTTCCCTTCCTTATCTCGGATTTTATCTTCACTAATTTCATAGGTTTTTTGAATACGTTATGGAGGAGTGGACAACTGCTATATATAGAGGGTTGTCCCTCCATTTAGGCCGACTAGTCACCTTGTTTGTAAACCAACTTTTGAGGATTGTTTGTAGGCCGACTTGTTGAGTAGACTTCATATAGTTTCCATGGTGGTGTAGCATGCTTAAAGTAGATTCTTGATGGTGCCATTGCATATGAGTAGACTTGACTGTGCTTGGAGGTTTTCCCTTTGACTTTAATATATATATTTATACATGGTGTAAGATGCCCTTAAGGTCTTCAACATAGTTCTTTTGACTATTTGACTCACCTCTAGCACTTTAAATAGTTCTAGACCTATTTCAATGAGAAAGAAACTCATTGACATATATTATAAGAATAATATATTTTCTTGAATAAATACAAATATAAAAAGTACATTTATGAAGACCAAACCTAGTTACATTTCCTTCAACACTCCCTCTTAACTGGGGAGGTATTCATACAATATTCCAAGGTGTTTATCTATTATCAATCTTGAAGAATTCACATAAGAGAAATCAGATTTGCAATCCATCTGTTATAACATCATATCCATCAACATTGTCATAGTGCAAGGCCTTGACTAACAACTCCATCTCTCTATGATACCATGAGCTACAATGCTGGCAAGACCAATGATTTATAGACACCTTCATCATTGTCTCTCAAGGTAGATACCCACCCTGGTGTTCTCTGAGTATGACCTTCTAGGACTATTCTTATCTTGGGTTCCCAACCCTCAAAGAATATTAGTCCTCTTGCCTACTTTTGTCTTGGATGCCCTACACATCCTCAAAGAGTATCATATGCTAGATGATTACCTAATCCTCCCATTCTTTATTCCCAATTGAAGACAACAATGTAGTGTCTATATTGTGTCTACATTTCCATTCATGGCCTTCATCTAGACTTACGGTTGTTAGTCTTGGTCTAGTGCATGACCCATGAAATGGAAAAACACAATTGTCACTCCTTTGTAATCAGGGGTGATTCAAAACTCCCTCTTGATAAGGGACCTATCAGGGCTCCCTCTTAACTAGGACTCTTTCCTTCATCAACAACTTCTTCTTCGCGGGTCCTTCAGCTGCTTGATCTCCTTCCTTTCTTGATGTCATGAAGTCTTTGTTCGAACTTCTTCTAGGTAGGCACCATCCATCTATCACTTTCCTCCCTTGTTTATCATGTCATTGCTTCCATCGTGGAAAGTGGATTTCATGTCATACATCAGGTTTTCTTGTCGTCTTGGCTACTCCTTTTTCATCTTGTCCATGATTTAGAATATTCTTCTCATGGATTCTTCGTTGTACTTGCTTGTTTACATGCTTTGACCTAGTAGCCCACTATGACTTCATCTTGATATTGCTTCACCATTTCTTTTTCTTTTGCTAGATGGCTTATTCATCACGACATCTTTGTAGAGTAGAATAAATTATCTTCATATTTCATATCTCCAAGGCCTTCATAGGTGTCAAGGGTCCTTTCTTTCTTTGTCAGAGTTTTCCTACCTTCTTTCGGGAGATATCTTCAAAGCATTTTTTCAGATAGTGATTCTCGGTGATCATGGTGTTCTTCACATGCTTGATCTCTTTCTTCATTTTCTTCTTTTCAGATAGGTCAACCATCTAATGCTTCTTGTGAGAGAATTCCTTCATTGCTTATTTTATGGACTTATCAACATTTCTTCTTGCTTCTTAGTCAACAATCTTATGCTCCTTATGTGAGCATATTCTTTTGTTGACCTTCATTGAAATGTAGTGCATGCCTTCGAGCATGTCTACAATGAAATAGATTCTTTCATACTTGATCACGTTATAGAACTATTCCCATGTCTCAATAATATACATATGATAACATGACTAAACCTTTGATGTATACATACCTCATATTGATTCTCCTTTGATCATCTTAGCTTCATTTGGTTGTCCTTGGTGTGGCCCTTCTTGCTTCATCTTAGCTTGCCTGCATATCATCCTTTTCTTGAATCCCATGAATGGGATTCCCAATGAGACATCTGCTTTGGTCCATGAACCTTCTTTTGAAGATTCCATCATAGGATCTTAAAGATCCTTGCCTTGCAAATGTTTCTTTTCTTTTTGATGATGGAGGTCTTCTAAGATTCTTAATCATGATCAATTTTTCTTTCATTGTGGATGAGGTCCTATACTAGGTATGCTTCTTCTACATGAATATCTTGAGCTATATCTGCCATGCTCCTATATTCTAGAAGATATTTCTACTCATGCATTTTTGTTCTTATCATAAATGCTACATCTTCATGAGTATCTAGAACTCTATGTACACCATGCTTCTAGATTCTAGAGGATGTTTCTAGCCATGAAATTTTAATCTATTCCTACATGCTCCTATCCTACTCAAAACTTTGAAAGAAGTTTAGAAGTAAAGAGTTTGACCTAGCCATAGTAGAGATCCAGAGGATCTTCCTTCTTTTGCTTATTTCATTCTTCTTTCACCTCTTGAGTTATGTGAGCTTCTTTCCTGTTTTTTGTTGTTGTTGTTGTCCTTCTTAAGATTAGGACAATTCCTTTCGTAGTGTCCATATTGTTGACATCCAAAACATTGGATTTTTGACATGTATTTATTGTTAGTTATTCATGGACCAAACTTGCCAAATTTACCCTTTCTCTTGGCCATGGTAGCAAATTCTTGCTCCTTTGATCCCACATCTTCCATTGCCTTGAGTCTAGTTTCCTCTGTTCTGCATAGAGACCACATTTCACTGAGAGTGGTTGCTTCCTTCTTGGCATATATGCTTGTTGTGAAGTTTCCCCTCTCCTCATGTAGAGCATTGAGTACTACAGTTGTCATTTCTCTATCAGACATGACTTCCCCAAACTCTTGAACTTGATCTCTCATTTCAAATAATTTCATGAAGTAGGGAGATATTCCTTCCTTTGTTATCTTCATATTGTATAATTCATTCCTTAGAGATATCGCTTCTCTGGTTGTGGATACTGAGAATAGATCTACTAGCTTATCATAAATTTATTTCGATGTCTCAAATTTGGAGACATAGGGAATGAGAGAGTCTTTGATTGATTCTATTAGAATCCTTTGAGCTCTTGTCTCATCCTTATTTTACTTAGCTAAGGCTTGAGTTTGTTCCTTAGCAGGGATAGTGATATTCCCTTTGACATGTTCTAGGAGTTCATTTTCCTTGAGAAGTAAATCAGTCCTCTTCTTCCATGCAAGAAAGTTATTGGTACCTACCAATTTATTGCTTTCCTTGCAAAAAGACATTGATGTATATTCAAAAGGGGACATGTACTTACTTGATAGATTTTGAGATGTAGTGGATTTTATTTCTGCTTGAAGACTTGATGGTTTGCCTTCCTTTGATGTTCTTTAAGTTTCCTTCTCCAAATGGACTTGCTCGATGACTTGTAGATTGATGTAGGTCTTGCTTCGATCTGACCTTCTTTGTAGGTTCCTTTATGCAAGTCTCTTATTCTTTCTATGTAGAGTTCCTTGATGAATGATGGATTGGAGACCTTCTTGTCCTTGAAGTGATTGAGACTTCTAGGCTTGATGTAGATGTCCTTCCTTGATAAGTGTTCTTGAGTTTCCCTTTCCTTGATGTGTCACCTCACGCTCTGATACCATGTTGAAGAATCTAGGGCAAAGTAGTGTAATGTGATTCTTCGTTTCTTGATAACAATTTGTGAAGTATTTTTACATTTCTTTGTTAGCTTAATCTTATTCTTCTTCTTATTAATGCATGCATGTGTACTTCATCAAACTTCTACCAAAACATAAGAACAAGAACACAAGATATTGGCTCTCTGCCAGGGCCAAAGCCTCTCTTCTCTTGAGAGGAAAACCCTTCAGTGAATTTATCTTATTGAAGCTTATATTGATCAATGCCAAACCCTATACCCCTGACAAGAGTATCCTCCAAGCATAATTCAATTCCTTCCTTCTTTCTGTACCTTATTCCTTGACACTTCTTCCAACACTGCTTTCGGCACTTTGTTCTCTGACATTTCATCCTCCTTCTTCCAACACTTCATTCCCTTACTATGATTATTGTCTAGAGATAGACCTTCCTTGAGTGAGTCTTATAGATGAGGTATTCCTCTTCTATCCCTTGCTCAAGTATACTTCAACTTTTACCAACCGAGATCCTTTTTGAGTGTATGATTGTTCTACTGCCCTAGTTTTTCATGTGTGGAGAGTACCCTTAGTGAATTAGGGTCTTTCTTCCTTCGCTAGAGAGAGGGGATTATTCGCTTGCCTTGGGGAGCCTTGTGAGGCTAGTGTCAAACCCAAATAACATAAAATTATGGACTGATTCTCCCTGCTGTCATACTCGCAGATTTCTCCTCTTCCTCGCACGTGTGACTATTTCTAGCCCTAGAAATAGTCCCTTACCTTCGCTGCCCTTCCTTCTTACTTTGCTGGACCTTTGGAGACCCTTTAGACTTCCCTTCCATTCCTTCTCTCAGATTTTCTCTTCACTAATTTCATAGTATTTTTTTAATATGTTATAGACGAGTGGACATATGCCATATATAGAGGTATGTCCCTCCATTTAGGTTGACTAGAAGGCCGACTACTCACCTTGTTTGTGAGCCGACTTTGAGGACTGTTTGTAGGTCAACTTGTTGAGCAAACTTCAGATAGTTTCCATGGAGGTGTAGCATTCTTGAAGGCGCTTCTTGATGGTGCCATTGCATAGGAGTAGACTTGACTTTGCTTGGAGGTTTTCCCTTTGACTTTAATATATATATTTGTACATGGTGTAACATGCCCTTAAGGTCTTCAACATAGTTCTTTTAACTATTTGACTCACCTATAACACTTTAAATAGTGCTAGACCTATTTCAATGAGCAAGAAAATCATTGACATATATTATAAAAATAATATTTCTTTTCTTGAATAAATAAAAATATCAAAAGTACATTTATGAAGACCGAACCTAGTTACATTTCCTTCAACATAAATCAGACTGTACGAGATTAAGAATCTAAAATTTGAGGATACCGCAGGAAAAATGATAATTTTTTTTACATTCGATACTCTGGAATTCAATCTGTACAATCCTTGAAATGTTTGTAGAGACTAATGTGAAAGGATTCATTTCCAGTGGCTAAGCGGGGTATTCTATTGGCCGGAGGAGGAACCATGGAAGAATTATTATAATGCCTCCAAGTCCCACGAACCAGTCAAATTCGTTGGGACTTTGTAGGTTACTCCACAAAAATAAATCACTCCAAAGGCAGTACCAATAGAAGGGTGCAACACAGTGTGTGAGAAGGGAAAGAGGAAAGTTGTGCACAATCTAGGGGGAGAGAAAAACTGAAAGGTGAAAGAAGATCCAATCATACTTAAAGTGACTGTAACAATAGAGAAAAAGAGGAAACAAAGGACGAAGGAAGCAGAGGGAAGAATGAGAGAATAACATATTGGAGGAAGAAAGGAAAAAGCAGGAAGAATAAGAAAGGTGAAGAGTAGAAGAAGAATAAGCCACATGAAGACAATCCGAAGAACAGGAACATAACCAACAGTTGGAGGAGGAGAGAAAGAAGATGCAAGACAAGGAGCTTGCTCAAGAGATTAAGTAATTGATTGAGATCCAATACATGAAGGAGGAGATGGAGCCGTAAAACTAAGATATTTATATGATGCCAAGTACACACCAGGTCACCATTCAATCTCTCCACCCTCCGACAGAGCAAGATCTAAGTGAGAAAGAGGAAATTTTTCCTCTTGATGATGGTCTGGTTATGGACACATATAAATTGATTTATGATGAGATTTAGAAAAATATTGTATAAGTGAGGAAGAAACATTTTCCGGATGACCTCACATCTCCTGCATTCATCAGAGAAAGGATGATCATGAAAGACACCAAAAGTAATCCAGGTGCCATTTCTGCAACTAACTTGGCCTTTGAAGGTGTACAAAGTCAAACATGGACTACCTAATGGCTGAGAACAAACAGTTTCAAAGAACTTGCAGGATGCTAGGCAATAGGTTGAACAACCTTGAGCAAAATTACAGAAAGCAATTCCCCAATAGGTCTATATGGAAGAGTTGAAGGCCGTGATACTAGGTGAAGTACCGACACTGAGAGAGACAATGCATAATCTTTATGAGGAGCTTGTTACTGTGCATAAGGCCGTTTTCCACTTGCATGGGTTGCAACAAAAATGTAAAGATCATGTCAAAACTCTCAAGGTTGTACAATAAGCTATTGTCGTTGTGCATGAATGGTCAATGAAATACAAAGGGGCACCGCTTGAACTATGAAAGAAGACAAGTCAAGATGCAAAAATAAATAAAGAAAAGTTTTGGATGATCATCCAAAATAACAAACACCTCACCTCATTCATTTCCAACACTCAGGCCTCATATGCATGATTGTACAACAACTTGGACTTGTTGGTGAAATCGCATGGGATCCAATAGGTCGACTCACTCACAGAGATCAAACATAGGATTAGGTTAGGCAGGAGATTGAAGAATACTTGGAATATTTGAGATAGATCACCATCGAGGAAGATCTTGAAGTAAATACATAGAATATGCAAAAGTACATTGGCTTCCCTATCTAGATCAATATAGTATTGCTCTTACTCAAGAAGGAAACACAGATCGGTTCCAAATCGATGTACCTGGATTGCATGGAGGCTAGAATCCACTTCCAGCCTGACACCATTGCATAATTTGGGGATGTCATCGCATAGTACAAATCTTGGCATCGTTACGTGACTAAGAAACATCATGTGGAAGTCGTTGAGTTGGATTTTCCCCAAACTAAAGCTTAAATGTTTTGTCTTATTAGATTGTCTAGTTGGCTCTACCCAATTTTATATTATATGGGTACAAGTGTATTATAATACTCTTTTGTAATTAATTTGTAAGTGGAATTACAAGTGTCAATTGTGGAATGTGAAGAGTCATGAGGGAAGTCCAAGAGTCACAAGGGGAAGGGAATAGTCACCCCTTTGGTTATAAATACACCCTCATAACTCATGTAAAGGGATTTTGGGGAGCCAAGCTTTTGGCTAGGCTTAGGCTTAGAATCAAGATCTTGAGAGTTAGTGAGAGCCTTGGCTTCTTCGTAGCATAGAGGGAGTATATTTCTTTGGAAGAGAAGGTGTAGACTTCATTTTCCACTATTGGGGCTAGTGGTCCGTCAATGGTATATGTATGATTGGAACTTTCACTTTAATAAAATCTCAGAGCCGACACGTTTTCATGCATATGTTGTGAATATAGTAGGACTATTCTTGTTATGTTTGAAATGTATGTTATTTGACTTACGCTTATGCTTATGAACTATTTTGTTTGCATTGGTACAAATCTTGTTGAATGCGTCCTGTTGTATATTTCCATCACGATTAATTTGTGAACTATTTTGCAGGCCAGCTTGTGATGTCTTTATGCTCATGTGTTCCTTCCAAGCTGTGTACTATTACAGGATTCTAAGGGACTCACTCACTTTCCCTTCATGTGTTAGAACCTTCATGCATTACAGTTGACTTTCCCTAGAGTCACGCACTTGTTCCCACCAAAGTCATCGTACAACACTCTATGCATTATTGCAGCTAAGGCACATCATTAAAATCCATTTCATCGGTAATTGGTCCATATTCTAGATAGGACTCCTACACCAAATGGTGTGAGGTCTAATTGGGACTTCATGTTGAGGAGACCCCTTGAATGTTGGTAGGTCCAAAACTGTCAACATTTCTGACGCTAGAAGAAGGGCCAGATGACAAGATGAGCCCATGAAGTTTGTTTGAACTTCCCATATCTCTAATGGTTTCTTCCCATACCTTAACCCTTACATGTTTTTCCAGAACCAAAAATATGAAAGTTCTCATGGGGATAACCAATGACTTGTCAAATCTGAAATTTGATGGTGAGGGTGGAACAACCATTCTTAAGCACATCGCTCGTTTTTTTGAATTTTTCACTAAAAATAATGTTCATTGTGAGGATACTGTGTGCAGGTTGTTCGTCCTCACGTTTGAAGCACACATAAAGGAATGGTGTTACACATTGCCAGCTGCTTCCATACACTCTTTCAAACATCTTGTCAAGGAGATTTACAATGCCTTTGATAGGTATGATTACAAATTTGTTTTTAAGAAAATCATGTGATTGTGAAAAGCTACTAATGAATCTCTTAAAAATTTTCACGATCGCTCCATTCATTTATGTTTTGAATTTTCTGAAGATGATTTTGATTGGAATTTAATGAAAGAGAAGTTCTAATTTCTTGTTGATATTTCTATGAATCCATAAGAATATGAATCTTTCGAAAGTCTCCCAACATACCTCAATTATGGAACTCCTGAATCTGCGACGAAGGAAGTTGTTGTCCCAAGTGACTCTTCATCTTTTTCTCATTAAACAACTCCATTTCTGTAGGTTGAAGTGGGAGAACTTGAGAGTTAATCCACTCATTTAACACCATCTTCTCCCACCCCACATACTCAGAATTTTAGTGCAGGTTTGGACTATGAATCTGATTTTTCTAGTGATGTTCTTTCTCCTCACCCTCCATCTGTCAATTCTTGTGGTCCTCCTGATTGTGAGTTGTTTGGTTCATTTGTTTCAACTTTTTATTTTTATGTTCATGAGGATCAAGTTCAGGATGGAGTTAGTGTTGAGCAACAAACCTGAAATATCATTTATGATGACTATGTGTGGGAGTCTATTTATGAACAAGAATCTGCGATAAAGGTGGATTTTTCTCCTTCTGCACCTCTCCCTCATTACCCTGACATATTCCACGATTAATTTGAATCTTCCAAATAATAAGTTTCTGATGATGTTATTTTTTATCACACTTAAAACTAATGGAATGTCAGTTTTACATCGAAGAGTGGAGAGGAAAAGTCTTCTCTTCTTAATCTCTCCAATCCATCATCTGATCATTGTGAAGAAATAGAGGGTGAAATTTCTTATTTTCAATCTCCCCCTCTTTACAATTCATTTGATCAGGAGGATGACTTTGTTTTTGATCTTGAACTTTTTGATCATGGCTATCATGATATTTTCACTGACTCATCTGGTCACGACTCTGATTTTTCTGTTGTTGGTCTCTCTAAGCCACTGATTTTTGATGATCTACATTATGATGTGTTGGAATTACTTCAAGTTGTCGAGGCACTTCAACCTGCGCTGATGGTTATGTCAGGTTGTCACAATATTGACGTAAGTTCCAATTCTAATCAAAACAACGTTGTATCTTTCAAGGCTCCTCATCACTCCTCTACACAAATTGAAAATCAGTTCGTAGCTCAATTTTTGTACCCTCCATCTCTTTTGCACGATCCTCTCGCTCAATCTTTGGAGGATTCATGCTTAGCAAGCTCTATTGTGAAACAAGTTTTTTTTTCTTTCGTTATGTTCACCTAGTTTGAAAGTTCGAAATATCGCTCTTGCATGTCATATTGTCGCAGTGTGTTCAAACACCATCATGTGCCCGCAAAATGTTTTCCATGTGCTTTTCTCTCATATTTTTCTGTGTATATTTTCAAACTTTGAATGTTATGGCATGCATCATTTTATCTTTATTGTTTGTTGTTATTTTGAATATATTTCTTAATATGCATTGCCTCGCCTACGTAGGTCAACCGATGCATCAATGGTTATGTTGGAAGTTTCATTTTACGTAAGTAGGGCTATTATCAATTAGTTTAGGACTATGAGTAGTTTGTTTTTTTTATTTGTTTGTCCTGTTTTGATTTACTTTCTGTCCATCCCCTTTCCTTTCCTTTTGCCGTAGGATAAATTCTACATGAGACCGTGTTTGGTTTTCGAAGCAAGCATGGTGAAGTTCGGGAGGAAATTGTGCTATTGTCAATGCTTCATTATCTGTTTATTCCCTCTCTTTGCATGAATCTTACACCTTCTAGTTGATGATAACCTGATGGAAAATACGTTATTTTTCAGAGAAAACCATAGTGGAATCATGATGCTTAAATCTATAAATAGCACCACCTACTCTACTATGTCTTTTATAATTTTCCGTTCCTTGTCAACTAAGTCGAGTAGAGTAAGGATGGGAGCAAATTTTAACAAGTATGCCATATTTGTATAAATATCCTTCTCTGAAGGTACAACCTCTTTTTCTCTGAATAAGTCGGGATCCCTCTTCTGCCCCATGAAATTAATAAGTGACTATGCATAGTTCTATGAAAAAAATGAAAAATGAAAAATAAAATAAATAAAATAAAATGCGAAAGAAGAGAAAGGCTTCCTGCGCAGAGAGGTGAAGTGAGAAAATCAACTGGGGTATTGTCCAAGATCATTGGCAGCGGAGCAATGTTTGTGCTCCTAAAGTAACTCTACCGGGGTACTATCCAAGCCTGCTAACAGTGGAGTAACACTAGAGATGAAAACTAAAACTCTGAAAATACTTTTAGTTGTATATCTATATACTCCTCATCCCTAATTGAAACAACTAAGTTTGACTTGGCTTGATTAAGTGTGTCACTGATGAAGAGAATGGTAGGGACTACATATTTAACCTAAGCTAAGTAAAGAAGCTATGATGATCAATGAACTAAACAATACTTCTTGAAGAGTTAGACCTATTTTACATGAGCTAAGATCCATACAGAGAGCTGGAGTTCTACCAGTGTGTCGCCAAGTGTTGTAGCTACTACAACCACCCTCCAAAATTTTTCCCATGCTTTGATTTTGGAGCCTCCCTTCTGTCCATAGGAGCTTATCTTTCACTGTCGTCAAGTATTCATGTTATGATAAAAGACTTATCTTCTCATGCTTTTCTTGTGATGTACTGATCCCGGTTTGATGTATTTCAAACACAAGCTAACTCTTGAATTGACCTTGCAGGATTGTTGGGCTTTCCTCTAGAAACTGCACAATCTTGGAAGGTCGGCCAACCTTGCCTCCATAAACTGTACAATTCTTCATGGCAATCCAACCTTGAGCATGAAAACTATGCAATTCTGGATGTCATCCCAGCCTTGATGATGGAAAATGTGCAAAGCATCTCATCAGCTTAGAAACTGTGCAATGCACTGAGTCAAGAAGTTGATGAGTCCTTTGGATTTGCACAATATTTTTTGGAAGTGTGCATGCCCATCTTCCTAAAAAAGAAAAAAGAAAAAAGCATCCCTAAAAAATAAGCGGTCATTAATTAAATTCCTGAAGGTTGCACACTTACTATTTTTGGAATTATCTGCCTAGTGTCACTTTTTTCTTTATTTTAGGCATGTGCGTCATAAACCCTAATCAATCTATATCTATATAATGGATGCCCTAGATCTCATTTTTACATTCGATCGTGGAGCTCTAGCATTTCCAAGGAGATGAAGGAGCCTTCAGTGGATTGTGCGGTGCTTTTCCGGGTGAGTTTTGCTTTTATCATCTTTTTTCACTTTTTTCTATTGCTTTTTGTCGTTTGGCTTTTGTGAGTGTTGTTTTTCTTTTTTATTTTCATGGTTTCTAGTGTTTTAATGTATATTAGCTTGTACAAGTTTTGGTTTGGCTCATCGTTCACCTTTTACAAGTGTCACATCAATTTTCTTGTTTGTTGCCCATTAGTGGTCGTCGTCTTGACGACTCTCCATGAATGTTTTTTTCCTTTTGCATGCTGATCTTATGAACTTGATTTGCACTAATCCATCTATCCTTAGTAATATTTTCACTTTAAGCTTACACCATCACTCAGATCTACCAGTTTCCTGTACTCTTACCGAGAAAATTTGCTCATCCCTTGGTTGGTGGTTGCCTTGTCTAACTGGGTATTGCACAAGTCCAAGGCTCAAGTTGTGATCTTGGCCTCTAAGACTACATAATGTGGAGTACCTTGCTAGCCCAATTGCACATTACGTAGTTCCAGGGCTCAAGCCCATCCCTTGGCCATTGAGATTGCACAATGTGTAGTCTCCACCCCATTTTACCTAGGATGAACAACGCATTACACAGTCTCTAGCCTCAGGATGCACAACTAGATGTTGATACTACACAATGCATAGTTCAGGCAACCAGCCTCCCTCCTTCACTTCAATAATTGCGTAATTTTCCTAGTCAATCTACTCGTTGTTGCTGTGATCTTTCTATGTAAGTTGATTTTCTAAAGCTAATTTTTCTTTGCCATGAGTGCATTTTCCTCCTACAGGTATTGCAGTTGTTGAGCACTTATCTCCATCAGTCAATGAATTCATGGCACCAAAGAGATCTGATTCAAAGGACACCACAAAAATAAGCACCATGGATGCAGTTGAGAGTATGCCAATGAACTTACCAGTTTATGGAGATACTTAATTGTTCATAGAAAAAGAATCAAATATCACATGGCATAAAGTGAATGAAGCATTCTCAGTCAGAAGCTTCAAAGCAAACCTTGAAGACAAACATGTGTATATCAATCTCCAGAAGTCAAGGTTACATAAGGTTACATGCAATTATTTGGATTTTCCATGTGTACACGTCTTCAGCTGGATAATTTCTCATATAGATCCAAAGACTATGACTCTGAAGAATGTTAGCAGACAAAGGCTTTCATATTTTCTGGCACCAGATTATCATCTCGTGTATCATTTTCCGAAGTTAAAATGGCTCATGGATTCCTAATTTTATGTTGCCACCAACTACTTGAGCACCAAGGATATTGTTAAAGGTTGGGTGAAAGATCCAACAAAGTTATGTCAGACACACACCAACACCTACAAGACAAAATATATCAGGAGGTTCTATCAGCTCTTGATAGTTCTATGTTGCAGAATCTATGGTCAGTAGAACATTGAGACCTTCCCTGAAGGGCGGGCATTTTTAATGAACCAGGTTGTGGATGAAGGTAAACCATTAAACTGGTTAGACTTGTTGGATTAGCAACTACGGATCCATGTATATAATGCCCTTAGTCCCCCCAAGGAAAAGCAAGCTAGATTTTACATGTCTTCGTATCTACTGGATGAAATCTGCACACATAATTCATTCCTTGGAATGAATTGGACTTGGACACCACGAGAGACTGTCGTGCACATTCATTGCAAGCTACTTTTAGAGTGCAGCCATAGAGGAGTAATGGAAAATATTACTGATCACTTCCTTATTCTATTGTACAAATTTATCTTTGAGGAAGAGCCACCTTGCATGCCACATGGGATAATGGAATCAGTATCAGAGATAACAGATTGGTTTGCCTCACCGGATGACACTTTCTCTAGGGTGTTCGGTAGACAGAAGTCTCTGCATCTTTTACCGAGTTATGCTACCGATAAATTAGTCATGCAAGAATTTGTGTATCATCTCTCCTCAGGGTTTTCAACAGCTTTTCACAAGAAGAAGAAAGCACCTTCGCCAACTCTTCATATGAAAACCAGATTGTACGAGATCAAGAATATGAAAGTCACGGATACCGAAGGAAAGGTGATAATTTTTTTTTTTCATTTGGTACTATGGACTTCAATCCATATGATCCACAAAATGTTTGTAGATACCACTAAGCGAGGATTCATTTGCAATGGATAACCAAGGCATTCTACTAGCCAGAGGAGGAACCATGAAAGAATTGTTATAATGCCTCCAAGTCCCACAAACCAGTCAGCTTCGCTGGAACTTTGCAGGTTACTCCATAGAAATAAATCACTCCAGAGGCAGTACTAGTGGAAGGGTGCAACCCAATGTACAAGAAGGGAAAGATGAAAGTTGTGCACAGTCTAGGGAGAGATCAAAGCTGCAAGATGAAAGCAAATCTAGTCATACTTAAAGCACCATAGCAGTAGAGTAGAAGAGGAAACAAAGGATGCATGAAGTAGAACAAAAGTAGAGGGAAGAATGAGGGCATAAGGTATTTAATGAAGAAAGGAAAAAGAATGAAGAACAAGAAAGGCGATGAGTAGAATAAGAAGAAGTCGCATGAAGACAAGCCGAAGAACAGGAACAAAACTAGTAGTTGGGGGAGGAGAGCAAGTACATGCAGGACAAGGAGCTCACTTAAGAGATTGAGGAATTGATCAATATCCAAGACATGGAGGAGGAAGTAGAGTCATAGAACCAAGATATTGATTTGATGCTAGGTACACACAAGGTCACTATTCAGTATCCCCACCCTCCAACAGAACAAGCTCCAAGCGAGGAAGAAGAAATTGTTCCTCTTGATGATGGTCCAGTTATGGACACGTACAATTTTCTTATGACGAGCTTCATAAAAATATTGTATAAGCAAGGAAGAAACATTTTTCGTATGTCCTCACATCTCCTGCATTCATCAGAGAAAGGGTGATCGTGACAAACACCTGAAGAAATCCAGGTGCCATTTCTGCAACCAACTTGGCCTTCGGAGTTGCTACAAAGTCAAACACAGACTATCTGATGGCCGAGAACAAACAATTGGAAAATAACTTGCAAGATGCTAGGTAAGAGGTTGAAAAAATCTTAGCAAAGTTACGAAACACAACTCCCACAGAGGTCTATCTAGAAGAACTGAAGGCAATGATACTTGGCGAAGTATCGACACTTGGAGAGACCATGCATAATCTTTATGAGGAACTTATTACAGTGCATAAGGCAGTTGTCCACTTGCATGGGTTGCAACAAAAATGTAAAGATCATGTCAAAACTCTCAAGGATGTACAATGATCTATTGCTGCCATGCATGAATGGTCAATGTAATACAAAGGGGCACCACTTGAACTAGGAAAGAAGACAAGGCAAGAGGTAGAGATGTAGAAAGAAAAGGTTTAGATGCTCATAAAGAATAACAAACAACTCTCCTCATTCATTGCTCACTCATGGAGACCAAATGCATGAATAAGGTCACACAGGAGATTGAATAATACTTGGAACATTTGAGACAAATTTCCATCAAGGAATATCTTGAAGTAAAGAAAAATAATATGCATAAGTACATTGGTGGCCCTGTCCATATCAATACAATGTTGCTCCTACTCAAGAAGGAAACACAAGCTGGTTCCAAATCGGTGTACCCAGATGCCATGGATGCTAGAGTTTTCTTCCAGCCTCACACTATCTCACAGTTTGGGGATGTCATCACGCAGTACAAATCTTGACACTGTTACGTGACCAAGAAACATCAAGTGGAAGTTGTTGAGCTAGAGTTTCCCCAAACTCAATCTTAATTGTTTTATCTTATTAGGCTGTCTAGTTGGCTCTACCTAATTTTGTCTTATATGGGTACAATTGTATTATAATACTCTTTTGTAATTAATTTGTAAGTGAAATTCCAAGTGTCAATTGTGGAATGTGAAGAGTCATGAGGGAGGTCCAAGAGTCACGAGGGGAAGGGAATAGTTACCCCTTTGGTTATAAACACACCCTCATAACTCGTGTAAAGGGCTTTTGGGGAGCCAAGCTTTTGGCTAGGATTAGGCTTAGAATCAAGAGCTTGGGAGTTTGTGAGAGCCTTGACTTCTTCGTAGCATAGGGGGAGTATCTTTCTTTCAAGGAGCAGGTGTAGAATTCATGCTCCACTATTGGGGCTAGTGGTCCTTCAATGGCATATGTATGATTGGAACTTTCATTTTAATCAAATCTCAGAGTCGAGAAGTTTTCATGCATATATATAGTAGGATTATTCTTGTTATGTTTGCAATGTATGTTATTTCACTTACGCTTATGCTTATGAACTATTTCATTTGCATTGGTATGAATCTTGTTGAATGCGTGATGTTTTATATTTCCATCATGGCTAACTTGTGAACTATTTTGAAGGCTAACTTGTGATGTCTTTATGCTCGTGTGTTCCTTCCAAGTTACATACTATTACAGGCTTCTAAGGGACTCACTCACTTTCCCTTCATGTGTTAGAACCTTCATGCATTACACTTGACTTTCCATAGAGTCACACACTTGTTCCCACCAAAGTCACCATACACCACTCTATGTGTTATTGTAGCCAAGGCACATCATTAAAACCCACTGCATCGGCAATCGGGTTGTATTCCAGATGGGACTCCTACACCAAACAGTGTGAGGTATAATTGGGACTTCATATTGGGGAGATCCCTTGAATGTTTGTGGGTCCAACACTGTAAACACAACTTCTTAACTCATATTTTAGACTTGTGAGAGTTTCAATCCAGTCAAGGGAATTTTCCTCCACCCTCTTCCCAACGAATTATTCCTCTTGATCATATTGGGCTCTATCCGTACTGTATTGCACCATTTTCTACTCATCCTTTACTTTCTAGCTAGGATGTGTGTTTCATTATGTGTTTTTACACACACGTAACCATTAGTTAAATCTAACATGAATTCATTAATTCATTATCTCAATCTTGAGGGTTATTTAGATTTTGTGTTAATCGAAATTCTACAAAACATGTCAACATGCTAACAATAGTATTCATTCATGTTAATTATAGCTCCAATTGCTAATCATATAATTAATTTTTATCTAAGAAATTTCATTATTAAAGGCCCATTCAGTCCAAGTACTGAATCTGGGCTCTTCTACCACTTTGTTACACTACCTACCACCCCTAGGTAATAATAGGGGTTGTGGGAGATGTTACTGATGCTTTAACTTCAATTTCAAAATGTTTGACAATATGTTGGGGTTGCAAAAATATCATTTTCTAAGAACTTATGGAATTAGATACTAAGGTTGTCATCATGTCCAACTCATAATTAAGATATTTCCATTGATGTAACTTTTTTGTTGTTGACCCAAGTCACAAATCAAATTTGTGTTAAAAGAAGACTTGGCCCATTAAAAAAATATGGGCATGAAAAAATTAGCGTGCTACATGACACTTGTGTGTGATCTTTGGATTTGATGCAGTTTAACCACAATAGTTTGAGACTCACTAGGAAAGTCTATATATATATAAAGTCTCTCTCTCTCTCTCTCTCTCTCTCTCTATATATATATATATATATATAGATATATCCTTGGAATGAAAACACGGGAAACCCAAAAGTACTTCCTGACATTTCATGGATGGTAAACCTGGTAAACCATTGACCCTAATTATGGGGCCATATATATATATATATATATTGGGGTTTCCCGCTTTTTCATTTCAAGGATATATATATATATATATATATATATATATCCTTGAAATGAAAAAGCGGGAAACCCCAAAGTACTTCCTGACATTTTGTGGATGGTAAACCTGGTAAACCATCGACCCTAATTATGGGCCTTGTTCTAAGGGAATAAAAAAGAGTCGAACCCATGATCAAAAACAACTAGCAACAATATCAAAGAACTTAAGGTCTTACTCTAGACCACTTGAGCTAACCCTTGGTCTATATGTGTGTGTGTGTGTGTGTGTGTGTGTGCGTGCGTGCACGCACGTGTGTATGTACACACGCACACAAGAATTATATTATACGTATCACATAAAATCCACGCCACTCAATATAAACCCATGGTATGTATCAAGGTCCACGCTATACATATATTATAATCCAAACCATAAAATAGGGCGTACCACCATGTGTGTGTGTGTGTGTGGGGTGAAGATAAGGTGAACCCATCAAATCACCCCATTTGGAGTTAGGGAGCCAAGCCTTGTTGCAATGCCCCACCACTATCATTGCGATGATGGATGGTTCATAGGGGACCTACATCAAATGTTTTATGTAGTGTTCATTGTATGATATATATTAATTATACACCTTAAATATATAATTTAAATTGCAACGACAAGGCAAACCCACCACATCATCACATCGGAGGTCGGGAGGTATGGGCCCTATTGCAAAGTGTTAACATTACATATATGTAGATGGTTAGATCATATATATATGTATATGATTTTAAATTTTAATCCTAGGGTGGACCCAACTCATCGCCCCATTAGGGGTCAAGGGTTAAATCCATCTTGCAAATCGTTCACATTACTTACACATTGACGACCTAAATATACATATACATGATTTAAAATTTTAAGCATAGGGTAAACGCATCTCATCGAGGTTCGAGAGTCAAAGCCATGTTGCAAATTGTTTTACCTCATGCATGTATCAATGGCCAGATACATAAATTTGGGGCCTACCATCCCACCCCATTAAGGGTTGGAGGTCCAGATTAGAAATTTACATATGCCGGACATTCCTTTCACAACTTGGTTAAATGACATATGGCATGGTTTGCTATAATTACATTGAATTACATTTGGGACAAATTATTTATAGTGAATTACTTCTAGGTCGACCTATCTAGGATGTTTTGAAAATATTAATTGGCATTGTAAACTTGAATGGGCGACTTCATTAGCCATTTCAAAGGTGAATAACTAAACAAATGTTGTAGCTTAAATTGGAATTCCCGACCTATACACTATACATATATGTGTGTGTTAAAATGTAAATATGATACATGAATTTTGATAAAGTATAGTACCATCTAAACAATTATGTGGTCTTTGTGAATTAATATTTATAAATTCACCCAACAATAGAATTAAGGCCAACAAAGGAATAGAGGCTGTGGCCCATCCAATTTTGAATATGTCCTTCTCAGGAATTCACAAATACCATCTCGATAGTGTATAGATTAAATGGAATAAATATATTTTCTAAGGAAAGGAAATTGTTGTTAATATTTTGTAGCGGCTAAAACCACCCTCCAAAAAGTTTCCTATGCTTTGATTTTGGAGCCTTCCTTTCTATCCACATGAGCTTATCTTGCAATGATATGGGTATTCATGCTTCGACTGAGACTTATCTTTTCATTTGTGCATGTGTTTTCCTGTTTTCATGTTTAGCTGATCGTTTTAACTCACAAGTTGATCTCCCGACTTGGTTTAGCAATAGTTTTGGGCTTTCCTCCAAAAACTGTGCAATCCTTGAGGGCAGGCAACCTTGATAATGGGAATTGTGTAGTTAAGATTGGTAGTCAAACTTGAGCTTAGAAATTATGCAGTCATGGAATGAAACCCAACATTGATCCCGGAAACTATGCAATCCCTCACTGAGATAAAAAATTGCATAGTGCACTGAGCTGGAAAGTTGCCCAGTTCCCTAGAACTACGCAGTCTTTCCCGGTAGTGTCCATGGCAAGTTTCCCTGGAAAAGGAAAAAAATAAAAAATCTAAAAAGAAAAAAAAATTCCTAAAAAATAGGGATCTATTTTTAGTATCCCGAAGGAGGCACTTTTACTATTTTTAAAAACTTCCGCCAAGTTTTGTTTTTTCCTTGATTTTAGGCATGCATGCCATAAACCCTAAATTGCTCAAATCTATTTAATTGATGCCTCTAGATCTCATTTTCAAACTCAATCTTGGAGCTCTAGTATTCTTGAGGAGATCAAGGAACCTTCGGTGTGATCATTGTTGCTTTTTCGTGCGAGTTTTGCTTTTCTCGTCTTTTGCCACCTTTTGTAGTTTCACTTGTGTGAGTGTTATTTTACTTATTTCTCTTCGTAGTTGTTGGTGTTTCAACTTGTTTTAAATTGTAGAAGTGTTATTTTAAGATTTAGTTTTCCTTTCACAAGTGTCACATTGATTTTCCTGTTTTTGCATTGATGGTCATTGTTGCGGTGACTCTCCTCACATACTTGATGTTCCTTTTGTTTGATTAGTTGTTGCACTTGATATAGATGGATTTACTCATATTTAGTCATTTTTTCACTCAACTTCACATATTCACTCACTTTGGCTCATTTTTCACACTTCCATCGAGAAGATCTGCACTCTCCTTGGCCAGATCTTACCTTGACCAGCTGGGCACTACGCAATCCTAAGGCTCAAGCCACAAGCTTGGCCTCTAGAACTGTGTAGTACAGGCTAAATCCAATTGTGCGTTGCATAGTTCCAGGAGTCAGTCTATCACCTTGGCCACTGAGACTGCGTAATGCACAATTTCTCCCAGTCTTTTCCTAGGGACTTCAAGCTTCAACCCTGGCTGCTGGGATTGCGTAGTGCATAGTTCCCACAGGAGGCCAATCCCTCTTGTTAATGAAAATTGTGCAATCATTCCTATCAGATGCCCATTTTGCTACTTGACCATGCCTTGTAAGTAGATTTTCTTAAGACTGATATTTGCTTGCCATGAGTGTGTTTTTTGTCCCACAGGTAAAAAACTTGTTAAGCACCTCTCCAACAATCATTGTTACCATGGCACCAAAGAGAGCTGCTTCAAAAGAGATGACTGAAAGCAATATTGGGGAAGCAGTTGAGAAAACACTAGTAGACTTGCCAGTGTATGCAGACACTCAATTGCTTATAGAAAAGGGATCATCGCTGACATTGCAGTAGGTTAAAGATGCTTTTGCAAAGGAATTTGAGGTAAACTTAGAAGACCTAAAGGTTTATCTCAGTATCTGGTAGTCAATACTACACAAGGTTTCATACAGATATCCAACTTTACTATGTGCAGATATCATCAACTAGATTGCCTCACACATTGATGAGAAAACTATGACATTGAGCAGTGCCAATAAACATAAGCTTGCTACCTTTTGGGCAGAATATTATCAGCGCATGTATTACTTTCCCAAGCCAGTGAAGCTCATGGATGCATTGCTCTATGCCACCCACAACTATGTGAGCACAAGAGGCATTGTCAAACACTAGGTGAAAGAGCCATTGAAGTTTCAATAGACACCCACCCATGTATACAAGACAAAGTCCCTCAAGAAGGCCTACCAGCTCTTTTTTATCTTAGCTTGTAGGATCCATGGTCAGCAAAGCATGGAAACCTTTCCTGAAGGGTGGGCAGTCTTATTGGACTAGGTTGTGAATGAGGCGAAGTCGTTCAACTGGTCATATCTATTGGCTTGAAAATTGTGGGCCCATGTAGCACAAACTCGAAGTCCTCTTGATGGTGAGCAAGAAAGGTTCTATATGTCTAAATATTTACTGGATGCAATTTGTGCACAACAAAAGTTCCTTAACATGAACTGGACATGGACACCGTGAGAATCTGTCGTGGATATCTATTGCAACTTGCTTTCGGATTGCATTCATCGAGGAGTAATGACACAACTAATTGATCACTTCATCATCTCACTTTAGAGGCTCATCTTTGAAGAAGATCCACCTTGCATCTCACGAGGAGCAATGGAGGCGATAGCGAATATCACATATTGGTATGTCTCACCAGGTGGCACCTTCCTTAGAGTGTTCAGAAGAGAGAATCTTCCACATGTTTTACCCAGGTATGCCACCGACAAGATTGTCATGCATGAAGATCATATCATCTTGCCACAGGAAGAAGAAAGCACCATGCCCCACTCTTCATTTGCAAATTAGATTATATGAGATAAATAACTTGAAAGTCGTGGATGCAGAAGGAAAGGAAATAGTCAAGTTTGCATTTGGTACTCGGGAATTTAATCCATATGATCCCCGTGGTATTTATAAAGACCATTGTGTGAGATTTTCCTTTCCATGGATCGGTGGGGAATTCCATTGGCCAAAGGAGGATCCATGGAGGAATTGATAAAAGGCCTCCAGACTATGTGAGTTGGTCATCTTAGCATGGACTTCACAAGCTGATCCACAGATGACAACAATTTTGAAATTTACGAAAATAGAAGGAAACAATTCTATAGAGCACAAGAGGAAGAGGAAAATTTTCAAAAATCCGGAGGGAGAACAAAGTTGCAAGATGAAAGTAGACCCTATTCTCATGAAAGTAGATTTAGCAACAAAAGAAAAGAGGAAGCAAAGGATACAAAGAGCAGAGAAGAGGAATAGAGAAAAGCAGAGGTTGTAGGAAGAAAAACTGATGTTGCAGGAAGCAAAATAAAAATTGAAGGAAGAACAAGGGTTGAGGAGGAGAGAACAAGAAGAGAAGTGGAAGCAGGAAGAAGAAAAAAGGAAAGGCACAATGACAAAAGAAAAAATTATGATACATGTCAAAGAGCAGAACCAACCATCAATTGAGGAGGAAGGTGAACAGATGCAGGATCGAGAGCTTGCTTGACAGATTGAGCACTTGATTAAAGTAAAAAACATGGATATGGAACAGGAGCCACAAAATGCAGATTTTGATCTAATACTGAGCGCACCACAGGTCACCATTTGGTCTACACCACCTCTAGTAGCAGAGTCAACCCCGAGCGAGGAAGGGGATGTTGTTCCCCTTGATTATGATCAGGTGATGGATGTGTACAATGTGTACAGAGAAATAATTTTGTAGATTATCACACATCACCTACATTTGTTAGAGAAAGGGTGATAGTGGCAGACATCAAGAAGCATCCAAATTCCATTGTCGAAGCCAACTTGGGCTTTACAGGAGAAATTACATCAAACAATTAGTATTTGACGACCGAGAATGAGAAATTTACACAAAACTTGCAGGCTACCAGGCAAAAGGCAAAAAAACTCTGCGTAGCAGCACAGAGTGCAGTTTCCGCACAAGTTTACTTGGAGGAGATGAGAGCAACAATACTTTCTGAAGTATCAACACTTGGAGAAACTATGCAGAAGCTCTATGATGAGTTTGTGGCCATACATAAAGAAATTTTCTGTTTCCATGGTCCATAACAGTAGAGCAAAGAGTTTGTTAAAACTATCAAGAACATACAAGCTGCCATTACTTATCTGCAAGAGTGGAAAATGCGATACAAAGGGGCACTATTTGACTTAGTGAATAAAATGAAGTCACAGGCAGAGATGGAGAAAGCGAAAGTTTAGATGTTAATTCATAACAACAAGTAGCTCACCTCATTTTTTGGTAGCATTCAAGCCTCATATGTACGATTGTTCAATAGTTTGGATGTCTTGGTGAAAACACACCAAATCCCATCAGTCGTTTCACTCACCAAAGCCAAACCCAAGAATCAAGTCTGACAAGAGACCAAAGAGTACTTGGAGCAGCCGAGATAGATTACCACCAAGGAGGATTTAGAATTGAAAAAATGGAACATGCAAAACTACATCATTGGTCCTCTCAAAGTCAAAACAATGTTCCTCATGCTTCAGAACGAACTTGAAACTGGTTCCAAGACATTGTACCCAAATGCCATGGAGGCTAGAGTCCACTTCCAACCAGACACCATCACGCAGTTTAGGGACATCATCACACAGTACTGAGCTTGGCACTAATATGTGACCAAGAAGAAACAAGTGGAGGTTGCGGAGCTAGATTTCTCCAAAACTCAAGCATCATAGTGTTGCATCTTGTTAGGCTGTCATGTTGTCTCTACCCTATTTTGTCTTATATGGGTACAAGTGTAAAATGTAATATTATTTGTAATTATGTTGTAAGTGAAATTCCAAGTGTCAATATTGGAATATGAAGAGTCATAATGTAATTTAATGAGTCATTTTGTAAATAAGTTGAAGAGTCATGAGGGTAGTCCAAAGGTCACAAAGGGGAGTTGAAGAGTCACCCCCTATTGTTATATAAAACCTCATAACTCATGTAGCAAGCTTTTGGGAGCCAAGATTTTGGCTAGGGCTAGGCTTAAAAGGAGCTTGGGAGTATTGTGAAGAGCCTTGGCTTCTTCGTAGCATAGAGAGAGTATACTTCTTTAGAGGAGTAGGTGTTCTTGAATTTAATGTTCCACTATTGGGGCTAGTGGTCCATCAATGGTGTATGTATGAATCGAACTTTCACTTATAATAAAACTCAGAGCTGACACACTTTCATGCATATGTTGTGAATATAGTAGGACTATTCTTGTTGTATTTGAAATGTATGTTGTTTAACATACGCTCATGCTTATGAACTATTTCGTTTGCATTTGTATGTATATTGTTAAATACGTTTTGTTGTATTAATTGATCACCTTAACTTGTGGACTATTCCGCATGTTGGATCATGATGTTCCATATGACAAGCTGAGCCCTTGAAGTATGTTTTGATTTCATGCACTCATTTAATGACTTTTTCCACAATCATAGCGCTGACATGTTTTTCCAGAATGTAAGTCTCGAATTTCTAAGAGTATCATAGATGACTTTTGAACTCTAAAATTCAATGGTAAGGTTGAAACAACCTTATTTGAGCATACTTCTCATTTTCTTTATTTATGCACAGAACACAACATCCACTGTGAGGATGTTGGTTGTAGGTTGTTCATTCTCACATTCAAAGGGTGCGTAAGAGAATGATGTCACACATTGCTTGATGCCTCCATACACTCTTTCAAACATCCTGTCACATAAATGTTTCGCACTTTTGATATGTATGATCGTAAATGTCTGTGGCATAAAATTTTGGAATTGAGAAAATCACCCGATGAATCATTGCATCATTTAAAATCATTTCATGCATTTTTGTTTTGAATTTCCTAAAGATGAAGTTCATTGGCCTTTATCAGGGAGATTTCAATATATTGTTCACATTTTAGAAAATCCACACGAACTTGAATCCTTGAAACCACTCCCAACATACCTCGGTGTTAGAGCTTCTAAATATGTGATAGACAAGGTTGTTGTTCCAAGTGACCCTCCATCCCCTTCTCATAAAACAACTCTGGTTCCATAGGTTGAGGTGGGAGAGATTGAGAATTCATTTCCTGATCTATCACCATCTTCTCCCACCCCACATACTCAGAATCTCAACGCGGGTTTGGACTGTGAATCTGATGGTTACGATGAAGTGTTATCTCCTCGTCCTCCATCCTTTGGTCCCTCTGATCCTCCAGATTGTGAGTTTTTGCGTTCACTTGTTTCAAATCTCTCTTGTGATGTTCATGAGGATCAAGTGTTGGATGGAGTTGGTGTTGAGCAACTAACTTGTGATATCATTCACAATGATTATGTGTGGGAGCCCATAGTTGAACAAGAATTCGTGATGAAGGATGGTTTTCTTCCTTCTGCACCTCTCTTTCACCATCTTGACATTTTCCATGATTCCGTCATTCCTATTGAATCTTGTGAAAATTAATTTTCTGATGATGTTACTACTTTTGATCATTCACATAACACATGGGATGTCAGTGTTTCAACAAGATGTGGAGAGGATGAATCTTCTACCCTTGATCTTCCCAATCTCTCATCTCATCTTTCTGAAAACTCAAAGGATGAAAATTATCAGTTTTCATCTTCCCCTCTTTACGATTCATCATATCATAAGGATGCCTCCGTTTTTTATCTTTAACTTTCTGATCATGGTTGTCACGACCTCTTCATTGACTCATTTGGTCACGATTCTAATCTTTCCGCTGCTAATCTTTCCCAACCATCGATCTTTGGTGATCCATCTTCTAATGTGTTAGAACCTCCACAAGCTGTCGAGGAACTTCAACCTAAGATGATGGTTATGTCAGGTTCTCATAGTGTTGAGGTCAGTTCCACTTTCGATAAAAAATGTGTTGAATCTGCCCAGGCTCCTCATCACTCTATTGTACACATTGAAAATCAAACTATTTTACAATTTTCGCGTCCTCCATTTGTATCACACGACACTATTGCTCAATCATTGGAGGAGTCTTACGTGGCGAGAATGGTTGCAAAGTGAAAATTGTCTTCTTTCTTTATGTTCACTCGTCTTCACAGTTCGAGAGTTTGTGCATGCATGTCTTTGACTCATTGTGTGCTTAAACATCATTGTACATCCGCAGAGTGTGTTTCATGCGCTTTTCGTTTTTACTTTTCTGCATATTCATTCAAACTTCAAACACTTTGGTTTGCATTGCCTTGTCTTTTTTTTTTTGTTATTCTTGTATATATTTCTTGACATGCACACCCTTGCATACATACGCCAGCCAATGCGCCAGTGGCTGCATTGGAAGTATCATTTCACGTGAGTCTGGCCTATTCATTGTTAGGTTAGAAGTAGGGGTAGTTGTTTTCTTTTCTTGTTTGTTTCTTTGATTGGCCTTCATTTAATTTCTGCTACGCTTCTTTCCTTCTATTTATTTTCCTTTCATTTATAGGGTAGCTTCTACATGAGATTGTCTTTGGCTTCTCAGACAAGTAGGGTGAAGTCCAAGAGGAAGTTGTATTGCTATCAATGTTGGTTATCTTTCTATTCCCTCTCTTTATGTGAATCTTGCATTTCTTTTAGTCAATGATACTATGATGGAAAATATGTTCCTTTCGGAGAAAGTCACAAGTGAAATCACGATGCTTTCACTTTTAACTAGTACCACCTACTCTAATCGATCTTCTATTTTTGGTTAATCCTTGTCAACTAAGTCGAGTAGAGTAAGGAGGGGAGGAAAACCTTAACAAGTATGTTAGAGGTGTATATAAATATCCTTCTCTGAAGGGACAACCTCTTCTGCTCTCAATAAGTCAGGATCCCTCTTTCACCCCATGAAACAAATAAGTGCATATGCATAGTTCTTTGAACAAATAAAAATGAAAAAAATGTGAAATGAAATAAAGGGTGAAAGAAGAGAAAGGCTTCCTATGTAGAGAGGTGAAGCAAGCAACTCCACCGAGGTACTATCCAGGCTTGTTGGCAGCGGAGAAATGCTTGTGCTTCTAAAGTGACTCCTTCGGGGTACTATCCAGGCCTGTTGGTAGTGGAGAAATACTAGAGATGAAAACTAAGACTCTGGAAATCTCTTTTACTTGTGCATTCATATACTCCTCATCCCTAATCAAAACAAATCAATTAGACTTGGCTTGGTATGTGTGTTGTCGATGAAGAGAATGGTAGGGACTATATCTTTAACTCAAGCTAAGTGAAGAAGCTATGATAATTGATGAACTGAATAATACTTCTGAAAGAGTTAGATTTGTTTTGCATGACACAAAGATCCATATAGAGAGCTGGAGTTTTACTAGTCTGTCGCCAATGTTGTAGTAGCTACAACCACCCTCCAAAATTTTTCCTATGCTTTTATTTTGGAGCCTTCCTTCCTATCTACAAGAGCTTATATTGCACTAATATAGGTTTTCATGCTTTGATTGAGAATTATCTTTTCATTTGTGGTTATGTTTGTCTATTTTCACACTTATTTGATCTTTCTAACTCACAGGTTGATCTCCCGACTTTGTTTCATGGTAGTTCTCAGCTTGCCTCCAGAAAATACGTAATCCTTGAGGGCAAGCAACCTTGATGATGGGAATTGTGCAGTTCAGACTAACAGTCATCATTGAGCTCAAAAACTGCATAGTCATGGAAAGCATCCTAGCACTGAGCCCATAAACTACACAATCCCTCACTAAGTTCAGAAACTATGCAGTGCAATGAGCCAAAAAGTTTCCCAGTTCCCCGGAACTACATAGTGTTTCCCGATAGTGTGCATGGCAAGTTTCCCTAGAAAAGGAAAAAAAATGAGAAAAGCTAAAAAGTAAAAAAACATCCCTAAAAAACTATGGATCTATTTTTAGTATCCCAAAGGAGCCAATTTTTCTATTTTTAGAAACTTCTGCCAAGTGTCGCTTTTTCCTTGATTTTAGGCATGCATTTCATAAACCCTAAATCACTCAAATCTATTTAATCGATGCCTCTAGAGCTTATTTTCACACTCGATCTTGGAGCTCTAGCATTCCCAAGTAGATCAAGAAACCTTTGTTGTGATCGTCTTTGCTTTTCCAAAGAGTTTCTCTTTTGTCGTCTTTTGCCACTTTTTTCTGTCGCTTTTTATCGTTTCTCTTATGTGAGTGTTGTTTTACTTATTTCTCTTTGTAGTTGTTGGTGTTTCAACTTGTTTTAACTTATATAAGTGTTGTTTTATGTTTTTGTTTTCCTTTCACAAGTGTCACATTGGTTTTCCTATTTTTGCACTGATGGTCGCCATTGCGGCGACTCTCCTCACATACTTGCTGTTACATATATTTGATTAGTTGTTGCAATTGATCTACATGGATTTACTCATACTTAGTCAGTTTTTCACTCAACTTCACATCATCACTCACTTCTGCTCATTTTTCACACTTCCATTGGGAACATCTGCACTCTCCTTGGCTAGATCATTCCTTGCCTAATTGGGCACAATCCTAAGGCTCAAGCCATAACCTTGGACTATGGAATTGCACAATGCATAGTACATGATGGCTCAAACTGCACATTTCACAATTCCAGGGTGTTGGCATTATGATACAGGTGTTTTCCTTGATGGAAACTCTCTCAGAAGACAGATCATAGTACAACAAGTCAAATAGAAAAGAATTAATGATCAGACTACAAAGAATGAATAAAGAGGGGTATACGCAGGTTAACCTTGACAAAGGAGCGTATACACATGGGTTAACAGACCAAAAGGAGCGTATAACATACACACACAATTTCACATAAGGAAAGGCATGTATATCTTGGGAAACTAAGTTTTGGTCCAAGGTATTTGGTCCATGGTATTTTGATCCATGGTATTGGTCCAAGGTATTGACCCCAAGTATTTAGTCCAAGGTATTGGTCCTAAGTGGTTTTGGTCCATGGTACTGAGAAAGCCTAAGAATATAAAAGGAGGAGAAGATCATTAGGCCAAGGTGTGCAAGTATTGAATATCTGATGAGGTATGAGATCCAGTATGCAGGTTATGGGTTTGTGATGCTTTGCTTGATCTGAACCAAGGATGCACCTATGTGGATGATGATGGATGATGGATCAGGATCTTAGGGCTTGGAATATATTATCATTATGTGGTTTGATTATGAATAGACTAGATCTGAATACTGCTGCATGTTTTATTCTGCAAATGTTATGATCAGGGTATGACTAAATTCTGAGATAGTTGTGAAGTGTTTAAGTTAGTATTTGCATATATGTACACGGGTTCGCTTTGGTAAAAGCGTGTATACACACTGGTTCGGTTCATCAGAGTAGTGTATACATTATGAAATATGATGTCTGAATTTGTAGATGGTTCTAGTGGTTGTTGTAGAGTTCTGGGTTTTGCTCTGTGTTTTGGTGACTCTGTTTTGATGACAGGTCTTCAGTGATTCAGTTGTGGGTGATTCAGAGATTGATGATAGAGTATTTAATGATTGGTTAATGCAATGGTTGTATTGCAGAGGTGATTGATTTTGAGCTTCAATGTTTTTGATGGGTCTAGTATGAAAATTGGATGAAACACGGCCTTCATGTTATGGTGTTGTGATCCAGGAGTATCCAGTCTGAAAATTTATAAAACGTGGTCCCTAGAGGAAGAGTGAAGGTTAGAGCCTTCAGTAGGCTGGCACCTACGTACTGGTAAACATATCGGTCAGTACAAGAGCCAGGAGATTGGAGCTCCCTTCCAGTAGCAGCTGGAAAACGAGAGAGGCTTGTAGCCTTCTGTAGGCTCGCGCCTACATACTAGTAAATATATCAGCTAGTACAAGAGCCAGGGGGTTGTAACTCCCTTCCAATGGTAGCTGGAGAACAAGAGAAGGTTGTATCCTTCTGTAAGTGGGTGTCTGTGTACTGGTATGATTCTGCGCCAGTACAAGATTGTAAACAAATTTTTCTTATATTAAAAGGAAGACAACAGTAGGTGGTTTTGTCCCGAATTGGTTTTCCAGCTTATATCATGGTGTTCATGTGTGTTTCTTATGTGTGATGATCTGCTCTTTTTTTACTAAACCTGGTTACTGTTTATATGGTTAATCAAGTTCTGATGCACTGATTAAAGATCAACATATGATGAATTCACTGAATCATAAGTTTGTTGGATATACGCTAGTTGCGTTAAACACAGTTGCGTGTACACGTGCGTTCCCTTAACTGAAGTAGCGTATATGAATCTGATTATGGAAATGAAAAATTATTGATTTTCTAATACTGATTCACCCCCCCCTCTCAGTATTATTTCCAATAATTGGTATCAGAGCAGGTCCTTTGGTAGAAGCTTGATCGCTTGAAAAATATCCATAGAACAATGGGAAAAAAAGTGCGTCAGAAGAAGAAGACAGCTCAAAGGAACAACGATAGCTTGCCATTAGGTGGAAGCAAGTATTCAAATTCTGAATCACCTGAGATTGAAGATGAACAAGCACATGAAGCATCACATAAAATCATAGATCAACAAGATCTACTTAACAAAAGGGAGTGTGCCCTCCAAGAAGAATTTGCCAAATTAAAAGCTCAGCTGGAGTGTGCCTTCAAAGTACGACAAATGCTGCAGGATCAAGTGATATCATTAAAAAATAAGCAGAATGAAGAACTACCTCAAGCAAATAAAGAACAAGAAAATGAGATTCTCAAATTAAGGCAACAAGTGGAAGAAGGAAGAAAGGCTGCAGAAATCTTGAAGAAGCAACATCTAGAAAAGGAAGAGCAATATCGGGTTGAGGTAAATATCTTAAAAGGTAAATTAGAAGAAAAGGATAAATTGTTACGATTTTAAGACAGTACTAAGATTTTGGATGATATTCTTAGTAGTCAAAGATCTCCTGCTATCAAAACTAGTCTTGGTTTTTATGAATCTGTTGAAGGTGAATCTAGCTCACAGGGTGAGACAAGGAACTCTAATGCAAAACCTGAAATGCTCAACAAGGAGATAAGAGGTCAACCACATCAACATCCAAGGAAACAAATCCTTCAAAGAAAATATTTTACTCCAAACTATGGAAGTGATAGTCGGTTATTTTCTCAGATGAATAATGTTGAGTGTTATGCATGTCATAATCTTGGACATGTTGCAGCAAGATGCAAAATTAGAATGGTGCAAGACCCTCACATAGAAAGATCATCACGTTCTAGGTACTTTAAGGGATATTGTTTTGCTTGTAATATGTTTGGTCACAAATTGACTGCTATAGAAGGAATATGAAACATATGAGATGTTATGCATGTAAAAAGCTTGTACATATAGAAAAGGAATGTAGGAGAAGATTTTGGGCACATACCAAAAGGAGAAAACATCATCTCAGTCAAAGATATGGAAGAAGAAGGAAGTACAGTCAAAAAGATGTGGCATAGTAGAGTATACAGACATGACAGACTCAGAGGGAGATGAAAGTGTGAAACTTCAGTATTCTAAATCTCATATGCAAGTTTCATGAAGACAAGTCGCATATATAAGCGAGTTCGAAGCTGCACAGTCGCGTATATGTTAGTTTGAGGAAAAGTAGTGGGACAGACTCAGGAAAAGTGGTCTGATATGGTTCAGTCAAGTGTCTGCTCTGTTTGAAGATGGTTACAATCTGCTGATGATGTGTGGAAATGTGTTGGTACTCATAAGATGTTATTTAGAAGAGCTTTTGATCCTCACAAGTTAACTTGATGTATATCTGATTGATGATGATGCCTTGATACTTCTTGTTGATATGTGCATGATCAGATCTGACAGTGAACAGATGGAACAGGTTCAGGGGGAGCATATGATTCGAATAATGCATTGTTGGCATTATGGTTAGAAGTCCTTGGTGATGATGCTTATGTAGCTAAATGATACATCTTGCTATTGTTGGTTGGTCAAGAGAATGGTATTGTAGGTTACAGGTCTGGATGCTGTTGACAGATGCTTATGGTGCAGATCATATATGGTGTATGATAGTTGCTGATGACTATCATGGTCTTGTTTAGATTGTTGGTCTTTGTTATAAAAGTCATGTATATCATTTGATGTAAAATTCATGCAAAGACCTAATTTGTAACCCCACTATGCATGGGATGGATGATATAATAATTTCTAATTCGGTCATGTATAAACATTTGGTATATCCCCACTTGGTTGGGTGGATGAGTCAAATTTGGTATATCCCCACTTGGTTGGGTGGATGAGTCAAATTTGGTATATCCCCACTTGGTTGGGAGATGGATGTATGAGTCATTGGTGATAGGAAGGTCATTGGTGATGTATGTATAGAGTCATGTTATTCTTTTGAAAAATATTTTTGTAGACTCTACATGTGCTCAGGGGGAGCATGGACGGATTGGTACATCTTAGCATGTACAAAGGGGGAGCTCAATCAGATATTTCAACATGTACTCAAGGGGAGTATGGACAACATAATGTATATCAAGGGAGAGAATATCTTGGTCCGCCCTTTGCCCTTGATGTCAAAGGGGGAGAGTGACTTGGTGTTGTTTTTGCCATCAAGTCCAAAGGGGGAGATTGTTGGCATTATGATACAAGTGTTGTCCTTGATGGCAACTCTTTCAGAAGACAAATCATAGTGCAACGGGTCAAATAGCAAAGAATTAATGATCAGACTACAAAGAATGAATAAAGAGAGGTATACGCATGTTAACCTTGACAAAGGAGCATATACACGCGGGTTAATAGACCAAAAGGAGCGTATAACGTACACGCGCAGTTTCACAGAAGGAAAGATGTGTATATCTTGGGAAACTAAGTCTTGGTCCAAGGTATTTGGTCCAAGGTATTTGGTCCAAGGTATCTGGTTCGAGGTATTGACCCCAGGTATTTGGTCCAAGGTATTCAAGGATAATTTTAGGGGCGAATGTTCGCCCTTTGGCGAAATTAAGGGGTTTTAAATTTTTAGTGGGCGAATATTTTGTATCATAGTACATTTTTACAAATCACCTCAAATAGCCCACCTTATTTTAAGGGAGAGGGTAAAATAGGTAATTTTAGCCCTTGAAATTAGGACTTACAACCTTCCATTCGCCCATTTTCAAGAATAGGTTTTATTTAAGTGAATCCATTCGCCCATTTTCAAGAATAGGTTTTATTTAAGTGAATCCTATGGGCCAAATACCATATTTATAAAAGAGGTATGGTAAATTAATAAAAATATAAATAAATGAGAGTTATGGTAAATAAATAAAACATCTTTTATATTTACTCCATAAGTCACCTTATATACATGTAAGGGTGTAAACAAATAAAAATATAAGTAAAGTGGAGGTATGGTAAATAAATAAAACGTCTTTTTATACTTACTCAAAAGGTATGGTAAATAAATAAAAATATAAATAAACTAGACGTATCGTAAATAAATAAAACCTCTTTTTATATTTAGTCCATAACCCTCCTTCTATTTATGGAGGCTCAAGAAAGAGGTTTTATTTAAGTGAATCCTATGGGCCAAATACCATATTTGTAAAAGAGGTATGGTAAATTAATAAAAAATATAAATAAACGAGAGGTATGGTAAACAAATAAAACATTTTTTTATATTTACTCCATAAGTCACCTTATATTTACGAACACTCAAAAAATGGGTTATATTTAGGTGAAACTTATTAATACCATGCAAAAAACCATTATTAACCCTAATATTAGAATTAATAAAAATAAAAATGGCACATGGTATTGACCCATGGTATTCACCAAAATGGCACATGGTATTGACCCATGGTATTCACCTGGAATGTAGCCTATTTAAATGGGGGAATTAAACCAGCATGTAGCCTATCCTAAGATTCACTAGGACTTTACAAAGTTTTATTATTTAGTGAAAGACTCGCCAAGATCTTACAAGATTTTATAATTGAGTAAAATATTCTAATAAAAATAAAAATGGCACATGGTATTCACCAAAGTGGCACATGGTATTGACCCATGGTATTCACTTGGAATGTAGCCTATTTAAATGGGGGAATTAAACCAGCATGTAGCCTATGCTAAGATTCACTAGGAATTTACAAAGTTTTATTATTTAGTGAAAGACTCGCCAAGATCTTACAAGATTTTATAATTGAGTAAAATATTCGCCATGCCTAGTGAGAGATTCGCCAAAAAATTATATATACATATTATATTATTGATAAAATCGCCTTCCATTTTTCCTATATACCATGGAGATTCGCCCATTTATTATATTTATAAATTTAGGGGGGGTTCTTAAAATTTTCCCTGAAGGTATTAGTCCTAAGTGGTTTTGGTCCATGGTATTGAGAAAGGCCTAAGACTATAAAAGGAGGAGAAGATCATTAGGCCAAGGTGTGCAAGTATTGAATATTTGATGAGGTGTGAGATCCAGTATGCAGGTTATGGGTTTGTGATGCTTTGCTTGATTTGAACCAAGGATGCACCTATGTGGATGATGATGGATGATGGATCAGGATCTTAGGGCTTGGAATGTATTATCATTATGTGGTTTGATTATGGATATACTAGATTTGAATATTGATGCATGTTTTATTCTGCAAATGTTATGATCAGGGTATGACTGAATTCTGAGATAGCTGTGAAGTGTTTAAGTTAGTATTCGCAGATCTGTACGTGGGTTCGCTTTGGTAAAAGCATGTATACACACTAGTTCAGTTCATCAGAGTAGCGTATACATTATGAAATATGATATCTGAATTTGTAGATGGTTCTAGTGGTTGTTGCAGAGTTCTGGGTTTTTCTCTACGTTCTAGTGACTGTGCTTTGATGACAGGTCTTCAGTGATTCAGTTGTGGGTGATTCAGAGATTGATGATTGAGTATTTAATGATTGGTTAATGCAATGGTTGTATTGTAGAGGTGATTGATTTTGAGCTTCAATGTCGTTAATGGGTCCAATTTGAAAATTGGATGAAACGTGGCCTTCATGTTATGGTGTTGTGATCCAGGAGTATCCAGTCTGAAAATTTATGAAACATGGTCCCTGGAGGAAGAGTGAAGGTTGGAGGCTTCTGTAGGCCGGCACCTACGTACTGGTAAACATATTGGTCAGTACAAGAGCCAAGGGGTTGGAGCTGCCTTCCAGTAGCAGCTGGAAAACGAGAGAGGGTTGTAGCCTTCTGTAGGTCGGCGCCTACGTACTAGTAAGTATATCGGCTAGTATAAGAGCCAAGGGGTTGTAGCTCCCTTCTAGTGGTAGCTAGAGAATGAGAGAAGGTTGTAGCCTTCTATAGGTGGGTGCCTGTGTACTGGTATGAGTCTGCGATAGTACAAGATTGTAAACAAGTTTTTCTTATATTAAAAGGAAGACAAAAACAGGTGGTTTTTGTCCCGAATTGGGTTTCCACCTTATATCATGGTGTTCATGTGTGTTTCTTATGTGTGATGATTTGTTCTGTTTTTACTACACCTGGTTACTGTTTATATGGTTAATGAAGTTCTGATGCATTGATTAAAGATCAACATACGATGAATTAAATGAATCATAATTTTGTTGGATATACGCTAGTTGCATTAAACACAGTTGTGTGTACACGCGTGTTCCCTTAACTGAAGTAGCGTATATGAATCTGATTATGGAAATGAAAAAATTATTGATTTGCTAATACTAATTCACCCCCCCCCCTCTCAGTATTATTTCCAACACAGGGGTCAACATGTCACATTGGCCACTGAGACTACGCAATGCACATTCTCTCCCTGTCTCTACCCAAGTTGGGACTATGCATTGAACAGTCCCAAGCCTCAAGCTTCAACCCTGGCTGTTGGGATTGTGCAGTGCACAGTTCCTATAGGCAGCCAATTCCTCTTTTCAATGGAAATTGTGAAATCCTTCCCATCATATGCCTAATTTGCTGCTTGATCATGCCTTGTAAGTAGATTTTATTAAGACTAATATTTTCTTGCCATGAGTGTCTTTTCTGTACCACAGGTACAACAGTTGTTGAGCACCTCTCCAACAGTGATTGTTACCATGAAACCAAAGAGAGCTACTTCAAAAGAGACCACTAAAAGCAATACTGCGGAAGCAGTTGAGCAAACACTAGTAGACTTACCAGTGTATGCAGACACTCGCTTTTTATAGAAACGGGATCATCACTGGCATGGCAACAGGTTAAATATGCTTTTGCAAAGGACTTTCAGGTAGACTTAGAAGACCGATAGGTTTATCTCAATATCTAACAATCAGGACTACACAAGGTTGCATGCAGATATCCAACCTTCCCGTGTGAAGATGTCATCAGTTGGATTGTCTCACACATTGATGAGAAGACTGTGACATTGAGCAGTGCCAATAGAAAGTATCTTTCTACCTTTCAGGCAGAAGATTATCAGTGCATGTATTACTTATCGAGCCAGTGAATCTCATCAACTCATTTTTCTATGCCACACACAACTATGTGAACACAAGAGACATTTTCAACATTGGGTGAAAGCCATTGAAGTTTCGATAGACACCCACCCATGTATATAAGAAAAAGTCCCTTAAGAAGGCCTACCATCTCTTGATTATCATAGCTTGCAGGATCCATGGTTAACAGAGCATGGAAACATTTCCTGAAGAGTGGGCAGTCTTATTGGCCCAGGTTGTGAACACGGGGAATCCATTCAACTGGTTAGATCTGTTGGCTTGACAGTTGAGGGCCCATGTAGCACAGATTCAGAGTCCTCCCAATGATGAGAAAGCAAGGTTATATATGTATGCATATTTAATGGATGCAATTTGTGCACAACAATAGTTACCTGACATGAACTGGACATGGACACCCTAAGAATTTGTCGTGCATATCTATTGCAAGTTGCTTTCAGATTGCAGTGATCGAGGAGTGATGTCACAACAAACTGAGAACTTCATCATCCCACTTTACAAGCTCATATTTGAAGAAGATCCACCTTGCATGTCACGAGGAGTAATGGAGGTGATAACAAACATCGTAGATTGGTATGCCTCACCATGTGGCACCTTCCTTAGATTGTTTGGTGGAGAGAAGTCTCTACATATTTTATCCAGGTATGCCACCGACAAGCTTTTCATGCAAGACGTATCATACCATCTCGCCACAGGGTTGTTAGTAGATTTTCACAGGAAGAAGAAATCACCATGGCCCACTCTTCCTTTGCAAATTTGATTATACAAGATAAATAACTTGAAAGTCGCAAATGTTGAAGGAAAGGAAATAGTCAAGTTTGCATTCAATACTCAGTATTTTAATATGTATGATCCCCGTGGTATTTGTAAAGAACATTGTGCGAGAGTTTACTTTCCGTGGATCAGTAGTGCATTCCATTGGCCAGAGGAGGATCCATGGAGGAATTATTACAATGCCTCCTAGACTTCATGAGTCAGTCATCTTAGTAAAGACTTCATAGATTTCTCCACAGACGACAACAATTCTGAAAGAAACAACAACAAAAGGAAGCAATCCTATGCCGGATAAAGGAAAGAGGAATATTGCCAACAATTAAGGGAGAACAAAGCTAGAAGATGAAAGAAGACCCTATTCTCATGAAAGTAGTAGAATAAAAGAGGAATAAGATGATATAGAGAGTGAAGCAGAGGAAGAGAGAAAAGCATATGTTGCAAAAAAGCATAACAAAAACTAAAGGAAGAACATGTTTTGAGGAGGAGAGAACAAGAAGAGAAGCGGAAGGAGGAAGAAGAATAAAGGAAAGGTGCAATGACAGAAGAAACAATGTCGATATAGGTCGAAGAGCAGAACCAACCAACAATTGAGGAGGAAGGTGAACAGATGCATGATCAAGATCTTGCTCAACAGATTGAGATCTTGATTGAAGTAACAAACATGGAGATGGAACAGGAGTTGTATAATGAAGATGTTGACCTGATGTAGAGTGCACCACAAGTCATTGTTCGGTCTCCACCACCTCTAGCAGTAGAGCCAACCTTGAGCGAGGAAGGGGATGTTGTTCCCCTTGATGATGATCTGGTGATGGATGTGTACAATCTGTCATTTGATGAATTCCAGAAAAGGATTGTACAAGCACGGAGAAAGAATTTTATGGATGATCACGCATCACTTGCATTTGTTATAGAAAGGGTGATAATGGCAGACACCCGGAAGCATCCAAATTCCATTGTCAAAGCCAACTTAGCCTTTGTAGGAGCAACTAGATCAAACATTCAGTATTTCATGTTTGAGAATGAGAATTTGGCACAAAACTTGCCGGTTGCTAGGAAAGAGGCAAAACAACTCTGTGTAGTATCACAAAGTGCAGTTTCCACACAATTTTACTTGGAGGAGATGAGAGAAACGATACTTGCTAAAGTATCAACACTTGGAGAAACCATATAGAAGCTCAATGAGTTGTTTGTGACTATACATAAAGCAGTTGTTCGTTTGCATGGTCCACAATAACAAAGAAAAGAGTTGTTTAAAAATCTCAAGAACATACAAGCTACCATTAATTATATGCAAGAGTGGACAATGCGATACAAAGGGGCACCACTTGACTTAGTGACAAAAATGAAGCCACAGGTAGAGTTGGAGAAAGCGAAAGTTCAAATGTTGATTTAGAACAACAAGAATCTCACCTAATTTATTGGTAGCATTCAAGCCTCATATGTACGGTTGTTCAATAGTTTGGATGTCTTGGTGAAAACACACCATATCTCATTAGTCGATTCACTCGCAAAAGCCAACCCAGGAACCAATTCCGACAGGAGATCGAACAGTACTTGGAGTAACTGAGACAGATTGCCACCAAGGAGGATTTAGCACTGACCAAACAGAACATGCAAAATTACATCGGTGGTCTTGTCCAAGTCAGAACAATGTTGCTCATGCTTCAAAATGAACTTGACACTGGTTCCAAGACATTGTACCTGGATGCCATGGAGGCTAGAGTCTACTTCCAGCCAGAAATCATCACACAATTTGGAGACATCATCACACAGTACCGAGCTTGGCACTAATATGTGACTAAGAAGCAGCAAGTGGAGGTTATTGAGCTAGATTTCTCCCAAACTCAAGCATCATAGTGTTGCGTCTTGTTAGGTTGTCATGTTGTCTCTACCTTATTTTGTCTTTTATGAGTACAAGTGTAAAATGTAATATTATTTGTAATTATGTTGTAAGTGAATTTCCAAGTGTTAATATTGGAATATGAAGAGTCATAATGTAATGTAATGAGTCATTTTGTAAAGAAGTTGAAGGGTCATGAGGGTAGTCCAAAGGTCAGAAAGGGGAGTTGAAGAGTCACCCCCTCTTGTTATAAATAGAACCTCATAACTAATGTAACAAGATTTTTGGGAGCCAAGCTTTTGGCTAGGCTTAGGCTTTGAAGGAGCCTAGGAGTATTATGAAGAGCCTTGGCTTCTTTGTAGCATAGAGTGAGTATAATTCTTTGGAGGAGCAAGTGTTCTTAACTTTGATGTTCCACTATTGGGGCTAGTGGTTTGCCAGTGGTGTATGTATGAATGGAACTTTCACTTATAATAAAACTCAGAGCTGACACACTTTCATGCATATGTTCTGAAGATAGTAGGGTTATTCTTGTTGTATTTTCAATGTATGCTATTTAACTTATGCTCATGCTTATGAACTATTTCATTTTCATTTGTATGTATCTTTTTGAATGCGTGTTGTTGTATTGATTCATCACCTTAACTTGTGGACTATTCTGCATGTTGGCTCATGATGTCATTATGCTTATGTGTTCCCTTTAAGCTATGTACTATTACAGGCTTCCAAGGGGAACACTTCCTTTTTCCTTCATGTATCAGAACCTTCATGCATCACACTTAACCGCAGGGTCACACACTTGCTCTCACCAAATTTATCGTAGTTCACTCTATGTGTTTTCATAGTCAAGGCATAACATTACTACCCACTGCTGGGACTCATACTCCAAATGGTGTGAGGTTTAGTTGGGACTTCATATCGGGGAAATCCCCTGAATATTGGCGGTTCCATCACCGTCAATAGAATCACAAATTAAAGCACCGATGATACAAAAATAAGAGTGTATATATCAATACCCCCGATCTGTGTGTGGCAAGGGAGAAGTGGAGACGACAGACTAGGTGGGCCAGAGGGGATGGAAGGTAGAGGTGCTAGAAGCCAACCACCTGGGACAAAGGATAGATGGGGTATTGGGAAGTGGGAGGACGTGAAGGCAGGTGGGGAAACATGCAGGTCAGGGCAAGGCAGAGGATGGCACACAGCTAGTATAGGTGTGGTCGAGGATGGAAGAGAGCAACGGAGGTTCAGGGTCAAGCGAGAGGGCAGGTAGACCAGTGACAACAAGTGGCATGACAACAGAATGAAACCCACGAGAGGAGTAGCCAGTGGCACGAGTGAAGTAATGGAAGGTAGTAATGGAAGGGTTAGGGGAACCTCATTCCGAGGAAATCAAATGAAGGATTGGACAACGGGAAGAGGAAGAGGGCATGTGGGGGGGCGTATGGAAGCTAGGCAGGGCAGTTGGACAAAGAAACAAGAGGCAAAGGCAGATGGGAGAGAAGGTAGTTGCATGCAAAGGGAGAAGGAGAAAGAACGTGCAACGGAAGGTGGTGGATGCGGGTTGGAGGACATCGAGAGGAAAATGGGTTTCATCGAAAAGCATTGGTATGTTACTCTGGTTTCCCTTCTCGCTTGCATCACAGAAATGAATTTTACAGAGGAATTCGGGGTGAGGAATGAGGGAAGTCAAGACTCAGAATGAGTCAAGGCCTAGGCTGTATGGGATTCTAACTCAGTTGAATCGAGAGTCTAGGACTGGAATGTTGTTGGAGTGAGGGGGCTCAGGAAATATATAGTGTATCTCTGGGTAGATAGGAATTGAGGGAATCAGACTCGACGGGATGCCCAAACAGAATTCTACAATGGAGTGAGTAGGAAGCCTACCGCTCTGGCCAGGTGATACTTGAGGCATGGGAAGGAAGAAATAATTATCAAGGGCAGGGAGCCCAGAACCATCATGGACAAAGCAACAAGGCTGTGGTTAGCCTGGATCGAACTGAGCCCAAACCCGACTAACGACTGTGAGCCTCATGGGATAACTAGGGGTAGAATCCGGGCGAGGGCACCAGAGAGGAGAGATTCTTGGACTGGAACCTCAAACGCGACCCTGAATGTTGATAAGGAAACCCAAAATTGGGACACCTGCAGAACTACAAATGCTGACCCGCATGTTCCTCTTTGCTGGGGAGGGGATAAGCATAGAGGAGAGGAATCAGGAGGCCAAAGCTTGTTAGTCTCAGAGAAGGAAGGGGGAAATCGGGGGAGAAGGATGGCAACCCCAAGTCTCCAAGTCTGGAGAGAGTGGACAAGCCCGGGTTAGAAAAAATTAAGACCACTCTGTGTAAACGAATTCTGACTGATAAAGAAATTTATTTTTTTAATGTTTTAGGTATTAAAAAAATCAGGGTGTAGCACCATTTGGAGTTTTGGATCTTATATCGTGCTCCAGCAAGCAAGCCGATACTGGTGAGCCACTTGGGAAAACAAAACAAAGCATGAATGAAGACAGTATGGAAAAAGAGGGAAAAGAGGTGGGTAAAAGAGGAACCAGAAGAACAGGTAAGGCAAGGAAAAGGACAAAGGTGGGGGAAGCAACCTCCAATACAGGTCCAAACAAAAGAGGTAGAAGGACTGGGAAGGAACACATGCAAACCCTCATAAACACGTATATGGCTAGCAATCCGCTGGAGGTAAGAGCTCAAATTGCATAGTGGGAGAGGGAGCTTAATGACAGCATAACCAATCATCATATAGAGACAGAAGAATGGGAAAATATGGTGAAAGATACGGGGAACACCAGAGGCCGATACACACTGTTTCAGCAAACAATCCAGCAATACTGGGTTATGAAGAACATAGTGGCCTGAGCAATGACACTATACAAGGAACAAGAGGTACAGGAGGAGGCCCAAACAATGGAGCCTAGCATGAAGGATCTTCATAAAGAAATTGCTGCAGTCCAGATACAAGTGTACAAAAACAATCTCGCACTGAACAAAATCAAGAAAAGCATATAGAACATGAAGAAGAGCGAAATCTCAGGGTCTAATGCGAAAGCCCCAGCCCCAGTGGACTCATCTGACAAGTGACACAGGTCTCTAATCATAACTTTGTTATATTTCGGTTAGCCTTTACTTTTCTAAGTTGAAGTTAATAGTAGATAGAACAACTAATGTTGCCTAGATGGTGTTGAAAACTTTATTTAAATTTTGGACAACATTTAACGCAAACAGGTGGCTAACAAACCTAGTTTCCTGCGAGCAGGTTGAGGCCACCTGCAATTTTTGTTAAAGACTTTATTATGGTCTGAAAATATTAATAGAGAAATTACTACCAAGATTACACAAAAAAGAGTGTATATATCAATAATTATATATTTACATGCAATTCCAAAGGCATAAACAATATATCCAATACGACTTGGCATCCATTTAATCAGAAAAATTTAAAAGCATACATAAATATGGAATATGCAACCCATTTAACATATAAATATATAAATTAAACGTTTTATTAAGTTCACACTAAATGTATACCGATGAACTCAGAATTCACAAATAATACTCAAACCAGAAATTTTTAACTATATAAGTTGAATCTTGTTTGCAATTAGAAAAGGGATTCACATTATCTTCCCAGTCGTAGGCCAGTTGCGAAATAATATTTTGTAACTCACCACCCTTGTGCTAGGTATAGTGTTTGAGAGTTAAAATTCATCGAACAATACACCAATTGAGCTAAGGGAGTGATATCACTTGTAGGTGGCTTATTAGCAATCTGGAAAGTATTAGTGGTTTTTCATCCATAGAAAGTGCTAATGGTTTCTCAGCCAATTGCAAGAACCAATGACTTGTTGTATAGGTGGCTTCTCAACCAAAGACAAGCACTGATGGTTTTTCGTCTGAAGCAAGAACCAATGGTTTATCAGTCCAAACAAGCACCCAATATGTTCATTCAATCTCACTCCATGCTTAGGCCTAGAAACATTAGGTAAAAACTGGAAATTGAGAAGCAATGGTTCAATGGAGGCGAATTATCTCCATGAGTTGTTGTTTGTGACAACCCTAGGTTAATTCCCCCTTCATTTTAAATATTTGATATATTTTGATCATAATTAAAGACGATTGAGAATTGGGACAAAAATTCCAGAGCTTGGGTAGGAGATTGCTTGGGATTCGAAGGAAGCTTGAATGGTTCATGGAAGCCATTGAAGGTTAGCTAGCGTGCCTTAAATGGAATGGTTTTCCAAATTAATTGAGTTGGAGAAAAGGAAAACAAAACCATACCTTCCTTGCATAAACCTACAAGGGAAAAAGGACAAAATTGAATAAGGGATGGACTACATTGGTAGTTGGAAAAACATAGAATTCAACCAAGAGGAAGTGGGGTGGAGGGAAATGTCAACACACAACATCCCCCATCATCATGCAAGATAGAACCACCATGGATAAGAGGGAAAATGTGATAGTATGTTTTTCCCATGCAATCAAGGACGGTTGCAATGACCCGAGGAAGAGACAAGCATCTAGGGGGAAAGAGAGCACGACACACACTAGGATAAAGGATGCATACGTACAAGGAAAATTACACCCCACACACTAGAGAACGGAAAAGTAGTGGCAAGATAACACTCGTATGTAGGGAGGAGAATGTAATTAAAAAATTGGAGAGAAAAATATTGATAATGCAGGAGTAAGAAACTAAGAAAGAAAAAGGGAAGATAGCTCTATGATACTAATAGAGCATAGGGAAGAAGAGTGGCTATTCGATTGAGCATTGGGAGGTAGAAGAATAGATATTGGGTGAGGAAAGTAGTCTTTGGACTCCCTATAAGTCTAGAGGGTGGGGATAGTTTTATCTAGAATCCCTTAAAAACCTAGGTGGAGGCCCGCTCTTTGGATTCCTGGTAGGAGAATTATTCAACTTCCCTTTACTTCTTTTTTCTTGTTTTCCTTGTCACAAAGAGCTCTATATTCCCTTGTTTCTCATAGGGTGGAGGCACAACCCTCTGGATTCCCTTGATGATTATAGTGGGGGGAATAACCTATGTATTCCCTAATAGATTAGAGGGTGGAGGAACAACCCTCTAGATTCCCTTGCTGATTATAGTGGGGGGAACAACCTATGTATTCCCTTATAGATTAGAGGGTGGAGGCACAACCTCTAGGTTTCCTTGTTGATTAGAGGGTGGAGGCACAACATTTGGATTCCCTTGATACTTTGAGGATGGAAGTATATCTTATGGATTCCCCTCTTAACTTGAAGGGTTAAGGCGGTGGACCTATGGATTCCCTGAGAGACACTGATTGCATGCCATAACTAGTGGGTGGAGTTGGAAGGTCCTCTAGAGTCCCTGTTTTAGTTGGTAGATTTGGTTGATCCTTTAAGCACTCATCCTTAAGCTCAAGAATTTGGCTTGGTGGTGACTACTACAATAAATAATTGGCTATAGTGTGTCTACGGTTGGGTGGAGAGTTCAAGTCCCAATCTCAGTTTCCTAGATCAATTTATCAAAGATAAGTGTTTGTTGGTGTCTCTTATGTTCTAATTTTTTTATGTTTGTATAATGCAATGCTTTATTATGGATTTTAATGTTGAGTAATGTGGTATTCCTGCTTGAATGAGCATTGTTGTTTACAGGCATGGATATGGAACGATTTAGGTTCTTGTATCGTCCCAATACGTGTATTGATAGGTATTCAATGTGTTGGCTCAATGCATATGTCATGAAATGTGATATTTTCAGACTGCTTGAGGAAGGTTGTGTCAATATACATATCCTGAGTAAATGCAAGTGTTTCCTATATGTACTCAAGGCTTGTTCTATGTTATTATTGGTCGAGAGGCTTGTAACTTACTAAGTTGTGATGATATAAAAAATTATCTAAAGGGCCATAATGAAAATGAATAGGCGGATATTGGTGTATGTTTTATGGACTTGAAAGAAATGATTATTTAAGCCTTGTTAAATATTACTAAGCTCAAGAGAAATAGATGGGATATCCATAAAGATGATAGATTTTAGTTCATTGTAGCCCACTCACTCCCTTCGGCCCTTACCCAAATCCACTTCCTCTCCCATTGGTTGAGCCATTACTTCTTACTTAACTATCCATTTTCTGGGTGTTTCTCTAGTGGTGGGCAAGATTTCACCTTTCGCTTTTAGCTTTAGCGCCTTGATCCTTACTCGCTAGATTTCTAGCGTGGAGGGGTTCATATGTTTCTTTGCCTTATTGGCTGCCCTACTCTATCCTTCCACTTCCTATACTATTAAATATGGACTATGCTGCCTTGTGTGACATATAAGTGTTTTGGCCACTACCCATGGTTCACTGGTCAAGCCCAAATAGAAGAGGAATTCAACCCTCCCCCCTCGTTGTAATTTTTTAGTTGTATCAATGAGATGGTATTATTGACTACTTTTATTAGGGGGTTGGGTGTGTCACATGGCATATTCACTTCAATTATCAAAGTTCCATATGTTGTGGCCTGCTTCCTACTGTTTGGCCCAGCGGTCAGAACCCCTAAAATGTGGTTCTCCTAGGGAATATTACAAGGGAAATGCCTCTGATTCAAAGATATATTTTTTATGCCAAACTGCAAATTGAAGAACAAAATGAAATAACATGATAACATATCCATTCTTTATATGTTATTAGTTCTTACATTGTGTCCACCTATCGTAATAAGTCTAATGGATTCCCCTTAGTTCTAGTGAACACGGTTAATCATAGCCTTTTACTCGGTTGTGGTTTATCTAATCTATCATACTAGTCTAAATCCCATTGGGTTGACTACTATTACTAATATATATATATATATATATATATATATATATATATATATATATATATATATATATATATATATATATATATATATATATATATATATATATATATATATATATATATATATATATATATATATATATGCATAGATAGATAGATAGATATTACTAATATATAGAGACCACATTCCAAGTAGCAATATTATATTCACGACCTATAACATAGGGAATCATAGGGAAGTGATTACATTGCCTTACTTAATGGAGTTGACTCACTCTGCATAACCTCGTACATATATCTTAGGTAGATATGTTGAAAAGCCTTCCTCCACTTACTCATTCCCACCTATCCGAATAATATTCATCAGGTAATATCTGGTTAGAGGGTTGAGCCCACCAGAAAAACCCTCAGGTTTGGTATGATCAATCGATCGAGATTGGTACCAACAAATCTGGCTCAACTTCCTCACTGCGACAATTGGGCATTAATTGGCATAGTGAACTCCTAGATCTGCCTAAATCATAGGGAGATGGGTGGAATAAATACTCCACCACACCATATGAATTAAGGGGGCTCAGATGGGAAACTTCCTAAGATACGAGTCTTGTATTGAGTTATTGTTAGTCCCTTCCTGGGTTACAAAGGTACTAATCAAATAGTTGATCTAATTTATAACTAATTTTCTCTAGGTATGGAGTATCATCTTTTATATATTTTTTATGGTCATGATATAAAGGAAATAATGACTAAATCCTTATCCATGGATATTAGTCCAATTTGGGATCCTAAAATTTGGCAAGAATTGGGTTAAATCCCCCATCTTGTAAGGGTCAAAGTAAAAAGAAATACAAGAAAAGTTGCGAACTGTGATCCCCACAAAGAACCTCAATACCAATGCCCATTGTAAGCACAATGGAAAGGATTCAGTGGATCGAAAGGCAGTGTGACCGGCTAGACAGTCCAACCAACTCGACAATCCTCTCTACTTCGGTTCAAGGTCCCATCCATAGGTATTAGACCCAGTAGGATTGTCACAAACCGTAATGGATTGATTTTCTTTTCATCATACCAATTAAGGTAGGACCATATTCAAATAGAATAAGTGGTGTAGGTCACTTCCCAATATGATGGGTCAATCAAGAGTGTAAAAATATCACTTTCTATTACGTATTAGATAAGGTGACTCTCTACAGTGTTTTCTGTGCCTTTTGAGATTACTCTTTCTTTTCTAGGTTAAGGTGTCTTGTGTTGCTGGCCAATACGAGTCAAGAATTTGCGAGCACCCACTGGCTAGCAAGAGTCATACTTAGAATTTGAGTTTTTTCTACCCACCTTTTCTTTTACCTACTTTGCCTTTACGTCAATTATTTCCAAACGACTTTGTCGCTTACTGATGAATCTGATGGGTAGCATTAACTTATTGGCATACGACGAAGCGGAGCCCTGTTGAGACAAGTATGGCTGGAATTTGAACCCAACCTTTATTATACTAACTTAAATCAAATTTGTACTCGCCCAAATACCAGATAATATTTATACCCTGTTCCTTGCCTCATGAAAGAATACTAAGATGAGATACGTACTTTCCTACTAGGAGTATGAATAGTTCCAACCTAGTGAGAAGGGTGACGTCGTTGATTCGAGGAAAAAAAATGGTCCCTACCTTATTGGAATGGAGCGATAATAGTGCTCATCGGTTTCAAGGAAAGGAGTATAAATAGTTCCATACCTTATCGAATGGGTCTATCTAAGAGCACCTGATGAAGGGAGGCAAGATGATAGTGCTTGCCCAGATAAAGAGGATATTATTATTTCCTTATAAGGAATAAATACGAGCACTTGTCATGCTTGAAAGAGTATAATGATTTCATACCTCATAAGGAGACAGGGAGAGAAGAAATGTATTGCCTTGCTTGAAGGAGTATAAATCAATTCCATACCAAAAAATCCTAAGTTAGGGTAAAGATTCAATATCCTACATAGTGTCGTACCTCCTGAGCAATTAATTAATCAAGTGTTTTATGGATAATAAGGTCATGTGATACATGTTCCTTATACTTCTCCAAGAAAATCTCTTTGCATCGTGATGCCTATTGTATCGGCTCGACCTTTGCGGAGTGGGGATAGATCAAAAAGACCATAATGGAGAAACTTACTATATGATCTGGATTTAATGCATTTCCATCATGCAGCAGGTTACCAACTTCCTTAACCTTCTGGCATTGGGCAAGCGTTAGCCCCCATACATGGTATTACGACTTTGCAGAGACCTGTTTTTTTGGTAAACAGTCACCCTGGCCTAGTCATTGCGACCTCCTGAAGAGGCAGACCTTCTCTCAAAGTTATGGGGCTATTTTTTCTAGTTCCTTAGATAGAGTTGTCTCATGCCCCTAGGTATTCCCTACCTACCTACCTGTGTCAGTTTTGGGTATAGGTACCCATTTGTTGAAGGTTGTTCGAGATTTTCCTGGGAGTATGGCATGGGTTACTTTAGCTTTGTAGTGCTTGGTACTCATACATTAGCTCCAGGAATCTTATCTACCCCTTCTTACCCCGAAAAGGGTCACCTTACCTCCTTAAACTGATAACCATATTTCGAATAACCTATCCTCAAACAAGAGCCCACAAAACTCATGATCACCTTAGTGCTCATAGCCTCATAACCCACATTTAAGTAACTTTGATTCTGATAGGTGCTATTTAGGCGCAAAATCATTTGAAGAATTGGAACCCCATTTGAATGCAACTCATTCATGGGGACTATTTAGGAAGTGATAGAGGAAGTAACCCAAAATCATGGTGATCCATCCGTCAGTCGAGTCAATCCTTGGGATGACTGATAGAGAGTGCCAGGCCATGATGCCATCAATCTACAATATTTCCCTACTCTCATCAACCCTAAGGTTAATGTTTGGGATCAACGATTTCCTCCTCTTTCTCAACACTCCTCAAATTTAACCCCTTTTACCTCTAATGACTAGCAAAAAATGGGCTACTCACTTGATTGCATCCCAACATTGCTTATATTGATGTTTTAATGCTCCAATTTGTTGCTTATAAGTTATCCCTTGATCCATTAGAATAACCTTGACTTCAAATGATACTTTTTCTTCTCATGATATGTGCCATGTTGCTCCTTTAACCCCTCACGACTGCCCCAATAGAAGTTGGCCCCTCTAAAATGAAAAAAGTGGTTCAAATGGCACATTGAGGAGTGTGTTTTGAGTGCTTCAACTTGGAGATTTAGGGTACCTATAGAGGTAGTGCTTCACCCCCAAGTTTAGAGTTGCATCCCCTACAATTAGAATACCAAAGCCCCTGTCCAATTATTGATTCCACTTCTTATGTCCTCTACTTCCTTTTGCTTAGTCTTTATGCCCCCTCCATTCCAGGATCAAGAAATCTTGCAACAGAGGCTGATTTAAATTCTAAAGTCAGTAGATTCTCTACTTCGATGGTGGGCCCTTCATTTTCCATATTCAAACTTGGCTCTGAATTGATAAAATTTTCATTTTTCCTACCTTGCTAAGCCTCCCATATGTTAATGAGAGTAGAGCAATCTATAGGAGCTCCTCTCAGGATAATAATATTTTTAGAATCTAGGGAGAGGTATAGTACTATTGGGTATAGAGAGAAGCAATCAGGCAGTTCAAAATTGATAATCGGTTGTATCAATTTACTCCTTCAGTTTCCTGCCCTCGTAGGGAAGATATAACATTACATAAGAAGCGTTGAAGTGTCCCGTGTTCATTTTTTCTGCCCGCAGTGGTACGGGTTCTTTGTGTAACGATGATAGGTGCAATCAATGGGTGGAAAGATGTAAAGGTGGCAGGTCAATGCTATTGGTTGTATATTTTCTATAACCAATAGATCGATACTCCCTAGACCCTTAAGCCTATGTCCTTGAGACCTCCAGAATTCAACTACGTACTTGGAAATCTCCGCCTCATACCTATGCCTTGGGAACTTTACCTACGCCTAGGAAACTTTACCTCCGGGTGGGACTAGCCCTGGTACACTCATACCTACACCCTATGCCCTCCTTTGGACTAGACTTTGTAACAACCTATGCATCATACCTACTCCTTGGGAACTTACAACCATACATACTTACTTCTTGGTACGCCCCACTAAAGAAAAGTATCCGTGGCATTTGAAACAAAGGTGAGATGAAAAGCTAACTTTCACACTTTATCTCTTCCAAATTGTCAATGTATTTGCACTTTTTGCATCCTCTTCAGACATAGGAGTTGATGCCAAATGTTTTGTCATGCTGAGGTGCCTTCCAACGTAGGGGTCTCTCACCATATGCCTTAAATCGGGCGGGAAGAAAGGAGCCTTGTTAGAAGATTTATCCCTAAGGAGATAAGTCAAATAGGAGATATGTTGACATACCAAGATCATATAGATGCGAAATCGGCCGCACCATCAACATCAACAGTTCAATTCACTTCAGTGGCTTTAGATAATCAAAAATCATAAGTTATACCCAAGTCAACCCATTACAGTAGTATCCTTCCATTGCGGAGGGTTTATTTTATTGCTTGGGTTGTATATCAATCTATTGTTGGGTAAACTCGGTCTCTAATAAAATATAAGACTAGTAGTAGTGTTGACGCCTATGCCTTCTCCACTACTAAAATGAGTGCTACTATATATACAATGAGTGGATCTATGAGTAATGGCTTGACATTTGGAAGATTTGAAACTGGAGTAGTAGGCTATGGCTTTGAATATGGCTATCAAACTAGAGGATCAGATTATGCTACCTATGCTTATTCTAGTTATGGATATTATGCCTATAACCTTTCTCGCGTCAAATGCATTTCTTCCTTTATTTTTGTTACTACTCCTAGCTATAATGCTTACTTTGTTCTAGCTTCCACCTTTTCCCCTACCTGGGGCTATGCCTTCCCTACTACCTATACCTTCACTAATGGGTAAAATGATGCTACTTAATGATGTTGGTCGATCAATGGGTTCAATTTCTGGGACTGGATTTGTGATGCGTGATGCCAGGAGGTAAACTGCTACTACGACTTGTTCCACGTTTGCTTCAGGAACTAGATAATCTTCAATTGGTCATAAACCAATCCTACGTGAGGTGATTGCTTTAACCCTCTTTGTTACTACGGGGAAGACTCGATCAGCCAGATCAACTTGACCTCATCTTACTCCTACCTATATTTATTTCTTTTCTACCTATAGCTATGTTGCCTTTACTCTACCACCTCCCCTATCACTATCTTTCCTGCTGCTCATGCTTTCACTCGGGAAACTTCCATTGATTCATTAATTGGTGGTAGCGGGAAAGTGTTTCGCCGTCGTATTCTTTCAATGTGCCCCCCACCTTGCGTTTATCCTCCCCATATAACGCCCTCGCAATTGACGACATACCCCGTTGTGGGTGGGAATAGAGAAATAAGTGGTAGAATAGAGCAAGCTCGTCTCCTCGCTTCGTCGTTCATCAATTCTCAATTACCAGTCTATACAAGGCCACCTTATCACTCTGAAATTGACCAATTTGTACAATATTGCTAAATAAGTGATCTGATAATGAGATCTTAGACAATTATTAAGGTATTACATACTCATGTGCATGGATTTTCCTATGTTACTTTGTGCAAGGGATCTATAAGATTGCGAAATACATAGACAATGAAGCAGTAAAAGAAACATAATAGACAACACACATCAACACAACAGGTTTAATAAGGAGTTCACCCAACACTCCTGGGCTATGTCTCCTGGTCCAGCCTTCAGTGGTGACCTCTCTATTATGTCTTCAAAACAGAGTTTTACAACAGTGTGAGCTCAATTTGAGTCTCAACACACAACAGATACAACAACAAGAGTTTTGCTTGAACCCCTCAAGCCTCTCTGAGTACACAGACTCTCTCTATCACTCTATGTCTCTGTCTTTGCTTTGTCTCAGCATTGCCTATCTATTTTCTGTCAATCTATGGCTTTAAAGCCAATCGGCACAGCTTGTTTGTTTCCTCTTCTCGGGATCTCTGGCTTCCTGACCTCTATCTGCTCAGATACCCCTATGAGCATTAGCAATCATTGCTAAACGCTTTCAGGGATGGTGGCCACCTGTACTGTAACGGAATGGGTCATCAGGCCTTTGAAATCCTTTGAAATCGTTGTTCTCTGTTTACATAGAGAAATACATTCAAACATAGGAAAATTCCGCCAAACATTGTTTATCGGACTTCAAATATCCATAAATCCACCTTATACTCCTATCGGGTCCGCCTGTATACCGACATCACAGCTCCACCGTTGATTTGGGAGATCCGGATCCAACGGCTATGGTTCGTTTCAGGCGGCTCTTTCGTATAGGGTTTAACTGCCCGATGAGGGTGGTTTTCTCTCTCCTTAGCCTGGACATGTGGCAGCCATTGTATGGGATCGGGCAGAGCCCGGCCCAAACCACTTACCACCTTTGGTCCTCCCGAAATCCTGCCTGTTTTGTGATTTCCTTTTATATTCAAAAATACATTAAAACTTTGCAAAATCCCACAAAATGGCCCATATCATACTTGAAACAATTTATATATTTTCATTCACAAACCCATTCGGGTCCGGTTTTCATCGCATCAGTGCTTCCCTTCGTATTTCGTTTATTAAACAAAATACGTGAAATACATTGTCGTGGCGGAAAAAGTCGTTTGTGCGGACACAACTGACCTCCCTAGGAGTCTAAACTCTCTAGCGACAAACAAGACAAAATGGAGTGATCTTTCTCTAAATAAACCTTTTAAAACATGAAAACTACAAGTGTTTAGGCTTACCTTATTCCAAAACGCTGTTGTTGTAGTCCGTCCTTGCCGATCCGGATGAGCTCCTCCTTCACATCAATTCCTGCAACCACAAACAATCAAACAATTACCAAGCACTTGCATTTCATATAATAAAACATATATTCAACATGCAGACCAAGGAACACATGAAATAACTCATTAACACAAGCTATTGAGAAAAATAAACCAGTTTGTATTAATAACGAAACAAAGAAACTCTTACAACCTGGCCTTGGTGTTGTGCAAGTTCCTCCCAGGGTCCATCAAGGGTTTTCCTCTACTTTGACAAAGCTCACCCACTTCCAAGTAGAATCAAGCAAAGACAATCTCTCCTCACAAGGTTCTAAATGGGAGTCCTAATTCCTGCAGCATTTACCCAAAGAAAATGTATAGCTTCAACCTCCCCTCCTTCTGGCTCAATGCCTTTATTTATAGTGCTGTAAAGAGGTTATTCAGGTCCACCATCAATGGGATAATCCCCCTCTTTGGGTGGGATAGCTCCCTTATTGATGGGATAAGTTCCTCCTTAATAGGGATACATGAACCAACTGGAGGCGCATCCATTTCATCAAACCGACCTCTAGAAAGTTCTAGAAGTAACCACAAGTAACTTTTTTAAGATGAAACTTGCGCATTTTTCCTTTTACAGAAGGACGCACCTGTCCCTTAATATACAGAGCGTCCAAAGACGCAGTCTTTGTGAACATTGTGAGCGTCCCCGCAGGTAAGGCTTGAGAGAACCTGCGACCCCAGAGATAAACACATTTTTTACAAGACTTTCTCTCTTCTTTGAGTTTGAGATGGATAGCAGAGGCATAAGACTTGCCTAAGAGGGTAGCATGACTGTTGATTGAGCCATACTAACTATAAATAGTCATGGTGACATTTTTTAGTGTAACAGATTGCCCCCTAAAGTGCGAAGCCTGGAATAGATTAGGGTTTTGTAATTCTAGGAAGGGTGAAGCGCTTTATCATTTCAAGGATTGTCTTGTGGATGACCTAGTTGGAACCTGCAATTTTCAACACAAAATACATGTATAATATTATATCATCACTGAGGTAGGCATTCCCATACTCAGATTCAAAACTTTAACTAATGGACTAACTACTCTGATACAGGAATGATCTTGCAGTACATCATTTTTATAGACTTTTGTAGACACAGTATGGACGCAGCCATCTGTTTATGATTAGTCTACATAGATAATGAATACAAAACTCCTCGCAGCCTGGATGGTAAAAACTAGATCCAGGGTCTTCACTTCTACTTCCCGAATTGGTACGATTCTAGCCATGTGATTAAATGATTTGATGTCGAACATGTTAGAAACCACTTGATTACCAGTCGATGATGTAAACTGTTAACAAGCGTGAGAGAGACCACCAGTAATGTCAATGGTTCTCAAAGTGCCAAGCACAACCCGTGAAATGTGAATAGATGTTTTGATGTCGAACACTTCACGGAATCCTTTGATCGAAAGTCAATGATGTAAACTGACGTCAAAGGCGAGAAACCTGCCATTGATGCATGCAGACTTCAAGGTACTGTCGATTCCTAAGTCATCTTTCTAGATAATGTGTCGATGTCGATAGAAAGCGACTCATTGCAGGCAAGCCCGTAACACGAAATCATTGTTCAAGTTGAAGAAATGTTGCTGTAAGGACTGACTCAGGGGTGGTCAAATGGATGACAAGTATTTTACAGATGAAAGTTTTGCTTGCAGACCTCTTGAACACATAACGACACGACAGATGGCTTGGTAACGAATAACTCAAAGTTAATCCCCGGAACCCGGTTAAAGACTTTCAAAGTGGTTTGATCAACTGTGAGGTAAAAGATTTCCCAACCCAGGTGAATGAGACAGTGTCGTGTTCAAGAGCGGTGATAAAGTTTCTTTCGAGACAAAAGGTAACAAACAGGTTCATTCTTCTCTCTTTTCCCCCACCATTTCTGGCAAGTACCTCTTTATTTTTAACAAGCTTGAGGAGGATAACATATGCTTGATTATAAGCTCATCCTTCGGAAGAGTCCAACCTAGTTTAAATTCGAACCCTAGGAAGGAGTGGTTCGTTCCTGTTTGTAATTGAACAGGTCCTCTACTGTAAAAGTTTAACGAGCCCAGTATAGGAGAAACTCGGCGTTTTTCAATTTTAGAGAGTCTGAAAAAACTAAAGGAGACTCCACGTTGAACTTTTTCGTACATTTGTGTCCCTCAAGCCCGAAAAAGTATAAAATAATACCTGGGGGAACCGCTTGATCTTGCGACCAAGGAGTACTTTCATAATAGTGCCGTTGACCTGAAAAGTAAAAAGCGATCAAGGACACGTCGTTTTATTTCCTTATCGAGTGTGAAACGACAAAAACCCGACAATCTTTTCCTGATTTTGCGGTCAGAAAAGAGCTAAAAGGGGACCGTCTTTTAATTCCGTTTTAACGAGTGTAAAAGAAACGCTCGGCGATCTTTTCATGTTTTAGGAGTCAGAAAAGGGCTTAAAAGATGACTCTGATATTTTTGTTTGTGAAAAATTACAATTTCCCTCGGGATCCCTTTGTCCTGCACAAAAGCAACACATTACTCATACCTGTTTAAAATAGGCAAAAATACATCGAGAAATACCTTTTCATGGTAAAAAATGAACTAATTCATCCAAAAAACCTATAAAAAGACCTTTTACCATGTCATTTTTACCGTTTCACTGTTGAGGTTGAAAAAGGAGCTTTTGACAAGAAAATTTCCCGTGGTTGCTGCGGAAAATCCGACCGTCGGAATCGAACGCCGTCTTATCCAGGTATTTTACACATCCTACTCTGCATTTCTATCCGTTTAGAATTAATTTTTAGGTCTTAGTTTCATTTTTTGGGGGGGTTTTGGTTTTGGAATGCGCCTCTCGGCGGACGCGGGTGCCCTTCGGATGACCCGCATCCCCCGACTTTTTCTCATACGGGAAAATGGTCGGAAGACGCGGCCCGCCTTCAGGCCAGCCGCGTCCGGGCGCCCTGTGCTACAAAGCCGGGGTGCGTCTTCCGAGAAGTGCGCATTTCAAAACCCCAACTCCCTCAAAAAACTACCAAAAATTCCCAAATCAATTTCTAATTGCTATTTTTGATGTGCAGGGTATTAACCATGTTAGATTGGAGAGAACGAGAGCATGTAGAGGATGATGAAGTTGCAATAAATCATCAACCTTCCCTGGATGCCCTAAGAGCATGCGGGTTATACAAATAATGGACCATACCGGGCATGAGGGGCCAGGTAAGATTCTTGGAATGGCTGGTTGAGCGATGGAACGTTCAAGAACAATGCTTTTACATAGGAGGGCACCAGCTCGAGATAGAGCCCTCGGATGTATACTTTCTCACTGGCTTGCCGAACAGAGGCGAGCAACTTAGTCTTGCGGGGACTAGGCCGGGTGGCCAATCCCTTGATAGTCTCCGCGACGAGTGGTGCACACCTGGGGCTCACCATTCGAAAGGCATAGAGATAAAACACATCACTCTGCGTGAACTCAAAGTCATAGCGTTCACGGTTACCAGAATTTGCGGCGCGGCCGCTTTACACATTGCTTCCGGATCCCAAATGCAGATGGCAATTGACTGTTATCAAGGCACCATTTTCAACTGGTGTGAAGCTGTGTCGGCTCATATGAAGAGCCAACTGACCAAGGCAAAGAACGGACGACTAAAGACTTTTGGATATGGGCCTCTAGTCGTGAGCTTTGCCTTGGAGAGAGTTCCAATGCTGATCCCTCAGCAACTCACTGTTGATATCTTGGGTCCTCGGGAGCCAAAGCTGATACGATGGGTTGCGGTGATGGCCCGGCATCCTGACGAGGGCGCGGCGGTGGTTCGATTCTCAGATAGTTACTTTCACTGGTTAGAGGACCAGGTTTTTTCGATATAGGACTTTCCGTATGCCGGAGTGGATTTTAGAGGTGATCCGGACATGGTTCTTCCACCGGGAGAACAATGGGATGACAGAGGTACTTTATTTTTCACAAGTTTTCTAATTATGTATTTTTTTTATTTTTTCATATATATCGTCTCAAAACTAACAGTAAAATTTTCAAAATGCAGATGTTGGTCCACAGCGTCCAGCCAACCTCCGGCCTTTTGATAGACTACATCCAGCTGCACCGGTACCGGCCCCACAGGACGCGGCTACAGAAGTACTAGCCGAGTTGGAGCATGATCTAGAGCGTCTCACGGCAGATATACCTGAGACTACTATGGACGACATTCCTACCAGACTTCAGCGCTTCGTAGTCGCGGTCCCTTTTAGGAGATTTTTGCGTAAGGTAGCCCATGCAGTGGTGTCATACAGAGAGCACCACCAGTGATTGACTAGTCACTTTTGTAGTCACATGTGACATTTTGACTTTTTGTACTTATCATTTTTGCCGATCATAAGGTGTTTTTCAACCTATGATCGAAGACGATGTATATTTTTTGACACACTCCTATCTATATATATATATCACTATTACCGGCTTATCTTGTTTAACATATGTGATGAAATGTTTTTAAATTTACTTGCATGATTATCATAAATGTCTGTCCAACATTCGAGAAGCAATTGCATCTGCTAATGTATTTAAAGACCTTGGAATATGCTGATATTCAATGTAATCAAATTCACGTTCCAAGAGACGCACTCTCAAAAACAACCTTAATAACACAGGATTTCTAATGGCATAAACTCTATTAAGCTGTAATACAACAAGTTCAGAATCTAACCTCACTATCAAACGTCGAATTCCAAATGAAATAGATTCGGATAATAATTCAACCACTGCACTGTATTCTGCAATGTTATTCGTTGTTTGACCGAGGCTTACCCCATGCATAGAAACTAACTCGTCAGAGGGCGAATAGATAACCCAAGCTGCGGAAGAGATATTCCATGTACTACGACAAGCACCATCAGCAAATCCAATGTATGTTTGGAGAGGCGTCGACATCTGCAATATCAAGAGTAAAACCAAGATAAGCCAGAATAACGACGAAAAAACACACTCTCTAAGCTAAGCACACTGACTAAACTAACAAACACGCTAGCTAGAAAGAAAATCTAACCTATCTAAAGATTTCTCCATCCACCATTTAAGCATAATACCTCTTTAGGTAAAGTCCATTTCTGGGTTTACCCAAAGAGTCCCCATCAAAATCAACCAGCTCATAAGCCCCTTTTGCTAGCTTTTGCTTTACAATGTAGGGTCCATGCCACATGGGAACGAATTTTCCAGCACCTAGCTTATCGTTAGCTTGATCATATAATAGCACTAGGTCTCCTTCCGAAAAACTTCGAGGTGTTACATTTCTATCATACTGAGCTTTCATTCGTTTCGCGTGAGTCTCGATTGCCAATGTAGCGTCACGTCGAGTCTCATCTAATTTAGCCAAGTACAATAAACGTTTCTCCTCTTCGGAAGTAGCTGGAAGTAATTCGACAGCCATTTGAAGTGATGGGATTTCGCATTCAATGGGTAACACGGCTTCCAAGCCATAAACTAGCTGGAAAGGAGTGAAACCTATTGAATTTTTCACTGAGGTCCGGTATGCCCATAGCGCGGAAAATAACATGTTGTGCCAATTCGACCGATGAACACCAATGGTTCGTCGGATCATGATAACCAGAACTTTGTTGATAGACTCAACCAAACCGTTGGCTTGCGGATAATAAGGAGTAGAGCTATCGTGGCGCAAACCAAGCTGGCTTGTAAGCTCAGTCATCATGATGTTTCGAAAATGGCTCCCATGGTCAGTGATGATTGCTTGTGGGACACCAAACCTAGTTATGATATGATTGAATACGAAAACTGCAGCTGTTTTGCCGCTTGCGTCGAATGTAGGCATCGCCTCGGCCCACTTAGTAAAATAATCAACCGCAAGGATGATATACGCATGCCCCCCGGCCGAGTGAGGGTTACAAGTAATAAAGTCGATACCCCATTTGGCGAATGGACCAGCGGCAATTATAGGGTGGAGAGGAGCAGGTGGAGCGCGCATCTTGCGATCAAACACTTGACAGTTGTGGCATTTCCTGACGGCAATGATACAATCCTTAAACATAGACGGCCAGAAATAGCCAGCGCGCAACACCTTCTGAGCTGTGGCATACCCAGACATATGACCGCCACATGCTCCAGAGTGACAATCATTCAAAACTCTCTCAGCCTCTTCGTGAGTTAAACAACGTCGAAAAACTAAGTCTGCCCCCCGGCGATAGAGTGTATCTCCAATAATTTTGTATGGCTGGGATTGAAACCGAATTTTTCGACGTTCCGCTTTGGAAGCTTCAGGCCGAAAGGTTTGGGTTTGGAGATAGATGATTATATCCCCGTACCACGGATCTACAGTACTGATAAGAAACAAAGATTCGTCCGCAATGGACTCTTCTGCCACAGTCTTTGTGTCAGCACTAGGGAAATCACACATCAATTCCGCGAAAACTAAGGATTTCTTAGACTTGGACTTCTCGAACTCCAAGTCGAACTCTTGCACGATGATGATCCATTTAGAGTACTTGCCCCCTAGCAATTGTTTTGTCAAGATATAAATCATAGGGTTGCAATCCGAAATAACTGTAGTTTTGCGGAGAAGAATGTAGTGACGGAAACGCTGGACAGCTTGAACGGCTGCCAGGGCCAATTTCTCCACATGCGAATATTTTAGCTCAGTGGGATTCAAGGTCCTACTAAGATAATATATCACATGCTCCGCTCCGAACTCATCTTCTTGAACTAACACCATTCCAATGGTGGAATGCGAAGCTGCGAGGTATAAGAAGTAGTCCTGGTTGTAGTTGGGAGGATGCAACAACGGTGCATGGGTCAACGCATGTTTAAGTGCATCAAAAGATTGTTGGGTAATCTCGTCCCAAAAGAATTGTGCGTTCTGTTTCAACAACCGTGTAAAACCTTTAGTGACCTCGGCGTAGTTTGGGATGAATCGGCGTAAAAAGTTCGCTTTCCCTTGCAAACTTTGGAGTTGGCGCAAACTCGAAGGAGGAGGCAATTTGATGATAGCCTCGACTTTCGAGGGATCGACGCGAATGCCGGCTTTTGAAACAACAAATCCCAGCAATCGACCTGTTTCTATACAGAAAACACACTTGTGGGGATTCAACCGAATTCGATAATGCCTACACCTCATAAAGATTGCTCGTAGATGGACAAGGTGATCAGCTCGATGTAAAGAATGAGCAGGCAAATCATCGAGATAGGGTTGCACAATGTGCTTGATGTCATGAAATGCATAAGACATCGCCCGTTGAAAAGTAGCCCCGGCATTCTTAAGCCCAAAAGGTAATTTGCAATAAGCAAATGTCCCCCATGGACAAATGAATGCCGTTTTTGGTTGGTCGGCAGGTAGAATATTGATTTGATTATAGCCCGAAAAACCATCCATAAAGGAAAACATTTCACTTCCGGCACAATCATCAATAATTTGATCGATATAAGGCGTAGGATAGTTGTCTTTTGGACAAGCTCGATTTATGTCCCTATAGTCGATACAGATTCTTATTGTTCCTTGTTTCTTGTTGACTGGAACAATATTCGATACCCAATCCGTTAACGGGATCGGATAAATGAAACCTGCTTTCAACAGCTTTTCGACTTCTGCTTTAATCGCAGCCACTTTTCGAGGGTGAATCTGACGCAACCGTTGCCGGACGGGTTTAGCATCCGGGTAGGTCTTTATTTCATGAACAACAATGGCTGGATCGATTCCCGACATTTCCTCGTAAGACCAGGCAAACACATCGCGGAATTCTTGGAATAGGGCCTTGTAAATTTGGATTTCTTCTTCAGTACATGCGGCACCTATATGAATGTTCTCCTCAATTCCGGGCTTCACTGAAATATCAATGGGAATAGTACGAGAAATATTCCCTAAATTCAGCTCTGAATCAGAATGTTTCGTTGGATCCTGAGCGTCTTTGACATATTCAGCGGTAAAGATAGATGAAAAATCATTTTCAAATGCATCATCCTTAGGTAAAAACGAAGATCTGTGATGGAGATCCTCCCATGGTAGATCATCTACACTTAGGATTTCGCGAAGTTGTTCGTCAGATGACACGACTTCGGGAAATGCTATCCGTTCTAAGGTTGAGGTGAAAAGTGATTCTTCACTGACCACATTCATTTGGTCGATTTCGGTTGAATGCGAGTCGGTAAAAGACATGACAGCTTCATAAGCAATTTCATATGGACTCAAAGGCATAGCATCACCGAATGAGTCTATCTCAGAGTCAGATGGGACAATCCAAGGATCGTCATAAACAATATTTTCTGATGTAATCATATGAATTGTCGCAAATGAAGGGTCTACGTTGAGTGGAGGGAGAGGAAAAGTTCCCAGTAAACCGGAATCCTTAACTAAACCTACACCAACGTCCCTATAAGGGATTGTCGTTTTACCGACATGCTGGATACTCTCTGAAGAGGCTGGGTCGGATGAAAAGTATGTCAGCTGATCAATAGTCACGATCTTACCGTTATGTGGAAACTTGATTATTTTGAAGACCGATGAAACAACCGCTGTCATAGCATATGACCAACTTCGACCCAAAAGAAGGTTGTAGTCTAGAGGGGCATCAACCACTTCCACATCCAGACTAACGGTTTTACCTTCTACCCCTATAGGCAATTCTTGTAGAATACCAAATGGACGGAACCCACGGCCATCAAAGGCCTTAAGGATGGTGGGGGATTGGTTCAACGAAGGAGAACCAAGGGATCTCCAACATTGAATCGACATAATACACGTAGAAGCTCCCTCATCAATCACAGTCCGATGAATAGGTCTGTTTTTTACTATCACTGGAATTTGGAAAGCCATTTGATGGGGGAGACGCGGTGTACTATTTTCTAGATCGAAGATCATTAGATTTGGATCCTGAACATCAACAGCTCCGATAGCCGACAAAAGCAATTTTCGTTGTGCTGGGCATGATTGCAGCACTTCTAACGCCGACATTGCTGAGGGTGAAACAGCTAAGTCCTCAACAATGTTGTAATTTTGGGCTGCTCTCGCATGTGGATTGAAAGCAGACCTTCGAAGTACACCCTTGGCGGGCGGCTTAATCACTAAGTCTGGGTTAGGTTTTTCGATCTGTAGTGGATCGGAACCAGGAGCTGAGGTTGATGGGTTAGAGTGAGAAGATTCTACTTCTTTACCATCAACAGGATTCTTACTACCATAATCTTGCGATCGAGTCGCAATCCTCACATGAGACATCATCAAAATGGGTTCTTCACTGGCATTCGAAGAAGAACCTATCATCTTATTCTCCTGCTCCGGAAATGGATTTTTTAATACAGCAGGAGTGGGAGCACCTTTGACTATTTTCACAACCTCGGCCCGATGAGGGCAATCTCTTGTAAAATGATCCTCTTCACAAATAAGACAAGGATATCGAGGTTTGCGCTTTTCGTCATTGGTTTCCGACTTTTCTGTTTTCTCCTTCGGAGCCTTGTCTGCTTTAGCCTTCTTCTTTCCTTTCTTCTTTCCACCGTTTTTTGATTTGGCCATAGATGACTCTACAGCGTGAATATCGGCGGTAAGTTCAGGAGGAGAAGACTCTCCTGTCGGAGAATCAGGCAAAGTGATAATTGGAGTATTTGAAGCCTTAGAAGACTTCTTCTTGCTCTTCGTAGTCACGATACCAATCATACCATCAGCGGCATGAGATCCCGAAGGAGCAGCAGCGATTTGATTCGACTTTGGAAGATCCGGAATCTTCTCGTGTAATGTACCCAACTGAGTGTAAACTAAGTCAAGGTATTGTGCCTGAGCAATGACTTGCTCCTCATTAACTACTCCGGCCTTAGCTACATCTTCAGTAATCTTCGGTAATAATGATTTGACAAACCATTCAGCTAAGATTTGGTCCGGGATAAAAACTTTCACTAACCTCCTACGACGTCTCCACTCATGAATGTGATTAGAAATATACGTGGACGTCGATTGTTTTAGTGAAGTTAATAACTCCGTGCCGTTATCGTATCTGACCAGCAACTGAAAGTGAGTTAAGAACGACGTAGCTAACTGACTAAAGTTGTAAAAAGAGGCCCGTGGTAACTCAATGTACCACTTGGCCGCGAGACCAATGAGTGTACGCTGAAAAAGACGTAAGCGGATGGAATCATCTGAGATAGAATTCGAAGCACACCAGAGGTGGTAAGTCATCACGTGATTGGACGGATCCTCTCCAGACTTACCTTCAAACTTGGGTATATCACTGGGCAACTTGTTTGGCATTGGCGGCCAGAACGGAAGATATTGAATTGGATCGTTCGTTAGGCGCGTCAAGTCTGGTAAATCCAAAGTTGCGATAAACGGTAACTGCCGGTTAGGATCTCTAAAACTCTGGGTCACAATACCAGCACCAGGAGGAGGATATCCAGGATAACTAGGAACAGGAGTCGCATTTGGGATATTATATCCTCCTGGAAAACCAGGATTAACCGGACCGTACTGGGGTTGTTGAGGTTGTTGATAAGTGTACCCAGGATACGGTTGATACTGGTAAACCGGTTGTTGGACAGCTTGCCCATGTTGGTACTGTCCCTGGTACGGAGGTTGAACAAATTGAGGTTGAGTAGTAACAACCGTACTTATACCAGGCTGACCTATAGGCATCTGGACCGTGGTTTGAATCGTAGATCTAGACAACGGTAAAGATGTCTGAGGTGTGGTAACAGGGGCAGTAGAAACTGGAGCCGTCGATACTCCAGAAGTAAGTATGGTAGATGTAGCGGTAGTTGCAGCAGCCGTTTGAGATGGAGTGCTAGGTGCAATTGGTGGCTGAGTAACTACCGAAGTTACAGAAGTTTGAACATTTGGCTGGACAGGTTGCGGTTGCTGGGTTGGACCAGAAACTACGGGTTGTCCAGCTTGAGGAACTATCTGTACACTTGGCTGCAACACCTGTTGACCCTGTGATGGATCCCATACTAACGTTCCAGGGTATTGACCCGTAACAGGTTGAGGATACTGAGATCCATAACCGGATTGAGGGTAGGATTGATAATTGTAAGGTGCAGTTCCCACACTTGGAACATATGACTGACCTTGAGGCGGTTGATAACCTTGACTCGAGTATTGACCTTGAGGTTGATAACCTTGAGGTAAATACTGATACTGGGGTTGACCTTGACCTTGAGGTTGGTACCCTTGAGGTTGATAACTTTGGGGTTGATACCCTTGAGGTTGCCATCCTTGAGGTTGCCATCCTTGAGGTTGATATTGATACTGAGGTTGACCCTGGGGTACATATTGAGGCTGGGGTTGACCTTGAGGCGCGTATTGCACCATAGGTGCATACTGACTTTGAGGTTGCCCCCCAGACACGATTTGTGTACCTTGAGGTTGCCCCCCAGGCGTTAACTGCGGTTGCCCCCCAGGCGGTAATTGGCCACCTTGAGGTTGAGAAACGGGAACTGAACCTGACATCATGTAAATGTCTCCTACACCCAATGGTACATTACCACTGTTTCCAATTAATAACCCACGATCAACGGGTTGAGGAGATGCCCCCGCAAAGGTACCAGAAAGAGATTGATACCCAGTGGGAACAAAAGGACCGCCGTGTAAAAAAGATTCAGGACTTTGAGTAAACACGGACGACTGACCAGTCATATTTACAGGAGTATAAATACCTCTAGGTGGAAAAGGAGTACGAGGTGGAGAAAAACCTACCCCTGAGTTGTCCAAATAATTGGTTAACGAAAGGTACCAAGTAGTACTTCTAGGAGGACTGTAAAAGATGGATTCACGCTCCCTTAGATCAATAGTAAGTTGACCTTCAAGGTTAGAGACACCTATATCCTCCTCTGGAGCAAGTTCTTCTATAGCAATCAAACCAGTAGGAAGATTTTCGGTGATAATTCTTTCTATTCTTGGTGAATCTGGAACACTAGAAGTTGGAGTAACAGGTTCAGATATTTCAGGTTCTTCGCCTGTATCACTAGCAGACGAAAAATTACCGACAAGCTCAGAAACTGAAACAGCTTCGGGATTATAACCTGTCTCTAAACTTTGGTAATCCGGATGGACTACCAAGGAAGATTCTCCTTCTTCAGGTGAACCTACTCTACTGTCACTAGGAGGAGTCACAAGGACCTTTAAACCTTCTAAATTACCCGGGTCGTCTCGAGGAGGTGATCCCCTAAGTCTACGGGATCTTCTCAACAATTCGGCCACAGAAACAACTTCAGGAGACTGGCCCCGAAGTCTACGGGACTGTCTCGGTAATTCCGCCACAATTAAAGATTTTTAACTACAACACACGAAAACAAAGTAAAAATTTCAAATCAAACCACCTAAAGTCTTCTAAAGAAGCAAACAAATTTGAAGCACACGCCTAAAGAATCTAGAGCGTCAAACCAAACACAAACAGTAGTCTTCCGGACCAAAAGCGCTAGTTGGTGATGAAATCCAACCTCGTTGGATTCAGTACAGAAATGGCGGGTGGAACAGTTACCCCGGCAACCTGCTTAATGAATAGACCGGCACAAGTTCCTCCACTTTAACCGTCTCGAAGTGAAGTGAACCCCCCGGAAAATCCAAGTGAGTATAACCGACGTCTGTTCCAGGTACAGTGGGACCTTCCCTCCACCGTCACCTCGGTAGAACCCTAAAGATTATGGTCACTAAAGTTACCAATCACAACAATTACACCTGGGGGAACAGTCTAAACTCCGACAGCACGCAAGGGCAGAGTAACAAGCTCAATCCCCTTACCGGCTCCTTGACAGTAATCCAAGGTTTACCGATAAGTGACCCCTGGCTCCTCGACAATGGTTAATCCGAGGTTTATCGTTTGTAATACGTACTGTCTGGCGTCGTTCCCAACGAGGGGGGAATGATCCCCTCACTGGTTCGGACACGAGCTCGTGCTTCTCCTTTAAGAGGAGCTTTCCCAGAATGTAATTGAAACAATTGGATTTATTCTACTCAAGATAAACTATCTGTTTGGTTTTGTAGTCTTGGAGAGTTAAGTACTCACCTACTCCAAGACCCTAGCCTAAGCTATGTTGGTGTTTCAAAGCCCTAGAAAAATAAAAATTACTAGATTGATTTTAATTTAAGCGTTACTTTTAAGGTTGTTTCTTAAGTCAAAAGGTGATGGAAGTGAAACCAGTGGTGTGTTGACTCGACTCGAAACCACTACAAAATGCACCTAGGATGATTTACCCACTACTTTACTTTTTCGATGAATTGTTTAACTAAAAAGTTGAGAGAATGCACTTTTTATAAAAGCAACTCCTTAATTAAGGACAATCAAAGAAACAATTCGTTTGTCTTTTCCAAGCATAAAAACATAACCACTCTTTACATGCACGAAAAAACTCTTTTTCTCTTTCAAAAACAAAAAGCTACTTGAAACAAGACTTTTAAAGAAGATGTTTTTGTATTTTTCTTATTGAACGAAAAACATAAATCTATTTTAATAAAAATCAATTGCAAACTATGAAATCTATGAAAATTCACTCAAAAAACAAAACAAATCAAAAGGAAATTACCCTAATTAATCCTAATGAGGCAAAGCCAACAATGATTATTCTAAGGTGTTTTACTTGATCACAATCAAATCAAGGACTAGCTTATTGCAGAACCAAAAACTAGTCAAAACAAAACTCTAATCTTTTTGTTCTTTTGTAAAATGGAAATCAACACTTTATAAACAAGTAATTCGAAATTTGACCCAAAAGACAACTTAAATGGCAAGCTGCTCACACAAGGAGACTTTACGACAGGCCCGACTTCTAAGAAGGCTGACAAACCAGAGAGATCTAAGGTTGGACAACTTTCTACCGTCAAAGTCACTACAGGACCTATTCAAAAATCAAACCCTAGGCCTAAACTTCGTTGAAATCCACTAAAACACTCAAAGCTCACAAAACAAGTTCAGGTGAAAATTTTTGACAGGGTACTAAAGGATCTGGGCAGAAAACACTAAGAAAAAACAAAATCTAAAAGCAATTAAAGCAAAAATGGAGTTTTCCTAAATTCTACAGGAAGACGCAGGCAACCCGTTAGAACAGGCGCAGGCCCGCTCTGTGCAAACGGCAACAGCGCGTCCAAAGACGCACTGTGCAGCACTCAGAGGGTGCGTCTTTCTGGAAAAGTTAAGAAAAACCAAATCTAACTAAATCTAAAGCTAAGCCACCCAAATACTAATTCTCACAGTCAAAAACCAGAAAATAAAAATGATTTTCTCAGAGCAAAGTTCACACAAAGGAAAAGACTTTCTCATTAATGGATTCCCCAGCGGAGTCGCCAATTTGTCGTGGCGGAAAAAGTCGTTTGTGCGGACACAACTGACCTCCCTAGGAGTCTAAACTCTCTAGCGACAAACAAGACAAAATGGAGTGATCTTTCTCTAAATATACCTTTTAAAACATGAAAACTACAAGTGTTTAGGCTTACCTTATTCCAAAACGCTGTTGTTGTAGTCTGTCCTTGCCGATCCGGATGAGCTCCTCCTTCACATCAATTCCTGCAACCACAAACAATCAAACAATTACTAAGCACTTGCATTTCATATAATAAAACATATATTCAACATGCAGACCAAGGAACACATGAAATAACTCATTAACACAAGCTATTGAGAAAAATAAACCAGTTTGTATTAATAACGAAACAAAGAAACTCTTACAACCTGGCCTTGGTGTTGTGCAAGTTCCTCCCAGGGTCCATCAAGGGTTTTCCTCTACTTTGACAAAGCTCACCCACTTCCAAGTAGAATCAAGCAAAGACAATCTCTCCTCACAAGGTTCTAAATGGGAGTCCTAATTCCTGCAGCATTTACCCAAAGAAAATGTATAGCTTCAACCTCCCCTCCTTCTGGCTCAATGCCTTTATTTATAGTGCTGTAAAGAGGTTATTCAGGTCCACCATCAATGGGATAATCCCCCTCTTTGGGTGGGATAGCTCCCTTATTGATGGGATAAGTTCCTCCTTAATAGGGATACATGAACCAACTGGAGGCGCATCCATTTCATCAAACCGACCTCTAGAAAGTTCTAGAAGTAACCACAAGTAACTTTTTTAAGATGAAACTTGCGCATTTTGCCTTTTACAGAAGGACGCACCTGTCCCTTAATATACAGAGCGTCCAAAGACACAGTCTTTGTGAACATTGTGAGCGTCCCCGCAGGTAAGGCTTGAGAGAACCTGCGACCCCAGAGATAAACACATTTTTTACAAGACTTTCTCTCTTCTTTGAGTTTGAGATGGATAGCAGAGGCATAAGACTTGCCTAAGAGGGTAGCATGACTGTTGATTGAGCCATACTAACTGTAAATAGTCATGGTGACATTTTTTAGTGTAACATACATAGAAATCTATCATTTGACGAATCTCAAATTTTATGGAATATTGTTTTATAGCTCTATCAGGTCCGGCTATCGCATCACGCATATACATATATATATATATATATATATAGCCCCGGTCCTTGTGTAGCTTCGACAATGATCAGCAGGGTCAACTTGGGCCGTCGATCTGTGTGCTTGATCAACAGTCCTCGTTGACCTCGCTAATAGCAGTCACATATACCATGTGGTCTCCGACGATAGCCTCCTTTGCCACTGCCGAATGCAATTTTGTCGATCGGATCTAGACCGTTGATCGGCCAGATCCAACGGCTCCGATTCAAAGTTGCTTTGACCGCCGATAAGCCTGTTTTTCAATGTTTTCTCTATGTTTTTGCCTCCCGATAGTGTTATCCGCCTTCATTAAATATTTTTTCTTAGGCAACAATTTTGAATGTTTAGAAGATTTTGAAGACTTAGAGGGTTTTCTAGGATCCATTTGGATCACGCCTTCCCACTGAAAAGGATTTTGGACCACCAAAAGTTGGTTTTTAAGCATCAATCAAGTGAGGATACATCTTCCTCACTTGCCCAATCTCTATCCATCTTGCACTACTTGGTTTTGAACCTTTTAGTCCGATCTTGAGGTACTCAACATCCTCGCTGCGCGTAGTTCTCACCTTCCTGTCCAGAATTGTATCTTCCTACAACTCATTAAGGTATTTAGGCAACACATCATCAATAGAAGGCAACTGACTTTGCTCTTCAGGATATTCAATCAATGAAGGTTCAAACAGTCTCAATTTCTCTGCATTAACTACTGAATAGATGTGCATGTAAGCTGGCAAATCAAGGCAAAAATCATTCTCACCAATTTTCTCAAGTAGCTTGAAAGGCCCATACCTTATTGGCTTCATCTTCTTACCTTCACCTTGCATTCTATTTTTGCTGATGTATAGCCAGACTTTATCATCAACTTGGAAGCTATGCTCAATTCGATGCTTATTATGCCTTGCCTTGTACTTGGCTTGGCTCTTTTCCAGTTGTTCCTGCACTATCTGGTGAATTTCTTGGATCTGTTCAATGAACTTGGTTTCTTTGTCCACATCACTAAGTCCATCAACTGCTATGTCTTTACTAAAGACAAAATCCAAGGGAGACCTTGGTGTAAAACAAAAGAAAGTCTCAAAAGGATATATTTGTGTAGAAGAGTGCTTAGCACGGTTGTAAGCATGTTGCACATAACATAAATGTTCATCCCAAATCTTGGGATGCTTGCTGCAGTAACCCTTGAGCAACTAGATCACTATCCTGTTGACCACATCTGTTTGTCCATATGTTTGTGGATGAAATGTTGTGCTCTTCTTCAATTTGGTGTCCATTAACTCCCATAGACTTGACCAAAACTTCCCAACAAATCGGGAATCTCAATCAGAGACAATAGAAGTGGGTAACCCAAAATGAACCCATATATGCTGAAAGAACAACTTTGTTGTTTGTTCAGCTATAATCTGCTTATTACAAGGTATTAAAATACTCATTTTGCTTAACCTGTCCACAATAACATATAAATAGTCATGACCTTTTCTAGATTTTGGCAGCCCCCCAACGAAGTCCATGGAAACACTTTCCCAAGGATGAGAAGGAATTGGAAGTGGAGTGTACAAGCCTAGTTTTCTATTGTTGGGCTTGATTTTAGCAAACATGGTACACCTTTTAATATATCTAGAAACTGTTTCATGCATTTTTGGCCAATAATAGAACCTTTGTAGTTGTGCAACTGTTTTATTTACACCAAAATGACCTAATATTAGAGAAGTATGTGCTTCTTAGATTATGTCAACTCTTTTAGTTTGAGGAATGCATAACTTTCCCAAATGATACAAGATTTGGTCCTTAACATGATAATCCAATTCTTCTACTTGTTTTCCATGACTTAAAGTTGCATATACATCTTTAAAATCTACATCTTGAGCATATTTTTCAATGTAGCTTTCATGCAATACTAAATTATGCTTAAGTATAGTAAATGCATTTATGATTGGTCTGGATAACATATATACAACCTTATTGTGTATGCCTTTCTTATATCTGATGACAAGATGAAACTGTTGTAGAAACCCCATCCACCTATAGTGTCTTGATTTCTGCAATTTAGTTTGTGAGTGCAAATATTGAAGTGGTTGATGATCAGTATGTATAACTATTTCTTTGCCCATTAGGTAATGTCTCCACTTTTTCACACTCTGTACTAATGCATAAAATTCTTTATCATATGTGGGATAATTAACTACTGCAGAATCAAATGTCTCAAAATGATAACATATGGGTTTACCATACTGCATCAACACTGCTCCCATGGCATAGTCACTGGCATCTATTTCAATCTTGAATGGTCTTTGAAGATCTAGCAATTCTAGCACTGGTGTTGTACTAATTTTTTCTTTCAAGGTGTCAAAGGCTTTCTACTATTTGCCTCCCCACTTAAATACCTTGTTCAATCCTGTCAAAGCATGTAAGGGAGCGGCAACCAAGGAAAAGTTAGCAATAAACTTTCTCCAATATTGTGTTGCTCCTAGGAAGCTCCTAACTTCTGTAGAAGATTTGGGTTTAAGCCAGTTCACAATGACTTCAACCTTAGAGGGATCTATCTTCAATTCACCACCCCTACAACATGACCCAAATAATTTAAAGATGTTTTGCCAAATTCACATTTTGATAACTTCAAATAAAGATTTCTTTTTTTTTTTAACATCTAGAGTCTGGTTTACATGATTTAAATGTTTTTCCCGTGTTTTACTGAAAAAAAGAATGTCATCTAAATATACAACTATAAAATCATCAATAAAAGGTATGAGTACATCATTCATAACTCTCATGAAAGTGGCAGGAGCATTAGTTAAGCCAAAAGGCATAACTAGCCATTCATATAGCCTTTGCTTTGTTTTGAAAGTAGTCTTCCATGCATCTTGTTCTGCAACTCTGACCTGATGGTAGCCACTACGCAAGTCTAACTTGGAAAAGTAAATAGCTTCTTTCATATGATCTAATAGATCATCTATGCGAGGAAGAGGATAACGATTCTTGATCGTTATTTTATTCAGTGCTCTGTAATCAATGCACATCCTCCACGAGCCATCTTTCTTTCTCACCAAGACAATTGGAGATCCACATGGTGATGTGCTTGGCCTTATGAACCCTTTGTCGAATAGCTCATGTACCTGCTTCTTGATCTCTAGATTATCTAAAGTGGATAACCTATACATTCCAATGTTGGGCAATGGAGCATCTTGCAGCAAATGAATATCATGTACAATTTCCCTTTTGGGTGGCAGACCTTTAGGTTCTTGAAATAGAATATCATATTCTGAAACAACTTTTTCTAAATCAGCTTTTTGTTTAGCATCACAGCCTTCAAATGCATTGGTTTTATAGGGGTCTTTTCCTTTACAACAATTAGTAAAAATTGTTTGCATGAATTTACAATTATTTTCATCTGCCCTGAGTTAATGAGAGTGTAGTTATTTTTTCGCTGATAAGCTCTTACAATATATTCTATTCCATCTTTTGTGAGTTGATACTTATTTTCAGTTCTATAGAAAATGGCTTTTCTATCATACAAGTAAGGACTTCCTAAAACAATACCACATATATCCAGGGGAACTATATCTAACTCAACCTCATCTACAAAAGTTGACCCAAAAGCAAACCTAAGTTTACATTGTCTAGTCACTTGTATCTTTGCTTTATCACATACTCATCCTAATGGATATGGCTTCTTGTGAGGTGTGGTTAGTAGTCCCAACTTCTTTACAATTGCTTCAGAAATCAAGTTTACTTGTGAACCACTATCAAATAAAGTATCAATCTTTTGATGCTTGGAAATAACTCTAATATGAAAAAGCTCATGTCTTTTCCTCTCATTTTCTTCATTATCAATAGATTGTGCAGAATTACTAGTAGATGCTTCAAAAATTTTATCTTTTATACCTGTGGCTGTGACTATTGTTTCATTGCCTGAGTCTGACCCCAAATATTTCTGAATAGCAACAACAATATTATTCTTCTTTCCATTGAACTTCTTGGGTTTCAGCTCCGGATGCAAAGACCAGCAATGTTCATCATCATGTCCATCCTTCTTGCAGTGAGTGCATGAAGGTTTGTCTTTCTGTACAACATTTGCCTTCCTCTCCTTCCATTTCTGCTTCCTCTTTTCCTTGTTCTTGCTTGCAGTGGGTTTTGATGATCCCCCAATCTCTGGGTTCACATTCTTGCCTCTAGCCTCTAGATGTGTAGTCTAAACGGATACCTCATCTATGCTAGTGCGGTTAAATATGAGAATGGTGTGCCTTAAATAGCTGTGTAGACCACCTATATACTTCAACAAAGTTTCAGGTGAGTCTAGATAAATGCCTAGAATTAAAGCTCTTTTTCTAAATTCCTAGGTATAGCTTTGTACACTTTGCCCCTTTAATTGGCAAAGAGTTTGTCAATTCATCATTGCTTGCTGCATATAAGCTAGTGGATAGAATTGTTTTCTAATGGCAGAAACAAATTCACTCCAGGTAGAAAGAATTTTACCATGCTTCTTCAAATCAACTTGTGTCTTGCCTTCCCACCACACTAGGGCAATTCCTCCAAGGTGAAGGCTAGCTAGATGAATCTTTCTCCTTTCTGAATCGATGTTCTGCACCCTGCAATCTACATCAATCTGTCTAATCCAGTTATCTATCTTTTTTGCATTTAATTCTCCATCATATATTGGCAAAACAAATTTTACATCTAATTTAATCAAAGGGCTAGAAGGAGGTGTTGATAAAGGAGGATCTTTCCCTTTCCCTTTGCCTTCTGAATGGCCATCTAGAAGAGGTTCCTTTGTTCCTTTGTCTTGTTTGGAGGTTGAAGTATCTTCACCTCGACCTTTCTTAAATTCTCGATACATCTCTTCTACCATGGCTCTCATGGTCATGAAACTGTCCATGAACTGAGAGTCTAATTCCAAGGGAATTTCTTATGCCATTTTCCTCCTAGGATAGACTCTTCATATTTCTGGGATAGTCTCAACCAGTTCTCATTCTCCTAATTTGAGCTTTCACCTAGTTAGCATTCAACAATCCAGCACAAGCTTGTCTAACCTTAGTAAACCTAAAGCTCTGATACCTCTTGATCTGATAATGAGATCTTAGACAATTATTAAGGTATTACAGACTCATGTGCATGGATTTTCCTATGTTAATTTGTGCAATGGATTGATAAGATTGCGAAATACATAGACAATGAATCAATAAAAGAAACATAATAGACAACACACATCAACACAGCAGGTTTAATAAGGAGTTCACCCAACACTCCTAGGCTACGTCTCCTGGTCCAGCCTTCAGTGGTGACCTCTCTATTATGTCTTCAAAACAAAGTTCTACAACAGTGTGAGCTCAACTTGAGTCTCAACACACAATAGATACAACAACAAGAGTTTTTCTTGAACCCCTCAAGCCTCTCTAAGTACACAGACTCTCTCTATCACTCTCTATCTCTGAGTACACAGACTCTCTCTATCACTCTCTATCTCTATCTTTTCTCTGTCTCAACACTACCTGTCTATTTTCTATCAATCTTTAGCTTTAAAGCCAATTGGCACTGCCTGTTCATTTCCTCTTCTCGGGCTCTCTAGCTTCCCGACCTTTGTCCGCTCAGATCCCCCTCTAAGCATTAGCAATCATTCCTAAACGCTTTCATGGATGGTGGCCACCTGTACTGTAACGGAATGGGTCATTGGGCCTTTGAAATCCTTCGAAATCGTCGTTCTATGTTTACACAGAGAAATACATTCAAACATAGGAAAAGTCTGCCAAACACTATTTATCGGACTTCAAATATCCATAAATCCGCCTTATATTCCTATGGGGTCTGCCTGTATACCGACATCGCATCTCCACCGTTAATCTGGGAGATCCGAATCCAACGGTTGTGGTTCGTTTCGGGTGGCTCTTTCATATAGGGGTTAACCACCCGATGAGGGTGTTTTTCTCTTTCCTTAGCCTGGACACGTGGCAGCCATTGTATGGGATCGAGCAGAGCCTGGCCCAAACCACTTACTGCCTTTGGTCCTCCCGAAATCCTGCTTGTTTTGTGATTTCCCTTTATATTCAAAAATACATTAAAACTTTGCAAAATCTCGCAAAACGGCCCATATCAAACTTGAAACAATTTATATATTTTCATTCACAAACTCGTTTGGGTCCAGTTTTCATCGCATCAGTGCTTCCCTTCGTATTTCGTTTATTAATCGAAATGCGCGAAAAACATAGAAATCTGTCATTTGACGGATCTCAAATTTTATGGAATATCATTTTATAGCTCTATCAGGTCTGGCTATCGCATCGCGCATATACATATATATATAGCCCCACTCCTTGTGTAGCTCTGGTTGCGATATCGCGATTCAACTTGGGTCGTCGATCTGCGCACTTGATCGACAGTCCTCGTTGACCCCGCTGATCGCAGTCGCATATACCATGTGGTCTCCGCCGATGGCCTCCCTTTGCCACCGCCGATTGTGATTTGCCGATCGAATCTGGACCGTTGATTGGCTAGATCCGACGGCTCCGATTCAAAGTTGCTTTGACGACCGATAAGCCTGTTTTTCAATGTTTTCTCTATGTTTTTTCCTCCCAATAGTATTATCCGCCTTATTTAAAGATTTTTCTTAGGCGACAGTTTTGAATGTTTAGAATATTTTGAAGACTTAGCGGATTTCTAGGATCCATTTGGATCAATAAGATAACATGGAATATATGTATTAATAACATATGCATATATCCAGATGTTATAATATTGATTCTAATTTAATTTCCAATATTTTGGATAGTGGAATCTATTCTGTTAAATCGAATTTATGGATATATAAAATAATACCTTTTTATATCCGTATCTCCCATATATATGGGGGATATTATATACATTTATTCTATTCATGTTTCCCATTCTTTGATTTTGATAAAAAAGGAGTTTTGATATGTTAAGAGTACTTGGTCTACTATGGAATCCATTATCATCATGGGTAGAAGTCTCAGGTCCGATCATCTTATTTGGGTTATATTATGGATTTATTGCTACATTGCCTTTTGGTCCCTCTAAAATCTATTCCATGAGATCCTTCTTTTTGGGAGAAACTCTTTATGGTATAATAGCCATAAGTGGTTCTATTACGGGACAATTAATAGTCTTTTTGTCCATGTAATATTCACCCATCTATGTAGCATTGTGGAAACCTCATGCAATAACTTTATTAGTCGTACCATATATGTTCTTTCATTTTTTTTTGAATTATGAAAGAACCTTCAAGTTCTGCACCTCATGAATTTGATCAACAATCCAAAAAATATAAGTCTATTTATATGTGGTCTAATATTCCTTTCTAATCTCTATAACCTTACTATCTATAGAAAGCTACTTTTTAGTATCTAAAGTTATTTAATAGTGGCTAAAGAGTTTATCTCTCTACATAAGCATACTAAATAGCTCCTAATAGTCTCTATACATAAAGCTACTAATTATTAACTCTTCCTACTATTACTTCTTTATATTAAAAATAATCTTATTAGTATTTGTGGGTCCTACCTACTCCTACTGCTGAGATCGGTAAAGGATTATATGATATTCACATATATTGAATAAATAGAATCGATATGAGAAGGAGCATCTATTGTATTATCTATGTCCTAATTCTCTACATCCTAGGTCTCTCTATTCCATCATCTGGTTCATCATTTGTAGTAGTGAGGTTTGGGAAGCCCTCCTTACAAAATGGTCAAGCACGAGGTCACACTTGGGCTAGGCGGGGTGACATGACACATTTCTCTTAGTTTTGGGTGGCAGGATATAGCGGAATTTGCACGCATACAAGCAGTGTGATTAGCATTTGCTATAGCACTTGGGAATCACTTGGGAGGTAAATATCAAGGGGTTTTTGGTCTTGTCTCCTTTTTGGGGTTCAAGTGTCCTACCCTTGCGTGTGTATTTGTCCTGTGATTGTCCCCCCAGGTCATGTTATTGTCGGTGGTGACCATAGTGGCCTATCTTCTTAGGGCTCATACATAGGTGCAGGGTCGGGGTCATCTTCTCTATACCTGGGACATATATTAGTCATACTCTCTTAGTCCTCTCGGGGGGTGTTCCACATCTTGTGAGGGAACTTGTGCCAAGTTCGCAGCTAAAAGGGCTGGGAAGCAGGTCGCTAGTATAACTGTTCCACTGCCAGATTCTTTGTATTTTGGTTTGCATGTGCTATCTTTTAGGACGTTTCTAGTGTGTGTTGTTTGGTCTGAGTTAGTAGTTTTTGCCTTAGGGTGTTTGCACTAACATAATCATGTTTAATTTATAATTTATCACCCTGGAAACCCTTTGGTGACATGTACTGGGAAGGCTAAGAACCCGGGAAGGAACATCATATAGTTCTTTCTATATGGGTGCACCTCACATGACTATAGAATCCTTTGTACGTTGTACCTCCAGGACGTATTCCGACAAAATACCACTAATTCAAAGAGGACTATAATGAGGAGGACGACAGCCCAGAAAGTGAGCAATAAAGAACCTATTACTCGAGTGATTTCATTCATTTTCCTTATTGGGTGGCCCCTATAAAATAATTAACTAAAAAGCATTGCTTGCATTTCTCTCAATTATGACCATTCCTATAAGGCCCTATTCAATGCTTATGCACATGCAGGCTAGAATCATATATTCATTTCAAAGCCCGCTCATGCTATTTAAGTAAGCTCAGTTCTAGGAATAAAGGCAGTCTGATAGACCACTAGACCTATAGATCCTTACCTTAATAGTAGGACCTAAAAGTTGGGAATGTATAAACAGTAAAGGTATGCCCTTGATGCCTTTTTAACTCATATAATGTTTTTTTCCTTTTATAAGTCATGGGATAATTCATTATAAATCCACAAAATTGAAAAATTGTTTATGTTCCTTGAGTAAGAAGTTTTCTTACTGGAGTAAGTAGAATGGGTTTGAAAAAGAGGTCTCCATGAATGGTACGAATGAGTATTTCCTTCCCCCACAGCAGGATAGGAGGGAATGAATACAATTGAGCAACATCTAAGAATAATAGAAAGTAGGAGGTGTGAACTTTCTTAGAGAACATCTCAGTTTGTTTCTGTTGGACCTACCCATTGGACTGGGCTCATGTCGAAAGGTGAAGGGATTATGTTGATACTAGCTTATGACCCTGTATTAGTCTAATTGGTTTGGTTCATATCAAGTAAATGTTTGGAAGCGTTACTGTGTCGTGGATTGTTCAGTAGGATGGTGATTTACAGAGGTTGCAATGTTTCTTCCTGTACTTGGTTGGATCAGTTTTCTTTGGTGATCAACATTTTTCAATTCATATCAAATGGAAGGGGGTGGGGAATGTGATGTAATTCGATTTTTTTGGTACTAGAAGCATTGACATTGGTCCTGGAAGTTTTGTTCTCTATATGTTAAAAATATTTTTTGGAAGGGATGAACGAATGGAAGAGTTTTTGATCAATCCATTCAATATTTCCCTTCTTGGAGGATAAATTCCTGCATTCAAATTATATATTAGATGCACGGATTATATATTAGATATTTCCTAATTTATGAGAGGAGAAAATAGAATTTTCATAGTATAGAGGAAGTATTGTTAGAGCATTTATTTCCCTAGCTAAAAACAACTACACATACATAACGTCCTATTCGAGAGGTCTCTCTCTGCTTAACCCATTTTGTTGATCGACTCATTCATTGAGCTTTGAGAAAGTATCAATTATTGTAAAGGTCTAATCGGTTCGACTAGATCATATTATTCAAGGATATGGATGGGGAAGGAAAGTCTTGATTGAAAACCTACTACCTTATACCATGCAAGTTTCATCTAATATGGTTCTACTAGATCATATTATTCAAGCATATGGGAAAGTGAGTGCTCAAGAGATCAATGATATCACTTAGTAGAATCAGGTATCTTATAAATTAGCCAATGAAAGTATTATATTCTCCTTGGGAATATAGAAATATGAAGTCTTGGGAAACTTCATAATTCGATCGATTCTTTTCTAAATTCTTCAATAGCGTAATTACGTATATCATTCATAAATGATATGTTACGTATATAATAATTACATATATAATAATACAATATTACATACCAGGCAGCTCATCAATAAAACCAGGACAATTTGAGAGGGAAAGCTATTCAATAGTCACCCTCGTTTGTTCAGGCCACATAACCGAAGTCACCTAACTCACTCAAAGCATCCTTTTTTTCCAATTTGAAACACATGGCATGGATGGTAGGTAGTTCTTCGTTCATCATACTATATGATTTGACGCAATTTCCTTGTTCATCCCACCCATTATAGATAGAAGGAACTTCTCAGTTCCATTCCTTATCGCTTCCATATCTGTGAGTATCACTGATGGGTTGTTCAACAACTTCATGAAATCTGCTTCTATTACTTACATGAATGTATAATAAGCCCTGATAAGGTTGGTTTGTGTCCTAGAGAGGTTGTTTCCTCATTTCCCTACTCAAGACCAATAACATATCGCTATGCCTAGCAAGACCAGCAATCAAGAAAAGCCATCCCATCCAGTCGTACCAGTCAGTCACCCCAATCCATCCATCAATAAGAAATGGAGGTAAAGGGATCTTTGTGAGGGGAATTTCATAGTTAAAGGCATCCCAGAGATTGAATAGGATGGAAGTTCTTGATTATAGATCTATATGATAAAAATTGTGATTAAGACAAACATCACAATATACTGGACCTTCTAATTCTTTCCGAGTTTTAGCTAATAGATTCACAATATAACTGGGAAGGAGTTTCAAATACCATACATGAATAATCGGACATGCCAGTTTAATGTATCCCATTTGATATCTTCGAATTCGAGAATCAACGAATTCAACTCCACATTGTGTGCAAAATTTTGAATCTATCTTCTCATTTCCAATCCCTAGAGAATTTCCACAAGCACAAACTCTACTTTTTATAGGTCCAAATATTCTTTCACAAAACGATCCATCTCTTTCTAGTTTATTAGTTTCATAATGTAGAGTATAAGGTTTAGCTTAGAACAACTTCTCTAGGGAGCCAACCAACTAATCTAGGGTCGATCGAGAACAACTGCTCTGGATGGGTAGGGAAGAGTAGTGAGTTAGGCTACCGGGAGGAAAGAAAAACTAATTGGCTCACCCCTGGTGGGTACAGGTATTTCTAGCCCAGAAAGGAGTTCAACCAATGGTGTGAGCTTGGCAGGGGAGTGAAAATCGGTGAAATAGTTTTTGAGCTGGCCGGTGTGGGATGGAGAGTAGTGAATCTGGACAATGTTACATAGAGAATTTGGTGTTTACTGGAGAGTGGGTGATGCTAATTTTATACCGTGGCTGAGGGCTGATTGGACTAAGGAAAGAAGGTAGGTTCTACGTGAGACGCCCGAGGAGTACAACCATACTTATCTTGGCATATCTAATCCGATTGACTTCTCGTGGCCATACTTCTACTTTATTAATAGCTTCTACTTCTGTATGATCTGATTGACCATTTGTATAGCCACTTCTTATTTAGTATTAAAGAAAATATCCTTATGCCACAACTATTCATGAGAAAGAGAAAATCCCCCTATAAAGAGCAATGATGAAATTCTCAATCTTGGTAATCGAAGAGAAGGCCCCATGATGGCAATGAAAACATATGTGATCAACACTTTAAGCCCTTTTAGAGGTCTCGGTACATCAATGCACTAATCAAAATAAACTATTATTGGTAAGAATCTTATTCCTTACTATGAAAGTAGCTAATAGGTAAGAAGCATAAGTAACATATCCATAAGTAGGACAATCACAATAAGCTTGGGTTGTAAGAACAGATCCAACAACATCATCTAAAGCAGAGCATACCTATCACCTGATGGGGTGGGAGATCCCTGCTAGTAAGGTGAAAATCAAAACTAAATGGGTTCACCAATGTACTATAGATGAAGGAGTTGTCGAGCCGTAAAAAGGGTCTTTTTCACCTCTAATTACCTCACATTAACTTGTCAATCCAGGAACGATTTGTTATCTCAAAGAGTGTACTCAATTTGAGGTTGTCATTTGTCAGAGTAATGCTAGTAGTATAGCTCAAGAAAATACAAGAGTAAACGGATGCTTGAAACAAGATCTACTTACAACAAAATACTTCAAAAACTAAATCATGCACTCGGAAAACTAAGCAATTTATCAGTCAAGGGTCCAGTAACAATAACTCATCCCTTTGGAAACTAATGTAACTAAAGGTAATCAAGGAACAGATCATCAATTTGGGGACTAGACAACAAGTGCCAACGCCCACTATAGTTTCAGATCGTTCTGCACACCAAAGCACAATAACGCAAATAACAGGAAACGGAACAGCAACTAAGAAATGGAACAGCAACTAGAAAATGTAACAGCAACTAAGTCTGATGAACAGCAACACCTTAATCTACAGGAACAAGTGCAGCAATCGTATCCTACAGAAATAAGATGGCAATATTTACTTAAAGGATAAATCGGACAACAAATAGAAATGGAACGGCAACCAATTACCAATGAAATATAGAACAGTGCTTAGAGCCAATTGTGAATATACAATACCGAAATAAATAACACACACAACACACAGAGATATTAAGAGAAACAGTAATCTGAGTCTGATACCACAAATATTGATCTCAGTTAGAAAGGATAACGATCGCAATTCATAATGGAACAGCAATGTCAATTGAACAGCAATCGTATGAAGTATAAACCATAGACGAATACAGTAATACCAACTTAAGAATATTACAGCTCGGTTACTCTATAATTGAACAATGATAGCATTCTGTAAAGAACAGTAATGTTACATTAATGACTTAAAGGAACAACAATACGTTATAAGGTCAGAATGAACAATACGACTTTCCTGTTACAGAGACGATATTGTAAATATAACAGAGTTGTGATAAAATAACAAAACACACCAGATTACTGATCAAGCTGATAACGAAAACCACACACGAACTAAAGATAATGATACAGGAGCAAGTGTTCCACCAGGGCCGGGCCCTTAGCCTCCAGGGACACACCGCTTGAAATTATTCCAAGATCAAAGATGGAACAGCAACCAGATTTATATTAAATCATTAAAACAGAGTTACAGTGGATCACTTTTCAACAAGAGTCGATTATCAAAGTTTCGAATATAGAGAAAAGTTACGTAAAAATTAACAGTGGATCCCCAGGCTAGCAGTGTTGCCCCTACTTATAACAGCTGAAGCGGAGATATCAAGGATGCGAAAATAGTTAAAGCAGTGATTCCTCAGGATCAAAGGATCCCGAGGGATTCGCCAAGCTATTAATCCTCAATTATCCGGTCATTTTCTTGCGCTGAGTCGATATCTCCTTTTCCTTTCCTTGGCTGAGATGTTTTAATTTAGATCATCTTGTTTGCATATGGTTCCCCGCCAAAGGGACAGCGGTTAGCTTGGCCCTGTCTTTTTCTTTGGAGCAGAAATCTTTAGTGTTTCCCTTTTCCTCCATAAGAAATGGAAATTATTAGTGTTTTCATGTTGCATATAAATCTTATAGATTTGTCATGATTTCCCATTATCTACCTAGTTCATGATGCAAAGATGTTATGAGTTCTAAAGAAAAAATGACAAAATAATCAATAAAAACATACCTTCTTTAGTACTCCACACACCCCCCTTCCTACCCTTTTGATGCCCTCATGAAAACATTGTAGTTGAAATGTAAGGCAGTGAGAGAGTAGGTTGGAGATGGGATCTCATGTGGTGGTCTACAGCCATGATGCCTAACTAGGTCTTCAAAAAGATGGACTGTCTGACCCTCATGCATTTCATACAGGGCTTGGTATCCAGGTGTAGGGTGCCAAATAATCAAACTCCGAAACCTATATCCTAACCAAGATGGCCCTACCCTCAAGATAATTTCTCCATAGAGGTTCAAACAATCAGCGGCTAACTTAAAGTTCTCGTTATTAAATGGTTCCCTGAGTTGGATGTTTGGATTAGAGGTCTGATATCAAAACTTAGCAGCTGCAATGGCAAGGTCCTTAATGGTAAAGAAGTATTCTATCCCTTACCGATTGATTGTTGTATGAATGGGTCCTAACGTGTTAATCATGCCCAGAGTCCTCATGAGGCTCCTATGTTTGTTCCATCGCTGTAATGGATCTCTAGGCTCAACTCTTACCCATAAGTCTAATATGTTTTCTTGTCTTTGGAAGGCATTATAGGCTTTAAGCCATTTGATTTGATTAACTCCAAATGAAATAAATGCCTGCAGTTGGATATCCCCAATGAAAGGGTCGGGGTTCTGCTCTGTCTCTTGATCTAACACAAGGTTATGCAGATAGAATTCACACAGAAGTCTTTGAACCTTTACTCCATGGTGCTTACAACAATTTATAAAATCATCAATGGTATTAATTTGTATAGGGGCTCCTGCTTTGACAGCCTTAATTTTCAATTGCAAATATTGTTCCATTAAAAACAAGGCATAATTCTTGGCAGGGGCTCTACATGCTAGGACGTCAGTGTACAAGGAACATAAGGTATCCATCTGTCTGATAACTACATCTAATCTATGAGTTACCTTTGCAACTTTTTCTTGTTCTTTTCGCCATCCTTCAAAGGCCTGGCTTTCAGATAAATTGACATTCCTTAGCTGTTGTTGTAATTCTTCATACTTTTCTCAAGAAATCATTTGTTTTGTGAGTTTTTCTACTGCCTGCTGAGCTTGCATCAAACCCCCTCGTAGGGTTACTGTCCTCGGATTGCTATCCCACGTAGTAGTGGCCAGTGGAAGATTTACTTGAATCTTCTTATTGCGTCGCCTCGTGTTTATAGTCTGTATTCCTTCAGAGGACTGTGCCTCTGTCTGAACTTCCTTGTCACAAGTCGATATATCGTCCGTTTGCACTTCAACATGGGCAACAGTGGAATTTTGTTCCTTTTTCTTTTGAACAGCAGTCTGCATTTCAACAGGGGTTTGAACAGTAGACTGTTCTTCAACAGCGGTTTGAACAGCAAACTGTTCTTCGACAGGGTTTTGAACAGCAGGCTGAACAGGGGTCCTTCGAACCTTTTTCTTGGGGGGTCTCACCGGAGTGGCTGCATGTCTTCCCCCTGAAGTTCTTTTTTCTCTCTTTCTCATTCTCAAAACCCTGATTTTCTATTGAAGTCAAGCTATCACATTTAGTAATCTTTGTTTTTCTTTTCGTAATCGTTTAATTTCTTCTGTTTCCTTAGAAGGAACAGCTATCTGTTTACTCAAGCCTAGACTATTATCTTGGCCAATTCCTTGGTTTTCCTCTTGGGGTGCTCCTTTGTTGTTTTGTTCAGGTTGCTCAGGAGTAGAAACCCTAGTTGGCTCTGTTATTTCCTGGGTAACTTCTTTGTCCACCCCTTCTTCTTCATGCAATTCTTCCGGTGTAGTCTGGCTGGGAGTGGATTGTTCCCCTTCTATATCTTCATCATTTTCTTCTCTTGTCATACTTGCAGAATGAATCTCTTCGTTTTCTTCCCCGTCGTGCAATTCTTCGGGTGCATTTTTGTCCTGAGCAGAATGCTCTTTTGTTTCTTCCTCAATCTGGAGGTTTGGCAGGCTAAGAGGTTGGGCGTATTCACCCATATTGGCCAATTCGTCCTCTTTCAATGGATTTTGCAATGGACTCTCTTCGCGTTTCTCTGTCTCCGCCTCCACCTGCTCAGGCTGCTCGGTCTCTTCCTCTATTTCTCCTTCCTCATTTCCTCCCAATTCTTTCTCATTCTCTTCTCCTTCCAATTGCGCGGGTTTCTTGTCCCCTGAGTCATTTATCTCCACAGGTTGGCTGGTACTCCCTTGGGGATTTTCCAATCTCCCTCTAATCTGTGCCAATCTAACTGATTTTCTTCGTTTTGATGGTCTATTTGGTGTACTAGCAATATGTTTGCGTTTTTAGGCTGGCGGAGTCGGTGCCCCATTTATCATAGCAATTAGTTCTTCCCAGTTGCTCTGCTACTGAGCAAGACTGTGGTTAACTATCAGTCGTATCAGTCCATGGTGACTTACTACCGATTCTACATGTTGTGACTTTTTCATGCTTCGGGCAACATCATGAAGTAATGAATTTAAAAATGCAGGTAGGTTCACAGAGCATTTCTCTTTTAATACAGCTAAGAGTTTAAGGTGTCGTGGTCTTACCATGCCTTTCCTACCTTCACAGGTGATGTATCTCTGGATAATCCTCTCCAATTCTTCCCATGGCTCTCCTAATGCTGCTGGTAGGACTCCCTTTCCTCTGACTGTCAGGTTTTGGCCTTCATCCTGGAAGATCTTCATGATCTTTTGCAGTCTCTCCTTCTTTAGAGTCCACACAGGTCCAGTGGCTAGCAGTCCCGAGACCTCTGCAATTACGTCATCGGTAACTGCTATGTGTTTTCCCCTTACTGTGGAGTGGTATTCTTGCAAGTTCTGCAAGAATTCTATTGCCACGGTCTCGTTGGATTCCTGTAAACGATTAAGATAGACTAACCATCCTGCCCTTGCCAGGATTTCCCGTGCAGTGTCAGAAACTGTCAATACCTGTGGTTCTCTTCGAATTGACCTTCCTCCCATGCTTTAGCTCACTATAAAAAATGTAGAGACGGCAATGGAATAGCAGGCTGTTCAAACTGTTAGAAACACAAAGAAAATAGCAAAATCGCAAGGCTCATTCAAATCTTACTAATTGTTGCAGACTATGATACGGAAATATCTTAGGAACAACAAGGCATGCAAATTGAAAAACGAGATACCGTTAAGCCTTGCTATTCCCGAGTAAGAGTTTGCCGAATAATAGCCTGACACGTATGTCAGCAAATTATGAAGTCAGCCCCCCCCCCCCCCCCCGGCAATGTGATAGGCCATCCTCAGCCATCAAATGAAGGAGCGGCGGGCTGATCTATCCTGGTACAGGGTCATAAAGGAACAATGTATGCCAAGATGCCATGTTTACAAAAGGAGCAGGTTACCGAAATCGAGGTGTATAATAGGATCACTTAATAAATAAGAAAATGTGGTTACATGATGCCAGGTTGGGAGGATAGGACAGCTGACGTGCACAATGAGTGTAATGTGATCATTGTCTACTTTTTCTGTAAGGATTGGTTATGATGGATTTTCATGTGTTTAATGGTTCGGGGAAGTGATATGCATAATCTTATTTGACAGATTACAAAGGCATAAGACATAGAATGGTATTAATGATTACTATTGGTGTATAAGAAATGTGACTTCAATACCATTAACAGAGCTCTGCTGCCGACAGGTGTCCATAACCTTAGCAGAGTTGTTTGTTTCACCCATGGAACCATGATCCTTTGCATATGCCTAGGAAGTATTGTTCAGTGTCAAAATGGAGGTCATTATGCTGGCTTGGTAACCAATTAAATCATAATGCCATTCACCAGGAAGGAGTGAAAGGTGGGCAGGCCGGCTCGTGATGAGACCTCCTGTTCCAAGGACTCTTTATTTTTTCTGATGTGCCTCTTGGACCATATCCCTAGTGTGGTGGCCATAGTGGGAATGCCACTTCACTTTCTTCCTTATGATCATGGTAGGCTGGCTCTTGATGAGACCCCCTATCCTGCATTTGACAATTCAAAACATTCTTCTTTTTTCTTTTTTTATAAAATGCTTTCCTATTTATACACAAAGGGTGGTTCGGCCCTCCTTAAGAGTAGGAATGGTGGAAGAAGTCTTAACATCTCAATAGAAAAATATAAACCCTTTTTTCTTATTCCTTAATAATGATCAAAGAAGATTATGGGAATTTAAAAAGAACCAGCATGATAAAGATGACCAATCATGTCATTATTAGTATGGTAATGACAACAAAAGTGATGAATAATTGTGTCCTTTCTTTGTTCCTCTTTATCAATTCATAGCAATTTCTTGTAAAAGTAGAGATTTTATATAATTTGTTGATTTCAGTATGCTCTAGCTTTGTATCCATTGCATGGGTGTATAGCTGTGCTCCAAAAGACCTAAAACAAGAGGAACAACAGGTATCTTTAGGCATAAATAAAAGGAATACGAGAATCTTGTCGTTTGAAAAAGGAAGGGCAAAGGAATACAAGTGTTGTTCCTTTGAAAAATGAACAGCAAAAACCGAAAATGTCGTTCCTTTGAAAAGGAACAGTAAAAATCGAACATGTCGTTCCTTTAGAAGAGGAACAGCAGAAAACCAAAAGTGTCATTCCTTTGGAAAAGGAACAGCAGAAACACAAGTGTTAAAAGTGTTGTTCCTTTGGAAAAGGAACAGGAAAAATGAAAATGTCGTTCCTTTGGAAAAGGAACAGCAAAAATCAAAAGTGTTGTTCCTTTGGAAAAGGAACAACAAAAAACTCAGATGTCATTCCTTTGGAAAAGGAACAACAAAAAACTTAGATGTCGTTCCTTTGGAAAAGGAACAACAAAAATCAAAAGTGTTGTTCCTTTGGAAAAGGAATAGCAGAAAACTCAAATGTCATTCCTTTAGAAAAGGAACAGCAAAAATCAAAAGTGTTGTTCCTTTAGAAAAGGAACAGCAGAAAACTCAAATGCCATTCCTTTGGAAAAGGAACAACAACAACGACAAAAGTGTACACAAATGCTATCCCTTCAGAAAAGGAACAGCAAAATGACAGCACTGTTTCTTCTGAAAAGGAGCAGCAGAAAAAAATGCAAATACAAAAATATATACAAAAACTGATCTAACAAAACAAAGAAATTATGTACAAAGTGTAAAAACAGGTGAATCACTTAATGAATCACAGGTGAGGAAGATTTCTCTTCCTCCTGTATAATTTGCATATCGGAGTCCTCCCGTAGTTGCTGGTAGAAGGATTCTCGAGTAAGTGGTTTGCGGTATAATCGAACTTGGTGGCCATTTACTTTAAAGGTATGTCCAAATCTGTCAATAGTGACTAGAGTAAGAGTGCCATTATCATGTACCTTCTGGATTTCATATGGCCCCAGCCAGCGAGTCTGAAGTTTCCCAGGAAGATCCTGAGACCTGGAATCACATAAGAGCGCCCAATCTCCTTCATGGAAGACTTTCTTTTTAATGAGAGCATCATGCCATTTAGCTCACTATTGTTGGATTAATGTAGTGTGTTGAAGGGCAGAGAGCCTGATTTCATCTAGCTCATTGATCTGTTGTAACCTATTAATTTGTGCCTCGTTTAGATCTAGGTCGACTTCTTGTGCTATTCGCAGTGTTTGGATTTCAAATTCTATGGGGAAAATGGGTTGCCTTCCAAACACCAATTAGTATGGTGAATAGCTGGTAGTGCTTCTCCATGTTGTTCTGTAGGCCCACAAGGCTTCAGGTAGTCTTGCAGCCTAATCGTGTCTATGTGACGCAATGGTTTTTGTCAAGATTGCTTCTATTATTTTGTTGCTGCTTTCTACTTGACCGTTTGCCTGTGGGTGGTATGGAGTAGTAATTTTATGCTGGATATGATAGTTCTTAAGTGTTGCAGCAATCTTGTTACTAGCAAACTGTGTTCCACTGTCTGTAATTATGTCTCTTGGAAGCCCATATCGCACAAATATATGAAACAGGAACTGTATGACAGAATCCTCTATAGCTCTCGGCAATGCTTCTGCTTCAACCCATTTGGTGACATATTTTGTTGCCACCATAATATATGTTTTCTGGTTCGAGGATGGGTTAATTGGACCAACAAAATCAAGTTCCCATCGCTCGAATGGTTCAATAACCAGTTGTGGGTTCAGGGGCATTTCGTCGGACTGGCCAGGGCGTCCTATCCTTTGATAATTGTCACAAGTTTGAACAAACTTCTTTGCATCTTTGAAGATCGTAGGCCAATAATACCCTGTTTGTAGCACCTTATGTCCAGTTCTCTTATCGGCAAAGTGTCCGCCACATGGTTCGTCATGACAAGCTTTCAAAATATCAAAAATTTCATCCTCCCGGACACATCTCCTGATGTGCATATCTGCTCCTGTATGGAACAGGTAGCCCCCAATCCAGGAAAATCGAGCACTTCACTGGACAATCTGTTTTCGTTCATTGGGGGTCAGATGTTTTGGTAATTTACCTACTGCTAAGTAATTCGCAACATCAGCATACCAGGGTGTTTTAATAGTGACAGCAAACAAATGCTCATCTGGAAATTGATCTTCAACTGCTGCTGCGTCCACTGGTTTTGGCATTCACGAGAGAAAGTCAGCTACAGGATTTTCTTTTCCAGGTCTGTCCTTGATTGTAATATCAAATTCCTCCAATAAAATCAGCCATCTAGTTATTCTACCATTTGTGATTGGTTTATTTGCTAAAATTTTTATGGCAAGGTGATTTGTATACAAGATAACAGGATATCCAGTAATGTAATGCCTAAACTTATTGACAGCATGTATTACAGCTAGAAATTCCTTTTTAGTAACAGTATAATTCAATTCAGCAAGGGATAAGTTTTTGCTAATATAATAAATTGCATATGGTTTTTTATCTTCTTCCTGCCCAAGGACTACTCCAATAGCTGTATCTAAGGCATCTGATGAAATTTGGAATGCCAGGTCCCAATTTGGTCCTCGAAGGACTAGAGCTGTGGACACAAGCTTCTTTAGATTCTGAAAAGCACAGTCACATTTTTTTGTCCAAAGAAAGTCAACATTACCTTTCAATGCATATAGAGGTGCAGCAATATGTGAAAAATGTTATATAAACCTTCTATAATAACCAGAGAATCCGATAAAATTGCGTACCTCTGTTTGAGTGGTAGGAGTGGGAATTAGAAAAATTATTTGAATTTTGGCTGGGTCTACTTGTATGCCAGCTGCTGAGATATAATGGCCTAGAATAAGTCCTTCAGTCATCATCATATAGCATTTTTCATGGCTTAAGCAAAGCCTGGTGGCAATGCAATGCTGCAGGACTTTTTCCAGTGTATCCAATGCTGGGTCAAAATCATCTCCGTATGGTGTAGAATCATCCATGTAGACTTTGAGCCCCTCATTTATTAGGTCTGAAAAAATGCTGAGGATAGCTCTTTGAAATGTGGCACGAGCATTGCATAAGCCAAAAGGTAGAACTCTGTAGGCAAATGTTCCCCAAGGACAAGTAAAAGTGCTTTTGTCTTGGTCTTCAGGGGCAATCTGAATCTAATTGTATCCATTGAAGCCATCTAAGAAACAAAAGAATTTATTTCCTGCTAGAGTGTCTAATACTTGATCAATGAATGAAAGGGGAAAGTTCTCTTTTTGTGTTGCTTTGTTTAATTCTCTATAGTCTACACAAATCCTCCACTTTCCATTCTTCTTTGGTACCACAACAAGTGGAGAGACCCATTTACTATCGAAGATCTGATAGATGAAGTTAACATCTAAAAGTTTTTGAAGTTCAGCTTTTACAACATCTTTTAGATGAGGATTAAGTCTCCTTTGTGGTTGGCGAACAGGTCTCACATCCTTTCCTATGTAAATGTGGTGTGTACATAACTTGGGGTCAATTCTTTTCATATCAGGGTAGTCCCATGCAAATTCTTCTTTATGTTTCCTCAATAATTGGACGAGCTTCTTTTCTTGTTCGGAAGTCAGGTTGGCATTAATGTTTAAATTCTTTCCTGGCTCAATTTCCACAATTTTGCTATTCGAAACAGAGGTAGTAGGTATTGTTTGATCATGTGTATCTTTAAGAAGATCCTCTTCTAATTCATTATCAAATGTTGCTTCTATCATGTGACAATTTACGTGGGATCTAGGTTTAGCTTGGCTAATGAAATTATTAATGGCATCATCTTCTGTTGGTCTTTGAAATCGAGGGCCTCTTGTATGGTTAATGGAGATCTAATATTTTCGGTGAGGTATGATACAGGATGCTTGTTAGTTTTTATTATTGTGACACTTGGTTGCGCTGGGGGGTATAAAGCTAGATTCTTAATATTTTTCCCCCTCGTAATGGTCATATTACCTTGTCGGCAGCCAATATAAGCATCGGCAGTTGCGAGCCAAGGTCTGCCTAAGATCAATGGATGTCCATCAAGTCGGTTTTTGGGGTTTATTATCAGGAAATTGGTCGGATACTCCCAGGAGTCAACGGATACCATAACATCTTGTAGGGTGCCCTCAGGCCTAACTATAAATCGGTCAGCCAGTTCTAATAAAGTGGAGGTCGGTTCTACTGATGTAATGCCTAGTTTTTGGCAAGTAGTGGTAGTTAAGATGTTAATTGCAGCTCCTAGATCAACTAAGGCATTTGAGAAGGTTTTACCATAGATTTGTACGGTTACTATTGGATTTACTAGGTCTTCGTATTTAACGGGTGTTTCTTTTCCTGATAATAAGTTAGATAAAGTGCCAACTACTTGGACTTTCGGGTTATTTGTTATTGTCCTCCTTGGTTTCTTTATACATAGTTCTTTGATAGTCTTTGCATATATCGGGATGTCTTGAATGGCTTATAGGAGCGCGATTTTTATGTACAGGTTTCGTAATTCTCCCAGAATGTCAAAATCAGGATATTGTATAGGTCGAGGTATAATTAACCGTTCTAAGAATGGAGGAGAGGATGTGGTTACTGGATCATGAATTTGTTTTCTGGTCACGTCCTCTTCTTGTAATGGTTGTTCTACAGGCAACTGGTTTTCAACTTGAATTGTTTTATCTCCCTATGTTTCAATGATGCACCCAAATCTTAATTGAAGGTCATTACACTCCCTTAGATCGGTTCCTATCTCTGGTGTTTCGATTATTTGAATGGACTGGACCAGTCTGTTATTCGGATTGGGGTTGGGTTGGGCTGGGAGTTGCGGCCTTAAGTTAGACTGGGGGTTTTGTTGTAGGGCTGGCAGTGTAGGTTGAGGGAGCGGGATGGTTCCTACTGGCTGATTCATCGGTCTTTTCCAGTTTGTCTGCCAGGTTTGATTCTGTGAAGTAGGAGGGGTCCATTGTGGTGGATAAACATTGTTTTGCCAATATGGTGGGGTATAGGGAAAATTTGGCCAATTGGGTTGGCTTGCTTGATTCGGCCATGGAGATGATGAAGGGAATGATTGTTGTGACCAATTTGGGAAGGGAGGTTGATTTTGCCACATTGAATTATATTGTTGAGCATGATATTGCGGAGGCTGGAAAGAAGAAGCTGGGTCTGAAAACATACCTGTTTGTCACGACTGCCATTGACGACACTCATTAAGTAGATACACCGATTATGGCTCTTCTTATGCTTCCTTGTATACTGCTTTCAATCCAGGAAGTGAGGGGCAGCTCTCTATGGAGTGGTCTTTTGTACAAATGGCGCAAACTTGAACTACATCTAATGGACATTCCTTGTGTTTGTGTTTCTTTCTGCATCTGGGACAGAATATTTCCAAATTCTGTTCTGCTTCTGCTTGCTTTTGTTTGGCCTGCATAATATCAAGTTGTGTTGTCAGCGTCCCCAATATGTCAATTTTAAAATTTTCTAATAAATTTCCAATTTCTGCACGAGTTACTCCTTCTTCCGAAGTTCTATTATCTCTTACAAATCGATCATGTTTTGCTAGTTTTAGCCTTGTGCTGCCTCTCGAGCTCCTGATACATAAATCAATAATGTCAGCAAAATTTCCTTGATAAATATCTCCTTTCCCCATAATGTTTAATGTCTCAATTCATTGTTCCTTCATTCCCCTAATTAATGTTGTTTTTAATACATTATCAGGTAAAGGTAATGATTCATAAGGAGATATTTGAATATTATACTGGAATCGTTCAACATACTCTTCTAATGTTTCATTTGGTTTAGCTACCATCTGAAATATTTCATCTTTTAACTCTCGAGACCTGCAATAGTCCTGATATTTTTTTAGAAAAGACTCTTTCATTTCATCCCAATTATTTATAACACCACCACCTAATCCCATAAACCATCTTAAAGCAACCCCTTTTAATGTAGAGGGAAATAATTTCAGTTTCTAGGGATCGATGGTATAGTCATATCCTCTACACAGCACATCGAATTCAAACAGGAATGCATCCGGATCGTCTGATGTAAGGCCATGGAATGTAGGGATATGTTGGAGAAGAATTGATTTCATAGGTGCATTAGCTGCAGTATCCACAATGGGGTATCGCAGTGTATAGGTTTGGGTGTTAGGCTGATTCTGGGCCATTTGGTTAAATATATGCCAATAGCCTTCTGGGATATCTAGGAGGGTATTCTTAGGTTGTCGAAGGGGAATGGCTCTAATGGGGATGGCCTTGACAGCACTTCCTTTATCTGGGATGATGAGAGTGCCTAATGTCTGAGGGGATTCAGGTCCTTGAATTTTGTTATAAATGATTTTTGCAGCACTTCGCTTATCTGGGCTGCTTAATGGCTGAATTATCCTAAGAGGAGATGTTGGTTCTTCAGCCTCTCCTATTTCTCCTCTTCCTTCATAGAGATTGCTAAGGTTCCCTTCCTGCAATGATTTTAGGCTAGAATTTTCAATTTCTTGAAAATATTACTCTTCAGTTTGGCTATGCACCTCAGTAAAGGCTACAGATGGTGATCCTGTGGCCTGAAGGGAACTAGTAGGTTGTCTAGAAGTAACCTTTCTAGGTCCTACCGAAGGATGAGATTCTGCTTTCTTAAGGATTTCATCTATAAAGGTCGATCGACCAAGGGTCACCGGCCCCTTAGCTTTCTCAGACTTGGGTAGAGGTTTGGGATTCTTTTCTGGCTTTTTCTGCTTAGTCATGCACACAAATCAACTGCTAGGTTCTACCCAAATAAAACAGCAACAAATCTGCAAGAAATCGGGCAGGGGAGCAGGGCTATTACATACTCCACATGCACCTAGTTCTTTCCTAACAGGTTCTTACACTACTCTGAAAAAGAAACAAATGGCTACACTCTTCCCCGGCAACGGCGCCAAAATGTTGAGCGTAAAAAGGGTCTTTTTCACCTCTAATTACCTCACATTAACTTGTCAATCCAGGAACGATTTTTTATCTCAAAGAGTGTACTCAGTTTGAGGTTGTCATTTGTCAGAGTAATGCTAGTAGTATAGCTCAAGAAAATACAAGAGTAAATGGATGCTTGAAACAAGATCTACTTACAGCAAAATACTTCAAAAACTAAATCATGCACTCGGAAAACTAAGCAATTTATCAGTCAAGGGTCCAGTAACAATAACTCATCCCTTTGGAAACTGATGTAACTAAAGGTAATCAAGGAACAGATCATCAATCTGGGGACTAGACAACAAATGCCAATGCCCACTATAGTTTCAGATCGTTCTGCACACCAAAGCACAATAACGCAAATAACAGGAAATGGAACAGCAACTAAGAAATGGAACAGCAACTAGAAAATGTAACAGCAACTAAGTCTGATGAACAACAACACCTTAATCTACAAGAACAAGTGCAACAATCGTATCCTACAGAAATCAGATGGCAATCTTTACTTAAAGGATAAATCAGACAGTAAATAGAAATGGAACGGCAACCAATTACCAATGAAATATAGAACAATGCTTAGAGCCAATTGTGAATATATAGTACCGAAATAAATAACACACATAGCACACAGAGATATTAAGAGAAACAGTAATCTGACTCTGATACCACAAATATTGATCTCCGTTAGAAAGGATAACGATCGCAATTCATAATGGAACAGCAATGTCAATTGCACAGCAATCGTATGAAGTATAAACCATAGACAAATACAATAATACCAACTTAAGAATATTACAGCTCGGTTTCTCTGTAATTGAACAGTGATAGCATTCTGTAAAGAACAGTAATGTTACATTAATGACTTAAAGGAACAGTAATACGTTATAAGGTCAGAATGAACAATACGACTTTCCTATTATAGAGACTATATTGTAAATATAACAGAGTTGTGATAAAATAACAAAACACACCAGATTACTGATCAAAGCTGATAACGAAAACCACACACGAACTAAAGATAATGATACATGAGCAAGTGTTCCACTAGGGCCGGGCCCTTAGCCTCTAGGGACACACCGCTTGAAATTATTCCAGGATCAAAGATGGAACAGCAACCAAATTTATATTAAAGCATTAAAACAGAGTTACAATGGATCACTTCTCAACGAGAGTTGATGATCAAAGTTTCAAATACAAAGCAAAGTTACATAAAAATTAACAATCGATCCCCAGGCTAGTAGTGCTGCCCCTAATTATAAAAGCTGAAGCGGAGATATCAAGGATGCGAAAATAGTTAAAGCAACAATTCCTCAGGATCAAAGGATCCTGAGGGATTCGCCAAGCTGTTAATCCTCAGTTATCCGGTCGTTTTCTTGCGCCGAGTCGATATCTCCTTTTCCTTTCCTTGGCTGAGATGTTTTAATTTAGATCGTCTTGTTTCCATATGGTTCCTCGCCAAAGGGACAGCGGTTAGCTTGGCCCTGTCTTTTTCTTTGGAGCAGCAATCTTTAGTTTTTCCCTTTTCCTGCATAAGAAATGGCAATTATTAGTGTTTTCATGTTACATATAGATCTTATAGATTTGTCATGATTTCCCATTATCTAGCTAGTTCATGATGCAAAGATGTTACGAGTTCTAAAGAAAAGATGACAAAATAATCAATAAAAACATACCTTCTTCAGTACTCCATAGGAGCCTCTTCTAGTATTTTATACTCATGCTACTTGGAAAGATTTGGGTTCTCCCAACCTTGTGTTAGCTACCAATTTACAATACTAGAAACTATTTCAATAGTATTTATTTGTACCTTCTATTTATTGCATACTGGATGACTCTTGAATAATACTTTTTTTCTCATATGGATTAATCTTGAAGAACAAATCAAATAAAGATAATACTATTGAAGAAGGAACTCTCATTCTTTCGCTCACCATCTTCCTGGAGTTGAGAAGAACCACTATCATTCTGAACTCCCTGGCTCCCTGGCTGGATGGAATGACTATTGTAATGGAACCACTCATTATCATTCACTCACTAGAGAATAACTACTAGGATAAAGTCTATGCTTCACTCTCAAGTCTTCCTTTCTTAGTGGATCTTAGCCTAAACCTTCTAACATATTGATAACTTGATGTCTCCTTATTTGATCTATTTACCCGAATCAACCCCATTTTTGGTTTCTTCTAATTGTGATAAATAGTCGAGGGAAGACAAGAATCGAGGGATCAGAGGAGAACTCATGTTTTTGCAACAAGAAGATTTTGTAGATGTTGCCCAACCTACCCTCTTTGTTTTGTCCCTCCCCTATCCATTTGCGACAAAGCAACGAAATGTTATGTTTCTCCCCACTTCCTCGTAGTCAGCTGAGCCCCATAGTCTGCCTCAATCCTTTAGGAGAACTAAAATTAATTATCTTTCTTTGTATATCTAACCAACTTTGTGATTAATTGGATATTTGATCCTGAAATATCCTCCAATTTCATTAGCCTCCTACTTTTCCCGGGAGGTCAAATTCCATTGCTTGTTCTATTTGGAATGAATTCTCGATAATTTAGAGGGAAGAATTATAATCTCATACATGCTGACTAGATAAAAAGTAATTATCTAAGAGTGGGTGAAAATAACAGTTTATGGGAAAGGCGGAATCGGTAAATCAACAACTAGTTGTAATATCTCATTCGCTCTAGTGAGATGGGGTCAAAAAGTGTTACATATTGGGTGTGATCCTAAACATGATAGTACTTTTACTTTTACAAGATTTCTAATACCTATAATTATAAATACTTTACAATGCAAGGATTATCATTATGAGGATATTTGGCCTAAAGATGTAATTCACAAGGGTTATGGAGGGACCAGATTAACAGTGTAGTTTACTTTATTCTCATAAAGTGCTTAGTATAAAGCATCTCAAAAACCTTATGTCGTGGGCCTACAGAGCGTGAAGTAGTTCGTTCGACTAATTCCTCTCTATCTAGAACTCACTATGGAACTATCGAAAGGGAAGAAAGAGGAGTTTGGCCCAGTTCCTACCGGCATTCATGCATGTAACTCTGGCTTGACTTGTGGTTCTAACGTTGTGTCCGGGGTTGGTTACTTTATGAAATAAAGGTGTGATTTCAAAGTGGTTGATGAAAGAAGGGGAATAGATCCTTCCTTCTTTCCCATGAATTCTCAAAGTGTTCGCTTTCTTCCTTCTTCCTTCTCAATGAATGTGATAAGCACCCTTAAAAAAAACAGTGTTGTACTTGCATAAGTACTTGCCTTTCTTTCTTGGTACAACCCCTTAACCAGAAGAACGAAGCAGGGTAAAAGCCCTGGTTAGGTGTTGCTTAGAAGTTATTGATAGGATGTTGAAGGAAGTATGTACATAGATAGTGGATCCTGAACGTTGGGACTATCTCTCCTATCTGAACCATTCCTCTCAAATCCTCTCCTATCCAAACCAGACTATGCTTTCTCGACTATCAGTAGCTAACCCTTCACTCTCCTTGTAACTGACCCTTAAGACTTCCTATATCAATTTTGGTCCCCTTCAACCCCCTTATACTAGACAAGTACTAGGATAACCAATATAATATAAGCATATCAAACCTGATCACAAGAACTGTAGAGCTTCCATGAATGAAGTTGTGATTTTAAGTGTTGTTTTACCAGCTCAACGTTAAAAAGAAACAACTTGTCGATGAGTTTTAGACCCACAGGATGTAGAAGAAAGAACAATTTATCGCTTTCTTTATTATACTTTCCTGGGAGGGGAGTAAGGAGCCAGGGTTTCCCTAAAGGTTATGGTGGCAACGACAGATAATACGTTATGGAAATAGAGTCGATATGGTGGAAATGAAGGTCTAGATTGGATGGCATGAATGAGCATACCATAATAATGGAAGAAGCCATAGCATATCCACTCTAATAAGTTCCCTCTCTAAAGGTATAGGTGTGGTAAATTGCATTACATATGATATTATTCAAAGTGGTATATATCTTCTCTGGTGGTAAGGATATCTTTTCATTCTTTCATGTATGGTGTCTCAGGGGGTCCTCTTTCTTTCGGCCAGTGATGATGTGGGTAGTTCTTCTCATTCATTCATCCTACAGACAACCTCTCTCGAAAGATGCGGGCGATAGCAAACCACAAAGTGATCGACTTCATTATATATCAATCTTAGATAACATAGAAACATTATAACACATACATGACGGGCTACTTACATCCAATACAATATAAATTAACTAAGTGATTAATAACTATCCTGGTCTAGGGAACCATTTCTAAAGGGAAAGTTAGTAAAAAATGAAGCTAAGGGGGAAGGAATTTTTAATAGCTCTAGGTCTTTTTTTGGTTGAGGAAAATGTATTAGGTCATTCAAGGGAGATAGATTGGGAGAGGTCATTTATGCGACCTATTGATTGGGCCTGAGAGATTGGTTGATTGGGCTCGACCACCGACTATACTACCTAATGTGGGTATGGGAGAGCACTCAACCGCTTAAGGAGAGTAACCGCTTAAGCTACAAGGAGAGAGTAAGCTACAAGGTCCTACTAATGACAAGGTCTTCGCATGATCAGTCAAGTATCACTCTACATTATCAATACACCTAAAATGCAGCAGGCACCATAACGAATGATCATTTCAGCTTGGTGGCTAAGTGTGAGGGTTTCCTCCTCACACTTAGTATGGAGGAATTTATTACTCGACCATCAAGAGAGGATGCGCAAGTAGGATCTCAATAGTAGGAGAGGTCAATTGATTTAATATTTGCCCTAACAAAAATATTATAAAGTTGTTTCATTATCATTCTTTATATATGTAATTACGCGACTTCACATCAAATGGGATTTTAGCAGGTTAAAACGTTCTCTTTTCCCCCCTCAAAGGCTTTAAATATATATAAATATATATATATATATATATATAGATATATGATGAACACAAATTTTAGTCATGCAATTGTTGGATGAGTTGGATGGAAGTAGTTAAAGCTTAAGAGGGATAGCTTGGAGGGGTTTGTATACATACATTATATAGTTATTTTTATATATCCATGTATGAACTATGTATTGAAGGCCTAGGCAAGGTTTCTCTTAAATACATTATCAGTTACAAGGCACTAGGGAGAAGTCATTGAAAAACTATCAGATCGAAGCTTTAAGCTTATCTGTTCACATATGGAAAGAGAGGGGGTTGGTCCATAGGGCATGGCCTTCGTGTTTAATAACCCTATGTGATGGAGTGTCGAGACCAAATTCCAAGGGATAAAAGCCCATACCATACATGATTATGCTGTGGGGGAAGGGGGTTGGAAGATAGGGCCCAGAGAAGTGTGGAGACACACACATCATAAGCACCATATGCCCATGAGCCATGTCCAAGTGTGTAAGTGGGAGAAATCCTAGTCTTTGGATGACTTGCACCTAAATTTATCCACATGTCTCGGAACTTTGTTACCTAGGGATTTTCGAGGGAATCCAAAGAGGAAACCTCTGATATATTACTTTCGAGATGGATCGATAGAAACCTCCAATATTTTATTTCTGAGATGGCTCAGCGAAAACCTCCAAGATTTTATTTCTGAGATGGCTCAGGAGAAACCTCAGAAATTTTAATTCAAAGATGGTTCGGTGGAAACCTATGAGATATTACTTCTGAAATGAATTAGCAAGCCAAGGGAAACCGATGAAAATGTTATCTCTAGGATGTCACAGCAATAATGGGCCAAAGTGTGCATTGTTTTTGCAAGTAATGTAAGCACACAATGGAGGAGGGACCGCTAGGGCTCCATGCAATCTTGGAAGGGTTGTCCATGGAAGAAAGGGAGAGGAGGCGATAAGGATTATTTGTGAGAAGGTTACCTCTGGGGTGACATGGCCTTCGGGGTTCCCACACCCGCTTATCTTGTAAACTCATATGTGTGCTCATTCCTTATTTGGATGGGTCTACATACGAGTGAGTCGACAGCTTGGGAAAAGTTTGCCACATGGATGGTATCGTGGCCATAGAAGAGCCCACGCCTTTGTGTTATATATCTATATATGCATATATTATGTACATAGTATGTTGGACCTCGTAAAGGGGTCCAATGAGTATGAACAGGTTAGCAACGGTCATGTGGATTGTGACTTGGAAAGCCATGTGGGAGCCACACAAACAACCATATATTCTGATCTAGAAGTCATATTGGAGCAAACATTATATCATTGGAAAGGTATCGATGAGACGAACATGACAATGCTATCATTTTTATGTTCTGATATAGTTGTAAAAGAGAAAAAAAATTAGACTCCATTTCCATAAATGAACCATGGATTGGGTCAGTATAGAAATTACCTTCTTCTAACCTTAGTTAAGGTTGGATTTAGTAGGGGGTTTGTTACATTGCCAATGTTGGATCTTCCACAAATTTCTCCAAGAATCCAAAATCAAACCCCCGTCTCAATGTGGATAGTGTATTTATACAATCTAGCTGCCTCTTAGGCATGATCAAGAGTGCACTCTTTGCCCTTGCATTGCCTCTAAGGCATGGCCAAGAGGGCACTACTTTCCCCCATGCTACCTTCCTTTAAAAGTTGCCCTTTTGATTCACGAGAAGGGAAAAAATTAGATGACACCTCTAATTGCATTAATGATCGGATTAGATCAAAGCAACTTTTTCATGCCCTTAGGGATTCACTTTAAATTGGATGAGATGGGTATGGCAGTTCATGTCAAAGCCCATCTCCTCCAAACTCTGGCCTGTCATCCCATCTCCTCGAGTTTTAATGATAATAATACAATAATTAATTAAATATTATTATTAATAATTATTATTAATTAAGCATCAATCCATAATTAATAATTTTTAATATTATTTCAAGAATTAATATATGATTATTCAAGTTTTGGTATTGATTAGAGCGTTAATACATGACTAACATTAAACAAAGAATTCAAACCTTAGTACCATGATCAAGGCATGGATGAATTTAATCAATAATAGTTCTATTATAAAATTGAATATAGTTTTTACCAGTAATCAAATATCACATTGGGATGCTCATTTATGCATAAATGTTTATAAAGGTCATAGTGAATGCAGGGGATGTTACACTCATCAAGAGAAAAATTAAGCAGAAGTTACCCCATATGATGAGGGAACTTGACACAATGGAGATCATTGATTCCTAGGGGGGGAGGATATTAGTGGTCACCCACCTCTTCCACTAACTCAAGGACTCTTTATCATTTTGGCATTTTTCTATGGTTTTTTGAGTCCCAAAGTTTTGGGGTTGTTTTTAGGCCCCAAATTTTGTTTTTGGGTGATTTGAGGTTTGAGGGTTGCCATGACATTGCCTAGTCACAACCAAAGGTTGTAATCTTAGATAATTCTTTCCAATAGGATATTGTGCACTCCAAATGTTCATTGTATGCAAAATTTGTGCCCCTAGTAAGTTGGTGTACCAATTAACCACCTAAGGGACCATAAACATTTTGATGCTTCCTCTTTAAGGGTTAGGGTTTTGGAATTATAGGATTCTTTCTTTATGTTAAAAGGCCATTCTTTCAGCCTCTTGTGATCAATTTCATGAATGTGTGCCATCACCAGCTCTCTCCCTTCAGATATAACTACCACCATTATGGCCAATTTGTGTACTATAGTATTCTATTATTTTATTTATCAATAGAAGTTAGGTTTTCACTATATTATTTTGCTCTATGCAACTCTAAAGTTATAAATTAAGGCATGAAATTGATCTATGAACCCAATACTTCTTTGTCCCTCCACAAGCTTATCGTAAAATATATTGACATCACTCTTGAATACAAGAATGAGCCCCATATCCATTATAATGATCCACTTCTTCAATTCTTTTCTCGTTTGGGAGTGGGTATGGCACTTGTTTTACCATTCCTACCACTAGCTCTCAACTTATAAAAAAAATCATCGAAAATGCACCACAGGTACTATTCCTTAAACCTTCATATTGCATAAAGAGTTCTTGTGAAGGAGTTTACTTAATTTGAGAGAAAAAAAAAATATGCAAGGCTGAACCCATGCTCATAAGGATGGGGACCTTTCCATGGGATTTGTTTTTTCACTCAATTATAAAAACAAAGCAATAAAAATTCATCAATATTTCAGCAATAAGACTAGAGATCATCTATGCATTTGGTATACTATATGTTCACATTGAACTTGTATGGCTAGTTTATCATTAAGCTAATTTTTTAATGTCTAAGCAACATCTTTAAAACCATTTTTCATTAACTAGTTCACTCAGCTAAGCATGAGTTTATTAAAGCATAATTATAATCTAGAAATAACATATCATGTTATCTTCAAAATAGCCAAGTACTTTAAACTCATTTAGAGATAAAGAGAACCCAACTAAAAATAAAATGCAAAGACTTATCTAAATTGATTTTCCTGCAACTAAAAAATTGTGTGTATTTTTCCACCCAACCATAGGATCAATTATGTATGTTCTTTCCTACAACTCTCCAAACCTTAGCCAAGTGATGATACCACTAGGGGAAAAACTCAAAACCTCAATAAAATTCTCAACTGTGAAATCCACTTTCCTTCACAAGCAAACCAACACTACAACCCTCTACCCACCAAGCTATAACTTCAACAAATTTCTAGATTCCTTCCCAGCTGGTTGTAGCTACACAAGGGAGTCCCTTTGATGCTATTGTGGTCCCTCAACAACCTCCCCTCTCCATGCTTTCTATCCCACACAATTGTCATCAAATTTGTAAACCCCTTCTTCCTAGTTTGGGTTTGCATTTTCTTACCTAATTTTATCAATCAAATTCAACATTTAACATGTCCAAGCACTCAGGAATGGTCCCCATTCGAATTCAACACCATTTTGGCATGAATTTTGATTTCCCTAGGAAGTTCTATCTACTTGTAATTACTATCAACACCCCACTCATGAATCAACTCATTTTTCACTCGTGGGTGTTCTTTGTTCTCTACAAACTCTTCTACTACACTTCTTAGATCTCCAACACCCTCTACAAAATAAAAATAAAAACCACCTTGACCCCCCACATGCATTCCCATACTCTAGCCAAGGAAGACACATGAGTTTTTGGTCTCTATCAATGGATTTAGTGAGTTAGAGCATAAAAATCGAGATGGGTACTTGTTATACCCTACTTTGACCATTTTCGTCAACGTATTCAATTTCCATACCTCCATAAATATGAGTATTTTTTCGCAACTACCCAACTCCCTTCAATGACAGATTTTGGGCAAGCCCGAAAGATAGACATAATTTCAAATTGATTTTTTTTTCATTTTTGGAAATGTGGGGCTTTGATCATTGTTGTTCACTTATAAAGTAAGGTGATTTCCTAATCCCCATATCGATTCCCAATTAGGGTATCATGATCAGTACTAGTGCTCCATCTTTCAATTAGTTGGTCAACAACACACACACACACACAATATATTAACAAAATACATTTTCATAAGTTGAAATTGTTCCATCATAATTCGAAAATCACCAAAGCATCTATGCCATGATTTGGAGTGACTATAAGTCATAGTTACGATTATAAATTGGGAGAAAATAACATGTTACACCCATACTTTTTTCCCGAAAGGTATGTCACAATTTTCTACCATGTTCATGTGATGATGACATCTAACACGTTTAAAAGGAACTCTTATCAAATAGTCCAACCCTTCAGTGTGACTTAAAATCCCTTATGAAACATCATATTCACAACTGAAACATCCCTTAGATCCATCCCAACCCCACACCCAAAAACCCACATCCACCTCTATAAATTGACGAATGGAGTTTCCAATTTCCTGGAAAACCTCCAAAGACCAAATTCAATTGCAATTTCATGGAGATTCACCCATACTGAGTTCAATTCCACCCTATTCATTCAATCATCAAAGAAGGGTGACCAATGCTTTAAAATAAGTGGTGAATAGTCTCACCATTAGTGAGTAGCCATTGTGTTCTCTCCATCCTAGTTAGAAAGAAAAACACATGCCATCCATCCCCTAGCTAAATTGTACTGAGTTGAGATATATCTTAATAGCGATTCCTATTCCCTTCATAGTGATTATTATATCATTATTTCATAAACCTTTCTCCCATGAAATCTACCCACCAAATTCTTTGAATCCAATTTTACTACTTCATTCATCTTGACATCCTCTCCTAGAATTGATTTCATAGGCTCACACTTTTCTTTAACACGTTTCCTTTTCCTTTTCTTGTTTGAAGTATCCCCTCCACTAAGCTAGGTAGATTAATTCCCACCCCCGTCTTGAAAAATCAACCTTAGAGACCCTTTCTCCAAATTTCTCCATTACTTGTAATTCATACCACCAAAAATCATCCTCCTTGGGCTATAACTCACCAAGAAAACCAAGCATGGGAAAATACTCCACCATCAAATAAGGATCAAACCCAATACCAACCCACTACAATTCCCAAACTAACTTTGAACATAACAATATTTTTTTCCTATTTTTTGGATGAGATATGGGTGGCCCTTACCAAAGCGAGGTTCATATTTTGATTTACACCCCACAATAGTATTCATCATTGCACTTGCCCTTATCAGGAGGACATGCTAGACCCCTTGCTTAACTTGGAAAGTGAGTAGAGTGAATTGAGAAATAATTAACCAATATTTGTGCACAAGAGGATATCCTTATGGGACTATCTTTTCACTTGTCACCACATACTCTAATCTCACCTCTAGTTGATGTCTAGAGAAAAAATTACTTTAAAGCTTTGTTCATAACAATACTTCCGATTAGTGCTCTCCACATACCATCAAAAACAACATTTTCCAAAGTCCTTAGAAAGGGTTTGTACCATGAAAATTTCAATAATTCAATTGCCAGATGTTGTGCTTCATCTTCTACTCATATCCTTGGAAATATCCAATTTCAATATCCCTCCATGAGATCATCAAGATAATCCACAAAGTCAAGTTCCATAAAAAAATACTTCAAAAATATTTCTAAGGCTATTTTTTTATAATTGAAACATGTAGAGATTTGTATTATTAAATAATTATGGATTTCAAATCCAGAACCTTTACATACTCCAATCTTCCTTGCAAGTTTGAAATTGAACATGAAGGCTCAATCCAAACCCTCAAGTGAGTTCCCCAGGACACAAAAATTTCAATCCCTTTCCAACTAAAAATTTTACAAAAAAAACCCCAACATCCATACACATTTACATTCCATTACTTACTATTTTTATTTTTATTAGTTTGAATTCTTGTTTTTCTTGGAGAAACATATTTTCCTTGCTTCCCAACTTGAGTCGAACCCGTGTTTTCTGTAGATTTTGAAGGGTCCTTCTTTGGCAAGTTCACTTTGTTGTTCTTGAATTCTTCCTCATCCACTTGATCTGCCTAAGAGTTTATTGTTCCAACATTATCCCTTGTGGTTTCTATAGAGGATCCATTTTCTGTGAGGGTTTATTGTTTTTCACTCTCACTAAGTCCAATGAATCTTCACTGGCATGTGATTTTTCCTGATTGAATTGTGTTGCCTCTAATGCATTTTCTTTGGCAATATTAGTTTATGTTTTATCTTTTGGTTCTCTATTATCATTGGACTCTTCCTCTTTGTATACCGTATAGTGATCAACCCGAGATACTTCCCAACAATTATACCTTTAGTGTTTTTCCGATCTTTGTTGCTCTGACGCTTGGGGAAATTTTTTATTACATGCCCAGTTTCATAGCACACTCTACACTGGAATGAAACATTTTTGTAGTCGAGCTTTTGGACCCGGTAATAATTTTATGCCGACAAATTGATCTTAGTGTGAAAACCCTTATTGAATTCCATCTCCACACAAATTCGAGCATAAGTAATTTTATAATAATTTCTTGTATTTGGGATGCAAAAGAAAAATCACGTTCCTTATTAAGAGTATAAGCATGCAATCAACACGATAACATGCACATAATATTAAGATATAATAATTATGAGAAAATACTTATCTTATACAACCAAACAAACAAGAACCTGAGATCGAGACTTTGACTCTCCACCCAAACATATAGGAGCTACAACCACTATTACTTGTAGTTGTCACCCTCGAACCAGATTCCAAAGCTTGAGGTGGAGTGCTTTCAAAGGGAAACTTCAACCAAAGAAACAACTAAAACAATATGTATCAATGTCACTTTGCCTTCATCCACCATCTACATAAACTCAACCAAAATAAAAATTGAAACATGACGTCTCAAGGCCACTCTACCGTCATCCACCAACTACATAAGTTTTTCCCTTAGTCCTCTCAGACCTTTTCATACATTATAAACATCCATGCCAGGACATAACAATACAAAGAGTTCAACTCACTTTCAGGACAAGAGAGTCCACAATAATAAGGTTCATCATTGGATAAGCTACTCTCCAGGTGGTTCATCAGTGAGTCAAGCATCGATGCTTCAGCCCCAAGGCAACTCCTGGTGGTTCATCAACCTCACAAGCACCTGAGTGAATCTTTCCAAACCAATAGGTTCATCAACCCACAAGCTTCCATTGGATTCTTCAGCCTTATAGGCAAGCCACTGCTCTCTATAATGCTTGTACCCAATGAGCTTCTCTGAGGGTTCTTTAACTAGTTTACAAACTCTCCAAAGCATGACAAAAACAACTACTCTATCATGTTGTTTTTTATTCATTCTTGCCTCTAACCTTAGAGAAAATTTTCCTTTCTGATTATAGAGTCCACACATAGAACCCTTTTGTTGTTGTTGTGCACTCCTAGAGAGCTTCTTTTTCTCTCTTCATAAAATTTTGCATGTGCGTGAGAGAGAGCACCTGAATGAATGTATCTCATCCTCCTTCCTTTTCCCAATAGACTAATTTCCCATCGTTTCCATGATTGCACGATAGTCAACTTCCTTGGAAAACGCAACCCATGTTGCCTTTAATGTTTTGTCCTCTTCCTGTATTATGGTCGTATCTATAGGACACTTGGACCAGTCCTCTTCTTTTCAGGTAATCTATGACATTGTCGTACCCATTTAAAACCACTCAACCAATCAAGATTGATATTTAAAACAACCATTCCCTCAAGCAATGGAATCTGTGTCCCTCTCTCCACCTTTTAAATAATTACATTAATTTACAATGAGAGAAATATTAATCGGAGGATATCACAACCCTATCCAAATAAGAAAAGTATTAACTAGGGGATGTGACACGTCTCTGAAATCCGGGGAGGTTTTATGCAACATCGAAACTGTATGGACAACATTATCTTGGTCTAGGAAGCTATTCACTCAAGTAAGGAAAGCAAAGAGCCAAGTATCATCATTAATTTAGATATGGAAAATGTGTTCGATCAGGTAAGACATTCTTTTCTCCTTTTGGTTATGGGAAAGTTTGGTTTTAGAAAATAATTCTTAATATGCGTCAAATCTTGCATTGGTGCTTCATGAATAGGCCATTTGGTGAATGGGATGCCTTCAGAAATTCTCTCCACATCCAGACCCAATATTATATATATGGGTCACTTAGAGTTTTAAGTAGAAACTTGGAATTAGCAAGATGTTGTTGCTGCTACAACATCCTCCAAATTTTTGCTTATACTAAAACTTTGGAGCCTACTTTAGCCATGTGAGTTGTTGTCTCTAGAAATAAAAGACATTCAATGCTTGTTCTCTAAGTTTTTAGGTCTCGTTGTGAAGGTTTCCCAAGTGTCATATTTTGATAAGGGAAGTGTCACACTTTGAGAAACGAATTTATAGCACGCATTTAAGAGGAAAATTTGGTAATAATGGGTCTTATCTATCATAGAAACATGAACTAAACTCATTCCCAAAATATTGTGCATTGTTTTGTTGGTTTTGTCACTTGTGTCGCAAAGTGTATCTTAAGTGTCACACTTGGAGGTAAGTGTCGTTTAGTTGTCGTTTCAATGGGTAAATATTGATTTTGGGTGCTAAGTGTTTCATGGTCATGGTTTTATCATCTATGAGTGTGTGATCATATTCAAGTCATGTTATGGTTTATTTCTCATCTCGTTGATCCCACACTTAGTCAAACTCTGAAGAAGCTCCTTCCCCTACTGACCCTACTTTATTTTGCCTCCCTGAACTGCACATTGCATAGTTGAAAGCCTTAGTCAACATCCCTCACCTCTTGGACCTATGCATTCTGTAGTCATTGCCACCAAGGACTTCACATTACAGAGTCACGGTGCCAAATTGTAGCCTCCTATCCTTTAGAATTGCGCAATCTTGCTTCCCAGTCAGCCTCTCACTACACACTGTGCAATTTCTATCAACAATTCGCCTCCCTATCTCTAATCTCCACAACTGCACAATCCTGTGGTCCAGCCTCTCTTGAACTATGCATTGCATAGCCACAATTGGAAGCCTGCCTCACTATCACTGTCTCCCTCAACTGTGCAGTTATGTCTTCCAATGCCTCAGCCACTGTTCATTGCGCAATTACATTGATCAAAACTTCCTCACTACCTTTTGGAACTATGCACTACGCAATCCCTAAGCCTCTTCCTTAATCCTGCACTTTGTCTCGGATCCAATCAGTGAAATACATGAAGAATGTTAGACTAGGATATTTCCATATTAATGTCATATTTTCACGAGTGAATTCCATCTGCAGGTACTATATATTAATATGAAAAGATGATGCTCAATGAGGATGCAAAGGACATCATGCAAAAAGACACTTGTGAAGATGGAACCATAGAGAGATCATCAAGCGAGAAGATGGAGGGACACTAGAACACGACATGAGATTGAAGATCAATATCACATGGAGGAATCCATATCAATCAACCTCTTAGAGGATGAAGATGAAGCACATGTAAGACCTGTCTTGAAGATATCTAGGAAGTGGAAAGAAGAGAAGCTTGGCATTCACACATCATCATGAAGATCCAAGTCATCTTTTTCCAAGTCATGGATTACACAAGTTTCATCTCAAGAGTCACATGTGTCATTATATATTGCCACATCAATTGTGGATGCATTATGTAATTTCAAAAAAATGAGAAAATTTAAAGTGTATAGAAGTCCAAAGATCACACATAGAATGTGAAAAGTCATGTAGAAGTCCAAATGTCTCAAAGGAGTTTCGAAAAGTCACATTGAAGACCAAGAGTCATGAGGGGAGCCCAAGAGTCACAAGGTAGGTGGAGAGTTGCCTCATTTCTTATATCTACACCCTCATAGCTCAAGCAAAGGAATTTTCACGTTAGTTTCTCAAGCTAGGCACAAGAGAGAACGTTAGGCTTTTGAGAAGCAAGTAGTTGCTTAAAGCTCCACTATTGGAACTAGTGTTGTATCATTGTAATGGTGTATCTTGGAACTTTCACTCAATAATTTGAATCTCTTGGAGCTGACATGCTTTTCATGCATATGTCGTGAATGATTGTGAGACTACTCTTCCATTATTTACGGTATATGTTTAAGTAAACAAATACTAATGAAAATGAACTATTTTGTTAGCTTTAGTATTCATCATTTAATTGACGTGTGTCTTATGTTTTCATCATGTGTCTTATGTTTTCATGATCATTATTTTCTTTGTGGACTATTTTGCAAGATTACTAACAATTATTTCAAATCTATATGTGTCTTTCTTAGGATGGTACTAATACTTTTCTCTTAAAAACTCACTTTCTTTTCCATTTTGTGAAAGAGCCATTATAAACTCTAATACTGAATACATCAATAGGCTAACCTAATTTCTTATCTTGAAAGTACATGCATTTCTCTTGTGTTGTTTATTATAGCCAAGGAAAATTTCTAAGATAAATGGAAACTAACCACACTTCCAGTTGGGGCTCCTACTCCAAACTATGTGAGGTCTAATTGGGACTTCATATCAGGGAGACCCCCATACTGTTGGCGGCATCCAGCACCGTCAACACAAGAAAAAAAGGGTGGTTAATGGGTCTTAGAATATCCAGGAACGTCAAGGAGATCAACCACTCCTAATTTGCCAATGATACCCTTCTCTTTGGGGGGGCTTCCAAGATTATAGATCACCATTTTTTATTGGTTCTAGACTCCTATTTGGAATTATCAGGTGGATTAATAAATAAAAGGAAGAGTCAGTTGTTTGGATGGAACTGCTCTAATACCACTCTTTAGGAGATAACAAGGACACTAGAATTCCATTCTGAGGTTGGGCAGGAACACTTCAAGTATTTGGGAATCCCTCTTTTCGTAGGTAAAGCATGTACAAATGATTGGTTCGAGGTCATCCAAAAAATAAAAATAAAAAATGTAGGCTTGATGATAAGCCTCATAAATGGGTAATTATATGGGCTCATTTTACCTCCTAACCTAGTCAAACCAACCATTCTCTTAGCTTATTACATGATTTTCTGATTATATTTATGCTTATAGAGTGAGTTGAGTTAGTTATTGTGCCACGTGGTCTAATGTGTATTTAATGCAGATTATTGATGATTTTCAAAGTCAAAGTCAAGGATCCAGTGGAAAAATGGTAGCAATAACTCAAAGTGGATAGAGGAGAGGACTTATAGGAGGGAATCCCCCTCATTTATTACTTCTCACTTCGAATTCCCCTTCATTCAGCTCGAAGTACAAGCAGCCGAATCATGCACTAGAAGGCAGCCGAGCAAGTGGAGGATGACTGATGATTATATCGAGTTTTGGGAGCCAAGCCTCCCTGATTTTAAGGAAGCTGTTGGTAGCTTCATTGTGTAAGTAGAGAGACCTAGGGCCTCACTAGGGTCGGATTTTTGTTGGATTTTTGCTTATGTAAACTCTGCTCAAACTTCGAGCTTATTTTTTGTGACAGTTTCATGTAATCTTGCCATTGTTTTGAAAATAAAGATGGAATAATTTTTAAGCTAGCACTAAGTTACCTCAGAGGGTTGAATCTCTTGGGTTAGGGCCCAATCCAAGCATCCAAGCTCCTCTTTACTTGTCTCTGTATGCTTTGTTTCAGTTTATAGATTAGTTTGTTGTTAGATGTATTTCTTTTATGGCTAAGAATAGGTTGCTTTTGATGATTTAGTAGTTTGCTTCCATTTTTGCTTTCTGTAGTAGCTTAAACAGTGATCAACAAAGATTCAAAAGGCTATAAATAGTGCCTTGGCCTCTCTTCCTCCCTCTGGGACCATGATTTGAGGCAAAGACTCTCCTGCTGCCCCAAAAACATAGATTTTCCTCCTTCATAGGACTTCTAGTGTTTGCATCTTTTTAGAAGGTTAATAGTCTAGTTTTTCTTCACTTTAGATCTTCTTCATCATACTTCCTTCCTGATTTGCAATAGTCTTCCTTCATGCTTTCCTTTCCTACAGTTTTTCTCAACATTTCCTTTCATAGATCATAGTTTAGACACTTTTTATGCAAAACTCTGTTTTTCCTCAATGCATTCATTTCACTTGTTACTTGATTTCCTTGGTTGTTTCTATGCAGCGGATCTCTTCCAGAAGTAGGCCAGCTTATCAAAAATCACACCCTCCATATAATCCATGCCCTATTGGTCTCCCAAACCTCACCTCAATTCTGCCTTAGTTTCCTGCATTTTTCCTAGAACTTCTTCCTCTCTCCTTGAGAAAATCCAATCATCTTTCTCTCTCCTGGTGGTTCATGGTAGACCATAGGTGCCCTAACACCTCATTCCAACCTTCATCCACATTTTTCACCCACTCTCACACCCTCAAAATAGTGAAAACTGCTCTCGGCCTCCTCCTGTAGGCCTCCTATAGAACGTTATTTTTCCTCTTGTAGATTTCCTATGTCCTCCTGTAGATTTTCCTGTAGGCTTTCTTTTGAAGGCCGAGTGTGGGAAAAGCCTCCAGAAGGCCACCTGAGACCTCCTAGGACCCATCCACACCATCCTACATCCTCTCAAGTACCAAAACCGCCCTCCAATGCCACCTATTTGCTGCCACATTCACACACAATAAATTACATGCATGTCAATTTCACATAAAAATACATAAAAATCCAAAAATATGTTCTTTGCTTATTTACTTTCAAAAATAGCATAGTTAGATGTTGTTTACTTCCTTGAGTAGGTAATGGCATTCCTTTCATGGTTTTCATAGTGCTTTATGAAAAAGTAGAATTAGCTGGTTAATTAGGGTTTACTAGCCTTGCTTTACATTTCAGTATTTCTCCTTTCTGCAGTTAGAATAACATCTGTAGAGTAATCTTTCTTTCCTTCCATCACATATAGAGCTTCTTCTGGAATCCATAGAAGTTGGCTTGAGCTCCTAGTGATCTCGCGTCGGCTGACCAAGTGACAACCTGCAGTGAGAACTATTACTTGTGCATACAGCACCGACGCTTCCAAATTTGTTACGAACTACCGAGTTGATAAGAGTAAAGTAGGCAGCCCAGGAGTTGCAGCATTATTTTTGCAATACTGGTGCTCACCACTTTTTGGTGCCATTGCCGAGGAAGCATCAAAGTATTCTGTCATTACTGCTTTCTTCTATTCCTATTGCAACATTATGCTAATAGTTCATTTCAGCAAAAGTAGACTAGTAATTTCTTTTCCTTTCAAGTTCTGCATTTCCTTGCTTTCCTTTTCAATTCTGCAAATTTCATTTCAGCAAGTTCATTTTAGTTAGTTGCAGTTTGTTTTGTTTAATCAATTTCAGTTTCTACAGGTACCATCATTGTGGGGAAAAGAAAAAACAACCAAAAAGATTTCATTTCATGCCTTGTAGGAATAGAGATAACTTAGGAAAATTCTTGCCAAACACCCCCACTGCTTCACACAGCTAACCTTCTCTCTTCTTCGATGGATGCGATCAAGACAAACCCGTAGGTGAAAAACCAGACATATTTGAAGAACCTATAGGGGAAGAAGAAGAAGAAAACATTCCTCTAGAGCCAATGGCCAAAAACTGAAATGCTAGGGGGAATGGAGAGAGAATAGAGGGTACCTTTCCCATTCAGGAGACCAATGGGGACACCAAAATGAAGAATGTAAGCCCTTCCACCCTACCTCATTTCCATGGTCTGACTACAGAAGATCCTAACACCTTCTTGTTTGAGTTAGAAATCATCTGTCGAACTTATGACTATGCAGAAGATGAGCAAAAGTTGAAACTGTTCCCTTCTATTCTCAAGGATGCAGCACTACGCTGGTTCATGGAATTACCTGGCAATAGCATCACAACTTGGGCTCTGATGCAGCAGGCCTTTAACAATGAGTATAGAGACTATTGTAGGTCAAAGGATACTAAAGAAGAAATCTTCTAAATGACCATAGGAAGTGATGAGTCCCTGGAAGACTATGAAAAGAGGTTCCAGCTCAGTTACAAAAGGGTTGGGTGTACACTTGACCCTGAGTCTCTGAAATTTGTCCTGCTCAGGGGAATCTGGGAAGATCTTCTAGACACCCTTCATCTGCTGGCTGGGGGAGACATCTACCAACTGCCCTATGAAGACATAAAGATTATTTTTAGAAACCATTCTAGGGCAGCCAGAAAGAAAGGAAGGGGGAGTCAACCCATAGCCAATACCTCTTCCTCCAACTCATCCATTAAAGGAGAAATTGGAAACATGTTGGAAAACTTCAAGAGTGAGATGTTGCAGACTCTTGCCATGCAAATGGACACCTTACATATCAAAAGAAAACAAGAGGAAGCAGAGAGGGATTTGGCCATTTTTTCCCTAGATGCACTAGGAGGCATCCTAGGAATGAATGCCCATTGAACTCTGTAGAGGTTTATTCAGTCTGTGAAGAAAATCATTCTACAAATAAGTTCCCTTCCTTGCCTGGACTTAAAGTTGTATATCAAGGGGCTGAGGGAGTCACTAAATAGCTCTATTACATAAACCAAAGAAGGCCACATGGACCTAGACCATACCAGCAGGGGATGCAAGGGACATATCAGGCATACTACAACCCCATCCAAGTGCCCTCCATACCTTCTTGGGTCTCCCCTTCTCATCCTTCCTAGTCCACACCACCTCCTTGGTCCTTCACATCTCAATATCATGCCCAACCAACCACCCATTCATTTCAATCCTATGCTCAGCCGCAGCCTCAGTGGAATGCATCTCATCAGGGGTGGAGGCCCCAATACAACTCTCTTCCCACTCTTATGCCTCCACCACCTGCCCAACCACAACCATTACCTTCTGCTCCACCAAGGCAACCCCAAATGCCTACCTAGCCAAATCCGAACCCAAACAATAGACAAGCTTAGCAAGTGTATAGTGGGGAACCATCATGCCCAACTTATGTTGTGGAGATTCAAGAAATCAACTTGCGATCTGGGAAAGTTCTCCCAGATAGCCAACCTCCACCCAAGGAGGTTGAGGAAGATAAAGAGGAAAGAGAACCTAAAGAAAATCCACCCTTTCCTGAGAGACTATCTGTAACTGTCCAGCCTACCCCAGAAGAGACTGAACTCCTGGGAGAATTGAAAAATTTATGTGTAAAGATACCACTTCTCCAAGCCATAAAAGATGTGCCTATCTACAATAGGTTGATCAAAGAGAAGTGCTTTAGGCATCCAGGGAGGTGCAAGAAAGATGCCCCAACCATCAATGTCATAGGAAAACCATCCGACCTGATGTTGGGGCAGGTAATATGTCCAAAATATTTGGACCCTGGAAGCCCAATAGTTGATGTCCACATCAATGACACAATGATCCCGCATACCTTGATTGATCTGGGAGCTGCCATTAATTTGATGACAAAGGACACGATGCTCAAACTCAGCCTCAAGGGCTCCTTGAGGAAGACCACGATAGTGCTACAACTAGCAGACCGCTCCACAGTGACCCCTAAAAGGATTGTGGAAGATGTGATGGTCTCCATTGATTCTTGGGAGTACCCTGCTGATTTCTTAGTTCTCCAGCCAAAGGCAAAGCTCACTTGGTATCCTCTCATTCTGGGAAGACCATGGTTGGCTACAGTCGATGCCTACATCAGTTGTCGAGCTAGGAATATGACCATAAAGAATGGGCACATGTCGAAGAAGTTAATCCTATATCCTCCTGCCCAACCCTTGCTAGAACATGATCTACCTCTCTAGTTGGAGGAGGAAGATGAGGATGAAGTTTATTCTACACCACTTTGTACATTAGAAACCGCCATGGGGGGAAACCGCAAGATGAGGATGATATGATCGAAAATTTGATTCAGACTCCACCTCCCAGTGTATCACCATTAAAAGACGTAGTAAGAGAAACCCAAAACAACCCCTCAACTGAACTCTGTGTGGCCAATCCTACTTCTCCCCATGTCAAAAATATAGAGTTTGGCCCAGAAAGTACATTGAAAATCAATCCATCCCTATCTACTTCCCAAGAGAAGGAGCTATGCAGCCTACTGAGAAAACATCTAGATGCCTTTGCCTAGAGTTATAAGGAAATGAAGGGAGTGCGCCCTTCAGTATGTACTCATCATATATACATCAAGGAAGATTGCAAGCCAGTCAGGCAGCCTCAAAGGAGGATGAATCCAGCACTTAAACATAGTGTTAAGGAAGAACTACAGAAATTGCTTGATGCGGGATTCATTTATCCCATCTCTAATAGTGAATGGGTCTCTCCTTTGGTGCTAGTGCCAAAGAAAAATGGTAAGTGGAGAATCTGTGTCGACTATCGGGAATTGAAAAAAGCCACTAAAAAGGACCATTTTCCTTTACCTTTCATAGATCAAGTGTTAGACGGTCTGGCAGGAAAAAAGTTTTTCTCTTTCCTAGATGGGTTTAGCGGATGCAATCAGATTCAAATCAGCCTGGAAGACCAAGATAAGACCACTTTCACTTGTCCTTGGGGTACGTTTTCATATTGGGTCCTTCCTTTTGGTTTGTTCAACACTCCAGCCACTTTCCAAAGAGCGGTATTGAGTATATTTTCTGAACTGGTTCATGATGTAGTAGAAATATACATGGATGATTTTACTCCTTATGGTTCTGACTTTCAGGAAGCTTTATCTAACCTAGGAAAAGTTCTAGATAAGTGTATTGAGATGAACCTGTCCCTCAGTCCGGAAAAATGTGAGTTTTTGATGACTGAAGGGACCGTGTTAGGTCATGCAATATCTCAACAAGGACTGCAGGTGGACCCCAACAAAATTGCCATCATCCAAAGGGTCCCACCTCCTCAGAAGGTGAGAGATGTCAGAAGTTTCCTAGGCTTAGCTGGATATTACAGAAGATTCATTAAAGATTTCAGCAAGCTAGCCTCTCCTTTGTTTGGCCTCTTAGGCAAAGATGTTGAGTTCATATGGTCAGAAAACTGTCAAGAAGCCTTAGATACCTTGAAGAGCAAGCTAGTGACTGCCCCAATTCTCAGAGGCCCAAACTGGGCCCTACCTTTCCACATTCACACAGATGCCTCGAACAAAGTAATAGGAGCAGCCTTAGGACAAATCGATGAAAAGTTACATTATGCTATATACTTTATAAGCAAAAAAATTTCAAAGGCAGAGTTAAACTATACAGTGACCGAGAAGGAACTCCTAGCTATCATACATTCCTTAAACAAATTCAGACATTATATCACAGGCTATCAAACCTTTGTGCACATTGATCATGCTGCAATTACATATTTAATGAACAAACCAGATGTAAATGCTCGCATTATTAGATGGTTGCTTTTAATGTAGCAGTTTGATTTGACCATTATTGATAAGCCTGGTAAAGAAAATGTTGTTGCTGACTTTTTGTCTAAAGTAAATTTGTCTACAGGTGAAGAAGGAATGGTGGATGACCAAATGCCAGACGAACATTTGTTTGTTATCTCAGTACTCTCTCCATGGTTTTCTAATATAGCAAACTACTTGGTTTCATCACAGTTCCCACCACACCTGTCCTCAAAAGAGAAGAGCAAGATAGTAAGGAAAAGCGCCCCTTTCACTTGGATTGGGGGAAATCTCTTCAAGCTTGGCCCATATCAGATCTTGAGAATATGTGTCAGGGATGAGGAAGTCTTTGACATCCTCCTGACATGTCATGACAGGCGTTATGGAGGTCATTTTGCAGCAAAAAGAATTGCCTTCAAGATACTGCAAGCAGGCTACTACTGGCCCACTCTTCATCAGGATGTGAGGAGATTGACAAACTAGTGTGATCAGTGTTAGAGGATGAGGAAACCTACTCCAAAGGATGAGATGCCTATGCAACCTCAAGTGACTTTTGAGACATTTGAGAAGTGGGGCATGGACTTTGTGGGGCCTATCAACCCTCCTTCAAAGCAAAAACAATACATCATTGTGTGCACCGACTACCTGAAAAAGTGGGCAGAGACAAAAGCAATCAAAGTAGCGACAGAGGAAAAAGTAGCTGAGTTTTTGAGAGAAAACATATTCTATAAGTTCGGGTATCCGAGAGAGTTGGTCATAGATCAAGGTAGTCAGTTCACTTCCAACCTAATTGAAGACCACACATCATAAGATCAAGCACCGGACTTCCACCCCTTACCATCCACAAGCCAATGGGAAAGTGGAGCTCACTAATAGGGCATTGGAAGGGATCCTGACCAAAGTAGTGAGTAGCATCAGAAAAGATTGGGCTGATAGATTGGTTGAGGCTATTTGGGCCTACAACACCACATGGAAGACCACCACCGAGTTCACACCCTATGAACTGGTCTATGGGAAGAAGGCTTTGCTGTCAATAGAATTTGAGTTCAACACCCTAAGGATGGCAGCTCAGCTGGACCTAGACCTCAGCCATGCATAGAAGGAGAGATTACTTCAGCTCAATGGATTGGATGAATACAGATTGCAAGCCCTTCTCCACACAGAGTTAGTTCAGCTTTAGAAAAAGATATGGCATGACAAAAATATCAAGGAGAAGCAATTCCAAGAGGGAGATTGGGCACTACTTTATGATTCAAGATACAAAGACTTCAAAGGAAAGCTAAGGAAAAAATGGCTGGGACCCTACACTGTGGAGAAATGTAATGACAATGGTTCAGTTCTGATCAGAACCATTGATGATGAAGCCATCCCCATGCTTGTAAATGGACATCAGTTGAAGGTCTACAAGAAACCCCTCTCCAAGCGAGAGTTTATTGAAGGTTTGAATAAAACAGGGATGGTAGTGGAGCATGTCTTGGCTTCCACTTCACCCACTCACTGAAGAAAAAATAAAAAATAATAAGGACTCAAGTGAAAACCTCCATGAGGCACTTGAGTCCCATAATTGGGTTGAAAACCTCTTCTGAGGCGGCCCAGTGATGTCAAAAAAAAAAAAAAAAAGATTCCTGGCTGAAAACCTCCCTTGGAGGCGCCCAGGGCAGGCAATTGGGGTGAAAACCTCTCTGAGGCGCCCTAGTTTTTTTTCAAAACAAAAAACAAAAAAAAAAAAGAGAAAAAAGAAATGAATTTTTGTTGCATTGCAGGTTTGCAGGAGGACTACAGGGAGTAGAAGAAGGTGCCAAGGGGACCCTGCCATTCATAACAGCACCCATATCACCTTCTCCACACTTTTCTCCATCATTTTTGGCATTTCTTTTACCCCACTGTACTTCTTTTTCAAAAACTGTGTTTTCTACAGGAAGCTCTGTGTTTTCTACAGGAGGCTCCTGTAGGAATTACAAAGAGCCAGAAAGGGATACAAAAGGCAGTTTGAGGGATAGGGATGCTTCATGAAGAACCTATAAACACTCCTACAGTCTTCAAACCTCCTTGCCATCATTTCCAAGCCTACATAACACCCCAAGCATCATTTTTTTTCCTGTCCAAGAAAAACACAGAAACAAATAGTTTTTCAGTAAAAGAAAAAAAATAAGAGAGGAAGCAGCACCATCCACCTCACCTGAAGCTTACCTACTACCTCGCCATCTTTATCTATACCTATGGCATCATCCTCAAGCTCCAGGCATAGGAAGAAGCTAAAGTTTCAATGGGAGAAGCAACTACAGGAGCTCCTGTAGGAAATCCTGTAGCAATTGATCCCATCAAAACCCAGCACCAACAGCAGGAGAATGCACACATGAAGGTTGAGAAAAAACCTGAAGCTCAGACCTAGCCAGAGAAGAACCTGCATAAGACACAGCCACACATCAGCAAGCAGATAGCATGCATCAAAAGAAATAAAGGCATGCAGCAGAGAGAGAGCCACAACACCTCACAACAAATACATTTGAATCACACGTAAGTAACTAAATCGCTCCTCTGTTTGCATTTGTGTAATTAGAAGTCATGAAAAAGAAATGAGATGGTTGAGGTTGAATGAGGGAAAGGTGGCCAGTTAACTTGGCCACCTTCATCTAGTTGACTCCACTCATCTGAGATGTCACCCACACGTGCGCACAGTCAACTCCAGCACAAGATGCCAAGGACAGGTAGTGGAGGAAGTGTGAACTCCAATGCAATGATGGGAGATGATTACGAGGAGAAGCCATGATGACCAAGCAGGTGGGGACCAATGGTCCAAATATGGCCAACGTATACCTTGCCAGCTCACCCCTCATCACCGGAAATATCCATAAAGGGTAATAAGTACTCCTCCCCGAGCATTCTCACCACCTTTTCCTTCATTCTCTCCTCGTAACTCAGCTACAGCAGTCTCCTTGTGCCCCCACAGCCTCGTAACCATCGTCCTCCATCGATCTCTCCCATATTCCTGCTCTCGAAATTTTCTACAAAATCACCTACAGGTTCTACAGGAGCACCTACAGGAATTCTACAGGAGGGACAGCAGGCTTCTACAGGAGGGGCAGTGAGTCGTTTTGAACAAAGAAAACTTGATTTTTTGCATGATTTTCAGTCTGAAGAGGTAGGGTTCATGCATGCCCCCTATTGAATATCAAAATATGAAATAATTGGGTTCAATTTGAGGAGGAAATAAAGCCTTTAGGAGAGAAGAAAATACATTAAAAAAAAAATTAAAAAAAAAAAAAAGAACAGTCTCCTTTGTTTCTCTGTTTTTCTCAAAATTTGTTGTCTCCATCTCCACAGTTGGTCTCCTGAAAGAGTATAAACAAAATGACAGGAGGGTTTATGAGAAAGGAGCCCACTAACTCCACTAGGCTCTATGCACATCCACAAGTGGTGGACATCTTCACAAGGGCAAATTGGATGAATTTCTTTGAGAAATTCCAAGGGTTTGATGAAGAAATTGCCCAAGAGTTTGCTCTCTCTCTGGTACCCCACACAAGAACTCATGCCACTGTCACCTTTAGAGGTATTTCCATGGAGATAACCCCTGAATTTATCAGTAGGGTCACTACCCTTCCTCTTGGGCTGCCTTGGAGTAAGGATGAGAAACCAATTGGCTAGGCTGCCAAGAAAAACTTTTTCCAAAACAATGAAACCCCTATAGAAGATAAAAATGGCATTAGAAGGGCTAGCATTCCATATCCTTAGGATGAGTTTAGCTATCAAATAATCAAATACATTTCCTATGAGGGGAGGTACAGCATTTTCTATGGTTATCACTTTAGAATCCTCCATGAATTAAGCTATGGCATGGACACTCTAGCACCTCAGAAGCTCAGTATCCCCTACTTCCTCTTGCAGTCCCTCATTGACTCCAACACTAAGGTTCAAGCAGTAAATTTAGAGCATCTAGCTCACCATGGGCTAATCAAAATCCTAGTGGAGGAAGCCCTCCATACACTTACACTCCCTATAGCATGGGAAGTCTTCCGAAACATGATAGCTGAGGATGACATAAAGGCCTTAACCTATGATGTCAGTCATATTGGCAGTGAGGAGGAAGAGCAGTAAGGGGGAGAAGGTGAAGCCACTGGTGACTTAGCAGAACAAGAAGGGAAGGAGGAAGAGAGAGATGAAGAAACAAAGCAGGAAGAGACAGAAAAAGAGATAGAAGGAGGAGAAAAAGAGGCAGAAAAAATAGAACAAGGAGAAGAGTCCCCTGAGACTCTAGAAAGGGAGGCAGCAGTTGCTCTTACTGCCCTCAGTACACCAATCAAGCCAAAGCAAAAGAGGAAAAGATAGGCCTCCAAGTATTTCAAGGCTAGGAAGAGCACAAGAATCGAAACAGGCAAACCTCAGCCCTCTTCAAAAGTGCTAATTACAATTGAAGATTCACCCTCTGCCAAGGGGAAAGAATCCCCATCCAAGACACCTATCACATATGAAAGGGGGGCTCCTAGATGTTACACATGGAAGGAAAAGGTAGTATTACAGGACCCAAAGACAGTCCTACAGGAAGCTCAGACAGTTCTACAGGAGACACTGTCAAAACTACAGGAGACCCAACAGCTTGAGAAAAGGATAGAAGAACAGCCACAGGTGAAGGAGGAAGAACCAGAGATACAAGAACTTGATCCCCAGCCTAGTATGGCTTCCTATTACAATCTGCTTGAGGGAGGAAGGATAATCCCACAAAAATTTGCAACTCCACTATTATTTGAGTTAGAGAAAGAGAGAATAAGAACACATAGGTGGATGAAAATAGCCAAATGCAAAGGAGTTGAGGATGTTTGCCATATGGAAAACAAACTTAGAGAAATGGGCAGAGAGTTGAGTGCTATCAAAGACAAGGAAGCAATTACAAGAAGTCACCTTGAAACTGAAAATGAATTGTTAAGGAGGCAGCCGCAAGAGAAGGAGACTCAGCTGGCATGCATGGCTAGCTTATCCATGGAGGCATTGCAATGTAGAACACCAGAAAAATCCTATGGCCTCTATCTCAAGGACCAATGGTTACAATTCCAGATAAAGACTTTGGCACAAAGAGGCACAATGCCTTTCCAAGATTACAGGCAGTTTATGGATCTGTGTGACCAAAGCACATTAGAGGATAAGGCAAAGATGGCAGAATTATACCTACATAACATGGCCCTCACCGACATGAATTTGTGGGACCCCAATGCCAAGCTAGGGTACCTTCAATTAATGGTCATGGCCTCATGGATGAACCATGAAGAATTGAGGGCAGCAGAAATAAAAAGATTGATGGTAAAGGAGTAGAATGAGCCACTAATGATAAGAGCTGAGCCATCAGATCCTATGGCACTCATCAGCACACACAACCTGCTTGCTAATGACCCTCAGATTGCCCCTAGATATCTCACCAATCAGGCACAAGCCATTGCACACTTTGAGGATATGCAAAGGCTACTTGGGGATGACTGTGTGCATGCATGCATGAGGAGATGGAACACCTTACCACACAGTTTTCATATTAGGGAATATCATTCCCCCATGAGGCTGAAGGAGGCATTGAGAAGAGTGCCAATGTACAAGAACTCCATGCAGAGGCTGAAGGTCAACTGGATTGGCCTCAAACTGAGTCCCCCACTGTTGTTAGGCATGCTGGAAGGCAGAAGGGAAGAAGAAGAGGAAGAGCAGTGGAAGGAGATAGACAGGAAGGCAGGATTCTATGGCAAAGAAGAGTAGACCACATCATAAGCCTAGGATGCTAGGGAGGCTGCCAGGGCCATAAAAGATGAGGAGATTGCCTAAGTTGCTAAGAGGATGAGAAACACTTTTAGTAAGAGGGTGATGATGAGCCTCATAAATGGGTAATTATATGGGCTCATTTTACCTCCTAACCTAGTCAAACCAACCATTCTCTTGGCTTATTACATGATTTTTTGATTATATTTATGCTTATAGAGTGAGTTGAGTTAGTTATTGTGCCATGTGGTCTAATGTGTATTTAATGTAGATTATTAATGATTTTCAAAGTCAAAGTCAAGGATCCAGTGGAAAAATGGCAGAAATAACTCGAAGTGGACAGAGGAGAGGACTTATAGGAGGGAACCCCCCTCATTTATTACTCCTCACTTCGAAATCCCCTTCATTCAGCTCAGAGTACAAGCAGCTAAATCATGCACTAGAAGGCAGCCGAGCAAGTGGAGGATGACTAATGATTATCTCGATTTTTGGGAGCCAAACCTCCCTGATTTTAAGGAAGTTGTAGGTAGCTTCATTTTTATAAGTAGAGAGGCCTAGGGCCTCACTAGGGTCGGATTTTTGTTGGATTTTTGCATATGTAAACTCTGCTCAAACTTCGAGCTTATTTTTTGTGACAGTTTCATGTAATCTTGCTATTGTTTTGAAAATAAAGATGGAATCATTTTTGAGCTAGCACTAAGTTACCTCAGAGGGCTGAAGCTCTTGGGTTAGGTCCTAATCCAAGCAGCCAAGATCCTCTTTACTTGTATCTGCATGCTTTGTTTCAGTTTGTAGACTAGTTTGCTATTAGATGTATTTCTTTTATGGTTAAGAATAGGTTGCTTTTGATGATTTAGTAGTTTGCTTCCATTTGTGCTTTCTGTAGCAGGTTAAACAGTGATCAAAAAATATTCAAAAGGCTAGGAACAATGCCTTATCCTCTCTTCCTCCCTCTGGGACCATGATTTGAGGCAAAAACTCTCCTACTGCCCCAAAAACACAGATTTTCCTCCTTCGTAGGACTTCTAGCGTTTGCAACTTTTTAGAAGGTTAATAGTCCAGTTTTGCTTCACTTTAGATCTTCTTCATCATGCTTCCTTCCTGATTTGCAATAGTCTTCCTTCATGATTTCCTTTCCTATAGTATTTCTCAGCATTTCCTTTCATAGATCATAGTTTAACACTTTTTATGCAAAACTCTGTTTTTCCTCAATGCATTCATTTCACTTGTTGCTTGATTTCCTTAGTTGACTGTCAGTTTCTATGTAACGGATCTCTTCCAGCAGTAGGCCATCTTATCAACAATCACAGCCTCCATCTAATCCATGCCCTATTGGTCTCCCAAACCTCACCTCAATTCTGCCTTAGTTTCCTGCATTTTTCCTAGAACTTCTTCCTCTCTCCTTGAGCAAATCCAATCATCTTTCTCTCTCTTGGTGGTTCATGGTAGATCATAGGTGCCCTAACACCTCATTCCAACCTTCATCCACCTTTTTCACCTACTCTCACACCCTCAAAACTGTGAAAACTGTTCTCAGCCTCCTCCTGTAGGCCTCTTGTAGAACGTTGTTTTTCCTCTTGTAGATTTCCTATGTCCTCCTGTAGATTTTCCTGTAGGCTTTCTTTTGAAGGCCGAGTGTGGGAAAAGCCTCCAGAAGGCCACCTGAGACCTCCTAGGACCCATCCACACCATCCTACATCCTCTCAAGTACCAAAACCGCCCTCCAACGCCACCTATTCGCTGCCACATTCACACACAATAAATTACATGCATGTCAATTTCACATAAAAATACATAAAAATCCAAAAATATGTTCTTTGCTTATTTACTTCCAGAAATAGCATAGTTAGATGTTGTTTACTTCCTTGAGTAGGTAATGGCATTCCTTTCATGGTTTTCATAGTGCTTTCTGCAAAAGTAGAATTAGTTGGTTAATTAGGGTTTACTAGGCTTGCTTTACATTTTAGTCTTTCTCCTTTCTGTAGTTAGAATAGCATCTGTAGAGTAATCTTTCTTTCCTTGCATCACATATAAAGCTTCTTCTAGAATCCATAGAAGTTGGCCTGAGCTCCTAGTGATCTCGCGCTGACTGACCAAGTGACAACCTGCAATGAGAACTAGTACTTGTGCATACAGCACCGATGCTTCCAAGTTTGTTACGAACTACCAGGTTGACAAGAGTAAAGTAGGCAGCCTAGGATTTGTAGCATTATTGCTGCAATACTGGTGCTCATGACTTGGGGTGCTCCATGGTTAAATTTAGTTGAAAGAATTGTATTGATAAAATTTGTCCTATCATCTTTACATATATATTATGCTCAGGTCTCGTGGCCCCAAAAGCAATTATCAATCAAATCTGGGCACATACTTGTATATTTTTATGGAAATATATAAAGCATAATGATAAAATATTCCATCTTGTTCAATGGAATACAATTCAACTTCCTAAATCTCTTGGGGATTTAGCAATTAAAGATCCTTATCCTATGAATTTGGCCCTCCGGACCACAATTGTGTGGAGGCTAATCTCATCTCCAAGAAGTGGTGGAAGTAGGCCTTCCTGAAAAAACATTTCCATAGATCTTTCATTTTAATAGCAGAAATAATAGATTGGTCTGGTTCAGGATCAAAGATTTGGAAACTATGCAAAAAATCAATCTCTTATGATCAAGCATCTAAGTTAGAGGATAGGTAATGGCATTCAAATTAATATCTAGAATAACAACTTTCAGGAAGAAGGTTCATTAAGAAACCAAGCAGAATTAAGGGAAATAGTAGATTCAATGTCACAAAATGGACTTACCAAGATCAAAGGCATAGAAAAATGGGATGAGCATGGCATGTGGTCTAGTTGGTCTTTCCCAAACATCCCTCCCATCCTTCTCCAACAATGGGGAATTATTGTAAGATCTCTTAAGGGTATGGTTCCTATCTCTCGATTAGAGCGAGACCATCGTTTGTGGAAATTGAACCCCATTCAGCTATACCTTGTTAAAGAAGGTTATGCTCATCTTGTAAATCAATTGCCTCACCCACCATAAGATGAGTTATGGAAAGAAATATGGTAAAGGGATGACATACCAAAGGTAAATATATTTTGTTGGACTCTTGTGCATAAAGAAATCCTCACAAAAAAAATATCTAGAAGAGAAACCTTCAAGGACCCTCCCATTTCTCTATGTGCATGATCGCAAAGGAAAATATACACCATCTTTTCAAGACCTACTCCTTCTCCTTGGTTGTCTAGAAGGAGGCCTTTGTGAATTTAATCCAGTTAGAAGCTATTCCAAATGGCTCGGTGAAAATGTTTGTAACATGGAATAGAAGGTATCCTTGGCTATGTAAGTCTTCTTCTCTAATCATGAGATGTTGTTCAGTGCTCCCCAAATATATTTTTTGGTCACTCTTATTGGAAACAAATGACATAATTTTTAAGAACAAGAATCAAGATCCATCCAAAGTGGCCCTCAAGCTGACCACCCTGTTGTTTGATTCAATCACTTCCTGGGGATTCAAAGCCTTCGATCTTGAAGACATTTCCTCACTCAAAAGGGATTGACATAAGGTGGGGTCTCCATAAGATAAAGCTTGCAACCTTGAACTATGTTTGAATAAAATAAATATCACCTCCATTCGTCAAGAGCCAATGGATTTTTAGATTTGGCATTCCAATCAACACAATTTTTTGCTATCCTTCGATGGTGCATTGAAAGTAAATCTAGGGGTGGCAGGAATGGGAGGCGTGATTATTGGTCTTGATGGACAAACAAAGATAAATTTTGTGTGGGGTTTGGGAACAACAACCAATAAGCAAGTTGTGTTTCTCGCTCCATGGCATGGATTAAATATAGCAATTGAACATAAAATTCAAGAAATCTTAATATTTGGCAACTTAATGATAGTTATCCGGTGAGTTTGGGAGGCATATTATCACTCAAAAGTGACATTTTCTTCCATAGTTCAAGGAATTTAAATTCCTCAATAGATATATTAGAAAATCGATGATCAAGGATGGTACATGGAACCTCAGAGTTGAAAAACAAACATACATTAAATTCCTCCTTGTCATGAGGTTCCCAAATCTTATAGTGGGATCATTTAATTCAATTCATGAACAATTAATCAGGAGAAATGTTGAATCACGTTCAAAGCATGGGATAAGATGGAAAATCAATTCATTGGAATTGTGGTCTGCATGGTTTAGTGGCCATCACTTATGGATCAACATCGATCATCTCTTAAGGTGTACACCTTTCGCCTCATAATTAACACTTATCCTGTGCACTTCCTCCCTCTCTGCATGGCATATCATAAGACCTGTGTTGGGTTGTAGATAATTAGATTGTCAAGACAAAGACATTTATTTCACATTATGTCAGCTATTTCGCTATTCTTTCCATAGAAATTGTTTTTTCCAGTAAGGATCTTCCAGTTGTTTCACCTTAGATTCCTTAGGTTTGCATTCAATGGAGACTGTGCAGGATGTCATAGGTCACATAGTTCTCTACAATTATGATAGTGGTATTTCTTAGGCTTGTGTTTGTATAATTTCTATTTATATTCCCTTATGGGCTTCAAGATGGGCATGGTTTGATTATATCATCCCTGGTCATAATCAAGTTTGTTTCTATGAATTGGTGCCACTTCTAGACAAATTACTGATGGAAACTGCGGGTTCTTCTTCCTGTGACAACTCAATTTTGGACAAGGTTATTGTGGTGATGGAGAGCATGCAAATTAATTTCAAGTAGACATTGGAAGTGGGGAAGAGGCTCGTAATTCTCTGCAACTGATAATCAAATCTAAGCTTGAGTTTATGCAAATCAAAATCGAACGACTCTAACACAAATTAAGGACAAAAGTGGCAACTATCCATTGCAATATAGCAAAGATGGAGGACTTGTATATCGTTGAACTTCAGTTTTCCCCAAAGGACCCCAAGTCAGGAGATGAAGTTGTGAGGAAGAGAGGAAGGTCGACCCGAGCTTCTAACCATCTAGGATAATCCGTTGAGGTGCTTGGCACTGAGTTTTGGAATTCCTTTTAATAAGTTTTGTTTTTAATGTAGTGCAAATATAATTTGTATTTAGGTATCTTTGTCTCGATATTTAGCAGGCATCTCTTTAGAATTACTAGGAAAATATGTCACAAGCTTAGACTGCATGTGTATTGGACCTCAGAATGTAGGATTTTGATGGAGCTAGATGAATTATGTAAGGGTTATGACCCGTAGTCTGAATATTGCCATTTTTAATAGAAACTCTCTAACTGCTTCTTTGGAAACAAAAAAATTATTAGAAATTATAATTATTTAAATATATATATATATATAAATAAATAAATATATAATCACCAATTGTTCTAACTATTAATTTTTTGAATAAAATATCTTAACTAATAATCATGTGTACCATCAAATTATTTAAAAAATAAAATAAATATATATACATATATAATCACAAACTATCCTAACTATTAATTTTTTTGAACAAAATGTCTTAACTATTAATCTTAGGTACCATCACATCTTTATATAACACATACTAATTTGAATTCAGACCAAATATCCTAACCATTAATTATGTATACCATCATATTTTTAAGACAATATGATACCCACTTTATTGTTTGTTTTGTTTTATTAATAGTTAAAGGAGAACTTTATATAATAAACCACCTTTATTGTGTTGTATGGTTTTTTATTAAATTAATCGAAAAATAAATTATAAGTGAGTGAAGAAGGGAGGTTTTGTCCACAAGAGTTTTGTCTGTAAGTAAAAGATAGTTATTTTTTATTTTTATTTTTTTAAACATATTGTTTTAGAAGTTGGTATTACATTTTTTTAGTTAATATATATGACATAATTTTCTATTAATTTAATTAATATATATCACATATTTTTTATATCTTTTATTTTAAATTGTATTTTTTCAAATATTTTTTAATTAAAAATATATGATTATTAATTTGTAATTTTTTATTTTAAAAATTATTTTATTTATTTTAATATAAAATTTTAGTTATAAAATATATTTTTCAAATTATATATATATAAATATATAATTCAAGAAATATTATAATTATATTAGATCAATTAAAAAATAATAAATTGAATTTGTGATATTGTATTGTTTTTTTATTAATAAAATTATAAATAATATTTTCTATATAAAATTAATAATATACATCTCACATTAAAATAATTGTAAATAATGATTATTTGTATTATTAATAACCAAGATATTTCAGAATATATATCTAATAATAACATACCACAAACACTATATAGTTAATTAATTATAATCCACGCTATGCATTAAAAAAATAAATTAAAAATTGTAAAACATGTACATAAATAAGTGTAGCATATATGTATTATTAATGTTTTAATAAACTAAAAAAAAAAAGAATATATTTAGATATAAATATATGAAATTTATGTAAATAATATTATTAAGAATGAGCATAGATTTATTTTAGCTTTATATGTATTAAGGGTTGAGAGGAATCAAATCTCTCATAGCACAAATATTTCTCCAATTTTTATATAAAAAAAAAATTTACATCTTAAAGGTGTAATCCCTTAATTTTTTTTATTAAACCCATACTTAAATTAGATATAGGTTGGGGGAGGCAAGAGCGGGAGGGGTCATTCTTCACCCTGATGAAGAAATAGAGACACAATTCGTTTGGGGATTAGGAATGTCAACTAATAATCAAGCAAAATTTCTAGCTTTATGACAAGGCTTAGAGATATCAATAGCAAGGCACAATCTCGGGTAGTATTTAGTGACTCCATGATTGTCATACAACAAATTCACAAAATCAAAGAGATCTTAGCAAATGACCTCTCTCCATTGATACTTAGAATCAACTTCCAATCCAAAAAATTGAAAGCGTGGACTTCTTCCTTATCAAAAGGCAGAACAACCGGGTGGCAGATTCATTGGAAAATCAAGGAGGTTCCCTTGAACAAGCTTTGATCATCCAAGATCAAGTGGTCCCAACACTAAGTTTCATTCCATGATTGAAATCCTAAATAAACCTTTGGATTTAATACCTTGGATCCTTTGAATATGGAGTCAAATAAATTTTGAAGTAAGGTGTGTCAAGCCAATTAATGGTCACTCAAATAAAAAAATATCGAGGATAAAATTGTGGTGGCCTTCATTTGATGTGAACGACACTAGTGGATCCAACAGATGGTTCGCCATGGTGTAAATTACCAAAATCTTAGCTAGGTGGTGGGTGATCTGCATTGTTTTATTACGCAGGATTATAAATGAACACCACTACATCCCACTAGTTGAGTAGTTGTTAAATGTGAATGAATTCTACAACAAAGGGAATGATTCAACCATGTCTAATCTCATCAGGTGTAGGTAGAGAAAGGACTCAGGAATTGAATGTTCTTAGGGATCGGTTGGTTGGAGATACGATGGAACAAGTGCCTATATATCGAGACTCCTTGCAGTGGATAATTCATTAGATCTCATTGAGGTCCTCTGTAGAACCATAGAGTGTCAAGCTAGTCTAGAGAGAGTAGATGAGCTGAAATCACAATTGGCCGCAAGCATGACCTATATTTCTTCTCTCATTTCCAAACAATGTGAATTGGTGGTCACTAAAGCGAGAGCACATTTCGCCTTAGTGATTCAAAAGCTCGAAATATTGCAAGCTGAAGTTGATTGGTTGTATATTGTGGTGGATATCCTAATTGTCAAAGTGGAGAGTAATAAATTGTTTGTTGAATCAATAACCCTTGGAATCCTCAAAGAAGTCTTTGGACTAGCGGAAGACTTGCCAGGCAAGTTGAGGGATTGATGGGAGAACGTGGGACTCATTGAGCGAACTATGGATGATGCTTCTCCCCCACAAGCATAAATCATTCAGGTTGACCATATTGGAAGCTCAAAAGCTGAAAATAATGGCACTAATTAGTTTTGTCCATGTGTCTTAATATATGTTTTGCAAGTATATAATGTATCTAGGAGTCTTCTAGAGACTATATAAAATAAGAAAAATAAGAGTCATAGTTAGTAGATGGCAAGGTAGGAAAGGATGTCTTGTTTTGCAATTTTGGAACACAACAATTGAAGATCTTGCTCTGACTGTAAAGATGTTGGCCTGCAAACTAGTTGAATTAATCTAAAATAGTTGTTTTAAAACAGTTTTTTTTAGGTTGATATACTTCTAAAACATGATGTCTAATCAAGTTCCAATTCACAATCATACACCCTGATTTTGTCATCCATGTATTATTAACTCATTAATAATTTTCAATTATGTTTTTTAACATACATCTTTACATATACAAAAAACATAATGACCAGTATTTTCCATTTTTCTAATATTTTTTAAACAAAAATGAGTAGCTTTGGTATTAAATTTGCATTTTGTCACAACAAATACATGGGAGATTACATTGCCAATTTTCGATATTGACCCATAATCAGATTTATCATAAACCTATTACATGGAGAGATATCATTTCAAAAAGCTTACAAAACCATAACAAAACAAAACAAAAAAAAAAACCAAAAGACACCTGTAGCCAACAATATTATGCATGCACGTTAATCATTTTTAGTTGTAGCCATGTTGAGATCGATGTCCCACTAGTCTAGATCCTCTTGAAGTCGGTCTTGACCTATAGGGATATCTTTGTTGAGCTTTAGGTCCATTATTAAATCCTGGAGTACATCACTTCATATTCTAGCCGGGAGATATGATGCTTGAGGGCCATAATTTTATAAGTTTGTTCCACTTATCAGTGGTACAATTGACACAATTTAACTTGTAAGTCATAATAATCCCTCCGCAGGGCATCTTGAGAACACACACAATGTGAATAGGGGCTTGCGACCGAAGAAGTCTCAAAATTGGAGTCGATATTCATAATGATACGGGGACAGAGGCTGTGAAAGCTACACACTTCATGAGATAATGGTCCAGACCTCCCCAAGGTGATAACACAAAGGAGAAAATCCACCAGAATTGGAAGAAGAGACAATATTGCAGAGAGGAATTTCCAATTGGTGATACCCTTGTCATGTGTTGCACCAAGTTGGTCAAATAGGCTTCCATCCAAGTCACGAGAGAAAAAGACAATCGACTGGTAGCCTAGAAACCCATAATTGACAGACTTCCTCTGAGCCAAAGGATTTATCAAAACCCCTGAGAGAAAGGACCTATAAAATGTTGGAGAGAAACTTGGTAGTCCCTCTAACCACTCTAAAAAGCCTAAATTGTAACCTAGAGAATCGATAAAAGGAGCCTACTTCAAAGGGCTTTCCATCTAAAAAGAATTACCTTCATGTAAAAGAGCCCGAGTCAGTCTGAGACCAACCGTAGAGGAGAGACCAAGCATCACCAAAGAGGTATGAGAACCAGATAGCCCCTTTCACCAAATTTCCCACAAACTAGAGTGTCGAGCCCACAAATGCGTTATCCATAGGATAAGTGATTGAAACCTAATTTAGAGCTCTTCGTGAAGTTTCCTGAAAAATGAATGCCTGACAAAGTGGAATTCAAAGACAAAGCTATAACCAAATTAATGGGCCTCAAAGATAGAGAATCGATCCAAGAAACAAACTCAGTCATGAATGAGGTAGGAGCCTGATAGGAGTCGAATTTATCACCAATTCTCCTATCCATCCACGTGATTCTCATCATTTTGTCATTAAATTTCCCAGTACTGCTTCCAAAGAAAACAATCATGATCCTAAGTGGAGGTTGATTCCAAGATCAAGGTAGATGAATATTGTAATAACAAGTATGGGAGGAGGAGGGGGAATCATATGCATGGCGACGAGTCTCATGCGTTGCCACGTCAAGGGGAATCCATATTCATTCATATAGCCAAAACATTAAGCCTTCAAAGAGCCTGTTAAGGGTATATAGGGTGGCACAAAGAAGGGAATTGGGAATAGATAGGGGATAAGGACGGTGAGGGAGTTTAAGGATTAATTCAAGGGGACAAATTTTCAAAGAAGGGTAGGTCCAAGGGGAGAACCAAAATCTAAATGTCATAAAGCCTTAGGGAATTGGGTAGAAACAACTTGAGTCACTGATTTCTAGCTTGGTCTCTTCCATAGAGAAAGCTTTATTTGCTTGTGAATCGACATGCATCTTATTGATTCTGAGAATATGGTAGAATTATTTGGAAAGGAAGGATGCGACCAGACCTATGATTCTTTGAATCACCAAATAAAGAGAATTTTCCTTTGCATTTCCTTCCTTATTGAGATAGTGGATTGTGATCAATGAGTCTCCGAGTATAATAATATCTTTGATGCCTTTGTCTTTAGCAATGCAGGGCATACATTTAAGTCCGATTGTTGGTTTTCCTTCTGAGACCCCATGCAATTTGATCTCTATTATTCTATCAGGATTGAGTAATATCCCTGCCCGTCCTACCACCCCTCCACTTTTCTAAATTTTAAACTCTGATACTTCTAACAATTTGTCTATCTTAAAATTCAACTTATTTAAGATTTAGTAAATATGTATTTTGAAACTAAATTTTAATTTCATAATAAAATAATCCATGAGTTTGAATAGTCAACTTCCACTTTGGTTTTTTTAAGTATAAAAATTATATTTGAAATATTTAAAAATTATTAATGTGATATACTTTAAATAATTTTCATAATTCCCGATGAGGGTGATTAAAGGAACTGGCACAGCACAGCAAATGTGTATTGGCAAGTGGTGCGGCCACATGGACACCCACGCTTCCACCCAGAAGCTCACCGCCGACATTAATGACGTTTTAATGCTTTATGCAGGCCAAGAAAACCTCATTCTGGTTCATAAGATGGCAAATTCGGACCGCCTTTCCCCTGTTCTGCCTCCTCTGAATTGCATTTGTCTCCATGCTACTGCAGAGCTGAGCTCGCGCACGTCAATGGGGAGGTGATGCCAAATATTTTGTTGTATTGAGATGGTAGATGATGCCCACTTCTTGCAGAGTCTACTTTGCTGCTTTCGAACTGTTGCTTCAGCCTTGAATCCTGGATCTGAACCACGGATTACCAGTCCTCCTGCTTCCACTGGCCATTCAATCCCTGGCACTGCTCCTCCTCATCCTCGTCAGCCCAATTTCGACCAGGCGAACATGCCTCGTCTGCATCACAGGATGCGCTGCAGAAGAGGCAACAGCAGAGGAAGAGAAATTCGCCCTGCCTCGTTGTCCCTCTCTGACTCAACCCCTTCGGACTCTTCCTCCCCCTCAATGACAGCTCATTTCTCAGGTCATTATCCTGCCACCCGCAATGGAAGGGGGCATGCTCAGACGACTGGTTCTCAGAGTACTGAAGAGGCTCCCCAGCCTCCTGCTACTTCTATCCCAACTCTGCATCCCACTCACTTTGCCCAATTCCATTTTCGTTGAACGTTGGATTGCCCGTGCATAATTGCAACCATTTCAGTAGCTTTTAGAGAGGAGCCTCAAAGCTCTGAAGTCTCAGCTCGTAACAATCAGGAGAGGAGAAATACCAACAAAATAAGAGCCCCTGGTAGTAGCTCAGGGACATGCAGAAGCCATGAAGAAGCTCTGGACCGCTCAGGCGCAGCTCAGGGATGCAATATTCCAAGCGACTTAAAGAATGTGGACGCATCGACGCGAGATCAACAAGACGAGGAAGATGACATGGAAGCGTACAGGTGTCTAATTGTGGAAGAACCTCCTCCATCTAATGACACCTAGCTAGCCAAAGTTTTCTTGAGTTTTGAGTTCCCAGCTACCAACCTTAGGGGTCTTTTCTGCTGTTTCTTTTATGAAAATGTTGTCAATTTTGATGTTTTGTTCAACAAACTCTTCCACTCTGGCGTTACAGGCTATTACCCCTGCATGGGCAGCGAACACTCTTAGTTTTGGATTGGTTTCCCCGGTGCGGGCAGTCATTTACAGTTATTGGTTGATAAACATGGCATAATCTGAGACTTGATCTGTAGAGGTTGGTGCCTCCTTGTACCATTTTTTGTTATATTAATATAATTAGTCGTATTTAGCAAAAAAAAAAAAAATCATAATAATATTCATAATTACAAAATTAATTTAAAAATGTTCTACTAGTTCAGTTTAATTTATTTATAACATACAGATTTCAACATTTTATTTGCAAACAACTTTATCTACCTCTATAATAATAGTTTTATGCATAGGATGAATATGAAAGTTGATTTGCTTCTCACTCTGTTTAACAGAGCAAGGATAAAAGTAACATTACTACTCAACATAGCAATCTACCCATATCAAGTATAAAAGTAACGTTACTACTCAACACAGCAATCTACAGAGAAAATATGTTAAAAATGTTAGGATATTCCGACACATAGGAAATAGTTAAGTATAACTTGGTCTAGTATAGAGTTAGGTAAAGTGTGTTTCTTTACTATGTACATTTTGTAACTTACAATCCGACGGTCACGATATGTAGTGATCTGATGGTTCATTCTCTCCTCGGTATTACCGACACTTGATCCGTGGCTTAACACCCGATTGGTCCATGATCTCTATTTAAAGAGCATGGAGGGTCATTTGTAGGTTAACTGTTCATGAGAGAAGCTTATGTAAATTTTCATTCTTTTATTAATAAATTTCCTAAAGTGGCCGCATTGGCTCAGGCCGTGGACTGTTTCCCTCTTTGAGGGTTTTAACCACGTCAAAATACTGGTGTATTGATCTGTGATCTATTTGTGAGTGGTGTCCTTTGGTGTTCTGTCTGAGGAACTTACCTTGTATATTCCTACAAAAAAATCGCTAGTAGTAGTATAGTAGTATTCTTTTTATTCTAGTTACAATAAGTTTTGTTATTACTTTTTACATAAGACGCAAGTACTAAGCAACAACATTGCATCTTACACTTAATTGAAAATGATTTTTAATAATTTACTAATTAAACTTATATAATTTGGCTAATCAAATATATTCTTAACTAAAGATTTATATTTAAAATTTAAATTATATTTTTATTTAAAATAAAACAAATGTATTAAAATATTTATATATTTAAAATTTAAATTACATTTTATTTAACATAAAATAAATTAATTAAGCATTTTATTTTTGTTATAGTATGCACATTAAGCATTCTATATGCCGAAAATCTTAGTCTTGCTATATATATATATATATATATATTTTTAATTTTAATTTGAATAAAAAATATATCAATAGATTAAAAGTTATATTAATAGATTATTAAAATAACATATTACTTTAAAAACTAGAATAAGATGAAAATAAAGATTTTTATCCTTATAAATAATTATCTTTTAAATTTAATCATGTTTATAATAATTTTTTTAAATATGATTAGAACATAAATATTATAAAAATAATATTAATAAAAGAATAAACGTTTTAACTTTTAACATTATGAAAAACATTATGTTACATGTAAGGCTCATATATTCTTCATAGTTTAAAAGAGCAAAGCACGACAACAAAACATATAACTTTTTAAATAAAAATTTCCTACTTAATTTTAAAGAAATTTAAAATAAAATAAAATAAATTATTATATATACTTTTGTGCTTCAAAATTATTATTATATTATATAGAGTGTTCACTGTGGCACTAATTTTAAGAGAAAAATTCCTATTTAATTTTAAAGAAATTTAAAAAAAAAATATTATATACTTTTGTGTTTCAAAATTATTATTATATTATATATACAGTATTGATTGTTGATTGTGGTGGTAATTTCAGGAGCTTCTGTCTCTTTTCTATTGTTGGTTTTATCTATGGTGGTTGGAGCAAGGAATCCATGTAATTTTTTATGTTCTTGCACACTACAGAGCATGGGCTGGTTTTTGAATTGGTGGCAGTTCTGTCAAATTCACATCTTGTGGAGTCTGAATTCTCAAGTATCTCGTAGCCTTGTCCACCGTTGGTTTACAACAACTAGTATTCTGGTCATTTTTCAATATGATTATAAATCTTGGATTTTTCTGCTTCAATGGGTGTAATTTCGTTTCATAGGTCGGATTCCCAATAATTGTTTTCTGTATTTTTCATCTTGGTGTGAGCTATTGGTGATTGGGGGTTCCATTTTGTAGTCATTGTCCTTTACTGTGTTGTCTACAAGGTGTGAGCCTGTGTTGCTAAAATTTTGGGGTCACATCAAGGAAAGTTGGGTATTATTTCCAATTCGGCCTTTGCAATTTATCCCTCAAAGTTGATCTTAATGATGTGGATGCACATTTGTGTCGGGTGGAGAAAACTTTGGTGTTAGATTTAGATTTTAGGGATCTCACTGACCCTCTGGGAGACCCTTCTGGAACTTCGTTTGATAGCTCTCTAGACCCTTCGATTCCTATGTCAGATTAAATGGAGGAGTCTCTAGCTTTCGAGAGTTACTTTTTTTAGTATGTTGGGTATGGCACTCGTTTTTTGGTTTTATTATCTTTTGTGGCCATTTTGGGTGAGTTTTGGGATAGTTTTGCAGCTAGAGCACTAGTTAAGTTTGCACAATTTCATTATCGCAGTCGATCTAAAGGTTATTCTGATGAATGGCGATGGACAGTATTTTTGGAAATTGTGTATGGTCAACCATGTGGTTCCTAGCTTATTTCTCTTGGCTTTGGCACTCTCCGTCATTGATGGTGGTGGTTATATTGTTGTTGCGTTCATTGTTTGTAATGATTTCTATTATGTTGAGTTGAAGGTGACATATATAATGTTGTTGTGTTCATTGTTTGTAATGGTTCTTGTTGTGATGATCATGGTGGATGTTGTTCTTGTTATCTATGTACTAGAGAAATGGTAGTTAGCCTGTTGTAGACCCATCATATTTTATAGCTTTGACAGTCTTCTACTAATGTTCTCTACGTAATTCTAATTTAAGTTATGCAATAGAATGTCTTTTATCTACAAAAAAAAAAAAAAAATCACTTCAATATTAAATATAAATTCTATACATAACTATATAAACTAAGTATAAAAATTAAACATCACATCTAATTAAATCAATTTACATATTTTTTCTATATATGTTATATATCTTCTTATATTAAGTTTAAATCAATCCAAATTAAATATAAATATTATATATAAAATAAAACAAAAAAAAATATTTTTTATTTTTATTCAAATATATATATATATATAGATATATAGATATATATAGATATATATATATATATATATTCCCGTGGAAAAAGTCGTAATTTCCTTTATTAATAAGAAAATTACATTTTGTAGATGCAAAGCATATTCATATGGTAAGCCATACCTGACAATCCAAAACTAAAAACTGGAGTTCCACCTCGGGGGTGGAGCTATTCAAAAAATAAGCATTTGTGAATGTTGTTGTACTCTTCGCAGAGAGACCAGTACTGAAGTAAAAACATAAAAACTATATGAATATTTACATATGATCATTTAAATTAAGAGTCAGATCCAAAAACAGTCTGTTTATGCTCCAGGGTCTATAAACGGCCTGTGATAATACTGATAAGAGTTGCCATCGCGTTCCTCCTGAATCAACCAAGTAGCATCGTCCCGGTGCGCTGCTTCCTTGGATAGGTGGTCAGCAGCTGTGTTGCGTTCCCTGTAGATGTGGTGGCAAGAGAAAGAGTCAAAATTTGATATGAGTCTATGAGTTTCATCCAGAATATGTTTAAGAGAATATGCATTGCATTGTGATTTTTTGTTTAACCAGTTGCATATTATCTTAGAGTCACCAAATAGCTGTAAATGCAGACAGTGTTTGCTCAATGCATAATGTATGAGGTTTTTGGCTGCGAGGAGCTCAGCATAGTTATTGGTCCCCCTACCCAACCCCATTTGTATTCTGAAGGAGTGGGATTTGGATAGGTGTAGGATGGCACCCCCTCCACAACCTGTCTCCTGAGCCGACCCATCAAAATAAGCCCATGGCTGGGAGGTGTTGATGGCTTTCGGCGTTATAATCCTAAGAGTTGGCTGGGAACCCTCTTCAGGAATGGAGCTATAATCGGCTAGGATTCTGGTAGTAATGGAGGGCCAATGAGGGTCCTTTTGCTGGAAAATAATTTGGTTTCTGGCTATCCAGATGGCCCAACAATGAGGAGAGGGATGTTCTTTTCTTTATCAGATGCTAGTTTCCACCAACGGTTCCATGAGTCTGCAAAATTTGTACCCTGCCATCGGTGAGAGGAGGAGAGCAAAGTAAGGAGGCTATTCCAAAGTTCTTGAGTGCTGGGACAGAAAAGGAAAAGATGGTCTGTGTCTTCACTGTCACTCTTGCAGAGATAACACCAGAATGGGCCTAAGAAGGATCGTTTCATCAGATTGGCACCAGTTGGGACCTTGTTCCGGAGAATGGACCACATAAGGAGTCTCGTTCGAGGAGCCGCCTTCAGCTTCCACAAATGCTTCCACCATTGCTCTGAGGATGGAGGCTTATAAGGATCCATCAGCACCTGATATCCTATCTTGGGGGAGTATACTCCATGTTTAGAAAATGCCCAAATAAGTTCATCATCCCCCTCTGAAATTCTAATATGGGCCTCGGTTAGAGCTCTTGAGTAATCCCTCCACTCTTGTTGCCAACACTGCGGTAAATTTAGATCATGCACTGTTTTCCAGGCCTGCTGAAACAGAGAGGAGTGTACCTTATCGGCAATGTGACTGATATTCGTGATGCCTTGTTCCAAAAGGTGTGCTCTTAGTTCCTCAGATAGCCTGTGAGCATTGCCGCACCCCACCCAGGGGTCTATGCCTAACCGCACCTGTGATCCAGACCGGATCCTCCATGTCAGACCATTCTGAATAAGTGCCTTAGTGCTTATGACTACCTTCCAGATAATGGAGATGTTGGCAGTATTCCTGTGGTCTTGTCTAATCCAGTCAAAGGTATTAGAGGGGGATATATACTTGGAGACGGCCACCTTCGTCCATAGACTGTGTTTGTTGAGTAATTGCCATCCTAACTTTGCTGCCAGTGCCTTTGAGAATATGTCCAGTCGTTTTATTCCCCAAACAGCAAATGTTTTGAAGGCAAGCCAGAATGCCTCAAGGGATCCAAGCCAGTGTCATCCAATAAACTGGAGTTGCTTCCAAAACAGCTTTAATGAGGACCAGCCTCCCTGCTCTGGACAAGTATTTGTGATACCAGATATTAAGTCTCCTTTCAACTTTTGAAATGAGCCAGGTCCAGTCTGCGATTTTGTAGCCGTGTGGTTTTAGCCTATACCCAAGATACCTTAGTCCTTCTTCAAGTGATGCTTCTGCAAAAGAAAATCTCCGGAGAGCAAACTGTACTTCGTGTTGTGAGCAACCTGTGGCAATGATAGTGGATTTTGCCTCATTTAGGACCATACCCGTAGCTTTTAGAAAAATGGCCAGGGTGCGGTGGAAGGATGTGATGTCCCCTATACCTCCATTAAGGAAGACAAGCACATCGTCCACAAATAATAAGTGGGTGAGAATACAAGCTTCAGTGATTTTAATTCCCCTTATTCGCCCTTGTCTGTGTTCATCTCCAATAGTTCTGCTGAGGCCCTCCATAATGAGTAAAAAGAGAAGAGGAGAAAGAGGGCAACCTTGCCTTAGACCTCTTTCCGCATGAAAGAAGGGGGAAGCAGAGCCGTTAATTAGTACACTGTAGGAGACGTTTGTAATGCAACACATGATCCACTTGATGAAGGAGTAGGGAAAGCCTAGATGGGTTAACAAGATGCGAATGTAAAGCCAGTTGACTCTGTCAAAGGCTTTGGAGAGGTCAATTTTCAAAATCATTCCTTTGAGGCTTTTGGTCTGAACAGAGTGAAGGAGTTCCTGAGTTGTGCCTATGGCCTCATGGATTTGTCTATTCTGTAAAAAAGAAAACTGTTCAGGGGAAATGTGTGAAGATAGGACTGGCTTGAGGCGGTTGGCGATGATTTTTGCAATAATCTTGTATATGCAATTGCATAAGGAGATAGGCCTGAAGTCATCATAGGTCGAGGGGTTATCAGATTTAGGGATAAGAGCTATGAACGTGGAGTTGAGGCTTTCCCACATCCTTCCCTTCCTACGACATTCTTCTATCAGTCTTAAGAGATCCAGCCCTAGGATGTCGAAGAAAGCAGTGTAGAATTCGACTGTCCAACCGTCTGGTCCAGGGCTCTTGTCCTTCTTTAACCACTTAAGGGTTGCTTCCAGCTCTCCGAGGGTTACCTCCTTTGTCAGGTCTTGCTCTACCTCCTGATCCACAAATCTGGGAAAAGACTGTGCAATACGCATGACTTCAGCCAAGGTGGCAATGGGAGGTTCTTTATATATGCCCCTAAAGTGAGTATTCGCCAGGCCTGCCAATTCACTGAAGGTTTTCACAGGGCGTCCTTGACCATTTTTGAGTTCCCAGATGGTATTAATCGCCTTTCTCCCATTTGCATGCTTGTGAAAAAATTTGGTGTTGTCATCTCCTTCCTTGAGCCATATAGCACGACTACGAAGTCTCCAACTCTCCTCTCTGTCCTTCAGAATTTGAGTCCTTTTTTGAAGAAGAGAGGCCATCCTATCCTTTTGTTCCTGGGAGTCTATAATTCCTCCAGTACCTTCTTCCAAGGAAGTGATCGCCTCCTCTGCTGATTTGAGCAATTTCTCCTCCTGTTCTCTTTTCCTTTGAGCCCACTCTTTTGAGAGGGATTTCAATGCCTGCATGTTGCAAGCAAATCCTTCTGCTATGTTGCCCTCTGAGTCCACTGGGTGAGCCTTCCAGAAATCGCCTACTGCCTTCATGTAACCGGCATCCTTTAACCAGGTGGAGTTAAATTTAAAAGGGGCCTTGGGTTTTTTGACAACATCTTGGATTTCTAGGTAGATGGGCCTGTGGTCTGATAACCCTCCCGAGCCAACCCATTGTCTGATGTGGATGCCACTGTTAGCCAGAGCTTCTTTGATGAGGAAACGATCAAGCCTTCTTGCCAGGCTGGCCTCCCCTGTTCTATTGTTCCTCCAGGTGGGCTGAATTTTCGCTAAAGGGATGTCTATAAGGTTGTGATTATCCAGCAGATTCTCAAAAAATACAGACAGAGTGTCCACTTGTGCCTGAAGTCCCCATGACTCCGCAAACCCCATAGAGAAATTCAGGTCTCCTCCAAGGATTATATTGTCACGTTGCATGATAGATGAAGATAGCAGCTTCCTCCAGAAGTCAGCCCTATCTCAGCAGGGGCCATATATGTTAATGATCTTGAAGCTGGCTTCCAGGGAGGATGAGTAGATATCCACTCCCAGGAAACCATTGCCTCCCCAGACATTAATCAGTTTGGTGGAGCAAGTGCAGATACCCAGGGTAACCCCACCAGATCGACCCGTAGCATCAAGTGAGTGAAAATTCCAGCTCGGGAGCCAGGATTCAAGGAGAGAGGAGATAGAGCAAGCTGGACCTAGGGTTTCTTGGAGTAAGATGATGTCAACAGCTTCCGAAGAGAACAAGCGCCTCAGGGCTAGTTTTTTCCCGGGACTAGCCATCCCATGACAATTGAAGGAGAGCATCTTCATGGAGGGGGGGTAGGGTTGTCTCTGCTCTAAGACCCCAAGGAATAGTTTTCTGTTTACCCGTAGCGATCTCCTCCCCAGCCTGATTTTTAGCCCTAGTTAGAGAGGAGGGTCGACCCCGAGGGAGTTTGGGAAGATAGGGAAAAGAAACCACCCCAAACCCTACTGCATCATAGCCATGTGATCGGAACTTAGAGCGCGTAGGATAGCGATGGTCGATGTTGGGGGGGAGAGGGCTACTAGGAAGAAACAGACACTGGAAGGGAAGGTTGAGGTAAGGGTTAAATAGGGGGAGGGGACGCGATGGAACAGTGTTGGTTGATTAGGGCTTGTCCGGGGGGTCCGGGGAGAGGTAGGGAGACCAGGGAGGAGGAAGATGAGTGGGGGGGAACATTCAAAGGGGGAGGGATACTGACTTGAGAATGTGCAAATGTAGAAGAAAGAATATCAGATACAGAGAAAGCGAAAGGGGAAGAAGAGAAAATCGTACCCACGGTGAAAGCGTCCCCTGAAGCTGCCCGAGCTCTCGTCAGTGGAGGAGAGGGTGGCCGAAGTGGAGCTTTTCCCCACTTCTTCTTGGGACCAAGATCTGTCTCCCTTCTTTCCTTAGCTGCAGCTTGCGGCGGCTACTCCTCGACTTCCTGTGCATGCTGGGAAGGATCCTGAGAGGTGTCAGTGTTTTGAGCAATCTCACGAGGCCTCTGTCCCCCTTTGGCATTCAGTGGAAAGTCCCTAAACACATGGCCGACCTTGTGGCAACGTCGGCATCTGTAGGGTACACCTTCATAATCCAGCATTTTCTTCCTAGTATAGTTCTGCCATTGGATGGTGATGTGCTCCTGCAGTCCTCCTCTTGTATCCATGTGCACCAAAACTCTGGCATAAGCCATCTTACCAGTAGCGAGGTAGGATTTTTCAAACCCCATATAAGTGTCGAGGGAATTTCCGATGCGCTTGAAAATCTCCTCTGACCAAAAATGGGGGGGAGGGGGCCCAGCAATCTGATCCAAATTGGGTCGACCCCTATCTGCTCTGATTCAGGATCAAAGAGGGGTGACCAATGCTTCAAGAGAACGGGCGCATGTTTGAAATGCCAATAAGAAGATAATACCCAATTGGTATGATCCGGTCTAGCAAACCTGAATGCGAACCAGCCCCTGACAAAGGTCTGGACAGTCGAAAGGTCTGCAAGGTGATGCCCCCAGACCTCAGAAGCCCAAGCTTTTAACCGCTCCGCCAAATGGTTCCTTCCACGAATCCTTCCAACCAGGACTCTGTCTGCAATGTCCATGGATTCCGCCAATTGAATATCTTCCTCCAGCCATAGAAAAACGTCGTCAATTTTAGATCTGAAACACTAGGCCTTCTTACGGGGTCTTGCTTCCTCAGGTAAGGACTCCTTTGGATCAGAACTTTGCTCAAGGACAAAATGGGCCTCAGGACGAGGGGATGGTGCAGATGGGAGGGCATCCGATAGGGGTGGAATGTTTGTGAAGCATCTAGAATTAGGGTCAAGAAGATGCAACGAGGACGGAGTCACCGATGCTGATGGTGCTGACGAGTTGTGCAAACCGAAAGAGGGTCCGTAGGAGAAGGGGTGATGAGGAGGGTCAGCCTAGGGCTTTGGGAGATTAGGGTTTAGGCAGCTGGTAGCAAACCCTAACGAGGACGGTGATGACAGTGGAGTGGAGAGGGACGGCCAGGTCGGGGGCTCGTCTGGCAGGATAACCGGGCGGTTGCTAGACCCAGAGATCGGAGGAAGGTCGGCGATGGCTTCGTTCAGTTCGTTGCTAAACAGAACACGGTCCTCCTTGAAGGTATGCGGCGTCGACCAGATAGCTCCCTCCGGTAGCGGGTCCTCCGAGTAATCAACAAGATTGAGGTCCATAGCTGTCGGGGGCTCGGAAATGCCAGCTACTTGTGACCGCTAAGGGACAGTAGGGTGAAAGCGAAAGGGTTCCAAACCTAAACAGAGGGTGCAAAGCAGAGCTGGTAGAAACTGCATAGTAACACAGTAAAAAATCCAAACCGTATAGCTAATGCAGGGTTAGGGTGAAACAGTAGCCCCAGGCCCAAGCTGCGTGGACCTGTCTTGGTCTGCCATCTGTTGCACAATACTGCAGCCATGTCACGTCAACCGTATTCTCCTTCGCTTCACAGAGCCATCAATGTATAAGTCAAATCATGAATGCCAGACCCTTATTTTTAAAATAAATAAATATATAAACCATATATTTATAAATATAATTTTTTGATAAAATTTTATCGTGCAATCAAAGAAATATGAACCCATGTATGCATACATTATTGTTTTGCAAAACTTCAACGTAATCCATTGCCATTGTCTCTCATGAATTGCAGCAACCTCAAATCCCTTGACCTCAACACTGATAAGTTGCCAAACTTTTCTAGATTGAAGTCCTTGATGACACTCGACCTCACAACTAACAACTTCACAGGGAAATTCCCTGTTTCTCTGCAAAATTTACTAGAGCTCAACTCCCTGAACCTTGTAGAGAATCCTTTCACTCCTGGCAGAATACCTTGCAGAATTTGAGACAGAACACCTTGCAGAACTCGAGACTTAGTAGAAACTCAACACCTTCGACGCAGCCTCCTGCAATTTGATAGGAGAAATCCTTCTTTTCATCTTTAATTTGACAGAGCTAAGCCTCCTGGATCTCTCCAACAACAACCTCAACGGATATATTCCCAAGGAAATCTTGAAACTGAAGAAGCTCTAATTTTAGAGCTTTTGAGTAGAGTATTCCTCCAAAATTGGGTGATTGAGTCTAGAGGCTCATTTTACAGTTCAGTATGATGTGTAATGTTTTTTGTCCATCATCAAAGTTGAAATTTTGCTGTTAGTCAAAAAAAAAATCTAAAAAAAAAGGTTAAATAACTATACAAAACATTTAAATAATTTAGACTCATACCAAAACTAACACCTGAAAAATTGGATCCCTCTAAACTCATGTTAGATATGTATTTAAGATGAATCTATATTAGTCACAGATTATTACGGGTTCTACATATATAAGACAGCTAGCTTACTGGAAACATTCCAGAAGAGCTTGGGAATTTGAAAAATGTAACATATATCTAATTCGATAATAATAATCTTTGTGGCCAAATTCCTGAAAGCTTCGTGATTTTGCTGCTTCTGGAAGGGTTATCAATCTATTGGAACAACCTTACAGGACAAATACCACAAAAGCTTGATAGTTTGTCTAAATTCAACATGTTGGAAGTGTCAAAAAAATCGACTCAATGCCCCACTGCCTCTAGACATGGGTAGAGGAGGAAACCTGAGGAATTGAATTCGAAGTCGTTGTTGTCAACTTTGAAGGCATTCTTTTTAGTTCATTGAGAGTATTTTTTTAATTTATTGGATATTTCTCTACATCAAGGTTTATAGCCTTCCAAAAAGTCAAAACCTAAGGTTTACTTTGAAAATATGGAAAATTTATATATATATATATATATATATATATATATATATATATATATATATATATATATAACAATCCAAACTAATATGCCTGCAATGATCCTATATGTCATGCAGTGAAATAATAAATAATAAATCGACTCAACATAACTGGACATATTGATGCCAATATTCAAGATTAGTAATGAAAGTTGTGGATGAAATATCCTTTTGTGTGTCAATATATTTAGCTAAATTAATCTTTTGGAAAACACATGCAAATTAAAATTAATTTAAACAATGTTTGACGTTAATTTTTTTATTTTAAACTAAATTATGATTATGTTCCTACAGTACATCCAAGTCATATAACTATAGAGCTTGAAGTAAGATAAACACTTTGTATTCAAATAAGAGAACCATTGAAGTAATATAAACACTTTGTATTCAAATAAGACCGGAGGAATGGGATGATAATATAAGTCAGGAGGCTGGGCAAACGTATAACAGAGAAATAGAATCGCGGAAAATCAAGATCAGAGAAGGTAAGGATATTCTGCGTTGGGGCAAAGCGATGAAGGGCATGTTCACAGTAAAAGAAGCATATTACTGGGAAACGCAAGAGGAAAGAGAGGAGGAACCAATGGAATGGAAAAAGATTTGGGAAGGAAAATGGTGGCCAAAAGTAACATTTTTCGTATGGCTGGTGTGCAGAGGAAGGATCCTGACATGGGACAATATTCAGAAAAGAGGAATGAATGGACCATCAAGATGTAATCTCTGTAGTAAGGAAATAGAAACTCAGGAGCATTTGTTAAACAAATGTTTATATACTCAGAGCCTGTGGGAAGAAATTAGGGTGCTCTTTGGAATGACAAAAAGGGATCCAGACAGTATCAGGAACACTCTGCTCCAATGGGGAAAGGGGAATTTCCAAAGCAAAGTCGTAAGGAGAATATGGAACCTGGTGATAGGTTTTGTAATATGGGCGATTTGGAAAGAGCGAAATCGACGAATCTTTAGGGATAAAAGCTGTCAAGAATCAAGAATTTGGGATGAAATATGTAGGTCGATTAAAGAAACAGTCTTGTCGGAAGTGTGGGAGGAAGAAGATTGGAGGTTGAACCCGGAGGAGCAGAGAATCGTCTCTAAACTGAATATGGAATTTCAGATGATCTATCCTAATGCAGAGCGGAAGATCAGAAATGGCATACAGAGCCCCAACTATTTTAGGCTTCCTGGTGATCGACGGGTCAAATTAAACTTCGACGGGGCCTCAAAGGGTAACCCGGGGCAAGCAGGTTTGGGAGGCATTTTCAGGGATAGCAGAGGTGATACACGGTGGATGTATGCTGAATGGGGAGGGGAGATGACGAACAACGAAGCGGAATTGTGGGCAGTACACCATGGTCTCCGGATAGCAGTTAGGAATGGGTATATGAACCTTGAAATCGAAGGAGATTCCCAAATTACGATTGATATGTTAAAGAAATTACGGGATGGGAAGAGCTGGGATCATGTAACGAAGAGTTGGAGGACAGCAGGGATCCTACAGGATATTGAGGGACTGCTGAGTAGGATAGAATATACGATAATAAACCACGTATTGAGAAATGGAAATCGCGCAGCTGATCTATTGGCAAATTGGGGAAGTGAAGGACCGGACAGGGTAGTGGATGGTAGCTGGACATTATTACAGGATGATCCGAGGTGGAGCGAATTAAAAAATGTATTAAGTCAGGATCATAATGAAGCGACTGCATAGGAAAGGTATAATTAGACGCCTCCAGATTATGGGAAGGAGGGGAAAAGACAGGATAATCAATGCTCGATCAGAATGGATCAATCAACCCATGGGAAGGATGATCATCCCAAGGCGAAAAATGGCTAAGGTACTGAGGAGCAGAGGGGGAGTCGTCAGCGAGACCGTGATCGTTTCCCATCATGATAGAGCATATGGAGTGGGTATTAATGACGAAGACAGGCAGCAAGGAAGTTTCAAGAAGGAAAGGTGGCAGAGCAGGAATCATATAGGGCTTGCATGCAGACGAACGAAGCAAAGTGAGATACCAGGAGAGAACCAAAGCATATTGACAGAGAGCAGTAGGAAATTCAAACTAACGAAGGCAAGTAAGATGGCGGAAAACCAAGACAGGGGAGCAGGTAGGTGGACGAGGAGCAAGGCGGCAACTCCAGCAGAGAAAGGAAAGAGTACGATGGAGGAGGCCTTGCAGAAGATTTATTTTACTATCCCGGATGAGTCGGAGGAAGAGTTTGATATCCCGAATTTTATCTTAGACGAGGAGCCCCAACGAACAGCGTATAGAAAAGAAGATAAGTGGAAGGGGCATGAGCCGGAAAAGGGAGACCGCGAAGAAGAGGACAAGAGTCAGGAAGATGACGAAGAAGAGAAGGTCGGTAGACGAGGAAGGAACAGAGGAACGCAAGGGAGCGTTAATCAGAGAGGGAGAGGGCGGATTGGAGGACGAGGCGGTCGGGGGAGTAGGAATGTGAGATTGGAATATGAGGAGGGAGCAGCTAGTGAAGGCAGAGACAGAAAGAGAGGCAAGAAAGACATGAGGAAAAAACTCCAGGAAGCAGAAGCAGCCTACCACCATGATACAAATCCGAATATTAGAAGGATTATTGATCATTTAGAGGAAGAAGCTATGCAGGAGATTTCAGATCCTGAAATGGAAGATTGGGAGCAGTTCCTCCCTGATCCGGGGCATACGAGAGGACGAATGTCACTGTATAAACAGTCGTTACATGTTTATTGGGGAATGAAGCGGTTGTTGGCCAAGGCAATGGAGCAGGTGGCCATGGAAATGGTTGAATTGGCCCAAGGAATTCCCACCCTGAAAAAGGAATTGAAGAATATCCAGGTCACTCTACTTATGCAAGACAGAAAGATGGATGAGATTCTGAAGCTGATGCAAGCGAGCGGTATAGGAGTAAAGGTGGAAAAAGAACCAAAGGAAGCTGCAATGAACCAGTAGAAGATGGAGATGTTACAAGAAGGTTTTTATATATTTCTATTTTTTTTTTTGGAATCTTAGATGTTAATGACTCAGAGGAAAAACAGTTTGATTATAGTAAGAGTAGATGGGTATTTTGCGTGGATAGATAGACTGGTAATATACTTTTATTGGATGGCTTTTAAAAACTTCAGATGGTCAAGAAACCCGGTTTCCCTTATGGGCGGGTTGAGACCTGTCTATATCTGTAATGTTTTTTGATTTCAGTAATGGAAAACATAGAGTACCGCCTTAGCTTACAAAAAAAAAAGAGAACCATTGAATGTGTGTGGCAACTTAACCTCTTCCACTCCACTCCTATGAGTAATGAATCCTCGACATCATTATTGTTAGGAATGTGAAGAAGGAAGGGTGTGAAAACCAAGTTATCTGGAATAGATAATTAGAAATGTATATCTAGATTAATGCATAATAAATATTATTATAAAAAAATTATTTTATAGAATTATTAGTGACTCACATGTATTAGTATCGATTTATTGCATGTTTAGAAAATAATAATAATAATATTAAATATTTAAATGTTCACAAATGATAGGGAAATTTGCAAAGCATGAAAGTGAAGTTTTAGGAGAAAACTAAATGGCTTGGAAAAACAATTAAAAATATATGTAAATTAATTGTGATGGAAAAGCTTATTTTACCAAATTATTAATAGTTTATATGTATTAATAGTAAATATTTAAGCACGGAAATTTAGATTTTTAAAAATAATTTTAAAGTTTTACAATTTTTGAAAATTTATTTTGATATTTAAATTATCTAAATATTAATTTTCATTTTTATTGTTATAAAATAATGTAAATTATTGCAAGAGAATTGTAATGATTTCCTTCTTATGACAATGAATAAAAGACATTTAATATGTGGTTTGATGTAGAGATCTAAATAACAAATATAAGAAGATGGAGGGAATATTATATACATAAAATGAAGATGAAGGTAATCTATTTAAAATATTTATATTATTTGTTAAATATTTATGGGCTTAATTATTAAGAACAAGTGTTTGCTCCTAAGAGGTCACAGTTTCAAATCTAGAGGGTGTAGATTATGTATACTTTTATAGACTATAGAACAATCAAATTAATGTGCAGAGGGGGTCCCTTGTATCACAAACAAGAGGGTCTCATACAACCAATTTGGTATATGGCTTGGCTATGACCTTAAAATTAGATTATCATTATTACTATTATTATAAGATATGTATTGTTAGGTTCCTTTGTACCACAAAAAGGGGGTCTCATACAACCAATTTGGTGTATGGCTTGGATATGACCTTAAAATTAGATTATCATTATTACTATTATTATAAGATATATATTGTTAGGTCTCACCTAGATTACTCCAACGAATTACTGATTCATTGTGGTTAAGAAAAAAATATTAGAAGATATGTATAATTAACTTTTTCTCAAGAAGGGAAACAAATGTATATTTTTTTATTTCAAGTATAAATTAAAATATACAAATTCATGTCCTTCTAATAATTTAGAGAAAGCCTATTATGAATTTAAAAAAACAAATCATATTGTAATAAAGCCTACTAGAATCAGACTTTAAACAAAACACAAAACATGAGATGCCACTGAGGCTTCAAGTTACAAACTCTAAATAAATGTTGACATGATCCATTGATTGAAGGAAAACATGACATCAAATTTCTTAGTCACCATTTGTATTTTCTACCATCATATTGTTGGCAAGCTGGTTTAAAACCGAGGTTTGAATACCATATCCAAGAAAAACCTTGCAATCCCTAAATGCTAGAGGAGGTCTTACTTGAGATACTTACAATAATAGTAAGAACATTCTTATCAAAATATCATGCACACATGGAAGAAATCTAATATATCTAACATTACATTCATATCTAAACATTCACAAAAAGATCCATTAAATATTACACCAACATGCTAAAGAATACATTCAACACATCACAAAAGACATAGAGAAGCCAAATTTGCTCGGACATTTCATTAATTCCTTAAAAAAAAAAGATCTTTACATAGAAACCAGGTGCCTTAAGCATCCCACCAAAACTAAGGCTAAAATTGGACTCAAAATCCTAACACATGACAAATAATTCAAGAAAATCCCAAAAATTCCATCCCTTTGTCTCTCTTCATACATCATATTATAATGTGTTCCATGCAAGATCACATTAACCACAAATTGGTTAGTTACCATAATAGTTACAATCATCTAAAATTACAATAGTTAAAAGGCTACATTAACTTCTAACACAAATTTTCCAAACCACGCACAATGTTTGTGTGTGGTGTCTTTGTGCAGTATGTTGAAGCCTTGAAAATCGCTGCGACAACATGGGGGAAAACCACCCGGTCCGGACCTTGAAAGCAACTCCTTTTCTGTTTGGTATAGTGGCTCTGACTAGGGATAATGGGACCAGTTTCCCAGAGAGATTTGATAATGTTGATGGGATGATATAATATGTAATGGGAAATGACTAAGCTAAGTGTAATCTAATCTAACTACTAAACACATGCATATATCTTTAATCTAACATTATCTAACTATAATATATCCGGGAATAAAATACGATATGCGATCTACAATGATGTCTTACAGAAATTGGTAATAAAGATCATTCAACTGCCAAAAGAAATGAAATCATTTAAAGATAATTGTTTTGGATAAATAGTTAGACAAAACAATTATGAGAAATATATCGCATATAAAAATTGTTCATGTATTCAAAACAGAATCAGAGCTAACATCATACAGAAGTGCAATAATGCGAAACTATAATTCTGACTTTCATACACAAAGCAATTGAAAGAAGAATTATTGCTTAATACATAAATAAAACATAATCATACGATAAAATTACCATATATGATAATTCTTTCTCATGTGCTTCAGCAATATTGACCCAATCTCATTCAATCCAACACATTCTAAGAGTACAAAAGTGCATTTCAATAGAGCATGCTAGATATGTAAAGAAAAATAGATCATGTTCCATTCATTTCATCAAAACCTCCTCAAAAGTATAGAAGTGTAATGTCTTGAAAAGTGTTTTTGATAAAATTTTTGGACCCCTCTCTAAATGCATGAGAGGGGTTTAAATACTAAACTATATGTCTTAAAATAGATTATTACAAAAATAGTTGAGGAGGTTTCAAACAACCTTCCTCAGAATATGCAAAAATAAAACTAAAGAAAAATAAATTAATGACTAACTCCTTTGAACTTGATCTCTAAGGTCACAAATATCAGTCATTGGCTTGAGCTGAGGTGGCTGGCTGATTGCAGATTTTAACTGCCCAGCAAATATGGCATCGGTCAATGCTGACACCATTTTTTGTGTAGATGTTGTTAAACACCTTAGATTCATCCACGGGATATGTGGTTTTACTAGAAACTGCCAGTATGCTTACCAATTCAGCTTGTTTAACTATTTGATTGCCTCCTCCTTTTCCTGTGGTGCTTGTTTCCACTGCTGCTCTAGCTGTTTGACATTTGGAAGGAACCCTGGTACACACTCCTTGGCAAGATTGGCGCCATGACGATTTTCATTAATGGCTTCTATTATGCTATTTGTTGCTATTGTTGTTTCCCTTTCTACCTGTTTCAACCGAGAATCCCAATCCCTAACCAGAATATCTTTATGAGACTCTTCCAGATTTGGTAGTTCAGCCTTTCTTCCATCCTCTGGTTCTTTCCAGGTCATAAATTCATAAACCCTTTTATGGATTTCGTCGTACTCAAAACTCATATCAATAACTTGGTTTGTTAATTTATCACTGGTCTCACAATAAGGATTTATTTGCGAGATTTTCTGGAAAAATACTTCCTTTTGTTGCATTAGTAGGGAATTGAGGCTGAGTGCGTCTTTGATGAATTCATCGATTTGCGGATTATCTTTAAATTTATCTATCATGGCTGTAGGTTTTAACCCTGTACAGAAATTACCTGCATACGAATTCTAAAACACACAAAATAAATAATGCGAGAGCAGAACACATAAAACACATATACACAGATATTTTCCCCTGGATCCCAAAACCAGGACTACCAGCTTGATTTTTCATTATGTTCCTTTCAATGTTATAATACATATTTATACATGCCGAAGCATCCAATACCATGGACTGAAAACCATCGCGTCCAATACCATGGACCGAAAACCATCGCGTCCAAAAAACATGTGCGGAAATCATGCACAAAACCATAAGTGGGTCCGCCCAACCTAACATACGGTCCAAAACCAAAATTTTCTGGGGCGCTGCCCCTGACCCCGTAAAGTGGGGTTACGGGTGCCCCTCAAACCCCTTGTTAACTACGTGCAAAGAATATAACACAACCCAATATTCTCCCACTTGTTGTTTTCTTTCCACAGGGGGCCACAAGAGAGCTTAGTCATTTTTCCAGCCCTGAAATGCCCATTGTCTCTCTACACCAAGAGAAATTCTCATAGCTCATAGATTTTGTCAATGCATCTGCAGTATTCTTCAAAGTGTCCACCTTTACCAGCAACACCTTTCTGTCTTCTATCATATCCCTCACAAAGTGATACTGAACATCAATGTGCTTTGTCTTTGAATGATATGCAGGGTTCCTTGCCAAGAAAATTGCACTTTGGCTGTCACAGTCTATCCTTATAGCTTCTTGTACTAACCCCATACTTGAACACAATCTCTGCAACCAAACTGCTTCCTTGCTTGCATAAGTGGCTGCCATGTATTCTGCCTCTGTAGTTGACAGTGCCGCTACAAATTGTTTCTTATTCATCCAACTAACTACACCTCCAAATAGGTTAAACACATACCCACTTGTAGATCTTCTCTGATCCAAATCTCCAGACCAGTCTGCATCAACAAAACCATGAATATCCAACATTCTATCCAATCCTGGTCTTCCTTGGTAGTACAAACCATATTCACTAGTGCCACGCAAATACCTGAAAACTCGCTTCACTGTTGTCCAGTGCTCCTTCCCTAGTTTTGACATAAACCTGCTCAATACTCCCACTGCATGTGCAATGTCTGGTCCAGCACAATCCATTGCATACGTCGGGCTACCGACTGCACTTGCATATGGAACACGAGACATGTCCTCTTCCTCTTCTTGTGTCTTGGGACACTGTTCAGCAGATAACCTCACACCTACAGGAATAGGAACCTTCACTGGTTTACTATCCTGCATATTAAACCTTTGTAATATTGTCTTGACATACTTCCTCTGGTTTAACCATAGCTTCCTCTTTTCCTGATCTCTTTTAATTTCCATGCCCAAAATATAGTTTGCAGCACCAAGATCTTTCATGTCGAATTTGGAGGACAATTGGGTCTTCAAATCCTGGATAACTTCTTTGTCATTTCCAACCAACAACATATCATCCACATACAAGACCAGATAAATAACACGGTCACCAATTAATTTAAAATACACACAGTGATCTGCTTTGCTTCTGGTGAATCCAAGTCCCCGTATAAATGTATCAAATTTCTGATACCACATCCTTGGTGACTGTTTTAACCCATATAGAGACTTCTTTAATTTACATACCAGTTCTTTCTTACCCTTCACTGCAAAGCCTTCAGGTTGCTTCATGTAGATCTCCTCTTCCAAATCCCCATGAAGAAATGTTGTCTTCACATCCATCTGTTCTACCTCAAAATCAAAAGCAGCAGCAACAAATAAAATTAATCTAATAGAAGTTACCTTGGCAACAGGAGAAAAAATATCACCAAAATCAATTCCCGACACCTAGGAATAACCTTTTGCTACCAACCGAGCTTTGTATTTCTCCACTTTTCCTTCTGCATTTGTCTTCTTTTTGAACACCCATTTGCTGCCAATGGGTTTCCTTCCAGCCGTCAACTCCACCAGATCCCAAGCGTCATTTTTGTGCAAAGATGCCATTTCATCAACCATGGCCTCTTTCCAGAGTTTTCCATCCTCTAAATCCATTGCTTCCTTCACAGTTCTGGGATCATCATCAGTAACAGACAAAGAAAAATTTGAACAAAAAGCAAATGGACTATACCTTTCTGGCTGCCTTCTTTCTCGAACTGATCTTCTCACAGCTGGAGTTTGTGGCTCTTCATCTTCTGATTCCTCCTCTGTTGTAGAGTCTGATTCTTCCTCCTTTAGCTCAAACTCTATCTTCTCAGGTTCCTTTTGTTGGACTTCATGTTTAATAACATCTTTCACCTCTCTGAACACCACATCTCAGCTGTACACAACCTTCCGTGTGACTGGGTTCCAAAGCTTATAACCCTTTAAACCATCCTTATACCCAATAAAGATGCACTTTTCAGATTCACTATCCAACTCGGTTTGTTTCTCCTTTGGAACATGTACATATGCATCACATCCAAATACCCTCAGATGTGAAAGAGAGGGTTTCTTACCAGTCCATACCTCTTGTGGAGTCTTATCCTCCAATGCTGACGAAGGTGACCTGTTGACCACGTAACATGCAGTATCCATCGCCTCTACCCAGAATTCTTGTCCTAACCCGGCACTACTGAGCATGCTTCTTGCCCTTTCCATCAACGTCTTATTCATTCTTTCTGCAACTCCATTTTGCTAAGGTGTATATGGACTAGTCTTCTGTCGTGCTATACCACACTTCTTACAAAATTCTTCAATTTCCTTACTGCAAAACTCTCCACCGTTATCTGTTCTTAGCACCTTTATCTTCTTCTCTGTCTGGTTTTCCACCAGAGCCTTAAATTCTTTAAACCTGTCAAAGACTTCAGATTTCTTCTTAAGGAAATATATCCATGTATTCCTTGAGAAGTCATCTATAAATGATACATAGTACACAGACTTACCCAGTGTTGGAACCTTCACAGGTCCAAACACATCATTGTGCACAAGTTCTAATATATGTTTCACCCTCTTACTACCAAAGGGGAAACTCACCCAATTCTGCTTCCCATATACACAATTTTTCAGAAATCAAAATCTAGAGAGTTATTACTCATACCTTCTACCATACCTTTACCATGAAGTATTTGAAGGCCTTTCTCTCCAATATGTCCAAGCCTTTGATGCCACAGCATGGTCTTCTCTCCAGAGACCACTAGATTTTCTGTGCCACTTTCAGGAACCACATAACTATTGCACCCATCAACAACCGTGCTACCTTGCAGCTTGTACAGAGTTCCAATCCGAACTCCCTGCATCAATACCAGTGCTCCTCGAACCATCTTGCAGGTATCCTTCTCGAACACTGTTTTTACACCTGCATCATCCAGCTTGCTTACAGAAATTAGATTTCTAGCCAATGCAGGAATATGTAGAACACCCAGAAGTGTTCTAACTCTTCCACCTTGTAACTTCAACTTTACCTTTCCGTGACCAACGATTTTAGCCTTCTTGTCATCCCCCAAGAAGACATCACCACCATCATATTTCTCATACTCACAGAACCACTCTCTATGGGGAGTGAAGTGAAAGGATGCACCTGAGTCAATCAACCATGCCTCATGATCTACATGTGTACTTAAAGAAGCAAAGTACACATCCCCACCTTCATCTGAGGTGGTTTTCACCTCTGCAGAAGGAGCCTCATCAGATCCCTTTCCTTTGTCAGGAGCTTTATATTTACAGTCCCTTTTGAAGTGGCCTTCCTTTCTGCATTTCCAACACACCACCTTTACAGGTTTTCCTGGAGATTTACATCTCCCTCTAGATTTAGATCTCCCACTCGATGACTTATTTTTGTTTATGTTCTGGGACCGTCCTCGTACAGACAAAGCATCACCGTTTTGGCTCTCCATATTTTTCCATCTCATCTCCTCCATCAGCAAGGCTGAGACTATTTCATCAAACTGTAAGGCAGTTGCATTGCTACCTATTGCAATAACCAGACTATCCCACGAATTTGGTAGAGAACACAACAAACTAATGCACTTATCTTCATCTGAAATTTTAATATCAATAGATGCTAATTGACTTACCACAGTATTAAATGTGTTCAGATGCTCTGTCACCGAGTCTACATCTTTCATCCTCAGGTTATACAACTTTTTCCGCAGGAACAGTTTATTCACCAGAGACTTAGATTGGTACAAAGTCCCTAACTTGTCCCACAAATCCTTCGTCGTAGCTTCCCCTGATACATTCAACAATACTGAATCTGAGACACACAATCGTATTGTGCTCGTTGCCTTCCGATCCAACTTCTTCCATTCTTAATCGGGCACTCCTGTTGGTTTAGTACCCGGATCTACCGCGATCCACTGATATTTATCCACTAACAGATCCTCCATCTTGAGTTTTCACAACTCAAAACTCTGGCCATTAAATTTCTCGATCTCTATCTTTCCACTGCTCACCATCTTCTTTCACCACCAAAATCAATCTCGCAGATCTACCACTAAACAGGTTCTACCACAAGCCCGAGTGAAACCCCTCAGCAACAAAGGCGTCCCCTTGAAGCCAAATCTGCTCTGATACCAAATGTAGGTTTTAACCCCGTACAGAAATTCCCTGCATGTGAATTCTAAAACACACAAAATAAATAATGTGAGAGCAGAACACATAAAACACATATACACAGATATTTTCCCCTGGATCCCAAAACCGGGACTACCAGCTTGATTTTTCATTATGTTCCTTTCAATGTTATAATACATATTTATACATGCCGAAGCATCCAATACCATGGACCAAAAACCATCGCGTCCAATACCATGGACCGAAAACCATCATGTCCAAAAAGCATGTGTGAAAATCATGCACAAAACCATAGGTGGGTCCACCCAACCTAACATAGGGTCCAAAACCAAAATTTTCCAGGGCACTGCCCCGAACCCCATAAGTGGGGTTACGGGTGCACCTCAAACCCCCTGTTAACTACGTGGAAATAATATAACACAACCCAACAATGGCTTGTATTTGCGAATCCTTTTCTGCTAAGCTGGCTGGTGTTGTATCCTCATCTATTTGAATTCTCTTTGGAGATGGGCTACTCATAATTCTGCTTGTTGATTAGATTTTTCTTAGGCTAATTGTTTTTCTAGCAGCAAAATTTTATGTCCCTTTTCCTTCAACATCATTTAGACCTTTGTCACCTTGTCGATGGTCGTTGTGGCATAGGTTCCTACAAACTGCGACAGCTTTGTGAGATTCTCAGATGGGTCGATAGGTGAATCCTTCCATACAATATCCATTGGTTCATTTTCTGGAGTCGTAATAGCCATGGCGTCTAGATTTCTTTTCTTCCTTTGTCTTTTGACTACAGCCTTGTGGGTAGGAATATAGAATGCATCTAATAGAGGCATTTCCTCAATTCTTAAGACAATCTCTGAAATAGGAATAGCAGGAATGATCTCAATGTCTTGAGTGCCTGTAGCTCCTTCCCCTGTTGTTTCTAGATTTTCTTTATGCTGGGTTTTCTTAGGAGTTTGCATTTCAGATGTTTGCTCAAGGTTTGTGTCTATGTGGAGTTTTTATTGAACTTCTCCCATTCTTGTTCCAGGTCAATGATTAGAGCTTTACCTGATTGAGTTGAAGTAGAAGCAACCTCTACTTGTTTCTTTGCTAAGGCCTTCTCGGTCATCTCCTCTGTACTTTTAGCTGTGTCTTTTTTAGAATCTTTATTTGTGTTTCCTCCCCCATTTTGAGACTGCGTCTCTGAGTGCTCTAACTCATGATTCGACCTCTCTTGGGTTTCTTCTTCAAAGTTTTGTTTGGAGCTTCCCTCCAATATTACACTGGGAGTTGGCTCCCTTATTGGTTCAATCTGCAGTGGGTCCAAAGGGACCTTTAATAATCTCTTTTCTTGTACACATGGAAAGAATTAATATCTTCCAGGGTTAAAAGTAGTGATGCCATATGCAAAACTTGTGTAAAAGTTTCTGCAGGTAGGAAGAGGTCATCAAAGGCATCCTCTTCGTGGGTGAACTGTTTTACTTTTACCATAGTATTAAATTCCTTAACAATGCCATTTGGGTCATATTTCCTTCCCAGAACTGTAGCTAATTTCAGAGACATAATAATATTTTCTTCTTTTAATGCATGTCCATAATCGTGTAGTGAAAAAGCACCACATTGTAATGGGAATGTAGGCCAAATGGCCTTCTTCTTCTCTTTCAGTCCTCTGCTCAATCTGCCTTCCCCTGCTGTTTGGTAGGTTATTTCTCTAGCCATTAGTTTGTCGGGGACATAATATGGGAGGACATGCGGTGAAGCAATGCTCCCAAAAACTCTGATGTAGGTGAATGTCTCTTCCCCAAACCATCTAGCTACTGGAAAGATATCTACTTCGGCCTCTTTAGAAAACCTAGGGGCAGTTCTATCGTACATTGCTTTATGAATAGGTAGCATAACCCCTTGACAGATTTTATAAAAATGGGGGTGGAATTGAGATTCCCACAAAATTTTATGGTATATATGGATGGGAAGCAGGTTCTTTACAGTCCACTTTGGGAAATTGAGAACAAAAAAAAATTGCATCCATAACAAAAGCGCTCATGAAGAAAGGGGGAAAAATCCTTAAAGAATGACTTCTTTTTCTTCTATATTCTATCATGGCCTTTTCCAAATTTTCTGATAAAATTTGGGCCTAGTTCATAATTGTTGCATTCACTACTGCATCTATTAACGGGATCCGTTCCATGGAAAACTTGGTGCTATCGGGTCTACCGAATAACCTATATATCATTGTTGTTCCGAAACTATGAGGGGGATAAATGGATGTCGTTGAGTACATACCAGTTTTATCCCATTTGAGCTTGCCTCCGCTTGATTTCCAGGTCTGCGTGACGTCTGATGGGTCCTCATTTTCTTTGGTGAATTGCTCAAGGAACTTTTTGTTGTAGAGATTTTGCAGCTCTGGTAATTAGCACATCAGTTGTAGATTATCAGCTGAGAAAGACCCCATGACCTCTTACCTGTTATGCTTAAAGGTTTTGTCTGAGATGTCTACCTCGTCAATTACCCATTTGACCATATCCGTGTATGGTATTATATTTGGTCTCGCAGCTATTCGGTGCAGGAATGAACATATTGTTTCGAAATAGGAGGTGTCAGAGGACTCCTAAGAATAAGTCGTGGCCTTTATTACCAGTGGCCTGGGTTGTTCTTCTTCTAACAAGTTATACATGGCCTCCCATGTCGTGGTTCCTCCGTCCTTGCTGCATGTGGCATCAGAGAAAAGTGGCACCATGTTTGATTTCTCAGTTGCAGACGCCTTTCCCTTCTTCACCATTCTTTCTAATGATGTTCTCTGCGGGGGTTTCTTGAAATGGAGCAAAAATGGAAGTCATCGGATAAATACAAGGGAGAATTATAATGAAACTAAATGATATAGTTAACCTCGAAACGGTGAGAAGGTAGGAGCTTTTATTCAAAACGCAAATGAAAATATATCATATCACATCAAGCCACTCTTTAAGATAAATTCCATTAAACTTATTAAATAGCCACTAAGGCTTCTTATCATTGCCTTTATTACTCATTAAACTATTGCATCGCAAACAAGAAGAAAAAACTTTAAGGTGGCGAGTTTAAACTACGAGAACGTCGATTTTTCGATTGCGATAAGAATATCGCACTATCGCATTTTTGGTTGTGCGTTTTCCTAGAGTTTTTTAATATTCTACGGGATGCGAGATGAACGGCATATTCTTTATCATTTAGAGCGTAGTTTTCCCAAATGAGTAATTATTTCATAAAGTGCTTTTCACTACATGCCAGACTTAACTTACAATTTATAACATTTTCTTTTATCGGGTCCGGGTTCTATCGCACTTCGCGAACTCTCGTAGTTCATAAGATTGGCTTTTAAGTAAAGTACCGTGATAAGTATTGACTCACTCTATCGCAATATCGCATCTCACATGTTACGACATTCTTTGTGATTTGCGTCCTTTGTGAAAGTCGATATGTGATTGCAATAAGTGCTTCATTTTATAGGAAATGCCTTGAGTCTTATCTTTGAATGAAAAATCTAATGATATCTACGTTAAATGCGGTGATTCTTTCTACCGTAATTTGCATATTTTGTTCGTTAATTAACCCTTTAACACACTTGTTCCAGCGGTATGCGAAAAGGTGAGAATTGATAGTCTTAGAGGGTTTTGACTTGATATCTTGATTTATTTCTAAAAGTTTAAAAGAAAGCGCGTAAGTGCTAAATTTTTCTTGGAGGGTTTTTCAATAAAGGACCCCCATTTACTAATAGAACATTAGATATTAAATCAATAAATAAGGAGGTTGCTGAATAGCACAACAATTGACGATTCGTTGGAAGAACCAATTATCTCTGATAGTTTTTTTAAATTTCTAAAACTTCCAAAATAAAGATAGTTCAGAAAATAAGAAATACATGAAATCTAAGATAAGTAACATTTCTCTGAATAAGAAAACAAAATCCACCTAATTATCATCCATTTGATTATCCTTTTCAAAATGAAAATTCCTCTGTCTACATCAGTCTTTACTTGGTTTTAAAGATAAAGCAGGGGGCTCTTGTAAATTAGCTTTTAAATGTACTCATTTGTCATAGGTAGAGCCTATGTTGCCAGCAGGTGTCCATAGCATCGACAGGATTACATTCTAACCAACAATGATTCAGTATCCCATCCAGATAAGAGTGCAATTTTTAGAGATAAATTCAGATTCATATACTTACTATTTTTCTTTTTGGTTTTTTTTTTTTCTACTTAAAGGTCATTCTCTTAGTTTGGTGGCCAAAATTGACAATGCCATTCATTGGTTGTAACTCAACTAAACAAGTTGGCTCGTGATGAGACCCCTTGTCTCTTGATTAAAATAATCTCAAGCCATTACCCTATTTTGATATGCAGTATTGGTAATGTCAGTTTATTACTTCCCTATGATCATGGTAAGTTGGCTCTTGATGAGACCTCTTATCCTTTAAGTTTAAGTATATTTTAGAATTACACTCTAAAAAGAGAAAAGTTTACCAGATGGGGAGAATCATTGACTTCTTAAGAATTTTTGGATGACAATTAGAGAGTTGAAGATGCTTATCTACAGAGAATCTTTGTGTTGTTAAAGATACTTTTCTTGACTGATGGTAAAACAAAAATTTCTTTATAAAGTTGAGGTTTTCGAAAGGACAAGTAATTTTGGTGGAAAAAAAGCAAGTTTCAGAGTAATAGAACTTAGATTATGTTTCAAATGTGAAAATTATCTTCTCAACAATCTCTACTTATATAAGTGAAAAGTCAAAATATAAAAGAGATTATTATTGTAAAGGCCAAAAGTAAATGTTATTTAACTTTTATTTTCCTAGAAAAAGTAAAGGCAATAGTGTACAAGGGATAGAAGAGGTTATCTTCTATGAAAATTATTTCTTCAAAATCTGCCCATTAACAGTTTGAGAAGCTCTCTTGCCTGATACATCTTGCAATAAAAAGGTGGATGGGTTGATTTGTTCCGCAATTTGAAATGGGCCAAGCCACATTCTTTAGAATTTGGTATGCTTACCTTTTTCCTCGTGTGCTTTATCCCACTTCAATACAAGGTCTCTAAGCTGAAAGGATTTAGGACTTACAGAATTTGCATCAAATGAAGATTTAACTAATTGTTGATGATGTGCATGTGTGATTTTGGCTTTGTCTCTTTCTTCTTCGAGCTTGAGGATTTGTGATTGCCTTAATTGCATAGAAGAGGAAGGAGTTTCTTCAATAAATTGAACCAGGGCTAGAGAGGGAATAGCTACATTTGTAGGGAGAACAACCTCTTTCCCATAGACCAAATTAAAGGAGGTTCCTATTGAGGCCTTTTGCATTATTCGATCTACCCATAGAGAAAATGTTAAAAATATATGCCTATTTTTATGACTTTGATCAATGGTTCGTTTGATGATTCTTATGAGATTTTTGTTTGTAGATTCGGCCAAACCATTTCCCTGAGGATAATAGTTAGCATAATATTTAAGTTTAAAACCTCTTTTAAGAGAAAATTATGTCATAGCATTGCCTGTGAAATAAGATGCATTGTCAAACATGAGGGCAGTTGGTAGACCAAATCTGGTAATAATAAACTGGTCAATAAATTCAATGATGTTTTCAGAATTGGCTACCTTAAGTGGAATTGCTTCCACCCATTTTGTGAAGTAATCAGCTATTTTAAGGATATATTTATGCTACTTTGAAGAGTGAGGAACGATCTCACCTATTATGTCCAGTCCCCATTGTTCAAATGGTTGTTCAATGTTGACCGGTTGTAATGGTAATGCAGGTTTCCTCTGTCTTCCAACAACTGTTTGACAAATTTTACATTTCCTTACATATTCGTGTGCATATTTGAATAAGGTTGGCCAATAATAGCCAACATGCAGGATTTTATGTGTTGTTGTGTCTCCTCCAAAATGTCCACCAGCTGGTCCATCATGGAGTTCCTGCAAAACCTTTTCTGCCTCATATTTTTCAAGGCATCTAAGCAAAACATAATCATAATTTTTCCTAAACAATACATCATGTGGGAGCTTATGGTTTCATGTTTTATTTCACTCCCCGATGGGGGTTCATATTGCTTAGCTTTTATCCTCAAAGCCCTTTTCCTTTTGTAACTAAGTTTCGTTGGGGCATATCCATTTTTCAAGTAAAAGATTATATCAACATATTTAGATTCAGTATTGTTGAGGCTTACCTCACATATTTTTATATCATCACCTGAATCTTGTAGTGCTGGTAAGTTGGGTGCTCCTGCTAACATTCTGCAAAAACCTTGATCTTTAACAATTTTAGCTAGTTTGATCTCAATGTCATATTCTTGCAATGATGTTACCCAATTGTCTCTTTTCTCACCTACCTATCTTTGCATCAGTAAATTTCTCACTGTTGAGAATGAGGCTACTACCTTATTGTGACTCTTGAGAAGAAATGGTCTGGAATGCTTTACTAATTTGAAAACAGTGAAATCTTGTTTTCAACATCTGAATAATTTAATTCAGCCCCCTGCAAATTGGAGCTAAAAAAAGAAACTGGTGCTTTGATTTTTTCATCATTGACCTGTGTCAATATAGCTGCATATGATGTTTCTGAAGCAAAGGTATATAAAATGAAATGATTAGAAAAAATCGGAGTTTCTAAAGAGGGAGAATTTATGATTGCTTGTTTAATTAGATTACAAGCTTCATGCTTAATATGTCCCCATTTAAAAACAAAATTTTTCTTAATCATAGATTGGAGGGGTAAAACAATTCGTGAAAAGTCAGGGACAAATCTTTTGACAAAATTTATCTGACCTAGGAAATATTGCATGGATTTTTTATTATGAGGTAAAGAGATTTCAGAAATTTCTCTTATCCTATCGGGATCAATAAGAATTCCTTCTTTGGATACGATAAATCCAAGGATCTTTCCTTCACTCAAAGAAAAGAAATATTTCTTGGGATTGAGAGAAATTCCATACCTTTGACAACACTCAAAGATTTGTTTTAAATCCTTTAAATGATTACTGCACTTTTTTGAATACACAGTTATGTCATCTAAATAAATTACCACTGATTTATTCACCAAACCTTTGAAGGCTATGTCCATGGCTCTCTAAAATGTTGCACCAGCATTGATTAACCCAAATGGCATCTTTTGGTAGGCATAGGTGCCCCATTTGGTTCGAAATGTGGTCTTTAACTGTTCATTTGGATGTACGACAATCTGATTATAACTTGAAAACCCATCCAAAAAAGACATCAGTTCTAAGCCTGCAACTGATTGTAGTATCTGTTCCATAGGAGGTAATGGAAAGTTGTCATTATGACAAGCTTTGTTGAGATTGCGAAAGTCTATACATATTCGAATATCACCATTCTTTTTCTTGACTGGAATAAGGTTAGAAACCCACCTTGAATGCCTGACAAGAAAAAATATTTTGGCTTTGAGAAGCTTATTCAATTCAGATTTGATCTGATTTTCTAAATTCGGATGAATCTTTCTCAACTTCTGTTGTACAAGCTTTTCATTGGATATCATGAGAATGATATGTTGAATGATGGAAGTATCATATGTCTTAAGATATTCATAGTTCCAAGCAAAGACATTTTTGTATTTCTTTAACAAATGAATAAAGTCTAATCTTTCATCAGGGGTAAGACCAAGTCCCAGATTGATATTTTGAGGTTTAAGTTCAGTTCCAAGATTAACTAATTCAAACCTCAAAGTTGAACTCTGAAGTTTTGAGTTAGTGGGTTTCTTAAACCTATCCTTAAGATCATATAAGTGTTCCAGCTTAACCACAGATTTAGGTATGGAATTTGCAATCATTTCTTGCTTAAGGTGGTTGTCATGTTGATCTTCATCTATTATCTGGTCATCGTAAGAGCCTTTAGATGTTAGAAAACTTATGATATCCAAATCATTATTAAAGACTCGCCAAGTGGTGATATTTTTGGGAATAGAAGGCCTAGAATTTAATTCAATAGAAAAGTGATCGGGGCTATAATCTCCTGGTGGAATAAGCTTGGATGCAACATTAGCCAAAATATCGGTCCTTGCATTTTGGTGTCTTGGGATAGGGGAAATGTTAAACATTGTAAAATGGGAAGTGAGGTCCTGGACTAATGATTGGCAATGTTTCAAATGTCCAAATAGAAAGTGTATAACATTCCTCACCTGTTTAATTACAATTTCTGAATCTCTAAACACTTGAAGATATTTGATATCAAGGTCGATGGCTTTATATAGCCCTTGAATTAACGCTTCATATTTGGCAATGTTATTTGTGCATTTGAATTCAAGTTTGCATGCTAACATAGTTTTTTCCCCTTCTGGGCTAACTAATATGCATCCTGCTCCATATCCATCATTAGATTTAGATCCATCAAAATATAACTTCCAAAATAAAGACTCAATTACAGGGTTATCTACAAAATTTATACATTTAGAAGCATCTGTTTGAGAATAATTGTCGACTTGCGATATAACAATATTTTGCAAGAAGGGTGATGTATTTGTATTGAAATTGCTTAGAAATGATTCAACTGAATAATTTCCAATGATATTGTTGTTGTATGCGACGCGCTCATCTACTCCCTCCAGTTCTGTGACGATATACTTTTGATGTTTTTCAAGGTCAACCCTTATTTGATCTGGCTTACCGTTATAAGGAAGCCACATATGGGACTAGTTAGTTATGAAATAGCCATGAAGCTTTTTAGACCAGTCTCTACTAAGGATTAAGTCGTATAATTCCAAGATATGAACCACAAGAATGTCAATTACTTGACATACTTTCGGGTTTGATGAGAGTCTATTAGTGACTTGATTGAGTTCTCCTATAACTTTGACTTGAGATAAATCTAACTGCACGATGCGAACAACATATTTTTGGGGTTCTACATTCAATTTCACACAAACCATTCTTGGTAGAATGTTGGATGAGGCTCCATAATCAACTAAATAATTGTGTAGATTTTTATTGAAAACTTCAAAAGTAAAAAGAAATGGAGGTGTATTGGATTTGGATCTTGCTCCTATTAAAGCAATATCAGTTGAACTGATTTTGTCTAATGAGGTAGTCAGAGGCCTTCCCATTTCTTGAGCAGCCTGTGAGATTACAGCCACAGCGAGAGGAGAAGTCGGGACTGCTTTCAATTCTTTGAGAAATAGATTTTGTTGATGTTTTAACTTGCTAAGCTCATGGAATGTAATATTATCCCTAGTCTTTTGCATATCTTCAACGATGTTGTATTCCATTGCATCAAAGACTAGCAAGGTTTTAGCAGAAGGTGAAGAATTTGATTGAGGAGGAGTGGTTTGGGTGGATTTGGGGGAAGATTTCTTACCTATTGCTTTATCTTTGGGAGTTGCAGTTATGGCTCTTTATTTTTGATTTCTTTGTGGCAAATCTACAACGTTCCTACTCCTCGTTGTGACGGGTAATGCTTCTTGTGATTCTTCAATAGGAAGGATAAAATCCCACATTCCTTGTAATTCAACTACTTCTTCGTCATCAGTTTTTTCTTCAGCTGTCAAGATTTCCTCTTCCTCCACATCATAGAACTGCATTTTTTGATGGACGAGTTCTTGTTTGGAAAAAGGGCTCTAGCATAGATTCCTCCAAAGAAATTGGTGTTAGAGAAGGAGGCTTATATAAATTCCTTGGAAAATTTTCTCAAGCATTGGTACATAATGACACCAATCCATGTGAACTATGGCATCGTATATTTGCTCACATTTATTATAAGGCTTCGTCTGTATTAAAGAATGTTGTTACAAGTCTACCAGAACTTCAAGTACAACATGGAGTTTGGAAAGGTTGTGCACTTGGCAAGAATGCCAAGGAACACTTTCCAAGCAATGGCAACAAATAAAAGGAAATCTTGGAACTAATTAATTTAGATGTGTATGGACCAATGACAACATCTTCCTTGAGTGATTTCTTGTATTATGTAACATTTATTGATGATTTCTTCTGAAAAACTTGACTCTATTTCATGAGGACAAAAAATAAAGTATTTAGTAGGTTTCAAGAATTCAAGGCTGAGGTAGAGAACATGACAGGAAAGAATACATTTCCAATGAACTCATTGATTTTTGCAAAGAAGGTGACATTAAGAGGGAGTTAATAGTTCCTTACAACCCTTAACAAAATGGAGTTGTCGAAAGGAAGAATAGAACCATTGTAGAAGCTTCTAATGAAATGATCCATGATCGAGAATTTCCCATGTTCTTATGGCGAGAAGCATCCAAGACAACAATTTATGTGAAAACTAGAAGTCATCACCAATTGTTGGAATTCAAGACTCATGAAGAAGTCTTCACAAGTAAGAGACCAAAGGTTGGAAATTTAAGAATATTTGGTTGTCATGTTTACATTCATGTATCCAAGGAGAAGAGGTTGAAGTTTGAGCCTTCTAGAAAGAAGGTAACATTTTTGTTGGGTACAGTGATACATTAAAGGCCTACAAAATTTATATTCTGGGTTAACCAAGGATTGAAATCAGCAAAGATGTTATCTTTGATGAGGATGCAGCTTTCAGTAAATCCAGGGATGATGATGATGAAGAACCTGAAGCTCCTCAGATTGTTGATACAAGGCCTTCTAAACCAATGAATCCTTCTTTAGATTCTCGGGATAACCCAGAAGGGCAAAATAATCCAATGGACTCTCCTAGTGTTGTTTTTCTAGAAATCAGGAAGAGACTTGCACAACTTCGAAATACTTTGCATGATGTATAAGGTCATGCAGCTCCTCGTGGCACATTCAGAGAAAGAAAACGTCCTAAGAACTACTCACGATATGTTGCATTGATGAGTTGTATCATTGATTCTAAGCCATCTAACTATGAGGAGGCAACAAACCGGCAAGTTTGGAAAGATGTCATGTTAGAGGAAAACCAGTCCATCATGAAGAAGGAAATGTGGGATATTGTGTCGATATCTAAAGGGGAGTCAGTGGTGACTTCCAAGTGGATCTACGAGATCAAGCATGCAGTGGATGGTAGCATATAGAAGTACAAGGCAAGAATTGTAGAAAGAGGGTCCTCCCAGAAAGAGAGAGAAGATTGTGAGGAAACATTTGCTTCAATTTGTAGGTACACTTATATTAGATCTATCATTCTTATTGCTTCTATTATGAGTTGGAAATTGCATCAAATGGACATGAAGACAACTTTCCTCAATGGATTTTTTAAATAAGTGTACATAGAACAACCTCAAGGTTTTGAGGTACATGAGAGGGAGACTCATGTTTATATATTGAAGAAATCCTTGTATAGACTCAAGCAAGCACCTCAAGCTTGGTATTCTCAAATTTATGGATATTTTTTTAGTCTTGGTTTTACCAAGAGTAATCTTGATCCAAACCTTTACTACTAGGTTTCTAGAGGTGAACCTGTGATTTTATTATTATATGTTGATTACTTGTTTTTGATAGGGGAAAATAATCTCATTGATCAGTGTAAGAGGGAGTTGACTGTTGAATTTGATATGAAGGATCTAGGCTTGATGCATTACTACTTGGGATTGGAACTATTGAAGAAACCAAGAGAGATATTTCCTAGACATGGAAAATATATTATTACAAACCTTCAAAGATTTGGAATGATGGAATGTAAGTCCCTGTCTAAGCCCATGGTGATGAACCTGAAGAAGCTAAGAGACTTTGAGTCAGATTTAGTGTATCCCTCTATGTATCAATTCCTAATTGGTTCATTGATGTATCTGGTTAATACCAAACCATACTTTTTCTTTTCAATAAACACTCTAAGTAATTTCTAGGTGGAACCAAGGCATGTACATTGGATTGCAAAACAAAGCATGTTTTGAATAGTGACACAGTTAGTTATGGTTTCACATATGTCTCAAACAGTGGAGTTCATTTGCATGTATTCTTAGATTTTGATTGGGAAAGGAGTGTAGAAGACATGAAGAGCACATTAAGATGTTCTTTTAGCTTGGGATTTGCTATGGTATCTTAAATGAGAATAACGCAGACATTTGTTGCACTCAGCACTATAGAGGCAAAATACATTGCAGCCAGTTTGGAAAGTGAAGCAGTATGGCTTCTAAAATTACTTTCATGATTGCTTGATTGGGTGTGGGATCTAACTATTATATATTGCTACAATCAAAGTAACTGTGTGAAGATTTAAAAAAATCTAATTTGTCATGACCGATTGAAGCACATAAAGATCAAGTATCATCACATCCGAGACATGGTATAGAAGGGAGAAGTGAAGCTCTAGTACATCTCTACTAATGGTGATGTCTCTTGGATGATGAACTAGAATGAAACCCATATATACCAGTCCTCCTATCAGGTGTACCCAATGATCTGGAACCTCTTATTGTGTCCCCTGTATCCAACTTATATTCTAACCAAGACATGCTACCATATTCCCTATTAGTATTCTCTTCTTTTTCTTGACTAATCCTCAACTATCCCTGTCTATGCAGGTCTAAAAAACTATGAAGGATCACTGCATTGACCTCTGCCTACTTTTCCTAACCCCTTGCAAGTATTTTCTGAGCCTCAACCAACATGTCATTGTTTTCCTTGAAACTTCTAATCTCTTCCCTCGAACTCCTCAATGTGTTTGTTATATCAGGATAATACTCATCTCCTTGCTACCCAACTGATTTATAAGGAGAGTCATGTCAACTGTAGTTTGCCATTTTGATTTTCATCTTTGATTCTCTTCTTCCTGCAAGTATACCATGTCAGATAAACCAAATAGATACCATAACCAAAATCATACATCAATGGCATTCATGGGAGGTTTATCTCATCTACAAAATCATTCCACATTAGCACGATACATGTATAATCATAATCACATCAATATGCCAACATCATGCATGAAAATACTAGTTGCATACTATTACCTCATGCATGACAACCATAACCACGACAATGCATGCATAACCACGATAATGCATGCATAACCACATGCATCTATCCCATCAAGTCCAATTGTTTGAACCATGCTCTGATACCACTCTGTAAGGCCACCTCCCATATTTACCCACTTTCACCAGCTTGTCAGGGTAAACATGAGAATAGGGATACTATGATATGACTCAACTTCCTAGATCACCTTAAGTAAATGGAGTCGAAAAACCAATACTTTGTTGACTTCCCTCAGGTGTAATGGAACCCCCAAGGGCTAAACCACCCTTCCAGGTGCCCAAACCTTGAGTTAACTTGCTTTTTCACTGATATGGAATCCCAGACGTTGGCATAAAACTACCTGAATTTAACTGTAACCCTCCAGTCACATGCATAAGCCTCCAAGGGAGCAACTACAGTCTTTTTTACCCAGTTTTGTGCCAGTGACCGTGAGATATAATCCAAGGCTAGTCTCCTTACCATTGCCCAGAACTAGATGAAACTTTCCATAATAGTAAATGACACACAGACAAAGCCTTTGACATAAAATTTAATCAATGACTTTACCTAACCCAGTCTAACCATGACAATCATTTCATCAAACACATGGTGAATATGAAATCTACAGGTCATGAATGCATATTTGAACATAGAGATATGAAACTTATCTGAGAAACATCAAGAAGGTCTAATTCCCTCTCACAATAGTTGCAATAACATCTATTAGGTCATGCATTCATTAACCATTTATTTACAAGTAAAAACATGTTAAGAGCCATGACTTGAATCTGTCATAAAACCATGATTATAACCATATAAATAACAATGATAGAACACCCATTTAAGCCACATAATAAAAATTACATTTACTCATAAAATGCAAGAGGAATTTAGCTCTTATTGACATATGCAGAAGCCAACCAAGCCAGGTACTTCCACGTACCACCCAAACTTAGATTGGATTGAACCAAATGTTTCTTTCAGCCAATCACCCATGTGCCATATTCCAAGCATGAATATGGGATCTCAAGGGATAAACCAATCCATAAACAACCAAGGGAATCCAGAGGCTAAGCCACCTCCACCCTCTCAATATTGTGATCTCACCTAAATCAGTCCCAAGATCACAAAACCAAACTAAGCTTGCATGCCTCATAATTCCTTCACCATCTCTTAAGGAATTTTATTCTCTCCACCCACCTATTGAGGGCTTCCTAGAAAAACCATCTCCACCCCCAACCCTTTGGATTTTTCCTCAAACCACCTCACTTGGATCCAAAACCTTCTGTAAATCCAAAGCTCAACCAAGAATGAGTCCCATCACACCATGGCTATCTGAAAATGGCAAGGCTAAAACCATTGTCAAAACCCATTTCAATGACAACAAATGAACCAAACACACACATGGATATACCTTGCATGCCAAAACCATCTAGGAAATCATACGTGCACCCTGTTACCTACAAGTACTTCTGTTGAAGCTTCTTGGTCCAACTCTTCCTTGCTTGACCCTTACTTTCCTTTTCCTTCCTTTGTTTTATTTTTCCTTCCTTTTCTTGTTTGCTTTCTTTATCCTCTTGGTGCTCTTCCCCTCTCTGAAAGCCGATTCCAAAACTCAACCGACAAAAGGCCCCAAACTGATGCTCTAATGTCTTTTTATTATTGATGCCTCTAATTTCTTCATTTTTCCTCTATTTTCCTTCAATTTCCTTCTCACATGCAACCTATGACCTTTCACCTCACTTTTATCCTATTTTTCTTTATTTTCATAAAATAAATGTCAATAATGTATTTTTCCTTTTCAAAGCCTTTTCCAATTCCTTTGCTAATTTCCCTTAGCCATAATAAGCAACAAGTTATGCCCACTAGGATGTTGTTCCCAACATTCATCTTGGAATATGTGTCCCATGACCTTGGTCTTATTTTTCCTTTATTAACTTTATTACATGAAATTTTAACCTAAGGTTGTTACAAAAACAATCCTAGATTATACATAAAAAAGGGGGGATCCATAGTTCGTGATCCTTTTAGGGAACATACAGAATATTTAATCTCTTCTTGGATTTTTATTGACATCAATCCTTGCTCTAGAAAATACATGTAGATTAACAAAATGCCAAGCTATGGTCATATTGTAGCTAGACTTGATACATTTCTTGTCTACCAATACTTCCTTCTAGATCTGGTGATCACCACTCCCTATATTATCCCCTATTCAACTTTAGACCATCACTCTATCAATTTCGAAATCAAGGATAGGAAAAATCTCAGGTCCTAATACCTTTTTGTTCAATCCTCTTTGGCTAAATAATCAAGAAGCAATGAATGTATTAATATTGTCTTGGACCACATGGATAAAAAGCTTCCACGCATTCATTTGGGAATATAAAATCAAGTCAACCAATGAATAGTTAAAATCCTAGGAAAAGAGTTTCCATTCACATCCTAAGAAGGAAATAATAGCCTGCAAAGAATCCTTGAAGGATTTCCAAACAAAGATTAATAATGATCAAGTCACTCCACAATTGCTCACATAAGCCTAGAGAGACATACTATGCATACAAAAGACTCTTCAAAAAATCAAGAATATGAGTGGAAACTCAAATTGAGATGCCTATGGATATCAACCGGAGATAAAAATACCTCCTTTCTCCACAATCAAACAAGGGTCTATCAATGGAATAACTTGGTAAGCTCTATCAAATCAATGAAGGGTCAAATTATAACTAATTTTGAAGTCATCAAAGCATAAGAAATCTATCATTTTGAATCTCTATATGCACCTCCTCTAGACTAGGTAACTCGTGAAGTGAATGAAATTTTGGAACATATCCTTGAAACAATCACAAAAACCAAAAATTCCAATCTTACGGTGGAAATAAGGGAAGAATAATTCAAGGAAGCAATTTCGTTTCTCAAACTAGAAAAAGGCCCTGCCATAAACTGATTCACTCTAATATTTTATAGATCTTGTTGACATCTAATTAAATTTTGTCTCATTCGAATGATAAGGTATGCACAAATATCTTCAAGAATGGGAGGATCCATAAATTCCACCTTTTTATCCTTAATCCCTAAATAATCCAATCCTACTTCCTTCTCCCAATTCAAACTCATTTCTCTCTGCAACTCTTCCTACAATATCTTGTCCAAAATCATTGCTAATTACTTAAAATTCATACTCCTAAACTTTATATTTGAAATCAAGATGGATTTATTTCTAATGGACAATCCTAGATAACAACTTAGTTCAAGTTTCCATTCACTCAAGCAAGATCAAGGGAGACAAAGGAATTCCCATTAAATTAGACGTGGCCAATGCCTTTGATCAAGTTAATCACTCCTTTCCTTTACAAGTCCTCAATAAAGTAGGATTATGTTAATCCTTTATAACCTCATTTCAACTTTCATTCAAACCCCTAGGATTTGTATTTTTATCAATGGCATACCTTACTCCTTCTTCACATCCAAAACAAGCCTAAGGCAATAATAACCCCTCTCTCCTCTTCATTATATTATAATGGAAACTATTTAAGTAGGAAATTGGATAATGAAGGAATTAAAGGTTAAATTATAGGCAAAAAATCATTCGTAGAGTCAAGAGAGTCAATCACTCTCAATTTACAAATGACACCATTCTTCTAAACAAAGCTTTATAAATCACAACATATAGATTCAAGTCCGTATTATATTTTTTCCTTCAATTTTTAGCAAGGATGATCAATAATCACAAATCCCAAGTATATGGGTGGAATGTGAATAGACAAGAACTATGAAATATAGGAAGGATTCTCCCTTCCTCTCCTCAAAAGAATGAGATTATTTTACTTCTATTCTAATACCTATAAGTATTCACTTCCTTTCCTCCTCCCACTGGAAACGAGTTGTCTCCAAAAATAAAAATAAAAAATAAAAAATCTTGGGGATCTTGGTGGTTAACTCTTATTGGAAAATTAGTCCTTTTAAAGGAAATTTAATCAACCATTCCCATATTTCAATTCTCTTCCCTTCTACATCTCTCCAAATTTAAGCATCAAATATCAAAAGAGCTTCAAAGTTTCCTTTAGGAAGGGGGAAAATATTCCACCAAAAAGTTCCATATTATAAACTGGGATATAGTTCAAGCTCCATTCTCCTCTAGTGGGTTGAGAACCAAAGATCCTCATTTATTCGATCTAGAAATGGGGAAAATTATTATGTATGATAATCACTGATAAATCTTAATCGTAGAAAAAACTTTATTAAAGAAATATTTTCAAGGACCCATGAAAAAATGCTTTATTTTCCCATACATGAGAGAGAAATATCGCCAATTTGGAAAGCACCATAAGCATCCTTCCCCATCGCTAAATCCAAATTATCATGGATCCCTAGTAATGGAAAACATGTTAATATGTGGATCGACAATTGTATCAAAGGCCATCCTTCGTTAGCTAAGAATAATTATTTAATCCCTCCAAGGCAATGGAAGAACAACTCTAGAAACTCTACTCTTAAATACATTTCATTATGGGACTTGGATGGATTGTGGATCGGTTGGGAATTTAGCCATTATGCACATGCTCTAGCCGCCATAGCCTCCTCCTTGGAATCTTATGTATCAAGATGCACTTCGAAATTTGTTCACAAGCAAGATAGGCATTGTAGGGGGCCAAGAGAATACACAATTAAGAAAATATATCATTGGAAATTGGAAAAACAAAATATCCCGACTATAGATATGATTTGGAAACAAATATGGCCCAATAATACTCTCCCAAACATTTTATTTTTTTGGTCTTTGGCTCAGGGGAAGACTCTAACAACAAATTGATTAGCATGAAGAGGCATTGTGGGAACTTATAGATGTGATATCTTCCTTTCCTCAAAGGAAACAAAAAATAATATCTTCCTAGAATTCTCATATGCCAATCAGGTATGAGAATTCTTCTTCAAATATATTGACTATCACATTATCAGGCCTCTATCATGGATAGATTTTTTCAAAAATTAGCACAAACTTATGTTGTTTATTTTGAAGAGAAGCCAAATTTTAAATATATATGGATAGCTATTGCAAAATAATTTATATAGAAGATCTGGTTGGCTCGAAAAAAATCCATTTTCAAATAGACAATTTTACTTCTTGATTATTTAGTACTAAAAAAACGATTTGCTATCAAAGAATATTTTCTCCACACCAATTCATGTCAAAGAGATACTCAACTAAACTCTATGGAGCAAGCATGGTAGACTACTACCATTGACATGAATGCCTCCACATCATTCCAAATTTTCTTCAAAATCATGTTGGAAGCTTCAATTTGACCTGGATGAGTTTCATAGTTGGTGGACTTTGCAAGGTTCATTTGTTCTATTTTTGAATGGAACCTTAAAAGGAAACAGAGAGGAGGCAAGTGCATGGAGGGTTATGTTTTTCTCTGGAGAAACAATTAAAGCAAAATACACATGGAAACTCAAAGAGAAATCAAATAATGTAGCAGAAGCATATTCCTTCTTCTAAATCACCTCTCCAATGATATCCTTTTATCCCGCTCATCTAATGGTGTTTGGGGATTCCCAACTAATAATTCGACACATAATTAAAGGAACAGATGATAAATATATAAACTTTAAATCCATTATTAGTGGCATCCGAGATTAGATCCTCTGTTTAGCATGAAAGATATATTGGTTTCACGTAAAGCTCCTAAATAATTAGGAAGCAAATATTCAAGACAACAAGGCTATATGAATGAATTAAAAGGGGGGGGTTTTTTTCAATAAAATACATGTCATACATCTAATCTCTTAACACTAAAGGTCAACAAATGTTAACTCACAAACACGCCAAGTGGAATCATCATGGAGCAATACATATCACACACAATTATATCTCACCATCGGTCATTATGACGGTTATTCATTTCACTAAAAAATATTATATCACCTCACATATCCTCTCACATGTGCATTGTGGGATAATTCTGGAATCATAGATGGATCTTGTTTTAGATAACTTGTTTGAAGGGGCAGTAGATGGCTCGATTAGATGGAAGTGGTATAAGTTGGGTATTCACTCTCCCCTATTCATCTTAGCTTCAGTATTTTCTATTGACGCCTTCATGGATTTAAGCGAGCTCATAAACACCTGTAGCACTCTCAGCAAGAATGATTTGGTGGTTATGGTACTTTTCTTAAGCCCGAAGGAGGTCTCAAGTTGGCTATAAACATTGGAGAAATCCCCAGGAAGGGAATGGGATGCATCTCTTAGCATTTTTCTTCATATCAATGTTGGAATTTTGTAGCTATGGCTAGTATTCATATTGTATAATTTAGTCCTTCAAATATATGTATTGATAAATTTCAATGCAATTCTTCATGTCTTTTTCAAAAGAAATAATTTAAATTTTAAATTTTAATGTTTTTTATATTCAAGAAGTCAATTGTCCTCCACTTGGTTAAGTCGACCTAACCCTATTGTGGCACCCATTCGACCTCCTAAGAAAGATATATATAATTCATTTGGCTTCTTGGCATCATTTAACCTCACACACAAGACACCTTCTGGTATAAACGAAGAATGTAAAGGACAAGAAGAACAAAAACCAAACCATTATTTCTCTCTCTTTTAATTTGCACGTGTGACTCTCTCTCTCTCTCTCTTTGTTGACTTCACACGTGTGACAAATTTCTGGCAACAAGTCCAAGTTTTATTGGGTTCAAGATGAAGCTTAAATTTGACCCTAGCATAGCAGATCATGTGAAGACTTTGGGCAACATATTGACTTGATTTAAATCCATTTGTCTAAGGTTGACCAAGGATCTCTTGTTGGCATGTTTGACTTGATTCTGATTAGGAAAGATCAGTTATATCTCTTGTTGAATTGAAGAATTTATTTAAGGAAAAGGTTTTTAGGTTTTTCCCCCAAGTGGGTTTTCCCGGGGAAAATCTAGTGTTGTTCTTGTGTATCATTATTTCAATATGATCTATATTGTCCTACTGCATTTATTGTTGAATTTATGAAGTATAATTGCTTAATGGTCAATTGGAAGTGGCGAAGCTAATCATCATATCATTGGAAGTAATTAAACAAATTAAAATTTGAAATGGGAACTGTAAACTCAAAACGAGAACTCTAGCCAAAAAACTCAAAAAAAAACATGACAAATCAGCCCGAAAATGAAAAGTGTTGATGCTCTAATAACATTTTTTTTCAAGGTAATTTTTCAACATTTTTTAAAATTTAAATCGCAATAAAAGCCAATAAAAACGAATTTTTTTGTGCAAAAAACACCCTGAAAACAAAAAGTGTTGATGTTGGAATAACTTCATCTTTTTTAGGTAAATTTTCAACTCTTTTTAGCAATGGCATTAAGGATAAAATATCATGGCTCCGGAAAACCTTAAAATTTTAATGATTTTTAGGCATGACATTAAAGATAAAATATCGCATCTTTGAAAAACCTTAAAATTCCAACAATTTTTAGCCATGGTGTTAAAGATAAAATACTTATAATTGTTTTCAACCATAATATTAAAGATAAAATATCATGACTCGGAAAAAAACCTTAAAATTTTGACAATTTTTCAACCATGGAATTAAAACCAAAAGATTGTGACTATAAAAAACCTTAAGTTTTCAACATATTTCAACGATGGCATTATGGAAAAATTTTATGACTAAAAAAACTTTAAAAATGAACACCTAAATCAAAGAGTCATTATACCAAGAGTTTTTTTTTTAAATGCTAAAAGTAAAACAACTTTAAAATCTTAGCCTAAGACAACTTGACACATTGCTACAAAAAATTTAAAATCAACCATCAAATTGACATGCATTGTAGACGAATTTGACCCATTGTAACGAAAACTTAAAGACCGACCATGAAATTGACACATTTTGGGGGCAGACTCAATCCATTATAATGAAAACTTTAAAATGAATTATCAAATTGACACATAATGAAATTGAGTTGCTAGTCGAGGATCGACACAGACCCTGCAAAAAATAATAATAATAATAATAATAATAAATAAATACAAAAGAAAACAAAAAGTTAAAATAATAATAATAATAATAACAACTAAATAAAAAATATATATAAAAACATTTTAAAAAAAGTAAATATTAAAAATCATAAAAATTAAAAATTAAAAAAAAATTGTAAAATAAAACAAAATTAACCAATAAAAAAACCGGTTAAAAATAAAAAAATTATATATATATATATCCAAAAAGAAACTTAATTTAAGAAAGGAAAAAAAATTAACTAGAAAAAAATATATATATAAATAAATAAATAATAATAATAAATAAAAATAAAAAGAAAAATAAAATAAAATAAAAAATATAAGATAATTTAAACGATAAAAAAATATATATTAAATAAACAAATAATACATTATAATAAAATTAAAAACATAATAAAAATAAAACATTAAAAAAATAAAAAATAAAAACACATAAAAAAAATACAATTATATATATATATAATACATTAAATGTATTAAAAAAGAAACTTAAAAAAGACAATTAAAAAAATCAAGAAAATAAAAAAAATAAAAATACATAAAAAAATTACAATTATATATATATATATATATATATATATATATATATATAAACTTATTAAAAAAAATTATATTAAAACTAAAATATTAAAAAAAAAAATTAATATATATATATATATATAAATTATGGCCCCACGCGCACAGCACAAAGAGAGATCCCGAAATTGGATCTCCCCCACTACCCTGGGCCCGTGGAGCCATAAGTTTTAATTTTTATTTTTATTTTATATTTATATTTATTTTGATATTTATTAAAACGTGTTTTTAGTTTTAGTTTTAGTTTTATTTTTATTTTTATTTTATATTTATTTAAATATTTTCTTTGTTTAATTTTTATTTTTATTTTTATTTCATATTTATTTAAATGTTTTCTTTGCTTGATTTTTTTTATTATTATTATTTTAATATTTTTCTAATGTTTTATTTTTTATTTTTTTATTTAAATGTGTTATTTGTTTAATTTTTCTTTTTATTTATTTTTTAAATGTGTTGTTTTTTTATTTTTTAATTTAATTTTTTCATTGATTTTTATGTGTTTTTAAAGTGTTTTTTTAATGTTTTTTATTTTTATTTCAATGTTTGTTTTTTCGTAAAAATATCATAAAATTGGTCCATACACATCTAAATTGATGATTTCTTCTGAAAAACTTGACTCTATTTCATGAGGACAAAAAATAAAGTATTTAGTAGGTTTCAAGAATTCAAGGCTGAGGTAGAGAACTTGACAGGAAAGAATATGAAGGCTCTTAGATGAGATAATGGAGGAGAATACATTTCCAATGAACTCATTGATTTTTGCAAAGAAGGTGACATTAAGAGGGAGTTAATAGTTCCTTACAACCCTTAACAAAATGGAGTTGTCAAAAGGAAGAATAGAACCATTGTAGAAGCTTCTAATGAAATGATCCATGATTGAGAATTTCCCATGTTCTTATGGCAAGAAGCATCCAAGACAACAGTTTATGTGCAAACTAGAAGTCATCACCAATTGTTGGAATTCAAGACTCATGAAGAAGTCTTCAAAAGTAAGAGACCAAAGGTTGGAAATTTAAGAATATTTGGTTGTCATGTTTACATTCATGTATCCAAGGAGAAGAGGTTGAAGTTTGAGCCTTCTAGAAAGAAGGTAACATTTTTGTTGGGTACAGTGATACATTAAAGGCCTACAAAATTTATATTCCGGGTTAACCAAGGATTGAAATCAGCGAAGATGTTATCTTTGATGAGGATGCAGCTTTCAGTAAATCCAGGGATGATGATGATGAAGAACATGAAGCTCCTCAAATTGTTGATACAAGGCCTTCTAAACCAATGAATCCTTCTTTAGATTCTCAGGATAACCCAGAAGGGCAAAATAATCCAATGGACTCTCCTAATGTTGTTTTTCTAGAAATCAGGAAGAGACTTGCACGACTTCGAAATACTTTGCATGATGTATAAGGTCATGCAGCTCCTCGTGGCACATTCAGAGAAATAAAACGTCCTAAGAACTACTCACGATATGTTGCATTGATGAGTTGTATCATTGATTCTAAGCCATCTAACTATGAGGAGGCAACAAACCGGTAAGTTTGGAAAGATGACATGTTAGAGGAAAACTAGTCCATCATGAAGAAGGAAATGTGGGATATTGTGTCGAGATCTGAAGAGGAGTCAGTGGTGACTTCCAAGTGGATCTACGAGATCAAGCATGCAGTGGATGGCAGCATATAGAAGTACAAGGCAAGAATTGTAGAAAGAGGGTCCTCCCATAAAGAGAGAGAAGATTATGAGGAAACATTTGCTTCGATTTCTAGGTACACTTATATTAGATCTATCATTTTTATTGCTTCTATTATGAGTTGGAAATTGCATCAAATGCACATGAAGACAACTTTCCTCAATGGATTTTTTAAATAAGTGTACATAGAACAACCTCAAGGTTTTGAGGTACATGAGAGGGAGACTTGTGTTTATAGATTGAAGAAATCCTTGTATAGACTCAAGCAAGCACCTCAAGCTTGGTATTCTCGAATTTAAGGATATTTTTTTAGTCATGGTTTTACCAAGAGTGATCTTGATCCAAACCTTTATTACTAGGTTTTTAGAGGTGAACCTATGATTTTATTATTATATGTTGATTACTTGTTTTTTATAGGGGAAAATAATCTCATTGATCAGTGTAAGAGGGAGTTGACTGTTGAATTCGATATGAAGGATATAGCCTTGATGCATTACTAGTGATTGGAAATATGGAACAAACCAAGAGAGATATTTCCTAGACATGGAAAATATATTATTACAAACCTTCAAAGATTTGGAATGATGGAATGTAAGTCCCTGTCTAAGCCCATGGTGATGAACCTAAAGAAGCTAAGAGACTTTGAGTCAGATTTAGTGTATCCCTCTATGTATCAATTCCTTATTGGTTCATTGATGTATCTGGTTAATACCAAACCATATATTTTCTTTTCAATAAATACTCTGAGTAAGTTCCAGGTGGAACCAAGGCGTGTACATTGGATTGCAAAACAAAGCATGTTTTGAATAGTGACACAGTTAGTTATGGTTTCACATATGTCTCAAACAGTGGATTTCATTTGCATGTATTCTTAGATTTTGATTGGGAAAGGAGTGTAGAAGAGATGAAGAGCACATTAGGATGTTCTTTTAGCTTGGGATCAGCTATGATATCTTAGATGAGAAGAAAGCAGACATCTGTTGCACTCAGCACTATAGAGGCAAAATACATTGCAGCCAGTTTGGAAAGTGAAGCAGTATGGCTTCTGAAATTACTTTCATGATTGCTTGATTGGGTATGGGATCTGACTATGATATATTTCTACAATCAAAGTAATTGTGTGAAGATTTCAAAAAATCTAGTTTGTCATGATCGGTTGAAGCACATCAAGATCAAGTATCATCACATCCGAGACATGGTATAGAAGGGAGAAGTGAAGCTCCAGTACATCTCTACTGACGAGCAAGTTGTTGACATACTCACCAAGCCTCTTCCGAGGGCGAAGTTTGAGAATGCCTCCCTCGTTGAGATGGAATGTTAATGTTGTTGCAGCAAGGGGAAAACATTATCCCTAGGCCAAGATATAGACAATTCAAGTGTTGATTAGGGGTCACAAAATGTGGCTAGGGAGAATGGCCCAAAGAGCATCAAGGCCCGGAGTGCTCCCCAGTCGGGCGGGAAAGTGTGTTTAGCATTGAGCAAGAGAATTACCATTCAATTAGCATGCAAGAATCGTAATAACCTTGGATTTCACCGTAAGTCACAGGTGTTTAATAGGTTCCAAGTGACGACTTGGATAATTGGTGAATTTCTCCAAGTGACGAATTGTTGAAAGTGTTGCTAATGCAAGATGCTTTCCACGGGTAATGGATTGACACATCAACATATCTAGCTCATGCAACCTTTCCTTCAGAATTTTTTTCAACAAGATAATATTTGATGAATTCATTATGAATACCTCCCTAGCTAAGAGAGAGTGTTTGATTTTTTTAGTTATGGTCGGTCTTCATATTATATAATGTATTCCTTCAAATATATGTATTGATAAATTTCAAGACATGTTCTTCACGTCTTTTTCAAAAGAAAGAATTTGAATTTTTAATTCTAATATTTTTTATATTAAAAAAGTCAAGTCGACCTCCACTTGGTCAAGTTGGCCCAGCCCTATTGTGGCACCCATTCAGCCTCCTAAGAAAGATATATAGAAGTCATTCAACCTCCTCCTCTTGGCATCATTTGACCTCACACACAAGACATCTTCTGATTTAAGCAAAGGATGAAAAGGATAAGAAGGATGAAGACTAATCCAACATTTCTCTCTCTTTTGACTTCAAATGTGTGACTCTCTCTCTCTCTCTCTCTCTCTCTCTGTTGACTTCACAAGTGTGACAAATTTCTAATCATTTCTGGCAACAAATATGAGTTTTTTAGGTTTAGGAGGAGGCTAAAATTTAGCTTGAGCAAAGCAGATTAGGCCGAGACTTTTTGTAAACATCTTGACTTGATTTGAAGACCTTTGACCAGGTTTTACCGAGGGATCTCTTGCTAGTTTGTTTGACTAGGAAATATCAGTTGTATCTCTTGTTGAATTGAATAATTCTCTAAGGAAAAGGTTGATGGATTTTTCCCCTATGTGGGTTTTCCCACGATAAATATCTTGTTTTCATTGTGGTCTCTATTGTCCTACTGCATTTATTATTGAATTTATGAAGTATAATTGCTTAATGGTTAATTGGAAGTGGCAGATATAATCATCATATCATTGGAAGCAATTACCAGTTTCAGAAATAAGTGATAGTATACATTGCACTTTTAAAACCAACACTCAAAAGGAGATTTATGCTTTGGAGCAGAAGTTTTGCAAATTGGAGAGTCTATTGGAAACTTGGGATGCACATTTAAAATTCACTTCTTTAGGAAATGGCATGCTAGGACTTCCTTCCTCATCAATTTTGGCACTTCTAAGTGTGAGTTTAGGACTCTTTGGCAATCAAATCCCCCATCAATTTAAAAACTAAGTTTTGTGTTATTTTTCCTACATGATTATGAAAATCTTTGAAGTTTATGTTGTAGATAGTCATGTTTAATTATTTTTTGCACAGTCCTATAGCTCTTTGTCTTTAGGCCAAGTTTGAATTTTATGTTGTCTGCGTCAATTTTGTAAATCATGCTCTCGGTATGAGTTAATCAATTATCTATCTTAGTTTTTATCAAAGAACAAAAATTGTTGACACCTAATGATAGGGATTGGGTGAACAACTGTAATTAGTGTAAATAAATAATAGAGAAAATGGAGAGTCATCGGGAGATGAACTGAACAGTCACTCCCTCCTGTATATAATAATGAATAACCTGAATGAATAATATGATTTGATTTGAGGAGTTACCTCCTGGCCTGACGTGGTATCAGAGCCAGCGCCATTTTTGGCTTCCCTCTCTACTTTTTAACTCCCATTCTTCCTATTCTGCCTATTCTGCCTATTCTGTCTATTCTACCTCCATTCTGCATTTTTTTGCAGACTGACAAATCACTACTGTGCGTTGTGTGTTGAATGATGTTGGCAGAGTCATTACAAGAAAATCATGGAGGGCCGATTGTGGAGTGGCTTGAGAAAGGTGATGGCGTGATATGCATGAGAAAGGAGTCGTGACTGTATGGTAGGTAGCAACCTACTCTAGGTATATTTACAAGTAAATTACAAGAATCGGTGGATACGTTTCTCCTCGGTCCATACGCTGCTCCCATACAACTGCTCTTCAATACCTCCACGACCCTCTTCCACGGCCCTCCTCCATACACAGACAACTCCCATCACCTCCCTTCACCCGCATACCATACCCTGCCCACCGAGCTACCATACACAGTGCATACCTCGGCCCTTGGCATATGTGAATCCGCTCCAGGTTATATACATTAACATTGTCTGGTTATATACATTGACGTTGTCCAGGTTATATTACGTTGAACGTTGTCCTTCCTTCATTACCACAAGTTAATGCAGTTGGTAGAGATAGTATAACGTTGTCCAAATTTCAGCTTTCGTTGTCTGTCTTCATATACAAGTCTCATAGAACGTCGATATACATTATATTGTTTCATAATTTCATTGTCTTTGAATTATAGTATAACGTTGTCTCTGCTTCAAACTGTTGGTATTGTTTCAACTGTGTTTCCCTTTTGATATTATAATACGCTGCTATCATAATTCACTCGGTTCATGATACCGACCTCCTCCCATAGCGCGTGTGCCTCTCCATCATAATAACGATGTCTGACATGGTATCACCCTTCCTCCAATAACACCTTCCCCACATAATACCTCTGTCTTCATATATCAGAATCAGATTTTTTTTAGGAGTAAAATTTTGTAGCAGAAGTATTTTTTTTCCACAGTACACAGATTTTACAATGCATTCATTAATATCTATTGTGGGAGTGGTTCTCAATGGGAAGGAGAATTATTCTTAATGGTCGCGGAAAATCAAAAACACTCTCATTTTTAATGAGCTGTAGAAAGGAGTGTGTGTTGGAGATGGAGACAGGGAACCAGAACAGCCTACCTCAGACAAGGAATTCATCATTTGGGAAAATAAGAACAGCAAGGCTTATGCATTGATTGCAGCGTCAGTAAATGAAGAGGTGAGTCACCATATTTCGCCATTTTCAAATGCTTTCAAAGCCTTACAAAAACTAAAGGAACTCTATGACTCACACTCTGCACTTGAAGTTGTTCAACTCATGATTAAACTCTTCACCCTTGAATTACAAAATAATGATCCTCTTGCTCTTGAGTGATGTGATTGACAGAATTGGGAGACTCAATCTTGATTCAGTCCCAACTCAGTCAACGGAGCAGCCTGGACCATCTGAGAAAGGTCCCCCAAAGTGGCTGACAAAGACACTTGAAAGTGTTCATCATGATGAAGTTGGAAAGACAAAAACTAGAAATTCAAACCGGCAAAATGGAGGTGATGTAGATGACTCTGATTCACCTGTTGATATGGATGTTTCTTATGATTGTGAATTGAATTTTTCTACATATTTTGAAAAACCTTCCTTCAAAGAAGTTGCTTCTCATGATGAATGGAAAGAAGCAATGCAAAAGGAGTATGATGCCTTAATAAATAATGGCACTTGGAAGCTGGTTGGTCCTCCATTGGGAACCAAACCAATTGGCTACAAGTGGGTCTACAAGAACAAGTGTAAAGTTGATGGCTCACTTGACAAGCACAAAGCCAGGTTTGTGGCAAAAAGTTTTGCACAGAAGGAAGGGGTCGATTATGAGGATACTTTTGCCCCCACAACAAAATGGGCTACCATCTGGACACTCTCTACCCTAGTAGCTCAGAACGGTTGGAAAGTCCATCAAATGGATGTAAAAACTTCTTTCTTGAATAGAGATCTAAAAGAGAATGTTTTTATGTCCCAGCCTGAAGGATTTTCTATAAAAGGACATGAACATAAAGTATGCAAACTTGTGAAATCCTTGTATGGCCTCAAACAAGCACCGTGAGCCTGGTATGAAAAGCTAACTGAGCATCTTCTGAAACTCAATTTCAAACATTATGATCTTGATGTTGCAACTTTGTTTGTCAAGAAGGTTGGCAAAACAGTTGTATATCTTGTGGTATATGTAGATGATCTTTTGATGACAAGGAACAATGAGAGCTACATTGCATCCATAAAGAAGGAACTGAGGAAAGGTTTTGAAATGACTGATTTGGGCTATGTTAATTACTATCTTGGTATTGAAGTAACTCAACATCCGAAGTCCATATTCCTTTCTCAAAAGAAGTACATTGGAGATCTGTTGAACAGGTTTGGCATGACTGAATGCAATCCTCTGACTACTCCAATGGAACAAAACTTGGTCACATCCATTGAAGGAAAAGAATTTGAGGATGCAACAAAGTATAGACAACTTGTAGGAATTCTCAACTACCTAACTACTACCAGAACAGACATTTCGTTTGTTGTTGGAATCCTCTCCAGGTTTATGCAAAAGCCTTGTGAGGGACATTGGTCTGCTGCAAAAAGAGTTATAAAGTACTTGAAGGGAACTCAAGACTTTGGAATCAAGTATACACAAGTGGGCGACTTCAGCTTGATTGGATACTCTGATTCAGACTTTGATGGAGACAAAGAAACTGGGGTATCTACTTCAGGTTATGCTATGAGTCTTGGATCAGGAGCTGTCTCCTGGAGATCACGCAAACAATTAGTTCCAGCAGATTCCACAATAGAGGCAAAATATGTGGCACCAACTGAGGCAACAAAAGAAATTGTGTGGCTCAAAAAAATTCTTGAATATTTGCAGGTAAAACAAGTACAATCGACTCCACTCATGATTGACAATACTTCGACAATAAAGCTAGCCAAGAACCCAAAGTTCCATGATCGAACGAAGCACATCAATACAAAATATCATCTGATTCGACATCATGTTGAGGCCAAAACAATCCATCTCCGTCATTGTTCCACTAATGAACAGATTGCAGACATCTTCACCAAAGCGCTTGGAAGAGAAAAGCTTGAAAGATTCAAAACGATGCTTGGACTCACCAACATCCCTTCAGATTAAGGGGGGGAATGTTGACACCTAATCATAGGGATTGGGTGAACAACTGTAATTAGTGTAAATAATAGAGAAAATGGAGAGTCATCGAGAGATGAACTGAACAGTCACTCCATCCTGTATATAATAATGAATAACCTGAATGAATAATATGATTTGATTTGAGGAGTTACCTCCTAGCCTGACAAACATGTTAGCTGGTAATTAAGTAATAAGTATCCAAAGAACTTCTTTTTAAACTCAAGAGGAGAATATTGTATCATCCCTGTGTACCTCGACCACAAAAATTTAATATAAATACTCTAGTGTTTGTTGAAAAAAAATCCTCTTGTTCCTTGCCAACCAAAGAGCCCACAAAAATATACATGGGGATGACCTATGATCCTTTAGTGTGTGTTTTTGTAAACCAATAGTCGATATGGACCAAATAGCCAAATGAGCATAAGAAAGACTCAATTTAGTGATGTGATGCCTAAATTAAGTAAAAGATTAAACGACTAAGAACCCTCTTCAAGGGAGAAACCTCCTTTTACAATATATGAAATCCATGACATAAGATGATCCCTAAAACTAGTTATTCTTGGTATATATACAAGGCAAGAGATACAATTATATATAATGGGCTTAGTCAACTAATAATGACAACAATAATATAACAATAGCAATAGATGTCTCAAGTCCTAGGTGTTTCCCTCTTAATTAGTTGTAGATGCTTCTATATGAAGAACTTATCTTTCCATGTTGCATCTTCTACTAGCAAGATCTTCCCCTTGGTGAGGTACTTAGTAATTGCTTGATTTTCTAGTAGTTTGATCTATGTTTCAATAATTATTTTAGGTTCTCGTATGATTTTTCCCTCTTCATCAAGCTTTGGAAAAATAGTTTGAATTGGGATCTTGTCACTAATTACCTTATTTGAACAAAAAAACATGGAAAATAAAGTATACACATGAAGAATAGGGAAATTCTAATTTGTAAGCCATACTACTAATCCTCTACAATACTTTATAGGGATTGTAGTACTTAGGTGCTAATCTATTATCCTTCCTTTGTTGCTTAAGGGACATTTATTTGTATGGTTTTCATAGAAATACCCAATCCCCCACTTTAAATTTCCTTTCACGATGATGTTGATTTGCTTATTGTTTAATTTTGTTTTGTGCTATGGAAAAATTGTCCTTCAATTGTTTGAGGACCTCTTAATGGTGCTCTATGTGATCCTTCATTGCTTAAACCTTGGCTTTCGCTCTCGAGATGATGTGATGGAAGGAATATGATACCCATTGAGCGTCATAAAGTGTAATAAATGCAAACATTTTAGATGAGTATGGAAGTGTTGTACCACCATTTCCCCTTGCAAGGGTAACCACTTGACCCATTGTGTTTGTTTATAAAGTGCGAAGGAATGGAGATAATATTCTAAAAAAATATTTATAATCCTAGTTTTCCCATGATATTAAGAATGGTAAGAGGATTTTTGAGCTAATTAAGTACCAAATAAGACGTTTTTGTCCAAAAATTACCAATCAAAATTGGATCTCTATCAGTTACAATAATCTTAGGCTTTCCATGTAGCTTTTGAATTGTTTACATGAATATTGCAACTACCACACTTGATCTAAAATGATATGAGGTCAAATGTATTCACAATTTGTGGTCCAATCCACCACCACCATGATGAAATTATTTCCTTCATACTTTGGTAGGCCTATGGTAAAATCAATGGATACCTATTTCCAATGTGGACTTCATATAGCTAATGGTTCCAGAAGACCAAATTTCTTGATTATCTACTCTTTGTTCTATTGGAAAACGAATCATTCTTTTTTTTTCCGAGGAGAAAAATCCGTAATTTCCATTAATTTCATAAAATTACATGTTGTAGATGCTAAATGCATATGCAGAGATGTGGACAAAGCCACTTACAATAACTATAATTCTAGAGAAGTATACAGAAAAGCCCTCAGACAAGGCAGCAAGTAAATGGGTATGTAAACCCCAAACCAGTCTGCAGAGAACAAACCTGTGGAGGATACCCATACCCATCACAACAAACAGCAGTAAATAAAACAGCTCCTGAGGAATGTGTAGAAAACTCTAAATCTGGCCACCTAGACAAGGAGGAGAGGCACGAAATGAGGTAGAGAGCAGCCAAGGTAGCCACTCCTCCCCCGCCCCCTCAAACTCTCCTCCTGAAACCAAAGAAACCACAGGTAGAAACCACCCATACATCCTCAGCAGCCTGCAGAAACCAACCAGAAAACAGCCATGATGAAGCGGCTCGAAATGATGCAGAGACAGTCTCCACACCCCAGTTCCCTCAACGCTCCAAAAAACTGCAGAGGTATGCCAGCATGCGACCAAAAATAGGACCAATGGCCTCAGCAAAGGAACCCATCAGGTCCCAACCAGAGCAGAGGCGAGTCCGGGGGCAGAGGCGGCTAGGGCAGCCACCTCGCCCCCACGAAGAGTAAAACTAAAGACCAAAAATACCCCGCGCCCGTTCCGCGGCTCAGATCAATAACGCCAAAGGCCAACTCCTTGGCTTGTCCGCCAAAGCAGAGCGGCACGGAAGGTCGAGCAGTAGACCGCCGAAACCAGCAAGACACTAACACTTTCCGCCGCCTCCCAACTCAATGCACGAAACAAGTCCCCCGGAACTCTTCCGTTGAACTCAGAGCCCAAGACGAGCGGACCTCCAATCCAGGATCGTCAGAGCTGAAGACGAGGAAATGGAATAAGAGCCACACTATGGAAAATGAATATATTGCACGTCGCGAGGGTTCGGATCTGCAGGAATGGGGGTAGAGGAGACCGAAGTTGTATCTCCGCCACAGGCAGAGCAGGAACCGTAAGAACTTCAAACCCCAACTGAATCTTCGAACCCCGACACTGATATTTCAAAAAGCAGACTTCGGCAGCACGACAAAGCGTCCAAGCTCCAAACGATGGCGTCAAGAAGGGCAGCCAGAAACCACTCCAGAGGCGGCCCTGCCGCTACAAGCGCAACAGCGGCAGCAAAAGCAGAAGAAAAACCCTATCTCCTCCGCAGAGCGCTCCTCCTATTCCGAAAGTGAATCATTCTACCACGAAGTTTTGAACAATTGTTTAAAGCAAATTCTAAAAAAAATCAATCTTGATCTTATGGTAAATTTTCAAAAATCTGTAGTATCCTCCAATATGATAATTGTGTAGTTCCAAAAGGACCTTTTGTTTGAGTTAATAATTCTTACATATATATAGATAATCATTATACGAAGGTGAATATTTATTGCATACAAATTTATTTGTTTCACATGAGTCTTATTGTCGATGTTGAATAAGCTTCCATGCATTTTCGTCATGTGGCCATTCTTTCCTTGCTTCTTCCACCTAATCAACTTATATATTGGAAATGGCACAAAATAAGGCCTTAGTGTTTTCTTCTTTCCTTAAAAGTGAATATGCCACCACATTTTGATTCCCTTTTTTGCCAATGATTTCAAATTCATAATCTAGCATCTTTGTAACCCAATTTTGTTGTTGTTCTAAAGATATTAATTGTTTTAAGAAGTACTTTAGGCTATCATGTTTTTTTTAACCTTGAAGTGTATTCATGTTAGCTAAGGTTTCCATTGCTTAACTGTGTGTGATATTGCCAACATTTCCTTCTCATAAATAGGTTTGAGTAAATTATTTCCTTTCAATTCCCACCTTCTAAAGGCAAGAAGCCTTTCTTCTTACATTAAAACTATGTCAATGTCATGCCTCAAAGCATCACACTCCATAATCAATGTTTTTGTGAAGTCAAACATGGCCTAGATAGGTATTCCACACATTTCATCCTCAAGTTTTTCAAAAGCTTAGATTACTTTTTGAGTCCACAAAAATACTTCATTTTTCAAAAGTTGTTAGAGATGTCATTATTCTACCATAGTTCTTACAAAATTGTAGTAATAACCCATTAATTCTTAGAATCCACTAAGATTATTCAAGGCTTTCAGAAATAAACATTCCATTATAGATTTTTTTTTTTGGTCCACTTTGTTTTGAAAAATGTAGCAAGAAATTCTCAATTTGATTTTGCCTTGATTAAATTGAGAAAATTTGAATTTCCAAATCAGCAAACAACTTGGATGATGTTAACTTGTGTGTCATGGCTTGTTTCACCCAGTTTACTCAATAAATTTGAGTTGGAGGAGTTGGATTTCAGTTTTTCATGTGTTTACTAATTTGTAGCAATCAAGGTCAATTATCTCAAGTTGTTTTCAATTAAACTGGTTCCAACTTTTGGAGGAACTAGTGGAAGGCTAGTGGGACTTCAGTCAAAATCAGTGATCATCCAGTTAACTGATCAATCGGCCCAAAATAGCTAGTGTGTGCAGAGAATTTGAGTTACCCAGTTGAGGTGAGAAATCATATAAGTTATACCTCCCACAAATTGATCTATGCTTTGACCACCATGGTACTAGGTGCACGTAAAAATCATAACCCTAATTCTAGACAATTATAATGACATATTAAACATTGGGCCACTAGGAAAGAAAGGGGTTCAATTCTTGTTGTGTCCTTTTTTTCTTCCTTGGTTGAGTAGAGAAAGGGAGTAGGAAATTATGGGTAGAGAAAAACAAGTAGAAGACCCTATAGAGGACATACAATCCTCAATGTCCATGACAACTCTATAGTGAATTCATCTTTCTTTGTATTTTCATTTCATATCTAAGGAGAAAAGGAAAGGTATAATTGTAACCTTCTAGTTGGGTTTCTTAAGGTACATATTTTGTTCACTATCTAGATGGTGTGGTATTTGTTTAGCTTCTTTTATTTCATTCTTGAGTTATTTCAATAATTTGAGCAATAAGCTTGTAATGTTATATTTTAATCTAAGTAATTTTACATATACCAGTAAGATTTGTTGTAATGAAATAGTATAATGGAATATTTGTGATAACTTACATATCCTATAAGTATCAGAGCCAAAAAATTTAGGGTTCTTGTGGGAAATTGCAAGTTCTGAAAATTAGCTTAAAGAAAGAAGTCTCAAAATCCTAGCCATGGTGAATGAATATAGTAACAATCCAAGGGATGACTCAAAGGTAATACTTTCAAAGTTGGAAGCACAAGTTTCTAGTGCCTCTAACAACATCGAAATTCTTGTGTTGGATCTAAAGAAAAATTTAGGACTTTTCAAGAAGCTTAATAGCTCTAACCTGGAAGTTACCTCAAAAGGGAACTTTAGAGATAAATAAGAATTTTAATATGAGAAAAATATAGCGAAAAAAACGAGAGACCAAGTTCTACCATCACCTCTTCCCTATCTTTATTCAAAGTGAAAGAAAAGTGGAAATCAAACACTATCATGGTGAGAATTATATTATTAAGTTGTTGCAACAATTAGAAGTCTATTTCAATACAAATAACATAGGAGAAAAGAAAAATATATCATTTTCCCCATTAAAGTTAGAGGGCCCATGCCCAAATTTGGCAGGAAAGCCACATGGGGACACCTAGGTTGGAGGATGAACCCCTAGTAACTAAGTGGGAGGTGTTGAAACTATCATTAAATCCCAATTTTACCCCATTATGTATAAAGAGGATCAACATTTATTCTAGCATTACTTTTAGTAGAAGCAAGGGTAGAGTGTGCAAGAGTACAAAATTGAGTTTCGAATGATAAAACATTATGTTGGGAACATCTCCTAAGAACTTTGATGTACTCCTCAAGTATCTAGAAGGTCTATGTAACCATTTAAGGAGGAAAGTTATGCTTCTACTAGGAATTTTGATGAGGTTTGTGTGCAAACACAATGTTTGAAGATAGATGCGAAGAAAGTACAACCAAATGCTTCCAAATAGAGGACCACGAAGGCACTCCTAAGGAGAGAAAGAAGTAGAAAGGATAGGATAGGAAGAAAAGAACCACTACACATGAGTGCAAGGATCCAAGCAACCATTGTAACCATTATAACCATTAAAATTGACGGTCATAGTAAACCTAAGTGTTGAAAGTTGCATCTAGAGTTAAATCCAAGGAACCACAAGATTGTGTTACAATCTTGATTGTATTAGTGAAATTAAGGTAATGGTAATACTACTTGATCTGTGTAGTGTAATTTTTGGAAGCCCCTACTTGTACCCCAGGAATACATTCTTCATGAAGATAGGATGGGAATTCCTTTATCATCAATGTGCACAAAGGTATGTCCAAGATCTCTCTTATAAGTTCCAACTATACCAAGAAACTAATTAGCTCAAACAAGAAGCTTGCATTCTCTTATTAAGACATAATTAGTAAAGAGATAAGTCAGTAAAAATAAAGGCATCTCTAGAGGGATGTACCAAAGAGTAAAAACACTTGTTGGACAAGATTTTCTAGGTGTATAGAAGTATTATAGGAGCCTAAAGGATTAACACCTAAGAAGGAGGTGGATCATGAGATACAAATTTCAATATTCTCCCATTTCCAAACATAGGATTGTAGAAATGGACCTTACGAGAAGAGGATGAAGTGAAGAGATAGTTGCAACAATTGTTGGAACAAGAAGTAATTTGATCATGTACTCGCCTTGTAGACCACCTATCATAGTGCTTAAAGGATGGGACTTGGGAAAGTGTAGTTATTATAGATCTCTAAATAAGATCATCCTCAAGAATAGATACCCCATACCTAAGATCGATAACTTGCTATATTGGTTGCATCATGCCAAGTACCTCACCAAACTAGATTTCCTATAGGGATACCACTAGGTAAGAGTAAAATAAGAAGATAGTTGGATGACTACCTTCAAGATGAAGCAAGGTTTACATGAATGGTTGGTAAATATTTCAATTCATGTAATGTGAAAACTACATTTATGCATTCAATGAATGGTGTATTGTGTTCCTTTATATATTCATTTGCAATAGTGTTCTTGGATGATATATTGATTTCTAATTCTTTGTGAGACGAGAATGTATCACATCTCATGTGGATGTTAGAGACCCTTAAAAAGTATCAACTATTGGCAAACATTAAGAAATGTGAATTTGCTCACATGTCATCAATGTACTTGAGAGGTATGTGATTGGTGGAGAGGAACTTGAGATTAGTCCTATGAAGTTGGAGGCTATCATAAAGTGGCAACTCCTACCAATAACACCAATATCGAGATCTCTCTAGTTGTAGCACAATACCTTCAAAATTTTATAGCATCCCTCTCAACTATTCCTAGACTACTCCATGCAATAACTAGTGGCAAGAGTTTCCAATTGGGAAAGAATCACTAGAAGGATTTTGAAGAGCTGAAATGAAATATTAGGGAAGTAGAAGTTCTGACATCGCCCAATTTGTAAACTCCCTTTGAAGTGGAGACCAATGTAAGTGGACATGTTATGGGGGTGGGTTTCATGCAAGGAGGTAAGCCAATATGCTATCATTCCAAAATGTTACATGGTGACATCATGAAATAAACTACATATGATAAGGAACTCAAATATGGTTCAAGATATTGAGAACTGGAAGCATTATCTAATGTGAAAAGGAAACCATTCCCACACTAACCACCAAACATTACAACATTAACAAGCACAAGAAACTTTATCAAACTAGACAATACACGTGGATTAGTTGGTTACAACAATGTCATCTTATCATCAAATACAAGAGGGGTCATACTATTAAGTTGGCATAAATGATTCCAAGGCTACCCACACCCAAGCTAACAACTTTGGGTACCCTTATGCATATGGATCCTTTCACCCATGATGCATACAAAGAGGAATATAGAAAGAATGAGGACTTCAAGGAGGCATTTTAGTAGCTACAAGGCTAATTGTATTGAAGAAAGTGAAAGCAAAGTAGACTACCATTTCTAGGATGGGTTGCTCTACAAGCTTGATAAGCCATGTGTTTCTAAAGGAGAAATATTTCGAACTTATAGAGAGGCTTACACCTCTAAAGTTGCAAAGCATTTTGGTGTTGGGAAAATAGTGGCCAACTTATAGAGTTGTGTATTGGGCCAAGATGTAAGAAAATGTAGCTCAATTTATCAAAGAATGCATACTTTACTATGCTAGCAAACCCAATAATAGGAAGCAAGGTTTATCCCATCCCTTCTTTATATCTACTAAACCATGGGAGAACTTCTCCATGGATTTTGTTAGTGGTTTGTAAAGAACTAGGAGTAAACATGGCTATCTATTGGTGGCAATTGACAAGTTTAGTAAGATGTGTGTTCTCATGCCCTATAAAAATACCATCGAGGGGAAATATGCAACAATCATGTTCTTTGAAAAGGTATCAATGCACTTTGGGATGCCAAGGAACATCTTAGAAAGAGAAGTTTTCTTATTGTCCTTCGGGACTACTCTTTAGGCCCAATGATGGACACCAAATTAAAGGCATCTACGACTTTCCATCCTTGGACAAATGGGAAAAAAAATAGTAAATAATGATTCAACTTTTGAAGGGTTAAAATTAGAAGAATCCAAGGACCTAAGATGTAATTGTGATTTATAATTAGCACTCTTATAACATGGTAGTCAACACTTCCACCAATAAGTATTTGTCATTTTTATTAACCTTGATGTTAAAAACTTGAACCCTAATGCCAAAAATTACTCTATTCCATTTTATTAATTAATTTTATAAATAAAATAGTAATACAAGAAAAAAAACCCTACTTCATTCTCAAACTAATTCTAAATTATCAAGTTCTTAAAACCCAAGTAGACAAAAGATACACAAACAAGACTAGACACAAGATACAAATAGAAAGTTAGAAATCATTTTCAACTGTTTTCCATCCATTAAACACTAGTCACATTATATCTAGAATTAAGAATGACAAATTAATTTCAGTGTGCAGTCACATTGTTTTTCTGAGTAATAATTATAACCACACAAAACAATATATTATCACTTCTTTCCCAGATTCAATTTTTTTCAAAACTTTGTAGTTTGGAACCTACATGAAATTGACTACATGTTACCATACACAAGGAAAAAAAAGAGTTATATTGATATGACCGTTTTTATTTTTGAGACCTACATGTTCATCAAAAAGTAACCTACGTTTTTATTTTTGAGACCTACATGTTCATCAAAAAGTGACCTACATGTTCAAAAAGTGACTACATGTTACCATACACAAGGAAATTTTTCAATAAAACTAAGTAGTTTGGGACCTACATGTTCAATAAAACTTAGTTTGGGACCTACATGATCAAAAAGTTACTACATGTGGAAAAAAAAAAGAGTGATATTGATATGAACGTTTTTATTTTTGAGGTTAATGTTAACGATTTAAAACCAAAATTAAATGCCTGTGGGATCAGGGTTCAAGTTTTGGCATCCATTTTCCAAGAACCTCGACATTAATCTTGATTTCAAATTGCAGATTGCGGAGCTGGATGTTCACAAACAAAACTGCATGCCATGTGATGCATAATTATCTCCGGTTTGCGCTCAGTTGAGTATTCCTTAATCATCTCATAACATTTCCAGCGTGATATCTTTAACCATGGATATGACAAAATCAAGGTTATCATTAGTATACACATTGGGCTTTGTTATCTACCACTAATAGTAGGGATAACTGTGTCACCCAAAAGTGCATTCAGTATTTGATATGCTTCAAGTGTTTGCATCCATTAATCAAGAACTTCAGCATTAATCTTTGTTTTCAAACTCTCTTGTATTGATGTTCACATGAACTTGTTGCACCACTAAACAAAGTTAACCCATGCAAATGTGAATGTGCCAAGTGTTGCTGGGATCGAATCTTTGAGATCCATATCAAGCATGAGAATTTAAAACAATGTTCAAAGGCCTAGTGTGGTAGTTTTTACTTCGCATTGGGCAAAATTGATATATTTGCCTTGGCCATTAAATACACAACCTACACTATATTTGAAATGCTAGTTCTTTCTTAATTCTATTTTTAAACAGAATGAATGCTATGGTCACGTAATTTTACACCCGTAAATCCAGATTTCAACACAAAACACTCAACCTTCAAACAATAAACCTTCTAATTTCACACCAAGTGCTTTACCAAGACTTCTGCAATATCAACCACAACATTGGTAGCTTTGCAAAGTAACTGGGTTACTTGTTTGATAACAATTGCCCACAGAATTTCCGGAACCGCTTGCCATTACCGATACAAATTGTACCCATTTTTGAAAAGTTGGACAAAATCAAAACCTGCAACTTCAGCTCCCACTGCATTGTGACATATCCCTCGAAGCAAGGATTGTAATGAAAGCTAGAACATATCAACAGTGTAAAGGATAGATAGATGAAACCAAAAGTGCAAGACAAGGTCTCTAGATCAAAAGGAATGCATCCGTATACCTTCGAATTCTTAATTTGTACGTTGGTATTGAATTTCTCATTCCAAATCATGGAAAAACATTTGCTCTTCCGCAGGTACCCCAAATGAAATAGGTGTCCAATAATAATGATAATTTCAATTTCAACTCTAGTTATCAAAGATACTACTTCCAAATAAAGTACTCTTAATAAGATATGCGTTTGATTTACATGCCCTGACAAATTTGTTGCAAGTCTCCAAAGCCTGTGCTCGAATATGCAAGGGCAGGACAATACTCTTTATTTTGAGGAATTCATTTACCTTTGACACTAATTAATACATTTTTCTCACACAGATGAAAAGCAAAGGATGATAAAAACAAAAAGTACTTTTTAACATATATAAATTTATACTTTGAAGATTATGAATATTCAGCCAATACAGTTTTGCTGTCCATTTCAAGAAAGCTGCCACACTAAAATTTTGAACACAATTTCCCGGATGCCGTGACAACAGAGGATGATGAGGTGGCTGCCAACTGGGTTGGCGTGTGGCGAGAGCACATGGCCTCTCGCAGGGCAGCGCAGAGGTCCAAAAATGGCATTAACCATCGCCATAAATGCACCTCGAATTAACACTGCCACCACTCTGTTAACTGCCATCACCCTCGGCTCAAGGTAAGGATGGGCTCTTCAGAAAATACCATTTCTGCTCCTGCCATTCCTCCCCTACAACCTCGGCCCCTGCATTGCCTCTGCCCTCATGCAGTGGCAGCACCCAGCGCCTGTACAACCAACTGGGAGACATTGTAATCTTTATCGCTGCATTGATTTTGGCTCGGGCATCCATTTCACCCACAGCTTGAATTTTCAAATTCTCATCCCCTCGGCCCTGGTCGCTCATCCCTCTGCTGAATTGCCTGTTAGCTCCACTGCGACATTGCAGCCCATTGTGCCCACTTTGAACCAAAACTCGCCTCCAATTGCCGAAAGCATGGTGCGCCATAGGATGCGCCGCCGCAGAGGTGGGAACCGAGGGAGCCTGAATCGCTTCTGCTTCGGAGACCACCCCCTCTTTGGCTGAGCAGAACATTAGCCGCAACCCCAATACGCGCAGTGGCAGAGGTCGCTTCCACTCGAGGGCCTCTACTACGCCTCCCAGCAGCTTTCCCTCCACTTCCGGCCCATCTCCCAAAAGCACTCCACCAGCACCTCAAACTCATTCCCAAAATGCCCAATTCACCTTTTGCTCTGCCCCGAACCAGCGCCTCATCACTGCCCCCATTACCATTAGCTTTCATGAGGAGAAGCAAAATTCTGAGGCACAAGACTCTGAGGTTGGCGGTCGACTCATGGCAGCTAAGGAACACGAAGCAATGGGTGATGGCTACACCGAAGCAATGGACTCTTAAACATTGCTGGTGGAAGACGCACCATAGCGGGGAGCAACCAAACCAAGGCCGAAACAGAACTGGCACAGTGGAGTCTTCAAGGTGAAGAGGAGAGGAGCAAGGAGCTGCAAATCAGACGCATAGGGAAGGAAGTGGAAACGGCTCCGCAGATGAATTGGGCCATTGATGAATATTGTTGCATCATTTGAGGAAGAACCGGAGTTGCAAACGGACGACACAGAGTGGCGACGTGGACGAGTACAGATGCTTCATCATGGAGGAGCACCCTCCGTCGCCGCCACGTCCCTAGCCGCCACCTCAATGCCATGTGTTCGCCGCCTGGTATGCCACCTTGCTGCCACTCAACTGCCATGCCCCTGCCTAGTAGACTGCCACTCAGCTGCCATGTGTCTTAGGTTCATTGAGACTCTATTCTTTAATTTCTGTTTTCAATGGTTTTTTTGGGGAAAACTAAAATTTTAGGCTCTTCAGTTGGGTTTCCTTTTTCTAGTCTCCTCAGATACAATGATACAAAACTAGTTAATTTGCTGGTTTCCCCTGTGTGGGCAGCAAGATCATCTTTTTGAGAAACATCGGTTAAGAATTGGTTTCCTTTCTTGGCAGTGCAAACTTAGTGTTTTTTTTTTTTTTGCTGGTTGATGCCTCTCCTCTGACATAGCTAAGTACAGGCTTCGGCCTCATAGATCCAGCTCTCTAGTGACACAAACCAAGTTGTAAATATCCCATCTAATGCACAATCAATTGCATTTATTGTCTAAATAATCTACTGAGTAGCAACATTCAAAACTTTACACCAATCAAGGTGATAAAACAGCCATCATCGTGCCATTGTTACCGAATAGAAGAGACACATAGCATCGTTGAAGAGGTGGGTAGGAGGAAGGGGAGATTTCATTCAATTCAACCCATCCTCCACCCATTTTGACAGAATTGGTTCTCAACCATACAACTAATGGCAGTAAGATCAAATTATAGACTTGGTGCTAGTTATTGACAGAATTGGTTCTCAACCATACAACTAATGGCAGTAAGATCAAATTATAGACTTGGTGCTAGTTAAACTGCGTATGATTACGAGGTTGATCCACAATATCAACCACAATATTGGTAAGAGCTTTGCTAAGTAACTGGGTGTTAAACTGCGTATGATTAGAGTTGCTTGAGCCAGCAAGTTTTTCTGAAAACCAACGGTAGTAACATCAAAATAACAGAGGCAGGAGTGCAGATCGTTTGCGTTAGTTAAACTGCATATGATCACGAGGATGATACATGATAGCTTTGGAGACTTCTCTGAGCCAGAAAGTTTCTCTGACAAGCATCTAGATAAGTTTATGGTAGCAGGCTTTTATTATAGAACCATACCATTCTAGATCTATCTTAACTCCAGATCTACAAAGCACCAAAAGACCAAGAAGGATCAAATCTCTTCATCCTAGATGCAGAGTTAAGAAGGATTTAAACTGATTTAATTATCAATTATAATTATATTATTATTTTTATATTTTTAATTTTATGTAATTTATTATTTGACAATTAAAATGTTTTATTGATAATTATAATTATTATTTTTCTATTTATTTATTTATAGCTATTCAATATGTCAAACATTACATCTCTACCTTATAATTATTATTTTTCTATTTATTTATTTATAGCTATTCAATATGTCAAACATTACATCTCTACCATACCATACCATACTGGACTGGAGAGCATCTCTCACAAAAAAATTATTGTTTGGGAAAGGAAGATGCTCTCACAAAATTATTGTTTGGGAAAGGAAGGGAAGGTCAGCATTCAATTCAACCCATTGTCCATCTTAATATACCTGGATCTCTAGAGGGTCCAAGAGCATAGGGGTATAAGCTCCAACACGTAATTTCAGGTCCAAGAGCATAGGGTATAAGCTCCAGCACGTAATTCCAGGAAGAATTCTTTCAGGGTTTTCTTGACACTGTTGACACTGATTGACACTGATTGTCGTCATAGGGTCCAAGAGCATAGGAGTATAAGCTCCAACGCGCAAGTCCAGGAAGAATTCTTTCAGGGTTTTCTTGACACTGGTTGAGTTTTCTTGACACTGGTTGTCGTAGGGTTCAAGAGCATAGGGGTATAAGTTCCAACACGCAAGTCCAGGAAGAATTCAGGGTTTTCTTGACGCTGTTGACACTGATTTTTTCTGCAGTACAGACACCAAGTTTTTGAGGATGGTAGAAATGTATTGGTACATGTAATTTTTTCACGTAGACAGTGAAGTAGCTCAGCAGAAGGTGGTCGTCAACAAACTGAGGGAATTGGAGATAATAATAATGGATCACCAATGTGATCAGCTTATCATTGAGATTACGAAGCTGGTATTGAAAAGATAAATCATTGTATAGATATCAGAAAGTCTCAGACAGTTTATATGCTTGTCAGACCTGTTTTCTATGAGAACAGGGTCGACCTGAACATGATGCAACTCGTTTCTGTTTGTTAACAATAGATCTAGCTAAAATTACACAAGAAATATTCAAAACTTAGAAAAGCAAAAAATATTGGTGCTAGACAACCCCTATACAAAGCTCCTTTCAAAAAGCTACAACGATAGATAAGAGCAAGAGCAACATGATTCACCTACAAATATGTGACTATCCAGTTAAACATAATGCATGACCAAGCATGAACATTCACACAGGTCTGGGAGAAATTCTGGCAGGACTATGATTTCATAGTACATCTAGTTTGAACAAAACCAGTTGAGGATTTTTCATGAACTGTAGTGGCCCAGCCCACATCATGATAAAATAGGCCAGTGGCTTTTTATGAATGTGATAACCCATTCCACATAATGAAAAAAATAGGCTATGATTTTAACGAGCTGTAATATCCCAGCCATTTCACACCATTCAAAATGATCATGGCCGCTTATTAATTCAGAGTTCGAGGGCCCTCTGAAGTTTTAAAGCAAAGTGCAATGACAGTCCCTTTACTGGAAGGTGTTCTCGATAAAACAATTAAGCCAAAATTTTGTTATCCATCAAAGCAAACATACCAGACCACTATTGGGTCTGTGCTAAAGAATATAAGCTTTGCATTCCTTGCGCATTTCCCACCATGTGGTCGAGAAATCATTTGCCTCTGTTAAGTGGGAACTGCAATCACACGTCTCTCATCATGTTGCAAGATAAGTTTTGATTTTGTAAATGACTAAAGAAATATCTCCTTAACACTCCAAATTAACTTTTTACAAAAGAAATATGTATCTATATTTCGTGAGATGGGCAAAATTTTCAAGTTTAAAGATGCTACATTTCAAATCAAATAATAAGAATTTCAGCTCGCACTACAATCAGTGGATTGGACTTCCCTAAAATCATATTCTTGGGTTCCCTAATACCAACATCACTGCATTGCATATCCCTTTCGAAATCTGAAATACCGCAATGGATCAAAACCATTTCTGCTCGGCTATTCTAAAAAATAAATCCATTTACTCCATACAAGAATACATTCATTGGTTCTGTTAAATATTTAATCAAGCATAAATTTTCAAGTTTAGAGATGCTACATTTCAAATCATATAATAAGAATTTCAGCTTGCACTACAATCAGTGGATTGGACTTCCCTAAAATCATATTCTTGGGTTCCCTAATACCAACATCGTTGCATTGCATATCCCTTTCGAAATCTGAAATACCGTAAAGGATCAAAACCATTTCTGCTCGGCTATTCTAAAAAATAAATCCATTTACTCCATACAAGAATACATTCATTGGTTCTGTTAAATATTTAATCAAGCATAACTAGCTTCATGACAATATATCCATTGGCTCTGTTAAATATGTAATCATGCATAACTAGCTTCATGAGCACCCACAAATGCTATTTAAGAATGCATCATTTTCAAAATCCAATTATAACTGCAAAAGAAGTTGGCAACTCCAGCTTGTTAACTGTAGCTGCGGCAAATCAAGCTAAAAACCACCCTTTCCCACTTAAGTAGTCACTTGCAATAAATGAAAGATTTATTGATTTGCTTAAAAGTATTTCCTCTAGTAATAGAATGAACCTTGTAAACAGGATAAAATTCCATTTGGAATGAAATTTAGGAACAAAATTCAGATAAATGACATCCAACAATTAGCTTCAAACAAATGCAATGTCTTGATCCATAATTGGCCATCAAAATGACCACTGAATATTCATTCAGAAAAATGTCCAATTCAGACAGGAAAATGCATGTAAACAAAACAAAACTGTTCCAAATGCAACCAATATATTCTTGGCACCACTTAAAAGCCTCGGCTATTGAAATAGCACACTGTATTGTCTCTCCCAAATACCCTTGATGTTCTACCTACTGTATGGATGATACCTTCCACTACCTCGGCTACCACCATAACTTCCAGAACCTCCACCTGAATTGTAGCCTCCATAGCCCCCTCCACTGGAATATCCTCCATAGCCCATTCCACCATACCCATCTGCATCATAACCACCAGCTCCACCACCATAACCACCTCCACCATAACCCCCCATTGGCCCACCTCCATATCCACCACCAAATCCACCTCCATAACCACCGCCACCATAACCTGCACCATATCCCCCAGCGCCATATCCACCTCCATAACCACCATAACCCCCACCAGATCTGTAAGACCCACCTCCATAGCCACCACCTGGATAACCTCCATAGCCATCAGCATAGCCATAATTACCCGATCCAGGACCATAGCCACCTCTTCCCTGGCGAAGAGATCGAGAATCTTGCATGGAGTTCTTTGGTTCTGCTTTCTTGATTTCAACCTGAGATGACAAAAGGAGTACTAAATATTGGACTACCTGGGGAGAAAATGCAAGCATCAAACACAAAAAAAAAAAAACGAGACTCACCTCCTTGCCATCAAACTCATGAGCCTTTCCTAGGGTAAGGATTTCTTCAACAGTTTGCTCACTATCAAAAGTCACAAATCCAAATCCTCGAGATCGACCAGTGCTGTGATCTTGCATAATTTGTGACTCGACAACATTTCCATATTTCTTGAAATAATTCTTTAATTCCTCTGCCACAATTAAAAAGAGAACCCATAAACAACTGGAGACATTTTTATTAGTGTTTAAAACCAGAAAGCGAATAGAATGCTCACCATCTGCAACAGATGGAGGTAAGCCACCAACAAACAGTTTCTTTGTCTTTGGACCCTTGATTAAGTCCATGCTTTCTCTTGGAATAGAACGTTTAATCTCAACCTGTAAACAACACACGTAACAGAAAACAAGTATCCTAAATACTCGTTTTGATACACAGAAAAAACAAATACAATGAATTATTTAGCAGAAACCATAGAAAATCTAGGGGTTCTTTGAGGGTTGAGGAGATCAGGCATTTAAATTTGACTAGCTGTGTTTTGGGACTTAGCAAATCCATCTTATACTCTATTAAAAATCTCTTTCAAGTATTACGTACGTTTTGGGATTGGCATACCCATCTTACACATAAAACAATTATTACAACTAAAAAATATTCCAACCATTATATCAGTATCTATAGTTACAGACTTCAAATCTTTATATCTTCCCTTCCCCCGATTATTTTCTTGCCTCCTTGCCCCTCAGAAATTTTATAAATGTGGATAGCAATGCAGGAAGAAGCGTCTCCATGGATAGAGGAAGGGAAGCTAAGAATTTGCTGCAAAAGGGGCTCACAGAATATAAGCAAGAGAAAACAGCATTTCAAGCACTATAGGCACCGATAGTTTTCAACTTACAATAATGTACCTTGCGGTGGCCAGCACAGTCCTTAGCGCTTAGCATAAACAGCCAATAAGCAAAGACGTGGAAAATACGAAAGAGGCTCGCAGTACTATATCATCAGGTGCACATACTTTATATATATTTATAATATCCACACTAAGCCACGTTATGTCGAATAAATAAAACAACTATTGTAAGAGAGCAACTGATAATAAGCATGCGAAAACAGTTGCATTCCCCAAAACAACCTTAAGTTGGTAACATAAAATGACAGAGGGGCAAAAACTACTATGATGAAATGAAGATTGAATAAAAAGCTAGATGAGTAGGCCATGGCCTGATGCTTGAAATAGGGATGCAAATGACCAGCAGAGAATAAATCCCTCAAACAATGTATCCTCAATGTATCCTTTCGTAAATTACAAAGGCCCCCACATTGAAAAGGAGTTCTCACTTGGACCAAAAGCCTATATAAAACTTGGCAGCAAAACCAATATAATTCCAAAGCAAATTACGCCTTAACCCAAGGGTAAGGCAAAACTTAAAATCCTATATATCGAAATAATAGTCAGTACATTATTTGACTGTGAAATCGAGAAAACTCACAAATAAGCTAAATACTCACAAGCAGTAAAGAAAATGTTCACTGAACCAACCAATGTACCCTATTCCAAATTCAAGGTTTCAACAAAAATAATATAAACGAGAAATCGGAAGTCACCGTTCTTCCATCCAATGTATGCGTGTCTTTTATAACGGCATCTATAACTGAAGGATCCGAATAAGTCACAAACCCAAAACCACGAGGGTGCCCAGTTCCACGATCTTTCATTATCACCGAATCTATAATCTCTCCATATTTCTTGAAATGATCCACCAATTTTTCTGCAAACATAGCAATCACGCAAACATTGACATCGCAGACAAGTTACTTGACAGCAGAATGACTTTGAAGCATGTGTAATTAAAATGAGAATGCCTGAAAATGAAAAGGCACAGAGAAATACTTCTAGAATTAAAAATCGATTAAACCCTTTTCCAAAACAAAAACAAAAAGAATTGGAAAAGTTTACAAGCAAGAAAATGCGTTCAGCATATAAAATGGCATTTCTAAAGAAAGCAAAGTATTGAAGAATCACAATGGATAATAACGCGCACCTGTGGTGGTTTCCCATGAAAGCCCTCCGATGAAAATTTTTCCTCTATATTAAGAAGCGAGGGCATTTGTGTTAGCTAGCTAAAGGCTGCCGACTCAATCGACTCTAAAACCAAGAGCAGACTGGCTATTCTATCTACGAAAAACACATAACTGCTAAAACTCAGGGTAAAACTAAAACTACAGTAGCTCATGTGATCTGATCTGACTAACCCTGAAGTCTTTCCTGCAATGTCGGTGTTGGAGTCCTTGGGGTCACTTCCTACCTTCTTCTTAGAAGGGACTGAACCTGAGACTGCACCATTCTCATTCTTCTCAGAATCCATTTCTATCCCTCTTCCTATCTATCCAAGGCTTATAAGGGAAGCTGTAGATATGTGTAGCTCTACCCTCAGAAAACAGTTCTTTCTGTCTATGCCTTCACTGCTCTGCACTCTGCCTTTGTTTTCGCCCTAAAAGCTCTGCCTTTGTTTTCGCCCTAAAAACTCATTTGCTGGATTCCTCTTATTCTTCCACCCTCTGTGGCTCCAGCGGTAATGTCTATGGCAACGGTTTTAGGGTTTTGCACTTCTCAGCTTTTCCTCCGTTCATTTGTATAAATAGAACTTTGCTTGTTTACTTTAGAAGGGGTTAACTCACGCTACCTTAACCAAAGTTGCATTTTAACTTCGGGTCTACATCGTCACCCAACTATGAATTCGCTTTAACCCTGGCTTCAATGTCAAAGCAAAGTGGATGACCGGGATTTAGGTTGAGAAGAGTTTATTTAACCTTTGGGGCAACCCACGTGGCGATCAAAGTTAGGGCGAGAGTTAAGATGGAAGAAGAGGGAAGATAGAAGAGAAAGAGTCAACCGAGCCAATGACAATAAAGGTTCTTGTTTTTTTTTTTTTTTTTTAAATAATGAAGGGGATTTGTAGTTCAATGAAAGTAGGGTGGTGTTATTGTTATTATAAGGTTTCACTTTCCTCAAAGTGGTATGTGGTGTAATAGTGTGATTTTATAATGGGGAGTTTTTATAATGGGGTTTTTTTGAATAGTAAAATTTATTATAGTTATATTAATAGTTTTTAGTTCGAGTGATAGGGATGGTGGTTTGTCATCTCATCCACCTGAGTTCAAGTTTTCTAAGACATGGCCCATCATATTAAGGTTGGAAGGATAGGTGTTATGTTGGAGTCTCGAATCTCCGCTCCAGTTCCAGTGGTCTCCGGACATCTCGATCCTAAGTTGAACTATGAGTTTCTCATATATGTGGCTTGCAGTTTGTTGCATATATCTGGGAAGGTTGTTAATTTTGTATCACAAAAAATGATTATATTTATTAAGTTGAGTTCAAAGTTGCATGTCATTCAATGTGTTATGTTGTCCCATCTCTTGATAATTAGTGGATGTTGACATTTAATGTACATATGAAGTACCTCAATATACATTTTTGTCAACATGCAATGGTGTGTTAGTGATTTAGTTGTTTGATGTGATTTGGGATAATGAGGAGGTCATAGATGAAACTAGGAAAACAATTCACATCCTTACAGATATTCTCTAGTACAAAATCAATGAGGATAATAGGAAATGGGAGATTGTCATGGAAATATTAAATGGCATATAAGAGAACAACACTCACCCAAGAGAGGGGCACAAAGGTAAGATAAAGGAGATGTTATGACAAGTAGTTTATGAGACCATCATGGCTCACATGATAACAACAAACAAACATCTTAGTAGATACCAACGTCATGACTAGTTATTTCCTATCCATGTGTGGCATTAATCGGCTTGGAAGGACGGGATCAACCCTAAATGGTTGCATGTTCTTATCACCAAGTTGCTCAAGAAACAAGAAGTAATCAATGCCTTATGCCTCCTACTCTGGATGCATAAACTAACCCATGAATGGCAAGTTGGGTGTCAGCTTATCTTTCTAGCTTGATAACATTTAGACAATTGTTGAAATGATTTGTCGTTTTCAAAATTTGTTGGTTTCATGAGGTTAGGCCATAGTTTTATGCAAAATATATTTGGAACTCTATGGAGTGAAATTAAAATTGTTGAACATTATTTTGATTGTGGTAGGTGCAATAACTTGACACTACGATTATCCTATAATAAGCAATTAAAATTAGTTAGGAATGACATTTTAGATAATCTAGTTATTTTATTCCAGGTTCATCTAGGATCTTAAAATTTGGTTAAAGGGCACAAAGTTTATTTTAAAATTTGTTGTAACTCGTTACTAAAGCATGGTAACCTTGTTTAGTTAGTGAAAGTCTTTGGATCATTTGGTTGCCTTCACTATAAGGTCTACCATCACAAAGCTTCCTACAACAACAAAAAAGTCTAGCGCCTAATAATGGTATTGGAAGATATCTAAGCAAATTGTAGCTTCTATAAGACTGGGCCAATTGCACACACTTGATAATCAAAACTAGTTGGGTAATGGTCTACCAAACAAAATAAATTTTACATCTTACACATGGACCATATATTTTTAGTGTATAGATAACAAGGTATAGCTTTTCAACTCTCACATTTCTACTGAAAGAGTGCTCCTTAGTTCTTGGACAAATCACACCATAGCCTTTCTAGATGTCCATAGAGGATTATTTCACCCTTAAGGCATGCTACTCTAACATGTGCACCTCCTACGGCCAATAATAATATTTTGTAGAAGGATATTTATGCAGACTTCCACTCTTGCAAGATGGCATCATGGTTGCATTTCTACAACCTAAGATATAAGTGTTCCTAGATGTAGTTATCTAACTAGAAGCACATTAAACCCATACTCCAAGGGAAAATCTTTTTAGCTTGTTGATCAACTCATCATCAATCACTTTATTCTAAGAAGCAGTGCTACTCCCTCTAATTTCCACTATTAGCTTTTGTCAATATGAACCAACCTACATAGTTGTCACCCTAATACTTCCTCTAGCTTTCCCTACAGGGAGGCAAGACAACATGTGCATGCCTCACTTTTAATAACCTTGCAACCAAGAGAAGTGGGTAGACTTCCACTCCTATTGTATAGTGTTGTGGCAACATTTCTATGACCGCAACCAAAGGCAAGAGCATGCCTAATCGTAATCAACCAATCATAAGCAATTTTACCCCATACTCCAAAGGGTTCTTGTTAGTGAAGTGATCATAAACTTGATTACATTGACTTATTAACACTCAAAATCCTAGCTAGAGAAGTACTCATTATCTCTTAAGCAATTCACATTGGAGCTCTTCCAAAGGTCCAAAGAGAATTATTTCATCCATAAGGTGAACAAACTTGCCATGTCCTAAACCTAGGACTAATGATGATATTCCATAGAAGATATCCACATAGAGTTTCATTCCCATCAAATGGCATCATGGTGGAATTTCTATGAGCTATAGGTTAGACTGTACCTATTTGTAGTCAACCAACCAAAATAAATTTTACTCCATACTCCAAGAGGATTTCTTTTTATCAAGGTGATCACAAGGTCTAGTTCCACTAGCTTTCCAACTCTTAGAACTCCATTATGGAGGTACTTCTTAACTCTTAGATGGTTCATGTTGGAACCTTGCCAAATGTCCATCAAGGTTCATTTTGCTTGTAAGGTCGTAAACCCTACTATGTCTTTATTGTATGACTAGTGATAGTATTCCAAAAGAGGGCAACAAACATACTTCCACTCATGTCAAATGGGCTATAGTGACATTTCTATGACCCAAGGCAAGGTTGTGCCTACTAGTTGTAGTTAGCCAACCATAAACACTTTAACCCCAAAGTTAATATGTTTTGATAAATAGACTTTGCCCTATAATATCACAAACTTTGTTAGTTTATTTACCTAAAAAAATGAAAACACTAAACCTAAAGAACCCAATATATATGATGAGGATTGGGCAACAAATAAATGTAGGAAAGATAACCCACTAGGCAAATACTTAAGTGACAACTTCTTTGAAATCAAATAACATTACAACCCCCACCCAACAAGGAATTCTCCAACACCTTCTACAATCATAGCAAACATGAGGGACATCACAATTTTTATTGTGGATGTCTTAAATGCAAAAAAAGCTTTAGATTTTGCTATAGTTGTCTCATGCATGGTAAAGACTCACAGAAAGGTTAAAAGTTTGATCTTTGTGGGTGGGACAAAAAACTTTATGGTAGGGAAGATGTGATTTATGACTTGGCTTACTTCAAGACAAAAGGCATAATGGATCTATGCAATTTCTAAATTATTAACATTGCATTTATATTATAGTCACCCAAAAAACTTGGCCCAATTGATCACCCTTTAACAAAAGGCAAAATGGATCCAGGCAAATTCTATATTATTAACATTGCATCTATTTTATGGTCACCCAAAAAACTTGGCCCAATCCATTGATCATCGTTTAATAACAAGGCTCTATGGCTTAGTGTTTTAGGGACATGATCAAGTCCTATAATGGTTTCTCATCTGCCCCATAAGAATCTACATGGTATGTTTATCGTAAGGATTTCCTCCTAGGAAACCTAAATAGGTATTTATGAATACTTTGAATAAAGAAATTTGGTATGAAGATTTAAGAGCTTTTGGTAAAACAATGATGATCTAGTAAATTAGTTCCATGGGGATTTTCAATGAGCCTTTGTGGTGAAGGTCTTATTTATTTATTTTTCTTTAAAATCTGAAATACTAAAAAATTCTTTCTAAAAGAAATCCAAGGCTCATAGAATAAAGTCATTTTATTTATGAAATGTGGTGTGGTGTACTCACCCACACCTGTGGGTCAATTAGGTACCCACTTCATGAATTTTCTACTTTATATCAATTGTAACTCAATCCAAAGCTCCCAACAACTCCCAAACTAGAATTCTATGTAGTCCTTGTGATCAAATTAGAAGTGTATATATTATAACATAGTTTGTATATAATTCGATTCACTCATCCATACGCAACTAGAGCTTCCAACAACTCTCGAACTAAATTTACATGCATTCCTTATGGTTAAATTAGAAGTGCATATATGATAGTCTAATCTGCATATAATTTAAATTCATTCATCCATACTCGATCTAAAGCTTCCAACAACTCCCAAATTAGATTCATATGCAATTCTCATGGTAAAATTAAAAGCACATATACCATACTCTAATTTATATACAATTTAATTCATTCATCCATACATTTCAACATTAAAAACATAATAAACATAACAACATGTCAATTTAATGACAAAAAAAACTTATCTCCCGCTACCCTTATACATGTGGAAATCACTGCGTACGAGTGGATTTAAATAGTGATTTCCTCCCAACCAAACAATACTTACCTCCCATTGCAAATGTCACCCATGAGTTGGACTATGATGGTGGTCGGGAAAAGGTTTGCACAATGATAATTTGCACAAACCCAATCCAAAATAGTGTTGTACAATATGAGATAGACAATAACATGATGCACAATAAGAATCCTAACCACATTCTAACACTATATCTCCTACTAGGTAGATTCGAGCATTATATCACCCCAAGATGATAAAACTCAATATGGGTTCATGTTAATGGTAGCAACCCTTTTAATCTCATGTGCTCATTACATCCAACTTCCTCTTTGCATCAATAGTACTCCCAATCTCCCAAGCAACATGCCAACAATGACCTCCCAACCATGAAAACATCACTACAACATTGTTACCCCCTAACATCTAGGGGAAACTAGAAGAAGAAAAATGTCTCCTATGATCCTAATCACACACAATAATTCCATGGATGACATCAATGGTTCTCCATAGACACTTGATCAATGATGCTTCCGACATTTTGCTCAATTCACTCACATTTTATGATTATGGTGTTTGACATACACAAGGTACATTATTTTCTTGCTTCATATTGAGTATCAATGCCTTATGTACTTGTCATGAAAGTGGTGATCAATGGTTGAGTTGGATAATATATCATGATACTCTAAATTTGTACCTTTTTCCTTGTTTCAACTTGGTGGTCATCATTGTCTCTAGATAAGTGTCACCACTCTTGGGTTGAGTTGTACTATTAGGGGGCTTTGAAAGGTGTAGCATACTCACATCCCAATCCATACTTAATGCTTTCCATATTTCCTAATTTCATTATCCTGTTTATGATTAGTTTTCATATGTCACATAAAGGTTAATACTTCATAATCCCATGAGAAGGAGTTATAAACTTGAGATTGATGCATCTAGATTTTAAAAGGGTGGGGAGTGGTAGAGGGTGAGTGGGGGGAGAGAAAGATATAAAGGTCAAAACGAAAAAGAAAAATGAATGGATAGCAAGAAAAGGAAAATATCCAAAGTTGTTGAAAATGTAACTAGGTTTGGTCTTCATAATTGTCATTGTACTTATGTGTTTTATGTAAAAAGCAAAAAGAAGAAAAAGAATTATATTATTATTATTATTTTATTAGATAAACATGTTCTTCATGCTTCTGGGATTTGTTAAATAAAAGAGTCAAAGTCCTATTTGGACCTATTGTAAAGAAAAAGGAAAAAGAATTTTTCAAATTGTATTTTGGTCAAAATTACCTCTAAATGTTGTCAAGTCCCACTAGCACAACCAGTTGAGGATGGGCCTCGTTAGCAAGGCGACCCAAGATCAAACCTCATGACGGGTGGTTGTGCCCTGTGTTAGGGGGAGGAGACATGCTAAAAAAATCTAGTCAGCTTAAAGCTGGTGTGGCCCAGGCCAAGTGCGATTAGATGTCGTTGAGTCACAACTCCTCAAGCCACAGGTCAAGCCTGGAGGATCACAGACAACTTGACAAACAAAAAAATAAAAATTCCACAGGGTCTTGGATAGACGGTGGTCGAGTGCTCTGTTAAGGCACTCCTTGATGTGAAGTTACTGGTCCAATTCCCCACCCCGATCGGGGTGATATATTGGACATGATGAAGATGTAGCCTTGCCAGGCTTACAAACAAAAAAACCTCTAAATGCCAAGTTGGCACAACCTATCAAGTCAACCCTACCCTAAAGAACATGTCTATTTGAACCCCTCTAGACAATATAAATAGATGGTGAGTTGAGCTCATTTGGATACACAAGCAATTTGCATAAGTTGGTCTGAAATATTGTAGAGAGGAATGGTGAAGAAGAAGAGGGCCAAGGTCTGAAATTATCTATAACAGCCTCCTCCCACATTTATCCAAGTTAACCAGTCTACTGAAGTAAACACATGATGAAGAGTTATTATGATATGATTCAACCTCCTAAATCACCTTAAGAAAGTGGAATCGACAAAACAAAACCTTATTGACTTCCCTCAGGTGCTATAGGACCCCCAAGAGCTAAACCACCCTTCCAGGTGCCCAAACCCTAAGTTAACCTGCCTTTTCACTGATTTAGACTCCTAGATGTTGGCATAACACTGCTTGAATTAAATTGTAACCCTACAGTCGCATGCATAAGCTTGCAAGGGAGCAACTGTAGTCTTTTTCACCCAGCTCTGTGCCAGTGATCACGAGATCTGAGGCACTTTCTTAGGGCTAGTCTCCAAATCATTGCCCAGAACTTAATGAAACTTTCAGAAATGATAAATGACATAGGGGCAAAGCATTCCATGCAAACTTAGACAAGAACTTGACCTACCAAGCCTAACCATGGCAGGCATTCCATCAAACACGTCATGAACATGTAATCTATAGGTCATAATTACACATCTGAACGTAGGGATCTCATACTTATCTGAGAATTTTCAAGAAGGTCTAGTTCCCTCTCACAATAGTTTCATTATCATCTATTAGGTCATACATTCATTAAGCATTCATTTACCAATTAAAACATGATGAGAGCCATAACTAAAGTCTTCCATAAAACCATGCTTATAACCAAAATAATAACAATGATAAAACAACCATCAAAGCCACATAATAACAAATATAAATACTCATGAAATACAAGAGGAAACGAGCTCTTATTAACCTAAGCAAAATCCAACCAAGTTAGGGACTTCCACATACCATCCAACCATAGATTGGGCTGAACGAGATCTTTCTTTCAGTCAATCACCCCTATGCCATATTCCAAGCATAAATGTGGGACTCACAACAAAACAACCAAGGTTTGCTAAGGCTTTACCGTGTATCCTGCCATTACTGGTTAAGGGATTCCTAGGCCCAAAACCCTCATTTATACAAAAAATCTTTACCATGTATCACGCCATTACCGGTTAAGGGATTCCTAGGCCCAAACAAGAAACATACACTACTAGGATTTACCGCAATCCCTCCATTACCAGTCAAGGGATCACTAGGCCTAAACAAGCATGGATGCCTCCATATTTATTCACCAATACCTTGAGGAATTTTCCTGTCTCCACCCTCAGGCTTTACCATGTATCCCACCATTACCAGTCAAGGGATTCCTAGGCCCTTGGGAATTTTCCTGAGACCACCTCACCCGGTTACAAAACCATCCGAAAATCTAGCTCAACCAAATGAAAGAACCCCATCACACCATAGTTATCCGAAAATGGCAAGGCAAGGATAAAAACTGTTTTCACACCTAGCAAAACCCATGTCAATGACAACAAGAGAACCAAATACACACATGCATATACCATGTATGCCAAACTAGCAAGGAAATCATATATGCAACTTGATACCTACAAGTAATTCCACTATAACGCTTGATCCAAATCTTTCTTGCTTGATCTTTGCTTCCCTTTGCTTTCTTGTCCTTCCTTTGCCTTCCTTTCTCCAATGCTAGAGTGCTCCAAGAATGTTCTAAGTGTGCAAGAGTATGAGAGAGATAATAAAGAGAGAGATCCAAAACTGAACTGAAAAAAGGTTGTGAACTGATACTCGGAAGCCTTTTTATTAGTGAGGCCTATATTTTCTTCAATTTCCTCCTCACATGCAACATGTGACCTTTCACCTTACTTTCCTCCTAATTTCCTTTATTTTCATAAATAAAATGTCAATTAATGTCTCTTTGCCTTTTCAAAGCCTTTGCCATTGCCTTTGCCAATTTCCTTAGCCATAATAAGCCAAATGAACACCCCTCTAGGATGTTTTTCCCAACATTTAGCTTAGAATACATGTCCCATTACTTTGGTCTTATTTTGCCTTGATTAACTTTATTACATGAACTTTTAACCCGGGGTTGTTATAGACCCCTCCTCCTCAGGGGAACACCGTCCTTGGTGTTCAATGACACCTACAACTAGCAATATTATTGAAAACCAAAACATACTACCCATGGAGCTTTATAACTTAGCTCGATGCAATATTTACTGTTAGGCCCCTATACTACTAGTGTAACCCCTTATTGTTATTAGTATAACCCACTTATTATATTGATGTACCCATGTAGTGCCCATATTGTTACTATTGTGCCCCATAGAAGCCCACTATTGTTATTATTCTGCCCTTACATTATTATTGTTATGTCGGCTCTGATTATGTTATGACCCCTTAGACTCCTATATATAGAAAGGAGGTCTTTTCATTTGTATCATCCAAGAATTGTTCATTTATGTAATGTAAAGGAGGTTGCCCCCTCGAAGAGGCTGAATTATAAGGCGTTGATCTATCTTTTCTATCTTTTCTTGAGCTGGTTTCATAACATTTGGTATCAGAGCTTTGGATTCTAGGGTTTCGCTGCTCCAAACAGGTCATCGTGGCATTTTCGCTATAACGTTTTTTCTGTGACGTTTCAGAAGCCGCAAAAAAAAACCCATTTGAGAAGAAATCGCGCTGAACTGTGGGTCCGAATTTCAGAGCTTTTCACGCAATATTTGCTGAGATATGATCTGAGGAAGTTGGTCTTTTTGCAGACCCCTGAATTACATTCCAAACAGGTGACCTGGGGAAAATCGTCATAACTTTCTCTCTGGGGATCGGATTGAAATTTCGTAAGAAGGTACAGAAATAGGACGGACTGTAGTTTTTTTTTATATCTTTTTCAGATCCAAAGGTCGAAATAGTGACACATGGCACTTCATACAAGTTTGCTCTTCTGGAAAGGTCTATAATCAGGTCATCTTGGGAGATTGTGCATAACTCTTTCTTAGAGAATCCAATTTGGATCAGACTGGTGGCATTGGAAAGAGGACATAGAGGGCTACTATAGATCTCAATTTCAGAACTTAAAGATCTGAAAGTATAGAGTTACAGTCGTTTCAAGGTCGAGCTCCTAAAATCAAGAAAAAGCAAGATGAGGAAGTTTGATGGCAAGGATCCGGTAAATTGGATACTTCAGATGGAGCAATATTTTGATCTACATGGTGTACAACTGTTACAAAAGGTATGTATTGCATCTTCATATTTAGAAGCAGATCAATTTTTATGGTACAAAGGGCTTTGTTCTCGTAAACAACTTGTTACGTGGTCAATTTTCACGGAGGAAATGATAGCACATTATGAGGATACAAAGAGCAACACCTTCTTTAGAGCAACACCACAACAATTGGAAAGAGTAAAAGGGCTTTGTGACATAGTGGAAAGAAAAATTATGGAAACCAGGAAGCGTACCCCTCACAACTATAAAGATGGAAGTGTTGTTTCTCCTAGCCTTCCACAACCTACAAGGGTTACACCACAACAATTGGAAGAAAAAAGAGAAAAAAGGCTTTGTTACAATTGTGATAGCAAATGCACTAAAGGTCATAAGTGTGCCGAGAAGAAATTATTTTACATAGAATATGAAGAGGAGGAAGAAAAGGATCAAGAAACATCAAAAGAAGAAGATATACGCCAGGACCTCACCCCAGAGAAAGAAGAAATGAATTAGACCATATCTTGTAAAGCATTGGCAAAAATTACCACTCCTCAAACTCTCAAGATAGAAGGACATATCAAGAAGAAAAATGTGCAAGAAGTGAAAGATCACATCGAGAAAGAAGAAATGAATCCAACCATATCTTGTAATTCATTGTTCGAAATTACCACTCCTCAAACTATCAAGATAGAAGGACATATCAAGAAGAAAAATGTTCAAGAAGTGAAAGATCACATCGAGCATCAAGAAATGAATCCGACCATACCTTGTAAAGGATTGGAAGAAATTACCACTCCTCAAACTCTAGAGATAGAAGGACATATCAAGAAGAAAAAGGTTCAAGCAGTGAAATATCACATCGAGCATCAACAACAAGTTCTCCAACTTTTAAAGGATAACGCCACTTCGGTGCAAAATCAAACGAAACAACAGATAGATAAACATCATAGTGAAAAATGTTTTGATGTAGGTGATTGGGTATTTTTACTGCTATATCTCAAGCAAGCTTTTTATGAGAAAGAAATGTTGGCAATACTACATGCACTTAAAAAATGGCGACCTTACCGAATGGGAAGACTCTTCAAGGATGAGGATGTGGAAGCATTGTTTTGTGCTATTTATATTATCCAACCAGATTGGATAAACAAAGCAAGGGATGAATGGAAGAAGGACGAAGAAGTATGGCCACTTATTCAAAAGTTGCAAAAGATCCCAGTTCAAACAATATTGCCAGAAATTGAAGAGGAAGGAAAAATCATATTGGAACCTGGAGCAGTCACAGAAACAAGAACCCGACAGCTACGAAATTAATCAATTTCAGAGTATCTCATCAAGTGGAAGAACTTACCCGCTAAAGATTCCACATGGGAGGACAAGAATTTTATACAGAAGCATCAAGAACTACTCAAGCGTTGAGGACAATGCTTTTTGAAGGAGAGGGGCATGTTAGGCCCCTATACTACTAGTGTAACCCCTTATTGTTATTAGTATAACCCACTTATTATATTGATGTACCCATGTAGTGCCCATATTGTTACTATTGTGCCCCATAGAAGCCCACTATTGTTATTATTCTGCCCTTACATTATTATTGTTATGTCGGCTCCGATTATGTTATGACCCCTTAGACTCCTATATATAGAAAGGAGGTCCTTTCATTTGTATCATCCAAGAATTGTTCATTTATGTAATGTAAAGGAGGTTGCCCCTCGAAGAGGCTGAATTTTAAGGCGTTGATCTATCTTTTCTATCTTTTCTTGAGCTGGTTTCATAACATTTACAATGAACAACCATCTGAAAAGCAAACCAACATGACAACCATATGCTTATTGGAGATTTAGAACACATCTCGTTGTAGTATTTACAATAAAAACCATACATAAATATGTACATATACCAAAACTAATTTGCCTTCACTAAAAAATAAAGAAGGATACATAGCCCACACCTAATCAACCATATCCCATGTAGCTTTAGCGGGCCCAAAGTGCTTCCACTGCACTTTAACTCGATCAATTGCTCAATTCCATAGCATGAGTTGTTTCTGCTGCAAAATGCACTGAGGTTCTGACTAGAATTCTCCTTTTGGCTCCACCTGCAATATAAACCGATCAATCACATTATCAACATCCTTTACATATCTTTTAAGCAATGAAACATGGAAAACATCATGGAATTTCACTGTCGAAGGCAGTGCAAGTTAGAAAGCAACTATTCTAATCCTCTCAAGAATCTTGAAAGGCCCACAATACCAAGGTGCCAGCTTCGAACATGACCCAATCCTCAAGGAGCTCTTCTTAGGCTTGATGCACAAGTACGCCTGTTCCCCAACTTGAAACTCCTTAAACACCCTTTGTTGATTTGCATAGCTCTTATGCCTGTCATGTGCTACCTTTAGATTTGTCTTGATTACATGCATTTCTTGTTCCTTCTCTGCCAGCATGTACAGTCTTATCAACACCATATTCACTGGATCACTCCAACTGATGCGAGTATTACAACTTTGTCCAGAAAGTTCCTCAAACAGACTCATCCTCAGTGACTCTTGATACCCATTGTTGTAAGCAAATTATACCAGTGGAAGGCACTCTTCCCACTTTCACTGTTGATGCATAACATACATTCTCAACATGTCCTCCAAAATCATATTGACCCTCTTTGTCTGTCAATCTGTCTATGCATGATAAGTTGTATTGAAGGCCAAATTTGTACCCAAACATGCAAATAACTCATTCCAAAACTTAGAAGTGAACTTGGCATCTCTGTCTGACACAATATTCTTAGGAACATCATGCAACCTCATTATCTCCCTGATGAAGACATGTGCTACATCATTAGTTGAATAAGTAGACTTCACTGAAATGAAGTGTGTTACATTTGTCAACATGTCAACCAAAACCATAATAGAATCATGTTATTTAGAGTTCCTCGGCAAACCTGTAATGAAGTCGATGGAAATGACCTCATATTTCCACTTTGGAATAAGAATCTGTTGTAGTAGACCACTTAGATGCTTACACTCTACTTTTACCTGTTAACAATCCAGACATCTCACCACAAACTCTGCCACCTCTTTCTTCAAATTCAACCAATAGTAGAACCTCTTCATCGTTGTTAATGTCTTTTGCTATCTCGGATGACCTGAATATGGCTTAACATGAAATTCCCTCAATATGAGCTTCTTGAGTTCACTGTTGTCTGACACGTAGATCCTTTCCTTAAATCTGACCAAACCATCTGCGGTGAGATGATAGTCCACACCCTGTTCACCTATACCCTACTATTGTAACATGTGCCTAAGCTCCCTGTACTTGCCATCCTGCTATCCTACTTGTAAGATTTGATCCTGAAAATATGTCCCATAATAACTCATAGTTTCTATGTGATTTACATGTATCCTTTTGCTAAGAGCATCTGCAACCCTGTTCTCTTTACCCTTAATGTACCTGATCTTGAAGTCAAACTCATTGATCGTAGCCAACCACCTAGTTTGCTTGGCATTCAAGTTAGGTTGGTCAAATAAGTACCTCATTCCATTGTGATCACTCGTCAAGATGAATCGCCTACCAAGAATATAGTGCCTCCACATCTTCAAAGCATGGTTGATCGTTTCCAACTCATGAACATGTGTCACATAGTTCTTCTCGTAATTATTCAGTTTTCTTGATTCATAACATACTACTTGTCCCTCCTGCATCAGGACCCCACCAAGTCTTCTCTTGCAAACATATGTACACGCCACAAACTCTTTATCAAGATCTATAATCTTTAGAATAGGAGCTTTGGTCAACAACTACTTCAATTGCTCAGAACTCACTGCACATTCCTCTGTCCATTCAAATTTATTTCATTCTCACTACAATGATGTGATAGGCTATACAATTTGTGAGAAATTCCCGATGAACCTCCTGTATTAACCTGCTAACCCCATGAATGATCTGTCCTCGTCCACATTCTTAGGATCTTCCCATTCCATGATAGCTCTTATCATTTTTGAATCCAATGTTATGCCTTCCTTGGAAACAATGTGCCCTAAGTAATGTACCTTTGTCTGAAAGAAACTGTACTTACTAATCTCGGCATACAACTGATGCTCTCTTATCAATCTCAGTATTGTTGCTAAGTGTTCGACATGCTCTTCCTCATTCTTAGAATATATCAATATATCATTAATGAATACAATAACAAGCTTGTCCAGATAACGACGCAACACGCTATTCATCAAGCACATGAAAGTAGTTGGACCATTAGTCTAACCAAAAGGAACTACAACAAACTCATAATTCCCATGCTTGGTCTGCAAAGTAATCTTGTAAATGTCCTCTTCTTTGATACATACATGATGATAACATGATCTCAAATCAATCTTCGAGAACATTGTTGCTCCCTTCAACTAATCAAACAAGTCATCAATCCTCGACAACATATACATGTTCTTGATGGTTACCTTGTTCAATTGCATGTAATCAATACACAACCTGAGAGTACCATCCTTCTTCTTCACTTGGTCTAATGTATCCCTTGTGAAGCATTTCCTTCAACGATAGCTTTAATTCCACTAACTCTGGAGTGCTCATCCTGTGTGGTGCCTTTGATGCTGGTGCTGCCCTTGGTACCAATTCAACGGAAAAGTCCACTTCCTTGTGAAGCGACAAATATGAAATATTTGAGAGGAATACATCTTGAAACCACTGTAAAATCAAGTATTTTCTCAATACATCAACATCATTACCTTTATCACTAGAAATATGCTCTACAAATAACACACACCCTTTCCTGCGACTGCACTTCACCTGCATAGATGTAACCATTATAACTAATGTAGCCTTCTTTTTACCCTACAAGATTCTTTGTTCTCCATTATCATCCAAGCACTCAATAGCCTTCTCGTAATAGTCTACCTTAGTCATGTGAAGATACAACCAATCCATACCCAAAAGCATATTGTATGATCCCAACGAAAGTACATTCAAATGCGCTGATGTAGGCATACCATTCAAATCAAGCTCTTACCCAATGATGAACTATTTTCTTTGTACTTGTATCCAACTTCACTAACCAAGACTCTGCAAGCACTTCTTTTATCAAACCACACTTATCCACCAGGCCAGGATTAACATAACTATAATTAGATCCAGGGTTAATCAAAATAGAAGCAACTTGGTCACAAAGCTTACCATCCATCTCAATAATAGATGCCTGGTGATCCGCCTGCCTGTTATCCAATGTTATATAGATCTTAGGAATGTTCTGCCCCACATCCCCAACTATTTTCACTTCCTCTGCATTGTAGATTTGAGGCCTACCACCCTGATACAATGGGCAATCTCTCTTGAGATGTTCCTTACCACATATCCAACATTGCAATTGTCCCTTACCATCACCTCTAATTTTGTTGCCCTTTGTTAGGTTCCTATACCAATAGGAGTCATAATTTTTTAATGACTGAGATTAAAACCTGTAATATGTACATAACATTGCTTTTTTGAAAATGTTTTCCATATTCACGAAATTAAAAAATGTAAAGAGGGTATGTCCTAAAAGAAAAATCAAAGGACAAAAAGAATAAAAAGGTCAAAAAAGATGAAAAATATGAACCCCAAGAAAAGAAAAGACCATGAAAGTGTGCTAGTCAAAATGCCACTACTATTTACTTTTTGTGCAAAATAAATGATTGTGTGCAGCTTGTAATCTTTGCCACAATCCATGATAGTCAAAGTGTTTAAACTTGACTATTTCATGTTTCAATTTCATGTTCATAGATAGAGAATAAAATCTGACCAAACTGTTTAATCTTGGCAGATAAGTAGATTAGGTAGAGTAAATAAAAGGAGCTCAACTGTTTAATCTGAGCCCTTGGATGTAATAAGGTTAGATTTAGTTAGATTGCCATTGTAAAGAAAAGAAAAATGTTTGATAAGGGTTTGCTAGCTTAAATGCACCCTAATAAAGAGAAGTAAAAATGGTAGGATGAGTAGATGGGTAAGTAGAAGAAAGGTTGCAAAATTGTGATGATTGTTAGACAAAAGCATATTTATCACCCTCATCATGAAAGTTCTAAGTTTGAATGAGAAATGGGACTGGCATAAAATTCACAAAGTCAAAATTAACTAATTTCCCCTCACTCATTTCACCCTTTACTTAACTAATTTCCCACAATAAGTTTGAAGTACCCAAAATCTTAAGTCAAAGGGGCTCAGAGCATTTCTCTGACTTCTAGAGGGACCAGACCCTCGGCCCAATGACTTATAGATCTTAAGTACTAAAATCCCCTCATAAAAATTCACCCCCTTCAATTCATTCATTTTCCCCTAATAAATCCCTTTTCCTAAGGTTAAAACGCCATTTTCCTAAAGAAAAGCAATTACCCCCATGGATACCCCTTTTTATGAAAAACCCACCAAAAAGCACATAGCCTAAGTTGTAATTTTTCTATGTAAAAAGCGAAGGAATTACAAAAACACATTATGCTTAGCGCACTTCAATTATCTCTCGCAATTTTCATATTAACCTTTAACATTATTTATATGTTAACTCCTGAAAAATAAACCCTTTCCCGTATATATTTATTAAATCCCTTAAAAATTAATATCCCTACCCCGAAGTTTGAAATGTAAACTTTATATTACCCAACCCTGACAAAGGACATAATTAATCGATCCGCAATTAATTAAAGTCAAACCATCCGCCAATCATATCCCACCCGATACCTTAATCCCCGCTTTAATCCCTCATTAAGCTAAAACCATCGCGTTTAATTGCTTGCTGGGCCCCTCCATTACCTTTCGTGCAACTCTCATGCCCGACCGCCACACGATCTCCCCCCTCCGACAGCCCATGTTGATTTTGGAAGGGCTCAAGATCTTAACAATACTCGCCTGAAATGGGATGTTTTCCGCTGGGCCCCCGAGGCGACGTGGCGCTCGATGAGTGGAATCGAGCGGCCTCCCCCCAATACCGCCAAGTGCCCAAAGGCTGTGCGAAGTAAACCATTTATCGCCAGCCCGCTACCCGCCAAAACAGTCATTGTTCATCCCGCTACACGACAAACGGTCACTGTTCACCCGTACCCGCCAAATTGACTTTTTGCGCATAAATCCAAAAAAGCCCCAAATCATTGTTTTTATCGTTTTTAACTGTAATTTTCCATGCACATGCCTGTGAACGTTGAAAGTCGTCAACCCACGTACACTTGCACTCTGAAGACGCCAAAAGCTCCCAGATTGCCTTCCAGCCTAATTGAAGCCTTTTCAACCGTTCAGAATTGCCAGTTACCTGGTTCACACCCCGTTTTCTTCAATTCCAGGTATTTAAGCCAGAATCCATTGAAAGCCCTGTTAAAACTCCGAATTAGTCTCTAAAGCTTTCTTGATTAAAATTAAAGGGAACTTTAAATAACATAAAACCCACCTGGAATTGAACCCCCATTGCCTCAAAAACTGAAACTTTACCGTCTCCATTCTTAAATCCATAAGAACTAAGAATGTCTGCCCCCATTAGAACAATTACTACTCCTCACCTGGACCTGGACCACCTCCCTCTTGCTGATAAATATTTCCAAATCAGTACACCTTTGTCCATGAATCCCTTCTCAAGCTATACTGTCAATACAGAGACCAATACCTAAACCATGCTAACAAAATAGGTCTTTGGGAGTCCAATTTGCCCAAGTATCAGTTCCCTGAGGTGCACATCCTTCCAGAGATTGTCCACTACTGCCATGCAAACTACATTCCCAATCAAAGAGAAGTGATTTCCCCTGACCAAACCATACTTTTCACCATCATTGCCGAATCAATCAATGAAATGCTGCAACTACAACCAGGGCAGAACTTAACCCCTATTTCCATTGGAGACCTACTAGACAGATTCCCTAAGCTTACCACTGCCAAACTTGCTGAGATGTTTCAAACCTTCATCAGGGAGGAAAAGCATATCCCAAAAGACCCTCCCCCATATGTGGCTACCATATTTTCCCCATTTGGTCAGGATATAGTAGCAATGATCTCTTGTGTTTTAGGCTATACCACTAGTGAGTACATAGATGAAATCATCTTAGCCTTCATGTCCATTTTCTCTCCAGGACAACCTCCTGTTGTCATGTATGATTATGCCAAGTTCATAGCTGACAAAATGCATGACCAATTCCTTAGAATGAGTATTGAGAGAGTATTTAAGTATTCTTCAGTTTTGTACCACCTTTTCTTATACTACCAAGCTGACAAGTTCCTCTTCACTCTCCAAAAGCTTGACACTAAAGGTCATCCTAGGTCAGTCATTTTCTGGACTCCTTTGATACATAAGTATGACTCCCCATATCCATACACAGACTTCATAGATATTTTTGTACATCCAGTAGTGACCATGCTGCTAGGAAGTCCTCCTCCAAGAATCAGTTCAGATATCAGGAGGATCCTGCAGCTGTCAAAACAACACAAAGTGGGAGATTGGTACTTGTACCAAAATCACACAGAAATTAGGATCTATGGCTATGATTTGGCCCCATATAAACTACCCAGATACCTCCCAATGAGGTTATTTGCTCTGGAGTACTACAGGCAAATAATCAACTCAGATGAGGTGCATTTTGTTAAGGCCAAAAAGAAGGCCCAACTCAAAATCAAAGATCAACTAGGCCCCTTTGTATGTAATAGCAGAGAAGTTGGGAAAGAAGTAGAGGAAATCCTTCAGAGACTTAAACTAAAACAAAGCTTCATGTGGAGATATTGCCCCTGTGACTTCATCTACAACAGAAGACAGAAAAACAAAATGGCTTCCTACATTCACCATCGAATCCTTGAGATAGAGAAATATGAAAACCAATTGGAATGGGTGGAAAATACCTTAGTGGATAGGGATAACACTAAAGTAGCAGTTGAAAATGCTCTAATTGATTTAGAGAAAAGACTTGATGAAGGTTCTTTCCTGTAGGTTCCAGGAGAATCTCAAGTCCAAGGACAGTCCCAAATCCAAGAAGAATCACAGGCACAGGGAGAATCTCAGGCACCAGGTGAATCACATATAGAAAAAGAATCCCGGGGGAAAGAAGAGTCAGAGCAGCCAGACCTATCAGAGGAATTGAATCAAATAGGTATACAGCAGCCCACTATGAGTACCCCCCCTAACTTGCAAACTCCTCTAAATGAGGAGAAAAGCCTCAAAAGGAATAGGGAAGAGGCCACTACATCAGGCAGGGCAACCACACAAACATATGCAGAGACCAACCTGGTCAAAAGGTAGAGGTTAAATCCTGTTTCTGGACAGGAGTTTATAGAAGAAACAGTAGGGCCACTAGCACAGAAAGAGAAAGAAGCAGGCATGCCACTCCTTCTGGGGGCACACTAGAGCCTTCCACATCAAATACTCAGATGTTGGAAAGGCAACAGAGCGTTGAAGTGTCCTCATTTAGGATGCCAGCTGACAGGAACTAAGACATTAGAGAAAGGTACAAGGATATAAAGGCCAAGAATGAGAGGCTAAAAGCCTAGACTTATGCTCAGTACCTAAAGATGGCATCTACAAACCAGACAAGGCTTATGTCAGCCTATGATGTTAAAGAAGGCAAGATGCAGATGACATTTGTCAAACCTACCACTCAACAATCTAGGACAACATCTAACTTCAAAAAGATATATTTCGAAGTGTTGGCAAAGGATATACATCCTATTGACCAGATCAAGTCGTACAAGTAGATAGGGGAGATGATATACTCCACCTTGACAGGGAAAGCCATTGCAGCTCACCAATTGCAAAATTCCCTAAATAATATATCAGCTCAATTCCAATTGGAAAAGGCCTCTTCACAGGCAAAAGACACCAGAATCAAGTCCTTAGAGGACTTAATCATTGAGTTGGGACATGATCCCAAAGATGTGAAGGCCACTGAAAGACTAATCAAGAAGAAAAATGATGACATAGTTGCTTTGAAGAAGCAACTTAAGATTCCACCACTACATCACCCATAGACAGCAGAGGTCCTAGAGACCCAAAAAGGACAAGAAGAGCTTATGGACTTGGTCCTAAAGCTAAATGACCAATTGAAAGAAACAAAGAAAGAATTGGACACATTGATTCAGTCCAAACAAAGTGAACTGGCCACCACTTCTACAATTGCCATTCCCATAGTAACAACTGCAGTTCCCTCAACATTGGCAGTAGCATTGGCACCAATAGCTCCACCTGCCACAACACTGCGAGTCACAACTGAGTCTATAACAACAGGTGCTTCAACAGAAAAGACAATAGAGTTAGTGAAATCCATGGAGGAAATGTCCATCCAAGCAACAGAACTCAAAAGGCTTAAGGAGAAAGTGGCAAGCTTAGAAACTGACTGCAAGCTTGCCCAGATACAACAAAGGGAAGAAACACAGAAAGCCCTAAGAATGGGTGAGAAGATTAAGGTCCTAGAAAAAGATCTAACTCTACAAAAGCCACTAGGACAGACCAAAGAGATTCTCTGGGCCAATATCATTGACTCTGTCAATGATATTTGGCCATCAATTCAAGTAATATTTGAGCAAATAGAATTGGTGAAAGTGGCCACCAAGGCTATTAAGAAAGTAAAGGAAGATTTAGGAGACTAGCTTGAGGATGCTAATCGACTCATCCACTTCTTGAACAACAAAAACAGGCATGAACTTAATGAGATGGGTGTAGAGGATAGAATTGAAGCTATCATAGAAGTCAAAAAGGTTCTTTCCAAAAGAAACCTTATGGTTAACCTGGAGGAAAAATGCCATAACATGCAGGTGGGCATTGACAGATTCATGGCAAAGTTTTAAATTTTGAGGAATAAAGGCCTTCCAAGTCCTACGGTCATCCATGACAAACTTATGACCCAATTGGACTATGTTGACAGATTAAGGAAGTTGGCCAAGGATCAAGCAAGCACTTCAGGTATCAAGGCCTTGCTATAGGGAAAGTATTGTATGATACTTTAGAAGATCTATTCTTTCTGGAGCATGAGGTGAAACACTTGTTTGTCGCCAAGCCTAATTTTGCTAAATACACTGAGGCAGACGCGATCTATAAAATAATTCTCAAAGTAAAGTTACCTGAGGATGAATGGTGGGAAAAGATGCAATATTTACTATAAGTTACCACAGTAAATCTGAATGACAGCCAGATGAAACAAGTGACAGGGTCAAAGAGCAACAAGTTAAAGAGTATTAGTAAAAGATTAAAGACAAAGATGATTTCCAACGTACAAATATCAGCCAGCTTAAAGGGCTAAAACTCAACTGCAACAGCCAGCACTACCACAATAAGAGGGACAACCTGATGCAGTTTTCCATATGTCTCTATCTTCATGCTTGAAGATATTTTTATTTTCTTAATTAAATCTCAAACTGTTATGAGATATTTTGTAATATTTTTTGTATAACTACTTCCCATTTTGAAGTATTTAGGGTGGATTCAAAGACATTTTTGTAGACTTGTATCGAAAATCAAAGTGCTATTGTATCAAGACTGGATTGGCTTGTTGGATCATGGAATAAAGTTCAGACATTTTACAGGATTCTTATGTAAAGTGAAAATCAAATAAGTATTCTCTCATGTGTATTGTTGTTTTTCCTTATGTTTATTAATAATCATATGTGTTTCTATGAAATTTGAATGGTAAACTAGGAATGATATTTCAGAACTTGCTTTAATGCACTCTGTTTTGAATGTTTACCTTCTTAATGTTTTCTGTTAAACTATCTTAGTTAGGGAATTCTTAAATGCTCCCTTACTTCCGTAGTTTTTCTCTTTATGGTCTATGTAGCAAAGGATTCTTAATTGCTCTTTGTTCATGATCACCTTATGTTCCTCATTCTGATCCAGGTCCAAGGATTCTTCATTGCCCTTTTACCCTGGTTAGAATCATTCCATCCATCAGATCTTTGAAGATTTGCCTTTTGATTTGCTAGCCTGCCCTATGAACAATCCCTTTAATGATCTAATCCAGTTAAGCTATCCTTTGATTGACTCCATAGCCCAATGGCTTAAAGACCTAGCTCTATCCATCTGTTCCAAGAATTCCACCACCCAACTTTCAATCAAAATCAAAATCCTCATGAGCATTAAGAACTAGCCTAAAATCCCACCCAAACAAAGTTAAATTATAAAGAGAGAGCCCTCTCTGGACTTAGGTTGGCTAGAACCTGAGTCTGAAGATTGGTTTGTGGTTACCTTGGATTATTCCTTCTTTTGATAACTTCTAGGGAAAACTTCTCAGTGATAACACCCTCTAGGTTGTGACCCTTGTCCCTTTCCAGCTACATTTAACTTCTTATAAGGAACAACATTCTCTTTCTCAGTTGCATCCCGAGGTCTTGTTCGCTTAGGTGGCCACTTGCCTTTAGTATTGTCTTTCCCTTTCCAACCTTGCTGAGACTTTGACTTTTGCTTCGATCGCTCATAACAGTGCTTCAACTTTCTAATTACTTCTTCAAGCACCTGAGGCTCATCATACTCAATCTGATCTTTAAATGTTAATGGTAATCCACTAACAATTCTTTGAACTTTGGCCTTATCATCCTTAAGATATGGTACATACCTCAATAACTCTAGGAACTTAGTCGTGCATTCCTCATCTATCATCAATCCCATCTTCGACTCATAGAACTCCTTAGCTTTACTGTCATAGTACCTTTTTTACAAGTACGTCTTCTTGAAAAGTATATCTTGAATTCATGCCAACTCAACTCCTTTGTCTTGATGTCTCTGACCCGCTTCACATCTTCTCACCAGATGTTCGCTTTCCCTTTGAGGCTGAAAATAGATATCTCGGCCTTCATGTTTTCTATGTAATCACACAACTCAAAGAACTTCTTCATCCCAAGTAACAATGCCTCTACATCTTTCGGCTTCTTCAACTCTCCATCAAATGTAGGTGGCTTGGATTTCTTGAGCTCATATGGAAAATATCCCCTGTCATTCCTCATGTAAGAATGATAGTGATGATGACCATGGTACCTGTTCAAACCAGAACTAGAATAAATCCCATGTCCATTGCCTCTCCTATCAGGTGTATCCAAGAATATGCCATCCCTAATGATATCATCCATGTCCAACCTGTTCCCATCATGAGATCTGCTACCATAGGTTCCATTAGTCTTGCCCTCCTATCCATGACTGATCCTAAGCAGTCCCTGTCTCTTCAAATTTGACAAACTATGAAGGATAATTGCATTGACCTCTGCTTGTTTCTCCTGTGCCTTGGCAAGTCTCTCATGTGACTAGATTATTATGCTATTATATGCTTTACAACTTCTTATTTCTACCTTCAAACTTCTCAAGGTATCTGCTATGTGAGGGGAGTACTCATTACCTGTAAAAATTAATGTGTAGATTCAATACTGCTCATGGAATTTGCTAAATGACAAGACTTGAAGGTACTCTACTGATCTGCGGAAGTTAATTCACCATCTAAAACAAGAATCATAGACATTTGAAAGGAAACATCACACATGCACAAATATTTATCTAGGGGAAAGAAACTACTCAAAACCCCTTACTATCTATATTGCATTAACCATAGAATAGAGAATAAATATATATGCTTTCTCAAGCCTAAGCACACCCTGCAAGTGTATAGTCTATCCCTCTACCTAAAACACTGACTTTGGCCAACACTTAGCCAATTTTTAAGCCCTCCAAGCTCCTATTTCTTTGCGTAATTCCTCTGGGTTGATCACCTGACCAATACAATAACTATACACTTTACCTTGGAAACTCCATATCAATTAGGTAACTTGAATTCTATGCATGCATGAGCTAATTTAGGTTGGCTGATTAGTTATCTAGATGATCACTGAGTGTGGTTAAAGTTACATTTACACAACTTGACCTTCCACTAGTTCCTCCAATAGTTAGAACTAGTTTAATTGACCATAACTCAATTTAATTGAATTAAATTGCTACAATTGAAATTAACTCAACCTAGGCTCCTAAAATTTAGGAATCACTACACACAACTAAACTTCATGCCCCTAAATCAAATTAATTGAGCTAGATTCCTATTTTTTATAAATAAACTCAAGCAAATTGAACTTCAACTCATTAAGTCGAATTGAGTTATATTAATTGAGTGACAAGAGCCATGTCACCTTAGTTAACTCCTCCAAGACTTCTGTTGATGTGGAATTTCGAATTTCCTCAATTTGATTAAGGCAAAATCAAAATTGAGACTTTCTTGTTGCATTTTCAACACTCCCTCTTAGCAAGAAAGGGATTATCAACCACCCTTATCCTGCATCTGTGGAATGTACTACATGCAACACCTCTCACTATTTCTGTTGCTACTGCAACATCTCCAACTGAGAAGCATACAAAAAAACATTGAATCAACTATGTTTGCAACTATCTACTGGGAAAACTGTGTTGTTGCTAACTCTGTTACGGAGCCTCCTGCTCTACTGTCAACATTCCCCGACACTCCTGAGTATTTGACTGACACTGATCCTCCTGCTACTGAATATTGTGGGCCCTTGTAGCATGGTAATGATCCATGAGGAGAAAACGTCAATGGACCCTACCCAAATTTCTGCAACTCTTGGACTAAGGATCTATGTTGAGCTAATTTGTGGTCCTAAATTAACACAATTATTTCTTATCAATCCGGGTTGTTTATGCTTTGAGGCAAGTTCACTATATGTGAAGATCAGATATAATCAAACCTTGAAAGATAAGTTATTCAAAAGCTAAAAGTAGTACATCTATAACTCTAATTCAATCAGCTTAAAAAGAGAGAAATATTGAAAGGGTTCTTGACCTCAAGAAGTCCACCTTCACCTCAATTATCACTTAATGAATCAGAGATCGAAACCAAAAGCTTAAGATGGATAAATCATTGATGAAAGAAGCTCTTAACTTAAGAGACACATAAGATATTCCATCATAATTCATTCATCTCAATATCCAAATCTTAATGAAAATAAAACTACTTGCATGCAAACAAAAGAAACTAGTTTTGATTCATCATTTTAGCAGAAGGGATGCCCAACTTGAACACCTGTTTTTCCAACTCAATAAAGTGATGAATAAGCTATTAACTAACGAAATCAATCACTATGCATGAACCATAAAGCAAACTGAAATAAAGCTTTGAAAAACTAGTGCTACAATCAACCAGATTACAAGGAAATGAAACTAGTTAACAAGGAAGTGTACTTAGCTTGGAATGGGGGCCCTCCACCCTTGCCTTGCACACTTTGAGAGGTGATATCAAACGCTTAAATCAGTCACACATCCATAGTATTGAACAACAAAATAATAATAACACAAGTCTTCAAATTAACTCCTCAATCCAAAGATGTCACAGCATAAAGTATATCACAAAATCAATACATAAGCCATCAAAGTTTTGGCTTTAAATAAGAAGTCTCATGAACAAACTGATCTATATTCACTCAAACAAACCCATCTACTCTCATCCACCTATCTAAGTCGAATTCATTATCCCCATCCCAAGAAAGATGACCATTCCTATGAAATCTCAAAACTGCCCTATTTCTATGGGATTCTTGCATGACTAGTCATGGTTGACTAGCACCAAATGGGCCTAATAAAGCTTGTTCTGTTCGAACTAAGCATTGCTGGCTTAGTCCTAGTTCCCAAGCTGTCCATCCATGCATTCCATTCGTGCCCAAGTGTCCTGCAACCATATCAACCATAGAGCTATTACGGGAATTTCTGAATCTGCCAATTTTGCACTAAAAACCAAATTTTCATAAAAACTTTAGAAATTGAAAAATTAAAATTAAATACCTGAATGGATATCAAATATACATCAAAATGGGATAAATGAAGGGAAAATGGATGGAAAATAGATGGATAAGTAAGTTTCTTTGAGCAAAAATAAGACCAAAACTAAGGCCCAACATCTCTCCCTTGCTTATCATCAAGCATGTCCCCATGCTTGCTTGCTCTTCTTTGACCTTCGTCTTTCTGTAGTAGATGTTGTACCTGTAGATGCTTCCTATTGTGCTGCCCTAGCCAAACAATCCAGACCTGTATCATGTCTCTCCCTAAACAAAGCTGCCTTGACCTTTTGTTTTTCATATTTTGCCTGCCACATGTTCTTTTCCTTCAGCCATTTAAATGCTTGCTTAGAAAGTAGATCATTTTTCCTTTTCAGCCTCCCCAATTCTTCATTCAGTTTCTCATTTGCCTTAACCAATTTAGCATTATCTTTCTTAGTTGCCTTGTTTTCTTCTTTTAATTGCTTCTCTAAGATTTTGCTAATTTCCAATTGGTCAGTTAAATCCCTGATTCTTCCCAAATTAAGTTCTCTCTCAAAATCTTGTGTTGTTTTCATTAGTGATGCTGCTGCTGCATCATCATATGAAGAATCCTTCTCAAATACCTCTTGTGCAATATCATTCTCTACTTGCTGTCCTGGGTAATATGTTTCTACTTCCTTCTCTAAATCAATGGGACTCTTATTCCTAAGTTGTCTAGGAATAGACATAGCAGATGTTTCATTTTCTTGCATGGCCATGTTGTTCTGTTGTTTGGCTCTTGTTCTAGGATACAAGGGTGAGTTCATCAATCCTCTGTTTTCCTGCTCTGTTTTATCCTGTACCTCATTAACCTGTTCAATGAATTGATTTTTAGACATGAATTCTCGCCACACTATGCCCTGTGATCTCACCTGATACTCAACTAGGATTTTGATTAATCCTTGGTGGTATATCTGTCTTGCTTTAGGCCTGTGTTCATGTTTGACTGTTTCAATCATTCTCAAAAGGCTCCTATATAGGAAATAAGGCAAGTTAATCCTATCCTCCCCTTTTATATGCTGCAGAAGTCTGACATGATACAAGTGAGCCATGCTATACCCCCTATCACAGGTCAAAAACTTTTGGATAACCAAAACCAACTCACCCCATGGTTCATTAAACCATTCTCTGGGTATCCCTTTTGTTCTGTCAAATGTCCCTTTCTGGTTCTTCTCAAGAAAGAAAGTCCAGGCTTTCTCCTTGAAGTGCAGGCCTTTGTAATACTTCTCACCTATCATGGGCAGATCTAAAGCTTGGGAAAGATATTCCTGGGTTATAGGAATAATGACATCTCCCACCCGTGTCTGGTCTTGATTGAAATTGTTTATAAAATCCCTGGTTATTTGTTCAGAGTGGCCATCAAATTTTTGTAGGAAACTTATCATCCCTGCTTGGTAGAGTTTTTCTATAGTTTCCTTCCCCCAACTCTCTATCTGGAATTTTGGCTCTACTCTGACTGACATTGCTTCTGTAAACCAATGAATGAATTCCTCTGCTGTTACTAATTTCATTTTGAAAGAAAGACATAATTATTTGTTTGATTTCAAAATGAAATTTTTGAAGGCAAAGAACCTTACCTTCCTCTTTTCAATCAACTCAATTCACCTCTGTTTGACTCTGCCCTCAGCAACAGTACTGTTTTAATCCCTGTTCAATGCAAACAAATGCCTGTATACCCCTGTCAATATACTGCTCTCTGTCTTTGAAAACAAAAATATATATACAAGCAATGTTTATGTACACTCATCGCCTTATTTTATTGCCAAAATTCGAATCATCATTTTACCAAGAAAACTATAGAATACTTGAAGAAGTGTGTATATATGACCAAGAAAACTTGAAGAAGTGTGTATATGGCATTCGGCCTCATCATAAAATAAAACTACTTTAAATCATGCTCTGGGCCTTGTCAAAAATATTTGCAAAATAATAAAAAATGCGTTTGGCTATATGCTTGCGGCCTTAAATTTTTTTGCAAATACTCCTTGCAAAACACAACTCTCAGCCCTTCAAAATTTTGGCAACAAACTGCTCTCGGCTGTATCAAAAAAACTGTAAAAAGACTCTCGGCCTCAAGACACAAGTAAAGACAAATAACAACACATTCAAATGAATTTTTAAATGGCTTCGACATTCAATCCTTCAATCAGAAATTACACATGGCATTATGCATTCAATACTTAAGCATATCAATCCCTTGTTTTGGTGTAAATGAAAACAACAGTGCGCAGCAAGGGTTATGGATGCATGTTGTTTTGACTGTTTGTTTTGCTGTTTAAATCGGCGCACAATCAATTAACTGTGTGACAATAACAAATGCAGTGCGCATTCTACAGCGCTTCACATTGCCATTCACCACCATTCCATATAACATGCAATAACAACTGAACTGTCATGCCTCCTTAGTTCATGGATTTCATTATTGACACGGCACGCCATAACAACTCCACATACAATGCCAAAATCTAACGTGTTGACCATGCAATACATTTGCATTTAAGTGAGACGTGATCCACTAAGAGTTCATACCATCATTTACGCAGCGAATCAACGGATTTGAGGCTATAGTTTCGGCTTACCTTTGATCAACGAGCGCTTTGAGGGATATCTGGCGCTCCAAATCCTTGTTCAACTACACAATTGACTGGTGGCAAGGCAGAACAATCGTTACCATTAATAACAGATAGTTCCTAACTTTGATTCACTGTGTGCCGAGCTTCAAACAACTAATGCCTTCCCTGATTGAATCCCTGAAAATCCGTTATCTCAGAACGTCAAACCCGGGACGATTTGCCTCTTTAAATTCACCCAACTCAGTTCACTCTTCTTTTCACTAGGCTGCAGCTTCAAACACCATTTCTCTGAGCTATGTGGCAATGAAGATTATGGTTTAAATGATGCAGAGGATTATTGTTTGAACAACACAAGAGCTCGGTCAGTTCATGACCGTTTCAGGGCTGTACTGCGTTGTATATCCATTGGTGTTTTTTTTTAAATTCGTGGCTTACATGGCCGTCCTGTTGACCAGTCGCCCGACTGTGTCATGAGGATGGCCAAGTCATGGCTTGGTACGCATGATCCCGGCGCAGCATATCATCCAATGGATAAACGAATTGCCATGCCACCATGTTAAGTTCTTACCTGTGTGTTGGCCGGTTGTCGTATGGGATTACTGTTTAATTCATTGCAATTGTTTTATCATCATATCCACCGCCGTATGCTTGCACTACTATATATTCACTGCTTGCTGTGTAATGATATGTACGCAATGATGTTTGGATACCATTTCCCACCGCAATGTTCTAATGTTTATTTGTTTACAGCCGTCCACCATATTCCATATACTTTGATGTATGAACCTTTGCTTATAACTATGTTATATTCCATATGTTGTGCGCGTTTATTTATGTGCAACATATATATACCTTATACCATATATCATATGCGCGTTTGGTAATAGAAATGACTTTAGCGCATTCACACACTTTTTCGAACTACGGTATATATGTTGGTATGATATAATAACCTTTGATTTCCATATAGCGCATAGGTTTATTTGCTTTGTATAACATAGTTTTATAATTTTAAAATGACCATTGGGGTCATATTTAAAATTATTACCATCACTAATGCTCTGAGTTGCATGAATTTGTATGTGCAGGTTGAAAGTTGTCCCAGTTTGGCCTTTTTAAGCTCGCAAAGAAAAATACTTAGGGGTAGTAGGGTTAATGAAAAGAGGGAATATGCATGGAAATGAAAGGGAATAGGGTTATAATGTATAAGGGTTATAGGAATATAGGATATAAATGATAATGAATATCTTCAGGTACTAATTTCAACTTAACAAAAACTAAAAATTTCTAAGAAAAATTTGAATTTTTAAAGCACAAAATGACCACATATACTCCCCTGGATGATGGCTGTACAAGTAGGATGAAATCAATTGATCAGATGTTGTAGATGGATTCAAATGTAGACTTTATTGCTGCTCCTTGTTCTTCATGTTCTAATTCTTGAATTGATAATTAGGTCCCTCTGTAATGATTCATTGTTTCAGGTCCCTTTTTCTGCTTACAAAATATGCACATGTTGTGTTGACATTGGCAGGTCTTTCAGGTCCCTTGGCAATGATTTGTTATATCAGGTCCCTCTATTGACAATACAAGCTTTGTTTATATTCCAGCGTTCCAGCTAAAGAGCTTGAGGTTTGCAACTTGAGCTGTCCACTTAAAGAGCAAATGCAAGTCTCCCCCCTTGTTGAAGATATGACTTGTCCTCAAGTCATTGATTGGTGGAGTGTACCTGCAGTAAATGTATCTGAGAACAGTAGAACAAGTAGGAAGAATTCATAGAGTCCAAGTTGCGCTGGTTTTCCCCTATGAATTCGTGCTTGCAATGTGCCAGTTGCTTGGTTTTCACTGCAAACAATTTATTTCTTTTTTATGTTGTTTTTTTTTATTTTGTTTTGTTTTGTTTTTTTGTTTTTTTTTTGTTTGTTTTTTGTTTGTTTGTTTGTTTGTTTGTTTTTTTTGTTTGTTTTTGTTTGTTTTTTTTGTTTTTGTTTTTTTTTTTTGTTTTTGTTTTTTTGTTTTTGTTTTTGTTTTTTTCAGATATGTTTTATTCAACTAGTAGACTGGAAGATGGCTCATCCTGTGCCATGAGTTCCAGTTCTGTGTCTTCGATCAGTTCTTTCATAAATGCTTCTTTACTGATAGGCCTATTGTAAACTTTGAGCCTATGTCCATTCACTATAAAAGAGGTGGAATCCTGGTCGATGGTCTTGATCCTTACTGCTCCATTGTCAAAGATTTCGTCAATTTCATATGGGCCTAGCCAATGTGTTGTGAACTTTGCTTTGAAGTCTTTGAATTTGGAGTCGAAAAGCAATGCCCAGTCTCCCTTGTGAAATGTCTTTGTTTTGATATATCTGTCGTGCCACTTCATTCTTTGTTGTTGCACTAATGTAGTATGTTCCATAGCTTGTTGACGATGCTCATCTAACTGATTCAGTTCCATGATCCGCTGCTGTTGTGCTTATGTCAAGTCGAGTCCTAGTTCAGCTGCTAGTCTGTATGTATGTATCTGAAACTCTATAGGCAGTAAAGCCTCCTTCCCATATACTAACTGGTATGGACTGAAACCAGTTGTTGTTTTCCAAGTGATCCTATAGGCCCAGAGCGCATCTTTTAATTTTTCAGACCAGTCTTTTCTATTCATCTGTACTGTTTTTGTCATAATATTTTCCAGGACCTTATTTGTTGATTCGACTTGCCCATTTGCTTGTGGATGATATGGTGTAGATTTCCTATGTTTGATCTTGTATTTCTCCGTTAGATCTCGTACCAGCTTTGATGTAAACTGTGTGCCTTGATCTGTTACAATTTGTCTAGGTACTCCATATCTGACAAAGATTTCTTCAAAAAGAAAGGTGACCACTGTATCTTCTGTTGCTCTGTTAACTGCTTTTGCTTCTGCCCATTTGGTTACATAGTCTGTACATACTAAGATGTACCTCTTCCCATTTGATGGTGGATTGATAGGTCCAACAAAGTCAAGTGCCCACTGCTCAAATGGTTCTATGAGAACCTGTGGCTTCAGTGGCATTTCATCTGATGTTATTGGTCGTCCTGTTCTCTAGCAGCTGTCACATTGCTTGACATATTTCTTAGAGTCTCTGAAGATGGATGGCCAGTAATAGCCTAGTTGCAGCACCTTATACGCTGTTCGTTTATCTGCAAAATGGCCACCACAGGGTTCATCATGACATGCTCTTAAAATGTCTAATATTTCATCTTCCCGTACACATTTTCTAATTATCAGGTCTGAACCAGTATAAAATAAATCACCATTGACCTATGTATATCTAGAGCTTGCTCTAACAATTTTGTGTTTTTGCTTTTTAGTGAATTGAGCTGGAAACCTTCCAGATGATAAGTAGTTTGCAATATCTGCAAACCATGGTGTTTTGACTGTGATGGCAAACAGATGTTCATCTGGAAAGTTATCTACAACTGGATTTGGATCAGGGGGTGAGTGTATGCGGGACAGAAAGTCAGCCACTTGATTTTCTTTGCCTGGCCGATCTTGTATTGTGATATTAAATTCTTGCAGTAACAGTAACCATCTTGTTATTCGTCCATTGGTGATGGGTTTATTCATCAAGTATTTGATTGCTGAATGATCAGTATGAATGAAAACTTGATACACTGTTATATAGTGTCGGAATTTGTTTACTGCATGTATAACGGCTAACATTTCTCTTTCTGTGACTATGTAGTTCATTTCTGCAGGTGTTAGATTTTTGCTTATGAAGTATATTGCATAAGTGAAAAAGTTCTCTTTCTGTCCAAGAGAGGCACCTATCGCGGTATCAGATGCATCAGTTGAAATATGAAATGGTAAAGACCAGTTTGGCCCACGAAGAATGGGGGCAACCGAAAATTTCTCTTTCAGAATTTGAAATGCATTTTGACAATCATTTGTCCAGTGAAATTCAATATCTTTTGCTAATAGTTTGAACAGAGGTTGGGCTATTTTACTAAAGTTTTCAATGAATCGTCTATAATAGCCTGCATAGCCTATGAAACTTCTTACCTCTTTATGTGTTGTAGGAGGCATTAAGTTTACTAAGACTTGGATCTTTGTTGGATCCACCTTTATTCCTGAAGCAGAAATGTGGTGTCCCAGAACTATTCCTTCTGTCAACATCATATAGCATTTCTCATTGCTTAATGACAAATTTGTTTCAGTGCATCGTTTCAAAACTTTCTCAAGGTTGTTTAAACAATCATTGTATGTGTTCCCGTAAACTGTGAAGTCATCCATATAGACCTCTACACATTCATGAATTAGATCAGCAAATATTGCAAGTACTGCTCGTTGGAAAGTTGCAGGTGCATTGCATAGACCAAATGGCAAAACATTATATGCATAGGTTCCCCATGGGCAAGTAAATGTTGTCTTGTCTTGGTCTTCTTCTGCTATTCTTATCTGGTTGTATCTGCTAAACCCATCTAAGAAGGAGAAAAATTTCTTTCCAGCTAATGAGTCTAACACTTGGTCAATGAAAGGTAGAGGAAAATGATCTTTGAGTGTAGCTTTGCTTAATTCCCGGTAGTCCACACATACCCTCCACTTTCCATTTTTCTTTGGCACAATAACCAGTGGAGAAACCCATTGACTATCTGAAATAGGATAGATGAATCCAACTTGTAACAATTTTTGCAGTTCTTCTTTCACTATTTCCTTCATCATAGGATTCATTCGTCTTTGAGGTTGTCTTACAGGTTTAAGTTGATCATCTGTATAGATGTGGTGGATACATGTGCTAGGATGAATTCCTTGCATATCAGTATAATCCCAGGCAAAAGCTTTTGAATACTTCTGTAATAGTGCAGTTACCTCTTGCTCTTGTGCTGCTTGCAATTCATTTCCAATGTTTAGATGTTTTCCAGGATGAACCTCAATTGTTTTGATTGTTGGCTTGGAGACTGTGTTTACAAGAAAGATGTCTATAAAAGAATTCCGCAAAGTTTGAATAGTACAAGTTTCCTGAAAACATTGATTCAGAAGGTTACTTGCAGCTTCATATTGAGCTTTCCTAAGCTGCTCTAAAATACTTGGTTCTGAAATGAAAAGATCCATTAAGTCCTCATTCCCTTCTTCTTCTCTAAAATCAAAGAATTGATTTATACTTAAAACTGATTTTGTTTGCTGCTTTTCTTGAGTTTCAAGTATTGATTCTAAAGAAGTGGATTGTGCAGGTGAATAAAGAGTGATATGTTTCCTTTCATCTCCATGTGAAATAATCATGCTTCCAGATCTGCATCCTATGAAGGCATCAGCAGTAGCTAACCATGGTCTGCCTAAGATTAGAGGATGTCCTCCCAAGTTTGTCTTTGGTTGCAAGATCAGGAAGTCAACAGGATACTCCCATGAATCCAAGGAGACTATGATATCTTCTAATATTCCTTCAGGAACAACTTTAGATCTATCTGCTAGTTCCAAGATTGTAGAAGTTGATCTAATGTTGCTTAATTGCAAAGTTTTCATTGTCTCCATTGTCATTATGTTTATAGCCGCTCCCAAGTCTATTAATGTATTTGGTACTGAGAAATTATTTATTGATATGGTAACCATTGGGATGCCAGGATCAATATATTTCTCTACTATGGTTTGTGTAGACATGAGGCTTGCTAACTTACCAATGACTTGGATTGTAGTAGGATCCTTTTTCTTTTTCTCTGATTTCCGGATGCACAATTCCTTTATTGTTTTAGCATATATTGGTATTTCTTTAATTGCCTTCAACAAATGAAATTTTACATAAGCATTTTTTAACTCATCTAAGATATCAAATTTAGGAAGGATTATTTTGTTTTGTTGTTCCACTAACCTTTCAGGATAAGGTGGTGTTTGTGTTGTAACATTTGTTCCTTTCTGATTTTGTATCTCAGTTTGTGATGTTTCAGATGATTCTCCTTGTTCAGTTGGTTCTTCTATAATTGGAGGAGAATCCTTTTTAAGCACTTTTCCAGACCTTAGATGGACATCATTAAGAGGAAGGATCGAATATGTAGGAAAACATGCTGCTTCCTCCACAGTGTATGCAGATTTGTCCACCTTATTATTTGGATTGGCCATTGGTTGGGCTGGTAGTTGAGTTGGTCTGGGTTGATTTGTAGGTAGCTGTAATTGTGGTGGTTGGGTCAACAACGATGGCGGATTCTGCTGTGGAAATGGGATGGATTGCGGATATGCAGAATGTGGTTGTTGAAAGGGTATGGATTGCGGATATTGTGGATATGCAAATGGTTGTTGGTATTGTTGCTAGTATTGTTGTTGATATTGTTGAGGTTGCTGGTTTCCATAACCATATCCTCTCCAACCTTGTGCAGGTTGTTGTGAATATTGTTGTGGAGGCCAAACTTGCCATGGCATTAGAGGGGTCCAAGGATTGTAAGGTGGATAGGAATAATTTTGTTGAGGGAATTGTTGTTGATTTGGTTGAGGCATCCTAGGTTGCCATGGTCTTCGTGGTGCTACATAATAGAAACCTTCTATCCCTAGCACTTCTTCCATTGAGTTTATTTGTAATTCTTTCAATTTTTCACAATTCTCTGTGGAATGGTTTCCTGTACAAAGACCACAAACCTGAATACTATCCAAAGGACATTCTCTCAAAGGATGTTTCTTTTTACATTTGGAACAAAAGATCGCTAGAGCTTGTTCTTGTTCTTCTTTCTTCTTGTTTGCCTTTAGCACATCTACTTGTGTCCCTAATGTACTCAAGAGATCTGTTTTGAAATTTTCCAATAAACTTCCTATTTTAGCTCTTGTTATCCCTCCTGCAGCTGACTTTGCTGCTTTTGAACTTACTTCCCTTCTTCCGGTTTTTGATCTTCTTCTAGAATATTTTTGACATAACTCGACAATTTCATCGAATGGAAGGTTTGAAATATCTCCTTTACCCATCACATTCAAAATGTCAAGGTATTCATCCCTTACACCTTTGAGAAAGATTGTGCGAACAGTTTCTTGATTTAGAGAATGTTGTTTAGATTTTTGTAGATTATATGCGAATCTTTCCAAATATTCTTCTAAACTTTCATCTTTTTGTTGTGTCATTCTAAAAACATCTTCCTTTGAATCTCTAAATCTGCAATAAGCTTGATATTTCTTAAGGAAGACAGATCGCATATCATCCCAAGAGGCTATTGTTTGCTCTCCTAAACCCATAAACCATTTTAAAAGCTGCTGCTTTTAATGTTGCAGGGAAAAGACGAAGTTTATGAACGTCATCATTATATCCATATGTTCTACATAGAATATCAAATTCAAACATAAATGCATCAGGATCTTCTGTAGACATTCCATAAAAGTTTGGCAATACAGAAGGTGGAATGTTTTTCATTTTTACTTCTTCTCCCAATATTGCACTTGTATCTACTATTGGAAAACCAAAAGTAGTTTCTTGATCAATTCCATCTTCTTGTCTTTTACGGTCGTTTTCTAGCTTCCTATCATTTTCTTGCTTTGCCTCTTCCTCTCTTTTTCTTCTCCATTCTCTTTGTTGTCTTTCATATTCAGCCCTTTGTTGTTCAGGAGTGAGATGAATGGATCCATGTCCCTCTTCTGCCATTGTTTGATTTATTTCAATTTCAAGTGGAATTTCAAGTTGTTGGAAGATAGGAGGATTTATGGATGGAAAAACAAGTTGTTTCCCTTTTTATTTTTGTTTTCCGGAAGTGGAGAATTGTTTTTGTTTTGCTTCCCAAGCTAACAAAGTTTGCCTTTCAATCAAGGTTAATCTTTGGCCAGTTCTTTGTTTTTCTACCAACTCCTCAATTGTTGGATTACCAGTAACTGGAGTGTGTGATGATCCTATTTCTACTTGTGGGGGGTTTTTGATAAATCTACCTTGAGGATCTCTATATCTAGGCATAAAGAAACATAACTTAAATGGAATGTAACTAATGTTTTTGTGGTTTTGAAATTTATCCTTCTATTGACTATGCCGATATTTGCCTCCCCGGCAACGGCGCCAAAATGTTGAGCTAATTTGTGGTCCTAAATTAACACAATTATTTCTTATCAATCCGGGTTGTTTATGCTTTGAGGCAAGTTCACTATATGTGAAGATCAGATATAATCAAACCTTGAAAGATAAGTTATTCAAAAGCTAAAAGTAGTACATCTATAACTCTAATTCAATCAGCTTAAAAAGAGAGAAATATTGAAAGGGTTCTTGACCTCAAGAAGTCCACCTTCACCTCAATTATCACTTAATGAATCAGAGATCGAAACCAAAAGCTTAAGATGGATAAATTATTAATGAAAGAAGCTCTTAACTTAAGAGACACATAAGATATTCCATCATAATTCATTCATCTCAATATCCAAATCTTAATGAAAATAAAACTACTTGCATGCAAACAAAAGAAACTAGTTTTGATTCATCATTTTAGCAGAAGAGATACCCAACTTGAACACCTGTTTTTCCAACTCAATAAAGTGATGAATAAGCTATTAACTAATGAAATCAATCACTATGCATGAACCATAAAGCAAACTGAAATAAAGCTTTGAAAAACTAGTACTACAATCAACCAAATTACAAGGAAATGAAACTAGTTAACAAGGAAGTGTACTTAGCTTGGAATGGGGGCCCTCCACCCTTGCCTTGCACACTTTGAGAGGTGATATCAGAAGCTTAAATCAGTCACACATCCATAGTATTGAATAGAAAAGTAATAATAACACAAGTCTTCAAATTAACTGCTCAATCCAAAGATGTCACAACATAAAGTATATCACAAAATCAATACATAAGCCATCAAAGTTTTGGCTTTAAATAAGAAGTCTCATGAACAAAATGATCTATATTCACTCAAACAAACCCATCTACTCTCATCCACCTATCTAAGTCGAATTCATTATCCCCATCCCAAGAAAGATGACCATTCCTATGAAATCTCAAATCTGCCCTATTTCTATGGGATTCCTGCATGACTAGTCATGGTTGACTAGCACCAAATGGGCCTAATAAAGCTTGTTCTGTTCGAACTAAGAATTGTTGGCTTAGTCCTAGTTCCCAAGCTATCCATCCATGTATTCCATTCGTGCCCAAGTGTCCTACAACCATATCAACCATAGAGCTATTACGGGAATTTCTGAATCTGCCAATTTTGCACTAAAAACCAAATTTTCATAAAAACTTTAGAAATTGAAAAATTAAAATTAAATACCTGAATGGATATAAAATATACATCAAAATGGGATAAATGAAGGGAAAATGGATGGAAAATAGATGGATAAGTAAGTTTCTTTGAGCAAAAATAAGACCAAAACTAAGGCCCAACAATCTACATCGCTCCACCTCACTCCTCGAGGTATAGATGCATGTGCTCCCTCTGCCCACTTAGCTTGACCTCTCCTCCCACTGGAGGTCTTTGATTGGTCCTCTTCATCATCATCCTTCTTCTTAACTCACCTACCAACTGGCTAAGGCTCCATGTTGAGAGCTAAATCATGCTCCCTCTCAAGCACAACATCTATAATACTCGCCTTGCTCCTCAAGGTTGTGCATGCATCTTCCTCTAATGTGTAGATTCCATGGATCATGACACAAAATTGCTTGATTTGACATGAAGCAATATGCTTGAGGTAGGCCTTCCCATCTCTAAATACTACCTCATACCCTTTGTCTTCAATCCTTGTTTTGTTCATCAGATCAAGTTTCCTTGCTTCATTGTTATTTATGAATATCTCATTGAGGGTCTTCCACATAGCAAAGGGAGTATCTTTTCCAAGTAATTTTGAGACTATGTGGTCTCTCACACCCTCCAGGATGATCATCATGGCTCTAGATACATCTTTCTTCTACTGAGCAAGATTTTGGGCATCAAATGCTTAGGGTTTTGCTACATTTGTCTTGATGTATTCTAGCAGCCCATTGTCATCCAATATTGCCTCCCTACAGCCCTTCCATGCAACATAATTCGAACTTCCCTCAAGGGCATACTCGAGCCTTAGTCCATTGAAATCCATCTTCTTAGTCCTGAAGAAAACTTTCAACCCTGATCTGCAAATTCGAATCTCCTGCAATGACAACTTTGAAATATTTGCTCTACAGTGATTCCAACTCTGATACCATGTAGAAATTAATGTGTAGATTCAATACTGCTCATAAAACGTGCTAAATCACAAGACTTGAAGCTACTCTACTGATATGCAAAAGTTAATTCATCGTCTGAAAAAAGAATCATAGACATGCAAAAGGAGACATCACATATGCAAATATGTTTATCTAGGGGAAAGCAAGTGATCCAAACTCCTTACTATTATATTGCATTAATAATATAATAAAGAAGAAATACATATGCTTGCTCAATCCTAAGCACACTTTGCAAGTGTATAGTCTATCCCTCTGCCTGAATGACTGAATCTGGCCAACACTTAGCCAATTTTCAAGCCCTTTGTTGTAGCTCATTTTCACCATGTCAAATGTGAAAAAGAAAAATCATTTATCTCAATATATATATATATATATATATATATATATATATATATGGAAAATTCAAAATCAAATGTTTGTTTAGAATAGGATTTTGTTTTTGAAGAATAAAGCTTGGTTATTACTGAGCTGAGGTGATGCAGAATTTATTAAAAGCATAGACTCGGTGGGGCCTGACGGGATTCAATGAAGATTCGAGTGTGTGATGAGTTAAAAGGCAGGCATGTTAGTACTATTGGGCCCTCCCCACGGAGGAAACCCGCGATCATAAATTGCACGAGAGTTATTTGTATTGGTGCCTTCGTAAAGGAGTCAGTGCTTGATCGTTGACGTTGGATCAATGGCTAACATTTGATGCAGGATCACCTGAGGATGGTGTGGTGAAGTAAAATTATGAGTGCGGACACAAACAATTCCTCTAGCCCGATAATGGGTCTAGCCACAACCGATACATTCTATGGAAGATTTCCTTAGGTTAGAACCAATTAAGAGGGCCTACCTCTTAGTACGCTTATCTTGTTTGATGATGACCTTGCTTGCTCGCTCCAGCTATCCCTCATTTCCTTCTTCGAATACCTGAAACAAGTAAACAACAACAAACAACAACCGTGATAATAGGAAAATTGCAATTCAACCTACTTAACAAGTCAAGAAAAATTAAGCCATAAACATGTAAGATGACACATTAGCGCCGGTCTTGTAAACTGGGAAAAACATAAGATTTTGGGGAAATGGTGCAAAAGGGAATTGTTTTTCTCATGAAGAGGGACACAATGGGAGTTTTCTTCATAAAGGGAAAGCATGTAGGTTTCACTGTAGAGGTCCTCCAGGATCGAGGAACGGGGAGTACAGGGACATTGACAAAATGTTGTGTAACAGATGCCCCCTAAAGCATGAAGGTCGAACTAGAGTGAGGAATGAAATGCTTTATGAATCGGTGCGGGGAACCAGGTTCTATCGTCAGAAAACCTGCAAGTAAGTACAGATACATATACATAATTGAAAACTCTATCAAATGATACATGAATCATGGTATGGACGCAACCATCCAGAGAATTATCATGTAAATGAATCCAAGCATGGGCGCAACCATCCTATAAAGAGGATCATATCGAAACCAAGGTATGGTCGCAGCCATCCAAAAATGAGAAGGATCACATATGATAACTCATGGTATGGTCACAACCATCCATCTGAAAGAGACATGTATACCGACATAACCATGTCACATCACTTTGCAACCTGCACTTTTGTGATCTGATTCCAGGGTCTTGCGCTCCAACATGACCAGCTCAAAGTACAAATTCTAACATGTGAATAGATGTGTTGATATTGAACATGCTAGAAAGTTGCTTGATTACCAGTCAATGATGTAAATTGTTAACAAGCACGAGAGAAACCACCAATAATGACAATGGTCCTCAAGGTACTATCAGCATGATGTGAATTTGTCGTCGAGTGCGAAGAACTTGCCATTAGGGCATGCAAGCTCTAAGGTACTGGAAGGGAGTCTCTCGGTCAACTTCCCGGATAATGAGTTGAAGTCGACAGTGTTAGGGTCCTATATTAATAGGATTCATAATTTTGAATTGGTTGTGGTTGATCTTGTAATATTGTACATACCTTTGCTTTTTTGCAAATGTTTTCCATATTAAAAATTAAAAAATGTAAAGAGGGTATGTCCTAAAAGAAATATCAAAGGACAAAAAGAATAAGAAAAGATCAAAAAAATGAAAATATATGAACCCCAAACAAAAACAGATCAGGAAAGTGTGCAAGTCTAAGTGCCCCTACTTTTTACTTTACTATCCAAAATATTGGTTGTGTGCAGCTTGCCTTAAATGCCACAACCCATGGGAGTCAAATTGTTTAAGCTTGAATACTTCATGCTTTAAATTTCACGTTTATAGATAAAGAATAAAGATCTAGCCAAACTGTTTAATCTTGGCAGGTCAGTAGTTAGGTAGAGAAATAAAATGTGCTCATAAGCTTAATCTGATTCATGGGAAGATATAAGGTTAGAATTAGATAGTTTACATTCCAAAAGAAAAAGGAAAGAAAGGGTATGCTAGCTTAAATGCACCCAATAAAGTGAAGAAAAAATGTTAGGGTAAGTAAAGTTTAAGTAGAAGAAAGGTTGCAGAAGTATAAAGTTGATTGAAGCAAAAGCACATTTATCATGCTTAATCCTATGTTTCAATGTGCAGGAGCAGTTATGAAATTGAAAGGATGGTCACAAGTTAATCTGGCTAATTTCCCCTCATTTCATTTCACCCCCCACTACGTACTTACTAATTTCCCCATTATCCCATTATTTCCTAAGAAAATACCCTTTTCCCTTCATTTTCACCCTTGCCCCTTGGTTTCACACATTTCCCTGGTAATTTACCATCCAATCTCATCCCCATACCCAAAAACCCATTTTCCTTTGAAGAAACCACTTTCCCCTTATTAATTTCCCTATTTTGCCTAAAAACCCACTAAAAACCCTTATCATAAGTTTAAATCCCCCCCGCATTACTTTATTAACTCCCCCATTCCTATATTTCCCGACATAATCCCTTTTACCCCCTAAAACCCCTTTACTCTAAGTCTTCTCTCCTTCTGCTTTATTTAGCTAACTCCGCAAATTCACATTTTCCCCCATATAAACCCGTTTAACCCACCACCCTGGTGCGATTAACAAACCCCGCCGCATTAAACCCTGGTCCCACTCCATAACCTGTGCATTATAATGTTAACCCCACACTTATTCAGTAAATAATTACAAATCATTTGTAATTAATCCCCCAGGCCCCGCATATCTCTGAAGGAGTTCCCTCTGTGCATCTCCACTACGCGACAACCGTCCGATCCACCACCACCAAGTCTGACGGCGCGCATCCATATCGCATTGATTTCCTTGCCGACCTTTACCCGCCTGATAGCATGCGAAATGGGTGGGTTTTCTCGGGCCCCTTTCGGTTACGTGGCAGCTCCACACTAATTCACGTGCTCTCTAAAAAATACTGCCCGGTGGCCAAAATCAATGTGATGGCCCTCTTTTGCAAAGTGCAGATTACACTATCTCTATACTAGACTGGTTCATACTTCATTTCTACAGTTTGTGCAAGCCCAATTCACACCTTTCCCCATAAGATGGTTGCCCAGACCTCTCTGGATGTCAGACCTGTGTCAACCCCTCACCTGGACATTGACCATTTGCCCCTAGCAGACAGGGATTTCCAAATAAAAGACACTGCAACTCTAGCCCACCTTCTGAAGCTATATTGTTGGAGTAAAGATAGATTTTTGAACCATACAGATGACATTAGCCTTTAGGAATCCAATTTATCCAAATACACATTCCCAGAAATTCACCCATTCCCTGATATTGTACATTTTTGTCATGCCTGTTATGTCCCTAGCCAAAGGGCTATTGCTGCCCCAAACCAAGAGTTGTTATTCACCATCACACCTGAGTCAATCAACCAAATGCTACAAATCCAATCTAGCCCTAATCAGACTCCTCTATCCATTGGAAACCTATTGGATTTGTACATCACATTAGACCAGGTGAAAATCAAGTAAATCTTCCAAAATTTTATCATTGAAGAGCGCCATACTCCTACAGAAACCCCACCCTATGCTACCACCATTTTCTCAGAAATTGGCAGACACATAATCACCATGCTCTCATGCATCCTAGGATACACATCAGATGAGGATGTGGATGAGGTCATCCTGGCCTTCCTGTCTATTTTCAATCTAGGCAAGCCTCCTGCTATCATGTATGATTATGCTCAGTTCATTGATGACAGAATGCATGAACAATTCACCAGACTACCCATTGAAAGAATTTTCAAATACTCTTCAGTGTTGTTTTATATGTTTTTGTATTACCAGACAGATAAGTTCCCTGTGAGCATCCAGAAGTTGGACACCAGGGGAAAGGAGAGATTAGTGGTCTATTGGACACCCTTGGTCCAAAATTTTTCCACAACATTCACCTACAAAGACTTCATAGAATCCTTTGTGTACCCAATCATGAACATGCTGCCTTCTGATACTCAGCCTAGAATCAGCCAAGACATCAAGAGAGTGCTGCAGTTAGCAAAAAACATCAAGGTGGGAGACTGGTACCTCTACGAGAACCACACTGAGATCAGAATTTATGGCTGCCAGTTAGCCCCTTATAAATTGCCAAAATACCTCCCTATGAGGATATTTTCCCTTGAATATTTCAGAAAAATCATCAATTCTGATGAGGTCCACTTCCTATTTGCTAAGAAGAAAACCCATTTCAAGGTGAAAAACCAAATGGGCCCATTCATTTGCAACAATAGGGAGGCTGGACCAGAAGTCGACAGGTTACTACAATAGATGAAATTCAGAAACAGCTTCATATGGCATTATGACCCTCATGGAGTCATAAACAAGTTGAGATTTAAGGTCAAATTGGGCCCTTACATCCACCACCCAAGACTAGACATTGAACAGTTTGCCAACCAGTCTGAGTGGGTGGAGAACACATTGATTGATATGGACAACACAGTTGTGGATGTTGAGAACACATTGATTGATTTAGAAAAGCAATTTGACCAGAGCTCTTTCCTGCAGGTTCCAGAAATAGGAGAACCAATGAATGTTCATCTTGTGTTACAGACCCCTAGCCAATGAGGAGAAGAATCCTAAGAGGAATAGGGAAGAGGCATCTAGCTCTGCCATGGAGACTACTGATGAGTTGTTTGAGCTAAGAAAGAAGCCCAAGTTGAATCCTGTGACTGAACAAGAGGAGAACATTGAATCAGTGGAAATGACTGACACTGAGACAATGAGGCAGAGAAGTAAAGAAGTAGCTGCATCAGGTGAAACACAACAACCATCAACCTCCAACACACAGATGATAGAGAGACAACAGAGTATGGAGGTTTCTTCCTTGGTCAAGCCAGCTGACAAGGAAAAGGATATCAAAGATAGATTCAAAGAAATAAAGATGAGGAATGAAAATTTGAAAGCAAAGACATATGCCCAATACCTCAAGCTTACACCACCAAACCAGACCAGATTGATGTCAGCCTTTGACATCAAAGCAGGCAAGATGCAGGTGTCATTTTTGCAGCCCACTGTACAACAACCAAAGACCTCGACAGACTACAAGAAGACTAATTTTGAGGTGTTGGCCAGGGATGTTCATCCCATTGATCAGATAGAGTTCCATAAGCAGGCTGGAGAAATGATTTACTCCACCCTCACAGAAAAGGCCATGGATGCCTTTAAGCTGAAAGATTCATTGGATAATGTGACAGCCCAATACAAATTGGAAAAGGCCTCCTCACAGGCCAAAGATAACAGGATAAAATCCTTGGAGGACTTGGTCATTGAACTGGGCCATGACCCAAGTGACATTAAGGTTACTGAACAGTTGATCAAGAAGAAGAATGAGGACATAGCAGCCCTCAAGAAACAGCTTAAGATGCCTCATTCACAGCACCCACAGAAAAAGGAGGTCCTGGAAAGTTAAAGCAATCATGAAGAGATGATGGACCTAGTGCTGCAATTGAATGATTAGTTGAAGGTAATGGAGAAAGAATTGGATAGCTTGATGCAGCTCAAACAAACTAGTATTGATAATGCTCCTCCAACTATCATTCCAACAGTTACCATTGTTGTACCTTCTACATTAGCAGCATCCTTAGCTCCTACTGCTCCAATGGCCACTGCACTACCGGCATCTACACCAACTACATCAACAACAGGATCAACAACAATAGGCTCCACAGGTGATGAAGCAAACAAGCTGGTCAAAGCAATGGAAGAAATGTCCATTCAGACCACTGAGATGAACAAACTTAAGGAAAAGGTCACCAGCCTAGAAACATATTACAAATTGGCCCAAATCATGCACAAAGAAGAACAACAAAAGGCCACAAGGATGAATGAAAGAATCAAAAGCCTGGAGAAGGAACTGACACTCAATGAACCTCTAGGTCAGGCTAAGGAACAACTGTGGGCCAATATCATTGACTCTGTCAATGATATTTGGCCATCCATTTAGGTTATTTTTGAACAGCTTGATTTGATAAACTAGGCTACAAAAACCATTCAAAAAGTCAAAGAAGAACTTGGAGATATGCCAGAGGAAGCAACAAGAATCATCCATTTCCTCAACTCCAAGAAAAAGTATGAGCTGCAAGAACTAGAGATACCTGATAGGACAGGTACAATTTTGGAAGTTAGAAGAGTCCTCACTATGATAAATTTGATGTTAAACGTGGAGGATAAGTGTCAAACTATGCAATTGGCCATTGGCAGGTTGATGATTAAGTTCGAACTTTTGAGGCAAAAGGGATTACCTAATCCATTAGTTATAAATGATAAGCTAATGACACAAGAAGATTACAATAAGAAGATCAGGGAAGTGGCCAGAGATCAAGTAAACACTTCATCCATGAAGGGCAAACATTTGAAAACTTGTTTTACCTCCAAAATGAGGTAAAACACCTTTTTGTCAATAATCCAAATTTTGCCAAATATACAGAGGCAGATGAGATATACCGAAAAATGCTCAATATCCAATTACCAAATGCTGAGACACAGGAAAAACTCAAAGATTTACTGTAGTAAATACACAGTAAAAATATAAATGTATAGTAAAAAGTAAAAGAGCACAGTAAAAGGTTATTGACAGGTCAGCAAGGTCAAAGAGTATCAGATGAAAGTGTATCAGATGAAAGGTCATAAGTAAATATGACATCCAGCATGAAGACCAAACATCCAAGCAACTTAAAGGGCAAAAGATTGAAGAATAAAAGGCAACAAAACCTAAATAACAGGGAAAACAAACAACAGTTCAATAGCTGTCTCTATCTTCTAGCATGAAGATATTTCCTTTTCCTAGATTAGTTCTCAATGCAGTTTAAGATATTTTGTAAATTATTTTTGTATAAATACTTCATATTTCAAAGTATTGGGTGTGGATTGTTATACATTTGTAGAGTTATTTTGATCTTTAACCTAAGGGTGATTGTACTACTTTTCAAGTGAACAGACTGGAACAAGTAATAAAAAGATTGCATTAGAGGATTCATGAGATGAGCTATTGTAGTGAAGTATCTTCTTTGTCTGATTTTGTTACCTTCTTATTTGTTTCATAAATTTAATCGTTTTCCAAATTTGAATGAATTAACTGGAAATATCACTAAGAATTTGTTTAAGTACACTCTGTTTTGCACAGTTAGTCATTTATATGTTTTCCTCTGATGCTTGGATTTGAGAGCCCTTAATTTCTCTCCCATCCTCGTTGACCTCTTTCACTTTTCTTCATGATCCGGCCTAGGGAACCCTTAATTGCTCCCTAGATCTGATTGGAAACCATTTCACCTTCCAGCCTTTGAGATCTGCAGTAACTCCTCAATCTTGCCCTCCAGACACTGTTTTTAGAGCTTAACCCAGTCCAGTTTGTCTGAAATTCGACCCCATAGCCCAATGGTAAAAGACAATACTTTTTCATCTAAGTAAGTGATCCGACCACCCAATTTCAAATCAAAACCCAAGTGCAACCATAACTAGCCTAAAATAAATTAACTAAAACAAAGTTAAATAAAAAAGAGAGAGTCCTCTTTGAGATTAGGAAGGCTAGGTCCTGATCTCCAAAGGTGGTTAGTGGTTACCTCTATTATTTCTTTTTCTGAATTCGAAGAAATTTTAGAGTAATAACAGATAGGAAGTGACCGTGTCGAAGGAGGGCCATAATGTATCCCACCTCATCGACATGAGATAAAGGGATGCAAAATGATTTTGGATGATACAGAGAATCAAAGGTAAGTGTAACTACAGAAGGACAACTCTTGAACATATTAGCGACACGACTGGAAGTTTGGCAACTTTTGGATCCATAGGATCGGTGGTCATGATGATGTAGCAGAGATCAAATGGAAGGAAAAAATGAACAGCCCAACCCAAGGAGGTTAACGATAAAAAGGAGGATATCCCATCCCGACGCGAAGCAGAAAGTGTCATGTTCAAGAGTGAGCTGCTGACACAACTGATTAGATTTCCAAATTCCCCCCCACCATTTTTGGCAGGTACCCCAATTATTTTTTTAATCGCAATCTTGAAGGGGATATCATATTCTTGCACTGTGAGTTCATTCTTCAGACGAATCCTACCTAGTATGTTTAATGAGCCCTAGGAAGGAGAAGCTCATGTTCGTCATGGCGACGAATCCGATGTCGTTTTATATTTTAACCTGTCCAACAAAGGTGTAACTCGATATCCTTTTCATATTTAGAGAGTTTGAAAAAGACATAGAAAAGAAAACTCCACATGGTCCCTTTTCGTACATTTGTGTCTCTCGAGCCCGAAAAGGTAGAAAATGGTACCTAAGAGAACCGCTTGACCATTTCAGTCAACGAGTACCTTTTTCGTAAATAGTGCATCCCAGCCTAAAAAAGGGGTAAACTTATACTGGGTGCATGACGTTTCGCATCTGTTAACGAGTTCAAAATGACAAGGGATCGACTATCTTTTCATTGTTAAAGGGTCGGAAAAGAGCTTGAAAGTATACCCCCCATTTTATTCTCTTTTACGAGTCAAAAGGGAAAAATACTCGGTAATCTTTTCATATGAGTTTTACGAGTCGAGAAAAGAGTTGAAATGTGAATCGGCATCATCGTCGAACATCCATCACCTGTCGCTGTGCAAAAAGGGTAAAGTGCATTATCCAATTCTTGAGGCAAAATAGGTCAAATCACTTACAAAACCTAATATTTTATGAAAAACTGAATAAAAGGGAGGAAAAGTAAATATTTTTTACCATTTACCATTTTACCTTGCTGTGAAAGACTTTTCACCCACTTTTGCCCTAATTGTTCCAGAGTAGATTTCAGGAGATCCGGGAGGTCATTTGCTGAGCTATTAGTTACAGGTAAGAGCCAAAGCCCTAAGCTTCATTTTCATACCATTTATTCCTGTTTTTAACCATTTTTTGGATTTTTGAGGGAGGTTTTGTCAAAAGTTTTTTGCGCTTGGTCGGCGCGACCTCTGGGCATGGAATCATGCCGGTCTACGGTGATTAAAACGTCCTATTGCGTTATCGGTGCAACTATTTTTAAAACAGGCGCACCAGTGGCGTGAATAGGGAAAAAATCAATTTCCCCTCAAAACCACCGTTGGAATCTAAATTTTATGGGCCAAAAATGATTATTGACTTAAATCTATGGTTTTTGCAGGAAATAATCGTCAAAAATGGTAGAGTGGAAAGAACATGAGCACGAAGATGTGGACACTCAGGCACTGAATGATCCAAATTGCTTGAATTCTTTGAGGAACTGTGGGCTCCTCAAGTTCTTTCTCACACCAGGGATGTGGGCCCAACCCAAGCTGCTTCAATACCTGATTAGTCTCTGGGATATAAATTGGGAAATATTCATCATTGGTAACCAGGAGCTGGAGTTAGAAACTTCAGACATATATTTCATCACAGGACTGTCCCGGAGAGGGGAATTGATCAACTTATATGGGTCACGACCAATTGGGGCAAGCATATCCATGGTGGTTACTAAAAATTTCCTTGAAGCCCTAAAATCCAAGAGTGGCAAGATTGAGATTGCCACAATGCGAGATATAACACTAAGAGTGCTACTGTTGACCATCAATAGAGTGGCGAGGCCCCAGGCAGTGGATGTAAATTCCTTTATTCCATCGACTGCACAGCATCGACGATTTTCAATTGGGTGGAAGCCATGAAGATCAACATAAAATGCCAGCTGACAAAAGCTAAGGTGAGGAATCTGAAGTAATTTTGCTTTGGGTCTGTACTAGTGACCTTTTTCTTGGAACGAGTGTCATTGTTCCAGTACCAGTTGACTGAGGTAGATCCTCCAATGCCACGTGACCCGCGGATTGCCTGCGGGAGTCATTTGATCCCTAGGATCACTGGGGGCCAGCATATGTCTTACAGGCCCACTTTCTTTTCATGGCTACGATGACAGCTGATCGTCATGGAGGACTGGCCATACAGTGGCACCGACTTTCGTGGAGATCCGGACATGCCACTGCCAGATGGAGAGGATTTTGACGATGAAGGTAAGAAATCAATTTTTTAATTTTGTGATCTTTTAATTGTTTTTTTGATATATATGTGTTTATAACATTAATGCAGATGTTGGACCAGAGCATCCTGTTGGGATGTCCCCAATATCCAGGTGCGTTACCCGCCAGTTTGATGTTGTCGCTCCTTATCAGGAGGGGAGTGACAACGAGGAGGAGATCGCGAGGAACCTTGAGGGGTTGACTTATGGTATCTCGGAGTATGCTCGGGTGGGAGACATTCCTGGCCAGTACCAGAGACACATGGTGGGAGTATCATATCGGATCTGCCGATTGCTGACTCACATTGTACGAGCCGTGTCATGCTACCACAATCATCATGTTGATTAGTTCCTAGGTCCAACATTTTACATTTTTGAGGCTTGCGTGCCACAGATATATGAGGCCTGCGAGACGCTGATGTTTTTTGGACACACATATTATTTTTTGGGGTTTTGATGTAACAAACATTATCACCATATATATATATATATGCTATATTTTCTTGGTTACTATGGTACAAATGATTCGTTTTGTCTTTTCACATGTTTCATAAATGTTTATCCAACACATAATTAGCTAATGCATCTGTCAATGTATTCATGCATCTAGGAATATGATGATATGTAATGTAATCAAAATGCCTTTCCAGTAGATGAATACAGAGATACATTCTCAATATCTGAGGATTTCTGATGGAATATTTCCCATTGAGTTGAAGGACGACAAACTATGAATCCAGGTTGACAACCAACTCTGGAATGTCAAGAGAAATGGCTTCTAACAACAGTTCGATGACTGCACTGTATTCAACAATGTTGTTAGTTATGCGACCTAAACAAATACCTTGAAGATCAATCAACTCACCGTGAGGGTCATAAATAGCCCACGCCGCGAATGATAGGTTCCGGGTACTACGACAAGCACCATCAACGAAACCGATGTGGGGAGTCACAAACATTTGCAAAGCAGGGAAAACATAGTAAACAGGAAAGTTATTTGAAAACTAACACACCAAACCATACTACACAAAAATGAATGACACACTAATGTACACAAGTAACCATGCAAGATGACCTAAGCATAGTACTTCTTGAGGTAAAGCCCGTTTCGGGGCTTGTCCAAAGGATTGCCTTCATAATCGATAAGCTCATAGGCCCCTTTTTTCAAAACACGTTTCACAATGTAGGGCCCATGCCACATGGGCTCGAACTTGCCTGCCCCCAGCTTATCATTAGCTTGGTCGTATAGTAAAACCAAATCACCCTCAGAGAACGTGCGGGGGGAGACCGACCGATCGAAATGGGACTTGACTCGCTTCTTTTGTGCTTTGATAACCAAAGCAGCGAGATGACGAGTCTCATCTAGTTGTTCTAAATATAAGAGGCACTCTTCCTAAGGTGATGTTTCGGGGAGAAGTTCGACAGCTAGCTTGAGTGAAGGAATCTCGCATTTAATCGACAACGTTACTTCCAGACTGTAGACAAGCTGGAATGGTGTGAAACCAATTGCATCTTTGGTCGAGGTTCGGTAAGCCCACAAAGCTGAAAAGAGCATGAGATGCCAAGTTGACTTGTGCATCCTAATAGTACGCTGAAGCATTCTAACCAAAACATTGTTCACAGCTTCAACTTGGTCGTTGGCTTGAGGGTAATATGGGGTTGAGCCATCATGGCACAAACCCAACGCAGAGGTCAACTTAGCCATCATAATCTCGGAAATGGGAGCCATGGTTTGTGATAATGACTTGAGGTATGCCGAACTTAGAAATAACATGATTGAAAAGGAATTGAGCCGTTGTTTTACCGTCTGCAGAGTATGTAGGCATCACTTCGGCCCATTTGGTGAAATAATCCACAACAATGATAATATAACCATGCCCCCCGGCCGAACGAGGGTTACATGTCATATAGTCGATGCCCCATTTGACAAAAGGACCAACGATAATAACAGGGTGTAGGTGAGCGGGTGGGGTGCGCATCTTGTGTTGGTAAATTTGGCATTTATGGCACTTGTGAACAACAAGGATGCAGTCCTTAAAAATGGATGACCAGAAATAATCATCGCAAAGGATTTTTTGAGCGGTAGCATAGCTAGACATATGATCGCCACATGCCCTGGAATGACAGTCATTGAGAACTATCTTAGCCTCCTTGAGAGTAAGGCATCAGCAAAGAACTAATTCGTACTGACACGATATAAAGTATCGCCAATAATACGGTAGGGTTGGGAGTGATGTTGAATCCATTGACGATCATCCTTAGTTAACGTGGATTAGAACGTGGACGTCTGGAGATACATGATGATATCATCATACCACGGGTCAAGGGTGTTGATCAAGAAATGAGTCTCGTCTGGGAGTTGTTCATCTGCATCAGTAGGGAGAGACGTAGAAGGAAGGGAACAAATCAACTCAGTGAAAACTAGTGACTTCTTAGATTTGGTAGTAGTAAATACCAAATCGAATTCTTGCAGGATGACAATCCATTTAGAATACTTTCCCCCAGCAACTGACGAGTCAGGATGTAGGTCATGGGGTTGCATTTAGAAATCACAGTAGTAGTGCGTAAGAGAATGTAGTGCCGAAAGCGTTGAACAACCTAGATGGTAGCCAAAGCCAGCTTCTTGACATGGGCATAATGCGTTTTGGTGTCGAGGAGATTACGACTAAGGTAGTAGATAACATGTTTATTGCCTTCGTCGTCGTCTTGGACCAAGACCATAGCAATGGTGCTAGGGGCTGCAGCTAGGTAAAGGAAGTAATCTCGATGATAATCCGGGGGATGCAGCAAAGGAACATTTACGAGGACAACCTTAAGGTCATCAAAAGAATTTTGGGCAACCTCATCCAAAGCAAAGGGCGTTCCTTGTTTGAGCAACTGGGTAAATCTTGTAGCTAGCCCAACATAATTGGGTATGAAATGATGGAGGAAATTCGCCTTTCCTTGTAGGCTCTAGAGTTGGTGCAATGAAGATGGAGGGGGTAAGTTTACAATAGCCTCGAGTTTAAGCGGACCAAGGTGAATACCATCCTTGGAAACGATAAATCCGAGGAGTCGTCTGGATTCTATGCAAAAAACACATTTATGCAGGTTTAACCAAATTTTGCAGTGTCTACAATGAAGAAAAATATGCCGAATATGGTCAGGGTGATCTTGGCGCTTACGAGAATGAGCGGGAAGGTCATCCAAGTAAGGCTGAATGATGTTGCGAATATCGTGAAACGCATAGGACATCGCCCGCTAAAATGTAGCCCCAACATTTTTGAGGCCGAAAGGGAGCTTTTTGTACATGAACGTACCCCATGGACAGATAAAAGTTGTCTTTTCTTGATCCGTTGGTGCAATGTTAATCTAGTTGTAATAAAAAAAGCTATCCATAAAGGAAAAAAATTCGCTCCCGTCACATTCATCAATGATCTGATCAATGAAGGGAGTGGGGTAGTTATCCTTAGGACAAGCATGATTGAGATCACGATAATCAATGCAAATGTGGATCGTGCCTTGTTTTTTCGTCACCGGGACAATATTTGACACCCAATCTATAAGAGGGATGGGATAGATGAATCCAACTTTGAGAAGTTTTTCAACTTCACCCTTGATAGCGACGACTTTCCTAGGGTGCACTGGGGGAGCCATTGGTGAATGGGCTTCGCATGAGGATAAGTTGGTATTTCGTGCACAACAATGCTAGGATCAATGCCAGGCATTTCTTTGTAGGACCATGCAAACACATCATGAAATTCTTGAAACATATGAGTATAGGTCTTGATCTCATCCGAAGAATAAGTTACCCCAATATGGACATGTTCAACGATACCTGGCTTGATAGAAATATCAATCGACATCGTTTGGGTAATATTACCCAAATTTCCTTCCGACCATACCTCATGAGTCATGATCAGTAGCGGAAGCGGGAGGGAAGGAAACTGAGAAGAGAACTCTTCGAGACCGGTAGACATGACCGCTGGGCGAGGCAGGAACAAGGAACAATGATGAGTATCATTCCAAGGTGGTACCTCGAGAGACATTACTTCCATGATACTTTCGTTAGCAAGGAAAGTCTCGGCTAAGGGATCAGGATATTCCAAAGCGCTAAGACATGGGGATTGAGAATTCGTATCAAGAGAGGTCTTCGAAATAGGAGAATTAGAGGATGTGGAACTTGAGGCCCAAACAATCTCCACGTAATTGATTTCCATAGGACTAAGTGGCATAACCTCGCCCCAAGTATCAACAAGATCCGGTGAAGGTATGACCCAAGGGTCAGATTTGACTGAGATCATGTTGACAGAGGCAACATGAGGAGGTGGGAGCGGAAAAATTCCCATCAAGGCAGAATCTTTAAAAAGACTTGCCCCCACACTCTCATAGGGAGCACCAGTGTGCTTGACATACGAAACATTGCCATCCGAGGAGGAAGAGGCAAAGAAGGACAGCTGGTCGACAGTGACAATCTTCCCTTGATGGGGAAAACGAATCACGCAGAATAGGGAGGAGGCTACAACATGCATGGCATGGGTCTACCTCCAACCGAGTAGAAGATTATAATTGAGATTAGCGTCAACAATCTCTACCTCGACTTGTATTATCTTTCCCTCTAAAGTAATGGCAAGGTTAGGTAAGACACCGAAGGGTCGCAAATCGCGCCCATCGAAAGCTTCCAAAGTGTTCAGGGATTGGTTCAAAGCAGGAGAACCAATGGCCTTCCAGCATGCGATTGACATGATGCAGGTGGAAGCACCTTCATCGATGACAGTCCTGTGGATGGTCTTCTCATTGATGATTACCTGAATGAGAAAGGAAATCTGATGAGGCAGGCGCGGAACATGGTTCTCTAGATCAAAACATATCAAATTGGAATTGGTAGGATCGATACCCCCAATAGCCGAAAACAAAGATTTCCGCTGTGATGGGAAGCTTTGGAGCACCTCGAGAGCCGACATAGTTGACAACGCCTGAGCCAAATCCTCAACAATATTATAGTGTTGAGCGGCTCGAGTGTTGGGATTGTACGAGGATTTCCTTAGCACACCTCGAGAGGGTGGCCATATAGCGAAATCAGGGTTAGGGCGCTTGATATGAAGAGGGCCAAAACTCAGGGTAGAAGAAGAAGGGGTGGCTTCTTTCTCTTTCCTGGCTACCAGAGCAGGAGTTTGGTAATCTTTTGATCTATTAGCCACATTAATAGGTGTCAGGTCAGGCAGTAACTCCATAAAACAAAAACTGATTCATATATTATTCCATCAGGTAGGTCTTTGTTATATACAACAGGGAGAGACTGTTCAGTTCATCTCCCGATGATTGTTCACATTTCTAATTTAATTATTTACATAAATTTTCCCAATCACAAGGATTAGGTGTCAACATTCCCCCCCTTAATCTGAAGGGATGTTGGTGAGTCCAAGCATCGTTCTGAATCGTTTAAGCTTTTCTCTTCCAAGTGCTTTGGTGAAGATGTCTGCAATTTGCTCATTTGTGGAACAATCACGGATATGGATTGTTTTGGCCTCAACATGATGTCGAATCAAATGATATTTAGTATTGATGTGCTTCATTCGATCATGGAACTTTGGGTTCTTGGCCAACTTTATTGCAAAGGTATTGTCAATCACGAGTGGAGTTGATTGTAATTGTTTTACCTACAAATCTTCAAGAATTTTCCTGAGCCACATAATTTCTTTTGTTGCTTCAGCTGCTGCCACGTATTCTGCTTCTGTTGTGGAATCTGTTGGAACTGATTGTTTGCGTGATCTCTAGGAGACAGCTCCTGATCCAAGACTCATAGCATATCCTGAAGTTGATACCCCAGTTTCTTTGTCTCCATCGAAGTCTGAATCAGAGTATCTAATGAAGCTGAAGTCGTCCACCTGTGTGTACTTGATTCCAAAGTCTTGAGTTCCCTTCAAGTACCTTAAAACTCTTTTTGCAGCAAACCAATGTCCCTCACAAGGCTTTTGCATAAACCTGGAGAGGATTCCAACAACAAATGAAATGTCTGGTCTGGTAGTAGTTAGGTAGTTGAGACTTCCTACAAGCTGTCTATACTTTGTTGCATCCTCAAATTCCTTTCCTTCAATAGATGTGAGCTTTAAGTTTTGTTCCATTGGAGTAGTAAGAGGATTGCACTCTGTCATGCCAAACCTGTTCAACAAATCTCCAATGTATTTCTTTTGAGAAAGAAATATGGACTTTGGATGTTGGGTTACTTCAATGCCAAGATAGTAATGAACATAGCCCAAATCAGTCATTTCAAAACTTTTCCCCAATTCCTTCTTTATGGATGCAATGTAGCTTTCATTGTTCCATGTCATTAAAAGATCATCTACATATACCACAAGATATACAACTTTTTTGCCAACTTTCTTGACAAATAAAGTTGCATCATCAAGATCAAAATGATTGAAATTGAGTTTCAGAAGATGCTCAGTTAGTTTTTCATACCAGGCTCACGGTGCTTGTTTGAGGCCATACAAGGACTTCACAAGTTTGCATACTCATGTTCTTTTACAACAAATCCTTCACGCTGGGACATAGAAACATTTTCTTTTAGATCTCCATTCAAGAAAGCAGTTTTTACATCCATTTGATGGACTTTCCAACCGTTCTGAGCTGCTAGTGAAAAGAGTGTCCGGATGGTAGCCCATTTTGCTGTGGGGGAAGAAGTCTCCTCATAATCGACCCCTTCCTTCTGTGCAAAACCTTTTGCCACAAGCTTAGCTTTGTGCTTGTCAAGTGAGCCATCAACTTTATACTTGTTCTTGTAGGTTCACTTGCAGCCAATTGGTTTGGTTCCTAATGTAGGATCAACCAGCTTCCAAGTGCAATTCTTTATGAGGGCATCATACTCCTTTTGCATCGCTTCTTTCCATTCATCATGAGAAGCAACTTCTTTGGAGGAAGTTGGTTCAAAATCTGTAGACAAGTTCAACTCACAATCATAAGACACATCCATATCAACAGGTGAATTAGAGTCATCTACATCACCTCCATTTTTCCGGTTTGAATTTCTGGTTCCTGTCTTTCCAACTTCATTAGGATGAACACTTTCAAGTGTCTTTGTTAGCCAATTTGGGGGACCTTTCTCAGATGGTCCAGGCTGCTCCGTTGATTGAGTTGGGACTGAATCAAGATTGAGTCTCCCAATTCTATCAATTACATCACTTAAAGCATCATCCGTTGCTGGAGTTTCATGCGGGGGAGAGTGTTCTTCAGAAGAAGATTCCACATGTTGATCTAGTATAGGAATCTCCCCTTCAAGATGTGGAATCTGATTATCAAATTCTTGAAATGATTTTGCTTTTGCAAATCTATCTAAACGATCAAGTTGCTGCTCAACAACATTGTCAGTTTTGGATGATTCAAGAAAAATTACATCTCTAGATACAACAAACTTCTTATTTACTTCACCATAGAGGCGGTATGCTTTGGAGGTGTTTGAGTACCCCAGGAAGATACACTTACGACTTCTAGCACCAAGTTTGTTTCTATGTACCTTTGGTATCAAGGCATAATAGGTGGAACCAAAGACCCTAAGATGCTTTACCGAAGGAACATGTCCATACCACATTTCATATGGAGTCTTGTTTCTTATAGCATTAGATGGACATCTATTCTTTATATATGCAGCACATCGAACAGCATCAGCCCAAAACATTATCTTTACATTTTTGAATAAAAGCATGGATCGTACCATATTCAAGATTGTTCTATTCATTCTTTCAGCTACGCCATTCTGTTGGGGATTATAAGGCCCAGTTGTTTGATGTTTGATCCCATGTTGGCGAAGATAGTTTTCAAATTCATTTAATGTGTATTCTTTTCCATTAACAGTGCGAATAGACCCAATATGAGATTGTGCATCATTTTCAATCCATTTATGAAAATTCTTGAATGTTTGAAAAGCATCAGATTCGTTCTTCAATAAATAAACCCAACACATTCTGGTGTAGTCATCAATAAATGTCATGATATATTTATTTCCATTTGCAGAAGGAACAGGCATTGGACCACATAAATCTGAATGAATAAGTTCAAGCTTCCTATGTGCTCTTGAATGTGAATCATGAAAAGACTGTTTGCTATGCTTTCCTAGAATGCAAGCATCACATTGCTTAAGTTTCCTAGGAATTGTAGGCAAACCAACAACACCATTTTTCTTCAATAAGTGGACAGTGTCATAGTTCAAATGTCCAAATCTAGCATGCCATAATAAACTTGATGGAAGTGTACCTTCTTCATGATGAGAATTGTATGAGAAATGTTGTACATGAGCAGAGGTTCCTTGCAGTTTGAGAAGCCTTTCTTCTTCTATTCCCCTCATGACAAGTGAGTGGTCAAATGCTTTTCTTACCTCAAGCTTGCCATCAAACATATGAATGGAGTGACCTTGCTGGCGGATGTGGACCAAGGACAACAAGTTTCTCTTGAGCTGTGGGAGATATAGAACATGATCCAGAAGAAAGTCTGGAAGACCAGGCAGTTTAAGCCTGATTGTGCCAAGCCTTGATGGCTTGATTTTTTATTGATCTGCAAAGTATACCGCTCCATTAACATTGTCAGTGAAATCTTCAAAAAAATCTTTTCTATGAGTCATGTGGCAGGTTGCTCCTGAATCAAGCAACCAATCATTTTTCCATGAAGCAAGTGAAGCATTAAACAAATCTTCATTTACTCCAATGTTACATTGTGCCTCAACATAGTGAGCGGATTCAGGTGCTTTACCTTTGTCTGTATCATCAGTTTTACCTTTCTGTTGGTTTCTTTTCTGCTCAATTTTGTCCCATGGTAGCTTGCATGTAGAAGCATCATGTGATCCATTTCTTTTGCAGCGAATGCAGTGCAAATCTACCTTTTCTCCTTGAGAATGTCTGCCCCCCCTGCCTCTGAAATATCTTCCTCTTCCTCTTCGACCTCCTCTTCCTCTTGTAGAATCTTGAGCAGAATGCTTTTCTTTATGAGCAAGGCACACAACCTCTTTAGAAGATTCAGGGGCTGTCTTCTTTCCAAAAGTTTTTTCTCTTTCATCAAACTTTTTCACAAGAGAGTCAAAGGTTATATCTTTGAGATTTCCATTTGCTTGCAATGACTCAAGATAATTGGAGTAAGTAGGATAAAGTGCCTTGAGAAAAGCGACAAGAGGAATATCCAATTCAACCTTAGTGGATTTGATATCATGCATTATAGATTTTACTTTAGATGCAAGAGCAAGAGATTCATTATTTTGCAGTTCAAGAGTGAAGAGTTTAATCATGAGTTGGACAACTTCAAGAGCAGAATGTGAGTCATAGAGTTCTTTCAGCTTTTGTAAGGCTTCAAAGGCAGTTGAATATGACGAAATATGGCGACTCACCTCTTCATTTACAGATGCTACGATTAATGCATAAGCTTTGTTGTTCTTGTTTTCCCAAATGACGAGCTCTTTGTCTGAGGTAGGCTGTACTAGGTCATTGTCTCCATCTCCGACACACACTCCTTTCCATAACTCATTGAAAATGAGGGTGTGTTTTATTATCCGGGACCATTCAGGATAGTTCTCCTTGCCTATGAGAACTATTCCCACCATAGATATGATTGAATGCATACTGTAGCAAATAAAATTTCGGCTGTAAAAACTTTTACTTTTAATGGAAAAAAAATATAGTTATGATATAATGGGATAGCAAATTCAAATATCAATTTGCATGCTTCTGCACAATGTTAGAGCACAAAATATGGCAGTATAAAACACCCTCAACAACATTGCATTCACCAAAGAAAAACTGAAGAATGTAGTCCAGATATTGTGTCATACAGAGAAGTATTTAGGTTATTTTCAAGAACAATTTAATTTCCCGAAAAGGCTTAAGCGCTTCTCCAAATTTATGGCGCGCATGTAACATTACCCACGAGTCATTAATTATCCACCATTTGTAATGACCATTCAAATTCACCCTTGAATAACTTTAATGGAACATGGCTTCACGATTTATATAATATTGGCCTTCAAAAATGATTAAGGAATAGGCATAAACAAATAGTTTCACATTGCCTCATTTCATCCTGCGTGGAGGCGTCATTCCATCCATTGAAAATGTGTTAACGCACAGGCTGGTCCACGTTACTTGCTTGAACTCGAAGAGACAGAACAACTTTCTCTCTTCGCTAGCAGCAGAGCGGGTCAGAGCAGAGCAGAGCGGGTAAGACCGCCTTCTCTCCTCTCACCGCACCATTCTATCCTTTGAACACAACACTACTCCAGGGTTGCACCATGCACCATGGATACACTGCGGATTTAACACAGTCAGCGACCGCTCTTCGAGCTCAAGAAACTTTACATCCCCACGCTTCAACAGTTCCGCATATCAGCGCCCAAAACTCAATTATAATATTATATATGCTCATGCAAAGGAAGGCAAAGGCAAAAGAAAGGATGTTTGTGATGGCTAATGCCAAGAAATCGGCAGACCCACGATGACGACGTCTTCTTTACTGCACGCTTTAGTGCTGCAGAGACGTGGGTTTGAGTTCTCCCGCAAGGAGTACACAATAGTAGACTTATGGTGGATGAGCACAGAAGAATGTTAAGAAAAGAGTACCTCGATGATGAAATCCTTGCGATTCCTGCTTGCGGTTATGCTGGGTGGTGTGCTGCTGTTGATGTTCAACACCAATGGAATGAACAACATTGATACCAATACCATGTCAGGCAGCGTTCAAATGTCAGGACCTTCACAAATCAGCGTGGATACCATGTCAGGCCATTCACAATTTTTTTTTTAACATACAACGCTTCTTTCAGGACAGCATGGACAGTGCTGGACAGGACAACGCTTCAGAAGAGCAGGGCGCAGGTCTTATAAAATAGAATATGGCAGACAGAACGCAGGCAGTATCAGACAGGCACTCAGTCACTGAATTATATGGAGAGCAGAGGAGCAGACAAGGGAGTTACAAGGCACAAGAGCTAAAAAAAGGAGTTGGCTCTGATACCATGTCAGGCCAGGCAGTAACTCCACAAAACAAAAACTGATTCATATATTATTCCATCAGGTAGGTATTTGTTATATACAACAGGGAGAGACTGTTCAGTTCATCTCCCGATGACTGTTCACATTTCTAATTTAATTATTTACATAAATTTTCCCAATCACAAGGATTAGATGTCAACAATAGGTGTACTCATCATAAACACTTGAGATCTCGAGGAAGAAGATGATTGAGGTTGGTCTACCATTTGGGTCTGCTGAGACGAAAATGGATCTTTCAAGATAACTGGGGTCCTTTTGAGCAAATGACTAACTTCAGATCGTCAGGGACAATCCTTGGTATAGTGATCCTCCTCGCAAATGAGGCACAGATACTTAGGCTTTCGTTGTGAATAATCAACAACAGACGACTTAGGAGGACCTTGCTTTGGGGCATCGACTTTACCCTTGCCTTTACCTTTCTTCTTACCTTTCGAGGATTTGTCCGCTGTGGTAGACTAGACAGCGTGGACCTCTGAGGTTTTACCAGGGCCAGGTGGATTATGGGAGGAACTATTGGAAGCAGTGTTTGAGACCAAATTCTGTTTGGAAGAAGATTTAGCAGGGGTCTGGGACACTGAACCAATGACTCCATCAATAGGAGGTGTAGCCTGCGACTTCGATGTCGTGGGATCGGATGATGGTCGCGGAGCATCGGGTAATAACTCATACAAAGTGCTAGACTGAGAGTAAACTAGATCTAAGTACTGGGCACGAGCAATGGCTTGTTCTTCAGTAACGCACCCACCCATAGCTATGTCACGAGCAATTTGAGCCACGAATTACTGAGTGAACCATTCAGTGAGAAACTGATCAACAATCTTGAATTTGATCAGGCGACATCTATGTATCCATTCATGGATGTGATCGGAGATGTGCATCGCAACATCTTACTTAAGTGAAGTGAGCAAATAGTTGCTAGTTTCATAGTGAACCGACAACTAGAAATGCATGAGGAAAGCCATGGCTAAAGATTTAAAGTCATGGTAAGTACTTCGAGGAAGCTTGATGTACCACTTAGCTGCAACACCCATGAGGGTTCGTTGGAAAAGACGGAGACGAATAGAATCGTCAATGTAAGAATTCGAAGAGCACCAGAGGTGATATGTCATCACATGGGCTTGAGGATCTTCTTTTGCTTTCCCATCAAACTTAGGACAATCACTCGGGATCTCGGATGGAACCGGAGGCCAGTATGGCGAATGAACTATTGGATCATTCGTAAGGCCAGAAACATCCGAAAACTCTGGTGTGGCCAAGAATGGCAATTGAGTATTAAAAGGCATTGGAGGTCAGTAAGCGGGTCCAACCAGAGGAGCCCATCCCTGTTGGTAAGGATTTTGGCCCCATAGTGGGGGATTTTGGCCATATGGCATTTGATTCTACCCCCATTGTGGGTTACCTTGGCCATAGGGAGGATTTTGACCTTGAATACCTTGTAACTATCCAATCATAGGTTGCTGATAAGTAACATACAGGTTAAGAGGCTTAAGCCTGTTGAACTTGGACATATGGGTATTGTACCTTTTATCCCTAAACATACGGGTTGTGAACTTGTTGCCCCTGAAAAAGAGGATTTTGGACCTACTTCCCTTTGGCATAAGGATTGTACGCTTGTTGCCATTGGACATAGGGATTCAGTACCTGCTTCCCTTAGCTAAAAGGATTCTGGACCTGTTGACCTAGGACATTAGGATTTTGGGTCTGTTGCTGTAGGACTTGATCTTGGCCTTGTCCTTGCAAGGGTTGACCCTATTGATATGTATATAAGGGTTGCTGCTGCCCGGGTTGGTTTTGCTGCTGCAAGGGTTGGCCTTGCAACTGCAAAAGCTGTCCCTAGGGCTGCAGAGGTTGCCCCTGTGAAGACATAGGCTGGGAGGTTTACGGAGCATACCGCATCTGCTGCTACATGGGTTGATGCAACTGTTGTGAGGGTTGCCCCTGTGGTTGTTGCAATTGACCTTACTGCGATATCATTTACCCTTGCTATTGCGCGGATGGCCCTTGCTACAACAAAGGTTTCCCTTGTTGCTGCAGAGGCTATCCTTGCTGTTGTAAGGGTAATTGAACAGTGCCCAGAAAATTTTTGAACTAGATCTGGCCATAGCCACCTTGAAAAGTGGATGAGCCAAGTTGAACGTGCTGCCCAGACTAAAGGACGTAAGGCGGATTGACCATTCCTTGAGAACCATATGGAACGTAAGGAGTTTGGTATTGAATCTAAGCCTCATAAGGCTGCTGATATTGGAAATTTCTTGACCCAGACGGACCAACGAGATTTTGAACCTATTGGTACTTGACAGTGCTCGATCTAGTAGGACCAGCAGGGTTTTGAATAATGCCAGAAGAAGGCTGGTTCATACCAACCATGTGAGCCTATGAGCTACTCACATTGTTGGCACCTGCCACCATAGAAACACTCAAATTCTGCCCCCTAGGCGGTGGCACATCTTGGCCACTTACTAGAGGGATTGAAGAACTGACAAAGACATCCTTTGAGACTATCGGTTGAATCGGACTGGTAACTGGGACGAACGATAGAAGAGGGTTCGGAACGGTGGGTTGCACTAGGACTGAGGTAACGGCCTATTGGGAGGTCAAGTTTGCAATGAATGGACCTGTAGTAGGCATGGCGCCAGACGCCCAAACAAGGTTATGGTAAAGTGATGAGGCACTAGGTGTACCTGAAACTAATTGTGCCACAGATACATAATTAGGCGGAAATTCCCGATACGCATTGATGGGAATGCTCCCTGTATAGGGGAAACCTTTAGGAGGAAAAGGATGTTCTTCCTCCTCGACTGCGTGTGGAGTAGAAACTTCTGACTCATACTAAGAGGTGACTGGAGCATCGCCTTTGGGTTCCATAGCTGAGAACAAATGACGGCAAATGGCTGAAGAGGTACGAGGGGATAATTCCAAGGGAACACCCGGCTGATCGTACGGAATGTATGGACGCTATGATGATACCACAACAGGGTTGAACAAATGATTTAGAGGATAGATAACCAGTCCAAGTTGACTGTTAGTGGTCGGCGAACTCTCAGGAGTTTGAACGAGATTGTTCGGAGATTCTGAGCCAAAATTAGCAGGTGATCCAGTATCTAAAGTAGGTGGAGGATGAGATGACAAAGGTTGAATTCTTAGAACGATTCTGAGTTCAACACCTTGGTCCTCGAGTTACTCTGGTAATTCAAGAAACGAATCCTCAAGAAATCTTTCAGACGGAGGAGAGGAAGAGGAACTAGTTGAACTAGATGGTTCAGCCACGATGACCTTGTCTTAGTTAACAGGAAACGAGAGATAAACTTCAAGGCTTTAAAATGTTCTTTAAGGGAAACTTATGATTTGGTCTAGAAAAGACTAACAAGATGTTAAAGATCGTGGGCAATCAATTTATTAAGATGCATAAATACACTGGTGCTCTTTCATGTTTTGAGAGTCAAGAAAGAAACAAAGATGACTCTATCGCTTTCGATTAGAAACGAGCTCGAAAGGACAAGTGCTCGAATGATATTTTAAGTTTAATGAGTCAAAAAGATCAAATGACTGCTCTGGATGATCTAGGTAGAAAGGGTTACCAGGCGACCGTGAACTGCAGAATACCTCCCGACGAACCAAGAAGTACGAGTAGACAGTCTCCCCAAATGTTGTGTTCAGTGTATCATGTTTGCAAGGCAGCCGACTCGTCTTCCTATGGATAAAGGATTGTAGCCTAGAGGGGTCTCCCATTATATACTTGACGGTACAGGGAGCACAAATCCGTGCTAGCACTGTCTAGTGCTGAAGCTAACGGCAGCTGCTAGGGTTAAAGAAGTCGAAACACGTCTCTAGCCTAGACCTTCTGGATGTGATTGGTAGATTTCAAATGTGCTTTAGGTTAATTAAGTTAATTTTAGATTTTATCTTGATTTATGTCTCAGTTATCAAGCCTTAGTGATGTGATTCGAAAAACCCTGAATGCAGCTAAATGAGACAAGACCCTTTCAATTCGATGAATTGCCTACACTAGAGAGGGTAGAAACACACAATGCAAACAACCAAGCAACTTAAAGCAAAATGATTTTTCACTCTTCACTTTTTGAGAAAACAAACTAATGAAAAATACATTCCAATTCATAATTTCCTAACAAGTACATTTCTAACCACCCTTTTATTAGGATATTCCGACACATAGGATATAGTTAAGTTCAACTTGGTCTAGTGTAGAGTTATGTATAGAGTTAGGTAAAGTGTGTTTCTTTACCGTTGTACATTTTGTAACTTACAATCCGACGGTCACGATATGTAGTGATTCGACGGTTCATTCTCTCCTCGGTATTACCGACACTTGATCCGTGGCTTGACACCCGATTGGTCCATGAATTCTATTTAAAGCGCATGGAGGGTCATTTGTAGGGTAATCTGTGCATGAGAGAAGCTTATGTAAATTTTCATTCTTTGATTAATAAATTGCCTGAAGTGGCCGCGTTGGCTCAGGCCGTGGACTGTTTCCCTCTTTGAGGGTTTTAACCACGTCAAAAATACTGGTGTATTGATCTGTGATTTGGTTGTGAGCGGTGTCCTTTTGGTGTTCTTTCTGAGGAACTTACCCTGTAAATTCCTACATGGTATCAGAGCTATTTGAGGGCCGCGTCCGTTGGTGATCCAAATCTGAAGCCGGTAGAACTGCATCCGACTGTTGTTTCCTAGATCTGTTGTTTCTGACTGCTTTCGGGCCGAGAGGACTGCTCTGTTGTGTTCGGAGCATCTGTTCCAGTGAGGAACCCCTTTCGTTTCACGCGAAAAGGTTTTTGGTAGCCCTAGCTGCGTCATTTTTAAGATCTGGAGGTATACAGTGTTTATTTGCAGTTTACTGTTATTTTCTCTCTGCTTATTTCAATTTCGGTTTATTTAGCTTTTTTTTAACCGGATCTATACCTTTCATTTCTGCGTATGCTTTTTGCCCTGCGACTCTGTGCAATCTGGGTAAATCAGAAACAGAAAGGAAGGATTTTTCTCATGCGTATGCTCTTTTCCCTGCACCTTAGTGTGATCTCGGAAAATCAGAAACATTGAGAAAAATATTTAGTTTTTCGGCTAAAGCTAACTTTGAGCCGCAAGGTTCAATTTTTGAAAATATTTAGTTTTTTGGGTAAAGCTAACTTCGAGCCGCAAGGTTCGTTTTCTTTGCATGTCTGTGTTGGGTTTTGTGTTTTGTAGGGAAAAAGAGCTTTCTCAAGGCAAGCACGCAACCCAAAGCCCCCCCCCCCCCTCTCTCTCTCTCTCTCTCTCTCTCTCTCTCTCTCAAATTTTTTGTATAGATCAATTGGCTCAAAGCTATTTTAAGAGAGTAGAGGTCTTGGGTTCAAGTCTCCATTTTGTGGGGGCGGACTTTTTCATTTCCGCACATTCCCGCACTTCGTCGGCAACTTCAACAACTTTTTTTCAAAAAGCCATAACTTCTTCATCCGGAAGCCTTTTTCAGAGCCTTTTTTTTTAAACCAGCCTAATTTTTTGAGATCTATCCATTGGAACACTTACTTTCAACATCTTCAGCTTCAGTTTCTATTGAAATGGAAAGCCAATACCAAGTTACCCTTGACAGCACCAACTACTTCCAACGGTTGTCCTACATGGAGGATTTACTTAGAAGTAAAGGTCTCTACCGAATAGCCACAGGCCAAGAAAAGAAACCGAAAGATGAAGACAACGCTGCTAAATGGGAAAATAGACAAGATCAAGCACGTGGTTTGATAGGGATGTCTATTTCTCCAGATCTTAGATTCCATATTGCAGAACTTGAAACTCCTCATGAAGCAATGGAACAAATCAATAAAGTTTTTGGGATTAAAAATGAAATTAGAGCCCATCAACTTGAAAATGAGTTGCTTACATTGGACCGTAATAATTTTTCTTGCATTGAAGATTTCTTGTCTAAGTTCAAGACCCTTAGATATCTTTTGGAAGGTGTTAAGGTTAAGAAAGAAGATAGTAACCTTATTTATTCCATCCTTACTAAGTTTGGACCAGCCTACTCTGTATTTGTTTCCACCTTCCATTCTACAAGAGAAGCCTTCATTTCTCAAGGAAAAGACTACAAGCCCCCTTCCTTTGACTCCTTTTGTGATTCTTTAATAAGAGAACAAGAAAAACTCTTACACCTTGGTCTTCTTAATCTTGGAAACTCTTCCAAGAAAGCGTTAGCCGCCCAGCAGCAACCAAATTCAAAGAATCCTAAAAAGTCATATCCTAAAAGGAATGGTCCTAAACCAAACAAGGGTCCTAAGCAAACTCAGCCTCAAAATGAAAGATCATTTCAGCAAAATGATAAGACCAACAAAAACAAATGGAAGAAGACTGACAGACATTGCAATTTTTGTAATCGAGACAGGCACTTAGAATCAAAATGCTTTAAGAAGATGGAAGCCTTGGAAGCAGCAATGAAGAAGCATAACATCCATTTGGGGCAATCTTCAACTTCAACTTCATCTTCAGGAATGGCACTTTCTGCATGTGGTTGTCAATCATCTCGGTCTGGTTATGCATTAAATGTATCTTCTTCTTCTCATTCTCATGAGTGGCTCATTGATTCTGGAGCTTCTTATCACATGGCCAAAAACAAAGCCATGTTTTCTTCTTTAAATGATTGTAACACCAAAAATATCTATGTTGGTGATGATAGATCTCTTAATGTTGTAGGGACTAGAACTGTTCATCTAGACAATGGTCAGTTTAATGATGTATTATGTGTTCCAACCTTATCCTGCAACCTTCTATCTGTCTATCAGATAACTCATTCAGGTGAAGGTAAAATCGTTGAATTTTCACCTCATGATGTTGTAATCAAGGACTTAAAAGATCCTAAACAGATTTTGGCTACTGGCATTGTTGATGACTCTACAAGGTTGTATAAGTTTCACAACTTTGGGTCATCAAATCTTCCCTCAGTATTTGTTGCTCATAACGATGAAGTGAGCAAACTTTGGCATGAGCGATTTGGTCACTTAAACTATCGCTCCCTTCAGCATCTATGTAAAGAAAATATGGTGACAGGTCTTCCTATGGTATCTTGCAGAGATGGTGTTTGTTCCGGATGTGTACTCGGAAAACATCATCGGGACAGTTTTGAAAAACGTCCCTCTTGGCACGCCTCAGCCCCTTTACAACTTGTGCATAGTGATTTATGTGGTCCACTTCCAGTTGTGTCATTCTCTGGTTGCAAGTATTTCTTAACTTTCATTGATGATTTCTCGAGACGCACTTGGGTATACTTCTTAAAACTCAAGAGTGAAGTATTTAACACCTTTTTGGCCTTCAAGGCCTTTGTTGAAAAACAATCTGGACATCAAATTCTTAAGTTAAGATCTGATAATGGCGGAGAATATGTTAAAAACACATTCATCAACTATTGCACTGAGAATGGAATTCAAATGCAACATACTGTTCCATATACTCCACAATAAAATCGTGTAGCTGAAAGGAAGAATCGCACCTTAAAGGAAATGGCTAATTGTATGCTACAATCTAAAGGACTTGGTCTTAGTTTTTGGGCAGAAGCAATTAACTGTGCAAATTACATAATAAATCGCACTCCTACTAAGGCTTTAAAGAATATCACTCCAGAAGAAGCATGGAGCTCAATCAAACCAGATGTAAGTCACTTTCGTGTTTTTGGAAGTGAAGCGTGGGCCCATATTCCAGATGAAAAGCATAAAGCTTTAGAACCTAAGAGTGAAAAATGTACTTTTGTTGGATATTCTGAAGATGTAAAAGGCTATATACTTATTCCATTTAATTCCAAAAATGTTATCTTTAGAAGAGATGTAAAATTTGATGAAAATATATCGGCTTGCGAGCCTAGTCCGGCGGATTTGCCACCTCGCTCTATCTCTTCTACTTTTGAAAAAATTTCTTCTTCAGATGATGAAAGTGAGGATGACAATCCTCCCCCACCTTCTCAGGATCCTCCTTCAGCTCCTGAGCTTCCAAAATGGGTTCGTGCTACTCGAGATGCAGCAGGTGATCTTGCCGGTGATCCTAGTGATCAGCGACGCACACGTTCTCAGTTCGAGAGAGCCTCTTCTTTACTGGCTCAAGCTCCAGTAAATTATGATCCTGACACCTTTGCAGAAGCTTCAGGCCATCCAGATTGGGAAGCAGCTATGAATGAAGAATATCATTCATTATTGGCAAATGATACATGGGATCTTGTTCCTTTACCAAAGGGACGAAAACTTGTTAGATGCAAATGGGTTTACAGAACCAAGTATGGACCAGATGGGAAAGTTGACAAACATAAAGCTCGTCTTGTTGCTAAGGGCTTTTCACAGGTTGAAGGCATTGACTACACTGAAACCTTCTCCCTTGTTGCCAAAATGAATTCTATCCGCCTTGTTCTTTCCCTTGCTGCCTCTTTCAAATGGGAAGTCCATTAGATGGATGTTAAATCTGCCTTCTTGCATGGGGACTTGCATGAAGAAATCTATATGGAACAACCCATTGGCTTCATACAAACAGACTCCAGCCTTGTTTGTCGACTTAAGAAATCCCTTTATGGTCTCAAGCAAGCTCCTCGGGCTTGGTATGCCAAAATGGATAGCTTTCTTTTAGAATATGGCTTTTCTAGGTGTCATTCTGACAATACTGTCTACACCAAGAAAGTGGGCAACTCTCTTATCATCCTTGTTCTTTATGTTGATGATCTTATCCTTACTGGTAGTGATCCCAACCTTATAAACCATGTGAAGTCTAGCCTCAAAAGGAAATTTGAAATGACAGACTTAGGACACTTACACTATTTTCTCGGTCTTCAAGTCTTGTAATCCAAGAAGGGTATTTCCCTTTCCCAGTCCAAATATGCTTGTGATATTCTACGTCATTTTCACATGGAAGACTGTAAGCCAGCCCCTTCTCCCTTTCAGTCTGGAGTCAAACTCTCAGTCACTTGTACTTCTCCTGAAGTTGATGCTACCTTATACCGTCAACTTGTAGGAAAACTTTTGTATCTAACCCATACTCGTCCTGACCTTTCCTTTGCTGTTGGCCTTGTTGCTCGGTTCATGCAAAACCCCCGTGAAAGTCATTGGAAAGCAGCTAAAAGAATACTTCGTTATGTTCGAGGTACAGTTCAGTTTGGGATTCATTACAGTGCCGAAGCAGCTCCTCTATTGGTTGGTTTCACTAATTCTGATTGGGCTAGTGACCCTGATGATCGGAAGTCTACTGCCGGTTATGTGTTCACTCTTGGTTCAGGACCTATTACATGGGCTTGTAAGAAACAAGCTGCCATTTCTCTTTCATCAGCAGAAGCAGAGTATCGTGGTGCCATAGAAGCTAGTAAGGAAGCCTTGTGGCTTCGTCAGATCTTGTCAGAGTTTGGCCTTCAGCAGCAGCATCCGACTACACTTTGGTGTGATAATCAAAGTGCCATTCAGCTATGCAAAGATCCAGTCCAACATCAGCGCAGAAAACACATTGAACTGCACATGCACTTCATCAGAAAGCTCATTCACGACCATGTTCTTGAAGTGCAATATTGTTCAACAGATGATCAAGTTGCAGACATCTTCACAAAGGCTTTCACAGAGGCGAAGTTCACTAAACTTCGATTTATGGTTGGAGTTCAGGAAGTTGTCACTAAGGGGGGATAGGCTCTAGTGCCTCCTTCCTTCTCCTATTGTGTCATATTTGTAAATCCTTCAATCCTATCCCAAGTTGTTCTTAAGGGGGGATGTTAGGATATTCCGACACATAGGATATAGTTAAGTTCAACTTGGTCTAGTGTAGAGTTAGGTAAAGTGTGTTTCTTTATCATTGTACATTTTGTAACTTACAATCCGACGGTCACGATATGTAGTGATCCGACGGTTCATTCTCTCCTCGGTATTACCGACACTTGATCCGTGGCTTGACACCCGATTGGTCCATGAATTCTATTTAAAGCGCATGGAGGGTCATTTGTAGGGTAATTCGTGCATGAGAGAAGCTTATGTAAATTTTCATTCTTTGATTAATAAATTGCCTGAAGTGGCCGCGTTGGCTCAGGTCGTGGACTGTTTCCCTCTTTGAGGGTTTTAACCACGTCAAAAATACTGGTGTATTGATCTGTGATCTGGTTGTGAGCGGTGTCCTTTTGGTGTTCTTTCTGAGGAACTTACCCTGTAAATTCCTACACCTTTCAAAAGAAAAGAGAGTTCTTTTTCTTTTCAAATGCCAATGCAATCCTAGTCTTCAATGATGCTAACTAGTGTAGCATACTTATGCAGCAAACTAGAATTTTATACTTTTCACGAAATGATGAAATGGATTTTCTCATAAAACACTTCAATGGAAAATTTTTCAAGACAATTGGCTCTTTAAGCAAATGAAAAACACGAAAAGAGAATCTCTTTCAAACTAATAAAACATCGCCTTTACCAAAAACAAGACAAGTAATGTAATCCATTCCGGAAAAGAAACGTTTACACAAGCAAACAGAAACTTTTCAAACTTGTGTAATGGAGGTCAAAGCGGTAGAAGGACCGCAAACAAAATGCAAGGATTAAATGCACCAACAACTCAACTCACTAAGTTCACAAACAACTGAATGGATGACAATTTAGATGCCCTAGTGCCACTAACCATCCAATGACCCAAGAAATCAAGCGGAAAGATGACAAATCAACAAGCAAACAAACCAAATGAAAAGCAACTTTCTAGTTAGGGAGAAGACAGTCTAAAAGGCTTATAGGGTCGAAATCATGAGAGCAAAACACACTGGCCAAGATTTGGAGCAAACACTAATCTTCACTTACAAGCATCAGCGTGACTGCCTAATTGACAACAAGCGCCAAAAGGGGGTCGACGCGATTGTTTCTTAGCATATCGCGCTGATCGGCGCGACTGTCAGCGAATTAAGCACGTTGAGCGAGGAAGCCAAGAATATATATATATATATATATATATATATATATATATATATATATATATATATATATATATATATCTATAAGTTGGGACCAGACTTGATACTATGAATTTCAAATTTAGACCAGTAAGCAAAGGAAAACAAACAGAACTAAAGGGAAAAGGTAGAACTAGAAAAGTTCACACAAAACCATGAAATCCCAAGTGAACAAACAGAAGGATTGGCTCCCCAGTGGAGTCGCCAATTTGTGGTGAAGTAAAATTATGAGTGCGGACACAAACAATTCCTCTAGCCTGATAATGGATCTAGCCACAACCGATACATTCTATGGAAGATTTCCTTAGGTTAGAACCAATTAAGAGGGCCTACCTCTTAGTATGCTTATCTCGTTTAATGATGACCTTGCTTGCTCGCTCCAGCTATCTCTCGTTTCCTTCTTCGAATACCTAAAACAATTAAACAACAACAAACATCAAACATGATAATAGACAAAAATTCAAACTACTTAACAAGTCGAGAAATATTAAGCCATAAACATGTAAGATGACACATTATGTAGGAAATCAATCGATAGTTGCATATACATTATGTTATCACTCAGGTTGTTCCCTAAGCTCCTTAAAGGGAATACGGCCGAGGTAACCACTAACCAAGCTTTTAGCTACAGGTCCTAGCCTACCTGCAACTAGATAGGGCTCTCTCTTTATGATTTAACTTTGTCTTTTGTTATGTTAGGCTAGATATGAAGTGCAGGGTTTTGTTCTAAATTTGGTTGGATGATGATTTGAGGTAGATCTGTGATGCAGTCTCAGAAAAGTCTAAACTATTGGGAAATGGAGTCAATGGTGGTGTACTGCTGAAAGTGTTTCATGGAAAAATGTAATGCTACAGAGCCAGACAGGCATCTATGGAACAATCCTTGAAATCTGAGATATGATGGCATGAAATCAGGGAATGAAAGGCAGTCAAGGATCTTTCACTATGCTGATAGAGGGAAAGTGTGAGAATATTATCTAGGAGCAATTAAGAATTCCTAAACAGCATTCATAATGAGAGAATTAGTGCAAACATGAGCAATTAAGAATTCATATTTATGACCAATTCCGAAGAAAACATAATTAGAAACAGGGATTGAGCAGAGGGTGTATTTAAACAAGTCCTGAGCTATTCTTCTTCTCTGTTTCTAAGATTATGAAACATATATGTGAATTTTGTAAACAAAGAAAAGAAAAAACATGGTTTAGGAAAACTTATTGTTCCGTTAAACGACACAGGAATTCTGTAGCATAACACAGTTGATTACTTTCACATCCAAACAGTGCAGAGACCATGAACTTCACCGGCCCTTTTATTATAAAGTCTGAGAATTTACATTGCAGTGTCTTACAAAGAAAATCACCAACGACCAATCCCAAATATGTTCTGTGGGGCGGTATATATACAAAAATGAATTACAAAATATCTAGTTGATGAGTTAATAACTCATAACTTCTTTACCAACTCTTGAGGAATAGTAGATGAAAGAGTAAATGATGCAGTAGATATTTAGGGTATTAGTTATCCGTTCTGTCAGAGAATTTAGACTTTTGGGATCAACTGAGTCAGCTGAGGCTGTGCCTTTAATTTGCATTTTTTGGGCCTGCTGTCCTGGTGCTTCGCTGAGTCACTGCTTTGTTATCCTACTCTCGGTATGCATACTTGGCCTTTTTACAAAATTGCCCTAGTCATATCTTGACTCCCTCTGCCTGCTGCCCTTTTTTTAGTTCTCTGTTTCCAGCGTTGCCTCTTGCAAATTTTGGGTTTTGCAGGTAGCCGAGCAATAGGAAGCTCTCCTTTTTGAGTAATTTTTCTTAGGCGCTTCTTGATTCAGGCATTCTTTGACGCGATTCTCGCCCTTTGCGCCTTTTTTGTGATGACGTCAGCATGATGTCATCGACGGGTCCCAGGTACGGCAGGGTGACGTGGTAGTGACGTCAGCGGAGGACAGGTAGCGGATGACATGGCAGTACGGCAGGGTGACGTGGCAGTGACATGAGTGAGATGACATGGCACAGGACAGAAGGCGGTTTAGGGACGCTGACAGATGAGCTGGCGGTGACACGGAGCAGCGGCGGGTTGACGCGAAGGTGACGTGAGCGGCGACGTGGCGCTGACGTCAGGGGCGGAGAGACAAAAGGCGGTTTGTGGTTTTATCGGACTGCCTTCTGTACGAGGGCAGTATTTGTCAGAGCCTGCCCGATACAATCAAAACGGGACACCTGTCTTCTGTACGACGAAGAAACCGCTACGTTATCAGAAGCTAACTGTCGAACATCAGGGTGGCTCCGAAATCGCCGAGGGCCGTCGGATGGGGAGGGCCTGATCCGATGGTGGACGGAACTGCGAGCTGGTGGGCTGTTAACACACAGAACCCTCCCGAATATTCGAATATTTATACAATGCTGCAGGGGTTTAGACTTTGGGTAATATGGGTTTAATGGGTTTGTAAGTGGGCGCCGGTGGTTATTAATTTAACCAAATGCTAAATCAATCCCAGGTTTGAACGCGGAAAGGCTAATGCCAAGCCCCAAATGAACTTAGCATTTCCCCAAACTGATGTTATAGGGCTATAGTGCCAGGGGATGGGAATATGTATTATTTTTGGGTTTTTATATAATTTTTGTATAATAGGGGATAAGCTAATGATTCTAGGGAGCTAGATAATAGAGTTAGGAGTTGATATGATCTTGTGAAGTGAAAGTGTAGGGGCATGAAGCTAATTTTCTGAACTGAAACTTAGACATAAGAAGTGAATGGAATGCAGAGAAATGATTTTTACACAAGAAATGTGGCTTCATTTCATTGAAGAAAGTCAAAGCTTGACTTAGTATTTTACAAAAATGAAGTGATAACAGGACTGGTTCGGCAGATCCCAAGGTCCTCAAGGCGATGTTAGTGAGTGATTTATGGGGGAATAGAAGGGGAATTAGAAATTCTTCCAAAGTTCTGCCATCAAACCATTGATTTGGCACTTTTGTTATTGATGAGATGAGCTCTCCTTTGATAAGACAAAACTGATCAAAACCTTGCTTCTGCAACCTCAAACTACCTACCCAGCCTAATACACTTAACATTTTTTCTTCCTTTTGAGTGGGTGCACTTAGGCTTGCAGACCCTGATTATCTTCTTTTCTTTTGACTGCCCTCCTATCTAAATGTACCCTTATCTCTTCCAAGGGCCCAGATTAAGCAGTTGGGCTTCTTCATTTCTCTACCTAGCTACTCATCTGCCAAGCTTACGCTGTTTGGACGGGCACTTTTTCTCTATTCTACAACAACAATTCAAACATGGCATGGTCCAGATTTCACTGTTGGGCCACCCATCAAGTGTGAAAACAACAATACTTGCACATTGTGGACTTGCAAATAAGGTAGCAGTGGAATTTTGACTGGCCACTTTCCTGGTCTTTCTTTGGGGTTCATTTTTATCATTTTTTCTGACCAATTTACTCTTTTTGCCTTTTGATCATTCTTTTAAGGCATACCCTCTTTACATTTTTTAATTTTCTCTGTCTCTTTTGAAATATGGAACCTTTGCAGCATGGAAAGGACGAACATATTTGACACTTCCCAGTCAATCATGAAAAATGAAACCTATTGGTATAGGAACCTAACACATTAAATCAATAGGAGATTACAACCATTGTCTTGACGTTGCTATTCTCCTCCGACAAAACCAGGTTCCCACACACTTTCGTTAGCATTCCATGATGGCCTCAACAATGATATTTTTAAGGCTCTTCCTTTTAGGCTTCACACTAAACCAAATTCACACTTCTCCCTCACACAACTAGAGAGCTACAACTATGAATAGTTTGTTGTTTACTCAAAACTTAATTAGCACTAGCACACCAACATTAACACTAGCTTGTGCTTGGGAAAAATGGAGGTTTATATAGCATGAATGGATGGGAGATGGTTCCTCTTCTCATGGGAGAAGGTCTTATCTCTTGAGGTAGTTCCATTCGTATAGGGGAAAGGAGTCCAAATTGACATCCTTGACCCCACCTGACTAAACCATTTACCAGACTTCCGTTACAAAGCTTCTAGAGTTGGAAGCTTCGGCTCCTTATTTAAAAAACTTTCCATAATAGGATTGGAGTGACTGGAACAAAGCTCAGTCGTTTCGGTCAGCGCTAGGGATAGTGTTAATCCTCGCATATCGGCGCGAGGAGGACAAGGGTCATTAACGCCGGTATTGTAAACTGGGAAAAACAGAATATTTTGGGGAAATGGTGAAAAAGGGAATTGTTCTACTCATGAAGAGGGACACAATGGGAGTTTTCTTCATGAAGGGAAAGCATATAGGGTTCACTGTAGAGGTCCTCTAGGATCAAGGAACGGGGAGTATAGGGACAGTGACAAAATGCTGTGTAACAGATGGTTCCACTTATTGCCATGGGTGCTCCCATGAATGGTAGAGGGTAACCACCTCGGGTCTACAACAAGCGAGTGCGACTATCATTCTTAGTTACACCTCATCGTCCACATCATACACTCCTCCACGTCACCCTTGTCATATCGTCCATGTCACCCCGCTATCACGACACTTCGTACAATTGTCACTTCCATATTTAATTTTGTTTTCCCTCGCACCTTTATGATATTCCCATAAAATCTCATTTTCCATATTCACAAATTACATTGTCTGTTCCATTTCTGCACATCTACAAGAGCGTCCACATTTGCCAACATTTTATACTTGGATTCCAACATCAACATTTAGTGTCCAGGTATCTATATATTGTGTCCACCACTTAGCCTCTTTAAAATGTCAAAGACAACTTCTTTAATTCACTCTACAACTCATATTCCTCTCATGGGCACACAGAGGGATGTCTTTGACCCTCTTTGCTCCTTAAATTTTATGGAACTCCACAAGAATGTCCTAGCAGGTCAAATTGATTCTCTTGTATACACTGTAGTAGTAAAATCAAGTCTTTTCTCTGGTATAATTCCACATACATATGTTTATCTTGAGTTTACCAACTGGTTAGCCTTTGAAATGTATCCCCAGAAATGTTTTGTGATGAATGATGTAGGAGAGAATATTTTTCAGGCCTCTGCTCTTTTAATTCAACAAGCCCTAGACTTCCCCCTTTAGAACATTATGTTGCTTTTATAAAAGAAACCCTAATAGCAAATTTTCCAAATTTGTTTGTCATAGGCTATAACCAATTATCTTTTTATCTTAAGCCTTCAAGGTAAGTTTTATCTACTGAACCAACTCAATTTCCCCTAGAAACTTTTGATGAACATGTTAAACCAATTCTACAAGTAATTGTTGCGGTTTTGGGAAGGGATGATACTTCTGTCATTGACTGTGTTGTGCTAGGATTGTTCAATTTAATCATGTAGCCCGAGACTATTCTTGATATTCCAACTTTTTGGGAAGGCTTGATAAATTCTCAATTATCAAAATTAATTCTTATTGGTTGCTTTAGGTTTCCATCACTGGTATTTTATTTGTTCCTTCATGTTCATGTAGAAAAATTCATGCATTTAGGCCTGAACATAATGGATGTTCACAAGGGGAGACAATTAGTAGTAAATTAGAATGATACTATGAGAAGGCTCCCAAATTATGAAGGTTTTTAATATTTCACTGCCTCATTAATGTTAGTCATTTATTCCATCATAAATAGTTTTGTGCCACCATGTCTCTTACCAAAGGCTCAAACCTTCTTACAACTTAGCAAAGATATCAAAGTAGGAGATTGGTTTCAATTTGAAGATCATGTTGAGATTAGATTGTATGGAGCAGAGGTTTCCCCTTACAAGCTTCCTTCTTTTGTGCCAATGAGATTGTTTTCTCTGGAATTCATTAGGAAAAGTCTAAATGTGGATCAGGTTCATTTTGTTCCAGCAAAGAAAGGTCATTTATTCAAGCTGCCCAAGGCTATTGGGCCTTTCATTATAAATAATAGACATGTTGTGGAGGAAGTTGAGAGAATACTCCAGGATATGAAACTCCAACAAGGGGAAAAATGGGCTTACGATCTTCACCATATCATTTCAAACAAAAGGGTAGAGAACTCTTATGCTCCCTACACCCATGAGTTCAGACTAAATTTTGAGAAATTGGCCAATGGTGGTAAATCTAAAATAGGAAGAGGAATGGAGATTGAAACTCCTCATCCCACTGAAAAGGGCTTGAAGAGAGAAGTTGAAGAAATAATTGATTTATATGAGCAAGCTAGTCACTAAGAAGCCAAAATTGCATGAAAAAGAGAAGGAGTCAGAGCCTCTGGTTGGAATTTCATCTATTGTGTCTAGTTTTCAGTTGCAATTGGGAGAAGTGACATGCACACCTTCTTCCCCTATCCCAAAAGAATCCTCACAAAGCTCTGTCTCGGTTCTAAAAGAGATGTATGGTCAAATTGAAGAAAGGAACAAGAAAATCAAAGAAAATGTTGTGTCCCAGTTGGAAGCTTAGTCAATTTCTGAGTACCGTACTAGAGTATTGGTACCCATGGATTTAGAAAGAAAGCAACTTAAATTATATTTTTCTCACCCATATTCTTTAACTGTTTCTGCATCAGAAGGTTTTAAGACTACAAATCTAATTGTGGATGCAAGGGAGAATCCATTGCCTGATAAAATTAACTTACACTGGCAAACTGGATAATTAATTTACAGTGATTTGAGTAAAGAATCCCTAGTAGCAAATAAAACAGAAGATTTATTGGGAAAGGTTGTGAACAAGTTAAAGTTGGAAAAAGAAAATTCCAGAGCCTTATTTACTCAGAATGAAGGATTGAAAAATTTAATTGTCAAAATTGGTGTCAATCCTGAAGATAGGTCTGTTGTACAAAATCTTTTACAAGGAACATAAATAGAAATCCAAGCGCTTAGAGAGAAGCTAAAAATGCCAGTAGTAGAGCATGTTGTAACAGCCCCGAAATAACAATATGTAATTAATTAGATTAATCAAGTGATTTATAATCAACATGTAATTTATCAACTAGTTAACATTACATTTCGAAATTAATGTGAGGAGAGACTACTTACCAATGGAACGCTAGTTGAATTCTACTAACTGCAACAAAGTCTTGGGACGACTCTCCACCCAACCGTAGGCTCAATTGCACAAAATCTTGCTGCAACTGGCCACCCCCGAGCCCTCAATCAATGTACTACTGCCAGGGCATCCTTTGTCTCACAACACTATTCTCCCAAGAGAATGGATGGTGGAATCATGGAATGCCTCTCATCTTCCTCAACATCTATTAAATAGAGAAAACATTGGAAGGGGAACCACATGCACACACTCCATGTGTCCACATGCAACTTTATTGCTTTCTTGTTTTATTTCTTTTGTTTTTACTTTTTGATAGCTTTACTTATTTTTACTGCTTTCTTGTTTTATTTCTATTTATATTTATTTAGAGCTTTAGTATTAGTTATTTATTATTTTATTATTATTTATTTACTATTACTATTAATTATTTATTGTTTATTATTTATTTTCTTGTATTTTAATACTATACTATATTATTTATTATTTATTATTAAGGGACATTACATACTCCCCCACTTTAAGGAACTTCGTCCTGAAGTTAAGTTGAATTATTTAACATTTTATTTTGTTATTATTACTCCATGTTTGCCCTACACCCTCTATTGAACTAGTATAACTAGTAGGCATCAAAATTTTTTACAACACTCAGGAAATCTCAAGGAATCTCTGTCCTTTTTCCCACTTTCGGAACCAGGTATAAGCCTCCCCGGTCTATATCCTAGTCCAAGGCTGGCCCCAAGGCTCGCGCCCGACTCAAGCCTCATCTGCCCCAAGGCAGGGATCCAGTACGGTACTCAATGACTCCGGGCATCTCGCAAGGTTGGCCCACTCCCTCCACAACTCACTAAGGTGCACAACCCCAGGCATCGAAGTCCTTACACCCCCACTAGACTTCGGCATCCCAATCCAATAACAGGCACCTAGCCTAGAACATCAGGCACTTGGCCTCCTCAAGATGGTCCCATAGCCCTTCAAGAGCTATCCATCAAGAGCTACACAAGACAAAGGAACCACTGGCATATGTAGTGTTGATTGAGTTTGTCCCCAACCCATATGGTGTTACTTATTCTCCCTCATGCGTATGGGCTCGCACGAGATCATCAAATAAACTAGCCCTCTCGACCCATTTGTGGAGTCCTGTCAATCATCACACCTCAACATGCAACCAATGCATTAGCTATACCATCATAGTATCATAGAAAATAATCCACATGCCAAGTTTTGCATGTCATCATGAGAATATTCATCATTGTTAATCGCAACATTATGAATAATAACAAACTACATGCTCATGCATGTCATAAATTTGTATGCAACTATCACATGCTTCACCTCATGAAATACCATCATAAGTTATAAAATCAACATATTTGCATCAAAGACATATCATGACTTCACATAATAAATGAACCACATGTCAATAAACCTCATATTATAACATCATAATTCCTATGCCACGTTATGCATATCATATCCATCATGAGTATTCAACATTAAATACCTATCATCACGTAGTAAATGAATATGTCAATATACCTTGACATAACATCATAATGCTTATGCATATCATCATCATCATAAGGATACATCATCACTATTGTAACAAATATATAAATATGAACCACATGTGCATGATCACCCTCATACCATCATATCATGAAACATCATCAATATGAGAAACATCTCAATACCGATCACATATAGAATAATACTCTATAAGCATTCTTATCATGATTCATCAGAAAAATCAATTTCATTTACTTTACAAACATTCAACTAAGAACTAAGATTATTCAACATCCATCTAGGATCTATGTTATCTCATCAGTGTTATTAGTGTTATGTTTTCATCGAGATAGAAATGACTTTTTCAATAATCATTTCCACTTCCTTCAACTAGGAAGTTGACCATTTACACCATAGGTATAATCATGTAAGTACATCGTTAAATTTCACATGAGCCTCATCATCTTGAGTCTTAATCTCTCGTCATATATTCTTCCTTCCCCAAGGAAATTCTAGTGAAATTCATTGTTAAGATATTACTAGTTATACAATCATTTTTTTTTTTAAATCATCTATCTCACAATTAAAATCCCTTGGTTTTACATCCATTTACCCTTTGGCTTACTGATTCTAATACTGCTATAGGCAATTGCATATAAACACTAGGTCATCATGATTTAATTTTATATCATGCTTAATTTACTTGCATGAGGGTTTGTTGATCCATGTTGACTTATACATACATCACTTAACAATTATCATTTTCATCCACAAAAAATATTTTCTTATCTTGTCAAGTTCCTATCTCAATACCACTTGATTGCTTTATTGTAAATTCACCCTTCTTCAAGTTGGACAAGAGATTCTTGCTCATTAAATAGTATCTTTATTTTAGATTTTGAAACAGTTGGAAATACTACTACCATCATTGTCCATGAAAAATTTAAATGTGTGGTGTTATGTGGAAACAACCTCTTTTAATGCTATGGGAACAAAACTTGATAAGTTTCTCTATGTGAAGTCCTGCTCAGGAAATAATGAGTGCAAATCAGTCAAGTACAACCTCTATTAATTTGACTCTCACTTCTTTTGTCAATATGTACACAATCCTTCTCAAGGTATCCTTATAAAATTTCTAGCAACATTCCTTCTATACTTCAACTATTAAACTATGTAGATCATCACTATGACCATTACCAATCATGTTTCTCGGTCCACTCATCAATACCCTTAAAAGAACTTTCTTCTTGATAGAACATCCCTTCATTTCCTCCTACCCGATATATTTTTATTTTTCTCCTAGTCTTAATTTCCTAATATTCCATGTCTACCAGCTTCAAAAATGGAAATTTCTTCACTTCATTCTATTTTATTAAATTGACTTTAATTTCTCACCTCCAGTCACTGTGGTTTCTTTTCCTCCTCTCTTAAAAGCATAGCATTGATACAATTTGGAAATGTTGTTACTATTCCCCAACTTAGGTAATGCCCTGTAAATAAATTCATTAAGATGGCTACCAAATGTAATCCGCTTATCATTTCCTGTTTTAAGGCATCAACATAATAAAATTGCCTGATCATACATCTTTTTATCCATAATTCATGGATATAGTTAGTCACCTGTGGAAAAATTCACATTGTGGCTCTCCCATTAGAGGGAAAAACTATTATAGATGTTGTCATGCACACAACTTATCTCCCCCAATTGATCAATTTTATTAGGGATTTACTTCTTTAATCTATGTCATCATACCTTCAAGGTTCCTTCAAACTGACTTTCATTATTACCATGATTATTCAACTTCATTAGTTGGTTGCCAATATTTTCTTCTTTATGTGCATCATCCTTAGATAGACCTTATAGTGATACCTTTAGAGTACCAAGTTATGATTATACCAAACTCTTCCATTATGTTCTAAAATAGGTTGCCTCTTCTTATTGATTTCTTATTGAGCTATCATTAGTTATCATCATTAGAAAATTTGCAAGTTTCTCCTTTCCATTTCTCCTTAGACAACTTTATCCAATATATGCAATTAATCTTGAATCACAAAACCTCATGTAACATTATACTCAACATCATAACAGTTAATTAAACTAAACTGAAATCATAGTGTATGAGTTAGATGTGTCATAAAGTTTAAACAATAAAACATGCTTTAGATGCTCCATAAAAGTCTCTGTCTTAGCTAAGTAAGCAATCAATCTACTCATTAAAATCCTTCAATGTAAATGTTGAAGAATATGATCTACCAGGCATAAGGTAAAGTAGTGTAGAGGCTAAATTAATTCCTTGTCCTCTGCCTTCCAACTAACTTCGCAAGCTGCAATATTCATTCTCTTGTATTCAACATTGCCATTAAAACAATGATTTTAATAAATTCCCCGTTTTTACATTTTATCCAGCAAAATTACCTTGTTGGAGTTGCAAATTCCTCCAAGAACAAGCACTTTTCAAGTTGGGTTTGTTCTCTACAGTAGGTCATTCTAATACCAAATTTGATGTAGCGTTGTATATTTGAAAAGAAACACACAAGCAAGGTTGTAAGTGGAAAATGAACCTAGAGTATGTAGCCACAATGAAAAATCATGCACCCAAAATTACTACTAACAAGCAACATGCAGACAACTAGTCATAAAAATTTCATTAGAGATTTATGTTCCTTTTTGGAAAATGGAATTTTTATAGTGTTCAGGTCTCAAGGGATTATGCAATTTTTGAATGAAGTTATGCTCCCTGATCTCTTAAAGAGTCCAGATGGGCTCTTTTAAACTAAAAAAAAATCACATAAAGAAATTTATGTTAATTTTACTCAACCCCAGCAACTGGCATTTTCTAGTAAATTTCCTTCCTCTAAATTAATAAAAAATTTAACTTACTAAATAAAACGCACTGTTGGAATTTTAGCAGTAAATTAAAAATAAATCAATCGAAGCAAAAATTAGTCAATCTCACACATACACGTAGAAATTTCTGCCCTTTAAATCTGTTGTTCAGTAATAATTTTAAATATGTCGTCCATTAATCTGGGAAATGATTTGCTCACCGAGAAAATCACAAGCTACAGGAAAATTGAGCCAACTCCTAAACTTGATGTTTAGAAGAACATTATTGAAGCTTGAAGGCTAGGTGGAAAAGAAGCGGCTAGACCAAAGACCATCAACAAAATTGAAACTTCCAATTTTGATTCAATTTTGCCAAAAGAGTTTGTGCTTAACACAGACATCAAGCATTAAGGTATTTAAACAATCAGTGTAAGTTGAATCAAGGGCATATGAAGTGGGTTGAATTTATGCATAATTATACATTTTTGTTGAAGCACGGATTAGGTAAATCAAATAGAGTTGCATATGCCTTGAGTAGGAAATCATCCTGGTAATAGGATTGGCAGAGATTAAAAAAAACCAATGTATGAAGAAGATCCAGATTTTGCTTAAGCATGGAAGGCAAGTAAAGAGTCATGGAGCATTGATATAACTCCCTACTTAGACTTTTTCAATCAATAAAGGCTTTTACTAAAAATCATCAACTATATATTCCAAGAGGATTACAAGGGAAATCTGATTAAAGTGTTGCCTAATGTTAGTTTAAGAGGAGTCTCGACATTTTGGTGATTGATGAGACTCAGGCTTTAGTTGAGGAGTAGTACTACTAGTTGAGAATGGCTAACTAAGTTAATTTGTTAATCTGCAAAAGATAGCTGTCAAAATATGTGGCTATACATGCCATTTCCAACTACCAAAAGCACCATGGGAGAACATTGGCATAGATTTTTTTTTTTGGGCTTGTCAAGAACTCAATGAGGCAATGATTCAATATTTGTTATCATTGACATATTTGCTAAAATGGCATACCATTGCAACAAGATTAATGATGCATAGTTGTCTTGTATTTTCAAAGAAACTGTAAGATTGCACAGATTTCTTAGAAGCACAACATCAGTTTGTCAGACATTTCTAGAGAACATTATGGAAGAAATTAAATACCATATTATAATTGAGCTATGCCCATCATCCAGAAATTGATGGACAAACTGAGGTTGTTAACCAAATTCTTGGAAACTTATTAAATTCTTGGTTATTGAAGGACCGGGACAATGGGATCAACTATTGGCACAAACTGAATTTGCATATAGTAATTTACTAAATAAATCTACCTATAGAAGTCCAGTCCAAAATTGTTGTTATAAGATCCCCAAAACAAGTGGTTGACTTGGTACCATTATCAAAAGGAAGCCAAAAGAGTGCATATACTGAGTCTTTCAAAATCACATGAAAGCATTTCATGAACAAGTGTAGGAATAGTTATAAAATAGCAGCCAATAATACAAGCAGAGTGCTGATACAACAGGAAGAATAAAAAGTTGCCAAGAAGGAGATATAGCGTTAGCATATTTGAAAAACAAAAAATTTCTTAAAGGCTCTTATGAAACATTGAAGATGAAGAAGATTGGTCCTCGTAAATAAACTTATGTTGGAGCTGCTCGCAGAGTCGGGCATCTCACCCAAAGTTAATGTTGTTGATTTATATGAATACCATGAAGGGATAACTGAAGAATGTGATGATCATATAACTAATTGAAAGAGGCATATTCCTAAATGTGAGAAAGAGAAAATCACAAAAAATCTATATAAAATGGATTGCAAAAAGAACTTGAAGCGAAAAGACCAAGGAATATGTAATTCATTAGAAGAATAAAGGCCTAGACGAAGCCACACAGATTCCAGAAAGGGAGTTGGAACAATGTAACCTGTTCTCTATTGATTTTCCTACCAATCTTGTGACCAGGAACTCACTTCTTTCTTACCTATGAGACTTTATGCACATGCTCTACAATTTTTCTGCAACATTGGATTTGGCATACCAATCCAATGGAGCTTGTGCATTGCAGATGGTTGGGCATACATAGTGGGAATTGCTTTTGGATCTCTGCAATCCCTCCTCATCACTGGATTAAGTCCCATGATCAGTGGAAAACCTGATTGACACTCAATTGTCTGTTTGAAATGTTATAGTCGAAATGACCAAAGACAATAAGAAAGTTAAGGAACAAATTGTAGACAACATTTCTATCTTAATCTAGGCCCTCAAATCAAAATCAGACGAGGATAAGAGAAAGTGGATGTTGGTGATAGATTTTTTGGTAAGTATTAAAGGCTCCCTGTAACAGAAGCTTGAACAACCTGCCAGAGAATGTAAAGGCATCTAACACCAGGCTACAGATGAGATTGTGCCCCTACTTTGTTCAATTGAGAATGTCACAACGACTTCAAAAACTGACTGAATGTATATTTTCAAGTTATGGCATTACTAGAAATGCAAGGGACAGGCAACAGAGGCTTATAATCGTGGATATCAGCCTCATGGGCAGGCCCTATATTGGATATCACCCCTGGAATCGTCAAATCTTGGAGAAATTGAGAGGCAATCAATTTGTCCTTTTATGAACATGTCTGATGTTAGGAAAATTTTGTCTGTTTTTACTATTTAGACATTATAAACCTCATTATCATGATGATTAGAGTGGTATCAAAAAGACAATCCTGGCATATCTAATAGATATATGCCAAGTATAGGTATGCTTATATATGATTGTGATAGATTTTGCTGGGCCTACCATCTGAAAATCATTAAAGCTATTCTGCTAAGACTGGATAGCATCCTAGTAAAATATTGAAGAGCCCATTGCTTATCTCTCTAATGTACATATACAGTTAACCTGAATTCTAGCAGAAATCTCTCCTTGCAAAAAAAAAAAACGTAGTCCAAGCACTAAAGTGGATATCATATATTCTACTCCATTAGAGAGGCACTTCGCCTCCAGCTAATTCAGGATTTTCGTATTACCATCCTTTCTAACATTGGAATAAAACACGCGAAACAAGGGAAAGCTTGAATCATAAATAAGTAGACAAAATACATAAGCAACCCACTCTTAGTAGGCAATTTTATACAAGTTTTCACTTGCATGGGATCAAGGATTAAAATTAGCAATTGTAGAGGATACGATATGCATGTTCTAAGTTTTTTAAAGAACTCAATCTTTAACTAGAGAGTATCCGACATCAACCCATATATTCATCGCATGTAGGATGAATGCAGAATGATACAAGATATACTAGCATCTGTCTACTATTTACAATTTCCAGACTGCAACTTATTCAAAACCCAAAGCGACTTCTGCGTAAGATAGTTTCCCACCATGGACACTGACATCCTCTCACACAATAATTCTAAGAGATATTAAATGTGTGTAAAAACCAGTTGGTCATCAGAACGATATCGTGAGCTTTTGCAAGACCATTCCCATCCCGGAAGAAGAGAGAGTGGCATTATTAAGTCAAATATATATATATATATATATATATATATTTTTTTTTTTTTTTTTTTAAATCTTAATTTAAATTTTATTTTATTTTTATTTTATATATATATATATATATATATATATATATTATCGCATTACATATCGCATTACAACATCTTAACTAACAACGGAAGGACAACCATATAAAAGGCAAAAAATAGACACTGGTGTCATCTTAATAATGAAAATTTTGAAATGAATCACAATTTTGCAGCATGCTTTAAGACTGTCAAAACTCAACGAGACTGAGAGCTCATACCCGAAGCGGAACAGTGTAAAAATTATGTGAAAATCGGTTCACAAATGAAATGCCAAAAACCTTGATGCAAACTGCTAAAAACTCATACACGAGCTGAAATATGTGCTTAGCCCAGTTAATTAAATTATACACACATACACACAAGGAATTGATACCGTCAAAGAGCGTAATCCGACTATGATACCATAGGCCCTAAGAGTTGAACCTAACACTCTGATACCATATGTAATAGCCCCAAAATAACAATACATAATTAATTAGACTAATCAAGTGATTTATAATCAGCATGTAATTTATCAACTAGTTAACATTACATTTCAAAATTAATGTGAGGAGAGACTACTTACCTGTAGAACGCTAGTTGAACACTAGTTGAATTTGTAGAAATTTCACCTCTAGAACAAACCGATATATGCAATGTCCTAAAGCATAATACTTGTTCTACTTCTACAAAACATTAAGTGGAAGCATAATCGAATTCATGAGCAACATCAAGTAGAAACATGCATAACTGACCAAGAGAAATAATCACACATAACACAAGATATATCCAGGGGAAAGCACCAACATAAAACCCCAACCATGTATTATCAATCAAGTCGAATCCTCTTCACAATACAAAAATAATTAGCTCTCAAGCTATTCAGTTCTCAATGAACTATGAAGATACGAAGATATGTCTCATGAACCAACCAAGCCCTGTTTATATAAGCTTTACCTATGGTCCTTGCATAGTTTGCTTAGGAAATAATAGCAAAAGCATATGCTATTAATTCCAACATACCAAAGTTAACCAATGGTTCAACTACGCAATCCTTGAGGACACTAGTTCCTCAACCATGCAAAAGCTACTTACTAGAAATAGTCAAGCATATGATAGTACACTGTCCCACATCTGATCTCAACAGGGTCTCTGAAAGAACTGACATGCAACAGTTATCCATGAGTGAATCCTCAGTTATCTAAAATAATAGTTGTCACATGCATGCAAGCATTAACAAACTATATTTTATTATTTTAACAACTTGTTAAAATAATCTAACTGGACTTGACTAGTTAGAACTAAGTCAACTGATTCTCTCATTATAGAACTCATACTTATTCCCTCAATCAATGGAGGAAAATAAGGATAAATTCCTCAATTAGTGGGACAACTCATGTGCATGCTCACAAAGACTTCAAATTCGAATTTCCTTAACTAATTAACTCAACTGAATTAATTAATTAATATTTCCAACTGCTGTTAAGACCAAAATTAATTTTACTTCCTATAGATAGACTAGGGACTGCTATAAATAGGAAGGGACCCAACAATGCTATTTTTAGAACTTTCTATTTTTAGCAGTTTCACCTCTCACCCAATGTGGCCAATGACCTCATTGGCTAAACTGCTATTTTTAGACATGCTATTTTTAGCATATTCTAAATTTAGCATTTCTTGTTGCACATTTTTCAACACTCCCTCTCAACAAGAAAGGCTTCCTCTCGAACCCGATCCTGTAACTCTGGAATGTTCTGCATGCAACACATCTACCCAGTCCACTTGCTCCAACAACACTTGGAACAAAAACACTCCCAACTGACCACTCTATTGGGCTAGGAACATACTCTGATGTTGAAGCTCTACCTGCTGCTGACAAGTGCTCCCTCTCTGACATCTGCACTATTGCAACATCTCCATGCATCTCGCACCATTGCATACCTCTCTGTGCCACCTAGCACTATGCAAAACACTTGTGCCTCTTGCATTGCTGCAACCTGCTAGCTATGCACTGTCCTAGGATTCCCTGCACTGTCGCTCTCTCTGTTGCTCCATCTACATCTGTCTCTACCCAATCAGTGAGTTCCTGCTACTCCACATTGGGGCTCCTGTAGCAAGGTCTCATCCAAGAGGTTGGGTACCTCAAGGATCCTGCCCCTCCTCCTTGGGACGATCACTCTATATCGCCCCACCTCCTACCTGGAGGTATGGCTGCACGTGATCCATCAGCCCACTTGGCTCGAAGTTTCCCCCTACTGGAAGTTTATGCATGAGTAGATGTCTCTACTCGATCTCCTCTTAGCTTCCCCTGTTGTGGCTGCTCCACAACCCCCTAAAGCTGCTGCACCAATCGTGGCTCCTCCACAATCATATGAGACTTCTTCTGGCTCTACATGTTGAGAGGTAATATACCCTCCCTCTCAACCACCAATTCTCCATCAGTTGCCTTGTTGCTCAAGGCTTTGCATGCATCTTGAACCTCAAGAGCATACAGGTTCTTGACCTGTGAACCAATCTGCTTCACCTATCTAGTGATGACGTGTCTAAGGAAAACCTCTCCCTTACTGAAGACTACATCATAGCCTCTGTCTTCCAGCATCACGATCGACACCAAGTTTATCTTCAGTCCTAGTACATACTTGACATTAGTCAAGGTAAGGCGAGCTCCATGCTCCCTTTGAAAAATAACTGTGCCCACACCTGAGACACTATACTTCTCATCATTACCCATCGCTATGAGTATCTAGAGATATTTCTCCTCCAAAGTAGTGAACAAAATCTTGTCGCCGGTCATGTGGAAAGAAGCTCCACTGTCAAGAAACCAACCACTTCCCACCATGGATGAAACCATGCATGCGAAGAGTATGAAATCCAACTCAAACTGTGAAGTAAGTGCCTCACCTTCAGATCCTTCCTCGGATCCCTTCTTGGATTTCCTCCGTGTACAATTTGCAACATAATGGCCCATCTCATGAAAACGAAAGCATCACACTTTCGATTTGTCAACCTTCTTCCCATCATTGGAAGAACTGGATTCAGAAAGAGAAACCTTCTCCTTCCCCTTCTTCGCCTTACTCGCTAAGGCACAATTATCCTCATCATGCATGGATGAAGAACTATCTCTGGTGCTCCATTTGATCTCCTCCTGCATCAAATCCGATCATAGTCGTTCTCAATCTAGCAGTTTCTCCCTTCCATTCACCGAGTCCTGGTAGCTATGCTAGCTCTTAGGAAGGCCAAGGAGTGCTAGACTCACCATATCCTCATCCGATGTCACGACCCCTACACTTGCAAGCTCATCCCTGCATGTGATGAGCTTGGTCAGATACATAGATATTGTCTCATCCCTTTCCCACTTGATCTTTCGAAGTTTTTCCTTCAGTGCCAGCTTCCTCTGATCACTGCTATTCTGATATAAATCTTTTAATGTTTTCCACATTGCATGCAGAGTCTCCTTCCATGGAGGCTCGTGACAATGTGATCTCGCACTCCCTCCAAGAGAATTCTCCTAGCTCTAGCCACACACTTCCTCCATTCCACCTGCTCAGTCTTGTTAGTAGGCTTAGGGATTTCTTGATCATGAAATCCTTAAGACCAATATTTTCCAAAACTGCCTCCATGCGATCCTTCCAAGCTATATAGTTTGAGCTGCCATCAAGGGCATACTCAAGCCTCAAACCATAGAACGCCATCGATGAAATAGATGTGATAAGAACTTGAGATCTATATCCCGAATAATAAACTTTGAATTTCTCTTGCTAGTATACTATTCTTGCTTGATCACCTGTGCTTCGATACCATGTAGAAATTTCACCTGTAGAACAAACCGATATATGCAAAATCCTAAAGCATAATACTTGTTTTACTTCTACAAAACATTAAGCGGAAGCATAATCGAATTCATGAGAAACATCAAGTAGAAACATGCATAACTAATCAAGAGAAATAATCACACATAACACAAGATATATCTAGGGGAAAGCACCAGCATAAAACCCCAACCATGTATTATCAATCAAGTGGAATCCTCTTCATAATACAAAAAGAATTAGCTCTCAAGCTATTCAGTTCTCAATGAACTATGAAGATATGAAGATATGTCTCATGAACCAACCAAACCTTGTTTATATAGGCTTTACCTATGGTCCTTGCGTAGTTTGCTTAGGAAATAATAGCAAAAGCATATGCTATTAATTCCAACATACCAAAATTAACCAATGGTCCAACTACACAATCCTTGAGGACACTAGTTCCTCAACCATGCAAAAACTACTTACTAGAAATAGTCAAGCATCTGATAATACACTGTCCTACATCTGATCTCAACTGGGTCTCTGACAGATTTGACATGCAACAGTTATCCATGAGTGAATCCTCAGTTATCTAAAATAATAGTTGTCACATGCATGCAAGCATTAACAAACTATATTTTATTATTTTAACAACTTGTTAAAATAATCTAACTCGACTTGACTAGTTAGAACTAGGTCAACTGATTCTCTCATTATAGAACTCATACTTATTCCCTTAATTAGTGGAGGAAATTAAGGATAAATTCCTCAATCAATGGGACAACTCATGTGCATGCTCACAAAGACTTCAAATTTGAATTTCCTTAACTAATTAACTCAACTGAATTAATTAATTAATATTTCCAACTGCTGTTAAGACCAAAATTAATTTTACTTCCTATAGATAGACTAGGGACTGCTATAAATAGGAAGGGACCCAGAAATGCTATTTTTAGAACTTTCTATTTTTAGTAGTTTCACCTCTCACCCAATGTGGCCAATGACCTCACTGGCCAAATTGCTATTTTTAGACATGCTATTTTTAGCACATTATAAATTTAACATTTCTTGTTGCACATTTTTCAACAGAATTCTGCTAACTGCAACAAAGTCTTGGGGACGACTCTCCACCCAACCATAGGCCCAATTGTACAAAATCTTGCTACAACTGGCCACCCTCGAGCCCTCAATCAACGTACTACTCCCAGGGTATCCTTTGTCTCACAACACTATTCTCCCAAGAGAATGGATGGTGGAATCATGGAATGATGGAATGCCTCTCATCTTCCTCACGATATATTAAATAGGGCAATCATTGGAAGGGGAACCACATGCACACACTCCATGTGTCCACATGCAACTTTATTGCTTTCTTGTTTTATTTCTTTTGTTTTTATTTTTTGATAGCTTTACTGGTTTTTACTGCTTTCTTGTTTTATTTCTATTTATATTTATTTAGAGCTTTAGCATTAGTTATTTATTATTTTATTATTATTTATTATTTATTTACTATTACTATTTTTTTATTTATTGTTTATTATATATTTTCTTGTATTTTAATATCATATCATATTATTTATTATTTTATTATTATTATTTATTTATTATTTATTTTATTATTTATTATTTATTATTAAGGGACATTACACATGTCATAGCCCCAGAGGTGGCTCGAGTGGAGAAGTAAAAGAAAATTTTCACTAAAGCTGATGGAAAGAAATAATGAAGTTGTTGCCTTAAAAGAAATGAATGCTAGCTTACAATAGAAGTTGGATTCTCATGTCTGCACTATCCTAGTACATCCAGATTCAGATGATCCAGCAGATAAATTGACCAGAGTTCTAAAAAAGTTAAATATTTCATAGGATGAGATGAAAAAGATGCAAAAGAACTTGGAGGACACAAAGGAACTCCTGAAGATAAAAGAGAAATAGTTGACTATGTAAAAGGATAATGCATCGAAATATCAGAAGGGTCACCAGACAACCTGGAGTGAAATTAAGGAATTGAGGGAAAAGGTAAAAGACAATATGTCACTTATATAGGCCAGAGAAATAATCTGGAATGATACTATTCAACAAGTGAAAGCCATCTGGGATAGTATGTTGATAATGACAGAAGAAAAAATGATTTCCAGGGACCGGGGAAGCATCATTGCTTCTCATAAAGAGGAAATCCAGCAATGTGCTCAGTTGGAAAAAAATATCATTGATTTTCTTAATTCCAAGTCTTCTCAGGAAGTAAGCAGTGTGAAGGTGGAGGACATAACCAAGCTAGTGCTAGAAATCAATAAAATGGTGCAAGAAAACTTGTATAGAAAAACAACAGAAGCAAAACTTGGTGAAATTAGAGAATCAATTTTGAAATTTAATACAGATTTTGATAAGAGGATGAGGGAAAGATTGACCTCCTGCTGGGACCAACAAGGAAATATGCTTCCCTAGGAAACTTATGAAACTTTCTTGGTGGAGGCTAAAAGAAAAATTGGTTCTTCTCATGAGAAAACAATAGTTCTCAAAGGGGCAATCCCTCTTCTAGCAGTATCACTAATTTCAAAATGGCCCATACAAGATTTATTAAATTCCCAAGTACAGAGCTCACTGTATGGAAGAAATGCAGAGCATGGATATCTCTAATAGTAGCAGCAACAAAAGTTGGACCTTCAACAAGCGAGCCTACACAGGGATCACAAGACATCTAGTAAGAGATAGCCACCCGACTTTATTCTATCAAGTTTCGAAATATTGTTTTTGTAATAATTACACAATTTTGGTTCTCATTTTTGTAAAATTTCAAGTCGTCAAAAGGACCAAATATAACTAAAATAGTTGTTAAAGTAGTTTGGTAATTTTGTGATAGTTAGCAGTTTTTTAACTGTCACCACTGTAACGTAACTATAAAAGAAGCTTGAGAGAACCATTTGAGATTCTGATTTTTGACTTTAGAAGACAAGAAATTTCTGTGTAATGTTTTCACCGTTTCTTGGAGAATAATAAAGCTTTTCAAGGTGATTCCAAATAGTCTTTTTAAACTAATGTGTTTTCCTGTTCTTTGTATATCATTTACCATATTTCTTCCATGGAAAAAGAGTAATGAAGTTGCTTGTTGTTTTTAGTATACAGATTTACTAAAGTTATAGTACTTGTAATCTTAAACTAAATAACCTTAATATGTGCTCCTCTTCTTTGTAAGTTCATTTCTCAGTCCTTCGTATTTTCCTCTAAAGTTTGAGACAAAAGATTACGTGATAAGCAAACTTTTGTTTTGGATTTTTCATTATTTCTTTCCATCATTTTGTTACAGCTCTGAATCAATTTCATTGTCAGTGAGGCCAACTTGAGAAGTGCCTCCACCCAAGACAATTTCTTTAACATTACATGTAAACCATTCTTTTGAATTATCATAATGGGGCAGCAAGTTAAATATGTTATCTTTCTGAATAGATGTCCTAGGCATTGACCTCTACTCAACCAAAGGTTGTATCTAGGATTACAAAATATTTTGGCGTCATTGCCGAGGAATAAAGATAGAAGTTATTTTTCCCTAGGTTGTCTTTCATAAATCATTTCTTTGTCTGGGGAGCAAAGAAAGCGCGTCGGCTAATATTTCTCACCAACATTGACTAAAAGAAGTAGTCTTGGCTCCTAGAAGGCCTCACACGAGGTCAGACACCTCACAACAGAAAGCCCTAGTCCTTTCTGATCCTGAAAAATTGGTTTCTCGGAGGGTTTGGAGAGCAAAGTCTCCATCAACTCCAAGTCCCACTTTGTCGACTCCTGGTACTAGTTCCTTATCACAATATCCCAGAGTTCATCACTCAAAATATATTATAAAAAATTTGGATTTTTCTCAAAGCAATTTAGTTTCTCCTCCAACCCTCTTTCTTGAGCCTACTCTTGAAGAGAGGTCTTTTGAGTTTGTCTCTTTTTCTTTTCCACCTATTTCAGAGATTGAAGAAATAAAAACAATTGATCTTTCTGTGTCATATTAGATTGTTCCTACAATTTCTCAACTAATGCCCATATTTGTTATTCCACCTCCTCCTTTTGTTTTAGGCAGGAAATACTTCTGATCCTCTTCAAAATCAAAGTATGGCGATCCCGAATTTCCTTTTGAATCGATATGCTCCTTTAAATCTTCCTCAACCTATGAATGTTATGCCTCAGGATTACCTAAAGTTGCTACCAAGGTTTACAGGAGAGGATGAAATCACAACAGATAAACATGTAGCCACATTTTGTGCCTTCGCGAAAAAATTGAATGTGGATTATTTAGATGTGGTTATGAGGTTATTTGTGCAGTCATTAGACAAAGAAGCTAGAAAATGATTCAAGACCCTCCCAACAAATTCAATTAATAGAAGATTGGAGAATTCTTTCATAGAAAGATGGGGAGAAAAGAAAGATCGTGGATATTTCTTGACTGAGTTTAATGAAATAAAGAGGAAACTGGATGAATAAGTACCTGAATTCATCAAGAGGTTCAATAAATTGTATAACAATATTCTTGCAGAAATAAAACCACCTCGTGCTGGTGCAAAAGTGGTGTTTGCAGGAGCCTTTGAATCTGATTTTGGCTCTACTTTGAGGGAAAAGAGGTATCCTACTTTAGACCAAATTCAAACTGATGCACTGAAGATTGAAGCTAATTCATCTGCAACAGGGAATATTAATTAAAAGGATGAAGCAATTGATTGAAAGAAAGGGAAGGAAGAAGCAAAACCTTCCACTCAGCCCAAAGATTCACATGAGCAAAAATATGGATGAGATAACAAAAGTCATCAGGATTTTTTCAAACAAATTGGTGAAGTTGGAGCTTGATAATAAAAATCCTCCTAGACAGATTCAATAGGCGCAAAATAGAAGTTTTAATCCTTAATTCAGGAGACCACCATTGCAAATCATGTGAAGGGAAAAGAAATACTAGGATCAAGTTCAACCCCTTTGTACATTGAAGATGAACTAGAAGAAACTGTGGAGGAGACTCTTAGGTTGTAGGAAAATTAATATTCTACTCTATCAGAGGAAGAAAAGGAATAATGGATAATGAGGATTTAAATATTGAACCTCAAATTGCATTATATGATGAAGAAATTGATGAATATTACAGGAGATTCACAGATTTTATGAAGGCAGAGTTGCATAAGAAGTATGATTTAAGATCATGGAAGAGGTCAAGAACCCAAGATCATGTAGAGGACCAATCAAATCAAACAGTTCAACAACCTCCGCCAAAGGTGGATGAAAAGGGTAAACAATCTTTAAGAACAATCCTAGTTCATCAAGGAGAAAGTTCTAGAAGCCAACAAATTAAGGTGACACAAGAAAAAGAAGTCCAACAAACTTTAGTTAGTTAGCAAAATGTGCAGAAAGAGAAGCAAAGTGTGCGTAAAGAGAAGTCAGTAGATGAAGAACAATCTAAAGCAGTAAAGGATACTCATTCTTTCAACATTTAGAAAGAACTGGATAAAATCAGAATACATGTTCCATTCACTAAGTTGGTGAAGAAGTGTTCTTATAAAAAGCATATTTAAGATTTTATCATTTTATCTCAAAATAATGAGGCAACGGACATAATCAATTTTCAAGAAGAGAGACCAGTGCTGATATTTGGTCCTCATGTGGAGGAACAAGATTCTTCAAGTCCTCCTTTCTATATTTCTCTTTTAATGCATACTTTTATTCTTCATAATTGTATGTTGGATTCAGGGGTTTCCCATAACTTGATTCCCCTCTCGGTGATGAAGCAACTAAACCTCCAGATTACAAAACCGTATAAGGATTTATATTCCTTTGATTCCAAGAAGGTGAAGTGTGTGGGACTTATTAAGGATCTTGTGGTATCTCTTGCTCAAATTCCATCCAGAAGTATTGTAATGGATGTTGTGGTTGCAAACATCCCAGCCTAGTTTGGAACCCTGTTGTCTAGATCTTAGGGAGCTAAGCTGGGAGGAGTGTTGAAGCTTGATTTAACTTATGCAATTATTCCAATTTTGGGGGGTGAAGAAAGAAGGTTGTATAGGGAGTTGAAGTTTGTAAAAACCGTCACAAAAGATGGTTCCAATAATTCTCCTATTTATAGTTAGGAAAAAGATGATTTTTCCTATTTCATGTTGAGAGTATATGAAGAAGTTGCTGAGGATACACAGGTACAGGTTCCTCCAACAATTCAAAACAAGGAAGCAGTAATAAGTGGTGTTTGGAAGCTATATTTTGATGGAGCATATTCAAAGGAAAGGAATGGTGCAGGTATTCTTTTGCTTTCCCCTAAAGGTGAGATGATTCCCATTTCTTATAAATTAGAATTTGATTCTACAAATAATATAATAGAGTTTGAGGCTTTGATTTTGGGTTTACAAGCTGCTAAGCATATGGGGTTACACTGTATTTGTATCTTTGCAGATCCTTAACTAGTTGTGAAGCAAGTCAAAGAACACCGTCAGACAAAACATCTAAGGCTTAGAGCCTACCAGAATGAAGTGTGGGATTTAGTAGATAATTTCTTCTCATCCTTTAATATTCAATTTCTACCAAGGGATGGAAACGGATTGGTTGATTCACTAGTAGTAATAGCCAACACTTTCAAGCCCCCGCTAAATCCAAAATTGAGGTATGAAGTTGAAATTCATAGTAGACATTCTATACCAGACAATATCAAATATTGGTAGGTATTTGAGGATGAAGAACAAATTAAAAGGTTTTTGGTAGTAGAGGAATTCACTAATTCAGAAATTGATCAAGAAATGGAAGTTGAAGATGTACCAAAGGAGGAAGTTGAGGATGGGTTGCCTTGGAAAGATTCAATGGTTGGCCATAAAATTGTCCAATTGAAGAGTAATGTGATTCCTAAAGGTTTGGTACCCTTGGAAAAGTTGTTTGATGCAAATGATGTTGTTGTAAATGTTGGTAAGAAAAACTAGGATAATGATGTTGAAGATTGCAACCTTGGAATTGAACAACACCCTAAACTTGTGAAGTTGGCAAAGGGAATCCCTCAAGACTATAAGCACATGGATGTGGATCTGTTCAAGAAATACGGTAATGTTTTTGCATGGTCTTATGAAGACCTCAAAACTTATAATACAAACATAATTCAACATAAGGTTCCTTTGAGGCTAGGGGAAAAACCATATAAACAAAAGTTGAGACAAATTAATCCTCTGATTTTCCTCCAATAGAGAAAGAAGTGAAGAAGTTATTGTAGGCAAAAATAATTGTTCCTCTCATATACTCTGACTGGGTAGCCAATCTGGTGCCCGTGAGGAAGAAAAATGGAGAAATTAGATTGTGTATAGATTTCATAAATCTAAATAGAGCATCACTGAAGGACAATTATCCTCTACCAAAGATGGATCACATCCTACATAGAGTGACATGATATTCTAGGTTATCTATGATTGATGGATTTTCAGGCAATAACCAAATTGTAGTACATCCAGATGACGAGAAGAAAACAACCTTCACAACTCCACGGGAACGTTCATGTACGCAAAAATGCCATTTGGGTTGATGAATGATGATGCAACCTTTTAGAGGGCTGTGGACATAGCCTTGGTGGGAGAAAAGGATATATTCGTTGTTATTTATTTAGATGATATTACAATGTTTTCCAGATCAGATGAAGAACATTTGAAGCACTTACAATAGGCTTTTGAGAAGTGTAGGAGATATGGGCTATCACTGAATCCGAAAAAGTCTCACTTTTCTTTGAGAGAAGGGAAGTTTATTGGGTATATTATATCCAAGGAAGGGGTAAAAATTGACCCAAAACGAGTTGAAGCAATCAAGAATATAACTCTTCCTAGAAATAAAAAATAAATTTAGGTTTTCTTGGGATGGATCAATTTTCTCACGAGATTCATTCCCAATTATGTAGAGATTGTGAAAGAAATTTCTATTATGTTAAAGAAAGATGCGGAGGTAAAATGGACCCTAGCTGCTAGAGAATATTTCACAAGAATCAAAGAAGCTTTTGGAGAAGCTCCAATTTTGGTGAGTCCAGATTATAAAAAACCTTTCCAAATTTTTTCCTTTGCTTCACCTTTCACTGTTGCAATTACTTATGTAGATAAATCAGGACAACAAGGAACAACCAGTGGCCTTTTCCAGTAGAGTGTTGAGGGATGTTAAGTTGAAATATAATATCCTGGAGAAACAAGCCTATGCTTTGGTGAAGGCTTTGAAATATTTTAGGACATATGTTTTGCAATCTCAAATCACTGCATATGTACCTAACTCTACAGTTAAATATGTGTTAACTCAAAGTGATAGTGAGGGAAGAAGGGGAAAATGGATAGCCAAGATTCAGGAGTACGATATGGACATCAAACCAACAAAATTGATAAAGGGACAGGGATTAGAAAGATCTTGACAGAAGCAAATTACCAGGAAATGTGGATCAATTTGCTTGTTGAAGTTTTTGAGTCAAAGATAGCTCTTGACAAAGGAGAAGAGAAGGAACAAGATAACATAATTCGGTATAAGTATCTCTACTCTAACTGGTATAAAAACATCGTCCATTATTTATCTTTTCTTAGTTTTCCAATTTCTCTTGACAAAGCAAAATATAAAGCTCTTAGACTGAAAGCTCAAAAGCATGTGATAACTAATGGCAGATTATATTGGAAGGACCCTGTTGGTGTTTTATTGCTTTGTCTGACAGAAGGGGAAACGATGGAGATTTTTAATGAATATCACGAATGTCTTTATGGCGACCATTATCAGAAAATTTTGAAAGTTGGTTTCTATTGGCCTTCTTTATTTTCAGATGTTTTTAGGGTGGTTAGAAGTTGTAACAAGTGCCAATTTTTTGCTGAGAAGAAAAAGTTGGCACCTCTTGCACTCATTCTTGTATTTGTTGAAGATCCTTTTAGACAATGGGGATTATATTTCATTGGGGAGATAAATCCACCTTCCAATGGACAACACAAGTGGATTTTAATAGCCACTAATTATTTTACGAAATGGGTGGAAGCAATTCCAACTAGGAAAGCAACTGATATAGTGGTAATTAAGTTCCTTGAAGAAAATATCTTTGCAAGGTTTGGTTCTCCTAAGAAGTTGGTTACAAATAATGCCCAAGTGTTCAAATCTTCAAAACTAATTAATTTCTTCCAGAATTACAATGTTATTCTTTCTCATTCCACCACCTATTATCCTCAAGGAAATGGGTTGGCAGAGTCTTCAAACAAAACTCTGGTAAGAATACTTAAGAAAAAATTGCAGATAATAAGAAGAATTGGGATTCACAACTGAAGTTTGCCTTGTGGGCCAACAAAGTGACTACTAAAAGGTCCACTGGTAAGTCACCCTTTGAGTTAGTGTATGGTACAACAACTCTTTTTTCCTACTGAGCTGGCTAAACTAATAGTTGCACTCATCCAAGATGTTGAGGAGGAACCTAATGCATCAAATCAAAGAATTAACCAGCTAGTAGAACTCAATGAGAACAGAGAGCAGGTGATTGAAAATCTAATCAACGATTAAGAAAAGATGAACCTTGTTTTTTATAGAAAGGCCAAAGAGGTAATATTTCAAGCTAGAGATCTTGTCTTGAGATGGGATGTTAGAAGAGAAGAAAAAGGCAAACATGGCAAATTTGATCCCTTGTGGTTTGGACCTTCCAAAATAGCAGAAGTCAGAGCTAACAATACTTTCATTTTGGAAATTTTAGAAGGATAACTACTGCAGCTTCCTGTAAATCCGCAGTATTTGAAACATTACTTTCAACATCGAGCATTTTTAATTTCTTTCATTGTAAATACCAGCTTTACCACTGTAAGTATCTGGTGAGTTTTTCAATGTAATGTTCTAAACTATAATATGACTCCATGCGTGAAGTGAAGGCACTAATATGTGGTTCTTAGTGTTTTGCTCAAAAACACTATCCCTAGGTGGAGCCAGATGTTGTAGTTCATTTTCACCACGTCAAATGTGAAAAAATAAAAATCACATATCTCATATATATATATATATAGGGAAAAATCAAAATCAAATGTTTGTTTAGAATATTTTTTTGTTTTTTTGTTTTTGAAGAATAAAGCTCGGTTTTTTCTAAGCTAAGGTGATGCATAATTGATTAAAAACATAGGCTCGGTGGGGATCGAAGGGATTCAATGAAGATTTGAGCATGTGAAGAGTTAAATGGTAGGCATGTCAGTCTTATCACTTAAACAGTGATGTCGGTCCGTCCCCAAAGAGGAAACCCACGATCACAAATTACACAAGAGTTATTTGTATTGGTGTCTCCGTAAAGTAGTCAACGCTTGATTGATGAATTTGGTTCAATGGCTGAGATTTGATGTCGGATCACCTGAGGATGGTCCCACTTACTGCCGTGGGTACTCCCATGAACAGTAGAGGGTAACCACCTCAGGTCTGCGACAAGCGACCATGACTATCATTCTTAGATACATCTCATCGTCCACATCATAAAATCCTCCACGTCACCCCCCTGCCGCGTCACTTCGTACACTTGTCACTTACATATTTAATTTTGTTTTCCCTTGCACCTTTTTCATTTTCCCATAAAATCCTATTTTCTATTTTCACAAAGTACATTGTCTGTTCTATTTCTGCACATCTACAAGAATATCCATGTTTGCTAGCATTTTATATTTCGATTCCAAAATCAGCATTTAGTGTCCAGGTATTTATATATTGTGTGCACCACCCAGTCTCTTTAAAATGTCAAAGAAATCATATTTAATTGGCTCTGCAACTCACATGCCTCTCATGGACACAGAGAGGGATGTCTTTGACCCTCTTTGGTCCTTAAATTTGATGGAACTCCACCATAATATCCTAGCAGGTCAAATTGATTCTCCTGTATACACTGCAGTAGTAAAATCGGGTCTTTTCTTTGCTATAATTCCACATACATACATTTATCCTGAGTTTATCACTTGGTTAGCCTATGCAATGTGTCCCCAGAAATCTTCTGTGATGAATGTTGTAGGAGATATGATCTTTCAGGCCTCTGCTATTTTAATTTAACAAGCCTTAGACTTCCCTCCTTCAGAACAATATACTGCTTTTACAGAAGAAACCCTGGTAGCAAATTTTCAAAATTTGTTTGTTAGAGAATATACCCAATTACCTTTTTATCTTATGCCTCAAGACAAGTTTTATCTACTAAACCATCTCAATTTCCCCTGTAAAATTTTGATGAACATGTTAAACCAATTCTACAAGTAATTGCCGGGGTTTTGGGAAGGGATGATACTTCTGTCATTGACCATGATGTGCTAGAAATGTTTAATTTAATCATGCGGTCTGAGACTATTCTTGATATTCCAACTTTTGGGGAAGGCTTCTCAATTATCAAATTTAAATCTTACTGATTGCTTTAGTTTTCCATCACTAGTATTTTATTTGTTCCTTTATGTTCATGTGGAAAAATTCATGCATTTAGGCCTGAACATAATGGATGTTCATAAGAGGAAATAATCAGTAGTAAACTGGATTGATATTGTGAGAAGGCTCCCAAATTATGAAGGATTTGAATATTTCACTGCCTCTTTCATGTCAGTCATTTATTCCATCATAAATAGTTTTGTGCCACGATGTCTCTTACCAACGGCTCAAACCTTATTACAACTTAGCAAAGATATCAAAGTAGGAGATTGGTTTCAATTTGAAGATCATGCTGAGATTAGATTGTATGGAGTAGAGGTTGCCCCTTACATGTTTCCTTCTTTTCTGCCAATGAGATTGTTGGCTTTGGAATTCATTAGGCAAAGTCTAAATGTGGATCAGATTCATTTTTTTCTAGCAAAGAAAGGTAATTTATTCAAGCTGTTCAAGATTGTTGGGCCTTTCATTGTAAATAATATACAACCTATGGAGGAAGTTGAGAGAATACTTCGGGATGTGCAACTCCAGCAAGGGGGAAAATGGACTTATGATCCTCATCATATCATTCCAAACAGAAGGGTAGAGAACTCTTATGCTCCCTACAACCATGAGTCCAGACCAGATATTGAGAAATTTGCTAATGGTGGTAAATCTAAAACAAGAAGAAGAATGCATATTGAAACTCCTCATCCCATTGAAAATACCTTGAAGAGGGCAGTTGAAGAAATAATTGATTTAGATGCGGAGGCTAGTCATTGCTCTAAGAAGCCAAAACTGCATGAAAAAGAGGAGTTTGAGCCTTTGGTTAGAAGTTCATGTATTGTGTCTGCTTTTCAATTGCAATTGGGAGAAGTGACATGCACACCTTCTTCCCCTATCCCAAAAGAATTCTCACAAATCTTTGTCTCAGTTCTAAAAGAGACGTATACTCAAATTGAAGAAAGGAACAACAAAATCAAAGAAAATATTGTGTCCCAGCTGGAAGCTCAGTCAATTTTTGAGTACCATACTAGACTATTGTCAACCATGGATTTAGAAAGAAACCAACTTAAATTATCTTTTTCTCACCCATCTACTTTAACTGTTTCTTCATCAACAGGTTTTAAGACTGTAAATCTAACTATGGATGCAAGGGATATTCCATTTCCTGATAAAATTAACTTACACAAGAAAACTGGATAATTAATTTATAGTGATTTGAGTAAAGCATCCCTAGAAACAAATAAAAAAGAAGCTTTACTGGGAAAGGTTGTGAACTAGTTATAGTTGGAAAAAAAAGATTCCAGAGCCTTATTTACTCAGAATGAAGAATTGAAAAAGTTATTTGTTAAAATTGGTGTTAATCCTGAAGATAGGTCTGTTGTACAAAAGCTCTCAGAAGGAGCAGAAACAAAAATCCAGGTGCTTAGAAAGAATCTCAAATTGCCTGCAGTAGAGCATGTCATGGCTGCAAAGGTGGCCCAAGTGGAGAAGGAAAAGGAAATTTTGATGAGAGAGTTGCTGAAAAGAAATAATGAAGCGGTTGCCTAAAAAAGAAATGAATGCTAGCTTACAACATAAGTTGGAATATCATGTTTGCACTTTCCTAGTACATCTAGATTAAGATGATCCAGCTGAAACATTGACCAGAGTTATGACAGAGTTAAAGATTTTAGGGGATGAGATGAAAAAGATGCAAAAGAACTTGGAGGACACACAGGAACTCTTGAAGATAAAAGAGAAACAACTGACTACGACAAAGGATAATGCATCGAAATATCAAAAGGATTACCAGACAATCCGCAGTAAAATAAGGAATTGAGGGAAAAGGTAAAAGACAATATGTCACTTATATAGGCCAAAGAAATAATATGGAATGATATTATTCAACAAGTGAAAGCCATCTGGGAGAGTATGCTGATAATGGCAGAAGAAAAAATGATTGTCAGGGACCTAAGAAGCATCATTACTTCTCATAAAGTGAAAATACAACAACGTACTCACATGGAAAAGAAGATAATTGATAGTCTTAATTCCAAGTCTTCTTAGGAATTAAGCAGTATGCAGGTGGAGGATAGAACCAAGCTAGTGTTGGCAATCAATAAAATGGTGCAGAAAAACTTATATAGAAAAACAACATAAGAAAAACTTGTTGAAATCAGAGAATCAATTATGAAATTTAATACAATTTTTTATAAGAGGATGAGGGCAATATTGCCCTCACGCTGTGACCAACAGGGAAATTTGCTTCCCTAGGAAACTTATGAAACTTTGTTGGTGGAGGCTAAAAGCAAAATTGATTCTTCTCGTTAGAAAACAATAGTTCTCAAAGGGGAAACCATTGTCAACTATCTTCATAGAGATTTTTAGCTACTGTGGTTGGTCAAAACCCTTTTTTCATTAAATCCCTCTCACAGTAGAATCACTAATTTCGTAATGGCTCATAAAAGATTCATTAAATGCCCAAGTATAGAGCTCACTGTATGGAAGAAATGCAGAACATGAATGTGTCCAACCGTAGCAGCAACAGAAGATGGGCCTTCAACAAGAAATTTTTCACAGGAATCAAAAGTCATCCAGTTAAACATAACCACATGGATTTATTCTATCAAATTTTGAAATATTGTTTTTGTAATAATTACACAATTTTGGTTCTTAGTTTGATAAAATTTCAAGTCCTCAGAAGGATTGAATAAAACTAAAGTAGTTGTTAAAGTAGTTTGGTAGTTTTGTGACAGTTAAGAATTTTTATAACTGTCACCATTGTAATGTAACTATAAAAGAAGCTTGAGAGAACCATTTGAGGTTTCAATTTTTTGACTTCAGAAGACAAGAATTTTTTGTGTAATGTTTTCACCATTTCTTGGAGAATAATAAAGCTTTTCAAGGTGATTCCAAACAGTCTATTGAAACTAATGTGTTTTCATGTTCTTTGTATATCATTTATTGTCCTTCTTCCATGGAAAAAGAGTAATGAAGCCGTTGGTTGTTTTTAGTATACATATTTACTAAAGTTATAGTACGTGCAATCTTAAAAAAAATAACCTTAATATGAGCTCCTCTTTTCTGCAAGTTCATTTCTCAGTCCTTCATATTTTCCTCTGAAGTTTGAGACAAAATATTATGTGATAAGAAACCTTTCGTTTTGGATTTTTCATTATTTCTTTCCATCATTTTATTACAGATCTGAATCAGTTTCATTGTTAGGGAGGCCAACTTGAGAAGTGCCTTTACCCAGGACAATTTCTTTAACATTACCTGTAAATCAGTCATCTAAATTATCATAATGGGGCAACAAGTTAAATATGTTATATTTATGAATAGATGTCCTAGGAACTAACCTCTACTCAACTAGGGGTTGTCTCTAGGATTACAACACTCTCCAAGCTCATATTTCCTTGCGCAATTCCTGAGGAAATATGCTCCTATTCTTTAGGAATTTCCCCCTATTTTCTTGTGTAATTCCTCTGGGTTGATCACTTTGCCAATACAATAACTATACACTTAGTCTAGTATATAATTAATTGTACATTGCCTTGGAAACTCCATCTCAACTGGGTAAATCGAATTCTATGCATGCATGAGCCAATTTAGGTTGATTGATTAGTTATCTAGATGATCACTGAGTGTGGTTGAAGTTACACTTCTACAAGTTGACCTTCCACCAATTCCTCCAACAGTTAGAACTAGTTTAACTAACCATAACTCAATTTCACTGAATTAAATTGCTACAACTGAAATTAACTCAACCTAGGCTCCTAAAATTTAGGAATCACTACGAAACGAACTGAATCAAACTAAACCTCAACTCATTAACTCAAATTGGGTGTTCTTAACTGAGTGACAAGAGCCATGTCACCTCAATTAACTCCTCCAAGAGTTTTGTTGATGTGGAATTTCGAATTTCCTCAATTTGATTAAGGCAAAATCAAAATTGAGACTTTCTTGTTGCATTTTCAACTTCAAAATTGCATTGACCTTTGCTTATTTGTCCTGTCCTTGTTAAGTCTCTCTTGTGACTAAATGATTATGTCATTATCTACTTTACAACTTCTTATTTATGCCTTCAAAATTTCCAGGGTATATGCTATGTGAGGGGAGTACTCATCACCATGCTGCTCATCTAATTTGTAGGGAGAGTCACCTGAAATGTAGTCCACCATTCTTCTAGTCATCTTGATCCTCTTCTTCCTGCAAATATACCATGTCAACTAAACCAAAATATAAACGTAACCAAAATACCTCAATATAGTTCAGGGGAGGATATCTCGTCTGCAAGATCAATCAGATTAACATGATACATGTATAATCATAACAATATATCGACCTCATGCATGAAAATACCGACTGCATACCATGACCTCATGCATGACAAGCATAACCATAACAATACTCGCATAACAAACATATTGACACTGACATGCATAACAAATGAATATACAACCGATATGCATTCATGACAAACACATCCCAACAACAACATCATCAACTTCTACATGTTAACACAATTGCAACAATGACCACCACCATGCATACATAACAAGCACATATACAACCTTCATGCATGCATAAAAAACACATTCCGCCCATCTAATCCAAGTGTTGAACCATGCTTTGATACCACTCTGTAACACCCTCCTCCTACATTTACCCAAGTTAACCAGCCTACTGAGGTAAACCTGTGACAAAGAGTTACTATGATATGGTTCAACATCCTAGATCACCTTAAGGAAGTGGAATCGACAAACCAAAACCTTACTAACTTCCCTAAGGTGCTTCAGTACCTCCAAGAGCTAACCCACCCTACTAGGTGCCCAAACCCTGAGTTAACCTGCCTTTTTATTAATATGGACTCCCAGATGCTGGCATAACACTGCCTAAATTCGACTGTAACCCTCCAGTTGCATGCATAATCCTACAAGGGAGTGACTGCAGTCTTTTTCACCCAATTCTATGCCTACAACCGCGAGATCTGAGGCACTTTTTCAGGGCTAGTCTCTAGACCACTGCCAAGAACTTAATGAAACTTTCAAAAATGATAAATGACATAGGGACAAAGCCTTCCATACAAAATTAGACAAGAACTTGACCTAACCAGGCTTAACCATGACAAACATTATGTCAAACACATCATGAACATGTAATCTACAGGTCATAATTACACATCTAAACATAGGGATCTCATACTTATCTGAGAATCATCAAGAAGGTTTGATGCCCTCTCAAAATAACTACATTATCATCTATTAGGTCATACATTCATCAAGAATTCATTTACCAATCAAAACATGATGAGATCCATTACTAAAGTCTACCATAAAACCATGCTTATAACCATCATATAACCAGAATAATAACAATGATAGAAAACCATTAGAGCCACATAATAACAAGTATAAATACTCATGAAATACAAGAGGAAAAGGTCTATTATTAACATATGTAGAAGCTAACCAAGTTAGGGACTTCCACGTACCACCTGACCATAGATTGGGCTGAACCAAATCTTTCTTTAAGCTAATCACGCGCGTTCCATATTCCAAGCATGAATGTGGGACTCACAACAAAACAACCAAGGCTTCTTGTAGCTTTACCATGTATCACACCATTATCGATCAATGGATTCATAGGCCCAAAACCCTCATCTATACAACCATGCTTTACCATGAACCCCGCAATTACCAGTCAAGGCATTCCTAGGCCCAAACAAAAAACATACACTACCAGGCTTTACCACAATCTCGCCATTACTGTTCAAGGGATCACTAGTCCTAAACGAGCATGGATGCCTTCATATTTATTCACCAATACCTTGAAGAATTTTCCTGTCACCACCCTTATGCTTTACCGTGTATCCTGTGATTACCGGTTAAGGGATTCCTAGGCCCTTGGGAATTTTCTTGAGACCATGTCACCCAGTTCCAAAACCATCCAAAAATAAAGCTCAACCAAATGAAAGAACCCCATCACACCATGATTATTTAGAAATGGTAAGGCAAGGTTGAAAACTACTATCAAACCTGGAAAAACCCATGCCAATGACAACAAGAGAACCAAATACACACATGGATATAACATGCATGCCAAAACTAGTAAGGAAATCATACATGCAACTCGATACCTGCAAGTAATTTTGTTTTAGTCGATTGATCCAACTCTTCCTTGATTGATCTTTGCTTCCCTTTGCTTTATTGTCCTTCCTTTCTCTTCCTTTCTCTAATTCTAGAGTGATCCAAGAATTCTCTAAGTGTGCAAGGGTATGAGAGAGAGAACAGAGAGAGAGCTCCAAAACTGAAATGACAAAGGGTTGTGAACTGATCCTCATAAGCCTTTTTGTTAATGAGGTCCATATTTTCTTCAATTTCCATATTTTTCCTTCAATTTCCTCCTCACATGCAACCTGTGGCCTTTCACCTCCTTTTCTTATAATTTCCTTTATTTTCATAAATAAAATATGAATTAATGTCTCTTTGCATTTTCAAAGCCTTTTCCATTGCCTTTACCAATTTCCTTAGTCATAATGAACTAAATGAACACCCCTCTAGGATGTTTTTCCCAACATTCAACTTGGAATACGTGTCCCATGACCTTGGTCTTATTTTGCCTTTATTAACTTTATTACATGAACTTTTAACTCGGGGTTGCTACATTATTGAGTGAAAAGAAGGGTTTCTCATGAAGATTGAGTTTATGGAAGTTTTTCCTTGATACGTCTCTTGTTAAAGATTTGCTCCTGAATTTATACTTGTTGTTGGTCTCTTGTTGTTGATGAAGAAGAAGGGTTTGACTTGGCATTTAGCGGGTTGAAGTCTTTCTATGGTCATGGGTCTTGGTCATCTCAATTTGATATGATTCTATAAGAAGAGAATTTTCCCAGGTTTTCCCCTTGGAGGGGTTTTGCCATGACATGGAGTTTTTATCTTGTGTTCTTTGTATTCTCGTGATCTTCATATTCTATACATTTGGTAATTGTTTGATGAAATAGACATAATAAATATTAATAAAAAGGAAACAACATTTACAAGCAAGAGAAATATACCCTAATTCATAATCCCATTGATTTCTCAACATGGTATCAGGGTTGAGGTTTGAAGAAGGAGGCCTGAAGATCACTCAGTTGGCATTTAGATCATGATGGATCTCCAATTTCTAAGGGAACTCATTTATTCTTTGTGGCTTGACGTAGATTTGTTCTATTGCATGGTTCATTTATGTTCCTGGGTGCACATTACAGTAATTTATGGCACGCATTACGATGATGTATGGCTTGGTGATCTTAGAATATACTTTTAGTGTGATGGCATCGCTATACATCATATTACAAAAGTTCGTACTATGGATTACTTACAGACTCTCATTCCTTTGAGATCCTCATTAATATTTTTATGGTTCACTTGAAGTTTACAGATCATATCATATCTATGTGGTTGTCTTCTGAATGGTGTATAACTTTATTGTTAAGGCTCACAACTCACACCACAATCTTGTAGTTCGTGTGATTTGTAGATCACAAGCTTGCATTCTCATATCTCTTTATAACTTGTTGAATCTATGTCGTGGCTTGCATTCAAGTGATTCATTCTAGATATCTTAACTTCTCATGCATATATCTAAGGTTTGCATAAGTACTATGGCTCAAATCAGATCTTGGAAGATTGCATTCACCTATAACACACAGTGACTCTATGAATCGTTGATTTGTACTACTTTATGGCTCGAATGTTATGAGGATTTCTATAATATTTTGTGAATCACTATCTTTCTATGTAGTGCTTTATTTCTATGAATCACATAATTTGGATTCTGGTTCGTAATACATATACAATATATGTATAGTAGCACTGATTTTTGAATGTCATCAAATTATTTCAATGACGCCAATGCAATTATTTATGTGACTCGTTCTCTATGACATTGACTCAATTACAATGGCTCAGGATTGTGTGGCACGTAATGTTATCTCATAGCTCCTGGATTTCTTTCTATATAGTGGCTCAGCCTACATACAACATAATGGGATCACTACAGTGAGGCTGTAGTTCATATAACATTGACCGTGAAACTTTAATAACAATGAGAAAATACTCTTGATGACAATGACAATGATGACTTGGAAATGACATTCGTAATTGACTTATATAGAAACTATGTAAAAGCAACCTACTATTGAAGATTGTATATGCATTAGCTCACTAATCTCATAAATTTTCTTTTCAGTGGCTCGTATAAACTCCTATGTGGATCACTTTATGGTTGGCATCAAATCTCTATAGATCATGGACCACTTCATGATCTGAGACACACATTTGAAGTTGGCAATTATCAACAATATATTATGGCTCATAAATTGTGGCCAACATCTCTATATCTCATGTAAATAAGTTTGGTACTTGTACCTCTATAGCTTGAAATTTTACCAACCTAAAGCATGAACACCATAGTGATTTGAAATAAAGTTTATGTTCTATATAATAGTGAGAAGACATGCGATTTATGACAGTTGTATGGAAGTGACACTCTACATGAATGTTCTCATATTGTTACATAATATTTTGTCACACATCCTGTTCACTTCCTGTTCCATATCCCGAGGTGCCAAAACATTGGCAACTGTGCAGCATATCCATCATGATATATAGACCAAAAACTCCTTGAAGAATCAAAGGAAAACTGCCTTGAGTCAATTTTGAAGAAGGTTAACTAAAAACCTAATTTTTAGGGCCAACGCGTTTTGCTACATTGCCTGTCCATGCTGATGGCAAGTTGCACTATTCTACACTAGTGCTTCTATCGCGGGTTTTGATATGAAAACCCACACTGAACCTCTTTTGGTAGGTTTTCCAAAACTAGATGAGAGGCTTCGTGCACTAGAACCTTCGAGAATAAAGAGCTGGATATTGGCTATTGTTGATATGGTTGAGCTCTCCCATTTGGTCCTATTGATCTTACCATTATGGGCTTTCCCCCTGATATGTGAACCTTCCTCCCTCTTTTGTGGAACCCTAACTCCCTCTCCCTTCCTATAAATCAACTCCCTTCCATCCCCAAATGGTTAGTCGTTGATTATTTCATTCCTATACTGAGATTATGCTTTCATGTTGCCCATTATAACTTGGAGAAGGAGTGCTTGAAGAGTCTTTCTTTGGATTTGTACATCCACCAAAAGGAGGTCTCCAACATCAAGGCATAGGTTGTATGCTTCCCTTTTTAGCTCATCAATATATGCATCTGATGTTCACTTTCCATAATTGTGTAAATGTTTATGGTATTAGCTTAATACTTCTTGATCTATTAAGTATTTTATGTTTGATGTATGCCATATATGCTCTTGTATCTTGCATAGCTCTTTGATCTTTCTTACAGGTACTTAGACGTGAAGAACAAGGAGGGAGCGAGCTTGGAAGCAAAGGATTCAAAGTCATCTTCAAAGGATTGAGCGATTATCATCATAGAGAGGTAGGTTTCTCCTTCTCTCTGCATTCATTAAACATAAGCTAGGAAAGTGTATGTTAGTTTGTTTATTTTGTTGCTAGACCCACTCATTGGACTAGAGGGGTCACCTCTGTTCGCAGAGGGGATTTACCTTCACAACACATACCTATATGAAAATGATTGGATGACTTTCATGGTCAATGAACAAAAGTTTGGACCATTCTCTAAGTATATGAACATCTAACTAAAAGTAGTGTGATGACCTGGTTCAAGAAATAATGACATCAATGAAGTTGATCTAAAGTTTGGAAGAAATGATGTTGTTGATCAAGACTAGATCTCTGCAAAGACGAACATGTAAAATCCAAAGAGGTATGTATAATTTTTGTCCTTGAGGTCATGGGGATGATCATAAAAAGGGTTTGCATAAATATTAGAGATAATGACATATAAGAGTTTGATGATATGTTGCATATAAACAATAATCATATGAAATGGATAAAAAAAAGCATGACATCACCATTAGGGTTTCAAAAATTTCTAGTAGACTTTTGCAATACTTGAATGACAAGTGCTGAAGTTTCTAGGGTTTGCACAGAATTTGCAATTCTTATCATAACAGACCTTGAAGGCCTTACAAATATAGGGTTTTACAACTAAGTCTCTTATGCGGTTGTAGAACTCTACAATTTTTAAGTGATAGGTCTTGGAATCTAGGGTTTCTAGACCTTAGAAAAGTATTGAATACAAGAAGAAACCCTATAAATAGAAACCATAATCGATTGTTTCTACTATGAAAGGAAAATGAACATAGTTTTTAAGAATGACATGTATTATGATGATATGAAGACAAGGCTTGATGTAAAAGGGTCCAAGGTTAAGAGGGAGTCAACTTTCCTCCATAGATAAGTATTTAACATCTTCTTGATTATTACTAATGTTACTATCTTTATATTTTGTCTCCTTGTTCTTTCATAAGTCTTCTAACCAAGGTTACAGGTCAAGACAAGTTCTATCTAAAGCTGGACTAAGTGGGTGAAAGAATGTGGCATAACATAAATGTTTTGAAGGAAGGATTAGTTTGATGCATACATCAAAGAAGACTTTTAGATGACGATAAAAAGAGGAAGCTATAAAGACCCCGATAAATACGATATTGAAGCTTGATTATTGGTTTGTTCACATTGATTGATGATTGAAAGATGAATTGCATAAACCAAAACTCTGTTACAATATGAAGATATAAGACCATGCAAAGGAATGTTGACCTTAGAGGGAACAAATAGTAGAAGTTGAGTTTCCCCTCAACCACTGTTTCCACCCATGGCATTGGAAGGTGAGTTTCCAACCTCTCCTCAAGATCCTTTTGATCCTCCTCCAAAAGTCTTAGCCACTCACACTCCTGGTGTTGGTGGTGATTCTGAATATAACTTTCCACCTAAAGGCTTTCTGTATGTGGGAAGTGTGCCACCTCCACCACCGCCTGAAAGAAGTAAACCTTTGTTTCCACCAAGTTACAACTCTTTGGCCCAATTGGTTTAAGGTACTCTAAGTGCATCTTCACTTTATCATAATCCCATTTGGTCATCAGACGCCATGCCTACTTCTGGTCCATTTGTTTCAAGTGTGGCCTCTCAAATTCCTGTACAAACTGCAGTTTCTTCAGTTCCTGTACAACCAACAATTATGGTTGGGACAATTAATGTCCCTATAGGTTCCTCAAGTCCTCCATTAAGTGGACAATATGTGCCACCACCTATCCCACTGCATGGGGAGCAACAACCACCTCCTCCATATGTACCTCCTATTTTGGGTGGAACTTATATGAGTGGATCTCAAACTCATGCTACTGGAAAATGTTGGTAGTGTACCTTATCCTAGTGGATCATCCATATCATATGGATTAGGTCAAATCCATTTCAACAACCTCTTTCAGCTCAGATACCCTACCAACCATCGTACCCTCCACATGGCTCACAATGACCTCAAAATCCACCTTTTAATCCACAAGCAGGACCCCAAATACAACCTGATTCAAATCCATTTGGGACAACTTATCAATTTCAAACTTGAACATATCAATACCAGCCTAGAACTTAACAGATTCCACAAGGAACTTTCCAACAACAACAACCTTATGTAAAACAAGGACCTTATGTTTAACAAGGGATTTATCAACATTTATTGCAGCAGCAAGGTTAGCCCTTGTAGCAGCCAAACCAACCCTTGTACCAACAAGGCCAACCCTTACAGCGACAAGGTCAACCCTTGTAGCAACAGGGCACAACAAGTTTACCACTAGGGTTAATAGTTGCAACAACAACCTTATTATCCATACTCTTCGCAAGTTGTTATCCATTTTATGGTTCTCAAAGGCCTATGACGGGTCAGTATCAACCTTACCCTAGTCAAAACCCACCTTTGTGGGGACAACATCCACCTTTGTATGGTCAAAATACCTCCCAGTGGGGGAATATCAATCTCCTCATGGTCAAAATCTGCCACTTTGGGGGAAGAATCCATACCAAAAAAGTTGGAATCCACAAGTTGTGCCTTATCAAAGGCCTCCCATGCCTTTCAATCCACAATTTCCATTTATAGCAATGTTGGAACTACCAAATGCGTCAAGACTCACAAATGACCCAATACTCCATTCATCGTGTTGGCCTCCAGTTCCTACTAAGATTCTTGGCGATTGTCTAAAGTTTGAAGGAAATTCTGGAGAAGACCCCTAGGCCCAAGTTATGATTTACCATTTATGGTGTTCATCTAATTCTTGGGTGGATGATTCCATTTGTCTACGTCTTTTCCCGCAAACTTTGACTGGTGTTGCTATGAAATGGTACATCGAGTTACCTCGAGGTGTCTACCAAGACTTAAACTCATTTGCAATGGCCTTCCTTACTCACATCCAGTTACCAATTCAATATGAAACTAGTACCCATCTACTTACATCCTTGTAACAAAATATCGCAACCCACATCTCTGATCATATTCATGAATGGAGACGTTGGCATCACCTTATCAAGTTCGATATACCTGATGAGTTGTTAACTGAATGGTTTACCAAATCATTCATTAATAAAATTGCCAAGGACATAGCTATGGGTGGTTGTGTGACTGAAGATCAAGCCATTTCCCGTGCCCAATATTTAGATTTGGTATATTCCCAATCTGGCATGTTATATGATCTCTTGCTTGATGCTCCAAGACCGTCTACAGATCCTGCATCTTCCAAACCTCTAGAGGTACCGCCTATCGATGGTATTATTGGGTCAGTGACTCAAACTTCTAGTAAAGCTTATTCTTCTTCCTCGAAGAAGAAATCCATTTCAACTACTACATCAAATTCTCCTTTGTATCCCTCTCAACATCCTAGTAAAACCTCTGAGGTTAATATCGTTCAGTCTACTGCGGCAGACAAAAAATCAAAAGGTAAAAACAAGGGTAAAGGAAAATCCAAATATGATACCCCAAAACAGGATCCTTCGAAATCATCTACTGATGATGCATCTAAACGTAAGCCCAAATATACTTGCCTCATTTTTCAGGAAGATCACTATACAAAGGATTTTCCCCATCATGTTGAAGTCAGTCATTTGTTAAAATGCACCTAAGAGACATCGACTGTACTAAAAGAACCTTTTCCATCACAACAAACCCAATTGGTAGAATAACCACAATCTTCTACATCTTTGGGTTCTCAGGTTTATATGAGTGGAACAATACCTATTTCTGTTGCCACTTGGTCAAAAGACTATCTGACTCCTCCCAAACAGGTTGTGGAGAAAGAAGTTACTGATACACCTTCCACTTCTACTCCACCCAATTCTGGTCCTCTTCATATTGAGAGACCTAGTAATGACTCCATTATCCGACCACCTCCTAAGGGTTTCCTTCGAAAATCATCATACAATCTGAATGTGTGAGCTACTCAACATTACAATATTGTCGAAGATTTAGCTCAAGCGCCTTCGACGATGTCTGCCTTGGAAGTTCTCCAGAGTTATCCATCGTAGCAGAAAGCATTACTATCTTCTATAGGAGGAATTGACCCTTCTGATTCAAGTCTGATTACCTTTGACTTAGAGAATCATGTTCCACGTCTTCCACATAAACCTGCATTTTTAATCCAAATCATTGTCAATGGGAAGAAGATTCATCGAACCGTGGTTGATGAGGGTACTTTGACCTACATCATGTCCATCTCATGCTGGAAAGCTATTGGCTCTTCCCCTCTCAACCAGTCTCCTAACACCATAGAAGCTTTTGATGGCAAAGGATCTCATCCATACGACATTCTCACAAAATTTCCCATAACGTTGGAAGGGAAACCCGTTAACTTAGAAGTCAAAATCGTTGATGCCAATTTGAATTATAACCTTCTACTTGGTGGAAGTTGGACCCATGCTATGTTTTGTGTGGTTTCTCTGTTATTTTGTGTGCTCCATTTTCCTAATGAGGGGAAAATAGTCACCATTGATCAGTTGGCCTTTTTCTCTTCTAGCTCTTTGAATGACAATGTGATATATGTGGGAAATACTGACATCCCTTATGAGAGTGTTGGGGGTGGGTCTTTTTAAAGACTCTGCTCTTATGGAAAATTTTCCCCTCCCACCTCCAAACTTCGCTTCCATCAACATGATCTCCTCTTCATACGATCCTTGGGTCGTTCCTCATCTCGATTAAGTTGATGCTTTTGGCAATGTCATGCCGCTCAACCTAGTAGAAAAATCCTATCAAGATGTTGTTTTGGCTTCAACGGTCACTTCTGAAAGTCATGCTAATATTAGTATGCATCTAGATGTGTATTCAGAATCCCCTTGGCTTGGTTCTTGGGATTCTCCAGATCCCTTGAACGAGACATTTCCCACTGACGAGAGTATCACCGAGGTTATGTCTCTTGAAGAAACTCCCTGGAATGATGCTCATCATCATTCCTCATTTCTCTCGAGTCTTGGAGAGATTTCATCGTGTTTAGATACCTTTGTTTCCCGTGCACTGACTCATCCACTTCAAATGCCTATTCTGGTACATGAAGTTTTGTTTGAGGGAAATATGAGGAACATTACTGCTGTCTTACCCATTGACATTTCAGTCCATCATGAGATTGTCAAAATATTTCAACTAGGGGCATCCTTTTCTCACGACGAGATTAAGATTTTCTTGCCTTCTTTTATGATATATTCTTACCAAGGCATTACCGTTCACCCATTATCGTAATGGGGCATTCATCATATGACTCGTAACCCTCACTCGCCTGGGGGGCATGGGGGCATTGTCATTTATGTGTGTCATTCCACTATTTGGCTGAGTCGATGTTTACATGTCATGCCAACGGTGAAACTTTGGTTTTACTCTCTGTTGATTGATTACCCGAGTCTGCAAATGGGCTCCATCTGAAATTTTTACGCGTTTTTTGTGTAAATAATTTTGTACATTAGTGTGTTTTCATTATTGTACAGTGTGGTTTTGGTGTGTTAGTTTTCTTTTTCAAACATGTTTTCCTTTGCTTACCTTGTGCTCTACTTGGTTTGCAGATGTCATCCAACCGTTATGTCAGTTTTGTTGATGGTGCTTGTCATAGTACACAGAATCTATCTTTCGCTGCATGGGCAATCTATGACCCTAATGGTGAGTTACTGAATTTGCAAGGTATATATTTAGGTCGTACGACTAATAACATTTCCGAATAGAGTGCGGTCATCGAGATTTAGCTATCACTATTGGCATTAGAGAGTTAATCGTGAAACTTGATTCACAGTTCATTGCACTACAACTTAATGGACAATATTCAATTAGAAACCCTGAAACTTTTAGAATGTATTTGCGAGTTTGTCTCTTGGAATGAGACTTTGATTTTATTACTTATGATCACATTCCAAGACGAATGAATACATTAATAGATGTTTTGGCTAACTATTTGTTAGATAAACATTTGCAAAACATGTAAATCATAAAACATCACATAAAAGACATGGTGAACATAAAAACATGTATATATATATATATATATATATATATATATATAGAGAGAGAGAGAGAGAGAGAGAGAGAGAGAGAGAGAGAGAGAGTGTTTGCAAAAGAGTTTGCTACATCAAAATGACAAAATATGTGTTCTGAGACACATGGCTTCATAAGCCTACATTAGTGCAGAAAGTAAACTAGAGCTGGCTATTCGCCCACATGGTGCTCATGATAGCATGAAATAGCCCTAATGACTCGGCCCAACAGCTAACGCAGTCTGGTAGAAATTCCTACAGTGTGTCTATGGGACCGCAATGGCACCTTATCTATCGAGGCATACTCTGGAATGCCCTTGGTTAAAGATTCCAGGTCACGCTCTACCTCGATAATAGGATCTATTCCCTATTATTAAGGAGCCTCCTCAATCTAGCATGTAACTCGTCTGGCTATTGGAGAAACCCCTGGAGGTCTCTATGGTCCCACATATGCAAATCATCATAAGTTAAATCTCATTACACATACACAAAAAAAAAAAAACTTCAAAAACTTTAAAAATAGTTTTTACCTTCATCGGTCCACTGTGTGCATGGCTAAAGTGGAATATCTGGATCTCCTCGGAAATCCATGCATACATATGCCCAATCATTGACCATGATTAGTTGCTGAAACAACCATCCAAAAAATGTCAGAAGGAATGACATTTGCTGACCGCCTCCATATCGAGGCATCAACTCACCCCATGTGAGTAATTGTGGATCTCTAGGCGCTAGTGCATCCACTTCTATCCACTGATAACGAAATAATGGCACACGTTCTAGGAAGAATGTCACCAAAATGGATCTGAAATCGAATTGTTTCAGACTCCCTAACTTGCACTTGGTAAGTTGGTGCTTCATGCAAACCAAAAAACCCTCACTCCAATTGAAGATTGTGGGATTCAGACACTCGATTTCATACTGGAAATGATACTTGGTTGCCTCATGCAATGCCTTAGCTCCAACTGTTTGGGCCATATTGTCCAGGATTGTCCGTAGTGGGAGATTTGTGATGGTATTTATATTGATTTTCCCACTTTGGGTCTTTTTAGTCCTTGGACAATGCCTTGCAATCAACATATCTGTGCTCTCTCCTCTAGTGCGTGAACCAGACAACTAAACCTGTTGTCCCTTTCTAGATAATCCAGTAATGAAATAAATGTATGCGACACCTATTTCGACTTCTTGGTCTCCAATAATGAATAGTTGGCAATCCACATCCCACCAACTAATCAAATGTTGTAATAACTCAGGCTGGGATCTAATCCCAGGAATCCTGAAGAACTTGAGCAACCCGCATGCTCGTAGGGCATCAATACAATCTTGATCCTGAGTTGCTTGATGATCTTTGGCTTCATGTCCCCTTTCTTTCCATTCAACCACCATTTTGGACTAATTATCTTGTGGAAAATCAATTAAACAAAATTTCATGAGCTTCCATGGAGGAAAAATTCAAGAAAAGCCATTCAACATGGAGGATTTCACACACAAAAAATTTACCTCCGTGCCAGTGCGGCTATGTGTGAATTTTCACGTGCTGCCAGCGCGATGGCCTAGTTGACCACAAGGTGAACAACGCGGGTTCGATGGGTAAAATCTACGTTGATCACCCTTGACATAAAATGTGTGCAAATCCTCTTTGCAACCTAATCTATGGATGAAAATGCATGAAATAAGTACCAAAATGAAGGGAAGGAACATATCTCTTACCTACAGCAAACGACTCAGCGAATGGTGTCCGCTTGTACTCCTTGCCTAAAAATCAAGGTAAAATATATTAATGAGGTAAAATGATCTCAGATTTGATAATTGGTGAAATGGTAAAAATGATTTACTTTTTGGGCTTTATATAAGTTTTAAATAATAAATTTTACCAAATTAGGGTATATTTCACTCATTTTTTAAATATTTTTCCTTGAAATCGATAATGTGCGTTTCCTTGAGTAGTGATAGGTCATGCATTCTTAGTGACGGTGATTTATTTTGACTGATTCAACGAGTTTTATTTTATCACTTTTTCGGACTCGTAAAAAATAAACAAAAAAGAGATCCCCTGGAGTTATCTTTAAGCTCTTTTCTGACTCTTGAAAAATGAGAAGATTGTCGAGTAATTTTTGTTTCAAACTTGTTAAAGTAAATGAAATGACGCCTACTCAATACAAGTTTAATCCTTTTCCAGACTGAGATAGACTATTGTATGAAAAATAATACCTTAGTCGAACATGGCTAAGAGTTTCTCTTGGATATTGTTTTCTACCTTTTCGGGTTCAAGAGATGATTTATGAAAAGGGGCCTTTGGAGTTTTCTTTTCTGCTTCTTTTTCAAACTCTCTAAACATGAAAAAGATGCTGAGTTTTCCCTCCGCCAGACTCGTAAAACTTAAACGATGCAAGACTTGTCACCATGACAAGACTAAGTTTCTCCTTCCTAGGGCTTGTAAAACTTACTAGGATGGATTCATCCGAAGGATGAACTTATATGGAAATCATATGTTATCCCATTCAAGCTTGCAGTAAAAAATAATGGGGTACTCACTTGAAATGGTGGGAGAAAATGTGAAAGCGACCATCTCTTGTATTTTGTAAAGGAAGCATGTTGCTCTTGAACATGACACTCATTTGTTTCTCATGTCGGGTTTGGGACACCCACACTTAGTCACTTGCCTTCCTGGGTTTTAGAAATCCATTTTGCCTCTCACTTGATTTTATCACTTTGTCATAATGACCTTTGATCCTATGTTGAGTCAAATACTGCTAAAATCCGGAGTCATGTCACCAATATGTTCAAGTGAAGTCCTATTTGCATTTCTTTACCATTTATACAATTTTTGACTTTCTGCCACAGTCCTGGATCACACTTATCTACTCTACTACATCCGTTGTTTCATGTCGATGACGTGGGATTCATTATGGCCCTCCTTCGATAGATCACTTCCTGTCGACTTCTGCTCATTATCTGGGAAGATGATCTAGAAACTCCCTTCCAGTACCTTAGATCTTGCATGCCTCAATGGCAAGTTCTTCACATTCGACGACAATTTTTCATCATTGGCCTTCGATCGGATGATTCCATGGGTGATCAACTCCAGCTTCATTATTGACATTCGTGGATTGTACCTTGAGATCTATTCTCATTATTGGTGGTTTCTCTCTTGCCTATTAACGATTTACATCATTCATTGGTAGTCAGGTGGTTTTCTATCATGTTCGACTTTGATACATCTATTCACATGTTAGAATTCGTATATTGATCGGGTCAAGGCAGAGCACAAGGCTCTGGATTCTGTCTGATAAAATCTAGGTTGCATGGAGTTATGATTCATTCATGATTGTACACATGTTTCATCTAGACGAATGGCTGCAACCATACCGTGGGTCCATATTCATGATCCTTTCTATTCGGATGGCTGCGACCATACTGTGGACCCATATACATGATCACTTCTATTTCATATGACTGTGTCCATACCATGGATTCATGTATTATTAGATGCCTATTCATGTATCATTAGGCATGATCATCAAAGATGTCAGATATGTATATGTATATGTATATGCTTGATTTGCAGGTCTCTTGACGATGTTGTTCTAGTCCTTGCATTGACTTGTAAAGCATCTCAGCCATCACTCCCTGTTCTGCCTTCATGCTTTAGGGGGCATCTGTTACACAATATTTTGTCACACCTCCTGTTCACTTCCTGTTCCATATCCCGAAGTGCCAAAACATTGACAATTGTGCAACATATCCATCATGATATACAGACCAAAACCTCCCTGAAGAATCAAAGGAAAACTGCCCTGAGTCAATTCTGAAGAAGGTTAACTAAAAAACTAATTTTTAGGGCCAGTGCATTTTGCTACATTGCTTGCCTGTGCTGATGGCAGGTTTCACTGTTATACCTTAGCACTACCAGCATGGGTTTTGAAATGGAAACCCATGTTGATCCTCTTCTGGCAGGTTTTCCCAAACTAGAGGAGAAGCTTCGTGCACTAGAACCTTCGAGAACAATGAGCTGGATATTGGTTGTTATTGATATGGTCAAGCTCTCCCATTTGGACCTCTTGATATTATAATTATGGGATTTCCCCTTGAGATGTGGACCTTCCTCCCTCTTTTGTGGATCCCTAACTCCCTCTCGCTTCCTATAAATCAACTCCCTTCCATCCCCAATTGGTTGGTCATTAACTGCTGCATTCCTATACTGAGATTATGCTTACATGTTGCCCATTCTAACTTGGAGAAGGAGTGCTTGAAGAGTCTTTGCTTGGACTTGGAAATACACCAAAAGGAGGTCTACAACATCAAGGCATAAGTTGTATGCTTCCCTTTTTAGCTCATCAATATATACATATGATGCTCACTTTCCATAATTGTGTAAATGTTTATGCTATTATCTTAATACTCCTTGATCTATTAAGGAGTTTATGTTTGATGTATGCCATATATGCTTTTGTATCTTGCATAACTCTTTGATATTTCTTGCATGTACTTGAACGTGAAGAATAAGTAAGGAGCGAGCCTGGAAGCGAAGGATTCAAAGTCATCTTCAAAGAATTGAGCGATTAACATCAGAGCTAGGTAGGTTTCTCCTCTCTCTGCATTCATTGAACATAAGCTAGGAAAGTGTATGTTAGTTTGTTTAGTTTGTTGCTAGACCCACTCATTGGGCTAGAGGGATCACCTCTGTCTGCAGAGGGGATTTACCTTCACAACACATACCTATATGATAGTGATTGGATGAATTTCATGGTCAATGAACAAAAGTTTGGACCATTTTCTAAGTATATGAAAATCTAACTAAAAGTAGTATGATGACCTGGTTCAATAAATAATGACATCAATGAAGCTGATCTAAAGTTTGGAAGAAAAGATGTAGTTGATCAAGACTATATCTCTGCAAAGACGGACAGGTAAAACCCAAAGAGGTATGTATAATTTTTGTCCTTTAGGTCATGGTGATGATCATAAAAAGGGTCTGCATAAATATTAGAGACAATGACATATAAGAGTTTGATGATATGTTGCATATAAAGAATAACCATATGAAATGGATAAAAAAATCATGACATCACCAATAGGGTTTCACAAAATTCTAGTAGAATTTTGCAATACTTGGATGACAAGTGCTGAAGTTTCTATGGTTTGCACAAAATTTGCAATTCATATCATAACAGATCTTAAATGCCTTACAAATATAGGGGTTTACAACTAAGTCTCTTATGCGGTTGTAGAACTCTACAATTTGTAAGTGATAGGTCTTGGCATCTAGGGTTTCTAGACCCTAGAAAAGTATGGAATAAAAGAAGAAACCCTAGAAATAGAAACCCTAATCGATTGTTTCTGCTATGAAAGGAAAAGGAACTTAGTTCTTAAGAATGACAGGTATTATGATGATGTGAAGAAAAGGCTTGATGTAAAAGGGTCCAAGATTAAGAGGGAGTCAACTTTCCTCCATAGATAAGTATTTAACATCTTCTTGATTATTACTAATGTTACTATGTTTATATTTTGTTTCCTTGTTCTTTCATAAGTATTCTAACCAAGGTTATAGGTCAAGGCAAGTTCTATTTAAAGCTGGACTAAGCGAGTGAAATAATGTGGCATAACATAAAGGTTGTGAAGGAAGGAGTAGTTTGATGCATACATCAAAGAAGACTTTTAGATGACAATAAAAGGAGGAAGCTATAAAGACCCTGATAAATACGGTATCGAAGCTTGATTATTGGTTTGTTCACATTGATTGATGATTGAAGGATGAATTGCATAAACCAAAACTCTGTTACAATATGAATATGTAAGACCATGCAAATGAACGTTGACCTTAGAGGGAGAAAATAGCAGAATAATTCCACACCTTGACTAGAGGCTATAGTGATCTAGAAAGTCTAATAATGAAGAAATATTGTTTGTCTCCCTGAAAAGACATATTGCAGAAGTATGCACAAAGGTTGGAAAAATAGAAGTTGAGATAAATTGTTGGATGATATTAATGTACCTAGAACTACATGGTTTAATCTTGGAACACATGGATTGTTTGGATAAGCACGAGGGAAGAATTGATGCTGGAAGGTTGATATGAATCGTGGAAGAATATAAGGCAGAAATTTGTTATGAATAATAAAAGGCAAGTGCCAATAGCTATGAGAAAGTTTCGATCCTTGAAAATGAAAGATGGACCATTTGATGAAAAGGTTATATGATGATTAACAAAGATCCAGAAAGTTCTGAGAGCTTGATTTGATGTGATGAAATTACAATCTGAGAAATCTTGTCATAAATGGATTCAGAAGGTCGAAATTCAGGTATGATGGAATGCGAAGAAGAAACCCTGGAGCTACAACTATATTGCCATGGAAGAACAAGCAACTAAATATTGATGAAGTAAGAGACCAGGTAAAATATTGTGGTTATGTTTCCCTTATTAAGAGGGAGTATTGTGGGACATCATATCCTCCATGTGTCATACACTAGACCAAGAATAACAATCATAAGTCTTAGTGAAGGCACTGGTAGGGAGAATGGAGGATTGGATTAGCATCTAGGACTGATACTCCTTAAGAATTTGGAATCCAAGATAGGAAGTAGTCCCATGGACCAACACTCTTTGAGGATAAAACAAGGTATCCAAGATAAGAGTGGTCAAAGAGTAACGATATTCTTTAAGGATTAGAAATCCAAGATAAGAATAATCCTAGAAGGACATGTCTGGTGAACATCTAGATGGGGTATTTGCCTTAAGATGCTATGGTGGTGTCCTTTTGTATGCTCCCATCATTATGCTCTAATCTAGCGGACAGATAGAGCATGGTAGTCAAGGTCTTGATATATTGCTATGTTGACAATGTTTGTCATGATGATGATGCTTAATATGGCTTATCAATCAGACTCTTCATATGAGAGTATCCTTGTATGTTTTTATGTAATAATGAATACCTCCCTAGTTAAGAAGGAGTGTTGAAAATGTAACTAGGTTCGATCTTCATATTTGTCATTGTAATTATGTATTTTATGTAAAAATAAAAATGAAGAAAAATAATTATATGATTATTATTATTTTATTAGATTTGTTAAGTCAAAGTTTCAAAGTCTTATTTGGACCTGTTGTAAATAAAAAGGAAAAATAATTTTTCAAATTGTATTTTAGTTAAAAACTACCTCTAGATGCCAAGTTGACCCAGCCTATCAAGTCAGCTCTGTCCCAAAGAGAATGTCTATTCGAACCCCTTTGTGCAATATAAATAGATGGTGAGTTGAAGTCATTTGTATACAAAATAAATTCGCATAAGTTGGTCTAAAATATCACAGATAGGAATAACAAAGAAGAAGAGGGTCGAACTCTGAAATTATCCAGTGAAAAGAAGGGTTTCTCATGAAGTTTGAGTTTGTGGAAGTTCTGCCATGATACATCTCTTATTGAGTGAATCTATACTTGTTACTGGTCCCTTGTTGTTGATTAAAACAAAGGGTTTGACTTGGAATCTAGAGTGTTGCAGTCTTTCTATGGTCATGGGTCTTGGTCATCTCACTTTGATAATATTTTATAAGAATATAATTTTTCTGGGTTTTCCCCTTGGAAGGGTTGTTGTAATGTTTATCGAAGGCAGTTCTTAGCTGCGAAACTGTGTTGAGAAACCAACTCAGCCAATCTTTAGGTTCAAGTTGGCCCTCAAACCAAAGGGAGCTCCTTCAAGTGTTAGGAGGCTTTAATGTCGCTCACTATCACTGAACAACAATCTATGGAGCACAATGGCCAGATCTAAGGGTTGTTGTATAAGGTGGTTGCTTTGGGTTTCCAATCCCTGCTTAACAAGTAATACATTCTCTTGTAGAGATTTGATCAAAGTGCCAATGTTTAATTATGACAATGAAACATAGCTAGAAAGGTCTTAATAGAGGAATGGAGGAGAAATTAGATAATCAAATATCCTCCCTAAATATTATATTATCTAATAAGAGCATAAACGTATAGAAGAACTCTATAGCAAACACAAATACATTCAAGTATAGCATAGAAGCAACAATATAATGATTTCTCGCTGACCAATTAAACAAATTGTTCAATCTTTTACTTAGTATAAAACATAACTTTGCATAGGGATGTTAGGGAGGTTGATACTCAGCCTAGCCCTTCCCAATCTCCTATACTACCTCAAATATTTGCAGAAAAGATCATGTAATTATAGGAAAATACATACACAAGAAACAAATTTTGTCATTAACTAGAGCCAGAAGCCCTTGATTAAAACTCTGTAATAGTAGAATTCACAAAAAACTCAGGGTTTTTTCGTCAGAAGCCAACCCTTTTACATTACTAATAATGAAACATATAGAAAAATACATCTCCTAAATTGTTACAATTTTTGCAGAATAAAAATCTAACCAATGCACTAAAAATAAAAATAATCTATGAATAAATGCATGAAATTTGAAATTAATGAAAATCCTCTACCTTTGAATCTACATAATGCTTCTTTGACTGTCGATATTCCTGTTCGAAATCTTTAACAATTTCACGATTGGTGCATATTCCGAAAATTGTAATCTTTTAATTCTCTTTGCTGCCTAAAAGTGCTCATTGAATCTCTCAATATATTGATTCTTCATAAAACTTGGAATGTAGTTGTACCCTACAAATGAGTTAATTGTCCTTTTGATGAGGGAAACTCTACCACTTGTGCAATTGAATACCTAATTTTTCTCTTGAAATCTTCTTCAAATCCTGCCAGCAAAATTCGATCTCTGATCCATAATCTATTCATTCTGATTTGCTACTTGTTTCCTTTTATTGTTGGGTATGATCAACTGCTACAAGGTTTCTTGCCATTTGTTTATTTGTCTACTCATTCTATGCTAATTGATTGCCACTTGTTTGAATACTCTGTTTCCAGTCTCCAGAGAACAAACATTTCAACTCATCATCATTGGTCTCTTCCTCTTTTGTCTTGACTTGTACATTATCTCTATTAACAATCTTGTGCCCCTGTCTCGTTCCTTCAATTTTTCTTTGACCAAAAAACCAGTTTGGATTTTTCAACTATATTTCACTTGCAACTCATTTGACTAAATGGTTTCACAACTAGCCCGTTATTAACAAAATGCCTCTTAGTTGATGAGCTAGATGCTGCAAACTAATTGACCATGGGTTCTACAAAGTTGTTGATGGTTCTCCCATGATTACATTAGTTGTTACTGTAAAAAATGCCTCCATGAATCTTTATCAGGTAATGATAGTAATTTTCCCTTCATGAACTCTCTGAAATATATGCCACTTCAATTGACACAACATTCAAACCCATATACAGGTAAAGCATGAAATTCAAAAGGAATGTGATACATTTTAGCAATTTTGATAATTTTTTATCAACTAACTGTAATTCTTAACCCAACCAACATTATGAATATAACAGGAAACCTTCTCAACAGAATAACATATGGAAAGAATTGACAGAATAATGTTTGTAATAAAAATTAAAGATTCAAAATGTTCTTTGCCTTGTGTAAAATTTTTGGAACTGAGTGTGGTAATTGCAATATTCATCAAATCAAACCAAATTTTTTTTATAGTATGGTAACAATATATTCATCATATCAGTGATTATGGAATGAGAGCATGCACCAAATTTTACTCTATATCTCTAGTCATCATGTGCACAAAAAAGACCCCTTTACTCAGTTTCAAAGTTTTTCTTGGAAGCGAGACAAACATTTTTATCATTTTTAATGCATTGTCTTATCTTATAAACCCTTATCGATGCTCTTCTATCAAAAGTGGTCAAAATATAACTTTAATTCACTAAAATATTGGTTCATAACAAACCTAATATTTGGAATCCCAAAGTGGATCCATCTTCAGGACATAAAATGAGTGATAGATTGAGAGAAGAATTTACCAACCAAATGAAATAAATAAATACCTTATGAATAATAAATTAAAGACCGACTAGTTCATAAACCTAAAATATATATACTTTTTATTTAAAACCAACATATATTAAAAACCTAATATCAATTAATAAATTTTATATAAATAAATAAATAATTTAATTAATTTTTGAAATATATATTAATTAATAATTCCATTTCTATCGAAATAACAAATTTTATAGATAATTAAATTTAATTAGTAATATTTTTATCTATTTATTTATAAATTAATTTAATACATTAAATATCTAACTAATATTAGTAATAAATAATTTGATATTTGTTTATATATATATTATAAATTAATTTTATTTTAAAAAAATTAGTTTTATTTTATTCAATTGTTTTATTTTTATTATTAATGATAAAACCCAATATTGCAAAACAAATTATGTTCCAGACTGCAACCCATATAATTTGGTCAAATGTCACTTTTGCAAGCACTATCCACCAACTTTGAAAAGGGAAAAATAACCTCACGAAGATGGTAATAATAATGTGACAATGTGCTATGAAGGGAATTTAAACATCTAAATTCCTATGAATTCGAAAAATTGCTTTCCTTAATAACACTATGTAGGTGATAATCAAATCCCATAGGTTGTGGGAAAATTAGACCATAAGCCTGTCTACCAACAGTTATGACCTAAAACCCTTTGTTCTATGCATGCGGTCGTGAGATCTATGCCACTTTTTCAGGCTAGCCTCTAGATCACTACCCAAAACTACTTGTAACTTTCTAGAATCATGACAATCATGATAAAAATGTTAAACAATCAAAGCTTGGGCAAAATCTTGACCTAGACATGCCTAGTACATGATAGACATTTCGTCAAACATATGATAAACATATAAGCTATAGGTCATGATTACATATCTGGTCATAAAATTTTGAACTTCATCTAAGAATCACCAAGAAGGCTCAATGCCCACTCACACTAGCTACAACAACACTTGTTAGCAAATTCATTCATCAACCATTCAATAACCTATCAAATCATGATTAAGAGCCATAGCTAGGTCACATCATAGAACCATGCATATAAGTAACATATAATCAGAATAGAAACCATGACAAATCAACCATAATATCACATAATAACCAGTACATGTGCTCATAAATCACAATAGGGAAAATAACTTATATTAACATATGCAAAAACCAACCAAGTTAGGGACTTCCATGTACAACCCAACCATATTTTGGGCTGAACCAAATCTCTCTTTCATCCAATCACCCCCATGCCATATTCTAAGCATGAATGTGAGATCTCATGGTATAAATCAAGACATAATCAAACAGGAAATATAGAGGTTAAGTCACCTCTACCCTTAAACTACTTTGATCTCACCTAAACAGGTCCCGAAATCACAAAACCAAAACAAGCTTGGATGCCTCAGAATTCCTTCACCATACACAGAGGAATTTTCTTGTCTGCAACCACTTGTCGAGGTCTTCTCGGAGTAAACCATCTCCACTCCCAACCCGTGGGATTTTCCTAAGACCACATCACCTAGATCCAAAATATTTTAGAAATCAAAATCTCAACCAAGAATAAATCCCATCATATGGCTATTTAGGAAATGGAAAGGCAAACCTGAAACCACTGTAAATCCAGGAAAATCCCATGCCAATGACAGCAAGCATAAATAATAAACCAATGCATGAACCATGAATTTGAATCCAGGCATGTTAAATCTCAAATACATAATGTTACCTGCAATCCATAGCTAAATTATGTCCTTACTTGTTGTTTCCCTAGCTTCCTCTTGCCATCCCTTGTTTTTCTTTGCTAGCTTGTATAAGTGCTTGTTCTCTCTCCTTTGTTACACTTGCTCAAAAGGCGGGCAAAAGTTGTTAAATGTTTCTCAAGTGCCTTTTTATTATTTATTTCTAGTCTCCTCCTTTCCCTTTTTCCTTGTTTTTTCATTTTCCTCCATTTTCTCTCTAATTTCCCTTGCATTCATATTTGTGTCTCTTCACCTTCCTTTTCTCCTATTTTCCTTTATTTCTCATAATTAAATTACATTTATTGCCTCTTTTCCTTTGCCAATTCCTTTTCCAGTTTTCATAGTCATTATTAAACCACAAGTGATGCCCACTATAACGTTTACATGCCTTTCAACTTGGGATATGTATCCCATGACCTTGGTCTTTATTTTATTTACATGGAAAATCGACCTGGGGCTGTTACATAGTGCACCAAAATGCCCCTTTTGGTCTCCTCCCTTAGCTTGTGCTTGTTGTGTTGAGCATTGCTTGACTTGATCATGATATGTGATGCTTAGCACTTGATACATAGTATGATGGAATATTATTTGAGATAGTTGATTTGGAGATTGGACACTGAATCAATGCTTTTATTTTTAACGAGACTATGCATATGACCCTCAGAAAGCTAACAAAATGTCAAGAGGAAGATCAAACATATGGAACAACTCTTCATGAGATTGAACTCTGACTGCAACCTTTAGCATTTTTTTCTCACTCTCTTTATTGGAGGAACTCCACTCTATATAGTCTATTTCCAGATGAATCTGAGGAATATTTATGTTGTGAATACATTCAAGCTGACAAAAACTTGATTTCATTTTAATTGTTTTGAAGATATGCAGGCAAAGTGCCTTTCATCATAAGTTCCAATGAAAAAAAGTGCATAAAAGAGGCAAAACTAAAAAATACCATATCTTTCTTGGCTTGCCCTTAGGGTGAAACTTGTGATGAAGCATCCAATGCTATATATATCGACGTCGATTAACCTTAAAGAGCCAATAAAATTTTCTATCATCCATTGTTTGAAAAACAAAAACTTTCTTATTGTCTTAACCCTTCTCTTCTCCCTGGGTTGAAAAGTGATTCTTGAAACCTTCCTCCTCCTTAAAAGTAATCAAAATTCCCGATAGTTGCGCACCTTAAAACTATAATTAAGCCGAAAGACAAAGTACTTGACGGTGTGGAAGATTTCTAGGTTAAGAAATTCAATTTATACCAAGATAGTAGCCTTAATACTAGGTATTAGATCATCTGAAAGTCTTATTGGCAACTAAAAATACAAAAGCCATATTATCACATATTGCACTGTTCTCTGGGGGTTTCTTTCTTTGTATCCAAAACCAAGGACCACCATGTGAAATACAATTCATAGATTTCCAAAAACAATGGACCATTAAGTAGATTATATATTTGGCCTTTGTCATTCTTTCCCTAGCAACACAAAATTTGTGTTTCATTTTGCCAACAAAATGTTACATACAAACTGGATCCTAGGAAAAAAATTGGCAATTCTCAAAGCATTTTGAGAAAATTCTTAACATTTCAAAGGGGTCAAAAAATGTTACAATAGGGGTTTTTCTCTGGCTTGGAGCCCGTTGTAGCCCCTAGAGACAACCATTGGGTTGAAAGGAGACCCGTGTCTAGGACATCTTGATGAGTTCTTCAAGGGTCTGCTGATATTTTTTTATTACACTCAGTATTTATCATCTTTGAGATGAAATTGATTCAGAACCTTCCTCAAGAGGAGAAATAAAAAATTGAATGCCAAATATAACTCATAGAAGCATTAATATCTGGCTCTAGCGACCAACATCATATACACATGCAATTTTATAGGTCATTTGTAGTATACCACATGGAAGAAATAAAGAAGAAAGAAAACCAACGTACATGGCTTAAACTTATGAATCATGTTCATTGAAGTTTAGCGTAAAACGTATGAGAAGGATGTTTAAATGAAGTGCTAATATACATGGAGCACATTTTAAGGATAAAAATTCATATAAGTTATATGCATATTTACAGTACAAGAAAAAAAAGGTCAGTGGTGAGGGTCATGCTTGTGACGAGCTTTAAGGTCCATCACTAATGTCGTATATGGTAACGGTCTTTAAAAAAGCATTGTTGTAAGTGTATATAGTGATGGTCCTTTAAGGTCTATCACCAAATCCATTTTCAATGACACTTTTGGTGAGGGTTGTTAAAGGCCCATAACTAATTCTCTGTTTGGTGACACTTATGGTGAGGGTCGTTAAAGGCCCATTATTAATTCTCTCTTTGGTGACACTTCTAGTTACGATCTTTTATTGACCGTCGCCAATGATATTTTTGGTTACTTTTGGTGACAATCAATAAATGTTTGTCATCATTGATCATTCCAATGAGTTTTTTATGACGCTTCATTCCTGTGACGAACCTTTAAGGTCCGTCACCAGTGTCCCATATGGTGACAATCTTTAAAAAATCATTGTTGTAACTGTATATAGTGATGGTCCTTTAAGGTTTGTCACCAAAGCCATTTTCAATAACACTTTTGGTGAGGGTTGTTAAAGGACCGTCACTAATTCTCTCTTTGGTGACACTTTTGGTGAGGGTCGTTAAAGGCCCATCACTAATTCTCTTTCTAGTGACACTTCTAGTGACGATCTTTTATTGACCCTCACCAACGCTATTTTTGGTTACTTTTGGTGACGGTTAAAAAATGTTTGTAATCATTGATCATTCCAATGAGTTTTTGATGACGCTATGTACTTGTTACTATATTTTTTGTCAAAAGGTAACAATTTAAGACCATTGTTTTGGAGTCTTTTTCATTATGTGTCCAAGGTCATAGTGGTTATAATAGTAAGTCAATTTGTTAAAAAGTAATTAGTGTGTATCATTTCCCTCAAGTCATAAGAATATATTTTTCCTTTGAGTCAACACATGATTCATCTCTATTAGGTTTATTATCTAGCAAATTTCCTTTAAATAAAGTTCCACTAGTGTGTGTAGGAACTATATTATTTAATACATAATCAAGCCCTGTCAATTCTATTAATGAGAGAGACCTAACACTCCTAAAAACTCATGGCACACATTAATATTCTTTGGAATAGTACACTAACATTCCTTGGTACGTCGTATGTCTTGGAACATCTTTGTACCTGGAACATATTTGCACCTAGAACATCTTGCCATGAGTAGGATTCCCAAGCACATGTTGGCATGCCCTAACATAACATAACACTCCCCTATCATGTGTTGGCATGCCGTGTAGTCCCTAGCATTCCCTGAAACACCTTGGCATAATATTGCATTGGCAAACATTAGCACTTGGCACACATTGGCACTTGGCATGTATTGGAACATATTATTAGTGTGCCTAGCATGCCCCTTTTGAAAAAGATAAAGTCTCGACTTATTAACCCTCTTATGTGTTCAGTTCCTTGCATTTAGCTTGGTTATTCCTTTTTTTGCCTTGAAACTCCTTGACGCATATTGGCATACTCTGAAACCATGCACATCCTAGCATGTCTTAGCACCTAGCATGCCTTGGCACTATTTGGCACATGTTAGCACACCCTGAAACTACCTAGAACACTCTAGCACTTCTTGACATTCCCTGATATTCCCTGGCATGCCTTACCCGTGCTTAGCATACCTTGTCACTCCCTCCTTGGCATGATAGCTAGCACTCATTGACACTCCCCGACACACCCTCATATTCATTCACTTCCATGCATTTTGACCTAGTGCTCCCTTGTGTTGTCCTAGTACTCCCTAACACTCCTCAACATGCATTGGCACTCTCTAGCACACCTTAGCACTCTTCGATATGCTATGCCACTTCATAGCATGCATCACACTCCCTAACGCACATTGGCACTTGGAAATTCTTAACATGTCTAGCATGCATTGAGTTGACTTGGTATTCTTTGGTATGGTTTAATATTAAAGTTATTTGAGGTCAATTAATGGAAACTAGATGAGAAGAAATGAAGGAATATTTGGCACTTAGAATGCATTGGCACTTGGCACTTGGCACCTATTAGTGCCTAGTGTTGGTGTGCCTAGCATGCCCCTCATGGAAAAGGTAAATTGATGACTTATTAACCCTATTATGTGCTCATTTCCTTGTAGTTTAACTTGTTCCTCCATTTTGTTGCCTTGACAGTCCCTATCATGCAATGTCACACCCTTTTACATCTTGGCATGCCTTAGCACTTGGCACATATTATCTTGTTTGACATGTCTTCGTACTATCTGGAACATGTTAGCATGCCCTAACATTCCCTAACACACCTTGGCAGTCATGATCTCACAACTAGAATTACATTTTTCCATGACTTGGGAACCTTACATTCACTAGAACACCTTAGCACTCCCTAGTTGTCATGCCCTCTGTTATCCTCCACAATGTCCCAGGTTAATGAGGAGATCGACGGAGGTAACCACAGACCAAGCTTTTAGTTTGGTAGCTAGCCCTACCAAACCAGAGAAGGATCTCTCTATGAAATCACAACCAAGAGATGACTAGAATGTAAAGAATTTTAGGCTAGATAGCTATGCTCGGGTGGGTTTTGGAAAATTTAGGGTTTTGTTGATGGATAAGGGAGAAAAACTAGGTAGCTAGGTCAGAGGATCAAAGGGTTACATCAACAAAGATATAAAGGAGCAAGGTAACATTACTTTTGTGATGGATATTAGGGTTTGTCGGTGTAGTGTAGTTTTTAGAAGAAGCAAAAGGTCTTAATGAGCATGAAACATGAATTCATTAAGCAAGAAAGAAAGTAACATATAATGATTTTTTCCATCAAAACAAAGCTTTATGCAAAGAATTTTGTTTATAAGCTGTAAGGAAAACCATTGAATAATTGATGAATGGAAAGAGAAGATGAATATATTTCATATAAAGCTATAACAAAGAAAAAATAACATCACAAACTTACTGCACATGAATTTCTAGATAATAGTTGCAAACCGTGTCCTTTGATTTCCAGAAAATGTCCAAGTACAAGCTACAATAGTGCTCTCCTCTGAAATCCAACTCGTTCTATCACTGCGAAACTGATACATAAATAACAAAACAACATCTCCCCACTCTCAGGGGTTGAATCCATGACTCTAGGAACTGTTCCATGAGGTGTTCTAACCAAACCCTAATGTTAAGAGAAGTTAAAAACAACTTCTACAATAAACTTTGACTCCAACCTCTCTCATAAATGAGGTCAAATTTACATCAAAACAACTTACAAAGACTAACCACCAATTATTTACATTTACTTTTACTGATCACATTCATGTACTTCACCCTTTTGAATTTTACCAAAGTCAAACTAGGAATTACAAAAAATTACAGAGTGAAAATTTTACAAAAATCTCAGAAATGTCTAGGTGTACAACGAGTTGTTGGAGGCCATTTTTGAGTGCCTTTTCTGAAGTCCAAATCCATAACTGAAGCCTTTTATGGAAATTTGGGAGAGTTTATATGTCTTTAGAGTATTTTTGCACTCAAAATGACCTAGTTTTGGCTGAGATATGACCATTCTCCCAAGGTGTGTCCAGGTGCATAGTGAAATGGAAAAAGAGGGGTGGAAAGGTGATTTTTTGCCTCTTTTTTTGCAAATTTCTAAAAAACTGAGCTCCAGACCACGAAAGTGGGAAAATGGGTTTTGAGAGGGGGTCATAATATTTCCAAAAATTTCGAGTTTCCATCATTTGGAGCCCTGAGGAATAAGCGCAGCGTGATCTTGTTGCGCTCCTAGACAGAAAATTGCCAAAAAATTGCAAGTCTGCACTAGTCTGCACCAAAACACAAAATTTTCTCCAAATCCCTCCAAAATTTGTTTAGAGATGCTTGATGAGGTATGTTATGCAATAATGGATGCATCATCAAGCAAATCTAACTTATATTATATCTCACATAATATGAAAAAAACAAAATTAATAATATAAAACATTAAATAAAATTAGATATATATAAGTCTTTTAAATAAAAAATTATTTACTAAGTGCAATTTAATAAAATAAAATAAATAATAATTTTAATAATAATAATAAATAAATAAATAAATGGAATATAATAAGCAAAAGAAAAATAAATAAATAAACAATATAAATAAAAATTAAATTAAATTAATTTATTAACTTATTCCATATTTTATGTTAGTTTAAATTTCCTCATTTGCATTTATCTCAAAACAAATAACATTATTAGGTATAACATCAAAATATTTACATATAAGTCTGTTTAAATAAAACCTAATTATTAACTTATCTCAATTTTGAAATTTAAATTAAAATAAATATATAAATATATATAAACAAATAAAAATAAATTAATAAATGAATAAATGAAAAAAAGAAAAAAAGAAAAAAAGAAAAAAATTAAAAATTAAATTATTGAAATTAAATTGAATTAATTAATTTATAAATGTAAATCTTCCAGCCGACTGTACAAGCTAAGAGATATCTTTCGATTCTTCTATTAATAGCTTAGTTTCACGACTCTCTCTTCTCATAATTCAGATCTCATTGCCCTGATGATGGACTCACCTAGCTAGTCCGAAACGTCGGTTTCCTAAATTGCTCACAGGTTTTCCATTAACAAAAAAACAAAAAAAAATAAAAATCTAACTTACCCTTCGCCTCTTGGCTGATTAGGGTTTCCTTGAGTTTTTCCTTCAATTGCTTGATTTTGAGCTTGGCAACTTGATTCCTTGTGTAATATTGATGGCCATTTTCTTTTGCAACTTGTTATCCCTGTTGGCCTTGTCAAGGAGCTTCTCAAGGTGGCAATTGACTTTTGCAAGCCAAAACTCCATGTCCTCATTTATTTCCATGGCAATCCTCTCTTCAAAGGTAAATTCTTCCATTGGTGGCTTTTGTTCTCTTTCCCTCTGAAGTGCCTTTCTAAGACCCATTGTCCTTGGTCTCTTCCTTGCCACATGTCCTCCATGCTGCTAAGTTTCCTCATGGTCCATCACTGCCTTACCTTTCATCTCTTGTTTCTTGGCTTTGAATTTCTCTTTCTCCATGACTAACTGTTTTGCCTTAAGTTGACTGTTTTCTTACTCAAGGAATGAAATGATGATTTTGGCCCTTTCCAAATTGTCCTTGAGATCCATTATTTGAGAATCCTTCTCTTTGATGACTTGTTGCAGGGTTTAATGCTCATCATGTGCGTCCAAGTCAACTAGGTCAAAGTCATGCTCAATGGGCTCCTCATCATGCAAAGAAGCCTCATGATGTGATGGTGATCCCTGTTCTGCTGATGTACTAGGCTTAGCCCCTTCCTCAATTTAAGGAGTAAACAAAAGGCTTCTACCTCTCTGATATGTCTTGGTCACCTCAGGCCTAGGTGCCTTGGAAACCTCATCATGTTTTCTTGATGACCCCACCTCCATGGGTTGTATTGACATGGTTTGGTGTTGGCTTGGTGAAGTGGTTATATGTGTTTTCAAGGCTACCTCAATGAAGGTATCCCATGTCATGTTCTTCTCTTTCAACTGATGGAGTACTATAACCTTTATTAGGATATGGTGAAAGAGGCTGGGATAATTCACTTTGCCTTTCAATTGCACCCTTTTAGACATTTTGGTTAGGCTCCTATATAAGTAGCTGGACAAATTTAGAGACTTGGCAGTTGTAAAGTGCATGAGCAATCTTATGTGGTATTGATATAGCCTAGAAAATTTGCCCTCACATGTGAAGAACTTCATGACAACCTTCATCAATGGTGCATATCTCTCCAACAAGTATCTGAATGGGAAAACATGTGAGTGAGCTTCTTTGTATTGTGATTTCAAGTAGGGTTTGTACTCTTCTAGGTCTAGGTTCATGCCTTTGAACTAGTTTCACCATGGTTTGGTATGCCTGTAGTATGCCTGTAGCTTGAGAGATGGAATCCACTGAAAACATGAAATTAGTCCCTGCAATGGTGATCTTGTCTTCCTTCAAGGTGAGGGCAAATATACCTGTGAGATGCTCATGGTAACCTACTTCCCGCACTCTTTGACAAAACCCTAAACAATTGACATCCTCAAAGCATTTCATGACAAATGGGGAGGAGGTGATTTCATTGAAATTAGAGGGCTCAAACCTTAATATCTTCCCCCCCTTGTTGTACTTCCTCTTCTATGATGGTGATGAGTTAAGCTCCATACTTCAAACCCTAGGTAAAAGGAAAGCAAAAACAATGAAATTTGTTGCTGTGAGGGAATGAGGTGGTATGATGGACTTAGGAGTTGCCTAAATTTGGAAGGAAATTTAGGAGGGTAGGGGATGATGTCAGTGAGTAGGCGAAAAGGGAATTTTGGGAAATGAGTGAGGGGAGGGGGTGGAAAAGGCCAAAATACAGGCCTATCCTAGACAGAGATAAGGTAGATTAGGGTTTAGAGTAAAATGATAGAAAATGAGGGGATAAGGCTTTGTGATGGATGGAAATGGTGTATTAGTTGCAAACCGAGGTGTAGGGACAAGGAATCTAGGGTTTAGGGTAGCAACTCATCATTTTAGGATCAAAACCATGAAAATCATGTAAACCCTAGAAGAAGAAGTATTTGATCATTTTCTTGACATATGAGGAAAAGGAGGGCATGAAAATGATTAAAATTACTTGTTATAGAGCTTGGAGTATGAAATGACTGAAGAGGAGTTTTGAAAAATGAATTTTGGTGGTCAAACAACAATTTTGGACAACTTTTCCCGTGCGCAGTGAAGGCTTCCTGTGCGCAGCGTGCTGTCCAAGTGTGCAGCGAAGGGTCTTTATGCGCAGCGAGAGTCAATTTTTTCCAGTGAGGGATATGGAATCACAATTTTTTGCAAAGGAGAGGGAGGAGCTCAATGATAGGATGGTAGACAAGTTCAAATGAGTGTGAATGAACTCCTCCATGTGCTTTTATAATTTGTTTTTGGTGTCTAAGTGATTAATGAAGTAGGATGGCCCACCTCACCAATTCACTTTCTTTTTGAGTTTCGTAGCCTTAGGACCTCTTCTTGTAACTTTAGAACCTTAGGAACATTATTACATCTAAAAACATAAATTACATTTGAAATCAAGTGTTATTGAACAAATTTACCTATTGCTACTCCTCATTTTCCATATTTATACATGAAATGACTGATTTTGTGGCCTTAACCCTAATGACCTAATGGTGACACTGAGTTGAATGGAGACCATGATGATGTGAATAAAGTGATATTAATGATGTTTTCATGATGGTAGACTCAATTGAGTGATGAAAGTGTCCGACATATGAAATTATTAAGAGAGTGGAAATAGTCCTAGACACACTAGCCAAAGACCAATTTTTTATTTGAAGACTCACTGAAATGACAAAAATTTGACTTGACACCCTAACAACACCTTGTAAGAGCATATTTTATCATTGGTGACAAACTGAACCGACTGACACTAACACCCTCATAGATAGCCTTACTTTTTTTGCGACTTGGGAACCCAACCAATTCATTAGAAAAACAATATTGTGCCCAACCCAAAGTCTCCCTTTCTCTAAAATTTCTTTGTCCACACCTTTTCACAACCATAGGCTTGCCTCTTACAAGTCATATTCTAAACTTCTCGTAAAACACTTCATCCTTGGGACACCTGGAATTCACTGACACTCCTTGGACACTCTTATTCGTTCATTTCCAAGCATTTTGACCTAGTTCTCCCTTGTGTTCCCATGACTCTCCCTAACACTCCTCACCATCCATTGACACTGTCTGCCATGTGTTAGCACACCTTTTCATTCCTTGGCATGCCCTAACACTCCTTAGCTATCATGCCCTCACAATTACCCTTAATTTTTTTTAGACTTGGTCGGAACCCAACCAAGTCCTGCCCCGACTACAACAACTTAACCAAGTTATAGTTACTACAACTAGACTATGCCTTTTTCACCTAAGAAATGCCTATAACACATCTTAGGCTACTCATGTCCAATCTCAAATAATCCCACTTAACAAGTTACCAATTCAAGGCTCACGTCCAACAATGGCCATAAAACAACTAAGAAACACAATTTACATCTTGACATGCCATATCACATGGCACATATAACAATCCCTTAGCCCTATATAGTTTATATAGTGTATATAGTGATACATGAAGCTACCAATTATCAGGTTGGAGGCATTAAGATTTATTTCATGCTTGTTATGGTGTATAACAGACCCCAACATCTTATAGTTGGCCTGTACAAGAAAGTTGTGACAACCTCAGATTACCATTTTTTTCTTATTGTAAATTAAATAAATTAAACATGGGTTAAGTAAAAGAGACACTGATTCTAGGGTTGAGAAGGAATTTATGCTTAGGACATACCTTGTTTTTTTTTACAAATATAAATACTAATAGATGGAAACCAATGGGGTAGGTGGTATTGGGGTGATTGGTTTACAAGACCAAGTAGGTAGACATGAAAAATAATAAGGCCTCATGGTTATCATGGTTGAGACCATGAATAAGGCCTCAAGCATAGTGTTGGTTGAGTATCGAATGTTGGCACATGCTTGTAAAATAAAATAAAAAATTGGAAGTACAAGGTATATGAAATCCTTCCTGTTTGCATAGAGTGTTGACAAAGTGAGTTGTTGTTTGACTGTGGCAAAGGAAGTTCTTAATGTATTGTGAAAGTGACTATGAGTTGGCCATGCATAGGAGAATTGGCACCTGAGAGAATACAAAGGCTAGAATGGGATGCAACCATACCTTGTTCCCACTTAAGATGTATTAGCTTGCTGCAAAATACTAGAACAATATGGGCATGTGGGTTGTGAAACACGATACTTGATGTCTTCAAGAAAACTCTATAATAGTGTGGGATAGATTAACTGAGTGAACTGCTAAGTGCAATTCAAATCCTATGGGGAATGTCTATAGATGGACCCTAAGATTATTACATAAATTACTAATTATGTTGCTCACAAGGTTATGGATAAGTACTTTGACCAACCTAGTAACCAATGGTGACTGTGATTCTTATGACAACATTCTCCATCATAAGCAATCCTACAGATGGGCTGGATAATTTTGAACAAAGGTGAAAATATCTCAATGTTTCTCCCAATACCGCCACCCCTTGAAAAAGCTAGGATGTTTCTTATAATGATTTGTTTGGTAGGGTGGAGGTAATGGAACCTCTAGAATCCTTGATTCAACTAGTAGATTAGTTTTGTCCCTTGAGCAGCCTTCTCAAGTCTTGGAATTTGGCTCGGGGGTGATGGTTGCATGAGAGACATGGTTGCAGCTCGTCTATGGTTGGGAGAAGAGTCGTAGTCCTAGACTTGGTTGTTCAGTCTATACCCAAGATAAGTTTCCATTCCATTTAAGGTGTGCCGCGAATTTCATGTTATGATTAATAGTTTGGTATTTTGTTCTCTAAACACTTAAGCAAGGTCTTGTTTAAAGGGTTATTAATTTTATGCTACACCTGAAGTAGACACATGATAATTTAAGAATTTAATAATTCCATCGTTAATCTTGGTTTAACAACATGGCTGATCACTTATTGGTGGCTTGTTTGCACAACTAGACTCTCACTCCCTCTTCTACTTGAACTCTTCTCCATTTGACTGTATATTTGTAAGCTTCTCCCAAATAGTGGATATTCAAAAGCTGTATCTCTAACTAGATTGTTGTGGCATTTCAAGTCCAAATTCCTTTCTAAGTCTTAGATGCCAAACTTTGTATATAAGTTATGGAATGCATCCAAATGGCCCACACAGATTGACCTTGACCATGACAGAGTTATGTTCCCCCCCTAGGTAGGGAAGATAGTTTCAAATATGGGACTATTGGGTTGTACTCTACTGTAGCTTGTTAACAATAGATGCCTTGACCACCACCTATCCTTAATATGGAAATCCTCTTTCAACATGGAGAAGGTAATCTTCTCTTTATCTGAAAATCTATTAACATGAAGTACCCTTTTCTGCAACCTTTGTATCTATTTAGAGGAAATCTAGTAGATTAATCCAACATTTGATCTTCGTGTCGCTTGAGGGCTTCTTGGGAAACCTTTTAATGGAATTCCTTGCTCTTGAGATTTTTGCAATATGAGGTTGTTTGAGTTGGTGTCGAGGAAGGTTCTCCATGGGTCTTATGTCTATGAAAGAGGAGATGTCTAGCATGCTCGTGTGCCAACAACCAAAGAACTAAGAAAGCATAAAAGAGGGATACACCCTTATTTGCTCCTAAATTGTAGGAAAATAAGACAAGAATCAAAGAGACCTTTTTGTTATGAAATGATTTTTATACATGATGGATGAGAAACACATGATGATAGAAGAAATGTATATAATTTTGATGCTATTAAATCCTTCTTAATGTTATTGTTAAGATAATCCTTAGTGAGATATGACTTGTTGCAAATCAATTAAGAATTGTTGAATGACGTATCACCAACTTTGAGTAAGTGCAACTCAGTTTTAATCTCTGATTTGTTTTCTTACGATTTGTTGTCATATCTCTTGCTTGCTTCATGATCAAATGATTGTGCTAGTTTGGACTGGTAACCATTCTAGTTGTCTTCTATGCTTAGAGTGGAATTAGACATTTCAAGCGTGTGTTAAGAAATGGTCTCCTAGAAAAGGACTTTTCCATGAAATTAAGGCAACAAAGAAGTGAAATTCAGTTTGAATTTCGAGAGTAATACTCTTGTAGCATGACATCTTCAGAAAAAAAACTCAACTATTTAATCCTTGCTGCAGAGAGCACACACACCCTCTGTTATACCTTCTTTATAAAGCCTATTCTTAACAACCAATCCTTGTTGGAGCAGAAGCTACCCCCAAATTGTAATTGGAATCAAAACCTTAACACTAAATTGAATTCAATATTTTTATTTTGATTTAGCTATATTTAAACTAAGAAACAAGTACTAACTACTATGTAGCACTTTTTTATTATATTATAATATAGAATAATAACTTATATCCAAATAATTTATTACACACTATAAAATAATTTATTTTATATAGGAAAACTTCTCTCCACAAATCAAATCTTAACTTAAATTATAAATGTTAATAAGATAAACATGACTCTTATCTCTTTATAAACATTGACTCTGAACTCGAAATATTAACAAAAACTTTTTTAATAACATTCACTCCACCTTTTAACAAGCACTTAGTGCCAGATTAGAAAATGAAAACTCTAAGTTGTCACATTTAGATGCATGCTTTAAAAAAACATAAAAAAAAACTCCAAAAGCTTTTAATAAACATTAACTTCACCTCTTCATAAACACTTACCCCTAATTAGAAAATGAAAATCCTAACTTAGACATTTAATTAGGAAAACCCATATTAAAAGTAGAAAATTAGGGGTTGTGTGCATGACAACTTGTTTGAAGTCGTGAGAAGGGAATCCAAGTGACAAAAATGGCGCGTTATGATGCTATAAGCATCCGGGATGGCAGATTTTTTGAAGTAGAGTGAAAGGTGAGAGATATTGAAAAGCGAAATCCTTCAATCGGACTTATGCCCTATGCCATATAAAATAAATATTGTCAAAGACAACCACCACCATTTAATCTCCTGCCCAACCGAGCCATTCAAATTAATTTCAATGAAAATTAGTTTCGACTCTATAAGTAGAAGTTGCAGATGAAAATGGCCACCAAGTCGTTGATGTATCTTACCACGTCGTTTCAATGAAAATTAGTTTCGACTCTATAAGTAGAAGTTGCAGATGAAAATGGCCACCACGTCGTTGATGTATCTTACCATGTGCAAATAAAATTTAAACACCAACTTTACAATATTCAATTCCGATGTTACAGATTATAGCAGATGAAATTCGATTAAGGGAGGATTTGTCCTCATCTGGACAAATTCTTTACAATCAATTGTAAACTGATCCATAGACATGCAAGAGGGGCATTAGAATACGGTGATCACAACACACAAAACTACAACGCTCAAGCCTTCAGATTGCAGCGGATTTCTCAAATTGAAAATGGTGTCTCAGAATTCACCGTGAGAGATTCCAACACTCTCCCTGGTAAGTCTTTCATGGCCTTAGTAGAGGTGCCCATGAATTTGTATTATTTTTTTCAATTCTAAAAACCAATATGTTTTATTTTAATAAAATGTGGGAATGCCAACACATTTGTTTCAATAAAATTCATGTTGAATTACCAAAGGAGTCTTGGTTTGCTGGATAAGTTAGGGAGGATTAAGCCATCCACTAGTGTTCTATTTTGGTATAGTTCCCTCTTCCTTATTTGAATGAAACTGAAAAGATGGGATGATGTGCAAGTCTGGGAAAAGTTAGGGAGGATTAAGCCATCCACTAGTGTTCCATTTTGGTATAGTTCCCTCTTCTTTATTGGAATGAAATTGAAAAGATGGAATGTTGTGCAAGTCCTGGGTGGATTTGGCAGAATACATAATTTATGTGAATCCATATAAAAAAGGATAATGCCAAGGGCAAGTCCCGACAGATCTCGACAGAATAAGTAACTGTTGCCTGGGTGACTATGGCAAAACAAGTTACTTTTCCACCCAACCTAAAGGAGCTCCTTGTTATGAAGTGAAAAATCATATTTTGGAAGCAATTTGGGTGCAATGAGCATAATCTACTTGATCCATGAAACCATTTTTAAGCTGCCTTTGTTTAGGAAATTAGGTGATTGGGGTTGGTTGGCTGCATGCAAGTTTTTTTCAGTTTTGTGTCTAAGTTGGACCTGTACTATTTTTTCATGGTTGTATTCCATATATTCGGTCTTGACAACTTAACGACATGCATTTGCAAGTCGTCTTTAGAATGGTATGCCTATTATCGTCTTTTTATTTTCCAGGGAAAACCTTGACACTTCCTCGCATTCTTGAATGGTACCAGGTGAAAACCTGTTCACAGTGATTATGGCGCATATACCCATTACCACCTAACGTATTGAGGCAGGTTTTGACCTTGTGTCCTTTTTCGATCATCGATATCCCTGTTGTCTTGTGTCCACCCAATAGAATATCGATGATTAAAAGAGGACACAAGGTCAAAACCTGCTTAGAAAAATAAAACATTTTATATTATCCATGCCTGAGGTGGGAAGATATACAGATTTACAAAATTCGTTGACACCTCTGTACAGTTGGAGTCACGAATGCCCTATCATTATTAAATAACTTCTTCATGGCTTTCGTGAATAGACATAAACATTTAGATTCTTTTTAGTTATTACAAAAACTTTTGACCGTAGAATTCCAAACTCTAATGGACTCCAACTGATAGTTGCTTCAATAAATCTGTTATCTCAAAATCAGACCCTGGAAGGCTGCTGACCAGGAAGACCTTAAGTAACTATTTCAAACCTACTTTAGGCTGAGGCTTAGCCTCCCCAACCTGAGAGGGCTCTCTCAAAGGATTAATGATTTTTGATTATGATTAAGATGGCTAACTCTTATGAAACAAAGATAAAAATGTAAGTGGTGGAAACACAACTAAAAAGTATCCATTGGGCTTATGGAGTCAAAATCGTTTCAGTATAACAATGATATCAACCTTACATAGAAGTCAGGACATTTAGATTTCAACCATTCAGAACACACCAGAAACATATAGGACAACACAGTTTATAAATATGTGAAGGAAATTAGAGCACAATCAATGATTTCTAAGTAATCACACATCTATACCACTGCAAATACTGAGGAGAGGATAATACACAACATTCTGAATAGTAAACTCCTTCTGATTCCTGAGAAGTAAAGCGTAGTATTGTATTACTAAAACTGAGTCATATACATAGCACAATAGTTCCAATTTCTCTGAAATTTTCCAACCTCAAGTACATTGTTGTTTCTGCTATATATAGAATTCTTTACAAAGCCGAGATTCCTCCTCCAGCATGAGGGGAACTCGAATTCTGCTTGCTATGACACCTATTCCAACTTTAACTACTTATTAAATGCAACAAACTGCTAACTAGATATTTTAGAAACCTAAGACAATTAGGAGTCTAACTCCACATCATGCTGGTAATAGCATTAATTACAATCAAATCTCGTTCTTTGACAAGTGGTCTCCTTCAATTTAGCTGTGGTGGATGTTCAAAGCTCCTTACTGGTCGTTAATGTATTATCCCTTTACGGCTACTGAGAAGTAGGAAACTACCCCTGTTTATATGCTTTTGGTTTCCTCAAAGATATTCGGAACCAATTAACCATGTTGATCTTCTTTAATTAGCCAACAATCTATTGGAGTGCCACGTTCTTCATGTGCTGTAAGCCTTTCCCATATACATGTGTGATGACAAAACTTCTCTAAAGCTGATTTAAAAGTCATTTACAATATTAGAGGTGATCATTTGTATAACAAAAAGTTTAAAGTTCATATAACTTCTTTCCACTTGTTTTGCCGTGGCTGGTTGCTTGCACATTGTAAATGATATTTTCTGAGATTTCCTTTCAAAAATGTCCCCTTGGTCCCTCAAAATTGGTCAACTGAGCTTTAATTATGCAGCTACAGCAGTTTCGTAGCGCGCTACGAAACTACTGTGTAATCACAAAACACAGTTTAACACCAAAATTTGACTGACTTGAGCCTCTTTTATCTTGACATATCCCTTTCAACTGCCCTGAAGCTACCAAAACTGAGTAGAGATGTATCATTCTTCAAGAAACTGTAACAAGGTAAATCATCAAAATTTTGAATATAACCTTACTTGCTGTGTGGTTTCCTTAAGGAGATCTTTCCCGCTGGCTTAGCTGCAGCTTCAACTCTTCAATTTGTCTCTTCATAACCCTGATCCCAGCTCTAAGTTTCATATTAACTCTTCTGATGAACATTGCTTCCTTTATTGCAGGGACTGACCAGGTATAATATTGTGCATTACAGTCGACCACCTCAGGTATTTGGAATGTTTTGTCTTCCCACAGAGCTTGCATTTTGTCAAAATGAGCTTCCTTGATTGCATGCTTCCTAGAGGCTTTCTTCAATCTAGCAATTTCAAGATTTGCTAACCTCAACTTATTTTTCAATTCTTCAACACTATATTCCTCTTGCGGGATGATTTCCTTTCCTCTATCTTCTTTATGCAGCTGTGATGATGATTGTAACGAAGTCACAGGTCTGTCATGAGTTTTTACGATCTCCTCTGTTTCACCTGTTTCTGGCAGCATCTCCTGTATCTGTTTGAAATTCCTCGTCATGGGTCTTCTTGGCTTAAAGACAAATTGAGCAACCTGATCATCAAACTTGAGCTTTTTCGAGGCTTTGGTTCTTTTAGTCTTGTCTTTACCTGATTCTATCAAATCTGCTTGAACCAGGGGAGATTCTTCAATATCAATGGCTTGCAGTAAGTCATTCAAGTTTCCCTTTGAAACAGGGCTTTCCTCAGCAACCACCTTCTTGCCTTTTTCCTTAGCTAATTGACTCCTGGTCATTCTTCTCTGGACTACTTCTCCTACAGATGATTCACGTCTACCTTCTTCAATCTGAGTTTTCTTTTTCAGGGACTGCTGAGGTGTGTCTTGGATAACCATTGATCTGGCGGGCTCCCTTACTTGTTTCCTAGCTTTCAATTTTGTGAATCTCTTGGATCTTGTTTCTGTATGATGACCAGTTGTTGGTGGAGAATTTTTTACAGCTTGGGGGCTGAGACCAGTTTCATTTTTAAAGCCAGACATAAACATGAACGTGGGCCAGTCCCTACCTACTCTCTGGAGTTCATGCAGAACGATCAACTTAACTAAGCCATGGTGAAACAATGAGGTCTCACAGGCTTCTTTCCTTAGTTGCACCTTGTCACACATTTTGCTTAGGCTACGAAATAAGTAGAAAGGTAAATCAAGAGATATCTTTCCTGTGAAATGTAGCAGAAGCTTGAAATGATATGAATACACCTTATTATATCTCCCTTCACAGGTAAGGTACCTCTGTATGCAGGTAAGCAAATTGGCATATGAGTCCTTGACATAATTTCTAGGCATAGACTTGTTTAAATATGAGTCAATGAACTCCGGCTTCAGAAATTCTTTGCAGGGGGTCATATCAAATTTAAAATTTTTAAACCAACTTTCTTGTCCCCTTGGAATCTCAATAACTGTGGATATTACCTCTGGTGAGATTTGCAATTCAAGCATCCCAACCTTTGAATTCAATCCTGTGAAATTCAAGGCAAATTCCTTGGTAATTTGTGCATGATCTCCATGAAGTTTCTCGCAAAAATTCCAACATCCAACCTGCTTGAATGCATGCTCAACTTCTCTGTTCCTCAAGATAATGTCTAAACCTTCAGGTTCGTTCCTCAAACATCTACCTGACCTGTGCTCTTTTCTTTTTGGAGATCCTTCCATGAGACTTCAGCGTAATGAAGGTTTGAAATACTGGCACTGCTCAATCTTAGATCCCTGCCTCGCTTGATAACTGCCTCGCTTGATGTACAATGCATTCAAATTGAATGCTTGCAGATTTGTTCCTCATGCCATGAATACAATTGTAATTATGACAATGAATGTCTGGCTCTTCTTGAAACTTGCAATCCGAGCGTACCAAGGTACCTAACGACTCTAATGAAGATAAGAAATTGGACATGATAGGCGAAGTGTATAAGCTGACAGTGGATGATGCAACCATAACTGAACTTGAAAGATATGACAGCTAAGAAATATTTGCTACGGATTGCACGAATCTCCAATTTCGTAGCGCAGTTAGTGTAAAATCTGGGTTATGCGCTACGAAATCACCTAAAATATGTTGCACTACGAAAACACCTAAAGCATTTCATAACACATAAGAGCCTTTACAAAAAGCTTGATACGGAGATTCTATGTAAGTTATGGGACCAATGGTGAATGAGAACGGACTATTGACCTTTATTTAACCATTCTACCAAGACTCTCAAGACACTAAGACTTTGACACTAAAGTAAACATGGAAAAACTGAACTTTGGACTAACACCTAACCTTCACAAACAAACTGATGTGAACAATTTGGTAATTGCTTCTTAAGTGATAACAAAATCCATATTTAAGGAGACAATATAGTAACATACCATAACAGAAGATATCTAAAACCATGGAAATGAAATAATGCACCTGATCCAGTCACTGGTGAAGTGGAATTATGCTTTTCTTCAATATTGAATAACTTGTACATGATTTCATCAAGCAACATATCAAGTTATCTACCCACTCACCTGTCCACTTCGTTAATCATGTCATACTTGTCCATTGTGCCATTTTAATAGTAACTAGCAAATCCTAAACCCTGAGTTTGATGCACACATATTCCTTTTCTTCTGTTAGCTCCTTCTGTTGTCTTCATTCCATTTCTCCTTCTCCTCCAAATAAAGTACCAAATTCTAAGCCCTGAGTTTGATGCCCACATATTCATTTTCTTCTGTTAGCATCTCCAGGTTTTCTTCATTTCATTTCTCCTTTTCATCCAAACAAATTCTGCAGTCCATAAGAGATTGTTATACCTCTTGCTTCATGGCCATGGCTACTGCATAAATACTATGACAAGGTTAAGATTGTTTGTGGTCTTCAACACAAAAATCCCTTTCCTCTTGAACTAGTGCCTTCAAAGCTTTATGAATTTGTCACTAGAAAACTTCTCCCTTCTTGCTGATCTCACTAGGCTCCCCCGTGAAACCTTGTTTTCTGCACTAGAGTCAAGGTGGAGGACCCCCTTTCCACATCCTCACCTCTTTCTTCTCACTCTTCTAGGAATCCCCTGACATTGCCACATACTCAAATGAATCACAATCTTAGAAGTTCATAACAAAATAATTTCTTTCTGGGCTGCCACCCCTTTTTACTGTACTACAAAATTCTTTAAATTGCAACAATTCTTCATGGCTATATGATTGTGGATTTGTAGATGGAGACAATAAGACCTCTGCAAGTCTGTACTGCCAAAGGGATGGGAAAGAAATAAATTTGGTATCCTGCAAATCTTTCACTACCCTCTGAATTAATTGTAGAACATTTGGAATTTTGACTTTTAATGCAACTCTAAAATTTCGACTCACATTGGATGTTTCCTAGATCCAACTTCTATAAAAATTCAGTCTTAGGGCTGAGCTGAAGTATAGATTATAGCAGAAAATAGTTGACAATATTTCTATTCACTTCAACTCCAATCCATTGGGCAAATCAAGAGTAAGGATACCAAACATATGCCAACAAATTTCAGCCTTGGGGCACACTTTCCGAGCATAAAATCAGATTTGGAATCACTGCAACCAATGCAGATGTACATCAGTAAATCTGCCCTATTATCTTTTATATCAATATGTAATCACTTAACAATTTCAACCTTCAATTATGTCAAATCAACATGGCAAAGTTACAAACTAGCACTAGAAATTAACAAACCAAGATGATGAATATTGAAAATCAATTTTTCAATTGGGACAATTTTGGACAGCCAGAAAGTTCATATTTATGTATAAAAATGAAGTATATGTACATACCATAGCCTCATCACAATGTTAGTACAATTTTATAGCTCTCCAAAACCCTAGTTGGAAAACAATGAAAACCCTAGCTCTACTAGAGGTCATCTATAAATCAGTCTCAAATTATCAAGGCTTTTGGCTTCAAGCAAGATGTCTCCTCTTTCCTCTTCAATAATACCGCCTAAGGTTTAATCATAAAAATCTAATCTCCAAGGGATGAACCCTAACCCTAGTATTAAATATGCTCTAAGTGCTCCAAGAAACCATAGCACCTACAATGTAAGAGGAGAATGTACCAAGAAAAAAATGAGAGAGAGAGAGAGAGAGAGAGAGAGAGAGAGAGAGAGAGAGAGAGAGAGAGAGATCAAAACAGTCTTTTCACCATATCCTTCCTAGGGTTATCTAATGAAACCCAAGTGCTCCATCTCTAAATAGAAGTTGAACAATAATGATTGAATGAAAGAAAAGACTCTCTTCTTCTTCTATATATATGCCAACAAGATACAAGTGGGCCTAAATCATTACAAGCAATCTACTACAAACAAGTAGGTTTGCATGTGTGAAGTGCTACACTCTAAAGGTACACATGTCAATCTCCAAGGATGATATCCTACAAAATTCTAAGGTGATGTTGCTACACATGTCATGTCCACACTTTTTTGCCATAAGCCCACATAGACTCTATCCCTCTTCCTAATCCATGTGCTCCTTTTCATCCATTCCACTTACTTGATCATTGTTCCAACCCAGGTGTCCCTAAGTCAACTCCAACCCTCAATGCAAATATCCAAGAAACCCTCATTGCTTTACAGTGTCCAATAGTCCTCCTCTAGTGTAGGGTGTCCTCCAAGCAAGTAACATGTTTTGACAAGATCTCCAATGCTCTAGAGAAGGAAGCCACATGAGCATTGAGTTGAGGTCTAGCAAATCAAGAGCAAACCACCTCCACATGTGCATGTTCATTACAAACCAACCAAGGGGTCATCCATATGTCACATACCTCATATCACATTGTACAAATTCCAAGGGTTAAGTGCCCAATGCTCCTCTTCTTATGCTAGCACCTCTCCTTGTTGAGTAATCGACTCTCCCAATGTGTGCACCCAGTGGGTTACTTAGCAAGCTAATTGGAGTGTAAACCTCCTAGGAAAGAGCACCATATTGGTATTTTAACCAAGGTAAAACATCCACTTGAACTAATCCATTCATGTGCCCATGAAGCATTGTCGAGGGGCTAGGAAACATGGCGCTTTCCTAGTAAGGTGAAACACTTTTGGAATAATACGAAAAGATAACACTTCCTTCTCATGAGAAAAGTGTTTTATGAACACCTATCAACTCCCTCTAGAAGTCCACCAAGTCTATTATTTGCAAATTTGTAGTTTCTACACTCTCAGAATTAACCCAAACACCTCCATCGACGTATCACACATCTCCTCCTTAAGATACTTGGAATACTCAGATGGAAGAAGCTAATGAAACATGGATAAAATATCTTGTGGGAGGTATACTTGCCCTCATTAAACATTTGGGTGTTCCTACATGCTTTGGAGCCTCCTACAATGTCTAGGCAAGTAGTCTTCATCTTTTACATGCTAGGATAGTGGTTGAGGGCATATTTACTCTCAACATCACTTCATCTATTTCCAAATTTGACTCATCTTGAGTCCTTGAACCTATCTTTGGAACAACAACCTCCTCTTAATTCTTCTCAATATTTGAAGGAGAATCATGTGAATTGGAAGATCTCACATCCTTATCAAACCAAAAATCTCTACTCACCATAGTCTCCTGATGTGTCAATATATAGATTTTGTATGCTATAGAAGTATCACCATATATTAGATCTTATATGCTGTAGAAGTATCACTATATATGTTAACACAAGATGTTATCGTAGCATCTCAAACCTCCAAAGAATGTTGACCACATTTGAATTTGAAGGAACATAACTTTGGATCATAAGGCACATGCCAACCTCCATCGTCCCTCAATTCATCATCACGGGGCAAAATCCTATGGAACCACATCAACAGCTAGTCAAGATATCCTACAAAGATAACCATATCTTCATAGAGGACCAAGACAAGTAGACAAGGTCCATCAAAGCATAAGATAAAATCTTCATACATCTCAACTCTTTGATCCTAAAATATCAAACTCAATGGAAAAGGGAAACAACAACAACAGATTCATCATCAAATATGAACATGAGAATCCTCTCATGTACCTCAAAAATGCTAGCAATTGAAGCAACAACCTCATCACAATCAACTCCCTCGATATTAGGGAATCTCAAAGCAAGATTAACATCATGGTCAACTCCGTTTGTTTGAGAGAATCCAACAACCCTATCCCTAGTACTCATCACTACTTCCAATAGCTACAAGCTTGGTATCAGTGATTGATTCCACCACCATAGGAGTAGATGCAAAAAATCACCAATATCCTAATATCACACTAGCTATCTATTGAAAATTTAGCGAGTAAAGGTCTTCAGGCTTGTGCCTTAGCTAGTGAAGACCTCAATTTGTCTTTCTCTAGCATGAGTGCGAGCTCATGTGTTAAATTTCAGTTAGGAAAATTAAGCATAAACCAAAGAGACCAACATTCATATCTATCTAGGATCCCAAACTCAACGATCAATATCTCTTCTATATTACATACAAGAAAAGAAAAGAAAAGGAAGAGCATCTAGAAGCCTTCTTCCTCTTGCTGTTTTTGATTGCCCCCCCAATGAGAGAAATCTAATGGAAAACAAATAGTCGTTAGATTCCAGGGCTCTCTTTTGAGTTGACTTGTAGGAAAAGGCCAATTATGAGATTGTGCTAATGGAATTTAGAGATTCCTTTGAATGATAGTAGAATAAACTGTATTGTGTACCATTTGAATAGAATTTCAATTGATCAAATGAAATCTGTTAGTGAGTGTTCTACAAGACAATATACAAACAAAAGAAATATTTACTTGTTGACAATTCCAAGCTTGATGGTAGTGACCATGGAAAGTACTTCTATTTATTTGATGCCTTTCATATTTAAATAAGAAAAATAGGGAAAAATAACTACGAAACCAACCAAATGCAGTTCACTATGACCTCACTACATACTGCTAACAATAAAAATGTATGATGCATTTGTGTACATTCTTACAAGATAGAGATAGAGACCAGTCATCTTGGTAATGTGGATATTCCTTATCATCATTGTAGAGTATTCCAAATTGATATGATTCATGTACAAATCTCTGAACTGTAGAACGAATGAAGAAGCCACCATCAGGGGTTGATATTATCTAGTACAACTTTGCTGTGAGATTCTTTGATGCCAGATAAAATTCATGAACCTGGCAATCAAACGTATCAAAAGATGGATTCAAGCCACTACTTATGTACCAATTTCCACTAAAATATGCTTCCAAAGAACCATGCTTTAATTGCCATCAAAAGGATCAACCTTTGAAAGCCTAAGTAGTTATTTTGAGCATCATATCAAACATATCTAAGTGGTTAATACCAGAATTTTGTCAAGCAATGACCTAAGCAATTAGTGTTGTCAGCGTTGTTAATGAAAATAAACAATGCACTTGTAGTTTGAATGTGCAATAACAACTTCCAAATTGCACATATATTAGTTATAACTTATAATACACTATGGATTGAAAGTGCATATGCATCACTCTACTTTGTTGTGGCAACACAAGGAACCATTTGTAGTTTTTCCCATCCACACATATTTTTCATAATTGTAGTGGACAAAATTCATGATGTTTTTTCTATCCTCGTTAGTAAAAAAAAACTTTTACTTTAGCCTCCAAAAAGTGAACAATGGAATAACTTTGAGGTGGTTCCAAATCCCTGAGAGGGCTGAGAGCACAAGATACTAGTAATTTCCAAAGTTTGCAGTATCCAATGCACTTTTTACTGGAATAAAATTGATTGTTGATCCTCAAAGTCCTGCTAGTAGTCTCTTGTAGACAGGTAGTCCAACAAGATGTGTTTCACTTGTCTCTGGTTTGCCACAAATATAGCAAAGCCCATCTGTCAACATGCTCTTATCCAAATAGGTCTTTGATGGCCTTGGATGGTTGTTGACCAACTATGCAAAGGCCCATAGCCAAACACTATGAAGCCTGTGAATCCACTTATCCTCAAGATTGAAGAGTTGAGAGCAATAAGAATCAACTCAAACCCAAAACAACTGACAAAAGCACAACATAAAAGTGAAAAGGACCCCATAAATGATAAGAAATAAGGAACCACTAAATAATCCCCCTAATGGTTGCCACAAATTCCTAGTTATACTGTAGAATTATAGTATAAATGACCAATGAGAAAGATATGATTCTTATAGTAGTACTTTGCAGCACATTGGGTAGTCATTTTTGATGCCTTGTTTGACGCTACTCCAAGGTAACTTGAGGTCTGTGAAGTCTTTAACACACTTGTCAGCATGCTTTCTCATCATTTGAGACCTTGTTTCCCAGTGAGAGATTCTTATACCCAGTTGCAATTTATTACATTACAATATATGTGGCTCTGGAATCATACAATTTTAAAATAAGTTAATTTCGTTAAGACTCTAGCCAAGTCTAAGACAAATACATGGACAAAAACATATGAACTAGGAATCATTAACACGAAACTAATCTCCTTGAGATTCGAGAAACATACTCTCCCTTGTAAAATTTTATAGACACTACAACCATAATGGTTGCTATATGTCATAACCACTAACCATACAAGATTGTTTCTCGAGTCTCCGTATGTTACTGGATTTCCATTGCTTTGTTTAAGTAGTTAGTTTGTTGCCTAAGTCTTGTGATATGAATGGGGAATCATTAACATAACACTAATCTCCTTGAGATTCAAGAAAAATTCTCTCCCTTGTAAAATTTATATACACTACAACCATAATGGTTGCTAAATGTCATAACCACTAGCCATCAACAAGATTGTTTCTCGAGTCACTGTATGGTTCTGCATTTCCATTGCTTTTATTAACTAGTTAGTTTGTTGCCTAAGTCTTGTGATCAATTTTATTCTTTAGAATTGACATAGTATGTACTTTGTAAAACTAGTGATCCGAATTGGATCCTCAAACAATTCCATGATTGTTAAGAATGAATGACAGACTTCAAGAAATCTTATAGCTATAAAAAATAACCTCTGAATAATGGCAATTTTCAGCCATCACGGAGCAACGAGGATCTTTGGTCAAAGCGCACCGACCGTTGGCCCATGGAGACCGCGCATGGCGCAAAAATGGCAATTGGGAAGCTCAGATCTGGAAATGGAGGTTGTTTCTGATACGCGATTAGCGTAAAAAAGCACTAATCACGTATCGCTGGGAAAAACCCCTCGAGAAGGAAAGACCCCGAGCGCTCGGTCACAAGGGAAACCAGAAAACCATCGGAAAACGCTAAAATTGACAAGGCAAGTTCCGCGCTCAAAACTGGTGGAATATCGGAGGAATTTCAGGCAGTAAGCAGATTTGGCTGAGGACCCAGTGATTCCATACACTAAGTGACGCGTGTCTGGCGGGGAGAGAGAGAAACCACTTACATCGCAGACTAACGGTCGAGCAACTCAACCACGCGATATAAGCGAAGACCGTAGGATCTGGGGGCTCCAGATCAACGGCGGAGGTTCAACCCGATGGATGAGCAAAACCAGGGAGAAATAAACTACGACGCATAAGATTTGAAGTCCGATTTGACCAATGAATCGACAGAAGGATCCGTTTCATAGGCATCTGGGAAATAATGGAAAAAAAATGACCATTCAGGAAGAACTGACACTCAGTTCGCAAAGAGACAGGTGGCCACCTCTTTGTGAAGCGTTACACAACGATGATGACACAGGGTAGAGGAGTCCTAGTGGGCAGAGGCAAGCGATCCAGAAAGCCAAGAAGCCGAAACAAATAGTCGAAGGAACAAATTGGCTTTAAAGCCACAAGCTGATAGGAAGTAGAGGGATAGTGAGGCAGAGAAGCCGTGAAGAAGCCGAAGGCGGAGAGACACAAAAAGAGAGGCAAAGTTGCAAAGGGCAGAGAAGCCGAGCTGACCATCAGAGTAAGGGTAGCATCGAGCAGACAGAGACCAATTGAGGTCGAAATTTGGAAGGGGAGTCTGTGAATTCTAAGGACTTGGGAATTCCAAGTGCCATCCTACTGATCATCCTTTGTCAAGTGAGAGTTAGATTGAGATCCTTATTGTAAGAATCTGCTTTAAAAACATAATAAAAAGGCCACCACTGAAGGCTGGACCAGGAGACGTAGCCCAGGAGGATTGGGTGAACTCCTTATTAAATTTTGTTGTGTTTATGTTTGCTTACTGTGATCTCTTACTGTTTCAAGTGTCTGTGTATTTCGCAATCTTATCGATTCGTTGCATAAGATAGCATAGACACACACACCAACACATGAGTTTGTAATACCTTCATTAATTTCCTAAGGTCACCTAGGGGTGATTTCAGGTCAACTAGCCTCTTACATAAGTGTTTAGTTAATTACTGACGAGTTCCCTAACATATAAGAAACATTTATGTTGACTAATGTCCAATATTTAATATATTTTACATTTAAAGTTATCCTATAACTAACATAAGATGCTTCTTTGATATGAAATGGGGCACTAAAGGCTTTTTGTCAAGCTTACAAGAACCTCTCCCACTCCAAAGCTTATATATTTCCAATACCTTGTGATTAACCAATTGCGGAATCAAAAAGTGCTTGAAAATAGGTGTATGCTTGTGTTTGTTTTTAAACTGTTTATGTGCTTTAAGTTGATTTGCTTAAACTGATATAAAAACATATAACAGTGAAATAGTGCAGCAAATAAGCATCACACATAACAACAATATAATATCGAGTTCACCCAAACCTCTTGGGCTACGTTTCCTTGAGCTCTAGTCAACTCAACTAGGCTCTCTGGGATTATGGCATAAATTAATTTACAAGCTCCACGCTCAACTCCATTGGTTTACAACTGAACCTATGGGTTTAGAATACCATCTTATCCCACTGGCTGTCCTCACTCTGCAGACAAATATAGGCTTCTCTGGACTTGACTCCTTCAGTTAGTGCTCTGAGCTTCTTGAGCTTCTAGCTTCTTTGACTCCCTCAGAATTCTCTTAACTGTCTCTGCACTCCTTCTTCTGTCTTCAGCACACTATGGACACCAACAACAGTTGGATCACTTGATCTCTTTGCTGTTCTCTCGGCTTTGGCCCTCGCTCTGGCTCTCGGCTCTGGCTCTAGTTCTGGCTCTCGTCTCTGGCTCTGGCTCTTGGCTCTGGCACTGGCTTTGGCTCTCAGCTCTGGCTCTTGGATCTTACGAGCTTCCGGGTTCGCTTGACCTTCAAGTGACCCTCTTTCAATTGAGATCTCTGATTTCACTCGACCTCCAAACAATTCCAAAACTCCAAGGTCCATGCCCTTCGTCAATTGAGCTCTTTGTGTATTTGTGTGGCATCGGTTATAGTCCTCTATCATGGAAAACCCGAATGTTTCACCACAAGAATCCGTTCACAGTGGAAAGGAACTGTCGGTGCGGGAGACCCGATTGTTTTTGCCTTCCTCTGGCCGTAACAGGCAAAATAATGAAAATACACAGGAAATGCATGAAAAACCCATCATGGATGTTTAACTGGACTTCAAATAATATAGGATCGTGCTTAAAATCCTATCGAATTTGCCATTCCATCGCAAATCACAATCGCATGGCATATTGGCCAAAAAACCCAATACACAGGAAATACAAAGAAATCTCGCATTTCCAGATTTCAAATATTATGAATTCACGTCCATAATTCCCATCGGGTCCACCTTCTATCAGCATATCACAATCACTTAGGCAGGAGGTCAAAACCTCAATATACAGGAAATACAAAGAAAATCCGAATAAACTGGATTTCAAATATTATTCATTTGCGCTTATAATTCCCATCGGTCCCTCGCTCTGATTGCATATTGAAATTGTAATGGCCCCGAGGGTCTTCCATTTGACTATGCTGATCGCCGATCCACCGATCTGCCGATCGCTGATATCGCACATCGCATATCGCATCGGCAGGGTCTATGCCTTTGCTCCTCCGATCGCCGATCATCGCAATCACTTCATCGCATTGATCGCATATCGCATATCGCTCTGCCTGGGGTCTCGATATCGGGCGAAGGCCTACCTCCAATGTAATAAGTCAGAGATCACAATCAGGGTTCCTTCCACCTTTGCCTTAAGTCCTTCCCTTTGGCATATTTGCAATGCGATTTCTTCAATGAGCCTTTTAGGCCATTTTTATAAGAATTTGCCTCCTTTTCAAAGGATAATGGCAATCTTCTTTCTGTGATAACTTCTTCATCCGAAGTCCATTTTAGCCCATTCAAATTGCATTAGATTTAGATTGAAAGGATCTATGCAATGGGACTATTTTTAGAAGCATCCTTTGACTTTCATCTAACCCAGATTTACAAAGAGTTTGTGCCATTTAGCACCTTTTACCTCTTATATGAAGTCTTTTGGACTTAGAGGTTTATCCAAGATCCATTTTGGATCACACCTTCCAACTAAAAAGATTTTGGTCTCCAAAAGTTTGTTATACTAATCTGAACAGTAAATGAGAGCACCTCACCCTCTTCTTTCAACCTTCATACACTTGTCTGCATGGCTAGTTCCTCTGAACCAAAGCCTTTGACCACTTCCTTCCTAGATGTGCTGGTACTCCTAGGAAGAACTATTTTCCTCCTTGACTTCATGTAGAACTCTTGCTGAGATGGTCACAAAAGGTAGTTTTAGCTTCTCTTCCTTGATCATCGATCCAAGGTGGCCCAAACCAATGTGCAGGTACATCTGCTTCACAAAAACTTTCATTTGTACCTGTTTGACAAACTGTCAACAACAACTGTTAACAACAACAGGATTACAAACAATAACTAGATGGCCTAAACTCCTACTTCAACAAAAGAAACAGATTTCACATCTTGTGAACACCTCCATGTCTTTACATTTGCATACAAATGATTGACTAGATAACAAGCCAACAAAACATGCCTTTAAAACAATTGACCCTTCAAGTCAAGCATGTCTTTACATCTTTTTTTTACATCAAAGCATGTAGAAAAAGAAACATTTGACCCTAAAGTATTTTTTTTTTGGTAGGTAAGCACCCACGGGGGATTTGAACCAGTGACCTATCGCAAGGAGTGCCTTAACAGTGCACCCATTCACTGTCAATCCAAAGCCCCATGGGCTTACCCTAAAGTTGTTTTTCAAAGATGGAACACTTCATCATTATCTCCATCTTGGAGACCAAATCAACTTTTTCCAAGTCAACATTAACATTACATGCATGCCAAAGCATCAACCCTTCAAGTTAATTACACATACATGTTCAAATACAAGGAAATCATCAAAATCCCTATGTTCATGCATATCATGCTTATGAATGCATTTCATCCTTCAACTTTCGCTTAAGCACATTGTACTTTCGAAGCTGAAATGAACATAATGTTGCAGCAATAAAGTGAGTCTCCTACCTAACTTTTCCATTCATCTTCTTGGTAAAATCTTGCAACTTGCATCTCATTAACAAAGAAATGCATTCTATTGTTTTGATGCATTTTCAAAAGACATGCAACCTTAATTGGATAAGAACTCTAACCATTTCTTACCAATCCATTTCAAAGGTCCTTCCTTTGTCTGCACATCAGCATCAACATGTGAATCATCTTGAAACACATCATTTATGGAATCTTTCTTTCCATTCCTGCCATTTTCTCTTTTCACCTTCTTCAAGTTTTGTGGAAGCATTGTTGGATTCAGAGTCCAACATTTTGCAGCAACATGTCCTTGCTTATGGCAGTAGGTGAAACACATGTGCATCCTCTTGACAACTGATTTACCTTGTCCAATGGACCTTTGGCTTCTTGCTTCCTGTTGAAGCCCCGAAAATCGGGTCGACAACAAGGGGGATACCCACCTGGTCCGGACCTTGGTTGGCAGCTCCTTATCCGTTTGGTATAGCGGGTCGGACTGGGGATAATGGGACCAGTTTCCCAATCTAAGGGTGTGTGTGTGTGTGCAGAGTTGGATGTTTGCTGATCTAAGAATACTTAAAGCTAATTTAATTCAAACTTTTAAACTAACTCTATGCTATTGTAATCTAATGAGAAACAACACATCTAATCTATGCTAACCCGGGGTGTATTTCTTTTATTATGCGATCTAAAAAGATTTTAGACAATAACTGGTAATAAAGATCATTCAGCTATCATAAGAATGGAAATCAATTTAAGATGAACCACTTTGCATAAAAAGTTAGGCAAAACAGTTGTGAACAACATATCGCATAATAAGTTATTCATATATCAAACATAAATAAATGACTCCACCGTACAAAAGTGCCAAATGGTAACTCACACATTCGTGCAATAACATATAAACAACTACAGACTGTATATCACTTTAAGAATATAAGCAGAAATGGCCAAGAGATAAAAGTACCATTTATGACTGGTTCTACTCATAAGCTTCAAGCAACAATGATCTATCTCTCCTTGCTCTAACATCTACTAAGAGTACAAAAGTGCAACATTAGTAACAGATATCAAATGCAAGCATTAATAAACCTTGATCCATCCATTCATCAAAACCCCCTCCGAGGGTGCAAAAGTGCATGTTCTGAGGACAAGTTTTTGACAAATTTCTGGACCCTTCTCCAAATGCATGAGAAGGGTTTAAATACTACTAACTAAGATAACTTAATTACGTAAATTTCGGATACGGTTTAAATGACCGCCCTTTTTCTTAAGCAAAACTATTTCTAAAAATTGAATCTAATTCCTAACTATTTCTGTATTTTCTCCTCAGTGTTGCGAGCATGCAACATTCGCCTGGGAAGAGTCGGCTGGTCGTATTCTGCTTTTGTTTGAGCTATGAAAATAGAAATGGCAAGCGCTGGCACCACTTTCTAGTAAACTAGAAGATATTTTTGAGAATCTTCCTTTGGCCGGGTGGATTTACTGCGTGCATACTTGGTAATAACCCAAATTTCTCTCAAACTGCTTCTGCTTTTGCTATTTCGGTTTCCGGCCTTGCGAATGACTAAGCAAGTTAGGGACTTTGCTTTCTGAACAATTTTCTTAGCGATGCGCGATTAGCGCTAGGCGCTAATCGCGCTTCGATAACTGCCTCCGTTCTTTGTTCCAGGCTTTTCTGGTGCATTTTCCGCCTTTAGCGCTTTTTCCTTTACCGGGTAGAAGTTTCAGGTTTTTTCGTAAACATGCTGCTTTTGTGAGCTTTCTGACCCTGAATGTTGAATCACCTATTGACATCAGCATCTGTTGAGTGATACACTGGAATCTGCTCTTCTGTTGCATGCGGCATCCATTTATGAAGGCATCTCTTCTTTGTTCTCCGAGCATTGACGCTTTCCCCTTTTCCTTAGATGTTTCCTGCTCATTGCTTCATATTGTTTCATGTTTTTCATTCCTGCAGTTCACGCAAAGGAAAAGAGTAATGATAATCAATACTGATATGAAAGATCTAACCTCTATGAATGTATAAAATCATGACACTCATCGTGAACTGACTCTTCGTGTAACGACCCATCTAAATTGATCCATTATATAAAATTTTAAACTTTATAATATATATATATATATATATATATATATATATATATATATATATATTAAATTTTATAAAATATATAATTGGACTTTATAATATAAATTTATAAAATATATCATGGAACTTTATAATATATATAAATGAAATGTTATAAAACATATAATCGAACTTTATAACATATATAAATGAAATGTTATAAAACATATAATCGAACTTTATAACATATATAAATGAAATGTTATAAAACATATAATCGAACTTTATAACATATATAAATGAAATGTTATAAAACATATAATTGAACTTTATAACATATATAAATGAAATGTTATAAAACATATAATTGAACTTTATAAACGTATCTAAACTAAAGCGTAAAACTAAACTGTGCTAAAAATATATATATATACCAAAGATCATTAAAGGGGCGCGTCCAACCTGCTGAAAATTTATAACAGAGCACACCTTGCCGGGAAATATCTGAGAGTTAAATTGCATGGAGGGCGTGTCAAGTAGGGGGAAGGCGGTGGCTGCAGGTAGGAGGGCGGCCACCGCCAGGCCCATGGATAAAAACCGGCAGCCTGGATCGAGAGGGGGAAAAACCAGAGAGGGGCAGAGAGAACCGGAAGCAGAATTTCACCAGGAGAAAACCAGGAGAAGATAATTATCTATTGGAAGAGCTTTAAGCCGTCTGAGGTTCTGGGCACGGAGGGACAGAGAGCTTCTGTTGAGCAGCTTTCTGGATTGAGCAGCTAGGTTTGCTCAGTCTGGTTGGGCGGTATTGGTCTCCCGGAGATTGGATCAAAATAGCCACGGCATCACCAGCAGCAGAATCACCAGTTCAGTAGCAGAATCAGCAGCAGTTAAGGTAAGTACAAATTAATTCTTCAGGCTTCTGTATTTCAGATTTTAGTTACTGTGTGTGCATGGTTATTACAGATGGTATCAGAGCTAGTTTTTAACTCTGCGGTACCTTATTGGCCCTACACCTGTAAACACTCTTAAGGTTTATGATTCTGTTCTGTTTTAGAAAGAAAACATTTTCGTAGAAACAAATTCCAGACTCAGATGCAACAATCTCTGGGTTTGTATCGAACTGAGTTACAGAGGGAACTTGAAATCTCAATTTCCTACAATTTCTCATCACGGCCCTTACAAATCCGTATCTGGCATCAATTCCGTACAAACTAACGTCTGGGCGACAGGAAATTGAGTGTACATTTCCACTCTAAATCGACCAGGGTAGCGAAGGGAGAACATCCCGAAGCAGAATCCAAAACCAGGCAACAAATGGGTAGACATAGCTGCTAAAATTCCCCTTCTTTAATCGTATCGGATGCTACATTTTCGTTCATTCTACAACTGCTGCAACTGATCAGTAGTATACTTGATCATTTGGAATTTTAGTTTTGATTAAAGTTAACGGGGTTTAGCATGGCGGCGGGCAACAACGCCATGGACGATGCCATCGAGTATTTGGATAATTTAATAGAACGCATGACTGCCATAAAACCCCCCTTCTCCTACGTCTGTATCTACTGGTGGTGCCCCTTGCAGGCTTCAAGTTCTCCCCATCTTCATCTTCAGGGAATGCCAACAGTATCAAACTCATCAGAAAGTAGCGGTATCCGAAAGGACGCAAGAAATGGGACGACGACCGCACAGGTTTTCCAGCAAATAAGGCCGAAACTGATTCAACCAACACTCTTTCTGTCGAATGTTTATATTCGCCGTTACTCTGGGAAATTCTCATAATCTTTCCTTCAGATTAGAGCCTATTCACCAAAGTTGTTACGTTAAAACCTAATGTGGTTGCGTAAACCGTTGTCAGATCAAGCCCGACGCGGATATAAGGCGGTGATTCCATCCGTATGCAGGAATTATTTAAATCAGTTGCATATATATTATGACCTTAGGATAGGATAGATAGCGCATAAATGAAAGAAACTATAGAAATAAAATGAATAATTTAGTTCAAACGAGGGAGGAGGCCACGCACTTCTCAAGAAATCACAGTTAAAAATCGCGTCCAACACTACAAGACAATAGTCAGCATCCTTCACCAGACCCTCGGCGACTGTCGGGGGAATCGAGTTGGGCACATTCCGAAGACGGAAATTCGCCTTCTGTGGAGCAAAGGTTGGGAAGCGCAACGTCATCGGTCTGGGGTTTGAACCCGTGCCGGTACTTGCCATGGTCGTTTTGTGAGACGATGACGTCTACAAGCAGGATGAAGAATCTCGGCTTGTCAGGATTTGTTTGTTGATAAGTTGCTAGACACGATGCTGTTTGACTGGGCTTGTTGAAGTGACTGGTGATATTAAACTTTCCCCTGCTCCTTTCGATTCACATCTTTGATAGATGATTGAAGCGAACTGTTGTTACAAAATCTTGAGTGCTTATTTAATTTTGGCTGCCTGATAATTTTTCAAACATGCATTCTTTGATATCTATTGTTGGAGTTGTTCTGAGTGGAGAGGAAAACTAATGTGAGTGGTTTCGAAAGATTAAAAACAAACTCATTTTTAATGATTTATGGCAAGGCATCCGTGAAGGAAAGAAATACAGACGGAAAAGAGGTCGAACCTGAGCCCCCTGATATGAAAAACAACTTGAAATTTGGGACACAGGGAAAAAAGTCATATGCTTTGATTTCTGCTTCAGTAACAGAAGAGGTAGGCAGACACATTCTTTCTGGTTTTACAACATTTGCAGCATTAAAGAAGTGAAAAGAACTTTATGGCACCCACTCAGAACTGGAGATCATTCAATTGTTGATAAGATTATTTAATTTGGAATTGAAAGATAATGATCTCATTAGGTTAGCATCAGAAATTAGAGTAATTTTTCATGATATTCATTCCACTAGTGTATAATGATCTCATCAGGTTAGCATCAGAAATTAGAGTAATTTTTCATGATATTGATTCCACTAGTGTTAAAATTGATCAGCAACTCAGTGCATTTAATAAAGCCTTGTATAGCTGTGCGCGAATGGTTAAAAATCGATTAGTATATATATTGGAATCAACTATTGAAAAAAAAACATTTTCAAGTATGCCATTTGTTTTTGAAATACTGTTCTTTATATTCAACGAAAAGTTGTTTGTGAGTTTCTTTATCATCTTATCATGTCAATTCAACTTGGGTTGTCATCATCACATCCTTTTCTGGCCTGTTTCAGGTGAATTTTAGTTGTATTTCTTGTGATTGAACACATTCACAAAAAATTCCCTTTATCTCTATCTTCTGCATGCAGCTCTCTTCATTTTGCTTCTATCAGCACTGTTTTTCAAGTCAATTTATGAGATGTGATCAATGTTATCCTCTCACTTGAAATGCTGGAAGTACCCTGTTTAACTGACTACTCACATAGGAAAGGAAGAAAACCAATCATGTAAAAATTATATAGTTTATGTTATCTAATTAATTTTGTGACTATATATAAACAATTTTAAATCATTAACCTTTTATTTCCATACAAATTATTTAGAATATTTCAGTGAGAAGTCGGATTTGTTCCACAGGTTTGGAGTCTAGTATATATATATACTTTCCAAAACCTCAATTAGAGAACGAAATTGTACTAAATACATCCTTGGACGGGACCATTTTCACAGAACTGGTTCTCGAAATCATAAATCATTGTTGTCCTCCGCTTAAAATCCAATCTACTTTTATGATTCACTGATGAATTTTGCCTCTTCTAGATTTTAATCAGGACATGTCTATGGTAAATTTTACGGCTAAAGGTCAAACGAATATGGAAACAACACAACCCTTCTTTTGGATTAAATCCATATCCAAGTAATATATTCGGGAGATAGATATATATGACCGCCTTAAATGTAATAGTCAGATTGGGGGGTATGACAAGTATGTTACCAATGAACATTATAAACGAGACATCTAACATTTTCATTTTTGTGAATGTTATTAGGTAAATAAACTTTAGATGTCTTACCTTAGGAGCTAATAAACATACACTTCTGCATTATTCATATTAGGATAGAATACCCTGCATTAGGACAAGGAGGTCGCGAGACCACCCTCCTTGACCTCGATACCAGTAAGATCCGCCTAGCGGGTAAAAATAGCAAAACTATACCCGTTTATAAATGTGATGTTGCAAAGAAAATTGTGTGTTAAAATTCGGTTACCCACCTCAATTTTTTTTATTTATATAAATTTTACTTTGTGTTCAGGGACCATTACCATGGTAAGGACGTATGAGCGACAACGACGTGACCAGGAAACATAATCACCATTAATGCCGCCACCGTCGCCATCACCATCCCCATCACCTTCGTCACCACCAAGACCACCGTCAACATCAAACGCTCCAACGCCAGAGTTGACTGTGATAATGAACTCTTTGGAAGCCTTATTGGAGACATTAAAGGAATCAGCTAAGGCTAAAAACAAAGAGGAATTTCAGCATGTAGCCACCAGTTCAGCGGAACCAAATAATTTGGAGCCCAGAGGATCGAGAGAAGACATCTCTAGAGAGCTTCAGAAAATTAGACTCCCAGAATTTTCGGGAGGTCGAGCTGGTGAACGCGCTGAGGCATGGTTGGAAGGGATGAACCGGTGCTTTAGGTTAAGAGAATATTCGCCTTCAGCAAAAACAAAGATTGCCGTGTTTCAACTAAAGGAAAGTGCCTTGATTTGGTGGGGAAATCTGGAAAAGCAGCTGCACCTTACATCGGATAATGTTCCTTGGGAACTATTTGAGGAAAGGTTCCGTGCAAAGTATTTACCTCCATACTTTCAACAACAGCAAGCCAGAGCCTTTCATACACTAATTCAGGGAAGTAAAATGGTGGAAGAGTACGAAATAAGGTTTATGGAGCTGGTAAAATACATTCACTACTTAGACTCTGATGAACGTCAAGCTGAACGCTTCATATTTGGGTTAAATCCTCGCATCAGAGCCTTGGTAAGTATGTGGAAACCATCATCTGTAGCCGAGGCAGTCGAATGTGGCCGTTATGCAGAAGAGCACCTTGGAATAAAAAAGGATATGGGGCCAACAGGGCCTTTACAATCAGGATTTCCAGGGAAGGCTCCCCGGAACTTTTTCAGAGGAGGTAGCTCGAGGCCACCTTACGGTAACAGGTTTACCCCAAGTATGGGGACAAGAGCTCCCATGGCTGTAAACACTATAGCCGCGGAATCGTCCAACACCAGACCATGGGCATCGTGAGGGACTACCGGTAGAGGAAGGAGTGCGAGAGGAATCAACATGGGAGGACGCAGATCGTTCTCTAGGAATTCACACCTTGATTCAAGAGGATCAGCGCAGCTCAATTGTTGGGGACCTGTGGGTTATGGGCCCACCACGCTTGGATGGGGGGCCGCATTTCCAGCGTAACTGCCCAGAAGCTTCATCGAACATATTGCATAGGACTGGGAAGGAGCCGATATTAGCCAATCGAAGTAATCATAGAATTCATGCAGTAGTCAACCACGACCAAGCAGCTCATCAATCCACTGTAGTGGAATCTTCAGGTATTATCAATGGCATAAAACTCAAAATCTTATTTGATACTGGTGCCACAGATAGTTTCATTTCGTCATATGCATTAAACAAATGTGGGTTGGCAGCTCGTAGACAAAATGATTTCCACCAAGTGGAAATGGCCTCAGGAGAACTCCAAACCGTGGGCTTGAGTGTGGATCAATGCAAAATTGACCTAGGGGTCTGTTCAACTAAACTAAAAGTCTATGTCACAGCCTTAGGAACGTATGATCTTATCATAGGTATGGATTGGCTGGAAGCTCACCAAGCTTGGGTGGACTGTTATGGAAAAAGGATTTTGGGCATAAACGACGAGGGAGAAGTAATCCAAATTCAAGGAATCAAGAGGGAAGTTTCTTTACGCTACATTTCGGCAATGCAGGTGAAACGTTGTTTAAGAAAGGGTTATCAGGCTTATGCAATTCACGAAGTAAGCCAGGAAAAAGGGCCATCCTTGGAACAATATCCGGTGTTAGCCGAGTTCCCGGATGTATTTCCAAAGGAACTACCTGGGTTACCCCCGGTAAGAGAATTGGATCTCACTATTGAGTTAAAGCCAGGTACCCAACCAATCTCTAAAATGCCTTATAGAATGACAGCTCCAGAACTTCAGGAATTGCAAATCCAGTTGAAGGAACTACTCGATATAGGGCTTATTCGGCCCAGTACCTCACCTTGGGGTGCTCCTGTAATTTTTGTGAAGAAAAAAGATGGATCCTTAAGATTATGCATAGACTATCGAGACTTGAATCGAGCTACAGTAAAGAATCAATACCCTATGCCATGAATCGATGATCTTTTCGATCAAATGAAAGGAGCTGCTATCTTTTCAAAAATTGACCTTCGATCAGGGTATCATCAGCTAAGGATTTCTGAAAGTGATATCTCTAAGACTGCATTCCGGACACGTTTTGGGCACTATGAATTTACTGTGGTACCATTTGGGTTAACAAATGCGCCAGCCGTATTCATGAATCTTATGAACAGTGTTTTCCGTCAGTATCTTGATAAATTTGTACAAGTCTTTTTAGATGATATTCTCATCTATTCCAAGAATGAAGAAGAGCATGAAGAGCATTTGCGGATAGTATTGTCCTGCCTTAGAGAACGTCAGTTATATGGAAAACTGTCCAAGTGTTCTTTCTTTCAGGAAAAGATTCATTATTTGGGTCACATCATATCAGGTGAAGGGATTTCAGTAGATCCTGAGAAGGTAAAAGCGATCATGGAATGGCCAATACTGAAAAATGCACATGAGATACGAAGCTTTATGGGTTTAGCAGGTTATTACTGGAGATTTGTGGAGGGATTCTCCAAAATCGCAAAGCCAATCACAACCCTTCAGCGTAAAGGTGTTAAGTATGAGTGGACCGAGGAAGGTAATAAAGCATTCTCTGAACTCAAAAGACTACTCACCAGTGCACCAATCCTAAGAGTCCCTGATATGGGCAAAGACTTCACGGTATGTACTGATGCATCCAAGCAAGGGCTGGGTGCAGTGTTGATGCAGGATAAGGGAGTGATAGCTTATGCTTCCAGAAAGCTAAAACCTCATGAAGAACTCTATGCTACTCACGATTTAGAATTGGTTGCTGTAATGCTAGCTTTAAAGATCTGGAGACACTATCTGGTGGGACGAAATTTTACACTTAAAAGCGACCATCAAAGTCTACAATATTTGTTCACCCAAAGAGACTTAAATGCCAGGCAAAGACGATGGAGTGAATTCCTAAGTGAATATGACTTCGGAATATCATATATTAAGGGAAAAGAAAATGTAGTAGCCGATGCCTTAAGCAGGAGACCCCGGATATTTTCTCTCATACCCATTAAAGTGGACTTAAGACAACGAGTATTGGATCGTCTTATAAAAGACATCTAGTATTTAAAGGTGAGGGCAAGTCTTGAGGGAATTAAGGCAAAAGAATCTAAATTTGAGGGTTATGAATTAGAAAACGATGGGATCCTACGATTCCATGGAAGGATGTACATTCCTGATGATAAAGATCTTCGAGATACCATCCTTGGGGAAGCTCACAAAGCAGTATATTGTGCTCATCTTGGAGTAGGGAAAATGTATGCAGATACCAAGAAACTCTTCTTTTGGGCAGGCATGAAGCGTGATATCGCTCAATTTGTGGCAAAATGTTTGGCATGTCAGCAAGTAAAGGCAGATCATCGTCACCCTGCGGGCCTCTTACAACCCCATGACATTCCTATGTCTAAATGGGAGACCATTTCTATGGATTTTATCACTGGACTACCTCTTACTTCTCAAAGACACAATGCCATTCTGGTAGTGGTGGATAAATTAACAAAAAGCACCCATTTCATTCCGGTAAGAGATACTTATGATGTTGCTGACGTAGCTCGAGTATTCATAAATGAAATCATCAGATTTCATGGAGTACCTAAGAAGATTATATCCGATAGAGATTCGCAATTCACTTCCAGATTCTGGACGTGCATGCAGACAGCCTTAGGTACTCAGCTAAATTTAAGCACTGCTTACCATCCTGAGACTGATGGGCAAACTGAAAGAGTAAATCAAGTACTTGAAGACATGTTGCGAATGTATGTAATGGATCAACAATCACACTGGGAAAAGTATTTACCCTTAGTCGAATTCGCATACAACAACAGTTACCACAGTTTGATTGGGATGCCTCCATTTGAAGCTTTATATGGCAGACCTTGCAGAACACCGTTAAGTTGGGACAGGTTAGAAGATCGGGTGATTATAGGACCAGAATTAATCCATGAAATGGAAGCGCAGGTCAGACAGATTAGACAACGATTAAAGGAAGCCCAGGATAGACAAAAGAGTTATGATGATGCTGACCGAAATGATAGGAGGTATGAAGTAGGGGACCAAGTCTTCGTCCGCATCAAACCAAATAAAAGTACTATTCGATTCGGAAAAGGGACAAAGTTGTCACCCCGATTTATAGGACCGTTTAAAGTCGTGGAAAGAGTTGGACCTGTTGCCTACCGTCTTGCCCTGCCACCTCACCTGCATAGAATTCATAATGTATTTCATGTTTCTGTATTAAGACATTATATAGCTGATCTATCTCATAACATCCAGTGGAAAGAATTGCAGGTATCGGACGAGGGAGTCATAACGGTCGAACCGTTACGTATACTGGAACGTAGAGTTCGACAGCTGAGGAACCGTCTGGTGGACCAAGTTAAGGTCCAATGGGACAAGTATAGTCCTGGATCAGCAACTTGGGAAAGTACAGAGGACATATGTCAGAGATACCCTAATTTATGTCCATTTTGAAGAACTTTACAATATGTTTAGTATATATTTACTTCACTACAATCAGAGACTCAGAAACATTTTGAATGATTATGGATAGACATGAAACTTTATGGCATAATATATGTTTAAATTCCTGCTGGTACATGGATACCAAAACAATCTATGTGGTTCATTTTACTAAGTTATAGTTGTTTAAGGAAAGACCTTTATTTATAGATCGGATTTATTTATTTTGTCAAATATGATCAATGGGATAGAAATCAGGAAGTGAATACAATCTAGGTGAACGTCAAAAGACATGCATGGAATATGGCAAAATATGTTATGCTGTAGTGTCATATGTGAATAATACATGAGTTATTTTGAATATGCTGATGCACATTTTACAAATGCATGGGTAAGTGTATGATTGCAGGTAAATGATCCAATTTCCGAGATGACCACGTGATGACAAAACCTCAGACCTATTAAAGCTCAAAGTGATTCAATGATAGGGTAGTAGCCCTAATTTTACTGGGAGGGGTGGAGGTGTTACCCACCGTTTATCCTCCGAACCCTGGAGTCATGGGAGGACTGTGCGAGTCACGCTCCCCTAGACGTGTGATGATGAATGCTGGATGCCTACTGGGAATCAGGTCGGTATAGCCGACGCTGTCACCTTAGTGTTTATGAATGGTTGGGTCAGTAAAATTGACGCCATGGCATACTCCTGTAGAGGACGGATAGGATGGGAGCAGAAGAAATTAGGGAGGATAGGATGATTTTGAATAGCTTGGGGACCTGGATAGAAAAAGTCATGTCCATTAAAACCTTGAACTTAAAACTCTAAACTTCAGGACGAAGTTCTCAGAAGGGGGGGTGTATGTAACGACCCATCTAAATTGATCCATTATATAAAATTTTAAACTTTATAATATATATATATATATATATTAAATTTTATAAAATATATAATTGGACTTTATAATATAAATTTATAAAATATATCATGGAACTTTATAATATATATAAATGAAATGTTATAAAACATATAATCGAACTTTATAACATATATAAATGAAATGTTATAAAACATATAATTGAACTTTATAACATATATAAATGAAATGTTATAAAACATATAATTGAACTTTATAACATATATAAATGAAATGTTATAAAACATATAATTGAACTTTATAAACGTATCTAAACTAAAGCGTAAAACTAAACTGTGCTAAAAAAATATATATATACCAAAGATCATTAAAGGGGTGCGTCCAACCTGCTGGAAATTTATAACAGAGCACACCTTGCCGGGAAATATCTGAGAGTTAAATTGCATGGAGGGCGTGTCAAGTAGGGGGAAGGTGGTGGCTGCAGGTAGGAGGGCGGCCACCGCCAGGCCCATGGATAAAAACCGGCAGCCTATATCGAGAGAGGGGGAAAAACCAGAGAGGGGCAGAGAGAACCGGAAGCAGAATTTCACCAGGAGAAAACCAGGAGAAGATAATTATCTATTGGAAGAGCTTTAAGCCGTCTGAGGTTCTGGGCACGGAGGGACAGAGAGCTTCTATTGAGCAGCTTTCTGGATTGAGCAGCTAGGTTTTCTCAGTCTGGTTGGGCGGTATTGGTCTCCCGGAGATTGGATCAAAATAGCCACGGCATCACCAGCAGCAGAATCACCAGTTCAGTAGCAAAATCAGCAACAGTTAAGGTAAGTACAAATTAATTCTTCAGGCTTCTGTATTTCAGATTTTAGTTACTGTGTGTGCATGGTTATTACACTTCGAAAAACACAAAACTGTCCTTCTTGAATACTTTGGCGTACATTCATTAATTTCTTTTAAGGCGCGCGCCCAATTTTGGTTTATAGACAGCTTTTCTTGAATGTTGAGCCGAGGAAATTTGCGATGGGCGATAGCAGAATCGCGTCATCGCATTACCTAGATGTGTCATCGCAACTTTTTCAGATTAGATTATCGCAGATCGCGACGAGTCATTAAATCATTGGGTGCTACTTATGCGATATGCGACGTCGCACATCGGCCGTCGGAGATTTCTTAAGATTTTCATTTAAGAGCACTTCATAATGTATGCGATGCGATGAATTTCGTGTCGTCTCTTTGTAGTTTATTATGCTCATAAGGAAATGCTTTATTCTCTTCTCACGATGCGATATAGTTTTAAGGGGTTAAATACAAAAGTTTTTATAAAAATGTTTTTTGGATTTTTTATTAAGGGTCCCCATTTGCTTAGTGTTATTGATAATACTAAACAAAGAGGGGGGTTGTTTGTGGCCACAACAATGGCGATTCACCTAGAAGAACCAGTTATCTCTGTTTTTCTATCGAATTCTAACTTCCAAAACAGAAAAATTTTCATAAGTCTAAATTTCGTTATGGACAGATAGAGTACATTATGCCTTATCCTATTAATGATATTTTGTTTCAACCTTTTTTTATTCTAATTGCTTGCTTCCTCAGGCTTTGTCGTTGTATTTACATCAGCCATTACTTGGTCTTGTAAAGGTAAAATAAAGTCTTCTCTGTGTGCCGGCTTTTAAAATATGCTCATTTGTCGTAGGTAGAGCCTCTGCTGCCAGCAGGCGTCCATAGCCTCGACAGGGTTACCTGTTACCCAACAATGATCCTTTATCCTGCCTAAGGCTATCTACAACGTTCGAAGAAAAATCCACATTGACACTTTTTCCTTTTTTATTCTCTAAAGAACGATGTCTTGGTTTGGTAGCCAAATTATGACATAGTCATTCACTTGATTTATACTTTTGCTGAACAAGCTGGCTCGTGATGAGACCCCTTGTCTTTTGATTGCAACAATCTTGAGTCATTGCCCTGTTTTGGTAGAAAGTATTGGCAAAGTCAGCAAGTTATAATATCTGTGATCATGATAAGCCGGCTCGTGATGAGACCTCTTATTCTTTTAAGAAATAGTGTTTCTTGGATTGTTCCTTTGAATGCTGCGATTTTCTTTAGCGGGGAGGACGTCATTATTTTTCCTTAAGAAAGCTCTGGACGACAATAATAGAGTTTGAAAACAGCAGTTTTACAGAGAACCCTTATTTTGCTATTGATACCTTTCATTGTGCTGATATAAAACAATTTCTTCGCTAAAGGTTGCTTTCATCAATTTTTTGAAGTTGAAACTAGCATCATATCTAGGCTAACGTTTTTTAACTCTATCTGTCTATAATAAAGATCAGATTTATGAAAATTTTTGTTATTTATACAAGCGAAAAGCTCAAAATCTGAAAGAGAATTGGTGTCTTTTCCGTGAATACCTGTAGTAACCATTTACAACTGGTTTTATTATGCAAAAGAAAAGAAAAACCAAAACTATTCTACAAAATAGAAGAATAATCTTCTATGGAAAATATTTTTTGAGGATTTGTCCATTAACAGGCAAAGAATCCCTTCTACCTGCTAAATCCTGCAACACAAACGTTGATGGACCTATGACTTCAACAATCTGAAAAGGACCAAGCCACATCTTTTGAAATTTCGTATGTTTTCCCTTTTCTTCATGAGCCTTATCCCATTTCAAAACTAAATCTCCCATATGAAAATTTTTTCTGGTCATTATGCTTGAATCAAAAGAGGATTTTATCAACGCTTGGTGATGAGCATGGGTTTTCTTAGCTTGTTCTCGTTGTTCTTCTAATTTAATTATTTCCATTTGTCTTAGTTGCATGGAGGAAGTAGATACTTCACCGATGTATTGTACTAAAGACAAAGAGGGGATGACTAAGTGAGTTGGAAGAACCACTTCCTTCCCATAAACTAAATTAAAGGGAGAAGTGCCGATTGAAGCTTTCTTCATTATTCTATCTGCCCATAAAGCATTTACCAAAGCTTTGTGCCAATTCTTTTGGTTCTAGTCAACTGTTCTTTTAATAATCCTGATTAGGTTTTTATTTGTTGACTCAGCTAACCCATTACTTTGCGGATAGTAGTTGGCCGAATATTTCAGTTTGAACCCTCTTTTAAGTGCAAACTCAGTCATTGCATTCCCAGAAAAGTATGATGCATTATCAAACATTAAAGCCGTTGGTAATCCAAACCTAGTGATTATAAATTGATCTATGAATTCAATAATATTTTCAGAATTAGCTGTCTTGAGGGGAACTGCTTCTACCCATTTAGTAAAATAATCTGTTTTCGTGAGGATGTATCTATGCTGCTTAGAAGAGTGAGGAATGATCTCACCTATTATGTCCAAGCCCCACTGACTGAATGGTTGCTCGATGTTTACTGGCTGTAGTGGCAGGGACGGCTTCTTTTGTCTTCCAGCAGTTGTTTGGCAGACTTGACATTTCCTTATGTAACTGTGCGAGTCTTTGAACAGCGTAGGCCAGTAATATCCTGCACGTAAGATCTTATGTGCAGTAGCATCTCCAGCATAATGTCCGCCTGCTGGTCTGTCGTGGAGTTCCTCATACAGTTGTACCTCTTCAGATGGGACTTCAGGAATTTGCGATGCTCCAACCAACATTTTGCAGAAGCCTTGACCTCTTACAATGTTTGCTGGTTTGATCTCAAGGTCGTATTCCTGTAAAGCAGTGATCCAATTTGCTCTTTTCTCACCCACATCCTTCTGTACTAGAAGATTTCTTACCACTGGAAACGGTACTATGATCTTAGTATGGGTTTTAAGTAAGAAAGGTCTGAAATATTTGACCGCTTTGAAAACAGCATAGGCCTGTTTCTCCACGTCTGAATAATTGAGTTCAGCACCTTGTAAATTTGAGCTAAAAAACGCAATTGGAGCTTCCGCTTTTTCTTGATTTGCTTGAGTTAGAATCGCAGCATAAGATTTCTCTGAGGCAAATGTGTATAAGATAAAAGATTCTGAAAAATTCGGGGTTGCTAAAGATGGAGCATTAATAATAGCTTGTTTGATCAGGTTGAATGCTTCATGTTCATCTGGACCCCATTTAAAATTTGAATTCTTTTTAATCATGGTTTGCAAAGGAGACACAATTCATGAAAAATATGGGACAAATCTCTTTACAAAATTGATTTGACCAAGGAAAGATTGCATGGCTTTTTTATTATGAGGTAGGGATATTTCAGAAATTTCTTTGATTCTGTCAGGCTCAATGTGAATACCGGATTTTGACACTATGAATCCTAGAAGTTTTCCTTTACTTAATGCGAAAAAAGATTTCTTTGGGTTAAGTGAAATCCCATACCTTAAACATCGTTGAAAGATCTGTTTTAAGTCTCTGAGATGGTCGCTTCGCTTCTTGGAGTACACTGTTATATCATCCAAATAAATTACTACGGATTTATTGACTAAACCCTTGAATGCGATGTCCATGACTCTCTGAAATGTAGCGCTGACATTGATCAAACCAAATGGCATCTTCCGATATGCGTATGTGCCCCATTTAGTTCTGAATGTGGTTTTCAACTGATCATCGGGATGTACCAGCACTTGATTATATCCTGAAAATCCATCCAAGAAAGACATCAGTTCTGAGCCTACTACTGCCTGTAATATCTGTTCCATAGGTGGGAGAGGAAAATTGTCTTTTTGACAGGCTTTGTTGAGATTCTGAAAATCGATACAGATTCTAATATCTCCGCTTTTCTTTCTAACGGGTACCATATTGGAAACCCATTTGGAATGTCTGACGGGGAAAATTATTCTGGCTTTTAATAACTTGTTTAGCTCAGTTTTTATCTGATTTTCTAAATTGGGGTGGATCTTTCTCAGTTTCTGTTGGACAGGTTTTGCGTTGTCAATCATAGGGATAGTGTGCTGAATGATAGAAGTGTCGTACGTCTTCAGCTCATTGTAATTCCAGGCAAAGACATTTTTATATTGTCTCAAAAGACGAATATACGCTAGTTTTTCTTTCGGGGCCAGGCCTATGCCTAGAGTAACGTTTTGTGGTTTATCATCGGTCCCTAGGTTTACTAATTCATAGTTCAGAGTTGAACTGTAGAGCTTTGAATTGGCAGGCCTTTTAAACCGATTTTTCAAATCGTATAAGTCTTCTAACTTAACCACTGATTTAGGTATAGCATTATCAGTGCCATTTTGTTGTATTTGTCGATCGTGATGGTCTTCGTCAATTATCTGATTGGAGTAGGATCCTTCGGAAGTGAGGAAATTTACAATATCAGGATCGTCGTTGAATACTCTCCAATTTGTAATGTTGTCAGGGATGGATGGTCTAAAGATCAATTCTATTGAGAATCTATCTAGACTAAACTCTTCGGAGGGAATAAGCCTAGAGGCTACGTTAGCCAAAAGGTCTGCGCTTGCGTTTTGGAGTCTTGGGATTGAAGAAATATTGAATGCTATGAAATGCTCAGTCAGATCTTGTACTAAAGATTGATAGTGTTTTAAATGACTTGATAGGCAATGTATAGTATTATGTACCTGTTTGACGACAATCTCAGAGTCTCCGAAGACTTGAAGATACTTGACATTCAACCCGATTGCTTTGTATAGGCCTTGCACCAAGGCTTCATATTCTGCTGTATTGTTTGTGCAATCGAATTCGAGTCTACACGTAAGCATGGTCTTATTTCCTTCTGGACTAATTAGAACGCATCCTGCTCCTGCTCCTTCGTTAGATTTAGAGCCATCAAAATATAATTTCCAAAACAAAGATGTATTTACAGGTTTATCTACAAAATTAACACACTTTGAATTATCAGTTTGGGAAAAATTTTCGACTTGGGATAAAACTGAATTTTCTAAGTAAGGTGATGTATGAGCATTGAAATTGCCGAGAAAAGAATCTACCGAGTAATTTCCTATGATACTGCTGTTATACGCTATTGCTTCATTTTCTCCCTCCAATTCCGTTACTATGTACTTTTGGTGTAATTCTCGTTCAACCTTTATTTGATTCGGTTTGCCATTATAGGGTAACCACATGTGTGAATAGTCGGTTGAAAAGTATCCATGGAGTTTCTCGGACCAATTCCTGCTAAGAATCAATCCATAGAATTCTGGGATATCAGCCACTAAAATGTCAATAACCTGACATACCTTCGGGTTAGATGACAATCTTATGGTTACTTGATTAAGTTCACCAATCACTTCTACTTGAGATCGATCAAGCTGAACTATGCGCACTGCGGATTTTTGTGGTTGGACATTTAACTTGGCACATATTGATTTGGGTAAAATATTCGTTGAAGCACCAAAATATACCAAACAATTGTGCACATTCTTATTGAAAATTTCATAAGTGAGAATAAAAGGGGGAGTGTGAGATCTTGATCTTCCTCCAATCAAGGCGATGTCATTTGGATCAATCTTATTGATCGTGTTGGTTGGAGGTCTTCCCATGTTGTGGGAAGCTACAACTGTAGGCAAAGATGTAATAGGAACGACATGTAATTCTTTCATCATTATCTTCTGTTGATGTTTCAATTTGCTCAATTCGTAAAGGGTAATATTAGCCCTAGTCTTTTTCATGTTGTCAATAATATTGTATTCCATTTCATCCGACACTATCAGTGTTATTGATGGAGTTGTTTGATCTGGTTGGACTGGGCTAGATTGAGTCGCTTTAGCGGTCGTTTTCTTTGTTGCGACTTTATCTTTTATTGCAGGGCTTGCGCTCTTCTGCTTAGGGGTAGTTTGGGGAGGATCAAGTTGATTTTTGCTTCGTGTGCTAACCGGAAATGCTTCTTGATCTTCTTCTTGTGGGAGGATGAAATCCCACATTCCTTGTAATTCCACAACCTCTTCGTCATCAGTCTGTCCTTCAGTGGTACTTTCTTCTTCTTCCTCTTCTTCGGATTCGACGTTTGACATAGCGTTGGGTGGTTTCACATCCATTGAAGGACCTCTTTTAAAAGCTCTGTAGGGCTTTTTTGAAGAAGTTTCTGCTACTTGTTTTTTTATGTCAATCATCTCATTGGACATGGTCTTTAATACTTTCTGCAATCCTACCAAATCGAAAGGGTCTTTTGTTTGTTTCTTCTTGGAGTCTTCTTTGAAGGTGACTTTTTTAGACTTGCGTTCCTCTAATGCAGATCTTTTTTTCCAGGGCTATTACGCGTTTCTCTACTGCTATCGCTTCTGTCAAGTTTTCAACTAAGGTTGTTTTATTTGCCCTATCCACGAAGATTGCTAAGTTTGATGGTAAGGCCGTAATATACCATTCACATCGTACTTCTTCGCTGGGTTGGGAACCAGTGGGAATTTTGTTGAGGATCTTATTGAACCGTAAATTGAAATCTTTGATGGGTTCTCTAGCCTCGGCTTTAAGGTTAGATAGGTCATTGATTAACGTTGCCGTTGATCTGTCATCACCAAAATTGGTGAGGAATTGACTTTGAAAAATGTCCCAACTTGTGATAGACCTGGAGGGTAATGAAAAGTACCATGACCCGGCTGTTCCTTGCATTGTATAGGGAAAAAGCCGAACAACAGCATCTTCGTTAGTAACTCCGTTGAGATTGACAGAAAGCATGAAATTGTTTATGTGTTCTTCTGCTAGCATGCCTGCTTCTGGATTGAATTTGGGTAGCCATTTCTCAGGATGGGCCGGTATTTGACTCAAGGGTGGAGGCATTAAAACTGCCCCAGGATTATTCCATGGAGACTGGGCCATCGTCGAGTTGCTAGTGAATGAAAACGCAGAAGATGATCCCTGTGGCTGGGAAGATGAGGATACTATGATCGTAGATGATTGAAGAAGGGTTGTGGGAGTTCCGGTAAGCGGATGAATGATGGTTTGGAATGAAGATGTGGGTGGCTGACTTTGCGGTGAGGGAGTTGAAATGGACGATGTAGATGAAAGAGTCTCACTGTCAGACTCTTGTGGTGTTTTCCTTGCTCTTTTCCTGGTGGGGAGAGGGAATTCAGTTGGCTGGATGCCAAATTTTTCACTCTTTAATCTAGTCAGGGGATGAGCAGGATTGTACTGCGAAGTCACGTTGCTTTGAGATTTATCAGACCTCTGAGTAGAAATGGAAAATCCCTGGAGTTTGTGAATCAGAGTTTGAACTTCAGGGGGTTCAATGGTAGATTGGTCTGAAATATTAGGGTGTGTAGCAACGGTTAATACTCGAGCGACTTCTAACTCAGGATTTAAACTTGCTGGGGAAGTCGGGGGAGTTGATGAGGGCGATTTACTCTCAGAATGGTATTTAGATTTTGATTTAGGTGCCATTCATAGTTCGGGCCCTCCTTCTAGTGCCAAATATGTTGAAGCCCCGAAAATCAGGTCGACAACAAGGGGGATACCCACCCGGTCCGGACCTTGGTTGGCACCTCCTTATCCGTTTGGTATAGCGGGTCGGACTGGGGATAATGGGACCAGTTTCCCAATCTAAGGGTGTGTGTGTGTGTGTGCAGAGTTGGATGTTTGCTGATCTAAGAATACTTAAAGCTAATCTAATTCAAACTTTTAAACTAACTCTATGCTATTGTAATCTAATGAGAAATAGCACATCTAATCTATGCTAACCCGGGGTGTATTTCTTCTATTATGCGATCTAAAAAGATTTCAGACAATAACTGGTAATAAAGATCATTCAGCTATCATAAGAATGGAAATCAATTTAAGATGAACCACTTTGCATAAAAAGTTAGGCAAAATAGTTGTGAACAACATATCGCATAATAAGTTATTCATATATCAAACATAAATAAATGACTCCACCGTACAAAAGTGCCAAATGGTAACTCACACATTCATGCAATAACATATAAACAACTATAGACTGTATATCACTTTAAGAATATAAGCAGAAATGGCCAAGAGATAAAAGTACCATTTATGACTGGTTCTACTCATAAGCTTCAAGCAACAAATCTATCTCTCCTTGCTCTAACATCTACTAAGAGTACAGAAGTGCAACATCAGTAGCAGATATCAAATGCAAGCATTAATAAACCTTGATCCATCCATTCATCAAAACCCCCTCCGAGGGTGCAAAAGTGCATGTTCTGAGGACAAGTTTTTGACAAATTTCTGGACCCTTCTCCAAATGCATGAGAAGGGTTTAAATACTGATAACTAAGATAACTTAATTACATAAATTTCAGATACGGTTTAAATGACCGCCCTTTTTCTTAAGCAAAACTATTTCTAAAAATTGAATCTAATTCCTAACTATTTCTGTATTTGCTCCTCAGTGCTGCGAGCATGCAACATTCGCCTGGGAAGAGTCGGCTGGTCGTCTTCTGCTTTTGTTTGAGCTATGAAAATAGAAATGGCAAGCGCTGGCACCACTTTCTAGTAAACTAGAAGATATTTTTGAGAATCTTCCTTTGGCTGGGTGGATTTACTGCGTGTATACTTGGTAATAACCCAAATTTCTCTCAAACTGCTTCTGCTTTTGCTATTTCGGTTTCCGGCCTTGCGAATGACTAAGCAAGTTAGGGACTTTGCTTTCTGAACAATTTTCTTAGCGATGCGCGATTAGCGCTAGGCTCTAATCGCGCATCGAAAACTGCATCCGTTCTTTGTTCCGGGCTTTTCTGGTGCATTTTCCGCCTTTAGCGCTTTTTCCTTTACCGGGTAGAAGTTTCAGGTATTTTCTTAAACATGCTGCTTTTGTGAGCTTTCTGACCCTGAATGTTGAATCACCTATTGACATCAGCATTTGTTGAGTGATACTCTGGAATCTGCGGTTCTATTGCATGCGGCATCCGTTTATGAAGGCATCTCTTCTCTGTTCTCCGAGCATTGACGCTTTCCCCTTTTCCTTAGATGTTTCCTGCTCATTGATTCATATTGTTTCCTGTTTTTCATTCCTGCAGTTCACGCAAAGGAAAAGAGTAATGATAATCAATACTGATACGAAAGCTCTAACCTCTATGAATGTATAAAATCATGACACTCATCGTGAACTGACTCTTCAAAAAACACAAAACTGTCCTTCTTGAATACTTTGGCGTACATTCATTAATTTCTTTGAAGGCGCGCGCCCAATTTTGGTTTATAGACAACTTTTCTTGAATGTTGAGCCGAGGAAATTTGCGATGGGCGATAGTAGCATCGCGTCATCGCATTACCTAGATGTGTCATCGCAACTTTTTCAGATTAGATTATCGCAGATCGCGACGAGTCGTTAAATCATTGGGTGCTGCTTATGCGATATTGCGATATGCGACGTCGCACATCGGCCGTTGGAGATTTCTTAAGATTTTCATTTAAGAGCGCTTCATAATGTACGTGATGCGATGAATTTCACGTCGCCTCTTTGCAGTTTATTATGCTCATAAGGAAATGCTTTATTCTCTTCTCGCGATGCGATATAGTTTTAAGGAGTTAAATACAAAAGTTTTTATAAAAATGTTTTTTGGATTTTTTATTAAGGGTCCCCATTTGCTTAGTGTTATTGCTAATACTAAACAAAGAGGGGGGTTGTTTGTGGCCACAACACTTCTTTTCCTTCAAAAGTTTCCTGTATGTGGCCATTCTCTTCCAACATCTAGAAACATTATGGTTATCCAAACCACAAAAGAAACATGCAATTATTTTCCCATGCTTATGTGGAAATTTATCATGCTAAACATAATCAAAGGAAATATGTTTAGAACCAGATTTATACCTTTCTTTTTCACCTTTATTGCCTTTGAGGAGGTGAACTGAATGAAGAAGTAGCTCCCTTTGGAACATCATCAATCTCTTCAAGGCTGTGAGAGTTTCCACAAGTCTTTGGTTCAAGTGTATGCTGATATACACCTTCTTTATGCAAAATATGCTTCACACTATTGCTTTGCCCAAGAATACAATATTCACACTCTTGAGGTAGAAGACCTGCAATGAAACTCCTTCTTGGAACTATTTCAATGGCCTTCATGGTAACTTTGGAACTTTCTCCATAAGACTGTCCATAGCCAAGACCCAAATACTTAGGCCTTTCCTCAACCATTATTGGCTCAACAATACCCTATGCATGTTTTCCCAAGCCTTTTCCTTCATAGCCCATCTTGGACATTACCTTGGAACCTATGCCTTTGGTATGTTTTTCAAAAGAACCAACATAAGCATTCTTAGAAGAATTTGAAGACAAACAGGAATTGTTTACCTCTTCTTCAAGCTGATACTTGACCAAGGCTTCTTTGCCAACAAAGAGCTGTGTCTCCAACTCATGCATCCTTTTCAAGTTCATATTTGCAATATGAAGTTGCCTCTCCATTTCCTGCAATTTGTCAAAAAGCAAATGCTTCTCTTCCTTCATGTAATTCAACTGCTCTTTAAGTATGATGCTCTTCCTTCCATCCTCATACATTTCTCCCACCATATCCATCATGATAAAAAAGTCTTGCTTCATGTCTTCATCAAAGATTCTTGTGAAGAATGAAGATTTTGAGGACTCACTTGTAGAAGTTGTCATTATCAGAATGAACAAAAGAACTTCAAACAAGATTAACAAAGAGCTTATTCAAGCAACCTTTCACAACAAATCTCTTGTGCTTCAAGAATTGCTTTGAGTTCCTTTGGGATAAGAAGAATGCCTTCAGCCCTTCTTCCTTCTTGTCCTCTCCTGGACTTAGCTAACAACAACTTTCCCTTCACCTCTGCAAACTCAAACAATAGTCAATCTGCAAACAAGCATACAATCAACCTCTGACTGTTTAAACACCTTACAGACAAGCAACCTTTGCTCTGTCAATCAAGCATTCTAATATGATACCACTTGCTCTGGTATAACTAGCTTTGATATCACCTTCTTTGAAGGTGCGGTTAATCAAACTTAGCTTTGATATAACCAGATCTGATATGACATGCTCTAATACCACTTGATCTGAAATGGGGCACTAAAGGCTTCTTGTCAAGCTTACAAGAACCTCTCCCACTCCAAAGCTTATATATTTCCAAGACCTTATGTTTAACCAGATGTGGAATTAAAAAGTGCTTGAGAATAGGTGTATGCTTGTGTTTGTTTTTAAACTGTTTATGTGCTTTAAGTTTATTTGCTTAAATTGATATAAAAACATATAATAGTGAAATAGTGCAGCAAATAAGCATCACACATAACAACAATATAATATGGAGTTCACCCAAATATTTTGGGCTACGTCTCCTTGAGCTCTAGTCAACTCAACTAGGCTCTCTCGGATTATGGCATAAATTCTTTTACAAGCTCCACACTCAACTCCATTGGTTTACAACTGAACCTATGGGTTTAGAATACCATCTTATCCCACTAGCTGTCCTCACTTTGCAGAAAGCTCTAGGCTTCTCTGGACTTGATTCCTTTAGTCAGTGCTCTGAGCTTCTTGAGCTTCTGGCTTCTCTGACTCCCTCAGAATTCTCTTAATTGTCTCTGCACTCCTTCTTCTGTCTTCAGCACACTCTGGACACCAACAACAGTTGGATCACTTAATCTCTTTGCTATTCTCTCGGCTTTGGCCCTCGCTCTCGCTCTGGCTCTGGCTCTTAGCTCTGGCTTTGGCTTTGGCTCTGGCTCTTGGCTCTGGCTCTGGCTCTGGCTCTTGGATCTTACAAGCTTCTGAGTTCGCTTGACCTCCAAGCGACCCTATGTCAATTGAGCTCTCTGGTTTTGCTCAACCTCCAAGCAATTCCAAAACTCCAAGCTTTCTACCCTTTGTCAATTGAGCTCTCTGTGTATTTGTGTGGCATCGGTTATAGTCCTCCATCATGGAAAACTCGACTATTTCACCACAAGAATCCATTCACAGTGGAAAGGAACCGTCGGCACGGGAGACCCGATCGTTTTTTCCTTCCTCTGGCTGTAACAGCCAAAATAACGGAAATACACAGGAAATGCATGAAAAACCCATCATGGGCATTTACCCAGACTTCAAATAATATAGGATCGCGCTTAAAATCTTATTGGGTCCGCCATTCCATCGCAAATCGTAATCGCATGGCATATTGGCCAAAAACCCAATACATAGGAAATACAAAGAAATCCCGCATTTCTGGATTTCAAATATTATGAAATTGCGTCCATAATTCCCATCGGGTCTGCCTTCTATCGACATATCAAATTCACTTAGGAGGGAGGTCAAAACTTCAATATACGGGAAATACAAAGAAAATCTAAATAAATCGGATTTCAAATATTATGCATTTGCGCTTATAATTCCCATCGGGTCCGTGCTTTGATCGCATATTGCAATCGAAACAACCCCGTGGGTCTTCCCTTTGACTATGCTGATCGCCGATCCATCGATCCATTGATCACCGATATTGCACATCACATATCACATTGGCGGGGTCTATGCCTCTGCTCTTTCGATCGTCGATCATCGCAATCGCTTCATTGCATTGATCGCATATCGCTCTGCCTGGGGTCCCAATATCGGGCGAAGTCTACCTCCGATGTGATAATTCAGAGATCGCAATCGGGGTTCCTTCCGCCTTTGCCTTAAATCCTTCCCTTTGGCATGTTTGTGATGCAACTTCTTCAATGAGCCTTTTAGGCCATTTTTATAAGAACTTGCCTCCTTTTCAAAGGATAATGGCAATCTTCTTTCTGCGATAACTTCTTCATCCGAAGTCCATTTTAGCCCATTCAAATTGCATTAGATTCAGATTGAAAGGATCTATGCAATGGGACTATTTTCAGAAATATCCTTTGACTTTCATCCGACCCAAATTTACAAAGGGTTTGTGCCATTTAGCACCTTTTACCTCTTATATGAAGTCTTTTGGACTTAGAGGTTTATCCAAGATCCATTTTGGATCATTCTCCATCTAGTATTTGCCTTAATTATTTTTCATCACAATTATGGAAGAGATGTTTAACTGAAGTTAAAATCTTGGATCTCAACAATTATAATTACCTTCTACAAGTTCTGTTATTGTGGATAATTTGAAATGTATTTGTAGTTAATGGTCATGCATTTTTGTATAATGTTGGAACCATGCATCAGTTCTTTAGTTAGGGTAATGAGATTGAGGTTTTATTCACATCAAGTTGTTTCATTTCTATTCTCTGATTAAGTTGGCTAATAATTAAGCCAAAATTTGATCACATGTACATACAAAAATTTATTATATCTAAAACTTAACATTTACATATATATAATTTTCTTCAAGACTTCTTTTATCTTGTGATGTAATGTGTTTGTTGCAATAGTGCTGGAACATTGCCCCTCAAGGAAGATGTTAAGCATAAAGAGTAATATAGTAGAACCATATGTGAAATATGGAATGCTTACTATTGCAAAATTTTTAAATCATTGGTTACAGACGATTGGAAAGTCTTAGCATAGGCAACATCTCCTTCATGTTTGGCCTTTTTCAGAATCATATTTGACATTACATGGTTCTCCTGGCACTTTGTCATGACCGAACCATTGCACAAAATTCATCTGAGTTAATGAAACACAATGTAATATTAAATGATGTAAGACTTCATATTAGGTCAACATTTAATGTTAGGAAGTCAATATAACAACATAACCAATTCCTCCTTAATTTTGTTCTGTACACAATACATACCAGATTCTTACATATTAAACAAACAATAAACACACCTCACATACTCATGTAAATCCATTTAGAGTTCAAATATAACATTCCTTATTGTCTGAGTTGATCTATCTCTCTGTTAGGAAGTCTTTCGAGGACAACTGACAACCTCCACCTTGCTCATATGAACTAAGTATTAGAGCTCAACAAGTACTTTTCAGAAAGCCTAAAACATTTACACCATATATAACTTTTAGGTGGGTTGGAATCTATCTGAAGCTGTTGGATGAGCTACCTTAAAGCATTGTTTTCTAGCCATTCCCTAAGGGCTTCCTCGAGCCATCCTGGACTTGGTCATTATAAGGCAAATATTGACCCATACTCAAATTGTTTGGATAAAGCATCAGCCACAACATTCTCTTTACCTTTCTCATATATGATCTCATAATCTTACTCCATCTTGGTGACCCATTTATGTTGCTTTGGTGAAGACAACTGTTGTTCAAGAAAGTACTGTAGACTATGATGATCAATTTTGATTTAAAAAAGCCTCTCTATGAGATATGGTCGCCAAGTCTCTATTACATGAATAATACCCATCATTTTCTTCTCATATATGGATTTTCAAAAATTGCAGTCACACAATTGGTTACTGGTGAATGCCAAGGGGCATCCTTCTTGTATCAACGCTGCTCCGAGACCTCTGCTTGATGCATCACATTCCAAGACAAAAGTCTCATTAAAGTCAAGCATGGCTAATATTAGAGTGGTGCACATGGCATCCTTAACAATAGCAAATGCATGTGCTGCTTCCTCACTCCAAACAAAGGCATTATTTTTAAGGAAAGTTAGGGGAGCTGCAATTTTACCACAATTTTCCATGAATTTCCTCTAGTAGCCTTGAAGTCCTAAGATTCCCCTCAAGCCCATAAATGCTTTTAGACAAGGCCATAGTTACCACTTTATTAGGATCAACTCATACTCTCACTTAATTTAAAATTTTGCCCAAATATTCAACCTCAAGAGCCCCACAATCACATTTGAAACATTGCATGAATAATTGGTTGTCTCTCAAGAGTTGCAAGGACTTATCAGCATGCTTTATGTGGGATTTCCATGCTTCATTGTAGATCAAGATATCATCAAATAATACCAACACAAACTTGCATAGGAAGAGTTTGAAAATCTTGTTCATGAGGCTCTGGAAGGTGGATAGAGTGTTACAAAGACTGAAAGGCATCACTAGAAACTCATAATAATCTTCATGTGTTCTGAAGGTTCTATTAGGGATGTTTATCTCTTTCATCTTGATCTGTGGTATCATGAATGTAGATCAATCTTAGTGAAAACCTTTCGTCCATATGTTCATCTAGGAGATCATCAATAATTGGGATCGGAAGTTTGACCTTGATTGTCAACTTATTGGAGCCCTAAGATCAGGAAACATGTGCGAAGTCCCTTACTTCTTTAACTCCATGACTATTGGTGATGAGTAAGTTCTTATATTGATCCCACCTCCAACAGTTTTTGAATGATCTTTTTTATTTCATTCTTTTGTGAAAAAGGGTGTCAATATGCATTTGGTGGTTCACTTTTAAGAATCAGGGGAATGTCATGATCATGCTCTCCTCAAGAAGGGGTATACCTTTGGTGTCTCAAAGACTTGATGATGTTTTTTTCAAGGACCAACTACAAATCTAGATGGATTTCTTGTGTCAAATTATCCATAACCTACATGGCATTAAATTGGTCAATAATGTGAAAGTGGCCTTTCTTAATAACTTCTTCATATGATCCTTGATCCCCTTGGCTGGTATAGATTTGCAATCTCCTCTTCTACACTTCCTCGAACCCGGAACATTAGAGTATCACACTCCTTAGTGAGATGCCTCTCTCAATCTTGTGATGTAGATTGACAAGGGAAAAAGAGGCAAAAGGTGGAAATGTCAAACATGTTTATGAGGGCCAAAGAGACATGAGGTGGTCAAGCTAAACAGGTGAGGAAAGGAAAAAGAGGTGAGAGGTGGAAACACTGAACAAATTAGTGAAGGAAAAGCAAGAGGAAAGGTTAGAGGAGATGGAAAGGAGGCGATGACAACAATATTGGGGAAACATTGCATGGGTCACGATTTAATGGATCTGTTGACCAGAATTAGTTACCTCAAGTCAGGGTCTAACTTGAGGGGTGAAACATGTAATGAGGGATTTAAACCTTGGTAAGGTGTATTTAACATACCTGCTTTACCAACCAAGAACCCGTTGATAACAAAAAACAATATTAAAAAATCTTAAAGTATTTTTGACTCCCCTCCATTCTGGAAAAACCACGTGCTGTTGGCCTTTTCCAGCTGGCATTTACTTGTTTTGACTTTATCATGGTTTTGGTGCTAATCCCATTGTTTTTGAAGTACAGTTTTAGAATCTTGTTGCTTGGGCTAGGGAATAAATGACATTATGTGGAATTGGATGTGGAAAGCAATTATTGACATCACACTGCTTGTCTTCGGTCTCAACATTGCTATCACTAGGCAATGTTGAAAATATTTCTTCTTGCCTTTAACTCTTTAACGCCATTGGTGTCATATGTCACCATACTCTAAGGAACAAAAGCACTTATTTATTTTTCGGGTACTATTAATGAAAGCATTGGACATTCGCTTTGCTGGGCACTAGAATCTGTTGTATGGTGTGCTGAAATTTTTATATATGCCATTGCCAATAGCATTTTGGCAAGTTTTTAAAACTTTATAAGCTTTGAATAGTATAGAACTCAATTATATATCTAACCTTTGACTTGAGATATCTTGGAACTCTGAACAATTGATTGGATCCTTTACTCTCGATGATTGATTGGACCCTTTACATGGTACCATGCAGATTTGAAACATGTGAAATATGGGTAATTACTTTCTCCAAAGTCCAAACGAAAAGTTTGACTTGATGAGAAAGCCAACAACCATGGAAAACAAACTGGTAAAATGAAATGCATAATAAAGAGAGAGGAGATAGGAGACTTTACAGTCGTAGAAGTAATTCCAAGATGCCACAAGAGATCCATATCTAAAACAAGTAATCGTGTACATTGTAGAGTGCCACCACTTTCCGTAGCTGCTGAAATACAAGCTATGGTTGCAGAATACAAATTGTTTTGCTTCTGACACACATCACTGATTCTTCAGTTTTTGGCACTTCCAGAACTTTGGGTATCTGTTTCCAATGTCTCTGTATGTCACCTAATCAAATTATCCTCATTTTCCCTTTCTAAAATTTAAAGTTTACTTGAATTTTTATCTTTTGTTTCCTACTAAAGTCATTTTACTTTTTTTTTTAATTTAACCTTCAGCTATTAAAAACACAAAGACACATACCAACTCCTAGCATCAAACTTGGGTTTTCCATTAGTCAGTAACTGCTCCGATACCACTATTAGTTTTTATATCACATTTAACATAAGAATGAGAGTGTACAGAATAACAAATGTTTTTGAATGCTACTCACAAGCACAAAGACACATACCGGTCTCTCACTTTAACGTCTCTCATATACATCACTTACAACATAATAGAACTTCTATGATGGTTTAACCATCTAGCCCTCATATTAGCACTTATTTTTAATAATAATATCACTAATAAGAACATTAATCTTCACATTTATTTGGGTGTTGATACCTCTTCCGGTCCCTTCACCTTGGGATTTTGCCTTCTTGGAATTTATCAAATGTTTTACAACACCAACCTGATTGCATTTATTTTAGTAGTTTGCAGATCTTCTAAATTGGTAATCTTCAGTTCTTGAAACAAGTCCATTGTAGCACCCAAGGTAACATAATGATTCTTTTCATCATATTTGGGTACATTTTGGTTTTGCTTATATCAATCATCTCACCATGATTCTAATACGAAGTTCCTTGTTTTCTGAAGGAATGTCTCTCTCTTAGTGACTCTTCTAAATCTAGCCAATTGCTTCCACCTCATTCATTTCATGAAGGAAACAGAGATGTAAAATTCCTTGAGATCCTGGAATATTGTGTATAAATGTCTAATGTATCTGATATTTGAACTGTGGTTTGTATACTAGCATCACAAGTCATATTAGTTTAAAAAATAAGACCAATTGGTTTGACTCATTTCAAATTTTGTTACCCTTTGATGGTTTCTCTTGCAAAGTCTAAATGTAATGGTTTAGTTGGGTTTAATATTTGATTTGATTCTCTGCGAAAATTTTGACTCATGACTCATCTATTCAGGTTCAAATTATATTATATTGGTAACTTTGAAACTGAGAAATTTTTCATTTAAAGCTACTGCCCTCTTTTGTCAGGAAGAGATATTGATACCCCATGGATTTTCAATCAAATTGTTTCTTATCTCATGGAAGTTTACATTCAGTATGCTTTAGTATTCATGGTCATTAATATTCATGTATTCTTTAAAAGATGCAGACATTCATGAGAAAGTATTTTTGCTTGTTGGTTCATCTCTCTCTAATTTATTAAATAACCAAGCATGCAACGTAAACATATTTAAGTGCTGTTGTAAGTGATATGACCCACTCTTTACCTTGATGAATGGTAGAGACAAGCGGGTTTGATTCCTCACATTGGGCTTGGTTCCTCACAGTGATTTAAGGCAGAGGATCATTCTCATAAGATTGTGGTTAACAAAAATGAAAAAAGAATAACACCGCAAGTTGTTAAGACCTTGTTATGTGTTCTCCCACAATGTTCAACCATTTTCAAACTATTGTCAATAATATGAACTTGGAAATTAGCATAAATTCCTTGACAGGAAGTGTAAACTTTGCCTAATACAACTTGCTGTGAAGCACATGAATTCTAGTCAAATTAATCAATCATTATATAGGTGCATCCATGTTACCTGGTATGCAGATATTGGTAATGATGAGTTGTCTCAGAGAAGCCTGATCACATCCAAATAGGGCATAGCTGGCTTGACCTATCCTTGAAAACATTAAACCCATTTGAATCTCACAATAGAGAGCTTGAAAGTGAAAAAGAGTAACAAGATCATGTTTATTAAGGAAAAACACACAATAGAAGCATGCATACTATTAGAATATCAACTCCCTTGTCTTCATCAGTACCAGATTCAATAAGAGCTTCTTAGTGGTTTCTAGGATTCATATGATAACTGCTTATTGAAGTTGAATTAAATGGAAGTATTCATTCAAAAGTAATCCTGAATTCTTACAGCATACCAAATAAAACTTAGAAAATGGTAAGACATCATATGTTTTCTTGTCTCCAAATCGTGGGTTAGAATGAAGAGCTTTTCTGAAAGGTCCATAATGCACTTGCATATCTGTTTAAAGACACAAGTTCATAACATTCATGGAACTGTGATCTCCATAAGTCTTTATTGAAACATCACATTCTACAATTAAGAGTAGGAAGTAAGTGTAAGAACAGTAATGAGATGGTTTAATGAAAGGTCAAGAAGGTACTTTGTTGTATATGACATAATAGACACATCTTGAAAACCTTCTCTATCTAATGCAACTCGAATGGCTTCAACACGCCCATCCATCATATCACTTGGACTTACAACATCAGCTCCTACCTGAACCTATCTCAACATACCATTTGCAAATCACTAGTGCTATGCAATCAATGAATAAGAGTAGGTAAAATAAAAGTCAACAAGAAGATTTGAACACAATGCACATTAAATGAAGTGAAAGAACATGAGGGAAAAATATTTACCTGGGCACCGACCTGGTTACATAGCTGATGGATGTTTCATCATTCATAATCACCCCGAAACAAAACATGCAGATGTAGAAACAATGAAAGTTACATCCCAAGGGAAAAGTAATAAACATAGAAATGGAAAAAGAAGAAATTAAGTAATTATAAGTCTTACCATCTTCTCTAACAATTCCATCATGCCCATCAGACAAGTATGGATCTAAAGCAACATTAGTGTAAATCACCTAGAAACAAAGAAGCATAAATTCTTTATGCCCTAGATATTATACACCATGTCAAGCTTTGAAGAAGAATTAAAGTGTGATGGTAAACACATTAAGATCCAATGCTCATCAGATTTGGATACTTGTCATTGAGAAGTCTTATGGCTCTAGGTACAAGCCCATTTTCATTGTAGGTTTCATCCCTTGTGGGTGACTGATTAAAACAATGTTCTGGTTCAAACATTGCTAACCAGAAAAAAGAAAAGAAAAGACCATGCACAACAAAACACTGAACATTCAAACCTTCAGAGCATTAGAAATTTTAGGGAAAAGCACCACATTGTTAACACCAACATTGCGAGCCTTATATACCTGCATAATACCAACGAATTTGACCTTAGATTCAGCAGTGTCAAAAAGGTGAAACTGAATGGGAAAAAATGTTGTGAACAAAATAACTTGAATATTCTAACAAAGTGACCAGCTAATCATGCATGAATATGAAAGCATGACCATTTAATAGAAAATATCCATTAGAAATTAACATTCTTAGAATGTAGTCTTGCAAAATCTCTTCAATCAATCCATTCCACCAACCGAGCCTGAAACAACTTGGCATTGCTCCTATTGGGCTATCCTCTTCCCCTGTTAATTGAAAAAGAACAACTCAGAAAAAGGATGTTTTGTGTGCTTGTTTGAGAAATAAGAATCAAATTAAACAATCTACATGGGGATTGCCTCAAATATTTATTATATAAATGATACCATAACAACAAATTGTTTTATGTAAAAAATACAAAAGCAACAAATTGTTCACTAACCTTCATGAATGAAAAAGGGAAGGATAAAATTTGCAGGAGATATAGTTGTTTCTTGGAAGGCATCTCTTAGAGTATCTGATTTGTGGTTGCGACAAGGATGTTTCAACATTGGATACCAAGAAAATCAAAACATATATATGTTACTTTAACTTGACACTCCATTCTTGGTGTTTACTGGCGCTTTAAAATATTACATTGCCATTCTGATATATTGGGGATTTGCATTTGCAATTCTGATCTTCTTGTGCTTCTTTATGTGTTGTCCATCCATGCTGTGATTGTTTTGCTCCAACTGATAAATTGCTTCTTCCAATAGTTAGAAAAAGAAAAATATCACTGTAAACTTGCCAGTCAAGTATACTTGTCTATTACCTTGGAAACTATGTAGGTGCTTGATAAGGATGGTGGATTTCTTTCAAAAGATGACTTGAAAGTGGTGCAAGTTGGACAGTGGAATTGGGTCTTCAAACTATGGGGTGCCCTATCATAGTGGAGAATATGAGTTAGCCCCGAGAATTGCTTATAGAGGTCAGTTAATTTCTTAGATTAACATGGTTTTTATAATGCTTTCAATAATCATTTTGTTATTTTGAGACATGGTTTAACGTTGCCATTTTATCTTCTGTTAGTTTTCACCAATATTGTAGATGCTTTGTGAGGAGTGCGGGCTCTTCCTTGAAATAGCTGACATCATTTGAGGCTTATGATTTTAAAGGGAGTCATGGAAGTTCAGAGTGACAAGATTTGGGTTCGCTTTGTTGTTGAGGTAATGCCATGATTGCAAACAAGATAATTAACTCTCAGACCTCTGATTCCATGTAAATATTCCTATTGTAGGTTTTAACCCCGTATAGAAATTACCTGCACACGAATTCTAAAACACATAAAATAAACAATGTGAGAGCATAACACATAAAACACATATACACAAAGATTTTCCCCTGGATCCCAAGACCGGGACTACCAGCTTGATTTTTCATTATGTTCCTTTCAATGTTACAATACATATTTATACATGCTGAAGCATCCAATACCATGGACCGAAAAAACCATCGTGTCCAATACCATGGATCGAAAACCATCGTGTCAAAAAAACATGTGCGAAAATCATGCACAAAACCATAGGTGGGTCTGCCCAACCTAACATAGGTTCCAAAACCAAAATTTTCTGGGGCGCTGCCCCGGACCCCATAAAGTGGGGTTACAGGTGCCCCTCAAACCCCCTGTGACCTCCCCCCCTCTAACCCCCGGTTAACTACATGGGCTAGTTGTGGAAAGAATACAACACAACCCAACATTCTCCCACTTGTTGTTTTCTTTCCACAAGGGGCCACAAGAGACCTTAGTCATTTATCCAGCCCTACAACGCCCATTGTTTCTGTTAGTTCCTAGATTTACCTCAGGCTGAAAAGGTAGGATCCAGGGCCAACATCAAACCACGCTCAGCTTGGTAGCTAGCCCTACCAGGTCAGGAGAGGGCTCTCTCCGGGTCAATCTCAGCAAGTTATGATCGATGAGGGCTTGAGATGACTGAAATATCTACTGATCTTAGGCTAGGTATATGTGCAAGAGAGTTTGATTGAATAAAATGAAGTTTTGTTGGCTCAGAGGGAAAGGCAAATTTTGGGTGCAGGGATTGAGGCTCAGTCTTGCAGAGGTCTCAATGGGGCAAGGTAGGCAATTGTTTTTGGCACTTAAATTTGAATTAGATGGAAGGAATAGATAGGTGAGGTGTTGAAGAGGGCAAGAGAAATCATGGATCCTCCCCAAACAGTTGAAAACATCAAGAAACTAAAGCAAACTTCAAGTAGAGCACTGCACTTTCAATGGATTCTACTTACACTCTTGTTTGTTTAGTTCAGAAGAAACAAGATAGATAATGGCATACATGACATATAAGCAAATTCACAATTACAAAGGAAAACACTGTACCAAGACAAATTGCCACATGAATCCCAAAGAGTGCTGCAAACCTTGGTCTCAATTTCTTAGCCAAAATGCTGATATGAATGTACAATGAAGCTCAAGGCTTTCTCAAAAGTCAAACCTTCTACCAAAATCCAACCCCTACACTATGAAATTCATAAAATATCTACATTTCTCATCCTTGTACTAAGGGATTGAGCTCAACCATTTTCTTCAAAATAGAATTAGTTACATTAAACTTGGGCCGAATTTCTGAAAATAGGTGTTGAAGATGAACTCGTATCTCCTAAACCATAGCACCTATTACAAAACTGAAATATGTTTTTTTAGATAAGGTCATTTTGGAGAAAAACCTCTCTCAAATTTTGGAAATTCGTTTCCAGTAGCTCGCAATCTGTTCACCAAAATCATCTTTAAAACAAAAAATCATTAAAAATTTAAATCTGTGAAAATGAGCTATAAAGATCTAGTCACATATCCCAATCCATGACACCTGTGAATAAAATGAAAGAGGTTTTTGTTATATGGCTCATGATTAACATAAACCTCCTTTTGTTTTGCAAAATTACTTTCCATTTGTTGTAAACTGGCCCCAAACTAAAATGACTAAAACAGTAAAAAATATGAAAAATTTGCTTTGTTTTAATGTAGGCTCCAAATATCACTGTATATATCCCACATAGTAGCATCTGTGCATAAAATGAAGGAGGTTTTTGTTATTTAGTATGTGATGAAAAAAACCTCTTTCACTTTTGAAAAATTCCTTACCATTATTTCAGAAACTGATTTTGTACTAAACTTGTCATTGTGTGCAGCAACTGACCTCAAAACATGCATAACCAAGAATCACTCATTCATTTCTTCTAATCCAGGAACTGGTTACGGGAGTGTGATATACCGTCGGAAATATTTTTCCGAGCTTCTTCCGATGGAAACACTTGTGACATGTTTTGTGTTGAAAATGATGTGCAAAACATCTAAGAAAACCAGACATAGTAAGAGCTCATGTTGATCCCTGGTGACAGGCCGCGAAGACTGGAACTAACAGTTTCTCTACACCAAGAGAACTTCTCAGAGCTCACAGATTTTTTCAATGCATTTGCAGTATTCTTCAAAGTGTCCACTTTTACCAGCAACACCTTTTTGTCTTCTATCATATCCCTCACAAAGTGATATTGAACATCAATGTGCTTTGTCTTTGAATGATATGTAGGGTTCTTTGCCAAGAAAATTGCACTTTGGCTGTCACAGTCTATCCTTATAGCTTCCTATACTAACCCCATACTTGAACACAATATCTGCAACCAAAATGCTTCCTTGCTTGCATGAGTGGCTGCCATGTATTCTGCCTTTGTAGTTGATAGTGCCACTACAGATTGTTTCTTACTCATCTAACTGACTGCACCTCCAAATAGGTTAACCACATACCCAATTGTAGATCTTCTCTGATCCAGATCTCCAGCCCAGTCTGCATCAACAAAGCCACGAATATCCAACACTCTATCCAATCCTGGTCTTCTTTGGTAGCACAAACCATAATCACCAGTGCTACGCAAATACCTGAAAACCCGCTTCACTGCTGTCCAATGCTCCTTCCCTGGTTTTGACATAAACCTGCTCAATACTCCCACTGCATGTGCAATGTCTGGTATAGTACAAACCATTGCATACATCAGGCTATTGACTGCACTTGCATATGGAACACGGGACATGTCCTCTTCCTCTTCTTGTGTCTTGGGACACTGTTCAGCAGATAACCTCACACCTATAGGAATAGGAACCTTGACCGGTTTACTATCCTGCATATTAAACCTCTGCAATATTGTCTCGACATACTTCCTCTAGTTTAACCAGAGCTTCCTCTTTTCCCGATCTCTTTTAATTTCCATGTCCAAAATATAGTTTGCAGCACTAAGATCTTTCATGTTGAATTTGGAGGACAATTGGGTCTTCAAATCCTGGATAATTTCTTTGTCATTTCCAACCAACAACATATCATCCACATAAAAGACCAAATAAATAACATGGTCACCAATTAATTTAAAATACACACAGTGATCTGCTTTGCTTCTTGTGAAGCCAAGTCCCTGTATAAATGTATCAAATTTCTGATACTACATCCTTGGTGACTGTTTTAACCCATACAGAGACTTCTTTAACTTGCATACTAGTTCTTTCTTACCCTTCACCGCAAAGCCTTCAGGTTGCTTCATGTAGATCTCCTCTTCCAAATCCCCGTGAAGAAATGTTGTCTTCACATCCATCTGTTCTACCTCAAAATCAAAAGTAGCAGCAACAAATAAAAGTAATCTAATAGAAGTTACCTTGGCAACAGGAGAAAAAATATCACCAAAATCAATTCCCGGCACCTGGGAATAACCTTTTGCTACCAACCAAGCTTTGTGTTTCTCCACTTTTCCTTCTGCATTTGTCTTCTTTTTGAACACCCATTTGCTGCCAATGGGTTTCCTCCCAATCGACAACTCCACCAGATCCCAAGCGTCATTTTTGTGCAAAGATGCCATTTCATCAACCATGGCCTCTTTCCAGATTTTTCCATCCTCTGAATCCACTGCTTCCTTCACAGTTCTGGGATCTTCATCAGTAACAGAGAAAGAAAAATTTGAACGGAAAGCAGATGGACTATACCTCTCTGGCTTCCTTCTTTCTCGAACTGATCTTCTCACAACCAGAGTTTGTGGCTCTTCATCCTATGATTCCTCCTCTGCTGTAGAGTCTGATTCTTCCTCTTTTAGCTCAAACTCTATCTTCTCAAGTTCCTTTGGTTGGACTTCATGTTTAATGACATCTTTCACCTCTCTAAACACGACATCTTTGCTGTAGACAACCTTCCTTGTTACTGGGTTCCAAAGTTTATAACCGTTTAAACCATCCTTATACCCAATAAAGATGCACTTTTCAGATTTACTATCCAACTTGGTTCGTTTCTCCTTTGGAACATGTACATATGCATCACATCCAAATACCCTTAGATGTGAAAGAGAGGGTTTCTTACCAGTCCATATCTCATGTGGAGTCTTATCCTCCAACGCTGATGAAGGTGACTTGTTGACCAGATAACATGTAGTATCCACCGCCTCTGCTAAGAATTCTTGTCCTAACCCGGCACCACTGAGCATGCTTCTTGCCCTTTCCATCAACGTCTTGTTCATTCTTTCCACAACTCCATTTTGCTGAGGTGTATATGGAGTAGTCTTCTGCCATGCTATACCACACTTCTTACAGAGTTCTTCAAATTCCTTGCTGCAAAACTTTCCACCATTATCTGTCCTCGACACCTTTATCTTCTTCTCTGTATGATTTTCCACCAGAGCCTTAAATTCTTTAAACCTGTTAAAGACTTCAGATTTCTTCTTAAGGAAATATATCCATGTATTCCTTGAGAAGTCATCTATAAATGATACATACTACATAGACTTACCCAGTGATGGAACCTTCACAGGTCCAAACACATCACTGTGCACAAGCTCTAATATCTATTTCGCCCTCTTACCACCAGAGGGGAAACTCACCCGATTCTGCTTCCCATATACACAATTTTCACAGAAATCAAAATCCAGAGAGCTATTACTCATACCTTCTACCATACCTTTACCATGAAGTATTCGACGACCTTTCTCTCTAATATGTCCAAGCCTTTGATGCCACAGCATGGTCTTCTCTCTAGAGACCACTAGATTTTCTGCTCCACTTTCAGGAACCACAGAACTGTTGCACCCATCAACAACCGTGCTACCTTGCAATTTGTACAGAGTTCCAATCCGAATTCCCCGTATAATTACCAGTGCTCCCCGAACCATCTTGCAGGTATCCTTCTCGAACACTATTTTTACATCTGCATCTTCCAACTTTCTTACAGAAATCAAATTTTTGGCCAATGTAGGATTATGTAGAACAGCTGGAATTGTTCTAACTCTTCCACCTTGCAACTTCAACTTTACCTTTCCGCAACCAACAATTTTAGCCTTCCTATCATCCCCCAAGAAGACATCACCACCATCATATTTCTCATACTCGCAGAACCACTCTCTATGGGGAGTGAAGTGAAAGGATGCACCTGAGTCAATCAACCATGCCTCATGATCTACATGTGTACTTGAAGAAGCCAAGCACACATCCCCACCTTCATCTGAGGTGGTTTTTGCCTCTGCAGAAGGAGCCTCATCAGATCCCTTTCCTTTTTCAGGAGCTTTAGATTTAAATTCCGTTTTGAAGTGGCCTTCCTTTTCACATTTCCAACACACCACTTTTACAAGTTTTCCTAGAGATTTAGATCTTCCTCTAGATTTAGATCTCCCACTCGATGACTTATTTTTGTTTCTGTTCTGTGACTGTCCTCGTACAGACAAGGAATCACCATTCGGGCTCTCCATATTTTTCCGTCTCATCTCCTCCGTCAGCAAGGCTGAGACTATTTCATCAAACTGCAAGGCAGTTGCATTGCTACCTATTGTAATAACTAGACTATCCCACGAATCTGGTAGAGAACACAACAAACTGATGCACTTATCTTCATCTGAAATTTTAATATCAACAGATGCTAACTGACTTACCATAGTATTAAATGCATTCAGATGCTCTGTCACTGAGTCTCCATCTTTCATCCTCAGGTTATACAACTTTTTTCACAGGAATAGTTTATTCACTAGAGACTTAGATTGGTACAAAGTCCCTAACTTGTCCCACAAAGCCTTCGTCGTAGCTTCTCGTGATACATTCAAAAATACTGAATCTAAGACACACAATAGTATTGTGCTCTTTGCCTTCCGATCAAACTTCTTCCATTCTTCATCAGACACTCCCGTTGGTTTAGTACCTAGATCTACCACAATTCTCTAATCTTTATCCACCAACAGATCCTCCATCTTGAGTTTTCTCAAATCAAAACTTTGACCATTAAATTTCTCGATCTCTATCTTTTCATTGCTCACCATCTTCTTTCACCACTAGAATCGATCTTGCAAATCTCCCACTGAATAGGGTCTACCACAGGCCCGAGCGAAACCCCTCAGCAACAAAGGCATCCCCTTGAAGCCAAAACAACTCTGATTCCAAATGTAGGTTTTAACCCCGTACAGAAATTACCTCCATACGAATTCTACAACACATAAAATAAACAATGTGAGAGCATAACACATAAAACACATATACACAGAGATTTTCCCCTGGATCCCAAAACTGGGACTACCAGCTTGATTTTTCATTATGTTCCTTTCAATGTTACAATACATATTTATACATGCCGAAGCATCCAATACCATGGACCGAAAACCATCACGTCCAAAAAACATGTGCGAAAATCATGCAAAAAACCATAGGTGGGTCCGCCCAACCTAACATAGGTTCTAAAACCAAAATTTTCCAGGGCATTGCCCCGAACCCCATAAAGTGGGGTTACGGGAGCCCCTCAAACCCCCTGTGACCTCCCCCCCTCTAACCCCCAGTTAACTACGTTGGCTAGTTGTGGAAAGAATATAACACAACCCAACACCTATTTTATTTGTGTTTGGTTGCTTGAGCAGACCATAGACTTCAAGGATTGGCATTTGGATTTATCATGAGAACAGGATATGCAATTTATTTTAAGCCTGTGTGTGTTTCTAGAGTTGGAGAAAAGTGCTAAACCAAATAAATTGCTATGGTTGATGCTTAATAACTAACACTTAGATATTGTTCTTGGGAATTTTATTGTGTAGGGTTCTATACCATAAGATACTCTAGATATCAACCTCTATATTTCACCTTATGTTCTCTATATTCTAGCATATAAAATTATGAAGGCACCCTAGCTTGATTGGTCATGTTGTGGAATTTGGCAGTTTCATAATATTTTTTCACAATAGTGGCTTCTTGGATTGGAAGTGAAACTCTAACAGTGTAAAAAGATTAATAATGCTCTATGAACCACACATAAATTTAAAAATCACAATTTTGATCTTTAGTGAGCCCTGGACATGCATGTTACTAAAGACTACTTGCACTTAGCAAGAGATGAGGTAAATCAATGAAATTGTTTTGGTAGACTTAGTACTCTCACTTGAAGGTGTACATTAGAATTATGGAAGTGTAGGAATATGCACAAGGAGAAATAATGTAGAACTATATTTTATGACTTTTCCATAGGTACATTTGCAGGAGGTTGTGTGCAATCAAGTATGGCTGTAATACATATTTTAACCTGAGAAATGCAATTTTTCCACTTGGAATGCAATTTTGACACCTTAGGGTGCATTCTAAGTATGGAATATGATGTTTCATGGCATATAGGATAGCCCCTTTTCCTTATCATCCATCAGGTTTGCAATTTATGTACATGAATAATAGGTAGAAAGCAAAGTTGGTCTTACAAAAATCATAGTTTGGCCCATGGGAGTATAAATCAGGATAGGAGATGGTGTTGGTGAACAATATGAGTAGGTGCCCCCTTAGACATGGCATGGAAAAAAATCATCATAGAGGCTAACTTGGAAAATTGCCCATTCCAAAGACCTCCAAGCATGGGATTGGTGATCAACTTTGACTTTGCCAAACTCAAAGATGACATATTGCATGGTAGGATACTTAACAGTTTGGGAAATTGTCTTTTAACGATTAAGGCCTAGGAGGAGGATTGTCATCTTTGACATTGTAAAAAAGATTAATGTTGAGGGCTGAAAATTACTTCCTTGATTACCAATGGATGAGAGGAATGATGATCATCTTTGATTTGATCAAAGTGATAATATATATTTATTGGAAAATAAACTTTGACTTTGCCAAATGGTAAAGGTTAGAAATTAGATAATCATTTAATACTTTTTCAAAACAATCTACATCGAGAATATTGTAAAACCTATAAATAGGGGGAGGAAATGACTACATGAGACATAACTTAAGGTGCAAGAATGATCACATCTTGATGACACTTAGATTGCTGATAAAACTATATACGAATGTATGATATAGCATTTATGAATGCATCTATGAGTACTGATGTGTGTATGTTGGTGAAAATATATCTCTAAGTTGTGCTTTGCTCCATGTTGCTTACAAGGATTCCTTGAAAGATAAACAGATTGGTGAACACTCTGAACTGTAACGAAAAATCTGATATGAATCTGCTATTAATTGGGGTTCTAATACCAATGATTTGAGCCAACCCATAATTCTACTATTATAACTGAAATTTGAAATCCAAAAATTCCAGAACTAGATCTGAAATCTGAAAAATAAAGCAGACCAAAAATCAGAAATTAAGAAGACCCTAATTGTAGAAAAAAATTGAATAGTTACAAAATAATAGCAAAGATATGAAGACAATCAACAACAAAAAATACTAGTGATTTCAACCAGAACTGGATACTGACTTTGAAGAACAAATGTAAATCCTAGCAGGAAGTAGTTTGTAGCTGAGTAACCCAAAATATAAATATGATACAAGGGAATTCTTCTGAGAAGGTATGGATGCCAACTCAGGTCAAATCAACATCAATATGGATGTTGCCTACCCCAAATAGTCTCTTCCAAAATCCATGCAATAGCACACTTCACAAACAACTTCGTCAAGGTATGGATGCCAACTGAGAACCAAGGCAGTATGGATATTGCCCTTGCCGCAAATGGTCTCTTTCATCTGCCTTCATAAAAATCCTCTACTCCAATGTCTAATGGTAATTTTATAGTTATTCTTCCCACTTTTTGTAGAAAAGAGGAGTTGCAAACTTTGATTAGTGACACTTATGAGTGAGAGTTGTAATCGAATATGCATGGAGTTACATAGGATTTTATGATGAGAGGGACATAATTTCTAGCTTTTCGGGTTACTTTGAAAATGTTTACAACATGTTTGGGCCTTGGGGGTGCTTCATGAGATGTGGGGTGCATGGTGTATGGTTGGACCATGCTCTTCCATGATGGACTTGGACATTGGAGGTGGTTTGCTATTTACTGCTAGACCTTGTTTGGATGTTTGAAAGACATTCTTCCTTGAAGTGTTGGATAAGTATGGAGCTTGGTGACTTCATGTTGTTGATGCATGAAGGTAGTTTATGTGCTTAGAGTAGAGTTGGGTATTTCAGAGGAGGTTATTGAGCCTTAGATAGCATGGGGTTTCTTGGTTGCTTGCATGGAGGTTTACACTTGACATGTGGATTCTTGGGTTAAGGGAGTGTATATGTAGGTGTGGGAGTCCTTAAGGTGACACATGACCTTGGATATGCATTGTCCTTAAGGAGGCACATGACCATGGAGATGCATTGGAGCTTTGGAGGATTGTTGGACCTTGGGGAGTAGTGTTCACGCCATGGAGGCCTTGCTTGTTAATCATTGTCACCTTTGAGCATTACACATGTCACTTAGAGTAGAGTGCTTCACATGGGTGGACCTACTTGTGTCTTGCAAGTTTGCTTGTAGTGGACTAGGTTCACTTGTTATTGTAAAGCCCCTTTACCTCTCATTATAAATAGAGGAAGGATTGAGTTGTTATTATAGCCAATCATGCACTTGTGCATATTTATATTCATACTTGGTTTAGAGATGTAAGAGTAGTGATACTTTCTCTCTCTCTCTCTTGTTCAATCTTCTTTGTTCTTTATGTGTTTTTGTATTAAGGTGCTAGTGTTTCTTGGATCATTCACCTGAAAACTTCATATATATAAAGAAGAAATGAAAGATGTGGGGTGCATGGTGTATGGTTGGATCATGCTCTTCCATGATGGACTTGGACATTGGAGGTGGTTTACTATTTTCTGCTAGACCTTGTTTGGATGTTTGAAAGACATTCTTCCTCGAAGTGTTGGATAAGTATGGAGCTTGGTGACTTTATGTTGTTGACGCATGAAGGGAGTTTATGTGCTTGGAGTAGAGTTGGGTATTTCAGACGAGGTTATTGAGCCCTAGATAGCACGAGGTTGCTTGGTTGATTCCATGGAGGTTTACACTTGACACGTGGACTCTTGGGTTGAGGGAGTGGGTATGTAGGTGTGGGAGTCCTTAAGGTGACACACAGCCCTGGATATGCATTGTCCTTAAGGAGACACATGACCATGGATATGCATTGGAGATTTGGAACTTTGGAGGATTGTTGGACCTTGGGGAGTAGTGCTCATGCCATGGACGCCTTGTTGGTTAATCATTGTCACCTTTGAGCCTCACACATGTCACTTAGAGTAGAGTGCTTCACATGGGTGAACCTACTTGTGTCTTGCAAGTTTTCTTGTAGTGGACTAGGTCCACTTGTTATTGTAAAACCCCTTTACCTCTCTTATAAATAGAGGAAGGAGTGAGTTGTTATTATAGTCAGTCATGCACTTGTGCATATTCCTTTTCATACTTGGGTTAGAGATGTAAGAGTAGTGCTACTCTCTCTCTCTCTCTCTCGCTCAATCTTCTTTGTACTTTATGTGTTTTTGTCTTAAGATGCTAGTGTTTCTTGGAGAATTCAACTGAAAACTTCATATATATAAAGAAGAAATGAAACCCATGACCACAATCACAACCTATGATATAATTCTCCATGATTTAAAAAATCCTAGATAGGGAAAACCAAGTTAAACCCTAGCTCCACCAAAGATACTCCAACAATCAATCTTTTTGAAATATCTTTAGTGGAGCTAAGGTTTCTATTGGTTTTCTCTATCTAGGGTTTTGGAGAAATTAGAGCATTACATGATGAGTTGTGACTGTGTTCATGGATTCTAGTTCTTATGCACACATATGAAGTTCTCAACTGTCCAAAATTATGTTATTTCATATTTGACTTCCAGCTTATCACTGCCATATATTGTGTTATTTCAAAGATTTGATTTCCAGATTTTCATAAATACAATGTCCTCAAAAACATAACTGAACACTTCCATATTCATAGTTAGATCGTATTCCAAGAATATATAGATTTGTTGTACGGATCAACAATTGTCTCACAAACAACAATCACATCACAAGTGACAATTGAACTTGGTTGGGGAAGATATTAATCTATCCTCTCAAGTTCCTGAGTTCTTTCTGCAGTCAAATCGAATCAGAACTAGATAAAAACCGGATAAAAAAACTAGTTGACCAAAAAATACATAAATTATTCAAATTTAGGAAAAAAACATATATATTAATGTGCATCCATATGAATCACAACAATTATACAAAAAAAAAATTCCATTTAACTTGAGTTTTCCTGGAAACAGATTTGAAGGTTTCCCAACATGAAATTTTTAAAGAATATGTTGTCTTGAAGCCAAGCGTGCACCATATCATAGTTAAAATATAAAGTCTTTGGCACCCTTAAACTTGGCACTAGTCTGAGAATCCTATACCATACTAAGAGCATATTTGTGCTAAGAGAGTTCAACATGCATTTACAACCACATTTTTTCTTAAGGGTGAAAGTGGTTCTATGCCACATAACTCTGTTTGAAGGACAAATATCCATATCATAAAACAGAGGCAAGCTTGAAATGCTTGTTCTATAGCTAGAAGTATTGTTATGACATTGTTCACAACTTTTAAGTACTTTGTTGAAGGACTTCAAAAGGATGTAAAAGTGATTTAGTGGGTCAGAATGTTCAATGATGGGTATTATTGTGAGATTATTTGCCCAGCATGCTCCTACTAAATTGAAAATTGTTTTTGTTTTGTTTTTTTTTTGGGCCAAATATTGTAACAACAACACTAGTGCATTAACTATGCTAAAAGGTCACCAAAAAATACATAAATTATTCAAATTTAGGAAAAAAACATATATATTAATGTGCATCCATATGAATCACAACCATTATACAAAAGAATTTCCATTTAACTTGAGTTTTCCTGGAAACAGATTTGGAGGTTTCCCAACATGAAATTCCTAAAGAATATGTTGTCTTGAAGCCAAGCGTGCACCATATCATAGTTAAAATCTAAAGTCTTTGGCACCCTTAAACCTGACACTAGTCTAAGAATCATATACCATACTAAGAGCATATTTGTGCTAAGAGAGTTCAACATGCATTTATAGCCACATTTTTTCTTAAGGAGTGGTTATGTGCCACATAACTCTGTTTGAAGGACAAATATCCATATCATACAACAGAGGAAAGCTTGAAATGCTTGTTCTATAACTAGAAGTATTGTTATGACATTGTTCACAACTTTTAAGTACTTTGTTTAAGGACTTCAAATGGATGTAAAAGTGATTTAGTGGGTCAAAATGTTCAATGATGGGTATTATTGTGAGATTATTTGCCTAGCATGCTCCTACTAAATTGAAAATGGGTTTTTTCTGTTTATTGTTTGGGCCAAATATTGTAACAGCAGCACTAGTGCATTAACTATGCTAAAAGGTCACTTTCTTATTAATTTGACCATGAATATCTCTTTTACAAAGCAATATTTCTTAGCTCTGTTTATGTTAGTGGTTTGATAAGAACATTTCTACAGTCTCTTCACTAAATTTCTTAAAGTTTCTACATTTATGCTTTTTGACAAAAAAGGGCTACGATTTTACCCTAGCTAAGTAAGGATTCTTTAAATAGCCTTCTAGTTTGGTTCCTTTTTGTTCCATATAAGCTTGGCAAAGTGTCATGAATTTACATTGAACAATGTAAGAATCTAGTCTTCTCCAGAAACAATCAAGCCAACTCTTTCATTTTGCAAATTACCTACCAATTATGGACATATTATTTGAAATTTCTATGTTGAAGGTGTTGGATTTAGGTAAGTGATGCATAATGCACACCTACAATTCTATTGTTCACCTATTAGACCAATGCAAATTATAAGAAAACTTGGAAGGGTAGGACATGACTATTGCAACCATACTCTTATTGGCCTGCAATACATATATTCATAGCACATACCTACAATACTATTGTTCACCTATTCAGCTAATGCATATTGTAGGCAAACTGTTAAATGTTGGACTTCGCTGTCCCAAGTTCACACACCAACACTAAAGATGCAACATATTGTGTGCATCCTTAGATATGTTTGAGATTGCAAGCTAACTATTTAAATAAATGCATGTATAAAACTTTTATATTAGCAAAATAACCATCAATATTTTTTTCTAGCATTTTGGGTTGAATTCACAATAGTATGCTAAAAAGTTTCATTTCAATGTATGGAAATTAGGATATATAAATGTGAGATATATACTCTACATCTTTGGGTTATCTCCTTTTCAAATCTGAGCTTTTTTAGGCTACATGTTAATTGTTTGAACTTTGAACTTGGAAGAAATTCCTGAATGGACCTCGTAAATACTCGAATGAATGGACTTTGTAAGGTAGTGGTACCATAAGTTGTGTTATTTCAAATATTTGACTTCCATATTTTTACAAAATACAATTTCCTCAATAAATACTTATATGTATAGATATTTATGTTTAGGATTATATATGTGTTGGAATGGATCCTTTATGTTTTACTATAATCCTGATGCTGACAAGCTTTAGCTGACCTTTTTCATCAATTGTTCATAGAATATGCAAAGATTTCATTGTCAAAATGTGAAAAAAATTTACATTTCTCCTGATTTATTTGTATATTGTTCATGACAAGATAATCATGTTGTAGGAATGAGGTATCCTACAGTCTATTTCAATTCGTGGATATTTTTTTTCTTCACATTTTTTTACAAGATTTCATTTTCATGTTGATGGTTTTTGCATGTATCTTATCTAGCCCCAAATGCTGATAATGGAGCGGATATTGAGAAGTAGTCGTGGAAATAGACTATCAGAGGTTAATGTTACAATACCACTTCCACCTGGTATCAGAAAAAGTTTAATGGTAAGTGACATAAATAAGAGTTATTTAATGGCAGGGTTGAAAGGGCAACCTCATGTCTTAGTTCTAAGTCATTTATTTGCGTTTCTTAGTTGTAAGTCATCTGTGTTTGAGCTTTACTAGGTCAATTATTTCACTAATCCAATATTAATGGCTTGTATTCTCACCTGATGTTAGTTACTTGACATGGTTGATATAACATTCAATTCTAGGCCACTTTTGTTTTAAGTCAAGGATTTTATTGATTAAAAGGATGTTCAAATTTTGATAGGTCTACTTGGAGCTTGATTTAAAAAAGTTTTGTAAATTCCATGTGGATGTTATTTTTTCAGGGTGAGCTCTTTGCACCGGTAAGGTCAGATGAGTCCTAGAACATAGGTATACAACAAGCACATCTTTTGCCTTTGTTGTGTATCTATTATTCTTTATATCATTGATGGATGGTTATTGATGATGTAAAATAGAGGATGGGAAGGTCCTGCCAATTCTCTTGACAAAACAAAATAAAATGGAGTGGTAGAATTTTTTTTTAAAGGGTGAGCCAAAAATCAGTACTTGAAAGGTAGAACTTGAGAACGACAAGCTATCTGATTTGGATCTAGAGACACAACAGACTGTGGAAAAAAATGATGGTATTGATGAGTCTTCCCGGCAAATAAGCTCTAACTGTTAGACCACTACCCAAATTTCAGTTATTTGCAATGGCAATAATGACTCTATCTTTATTTGTATGAATAGCGACTTTGGCCATTGTCCTATTCGTTTTCTATGAATGATTTTTATTTTCAAACTCCAACTAGTTTGTTGTTAAATTAATTAAAGCTTTGATGACAAACTTATAGTTCCAAAGCTCTTTTCTAAATCTATTTTCTTGAGCAAATTTTTGTTTTTACTTTAGGTACTATAGATTGCTACTTTGTGACATATGCTATGATATAATTGCCTAGATAAATAGACAAAAGTGTTGTACAACATAGTCTTTTTTAAATCTAAAGAAACAATATTTCCAAATACAAAGTTTATTAATTAAGAACATCTTTTAGACTTCTTTGCTAAGTTATGATTATATTTCGGTAGGGGATTTTGTGTACGCTGATATTTTTTTGTCTCTTTGGTTTCTGTCAAGTAACAATGGTTAATAAGGAATATGTTCTTGAGAAGCATGCACACATCTTATTCTACTATCGACAGGAAACTCCATGGTTTTTAGGCATGGAAACAAAAGCGCAGATGTTAGTGGGATATCCAAAGTATGTGTTGGATGAATTTAATAATAGTGATGATTTTGATTCCTTGTCAGATAAAGAATGTCACAAGTTAAATTCAAATAAACAGAAGAAACTCAAGAATGAAGGTGAAGCTATGGGTTTCTGTCCAAGTAAATTTCTTTTATTTGTTGGTTGCTGTCATGTTTTGAGTGCAGACTTGTGAAATTCCAAATTACATGTTGGTTTATGTAAAGGGGAAATATAGATCTATATATATATATATATATATATATATATATATATATATATATATATATATATATATCTTATCATATGTCGTTCATGGTTTCTAGAGATCCGTGTTACATTTGCATAGAAGTTTAGATATCATTCAGATATCTAAACACCGAGCAACAACAACATTGAGATTTTTCTTTCACTCAACCTATAACATATTGCATCTATCTTCATCAATGTTCTTCTTCCATATGCTATCCACTTATGACATTTCCTTTGCAATATTTGGTGCATTTGCTAGTTATAGGTCATTTATATATTATAAATGTCTTCAGAGTTTCACTTCTAATTGAGTATTCAACTGAACATATTGATTCTCTTATACATAATTATTTTTCCCTCCACCCACTTTTCATAACTTCCATAACCATTAGGTAGGGACCTGCAACTTCGATGTTGCTTTGCTTGTTTAGTAAAATATTGTCGAGGCTTTAATTTATTGAAAGTTGTAGAATTTACAATTAAAGGTCTAATTCTTTAAAGGGTGCTAGCTCAATGGAAGAGAACCTGTGTTATAAGCAAGAGGTTGGTGGTTCAATTCCATCATGACCTGACATTCATATGGAATGGTGACGATCAATTTTTGGTGACGAAGGCTCTTTTGACCATCACCAATGAGCTTTGGTGACATTTTTCGACCCTCACCAAAATATGAAATGGTGATGGTCAACGAATGCCACCATATATACGCATCAATAGTGATGACCCTCAAAGGTCCGTAACCATAAATCATTGTTGTTGATATGAAATGGTGACAATCGCTATCCGTCATTATAGTCATTATTTGTAACGGACCTTGAATGTCACCAAAACACCTATACTTCTGGCAATGTGGCTTTTGGTGATGATCAACGAACATCACCATATATATGCACCAACAGTGACGACCATGAAAGATCCATAACAATAAATCATTTTTGTTCATATGAAATGGTGACGGTCACTATCCGTCATTATAATCAATATCCATGACAGACCTTGAATGTCACCATAACACCTATACTTTTGGTGACACCACCTTTGGTGATGGAGGCTATGGTTCGTCACCATTGCTCATATGAAATGGTGACGGTTGTTATCCATCATTATAAATCATTATTGGTGATGGAATTTGAATGTCACTACAACACCTATACTTTTGGCGACACCACCTTTGGTGACGTTCAATTTTTGGTGACGGAGGCTATGGTCCGTCATCGTTGCTCATATGAAATGGTGACGGTTGCTATCCATCATTATAAATCATTATTGGTGATAGAATTTGAACGTCACTACAACAGTAATAATTTTGGCGATGCCACCTCTGGTGACGTTCAGTTTTTGGTGACAAAGACTGTTTTGACCGTCACCAATGAGCTTATGGTGACATTTTTCGCCCCTCACCAATGTCCTTTTTTCTTGTAGTGTTAATTGGAATTGGACCTAGATGAATCATGAAAACATATCCAACAAATGATATTACATGTAATCCAAGAAGAAGAGTGAGAACATATGGAACAAACACAAGAAGAAATACATATTGCACATTTATATGAGATAGAATATCTTCCACAGAGCACACATTTCATTGACAACTTGCAGAGCTTCTCTCTTGGAAAAACAAAATTCCGAACCCTTGGTTCTATATCATAAACTTTTTTTTATAGGGCCTTAGAGGGAGAGTCCATTACAAAATATTCTTTCTTGATTTGGAAGTGAATCATCATAACAAAATATCAACATGGTTAGTGACACAATTGTACAAACCATATTCTAATTGACTGATGTTGTTACTTCTGAAATAAAATATTTACATAAAATAGAAAATCAAAATGTCATGATCGACAATATCAACAATATCCTTAGTCATGATAAATAAGTTTTTCAGGCAACGTTATTGGATTGATGATTTGGAACATAGGAGGATTGACAAAATGTTCACACCTCTGCCACAGTGTTGGAGCTATAGAGGAGCATGAAAGAATCACTGATATGCAATCTTTAGATTCGTGACCGTTGTATAGTCCAATGTAGGGCGAAACATTGTCTTTACCAACCCTAACAACTGAAACTCCTTTTTGAGATAGTTAACCATTGTTTTACCTTTAAGGGTGGCAATATTCTCATGAGAGGAATCCACCTTGCTCTTGGCCTCCACTAACATCTGATTGTATTGTGTCCATGGGTTAACATTCCCACAATATCCTAGAATTTAGGCAATGCTTCTCTGACCCTCGCATCAAACTTAACATGGAAAGAAACCACGTATTTCTGTACCACCCCTAGGCATTCCTCAACTTTGACTCTGGCCTCCTCCTTCTAGACAACTTTAGAGATCTCCATGATAGCATACACTCTATCCACTACATTTATTGGCCTCAACTCACTGAGTGGCCTTTCATTCACAAACTGAATGAACTTCTTGGAAATCTGGGAGTTATTTTCCCCATCTTCTTTGGTAGCTAGGATGAAAAACTCATAATCCTTGATCACATTTTTTTTCATACAAAAGAATAATGTACTCGAAGTTGCTTTTAATTTATGCTATGATTTCATCCCAAACAAGTTACTTGGCCTGCAGGAGAGACATGTTTCCTTTAATAGTTCCTTTTATCTCAACAATCTCCTAATTTGCTACCTGTAGGTTCTTACCAATAGGGTCTACATTGGTCTTGTCTGTCTCAAGCTATTTTTATTTCTGTGCTAGGTTTCTTTCGGTTGTGTCCAAATCCTTCTGCACTTTCTTAAACTCCCATTTCGAAATATGGAGTTTGGTGAGGGTATTGGCGAGCTGCTCTATAGGATTTTGGGGTTTTTACAATAGAAGCACTGCACAAATATGCATGTCTATCCTCAGCTGAAGTTCTTCTACCTGCTGCTTGATAACTACTATCTCATTGTTTCTTTCTATGAGTTTTTTTCGAATATTTCTTTCTCTTATTCCACCTGTGCAAGTTCCTTAGATTACATGTGTTCATTACCTGACATCTTTAGTTTGTGCCTTAGATCTTGTACTTCTACTTGTGAACTTTGGAGGAGGGCTTCAAATGTAGATTTATCTTCTGGATTTACCCCCAACTTCACAATCATCTCTTTGAAGCTCTCATTCTGCATGTGTAGAGATATGGAGTTAGCTCTCTCCTGTTTTAACCTTGTTGCTTCCTTCTCTAGCAGCTTCTCAGCCTTGCTGATGGTCATTACATTTCTATTGAGCTCACTGTACAACATCTCCCCCACTTGCCTGTGAAAGTTGATCTTATATGGTAGAGGGATAGTTGTCAAGTCTAGTGAAACATCCAAGACCTTCAATTGAGAGCCCGAAGGGAATGACTGTGCTAGTGGGTGCTGTAACAAGAACTTCATTTGATTTCTTTCTAAATCCATAGCAGCCAAAAGTCTGGTTTGATATGGGAATAAAGGAGATTCCATTTGATGCTGCATCTCTTCCCTTACCTTCTTGCTTCTTTCTTCAACGGGCCTTTCCAATAAGTCAACTTGGCTCGGTAGAAGTTGCACTTCCTTTTGAACTTAAAAAAACTACCTCTTAAGAGGATGAGGCAGTGGTCTATAATGGGTCTTCCAAAGTGACATGGAAGCCTGGTTGATCTGGTCTTGTCCCTACTAACCTGGTCTCAATTTATTTTTCCTCTATCTCTTGAGTCTTTGCCTTTTTACTGAGGTGTACATTCTCCATCTCGTCATCCTTATTTTGGTCAATGGTCCTTTTTTATGCCTTGTCCTTCGATGCTGGAGTCTTGATCTCCATCTTTCTATTAATAGACTACGAATCAAAGTTAGCTTTCCATTCGATCTCATGGATATCCTCATGTTCATAAGTCAGAGCCTTTATGCTCTCCCTTCTCTTGGTAATGACACCATGAGGATCATAATGCCAGACCTTCCCTAGATCAAAATTCATCTGTCTAAATAATTCCTCAACTTCCCTATGGGCCTGCCTAGAATTGATAATAAAGGGTCCCACAAGTTTTCCCAACTTAAACATATATCCCTTCTTAATAGGGATAATGCAAACTTGGTCGACATTAAGGCTCTGTTTGATGAATTCCAGAGCAAAAATACTCATGGGCATAAATACATGCAAGTGATAAGGAGGACGCTCAGACTCATAGACCTTAATTTCTTTGAAATCTTCAAATAGGTACCTTTCCCCCACCCTGGTATCCTTGCTAAGTTGGAGGATTTCTTTTTTTTTGAGGGATAACTAAACTTATATCCCTTCTTAATAGGGATAATGCGAACTTGGTCGACATTAAGGCTCTATTTGATGAATTCCAGAGCAAAAATACTCATGGGCATAAATACATGCAAGTGATAAGGAGGAAGCTCAGACTCATAGACCTTAATTTCTTTGAAATCTTCAAATAGGTACCTTTCCCCCACCCTGGTATCCTTGCTAAGTTGGAGGATTTCTTTTTTTTTTAGGGATAACTCTGGGAGGGGAAAAACTATGAATGATCTTATAGGTAATGGACATATAAGAGGATATAAATTGGGAATAACCCTCAGCATCTGGTCTCTTCCTAGCAACAACGTCCTAGTCGAAAACATACTTTATTTGTTTGTTGGAAGCCACCAAACTAAGACCTAGGTACTCAAACTCAACCACATGAGTGTACACAAAAAATAAGAAGAAAAATGAATAATATCTGAAGTAGGAGGTAGTGGGGAAATGGTGCAACTGGAATCTTATGGCCTCAACTAGCTAAGCATGGATGTCAAACAAATGGGGAGGATGCATCATTTGCCTTAGAAACCATAGAGAGGCTTTAATAGCTATATTGGTATTTTCATCCCCAAACAGATGACCAATTAGGGTTAAGGTGGGATGAATAGCCTCTGCCAAGAGGGTTTTAGGGAAAATGTCAAGAATAGGCAGAGACTATAGGCCAGGGGCCAGGACCATTTATAGAAAGGATTGCTGCTCATCAACTAGACCAATGTGGTTTCTATAAAATGTTGAAGTTCAGGGGATCTTGGGTAAGTTAGGGCTTTTTGAATTAACTCTAGGGTCACCTCAATGATTTTGACCCCAGTTGAAGAGACAAAACAATTCTTCTCGTCTATGTAAGATATTGTTAACCAGGAGACAAACTCAGGGAAAAGGTGTACTGAGGGCACAATTTGGTAGTAAAGGCCTAAGTCAACTACCCAAAATGGGTCTTCTCCTCTGATGTGGTTACCATACAAGTTGAATCGAAGGTCCGCAAGGTGGTAGGCATTAGAGGGGTCATCAATTTGCGCCTTCGTGCCCATGACATGCTCGAAACTGAAGGAGGGTTTAACCTCACAGGATTTAGAGGGCTTAGGGTTTGTCTTCTCCATGTTCCAATGAATATTCAAATAAATTGCAGGTGAAAGGGACTGACCAGTTACCTGGTTGTCCTAGATATAGTTGAAAATGACATTGGAGGGAGGTTCCATATTGGCTGAGTGATTAGATGATGTTTACAGAACAAATGAAAGGTGGGAGGCATTTGCACTGGGAAACAATACAAAAATTTGAAAAATTTGAGGCGGGAAGGGTTTTTATAGGTAGAGAGAAGACAACGGTCGATTGACATGGGATGTGCATGGGATGACGTCATGGAAGGATGCGTGGCAGAAGAGTATTGGGTGGTGACGGATGATAAGTGGACGACAGTGGGAGGGGACAAAGATGTTGCTGTTAAAAATATTTAATTCTTTACTCACTTGAATTGGTGTTGGTAGGTTGATCAACCTAGCGGGTGGTCCCTATCATCCTCTAATGAGTAGGAGAGCAGGAGGTTGGATCCATTGGTAACCCCCAGAATCAATATAGGTCATTGGATCGGTGGGCCCTCCAGGTTGACTTGTCAACTCTGGGGGTAGCGCTTGCCTATCACTTGTGCATGTTACCCCCTTGAAATACTACTAGGGGCCGTTTGGGCAGAGATGGATGGTGATCTACCCCTAACCTGCTTGAAATTTAACCGAAAGGGTGTGTTTGTTCAAAATTTCACCTTTAGCCTATTGCGCTTATCTGGTAGGGGCTCCATGAGTGCGGATTTTAACCTTAAATGCTTCTGCCACGATGCTAGGGCTTGATAGTTTCCCCCATCACTGATTTAATTAATTTTTTAATTAGGAGTCTTGAATTTGTCTTCTCAAAATTTTTTCATAAGTGATGAAGGGAAACAACATTGGTTCCAACTGGGGATAATGTATTGTTTAAAATTCATTGAGAACCTACATATTAGTGTCTTAGTCCCTGGGTATGGAGTCATTTTATTTAAACCTCCATTAAAAAAAAAATGTTGAAAACCACAAAAAGTGCTAGTATTTACAATGGCTCATGGGTATTTACAGTGGATGAGAGTGGATTTCTTCAGTGCTGAAAGTAAGGCTTGAGAAACTTCCCATTCACTGGTAGCTCAAGAACTTCACCATCTAAGTTTTCCAACAAGAAGGTATTATTCCCTTTTGCTTCAGAAACCTTCAAAGGTCCTGTTGTAGCGGCTACAACCACCCTCCAAAATTTTGCCTTAGCCTATTTTGGAGCATCCCTACCAACCTTACATAGCACCTTGCCTTGCTTTGTCAAGTCCTCAAGCTTAAGTGTCTTCCTTGCACAAAGGCAGCCAGTGGATCATAGTTTGATCCTTTCCCTTCACAGGCTACTCACTCGGACTTGGTCCAATTGTAGGCTAAGCATATTCCCCTTGAAAATTGCACATTTCTGGAGGGCAACCATCCTTCCCTCCAGAAATTACACAATCCTATCTGGCAGCCTGCCGGGCTCTAGGATTGTGCAATCCTGCCAGTCAACACTCCTAGCAGGATTTGTACAAATTGCCCTAGTAGGGATGCTCAACACAGAATTTGCACAAATCTGGGCAACATTCAACTGTTCAGCCTAGAAATTTCACAAATCTATTAGGTAGTCAGCCCAACTCCCAGCCAGAAATGCACATTTCCTTCAAGCAGTCAAACAACCTCTTGCTTGTGCAGTTGAGTTGACTAGTTCCCTCCGGGACCGAGCAATACAAACTTGCATGCATAGGCTACTTCTCCTAAGGCAACATGCAAAGGAATCCCTTGTCTCAGGGATCTATGTTTAGTAGTGGGATGTTACATGCAAGGAGCAATTCAGAAACCTCCCACCAAGTGTCGGTTCCCCTAGATTTGTGGGATCTGCGTCACAACCTCGATGTTATCAAAACTCATCAATTGGACGTTACAAAGCTCATTCCTCACATCACCCTTGCAGCTTTGACATTCCACATCACATCTCGGAGTAGTTGGCACATTCAACTCAACTGTTTTGGGCCAAGCTCGCTTCCCATGCCTTGTGCTGCATTTCTGTCACATTTTGTGTTTTCACTTGTAGGAGTACTTTTTTCTTGATTTATTTGAATGATTGCTATCATTTACATGTATAATAACTTGTCCTAGCTGTGTTTCAATTTTCGTTGCTATCTCGCTGCTGTCGCATGCATGAAACTGTTTTTCATAGACGTTCGCCCAACTGACGAACTACCTCACCCACATGCATGTTGACCTGTTTGTTGAATCTTTCATTCATGTTTTGCATGCATTGTCAATGAATTCTACTATCAATTAGTGTTTCCATGCATTTACTGTCTTAGTTATTTTCATTTTCCCGTTGGCGAGTCGGGCCAACCTTGGCCTGGGCTCTACCTTCACCAAGGCTACATTGCGCAATCTGGGAAAGGAAGGCTCACCTCCCTCTCCAGATTTGCGCATTCCTGCCTAGCATTGGCCTCTAGGACTGTTTTGAACATTTCTGGAGGACAGTGGCTGTTTGGCCCAAGAAATCGCGCAAATATGTCCCTGGGCCAGCAATGCTTGCCAACTGGAATTATGCATTACACAATCCCAGCAGTCAGCAGCTAGACTGGACTATGCATTGAGTAGTTCCAACAGTCAGTTAGTCTCCCAACAGCCCAGACTGTGCCTTGTGCAGTCTTGGTAGTCGGTCTCTTGACCTCCCAGCTGAAATTGTGCAACTTTCATGATCAGTCACACATGTATGTTACAAGTCATTTCTCAAAGTTCATTTTGGTTTTCGACTGACAAATTGCTTGATATGAGTGTTTCCATGTCCCCAGGTATTGCAGGTGCTCATTTGCCTCTCAGAAGTGCTGGTACTATTGGAAATATTGAGGGGGGTGAATTAATATTCCTTTCAATTAGTGTTATTATTAATCTTTCAGAGCATTAGTTAATCTTGAATTATTATCAGTGTTTGTACAATGATAGCAGTAAACAAAAGGAACACAAATGCACACAATTTTTAAGGTGGAAACCCCCTCTGGGTCAAAAACCACTTGAATTCTTTTCTAATAATTCTTCAATCTTCAACTCCAATTGAAAAGAAAGCTTCAACTTCCTAGAATCTAGAAAAGCATTCTTCTCTAGCTCCCACTGGATGGATGCTCCAACGCATGAGAATATTCAGTAGTCAACTGAATGGATGCCCCAACACTCAATGAGTTACAACTCACCCTAGCACCACCCTACCACCCTGAAGTTTTCACAGGCTTGAACCTGTTGGTGACTTCATGCACCAGCCTAGCACCACCCTACCACCCTATAGAAGAATAAAATAAGAATGGACTCCTGTACTAGGGAAAATGGTCTACTTTACAATGATATAGAATGATGTAGAAGAAGAAGACACACTAGACCATAACCCCAACTATGACACAACCACCTAATGATGATCCTAGACCTCCTGACCCTGCCTCTTCAACTCTTGGCAGATAGACACTTGTACAACTTTTACAATGATGCTTTTACAATGACTTTGTACAATGATACTTTTACAATGACTGTATGCAGTGTTGCCCACTTGAAGACTTCATGTGGTGAACTTCTTGCTGTTGTTCTGCAACTTGATTGCTGCTGTTGTCATGACACCCTTTCTCACTCTTTAGAACATAGATTATGCATTGAGTCTTCTCTTTATGAATATATGATACTTGCAAAAAGTATTCATGGAAATACCCATGACATGATAATAGCAAAACTTACCTTATCCTGCTGAGCATATGTCAGTGCTAAACAAAAACAACAAATTAGAATAAAAAGAACCTAATGCAATAAAGAGATGAACATGCATATATAGAAGATACGTACCTGGACCTTACCTCTGCTACATCATTTTTCTGCACCTTGCTCTTTGCTGCCCTAGAAAGTCTGGTCCTTTGCACCCCTTGACAACACTTGATCTAGTTTTTTTTTTTGATTCTTCAAGACAAAGTTATGCCCAATATCTCACAAGGACCTAATTATGGACTAGTTTAGTAGAGCGAACTTGTATGACATGCCACGAGTGACTGTTTCCTCCTTCAGCTCTAAAATTGATACAAAGAAAACTACAGTCCATGAAATATCTGCCACTTTTTATAGAATTCCAATCTGCTTCTCAAAGAGAGAGTTATGACGATTTTCCCAAGGTCACCTCTTTGAGATGAAATTCGGGAGCCTGCAACAACTCTAACATCCACAAATAACATCTACGAAAATATAGTGAACCAAGATCTAAAATTAGGTCACAGCGTTCATCAGGATTTCGGCTCAAATCGGTTTTAATTTCATCATCTAAGACTTCGCAGAAATAAAGTTATAGCAAAAATTCCACGATCACCCTTTTTGGAGGATATATGAGATTTCTTTTTATAGAGTTGAGAGGGGCTTCTATAGAGAATGTTGGAGGGATTTCAGGAGATTAATTTTTTTTATTAATTATTGACTATTAAATGACCAAAATCAATGATAAATTCCATGCCACAACCCCATGGGGTTTTACCCCACTAATTGGGGTTACTAACTTCAATCTTGAATAAATTACAAACCGTGAGGAATTATGAGGAGAGCTATATACCGATAGAAAGATATTTTTGAGTAGAGTATTCCTATAATGGTTATGAGATGAGAAACCATGAGTGATGATGCCCAATGTGCCATGGAAATTCAGGTTCATCCTTGGTGCTGCTTGGGTTGACATCAATGACAACCTCAGATCATCTTTAGATCAATAGGTACAATGGTTTCCAAGAGAGCAGAGTCGAAGACACCATTCAGAGCACACTTGGAGATGTAGTCGATCAAGTGTCTATGAGCTTGCCTACTCACGAAGACATCAAGTTGTTCATAGACAAGGACATCAAGCAACAACATCACAACGAGCAACATCATGAACAATAGCTGAAGGCAACATACCGAATGCAGCGAATGCAACAGATGCAAGAGGAAGGTTGTTGACAACACAGAGGTGGAACAAAGTTGCAATATCAAGTAGATCCACTGATAATGAAAGAAACTTTGGAAACTCAGGCTATGAGGTGACGATGCGACATGAAGGTTCATGTCACACGAAGAAAAAGAATGGAACAAAGGAGTTTCATGTGCCGAAGCAGCAACTCAAGGAAGAAGATGAAGCTGCATAGACAAACAAATGAGTTGTAGCAGGATCAGGAACAACAGTGGGTGCAACGTGCACTCATGGATGAAACTATGCCCGTACAAGTTAAAGATCCATCCCAACAGCTAACACGGAGCAGCCATGGTGAGCAGTGTTGTTGATCACATGCAAGGGATTCACCAGCGTGCATGTCATTGTGTGCATGCATGCAATTTGTTGTAGCAATGTTTGGTTTTGGTAAGTTAGAATCAATTAGTAAAAAAATGAAAATATTTTTTCAAAAAATGTTAAGCTAGGATATAGACAAAAAGAATATTGAATAAAAAATGTTAGGAAATATCTTGATAACATATCCATATCAAATAAAATGTTAGAATAGATGCCCTAAAAAAAAAGGCAAAAATAAAATATTAGGTTATAGAGAAAAGCAAAAAGCAATAAACTCTTAAAGTGTGCAAGTCCAAGTGCCACTACTTTTTACTTTATTATGCAAAATAATGGTTGTGTGCAACTTGTCATAAATGCCACAACCCATGATAGTCAAATAGTTTAATCTTGACTAGTTCATGCTTTAAATTTCATGTTTATAGTTAGAGAATAAAGATCTAGCCAAACTATTTAATCTTGGCAGATCAGTAGTTAGGTAGAGAATAATAAGGAACTCATCAGTTTAATCTGAGTCCTTAGATGTTATAAGGTTAGAATCAGATAGTTTGTTTTTCAAAAGGAAAAGGAAATAAAGGGTCTGCTAGCCTAAATGCACCCAATTAAGTGAAGAAGAAATGTTAGGGTAAGTAAAGGGTAGGTAGAAGAAAGGTTGCAGAAGTACAAAGTTGATTGAGGCATAAGCACATTTATCATGCTTGATCATGTGTTACAGTGTGCAGGAGCAGATATGAAGGTGAAAAGATGTTCACAAGTTGATTCGGTTAACTTCCCCTCATTTCATTTCACCCCCCACTACATACTTACCAAATTCCCATCATCCCATCATTTCCTAAGAAAATACCCTTTTCCCTTGGTTTCACACATTTTTCTAGCAATTTACCCTCCAAACTCATTCCCCTACCTAAAAACCCATTTTCCCTAGTGTGAAACCCTTTCCCTTGGAAAAAATCACTTTCCCCTTGTAATTTTCCTAAAACCCATAAACCCCCCCTTGTCCTAAGTCTTTATTCCCCCCTCTGCTTTATAAAGTTAACTTCGCCATACCCATAAAACCCCTTTTAACCTAAGTTTTATTAAACCCCACATTACTTAACAAACCCGCCGTCGTTAACCTTGGTATCGCTCCATAAACCCGTGTATTATGTTTTTTAACCCACTTATGTTTAAACCCCGCTTATTCATTAAAATAATTACAAATCCTTTGTAATTAAACCTTGGTGCTCGCTAATCTTTGCCGACTGTCCTCCGTGAACTCCACAACGCGATATCCCTCAGATTATCTACTCCCAGATCCAATGACCCACAACAATATTGCGCGCTCCCTATCTCTGACCTTTACCCGCTCGAGAGCACACGAAATTCGTGGTTTTTCTCGGGCCCCTCTTGGTTACGTGGCAGTCTCACGTTAACTCGCGTGCCCTTGGAGAAAAACCACCCCACGACCAAAAGAGGTGTGATGAGCCTCTGAAACCACTCCTCGCGTATGATAAAACCATCCATTGTTCACTTAACCCTTCCGTGCCAAATTTTAAAAGTTTCCCGTTTAAATGTCAAAACCCTCACTTTTGCTCTTTTCGCCCGTTTACACAATAAAACCTGTATAACCCTTCCTGCACCACCCTGAGCCTCTACAACCTATTTTGACCCCCGATTACATTCCAAACATTGCCAGGACTCCATCCATACACTATTATGTTCCCTGAAGTCATTACGACCCTCCTTGTCTGCCTGTGTTTTTCTTAACAATTGTTGTGTTTTGTAGGTGATCATATAAAACCTATTTGTTCTAGATTCACAAGGAAATCCATTTAAAATCCTTTATTCATAAGAAAAAGACATTTATTACAGACCAAAAGGAAACAATTTACAAAGGCAGTAAATGATAAAACAAAGAAGAAATCCTTCACAGAGAGACAATAAATGTTAAATAGAGGAGGTAAATAAAGACATACAGTTAAAAGACAAACAGATTAAATATACAGAAAGATGATCAATATCCAACTACCTGATACTGAGACATGTAAAAACTAAACGATTTACTGTTGAAATACACATTAAAAACTTGAAATGTACGGTAAAAGTAAAAAGCACAGTAAAGGTTATTGACAGGTCAACAAGGTCAAAGAGTATCAGATGAAAGGTCATAAGTAAATATGACATCCAATGTGAAGACCAAACAACCAAACAAGTTAAAGGGAAAAAGATCAAAGTCTAAAGGATAGCAAAACCTAAATAACAGGGATAGCAAGCAGTAGTTCAATAGTTGTCTCTATCTTCTTGCATGAAGATATTTCCTTTTCCTTTAGTAAATCTATTTTTGTAAAAATAGTTTAAGATATTTTCTTAGTTATATTGTTGTATAAATAATTCTCCTTACAAGTTATTATGGGTTCACCATTGAACCAGGTTGACCATCGAAAGACAGTTGCACTCCTGAAGAAGGGTTTCACCCTTGATGAAGCATTTGTAAACACTTGATGTACATAGATTGTCTGGACCCTTAATACAAAGCAAAGGATTTTGAATTCAGTTTTACACAGTTTGTGTTTCCTGTAAGTTTTCCAGTGTTACACATTATGTTTTTCTTCATATACTTATGTCTTACAGAGATACCTAGGTAGGAAGAAATGTGTCTCAATCTATTCCTATAAGCTTATGCAGTGATAATCTATAAAGCAAATGGATTAATGGACTGTCTGTTTAATTAATTCCCTCTAAATAAATAAATCGTCAGCATATTTTTGTAAGCATAAGAATATTCTCTTGAACCTTCTAAACATCAATCAAAGGTTTTCATACTTATGATTATTTAATTTTCAGTCTGGAAAAAAAATTGTGATAATCATATTATTTTTTGTTTCTGCTCACCACTATTCAAGCTTTATCACTGTGTGAAATTTTATAGCAGCCCTCTGTTTTGGTATTAATATATTAAAAAGGTTAGGCATTACAATGTTATATCCATTTCATTCATTGGTCCTCCAAATTAAAACAAAACCCCAAAATATTTTTCTTAGATGCTCTGGCTTGATAGACGACCATTATCAACTCATAGGTACATCACAACCCAACCCATTCAACACACTCATCAAGGCGAAGACAAGAAGCAAGTCCAACTGGAGCTGAACATATACTTCAGAAAGTTGATGCGCGTGACCACCAACACACACTTGAGGATCAACACAGACACTATGCGTAAGTGTGTTTCTGGTTTAGCTTCACCCAAGAAGACCATGCGCATGTTAGAAGACGAGTTGGATGAAAGGGGCTGAACCAATGCACCAGTTGCAATAGAGGACAATGTTCACTTCAAGAATATGTCACCATGAGGCACATGCACACCATCACGAATGACCAAGCTTGGCATCAGCTCACCACCTTCACCATCACAAGCGTGTCAAAGAGTTGGTCTCATTACAATGGATCAAGTATTAGTGATGTCTTGCAAAGCTTGGTCAAGCCATGTTGTCTCACATGAGTACATGTGCATTGTAATATTGAGTCATGTCAAGCATAAGTCAAGTGTCAATAGTTGGATGTAACAATCATAGAGTAGGTGAAGTGTCATGAGGGTAGTTGAACTGTCACAAAGGGGAATGTCAAGGGTCACCCCACCCTTTGCTATAAATAGTCCCTCATAACTCATTATACAGGGTTTTGGTTAGCCAAGTCTCTAATAAGACTATCTTGGAAAGAGCTTGGATAGTGTTATCTCAAAATCAAGCCCTGGAAGGCTGCAGACCAGGAAGACTTCAAGTAACTGTTTCAAACCAATCTTTTGACTAAGGCTTAGCCTCCTTAGCCTGAGAGGGCTCTCTCAAAGGGTTATTGATTTTGATTATTAATAAGATGGCTAACTCTTGTGGAATAACATTAACAAATATGAAGGCTGGACAAACATTAAACTAATTTCCATTGGGCCTATGAAGTCAATCATACTTCAATAAATAATGAGACTGCCTTTACATAGAAGTCAGGGCATTTAGCATTTAGATGTTCAGAACACAAATCATATAAAACCACAGTTCATACATGCATACAGGAAGTCAGAGCATTATCAATGACTTCTGAGTGATTACACATATATGCAACTGTAAAAGACATTAAGGAAAGAATAAAACACACATTCTAAACATGGAAATCCCTCATGAATCCTGAGAAGAAAAACAACCAACTGATATTACTGAATTCTGTCTTTACATAAGCCAAAACAGTACTCTGTTTTATAAAATATCCAACCCTCATTACATTGCTGTTTCAGCTATATATAGAATCCTTATTCTAACTAATTCGAACTTCCTCCTCCAGCATGAGGGGAATTCGATAACTGCCTCTAATGACACCTATCAGCTATTTAACTAACTATTAAATACAATAAAGCACTGACTGGAGTTTTAAAGAGTTCTAAATTAACTATGACTCTAACTCTATCTTCCATGCATAATGACTTCTTCTTGTTCTTTGACACCTGGTCCCTTTTTTGATGTGGCTGAGCTGGATTTTTAATACTCCATATCGACCTTGAACGCTAAATCCTTTAACTGCTCAGTAGTGTTGGGAGATGTTCCTTGCTTCTCGGTGCCAGTTTTCCTCAAATTTCTCAAATGTACAGCAACATGTCTTTAGCTTTTAATAACCCAAAATATGGAACACTGCCACGTTCCTGATGTGTTGGAGGCTGCATCGATGGATATGGGTGCAAGCAAAAGTTCTTTGTATGCAACTCATTTAATACCCTTTGAACAGTGATAAAGTGGCTTTATAACAGAAATTTAACTTGAGTTAAAATATTCCACCCTTTTTAAGGTACACCTGTCTTGATCTGAATGGCTATTGTAGTTCCATCTGATATTTTGTATATCCTTTAGGTGTCTCCCTTTCAAAATTCCCGCTCATAATACCAAACTGCCTGTCTGCGTTAAAATCATCACCTACAGCAGTTTCGTAGCGCGCTACGAAACTGCTGTATTATTTGAAACAGCTTGCCTTTGACCCGAGACCTTTATCACCGAAACATTTGATTGCCAAAAACTTCCTCCGAGTTTTCATATGTATAGCAGGGATTTACATGTCTTTCAAAAACAATAAGACTAAGCAGATTTGACAAAAATTTGGAACAAAACCTCTCTTAAAGAGAAAATTCATTTAGTAGATAATTGGTACAGCTGTACCTTCAGGTCTTCAATCTTCTTCTTCAGAGCTCTATTCTCAGCTCTTAATTGCATATTTATTTTTCTAATGAACTGGGCCTCTTTGATGGCTGGTACTGTCCATGTGTGAAATTGTGCATGGCCATCAACTACTGAATTCAACTGATTTTGAAAGGTTTCAGTCCCTTTCCACAGAGCTTTACGATAATTTGTATACACATCTGCATGTTTTCTAACTGCTTGCTTCAATTTGGCAATCTCATATTTGGCTGCTTCTAATTGGCTCTTTATGACTGCTATATTATCTTCTTGAGATGTGATGATTGTTCTGCTTGCATTATTTTGCCTAACTTTCTCGATTGCCTCTATTTTTGACAGCGCTTCTTTTACTTGCTTCCTTGTAATAGGTCTTCTGGGTTTTAAAATGAATTCTTCACCTGGCTCATCGAACTTGAGCTTTTTTGAGGCTTTAGACTTCTTGGCAGTTTCTGGTGATGACTGTGTCAAATCAATATGGACTGGTTCAAACTGCTCGAATTCAATGCCCTGTAATAAATCATTCAAGCTTTCCTTGGATGTTGGGCTCTCTTCAACAGCTATGGCTTTACCCTTTTCATTATTTATTTGACCTCTTGTCCTTACCCTTGAGACTGCTTCAGATCTGCTTGTTTCAGGTGCAGTCTTCTTATCCTGAGTTTTTTCCTTTGTTGATTTCTGAGGATGTTCTTGAATGATTAGTGGCTTCACTGGTTTTCTTGGCTGTGACTTGTTTTGCTTTTTGGCTCTTGCTTCTTTTTGAAGTTCAGCTATTGTGAGTTCTCTGACTGGTTGTGGAGTAAGGCCAGTCTTGCTTTGGAATCCAGCCATGAAAATAAACGAATTCCAGTCTCTGCCTATCTTTTGGAGGCCATCTAAAACTAACAACTTAATCAAACCATGATGAAATAAAGAGGTTTCACAGTCCTCTTTCCTTAACTGCACCTTGGCACACATCTTACTCAAACTGCGAAATAGGTAAAAAGGAATGTCTATGGAAACTTTCCCAGTGAAATGTAAAAGAAATTTGAAATGATAAGAATAGACCTTATTGTATCTTCCTTCACAGGTCAAGTATTTTTGAATGCAGGTGAGAAGAAGAGCATAATGTTCCTTGACATAATTTCTGGGCACTGCTTTTGTTAAGTCTTCATTTACATATGCCTCCTTTAAAAATTCTTTACAAGGGTTCATATCAAACTTAAAATTTTTAAACCATTCTTCTCGTCCTCTTGGGATCTCTGTCACAGCAGCTATGGCTTCTGGAGAAACTTGGACTTCTAACATAGCTATCTTTGAATTTAAACCAGTGAAGTTTAGCGCAAATTCTTTGGTTACCTGCGCATGTCCTCCTTGTAGCTTCTTGCAAAAGTTCCAGCAGCCGGCATCTTTGAACGCTTTCTTCACGCCTTCATCCCTCAACGCTATATCCAAGCCCTCAGGTTCAGTCCTCTGGCATTTACCGGATCTGTGCTCTTTTCTCTCCATTTTCCTTTCAAAATCTTCACACACACAGAGTCTAACAGCTTCAGTTTCAATGGTAATTCAGTTCTTTTTAATTCAGCCTCGCTTGTAATCAGGCTCGCTTGAAATTCAAATTTTTTATTGAAACACTTCCATACATAATCAAACAGACAGGTCACTCATGCAGCATTTACGACTATCATAAAGGTCTATGCACGGTAGAATCTATTGGGAATGATATTTCTGTGCATATCAACAGATCTATTAGTGGGGTAGTGGCAAATGAGCGCTCAAACGTGATAGGAGAGGCACATAAACTGACATGAGTGGACACAACTGATGACTCAGCTACGGACTTGACATTTCGGGAAGGGTTCGCTGCGAAATGCACGAATCCACGATTTCGCAGCGCTGTTAGTTTTAAATTCTAATGATGCGCTGCGAAACGGCCTAATCATAACGCGCTGCGAAATTACTAAACCATGATTGCGCTGCGAAACTGGCCAATAGGATTACGCTGCGAAATCCCTAAAAGACTCGGTGACTCGGATGAGACAAGACATGACTATGGAACAATGATGGTGGAGGAGAACCAATAGGATTCGAGTATAGTTTAAATCAAAAACTTTAAAACTCCAAATCCTAAGTAAGACATATAAAACGAAATCAACTTGACACAGACCTTTGTAATTGGACTAGGACAAACAACTATATGCATAATTTTTTTTTTAGTTCTAAGTGATAACAGATAGTATTGTAACGTGGCTTGGCTTTTCCACTACATGGAGCTAGTTCATCTCTTTGGAGGAGCATGCAGATGTGGCTGTAACATTCCACTATTGGGGCTAGCAAGTTTACATGGATGTATTGTATGATTGTGACTTACACTTCTTTATATAATAAGAGGCATCACATTTTCATGCATAAGTTGTTATTGTAGTTGGATTGCTTCGGTTGCCTTAATGATATACGTTGTTTAACTTACGTACTTGTGTATGAACTGATTTGTATGAAATTATATGAATCTTGTTGTTAATGTGTTGTATATGTTGTTAATGTTGTCACCGTCTGTGTCGACTGCTCTGCCGAACATTAGACAAACCTTTCACATGAACCTTACTGTAACAACCATCACAGTTGTCTCGGACTGATCCGTGAGTGATGTATGTGTTATCTTACCTTGTATGATGTGACTTCTGCATCCGAGTGGACTGCTCCGCTGGAAGCTGTGCATGTCCTTTTGTGTTGTGTGTTCCTAGTCAAGTTGGGACTGATCCCTTTCAACCTGGAACTCATCTTCACCTTCATCTCCCTTCGAAGTGTTAGAACCTCTCATAGACCTTCCTTGACTCACTACATCAGTCACACCCTTTCTACTAATAGAGTTATCTTACTTGCCTCTGTGCGACATCGCGGTCAAGGCATTACCTTACGACACACTACTAGGACTCCTATACTAAATTTTTTGAGGTCTGATTGGGACTTCTTACTGGGGAGATCCCCTTGACATGTTGGCGGGTCCAACACCGTCAAAATTTCTAGCGCGAGAAGGAGGGTCTGATGACAAATTGTGTCCTCTTATCCAATTTTGAACATTTGCATATCTTTCATGGAGTCATGCACTCTTCTTCCCCCGAGGTGTTTTTCGAATGGTGAAGATGTCTCCATCTTAGGGAAGCTTTTCAATCTCTTGTCCACTTTCACGTATGATGGTGAAGGTGAAGTGGCCTGGCCTGAGCACTTACATAACTTTCTTTCCATGATTCATGAGGAAGATGAGTTTTCTGATGAACAGGCCAGTTTTCTGCTTGCATACACACTTCACGAATCTCCATTTCGTTGGGTGCTCAGCCTATCGGCTGACACCGTGCACTCATTTGAGCACTTTTGTGATCTTATTGAAGACACATTCTATCATTTTGATCCAAACCATCTTGACCGAAAACTGTTACAACAACAGAGGGCTCTGCATGAATCTGTTATTGATTTTCAGCAGCGCTTCCGTGACTTGCAGTTTCAAGCTCCGAGGAGCCAGATGAAATTTGCTTATCTTTTGGACCGGTTTGAGTATTGCCTTAAGAAATCTGCTCGTCCCAAGAGAAAGTTTGAAATCAAGCCTCGCTCAACATTCTTCCTTGATAGAGCTGTGCAATCTCATGTGGATGCAGTCACTTTCTCGACTGACTGCCTGCCTCCCTCTCATTCAACATCTCCACCACTGCCAAGTGATGTTGAGGATCATGCTCACACACCTGCTCATCTTTCACACTCTCCCAACATCACTTCACTCAATTTTCACGTAGATCTGGTTGTGAGTCCTTCAAGTTCTCATATGCATTCTTTTCTACGACCTCCGTCTTTGCACTCGGGTGTTCCTCTAGATGATGTTGTCTTGTGTTCGTCCATTCCGGATGCTTCAATTGTTGTGAATGAGGAACAACCCATTGATGGAGTTGGTGTTGCACAACCAACATGCGCTGTCATTCATGAAGAGTATGAGTGGGAGCTTGAACATCAACACTTGGCGAAGGATGACTCCCTTCCGTCCGAGCCCCCTTTGTTCTTTCCTAACCTCTTTGGTGAACCTGCCATCCATGATTTTTCATGTGTGTCTTCATCCATGTATGCACCCATTGTTGATCACTTGCAGGACTCACCAGATGCTATTCCATCATTTGACAATGGAGAGGATAAGTTATTCTTTGAAAATCCACTTGATCTTTCATCTGTCTTTTCCGGACACAGAGGATGAGTTTGTTCGCTTTTCATCTACCCCTCTATTTGATTCATCTGATCATGAGGATGCTGAAGAATTCATTGATTTTTCTGATCATGGTGGTCGTGATCCATTTACTTCCATTTTTTATCATGATCATGAATCTATCGTAGTTGATCTTTCGAAGCCACCGGTTTATGATGATCTACCTGATGATGAAGTTGAGACACCCAAGACTGTCGAGGCACTTCAGCCCGAGCTGATGGTTATGTCAGGCCCTCACTCTCTTGGGGTTAGTCTCACTTCCGATCATGAAATTGTTCAATCACCCAAGGCTCCTCATCACTCATCTGTATGCATTGAAGATCCATCTCACACACAGATCACACTTCCTCCACTCAAACTGCACGATCCCATTTCTCATGCATTAGAGGAGTCTTATGTTGCAAGCACTCGTTTGCAACACAAGTTATCTTTGTTCCTTTCGTTTGCTTGCATGTCATAGTACAAAGTGTGCTTATTCCAAAGTTTCACGTAGTGTCACACAACACCATGATAAGTCCACAGATTTCCCGTCATGCACATGCACTCATTTATGTCCCGTGGGAACTTTGAAACACGAGGTGTGGTTGTCTTCATTTTTATATCTTTCTTGGGTGCTGGTTCGCACAATTGGGTTGCTCGCGGACCAAGCCTTCACCAACATGGGTCTACCAATGCGCTGGTGGCTACATTGGAAGTATAACTTCACGTGATCAGGCCCATGCATCGTTAGTGAAGGAGTAGGAGTAGTGTTTGCTTTCATTTATTTTCTTGCATCCTTGTTTGCTTAATGATTTGTTTTCTTGTTTGTGTGCTTTCTTGTTTTCTTACTTGCTTTGCTTTTTGCTTCTACTCTTGATTTACTTTGTTGTTTGTTAGTTCACTTGTTTCGTTCGTAGGTTAGTTTTAATAAAAGCATGTATGTCTCTTGAAGCAAGCTGGGTAAAGTACAAGAGGGTTTGTACAACTATCACTAATTGGTTATATGTCATCTTTCCTCTGTATGATGAGTTTGTTACTTTTAGTCCATGATATGTCGAAGGAGAATACTTACTGTTCGAAGTGAACCTTGGCAAAAACAAAACACTTGTGTGCTAACTAGTGTCACCTTCTATAGTCAGTTGTTTTTGGGTTAACCCTTCTCAGCTCAGTCAAGTAGAGTAAGGTGAGGGTGAAAACCTTAACAAGGACATCAGAGATACAATAAACTACTTCTCTGTTGGAAAAACCTCATCTTCTCTTAATAATTCAGGATCCATCTTCCACCTATAAAATGAATAAGTGCTATGCATAGTGAAAATGAAAATGAAAAAATGAAAAGTGAAAAAAAATCAAATTGAAAATGAATAAGGAAAAAGAAGAGAAAGGATTCCTGCGCAAGGTGGTGATACAAGTAACTCCACCAGGGTACTGACCAGGCTCACTAGCAGCAGAGACATGCTTGTGTTCCTATGTGACTCCATCGGGGTACTGTCCAGGCTTACTGGCAGCGGAGCAACACCAGAGATGAAACTAAGACTCTGATGACTATACTGCTTATGCACCTATATACCCCTCAACACCAATCAAAACAACTATGTTTCCTTGGCTTTGAATGTTTGTCAACCAACCAATAGTCTGGCAGATGCTACATTTTACAATCAAGCTAGTGTGAAGCTAAGATGAACTGAGAGCTGAACAATACTTCCGGAGGTGTTAGACTTGCTTTTCACAAACAAGGTCCATTCAGAGTGCTGGAGTTCTACCACTATGTCGCCAAGTGTTGTAGCAACTACAACCACCCTCCAAAATTTTGCCTTAGCCTATTTTGGAGCCTCCCTACCAACCTTACAGAGCACCTTGCCTTGCTTCGTCAATTCCTCAAGCTTCAGTGTCTTCCTTGCTTAAAGGCAGCCTGTCGATCACAGTTTGATCCTTTCCATTCACAGGCTACTCACCTGGACTTGGTCTAGCTGTAGGCTGAGCAACTTCCCCTTGAAAATTGCACGTTTCTGGAGGGCAGCAAGCCTTCCCTCCAAAAATTGCGCAATCTTGTCTGTTAGCCTACTGGCCTCCAGGATTGCGTAATCTTGCTAGTCAAAACTCCCAACAAGATTTGTGCAAATTTCCCCAGCAGGGCTGCTTAGCCCAAAATTTGCACAAATATGGGTAGCAGTCAGCGGCTTTGCCTAGAAATTGTGCAAATCTCCCGGGCAGTCAGCCCAACTCCTAGCCAGAAATGCACATTTCCTTCAAGCAGTCGAACAACCTCTTGCATGTGCAACTGAGTTGACCAGTTCCCTCCGGGACCGAACAAAACAGACTTGCATGCATAGGCTGCTTATCCTAAGGTAGCATGCAAAGGCATCCCTTGTCTCAAGGATCTATGTTTAGCAGTGGGAGGTTACATGCAAGGAGAAATTCAAAAACCTCTCACCAAGTGTCGCTTCCCTTAGATTTGTGGCACACACGTCACAACCTTGATGTTATAAAAAATCATCAAATAGATGTTGCAGAGCTCATTCCTCACAACAACCTTGCATCTCTGATATCCCACAACACATCTAGGAGAAACCGACACATTCAACTTAACTGTTTTGGGGTAAGCTTGCTTCCCATGCCTTGTGCTGCATTTCTGTCGCTTTTTGTGTTTTCACTTGTATGCGTACTATTTTCTTGATTTATTTGAGCGCTTGCTGTCATTTACATGTATACTAGCTTGTCCTAGCTTTGCTTTAGTTTTCGTTGCTATCTCACTGCTGTCACATGCATGAAACTATTTTGCATGGACGTTTGCCCAACAAATGAACTGCCTCACCCACATGCATGTTGACCTGTTTGTTGAATATTTCATTCATGTTTTGCATGCATTGTCAATCAATTCTACTATCACTTAGTGTCGCCATGCATTTACTGTCTTAGTTGCTTTCAGTTTCCTGTCGGTCAGTCAGGCCAACCTAGGCCCGGGCTCTGCTTTCACCAAGTCTGCATTGCGCCATCTGGGAAAGGAAGGCTCACCTCCCTCTCTATATTTTCACATTCCTGCCCGGCACTAGCCTCCATGAATATTTTGTGCATTTATAGAGGATAGTGGCTGCTTGGACCAAGAAATTGCACAAATTTGTCCCTAGGCCAGCAGTCCTTCCTAGCTGGAATTGTGCATTGCACAATCCCAGCAGTCAGCAGCTAGACTGGACTATGCATTGTGCAGTTCCAGCAGTCAATCAGTCTCCCAGCAGCCTAGACTATGCCTTGTGCAGTTTTGGTAGTCAGTCTCCTGACCTCCCAGCGGAAATTGCACAACTTTCATGATCAGTCACATAGGTATGTTGCAAGTCAGTTCTCAAAGTTCATTTTGGTTTTCGACTGACAATTGCTTGCTATGAGTGTTTCCATGTCCCCAGGTATTACAGGTGCTCATTTGCCTCTCAGCAGTGCAGGTACAATGGTTTCCAAGAGAGTAGAGTTGAAAACACCATTCAAAGCACACCTGGAGATGCAGTCGATCAAGTGTCTATGAGCTTGCCTACTCACGAAGACATCAAGTTGTTCATAGAAAATGACATCAAGCAACAAAATCACAATGAGAAATATCATGAACAACAACTGAAGGTAGCATACTGAATGTAGCAAATGCAAGAGGAAGGTTGTCGACAACATAGAGGCGGAACAAAGTTGCAAGATCAAGCAAATCCACTGATAATGAAAGAAACTTTGGAGAGGTGACGACGCAAAATGAAGGTCGCGTGAAGACAAATAATGGAACGAAGAAGGAGTTGCATGTGCTGAAGCAACAACTCAACAAAGAACATGAAGCTGCATAGATAGACAAATGAGTTACAGAAGGAACAAGAACAACAGTGGGTGCAGCGTGCACTCATGGATGAAACTATGCCTATACAAGTTAAAGATCCATCCCAACAGCTAACACGGAGCAAAAAAGGTGAGCAATGTTGTCGATCACATGCAAGGTATTCAATATCATGCATGCAACCCAACCAATTAAACACACTCACCAAGGCGAAGACAAGAAGCAAGTCCAACTGGTGCTGAACATGTACTTTGGCAAGTTGATGTGCATGACGACCAACACACGCTTGAGGATCAGCACAGACACTATGAATAAGCGTGTTGTTGGTTTTGCTGCACCGAAGAAGACCATGTGCATGTTAGAAGACGAGTTGGATGAAAGGGGCCAAACCAATGCATCGGTTGCAATGGAGGACAAAGTTCGCTTCAACAAGATGTCACCATGAGGCACATTCACACCATCACGGATGACCAAGCTTGGCATCAGTTAACCACCTTCACCATCAGAAGCATGTCAAAGAGTTGGTCTCATTACAGTGGATTGAGTGTCAGTGATGTCTTGCAAGGCTTGGTCAAGCCATGTTGTCTCACATGAGTACATGTGCATTGTAATGTTGAGTCATGTCAAGTGTAAGTCAAGTGTCAATAGTTAGATGTAACAGTCATAAAGTAGGTGAAGAGTCATGAGGGTAGTTGAACTGTCACAAAGGGGAATGTCAAGGGTCACCCCACCCTTTGCTATAAATAGTCCCTCATAACTCATTGTATATGGTTTTGGTCAGCCAAGCTTCTAATAAGACTATCTTGAAAAGAGCTTGGACAGTATTGTAATGCACCTTGGCTTCTCCACTACATGGAGCTAGTTCATCTCTTTGGAGGAGTAGACGGATGTGGCTGTAACGGTCCACTGTTGGGGCTAGCAGGTTTACATGGATGTATTGTATGATTGTGACTTACACTTCTTTATATAATAAGAGCCATCACATTTTCATGCATATGTTGTTATTGTAGTTGGAATGCTTCGGTTGTCGTAATGATATATGTTGTTTAACTTACGTACTTGTGTATGAACTGATTTGTATACAATTATATGAATCTTATTGTTAATGTGTTGTATATGTTGTTAATACTGTCACCATCTGTTTCGACTGCCCTTCCAAACATTAGACAGACCTTTCACATGAATAACAACTGCCACACTCATCTCGGACTGATCCGTGAGTGCTATAAGTGTTATATTACCTTGTATGATGTGACTGCTGCATCCAAGTGGATTGCTTTGCCGGAAGCTGTGCATGTACTTTTGTGTTGTGTGTTCCTAGACAAGTTGGGATTGATCCCTTTCAACCTGGAACTCATCTTCACCTTCATCTCCCTTCGAAGTGTTAGAACCTCTCATACACCTTCCTTGACTCACTGCATCAGTCACACCCTTTCTACTGACAGAGTTATCTTACTTGCCTCTGTGCTACATCACAATCAAGGCATTACCTTACAACCCACTGCTGGGAATCCTACACCAAACGGTCTTAGGTCTGATTGGGACTTCTTACCGAGGAGATCCCCTTGACATGTTGGTGGGTCCAACACCGTCAACAGGTCTGAACCACAGAGGGTCAAACTTGCCATGTTTTCCTTTATCTTCCCTTCTGACATCCCATATAAGTAATAAATCTCCTCGTTGCAGATACCTGTCATTTGGCTTTCTGTCAAATAGGGATTTCATTTTTTCCTGATAACTGATCAAATTTTGATTCACATGTTCTCTTCTCTCTTGAAGTTCTATCGACTGATTTATTCTTCTGGTTAGAGCATTTTACTCCTCCTCAACATCTTGTAAGATTTTAACTACTGGTATAGCTAACTGCATGGGGAAGATTGCAACCTTCCCATAAACCAACTCAAAAGGGGACTTCCTAGTGGACCTCTTGGTGGTAACCTTGTTGGCCCATAAGGAAAAGTTCAGTTGTGAATCCCAGTTCTTTTGATTTTCTTATATTGTTTTCTTTAGAATCCTTACAAAGCTTTTATTTGAAGATTCAACCAATCCATTTCCTTCTGGATAACAGGTGGTAGAATGGCCTGCTATATTGTTGTATTTATGGAAAAAATCAGTAAACTTGGCTGACTTTAAGACCTGAGCATTTCCAGTGAAAATATTCTTGGGGTAGCCAAACCTGGCAAGGATGTTTTCCTCCATGAACTTAATGAGTACAACATCAATCACATTTCTGGCTGGGGCCACTTCTACCCACTGTGTGAAGTAATCAATAGTTATGAGTATCCACTTGTGTTTACCACTAGAGGGTGGGTGTATTTCCCCAATGAAGTCCAACCCCCATTGCCTGAAAGGTTCTTTCATGAAAAAAGGTATTAAAGGAAAAGGTGCTAGATTCTGTTATTCTACAAACCTTTGGAACTTCTCACAGGCCTAAACATAGGTATGCTTCTCACCAAATGGCTTAGGCTAATAAAGTCTGCCTTGAGAATTTTGTGGGCTATAGCTCTCTAGCTATGATGTGCTCCATAGACACGATTATGGAATTCATCAATTACTTTGTGGATTTCTTCTTCAACCAAACATAGGAGTAAAACCCCCACTGGGTCCTTCCAATACAATTGCCCATTTGAGATATCAAATTTCTAGGCTCGTAACCTTAGAGCACTGTACTTAACTTTGTCTAAAATTACAGGGCACGTCAGAAAAAGTAGATAATGGAATATATGTTTATACTAGTGGGACACAATGTATTTCATCTGGATTTTTTGCGCCGAGGTTTCAATCCCTTGTTGTTGCTCCAATTTTTCACTTTCTCCATCTTTCTAGCTAGTAAGTTTATGCCCAATGCTTGGCAATTTTCTTCGGATAAAAATTTAGCTAGCCCCAGCCCCTTGATCAACTTGGTAGGTTTTATGTCCATATCACACTCCTATATTTTAGCAATCCATATGCCTCTTTTCCCCTCATTATCTCCTTGCACCAGGATATCTTCCACAAAAACTATAGGAACATAGACAATTATATGCGACTGCAAGACATTGATTCTAAAAGCCTTCAGGGCTTTGACCAAGGCATATGATGAGCCTCATCATTGGGAAATTATATGGGCCTTAATTCACCTCCTAGCTTAGTCAAACCAACTATTCTCATAGCTTTTTGCATACTTTTGATTATATTTTGTTTATGAGATGAGTTAGAGTTGGATATTTTGCTTTGTGGTATACTGTGCATTTAATGCAGGATTAAAGGATAAATGCAAGGAATTTTGGCAAATACCATGGTCAAAACTTGAATGGGACAAGGGAGAGGGATTATAATAGGTAAATCCTCCTCATTTACTACCCCTCCATTTGAATATTCCTCCATCAGCTCGGATTGCAAACAACCAAATCATGAGGACTAGAAGGTAGACTAGCAAGTGAAAGACAAAGCACCAGTTTATCTCGTGTTTGGGAGCCGAGCCTCCCTAATTTTAAGGAAGTCATTGGAGACTTCAGATGTATAAGTAGAGAGGCCTAGGAATTGAGTAGGATTCGGATTTTTGATTGTAAAACTCTATTCTATTTTCGAGCTGCAAGACTTGTGATAGTTTTTGATGTAATCCATTGTTTTGGTAATAAGAATGAGTTTTTTTTTGAGCCAACACTGAGTTAACTCAGAGGGATAAAGCTCTTGGGTTAGGGCCGAACCCTAGTAACCAAGGCTCATCTTTATTGTACATGTATGCTAGTATAGATTCATAGTTTAATTGTTCATTTGCTTAGTAGATGCATTTCCATTACATCAGTGTAGATTACATTGGTTGTGTGATAGTTTGCTTCCATTTGTGGCTTATTTCAAGTAGCAGGTTAGCAAGGAGAAAAATTATCACCATAAGGTTGTCAGCAGGTGTCTCGGCCTCACTTGCTCTCTCTGGGACCATGACTTGAGGAAGGGACCCTTCAGCAGCCCCAAAAACACAGATTTATAGTTCTTGCATGAGCTTTAGAGTTTGTTGTCTTTGATTTAGTATTTGGTTCATGTTGCAAGGAAGATTTCATTGTCATCTTTTTCCATCTCCATTTCTGCAATAATATCTCACTCATGCTTTCATTCCCCTTATCAACTTTCTTCATGCATAATATAGGAAACTGATTCATGCTTTTCTAGTTTATGAAAACGTATCTTGTTGCATAGTTCTTGGAAGACACACATGTTTTAAAAAAAGCAGGTACTTCAGGAGGAGACCCAGAATTCATCACTAGTAGCCACCTTCCACTTCATCCACCTTAGCCATCTCTTGTTCCACCATCACCCTCACTAGTTTTTTTTAATCATTTTTCATTGAAATTCCCCTAGTTATATTGAGCGAATCTAGCCATCTATTATCTTGGATATTGACTCTTGAGTGCTGCTAGACTTTCTAACACTCCATTCCAGTCATCATACACCTTTCCCAAGCTTCCCAACACCTCCAACACCTCACAATTAGTTCTCTGTTGTATCCTGTAGGTTTCCTGTAATTCCTACAGGATCATCCTGTAGGTTTCTAGTACATCATGTAGGTTTTCCTGAAACGACATGGGTTTGAGGCCGAATTGATGGTAAACCTCTAGGAAGTCACACAAATCCTCCTAGGACCCTTCCACACCATCCAACCACTCCATAAACCTTCTAGCCATCCTCCATCACCTTTCATTCACCTGTCACATACACAAGAACATTTAATTTGCATACTTGATTTTGTCCAAAAAAACAAAGAAGTGAAAACATATTTAGTTTAGTTTTTTGCTTACACACTAGTATGGTTTAATGCTTTTTACTTCTGCAGCTTAGATAGTAGCATTTGTTTAGTGTTGATTTAGCAATTTTTCTTAGCATAGTTGTTCCAATGGTTAACTAGGATATGGTGTGATTTAGCATTACATATTGTTTTCTTCATTACTGTAGTAGAGTAGCTCTCTTAGAGTAGATTTTCTCTTCTTCCATCAAAGAATCAAGCTTCTTCTGACTATATATAAGTCTGGCTTGGAACCCCTGGGGTCTCTCGCCGGACGAACAACGACAACATGCAAGACCTTCAATTTTACTTGTGCATACAACACTGTCACCTCCAAGTTTGTACGAACCTCGGGTTGATAAGTAAAGCTAGTAGCCCAAGAGTTGCAACATCCTTGCTGCAATACTGGTGCTCATCACTTTTTGGCGCCGTTGCCGGGGAGGTGTCTGAGTTGAATGTGATTATTACCTTCTTTTCTTCTATTTCTTGTCTTCAATATTCTGTTGTTAGTTTATTTCTGCAAAAGTAATCTAGTTGCTTCTTTTCTTTCATTGTCCATTATCTACTTTCCTTTCCATTCTGCAATTAGGATTTCAATACAGCAAGTAGATTTTTCATTTTGTTAGTGATTTTCATTCAATCAACAATTTAATTTCTGCAAAGTACTTTCTAGTTTAAAAAATTAAAAAATCAACCCAAAAACATTTCCTTTCATGCCTCGAAGGAATAGCGACAACTTAGGGAAATTTTTGCCAAATACCCCCACTGCATCCAACAACCAACCTTCTCTCTTCGTCGATGGCTGTGAATTGGAGAAAACTTTAAGTGAGCAACCTGAAATATTTGAAGAACCTACAAGGGAAGAAGAAGAAGAAGAACCCATTCCTACTGATCAAATGGCTGAAAACCGAAATGACAGAGGGAATAGAGAGAGAGTTTAGGGTGCCTTTCCCATCAGGGAAACCAACGAGGACACTAAAATGAAAAATATAAGCCCCTCTGCTCTACCTCATTTCCATGGCCTGACCATAGAGAACCCGATACTTTCCTATTTGAGTTTGCTATTATATGCCGAACCTATGATTATACAGATGATGAGAAAAAATTAAAACTATTTCCATCTACCCTCAAGGATGCAACATTACGCTGGTTCATGGGCTTACCTGGAGATAGCATCACAACTTGGGCTCAAATGAAGCAGGCCTTTAACAACAAATATCGAGACTATTGTAGGTCAAAGGATACTAAAGAAGAAATTTTTAGGATGACCATAGGCTAGGATGAATCCTTAGAAGACTACGAAGAAAGATTCCAACTCAGTTACAAAAGGGCCAGGTGCACACTTGACCTTGAGTCACTAAAGCTGGCCCTGCTTAGGGGAGTAAGAGAAGATCTTTTGGATACCTTAAATTTGTTAGCAAAAGGAGATATCTACCAATTACCCTATGAGGATATCAAGACTGTATTTAGAAACAATTCTAGGGCAGCCAAGAAAAAGGGTAGGGGTAGTCAACCTATGGCCAGTACATCATCTTCCAACTCATCCATCAAGGGTGAAATTGGAAAAATGTTGGAAGAATTCAAAAGTGAGATGCCTTGCAAATGGACACCATGAACATTAAAGGGAAGCAAGAGGAAGCAGAGAGAGACTTGGCCATATTTTGTCCTAGATGCACCAGGAGGCATCCTAGGAACGAATGTCGATTGAACTGTATTGAAATTTGCTTGGTCTGTGAAGAGAACCACTCCACAGATAAGTGCCCTTCTTTACTTGGACTCAAAGCTGTATATCAAGGAGTTGAAGGGATTGTTGGGTCTTGAAAATGTCATTCATTTCCATTACACTTTCACTATTATGTCCATTATATCACCTCCATTTCACTACTATGTCACTACATTCATCCCACTTTCATTATCATTGGGCCACATTTATGTTTTTCCAAACTTTATTAATTCTTAGCCTTTTTAAGTGAATTTGTGGTTAAAAATTAGAAAATAATGTGCATATGCTTATACCTAACAAGTGGGTTGAGATTGTTGACATGTGTAGGTCAAAAGGAGACTTCTAGAAGACCCTTATGTGGCACTCTAAGGCGAAATTCGAATTTGAGTGGAGAGAATCATGAGATCATAAGGATATGTGTCACATCTCCTAATTGTATTGTAGCTCTAAGAAGACGTGTCTTATTAGTTCCTATTTTTATTAGGACTTTAGAGGTAGAGGGAGAGATTCATGGACTCTCATTAATGAGATGGCTTCTCATCTTTTTGTATAAATAGGAGATCTCTCTCCTTCATTTGTTAGTTTTTTAGCTTAGAGTTTAGAGCTTAGCTTGATAGTTCTTAAGCTTGTTAGCTTGTGAGATGGCTTTGGAGAGCTTTGTTGTACTTTGTAATTTTGAAGAATTTGAATAAAGCTTTGATGTTCTCAACATGGAAGGAGATGTGAAGTAGATGTCATGGAGCATATTAGAATGTAAGGTAGAGTAGATTTCATTTTGTAATTTTGCTTTGATTTCATTATGTCATTTGATTGCTTTCAAGTTTGATAGATTAGATTTTCCATTCATGCAATTTTAATTCATGTAAGTGTGTTCACCGGTTGATTGTAGATTAGTTTTTCTTTACCTTTTTTGCATCAAATAGTGACATGAGATTTGCCTCTCTGCTGACTTTGTTTTTTTGTTTTTTTTTTTAACTTTTCAATTTCAGTTATGATTTGATTTCAGTCTTATTTATTTGCTTTGTTAGTTAGTTTACATATCAAATTCCTCATATCATTGACGATTATCTCCGAAAGCCATAGCTAGACTAACTGGCAATGAATCAGATTATGAATGTTGTGATTTGATTTTAGTTTTACTTTTCTACAATTAGATATCAGATTGGTCATGTCATTGATGATTATCTCCGAAAGCCATAGCTAGACTAACTGGCGAGGAATCGGACTATGAATGTTGTGATTTGATTTTAGTTTTACTTTTCTGCAATTAGATATCAACTTGCTCATATCATTGACGATTATCTCCGAAAGCCATAGCTTAGACTAATTGGCGAGGAATCGAACTATGAATGATATGATTTGATTTTAGTTTTACTTTTTTGCAATTAGATATCAACTTGCTCATATCATTGACGATTATCTCCGAAAGCCATAGCTTAGACTAACTGGTAAGGAATCGAACTATGAATGATGTGATTTGATTTTAGTTTTACTTTTTTGCAATTAGATATCAACTTGCTCATATCATTGACGATTATCTTCGAAAGCCATAGCTTAGACTACCTAGTGAGGAATTGAACTATGAATGATGTGATTTGATTTTACTTTTATTAGTTTGCAGTTTTTGATCTGTTTGAGTGCAATAGCTTAACTTTTATTTCCGTATTTAGACAAGCAGCAGAGGCAATGATTTTATGATCAGTATTTCATCTTTTGTTTGATTTAAGTAGCTACATATTTACACTTTTATTTTGATCAATAACATGTTTTGAGATCTTTTGAAGTGCTAAGTTTTGGAAGTTACCATTAGGGACATAAACCTTATCTTGAAATCTACATCCATACTTGATCTTTAAAAGTATTCTTAAGACCTTAGAATAGGATTTCCATTTGCATTAGACACTTTAGGAGATAAAAAAAAACAAAACCCCAAAACAAAATAAAATCTATAAAACAACGAAGTAAGAAAAAGGTTAACTAAGCACATATGGTGCACCACACTTCATCAGTTTATGATACCCGGATTGATAATTTATGTAGAGAAATTTAAGACGTTAAATTGACTAGACATTTTGGCGCCATTTCCAGGGAAGTGTAAAGGAGACCTTATTTCTTACATCTAATTTTTTTTTAATAATTCTTGAGTATGCTCTCCTCCTGCACTTTGTGTGATCTAGAGGATCAGAAAAAGGATTGTTATGTAAAAAAAAATTTAATAATCCTTGAGTATGCTCTCCTCCTGCACTTTGTGTGATCTGGAGGATCAGAAAAAGAATTGTTATGCTAAAAATAAAAAAATAACAAGAAAAAAAGAAAAAAAAGGAGACAAAATAAACTTCATCATTTCAATTGATTAAAAAAAATAAAAAAATAATGAAACCCAACTGTTTTGATAGGTTCAACTGTCCAAGATTGACTGGTTATGGTTTGTAGTGGTCGTCAAAACAATGTATCCTGTTTTAATAAGGTTTTGCAACTTAGCTGCAGAATGTAGCCTGATTCCAGAGCTAGTTGTGAATTCCGTAGCTGATTTCAAGGTTTAGCAGGTTACATGCATCCAATGAAGAAACTGACCACATGGGCATCTCCGGAACTGTCCTGACATGGATCCTATCCTAGTCACCTAGCCGAGATTGATAAAAAAATCAGCTTAAGACCTCAGTCAAAGTCCTATTTTTAGCATGTTTTACTTGAAGTCTTTGTTTTCTGAAAATCATTTATCGTTCTTATAAAATTTCACAATTTCAGAAAAAAAGAAGAAGAAAACCAATCTATGGCTATTTTCAATCCTAGTTTTCACTGTGCCCTCAATAGAAATATGCATTCCTGTTCAAGCTTTGGCCTTAAAACGAACCTGCAAAAGCAAAAAAAAAAAAAAAAAAAACATGCAATAGCCTCCTCTATTTGTTTCCCTGACTCTTGTAATCAACAGTAGCAGGTCATTGTTAGTAAAAATCTTCAACACTCATCTATATTCCATCCATTGTTGAAGTATCATCAACATTGTTACATCTGCTATTTCTCATCTCAATCATTTCTTCTATTCCTCTGTCTTGTTGGAACATCCCAACTAAGACCATAACTATATGGATATGTCTGCCAATATTTATAAGGAAATCAATAACTTTCCAATGAGATGCGAGCCACACAATATCAGGATCATAATATAGGAGTATATTGTGATGATATCAATTGAGTATAGGTTCATTACAAAGCACGCAACCCTTCTCTATCTTTGGTCGAGACAAGATTAAAAGGCACACAACACTAAGTAAACCAGGCCAATCCAGATTGCTTATAGTGGACAATAATGAGAAACTGGTTGGGTTATTTACAAGGGGGAATGTGATTAAAACTGCATTGCAAATCAAACATGTTGTTTAGCACGAGGCTACAGGGATTTGATTATATGGAGATCTTAAAACATGGATTTAGAATGCATAGCTAAATAGCTAGCCTCAAGAGCCATTACACAGAAAATGAAACCCAAAAGGCCGAATGCAACAAATTCATAAAATACAAAATAGTAAAAACATTAACGTTGAAAAATGTAAAACAGAGAAAAACATCAAACTTTGTATGCACGATTTGGCCAAACAGAGGCGAATTTTGAAAAAATAAAACATGGGTTTTCTCGCTAGTAGGGTCAATTAGATAAAATAGAAACGGTTTTTAGAAATTCGTGGCGGTTTGGGAGATATATTAGGTTCTTTGGAGCGAAATTTTGCTTGCCGCATGAAAAAAAACGAAATTTAAATTAAATGAACACGCTGTGATTTAATTCTGAAAGGGGAATTCTAATTTGATTATGTGCTGGAATTTACTCCACCACGTCTCCCACCTTTTATTTCCATTCGTCTATAACTCATTAACACCTGTAATCCCAATTGAAGACGGCTCTATTTAGTGAATTAATTCCATTACGTGAACCAGTTGAGTACGCCTCTTCCAAACTGATCTGTCATTTTCAACCGAACTTCTCCACTCCACCTGTTTAACAGCTAAATTGTATAACTTGACCAAGTTGAATACGACTCTTTTACATCCATATTGCTTGGATTATTCATTCAGCATCACTCTGTTTTCAATTGGTGATTACGGTAATGGGCAGCGTGGAGATGAAGAGATCCTCTTACAGACCCGACGGACTCAACCAGATATACTTGGAACCGCCTTATTTCCCCAGCCCCGTATGATTTAGATGGTACTTTCAATTTCTCGCTGGTGAAAATGTGAATGAGGTAGACAAAATTGGCCAATTCGGATGATCGTCCATATTTTACAATGGACAGGGCACAGACAATAGAAAATAGAAGCATGACAACAAAAGGAAATGGGTTGTTTTATGATTTAGAAACTGGAAGGAGTGGAGGTTTTATCATGATGTGCCTTCAGTTGTTTATAAAACTATAAGTTGAAGCTTTGTTGCTCATTTTCCTTAGCAGTCTTGTGTATTTCAGAAGTCTGATATAACTGCTACAACAGGGTAATCTTCGAATTTTGGTCCTGAAAATAAGTTATGATAATCCTAAATTATACACTTAAAGGCTCAATAAGTATTATCTTGTTTTTCAAGTGAGATTTTGGGACTGTTTGCATGCTAATTGTGGGCTCATATGAATCATGTCAAAGTCTGGTGCATTATAATTATATTCTTGAAATCATTGGTTTTTGTTTGATCTTGAAAATAATCTATCATCCCTGCATATTATCTCTTGCATCCTTGCACTCTTGCATAAGCATCTTTTTTATAGTCGAAGTGCTCTAAAATTGTTCCCATGCCTAATTGCTAAGTAACCAAAAGATTGAATTCATCTTCAAGGTTTATGATTTAGATGGCAGTAGGAAAGTGACACTTCGGGTATATCTAAAAAAAAATGAGCAGCACAAGAGTTGGTACCCTGATATTCCATTTCCATCGCTGAAACTGTTTTGCTCCATATGCCACTACCATTCACAAAGTTCCTGCATGCAGACAATGAAGAAAATAACTTAAATCAGAAAACTAATGGTTGGTTGTCTTTTAGCTGCGGAAAGCAGCCTGATTCCGCAGCTAACTGGCAATTCCGCAGCCATTTTATTACTTCTGTAGGTTACAGGTGTCGAGAGACAAAACGAGCCACATGGGTAGCTGGGAAAATGTCAGTACATGGATGGTGTCCTATTCATTTGATCCAATTCGATGAAAAAGACCCCGGTCAAAGGAAATTCAAGTCGTGTGTTATCACTAAGTCGCCACATTAAGTCGCCACACTAAGTCGCCGCATGTCAAGAAAAAATAATAATTTTGAATCAATGAAATGAATAAGTTATTTGCTCACTTTTCTGAAGTTATTGATTAATTTTGGACTGATGATGAAAGATGAATCGCTAATTTTTGTTTCAATATTTTTAGTTACACAAACCGTTGAAATTTCGCAACTAAAGTCCAATTTTGCAGCTGTTCTCCAATTCCATAGCTGAAAAACCTCATTGTTCAAATAAGCCTAACTTTCTCATACATAATCAGATTTTGATGATTCAAGTATCGTTGGAAAGATATCAACAAGATCTACACAATGAAAAATCCATCATTAGAGTTTGAAATGACAAATAATAAAATAAATCGCTGAAAAGAAGCAACATTCAACTTGGGGCACCAATTCCAAAGCATGTATAAATTCATTTGATTTTTCCTTTGAGAACTTGTTTCATTAATACAAATTCTTAATTTTGTGTGTAAATATTATAACTAGAGAGATTGACCATCTCTCTCCTTTGATAATCTTACATTCCATTGCATAAGAAGTATTAGTTTTTTTTTTTTGCAGGTTCCAAGAGAAAGGACAAATGGCTACAAGAGAATGGTGTCTCTCTAAGAGACCAATTTGTTTCATAAGAGGATGATCAGCAACAAAGAGGAAATATGCTGATGCAAAATCAGATCCAAACACTTGAAAAAATTTCAGATATTATTGTTTCCATCACATCCATACTTCATAATAAACCATTCACCTTATTTCACTCCATATTTTCTATTTACATTCACATACACTTTCCATATCTTTTTGTCCTTTCATAAACCACAAATAAAAGCAAGAGGCTCATTCACATGCTTATTGCCCATTGCCATTTCTGCTCTCCATTGCCATCTTCCATTTTCATTTTCCATTTCTTGTTATTTTTATTCCGCAAATAAGCCCTGCTTCAATGCAAATTATTGAGTCCATAGTCCTTTGAGTCTAAGTTCTTTGTAAAAACACCTTGATGCTTGCATGCATTAATGGAAAGTCCTCATGCTGACAAACAATGGGAATACATTAATGTCCCTTGTTCGTCAGATCTTCTAGGTGACTTGACATCGGCAAAATCATTCGTACCTAGCAAGATGTGTTTGGGCATCTTGACTCTCATTGTCATCAATGGTGAGAGTTCTCGTGTTGACTAGCGGCATCCATTAATGGCCACTAAGTCAACAATTTCCTACTATGTTTGACATCAAAACATCTTTTCACATAGTAGGAATTGTGCCAAAAAGTTTTGAAGACATCAAGACTATTATTTTCGGCATTTTGAAGCAGATTCAACAAGTTTTAGTAGAAGCAATAAAAAGTCATCTTATCTCGTTATCCATGACTCCTCTTGTTCAACCACTTGAAGAAGAATATGATCAGAATTTTGCAGCTACCACACATACAACTCATCCATTCCAAAGGGTAAGTTAAGGTACGTCATTTTCTAACTTTTGACCATAGAATTCCTTAAAAAGCTAGAATGATAATTGTTGGAAAAACATTTCTCTTCCTCATTTCATGAAATTGTCAATACCATCAGTTGGGGGGGGGGAATACATTCATCTTCATATCTTTCCATGTCCATATCATACTCAGGAGCCCACATACTTTCAACATATATTAATTATTACATTGTTATTATGAGCATACAATGGCTTTTCAAAAAAAATGCTTAAAGGATAAATTGGATACAAACAAAATCACGGTTGTCACACAAAAACCAACCATCATGCAATCCAATAAAGATATAATTTGCAAAATTAATCAAAATATCATTGTGCAAAGTTCAAAGATCAAAATAGAATGCAAAAAAAATAAAATTGGTAGAACCAACCATGTTGCAATTCAAGTAAAACACTTTGCAGAAATATGAAGTTATCAAATGATATCATGCAAAGTTAAGCCAAAGCTCAAGGATCAAAAGAGTTAATGTAATATATATTGCATGAGGACATGCAATAAATTCAGTTGGGGAGTATGTTGGGTCTTGAAAATGTCATTCATTTCCATTACACTTTCACTATTATGTCCATTATATCACCTCCATTTCACTACTATGTCACTTCATTCATCCCACTTTCATTATCATTGGGCCACACTTATGTTTTTCCAAACTTTATTAATTTTTAGCCTTTTTAAGTGAATTTGTGGTTAAAAATTAGAAAATAATGTGCATATGCTTAAACCTAACAAGTGGGTTGTGATTGTTGACATGTGTAGGTCAAAAGGAGACTTCTAGAAGACCCTTATGTGGCACTCTAAGGCGAAATTCGAATTTGAGTGGAGAGAATCATGAGATCATGAGGATATGTGTCACATCTCCTAATTGTATTGTAACTCTAAGAAGACATGTGTCTTATCAGTTCCTATTTTGATTAGGACTCTAGAGGTAGAGGGAGAGATTCACGGACTCTCATTAATGAGATGGCTTCTCATCTTTTTGTATAAATAGGAGATCTCTCTCCTTCATTTGTTAGTTTTTTAGCTTAGAGTTTAGAGCTTAGCTTGTGAGTCTTAGCTTGATAGTTCTTAATCTTGTTAGCTTGTGAGATGGCTTTGGAAAGCTTTGGAGAGCTTTGTTGTACTTTGTAATTTTGAAGAATTTGAATAAAGCTTTGATGTTCTCAACATGGAAGGAGATGTGAAGTAGATGTCATGGAGCATATTAGAATGTAAGGTAGAGTAGATTTCATTTTGTAATTTTTCTTTGATTTCATTATGTCATTTGATTGCTTTCAAGTTTGATAGATTAGATTTTCCATTCATGCAATTTTAATTCATGTAAGTGTGTTCAACCGGTTGATTGTAGATTAGTTTTTCTTTACATGTTTTTGCATCAAATAGTGACATGAGATTTGCCTCTCTGCTGACTTTGTTTTTTTTTTTTAACTTTTCAATTTCAGTTATGATTTGATTTCAGTCTTATTTATTTGCTTTGTCAGTTAGTTTAGATATCAAATTCCTCATATCATTGACGATTATCTCCGAAAGCCATAGCTAGACTAACTGGCGAGGAATCGGATTATGAATGTTGTGATTTGATTTTAGTTTTACTTTTCTGCAATTAGATATCAGATTGCTCATGTCATTGACGATTATCTCCGAAAGCCATAGCTAGACTAACTGGCGAGGAATCAGATTATGAATGTTGTGATTTGATTTTAGTTTTACTTTTCTGCAATTATATATCAACTTGCTCATATCATTGACGATTATCTCCGAAAGCCATAGCTAGACTAACTGGCGAGGAATCGGATTATGAATGTTGTGATTTGATTTTAGTTTTACTTTTCTGCAATTAGATATCAACTTGCTCATATCATTGACGATTATCTCCGAAAGCCATAGATTAGACTAACTGGCGAGGAATCGAACTATGAATGATATGATTTGTTTTTAGTTTTACTTTTCTGCAATTAGATATCAACTTGCTCATATCATTGACGATTATCTCTGAAAGCCATAGCTTAGACTAACTGGCGAGGAATCGAACTACGAATGATGTGATTTGATTTTAGTTTTACTTTTCTACAATTAGATATCAACTTGCTCATATCATTGACGATTATCTTCGAAAGCCATAGCTTAGACTACCTAGCGAGGAGTTGAACTATGAATGATGTGATTTGATTTTACTTTTATTAGTTTGCAGTTTTTGATTTGTTTGAGTGCAATAGCTTAACTTTTATTTCCGTATTTAGACAAGCAGCAGAGATAATGATTTCATGATCAATATTTCATCTTTTTTTTGGTTTAAATAGCTACATATTTACACTTTTGTTTTGATCAATAGCATGTTTTGAGATCTTTTGAAGTGCTAAGTTTTGGAAGTTACCATTAGGGACATAAACCTTGTTGAAATCTACATCCATAATTGACCTTTAAAAGTATTCTTAAGACCTTAGAATAGGATTTCCATTTGCATTAGACATTTTAGGAGATCAACAAAAACAAAACCCCAAAACAAAATAAAATCTATAAAACAACGAAGTAAGAAAAAGGTTAACTAAACACATATGGTGCACCACACTTCATCAATTTACGATACCTGGATTGATAATTTATGTAGAGCAATTTAAGACATTAAATTGACTAGATAGGGATCACTGAGCATCTTTTCTACATTAACCAAAGGAGACCTCCTGGGCTTAGACCATACCAACAGGGCATGCAAGGGTCATCCCATGCATATTACAACCCCAACCAAACCACAACTATACCTTCTTAGGGACCCCTTCTCATCCTTCCTGGTCTACACCCCCTCCTTGGCCTTATGCATCTCAGTCTCATTCCTAGCTAACCAGCTAGTCATTTCAACCTTACGCTCCGCCACAACCTCAATGGAATACACCAATCCAGGGGTGGAGGCCCAAATATAACAATGCCCCAGCTCTATTGCCTGCACCACTTGCGCAACCACAACTCCTACACTCTGCTCCATCCAAGCAACCCCAAATGCCTGCCCAACCAAATTCGAACCCGAACAATAGGCAGGCTCAACAAGTATACAATGAAGAGACATCATATCTAGCTTATGCTGTGGAAATCCAGGAGATTAACCTAAGATCTGGGAGAGTTATCCCAGATAACCAACCTCCCCCTCTACCTAGGGAGGTTGAGGAAGAAAGAGAGGAAAGCAACCTTCAAGTAAATCCACCCTTTCCTAAGAGATTAGCCCAACCACTCCAGCCTACCCTAGAAGAAACTGAACTTTTGGGAGAATTGAAAAATCTATTTGTAAAGATCCCTCTTCTCTAGGAAATAAAAGATGTTCCCATTTACAATAAGTTGATTAAGGAGAAATGCTTCAAGCATCCAAGGAGGCGAAAAAGGGATGCCCCTACCATTAATGTCATTGGGCAGCTGTCTGACTTAATGTTGGGGCAGGTAATATGTCCAAAATATTTAGACCTTGGAAGCCCTGTAGTAGATGTGCACATCAATGGAACCATTGTTCCACACACTCTAATTGATCTTGGGGCTTCCATTAATGTTATGAACAAGGACACCATGCTCAATCTCAACCTCCAAGGGTCATTGAGGAAGACCACAACAGTTTTGCAACTTGCAGATCGTTCCACAATAACCCCTAAGGGAATTGTGGAGGATGTGATGGTTTCCATTGACTCCTGGGAATACCTTGTAGATTTTCTAGTTCTCCAGCCTTAGGCTAAGCTTACTGGTTATCCTCTCATCCTTGGGAGGCCATGGTTGGCCATAACCGATGCTTACATCAATTGCTGAGCTGGGAATATGACCATCAAGAATGGGCATATGTCCAAGTAGTTATTCCTATACCCTCCTACTCAACCGTCTCTAGAGCATGATTTACCTTTATGGTCGGAGGAGGAGGAAGAAGATGAGGTTTATTCCGCCCAACTTTATGCTTTGGTAGCGACCATGGGAGGAGGACAACAAGATGAGGATCACTTGATTGAACACCTTTTCTAAAGTCCAACTCCTGGTTCATTACCATTATAAGAAGAAGTAAGGGAAACCTAGAAAAATCATCCAATTGACTTAAGCTTGGCCGATTCCAACCTACTCCGTGTCAAAACCATAGAATTTGGCCTAGAGAAAACCTTGAAAATTAATCCATCTCCTTCTTCTCACAAAGAGGAGAAGCTACACAACATGTTAAAGGAAAACCTAGAAGCCTTCGCTTGGAGTTACAAGGAAATGAAGGGAGTACAGCCCTCAGTGTGTACTCAGCACATATGCATCAAAGAAGGTTGCAAGCCAGTCTAGAAACCACAAAGGAGGATGAATCCAACTCTTAAAGATATAGTCAAAGAAGAACTGAAAAACTGCTAGATGCAGGATTCATTTACCCTATCTCCGACAGTGAGTAGGTCTCCCCTTTAGTATTAGTTCCCAATAAAAATGGAAAGTGGAGGATTTGTGTTGATTACAGGGAGTTGAAAAAAGCCACAAAGAAGGATCATTTTCCTCTACCCTTCATTGACCAAGTGCTCGACGGCCTGACAGGGAAAAAGTTTTTTTCTTTCCTAGATTGATTCAATGGGTACAACCAAATCCAAATCTGCCTAGAAGACTAGGATAAGACCACATTCACCTATACTTGGGGTACTTTTGCCTATAGGGTCCTTCCTTTTGGCCTATGAAATGCTCCTGCCACTTTCCAGAGAGCAGTCTTGAGTATTTTCACTGAATTAGTCCATGATGCGGTAGAAATTTATATGGATGATTTTACACCTTATGGATGTGATTTTCAAGAAGCCCTGCCTAACCTAGGCAAAGTACTACACAAATGCATCGAAATGAACCTGTCTGTCAATCCTGAAAAATGTGAATTTTTAATTACTGAAGGGACCGTGCTAGGTCATTCAATATCTCAGCAAGGACTACAAGTGGACCCGAACAAAATAACCATCATCCAAAGGGTCCCACCTCCTCAAAAGCAGAGAGATGTTAGAAGTTTCTTAGGGATATCTAGATACTACTGAAGGTTCATAAAGGACTTCAACAAATTGGCCTCTCCTTTATTTGGGTTGTTGGCCAAAGATTCTTAGTTTATATGGTCAAAAAGCTGTCAAGAGGCCTTAGACATTCTAAAGGGTAAGTTAACCACTGCACCAATTCTCCGAGGTCCAAACTGGGCCCTTCCCTTTCATATTCATGTTGATGCCTCACACAAAGCCATAGGAGCAACCCTAGGTTATGTAGAGGAAAAAATGCCTTATGCCATCTATTTTATCAGTAAGAACTTGTCAAAGGCTGAGCTAAATTATACAGTGACCGAAAAGGAACTCCTAGCTGTTGTGCATTCATTAAACAAATTCAGGAATTACATTATAGGCTATCAAACATTTTTGCATACTTACCATGCTGCAATCAAATATTTAATGAAAAAACCATATGTGAATGCTCGAGTTACAAGATGGTTTCTTTTATTACAACAATTTGATCTAACCATTGTTGATACGCCTGGTATGGAAACTGTTGTTGCAAACTTTTTATCTAGGGTAAATGTGTCTGCAGGTGAAGAAGGAATGGTGGATGACCAATTACCGGATGAGCATTTGTTTGCTATTTCAGTTCTCTCTCCATCGTTTGCTGATATAGAAAACTATTTGGTATCAGCACAGTTCCCACCAAACCTTCCCTCCAAAGAAAAGAGCAAGATAATCAGGAAAAACACCCCCTTCACCTGGATTTGGGGCAATATTTTCAAACTTGGCCCAGATCAAATCTTGAGGAGGTGTGTCAGGGAAGAGGAAGTCTTTGACATCATTCTGACCTATCATGATGGGCCTTGTGGAGGTCACTTTGCAGCAAAGAGGACAACATTCAAAGTGTTACAAGCAGGCTATTATTGGCCCACTCTTCATCAGGATGTGAGGAAGTACACTAGTCAGTGTAATCGATGCTAGAGGATGGGAAGGCCTACTCCAAGAAATGAAATGCCCCTGCAGCCTCAAGTGAATTTCGAGCCATTTGACAAGTGGGTTATGGACTTAATTGGGCATATCAACCCTCCTTCAAAGCAAAAACAATACATTATTGTGTGCAATGATTATTTGACTAAGTGGACTGAAACTAAGGTAATTAAGGCAGAAAAAAAAAGAAAAGGTGGCTGAGTTCCTAAGGGATAATGTATTCTACAAATTTGGGTACCCTAGAGAGCTATTCACAGAACAAGGTAGCTAGTTTACCTCCAGCATGATTAAATACCTGCTTCGCCATCACAAGATCAAGCATAGGATCTCCACCCCCTATCATCCACAAGCTAATGGGCAAGTGGAGGTGACCAATAGGGCACTGGAGGGTATCTTAACCAAGCTAGTGAGTAACAACAGGAAGGATTGGGCAGAAAGACTAGTTGAGGCCACTTGGGCCTATAATACCACATGGAAGACCACCACTAGATTCACACCCTATGAGCTGGTCTATGGGAAAAAGGCCTTGCTTTCCATTGAGTTTGAATATAACACATTAAGGATGGCAGCCCAACTAGATTTGGATCTCAACAATGCACAAAAAGAGAGATTGATCGAATTGAATGGCTTGGATGAATTTCGAATGCAGGTTCTCCTACATACAGAGATAGTTCAACTTCAAAGGAAGATCTAGCATGATAAACATATTAAGGAGAAGAAATTTCAGGAGGGCGATTGGGCATTGTGATATGATTCTAGGTATAAAGAATTCAAGGGAAAGTTAAGGACAAGATGGCTTAGACCTTATGTTGTGGAAAGATGCCATGATAATGGTTCAGTGCAAATCAAAACTATAGATGAAGAAGCCATTCCTTTGCTTGTTAATGGGCACCGATTGAAAATGTACAAGAGACCTTTATCAAAACAAGAGTTCATTGATAATATCAATAAAACAATGATGATGGTGGAGCAAGTTCCAGCTCCTCCCTCATCAAGTCATTAAAAAAAGAAAACAAAAGGAAAAAGAATAAGGACTCAAGTGAAAACCTCCATGAGGTGCCTGAGTCCCATCTTTGGGTTGAAAACCCCATAAGGCGACCCAATGATGAAAAAACAAAAAAGAGAAAAAAAACAAGAAAAAATAAGAAGATCCTTGGGTGAAAACCTCCCTTGAGGTTCCCAGGGCAAACAACTAGGGTGAAAACCTCTCTGAGACAACCTAGTTGATTTTCAAAAAAAAAAACAAAAAAAGAAGAAGAGAGAAACATATATAATTGTCATTTGCTGGTGAGCGAGAAAGACAAACAAGGAGAAAAAGAGGATCCAAAGGGAACCCTACCTCACACATATTCATATCGTCCACTCCTTACCAGGCATCCCTCCATCATTTCCATCATTTTTCCACTCCATTGCTTCGATTTATGTGAAGACTGTGTTTTCTACAGGATCCCCTGAACACCTACATGATGATCTTGTAGGAATTACAGTGACCCAAAAAACCTACAAGAAGAAATTCAAGGGAACATGATAGGTTTGTTAGGTTCCTAAAATTCACCCTATGCATGATCTAACACCTCACCATGTCCACCATCATCATCCCTGCACTCACCATTCAAAACAAAAAAATTAGTTTCAACAATTTCTGCCTGTCTTAGAAAAAAAGGGAAAACACAGAGGAGTAAGAGAATTACCTGAGTATCCTTTTCTCTACACACTTCTACTCCTTCTTTCCATTCATTACACCATCCTCATAGCCCCATCCAGCAACATGATATAAGAATCCTGAGGGAGAAGCAACTACAAGACATCCTATAGGAAATCTTGTAGCAGCCTATCCCACAGAATGCCAATCACTAGCAACAGATCTTCACTAGGATGATCCAGGAGCTCCACAACAGTAGCAGCATCAAATCTTCAGCCACAGATACCTGCAAAAGCAAAGAAACCATTAGCAGACAACAAGAGGAGGAAGAAGAATGGCATGCAACAAATAAACAATGCAACACCTCTGGTCTTCAACAACTGTAGCATAGTATCGAAACCACAGGTAAGTATCCCAATTGCTCACTCATATACATCATGTAGTCAAAAGTTGTAAGGGTTACGAGATAGTTGGTTTATAAGTGAGAAGGTGGCCAATTAACTTGGTCACCTTTGTTCAGTCAGCACATGCAGAACCGGGTGTCCTCTCACATGTGGCTACAGTCAACTCAAAGACAAAGAAGGAGTAGGACAAAAAGCAGTTAAACTATGGATCTATGATGTGGGAGATGATTACGAGGAGTGAGAAATGATGAGGTGGTAGTGGGGACCAACGGTCCAAAAATGGAAACTTACCTTTGCTACCAACACACCACCTCACCCCGAAACACCATAAAGGGAAATAAAACATCGTTCCCATGCATTCATGCATTTCACCTCCTCGAAACTCCCTTACTCAAGTCACTCTCATAGCCTAGGCCACCCACCAAAAGCAAAGATCCATCATTTTGCACATGAATTCCTATAGGAGCATGCACAGGAATTCCTATAAGATACAATCTACAGGATACAGTCTACAGGATACATAAAGATAGTCTACAAGATAGGCATATAAGAGTTCAAGAGGGGATATCATAGGAATTGGCCATTGCAACCATTCTAAAGAGGTAGGCTCTAAATTTTCACCCCCTTTGCAAGGAAATACGCCATGTATCCTCTAAAATCTAGTGAATTTACCAACTGTGAGAAGTAAATTACATACACAGTCAACTCTGTTTTGCTCCTGCATTTGAAAAATTGTGTCAACCCTCTCATTTTCTCCTCAAGCTTCACCAGCAAGATGATAAGAGGGTTTAATATAAGAGAGCCCACAAACACTGTGAGAATACAACAACACCCTCAGGTTCTTGAAATATTTACAAGAAACAACTGGATAGGTTTTTTCGAAAAATTCACAGGCTATGATGATGAGGTGGCTCAAGAATTTGCTCACTCCCTCACTCCACACAGTAGAATCCATGCCACTGTTTTAGTAAGGGGCCTCACTATATATATCACCCCAAAGCTCATTAGTAGGGTCACCACACTTCCCCTAGGAATTCCATGGAGAAAAGAAGACAAAGGAGATAACTAGGTGGAAAAAAGGAAATTCTTTTTAGAAGGTGAATAACTGACTGAGGACAAAAATGGAGTAAGGAGAGACAATATGCCATACCCATGGAATGAGGTAGGCTACCAAATCATCAAATAAATCTCATGTGAGGGTAGATATAGTGTTGTTTATGGCTATCATTTCAGGATCCTTGAGGAATTAATATTTGGGATAGAAACACCACCTCACCAAAGACTCAGCATACCCTATTTCTTGTTGCAATCACTCATAGACTCCAGCAACAAAGTGAAGGAAGGGAATTCCCAACAATTGGCCCACCATGGGTTGATTAGGATCCTTATTAAATACGCCCTCCAAAACCTCAGAATCCCTATAACATGGTTAGTCTTCAGAGACTTTCCAACAGAGGATGACATTAAATCCCTAACTTATGATGTTAGTCCTACTGTTAGTGAAGAGGAGGAAAAACAAGAAGAGGAAGATACAGAGCAAGATAAGGATGAGATGGATGAAGAAGAAGCTGACACAGAGGAACATGATGAAGTTGAAGAAGAAGAGGGAGAAGAGAAGGAGGATGATGAAGAAACAGAGGAGGAAATTAAGGAGGAAACTGATAGAGATGATGAAGATCCACAAGAGGAAGAAGACAAGAAAAACAGAGAAGAAGAAGACAATAAAACAGAGGGGAAAGAACACAAGGAGGAGTCACCTAGGGTGTCTCCAGAGGCCACTCTCAAAGAGGAAACAACTGCCCTCATTGATCTCAGCACCCCAGTTAAACAAAAAGGAAAAAGGAGGAGGAAAACCCCACTATATTTCAGAACAAGAAAGAGAAAAAGAATAAAACAGGGGAAGCCACAAACATTAACAAAAATTCCTATTGAGATTGAAGATTCTCCTACACAAAAAGACAAAATTCCTTCCCCTAAGTCACTTATCACCTATGTAAGGAGGCCTACTACTAGATCAAATTCCTCAAAGGGTAAGGGAATCCTATAGGATCCACAACAAAACCTACAGGAAGCAAAAACAATCCTACAGGATACTATGCTAAAACTACAAGAGGCACAGAAATAGGAAAGCAAGGTAGGGGAGTAGCAAGAAGCTAAAGAGGAAGACCCAGAGACAAAGGAACCCAACCCCCAACCTAACTTGGAATCCTATTACCAGTTTATTGAAGGAGGCAAGATAATACATCAAAAATTTGCCATCCCACTATTCTTTGAGCTTGAGAAGGAGAGGGCTAGAACCCACCAATGGATGCAGATCACCAAATCAAAGGGGGTGGAAGACATTGGGCACATGGAAGAGAAACTCAAAGAAATTGGTAAAGAGCTAAGTGGCTTGAGGGGCATAGAAGCTATAATGAGGAGTCAACTTGAGAGAGAAAATGCATGGCTAAGGGGATAGTTGAAGGAAAGAGAGAACCAACTAGCATGTATGGCCAGCCAATCCTTGGAGGCAATCCAGTGTAGGATGCCAGCTAAATCCTATGCTCTTTTCCTCAAAGAACAATGACTGCAGTTTCAGATTAAGACACTAGCACAGAGGGGAACCATGCCATTTTAGGACTATAGGCAATTTATTTGCACAACATGGCCCTCACAGACATGAATGTTTGGGACCCTAATGCCAAGCCAGGAGACCTACAATTAATGGCTTTGGATTCATGGATGAACCATGAGGAGTCAAGAGCTACAGAGATGAAAAGAATATTGGCCAGAGAGCAGATTGAACCTCTTTTGATCAGAGCTGAACAATCAAATCCCATGGCCCTCATCAGTACCCATAATTTGATTGCAAATGATCCTCAACTGGCACCTAGATATCTTGCTGCCCAAGAGCAAGCAATTTCACACTTTGAGGACATGTTTAGGCTGCTAGGAGATGATAGTATACATGCTTGCCTAAGGAGATGGAACACACTGCCACACAGCTTGAAGATAAGAGAATATCACTCCCGTCAAAGGTTGAGAGAGGCACTCTGTAGGACACCTATGTATAAGAAATCTATGCAAAGGTTGGAGGTCAATTGGATAGGCCTAAAACTGAATCCACCACTACTCTTAGGGATGCTAGAAGGGAGAAAAGAAGAAGAAGAAAAGAGGAAGTGGGAAGAAGTAGAAAATAAAACACGGTTCTATAAACAAGAAGAGGATACCACAACAGAGGCATGGGATGTCAGAGAGGCTATCAAAGCCATGAAAGATATGGATATTGACTAAGTTACTTAGAGGATGAGCAACACTTTCAGTATGGAGGTGACGATGAGCCTCATCATTGGGTAATTATATGGGCCTTAATTCACCTCCTAGCTTAGTCAAACCAACTATTCTCATAACTTGTTGCATACTTTTGATTATATTTTGTTTATGAGATGAGTTAGAGTTGGATATTTTGCTTTGTGGTCTAATGTGCATTTAATGAAAGATTAAAGGATAAAAGCAAGGAATTTTGGCAAATACCATGGTCAAAACTTGAATGGGACAAGGGAGAGGGATTATAGGAGGTAAATCCTCCCCATTTACTACCCCTCCATTTGAATATTCCTCCATCAGCTCGGAGTACAAATAGCCAAATCATGAGGACTAGAAGGCAGCCGAGCAAGTGAAATACAAAGCACCTGTTTATCTCGAGTTTGGCAGCTGAGCCTCCCTAATTTTAAGGAAGTCATTGGAGACTTTAGATGTATAAGTAGAGAGGCCTAGGAACTGAGTAGGATTCAGATTTTTGATTGTAAAACTCTACTCTATTTTCAAGTTGCAAGACTTGTGAAAATTTTTGATGTAATCCATTTTTTTGGTAATAAGAATGAGTTTTGTTTTGAGCCAGCACTGAGTTATCTCAGAGGGCTAAATTTCTTGGGTTAGGGCCCAACCCTAGTAGCCAAGGATCCTCTTTATTGTACATGTATGCTAGTCTAGATTCATAGTTTAATTGTTCATTTGCTTAGTAGATGCATTTCCATTACATCATTGTAGATTAGATTGGTTGTGTGATAGTTTGCTTCCATTTGTGCCTTCTTTCAAGTAGCACGTTAGCAAGGAGAAAAAGGATCACCATAAGGTTTTCAGAAGGTTTCTCGGGCTCACTTACTCCCTCTGGGACCATGACTTGAGGAAGGGACCCTTAAACAGCCCCAAAAACACAGATTTCTAGTTCTTGCATGAGCTTTGGAGTTTGTTGTCTTTGATTCAGTATTTGGTTCATGTTGCAAGGAAGATTTCGTTGTCATATTTTTCCATCTCCATTTCTGCAATAAGATCTCACTCATGCTTTCATTCCCTTCATCAACTTTCTTCATGCATAATATAGGCAATTGATTCATGCTTTTCTAGTTTATGAAAATGTATCTTTTTGCATATTTCTTGGAAGACACACATGTTTTAAACAAACAAGGTACTTCAGGAGGAGACCCAGACTTCGTCACCAGCAGCCACTTTCCACTTCATCCACCTTAGCCATCTCTTGTTCCACCATCACCCTCACTAGTTTTCTTTATCATTTTTCATTGAAATTCCCCTAGTTACATTGAGCGAATCTAGCCATATCTTATCTTGGATATTGACTCCTGAGTGCTCCTAGACTTTCTAACACTCCATTCCACTCATCATACACCTTTCCTAAGCTTCCCAACACCTCCAACACCTCACAATTAGCTCTCAGCTGTATCCTATAGGTTACTTGTAATTCCCATAGGATCATCCTGTAGGTTTCTAGTACATCTTGTATGTTTTCCTGAAATGGCCTGTTTTGAGGCCAAATTGATGGGAAACCTCTAGGAAGTCACACAAAGCCTCCTAGGACCCTTCCACACCATCCAACCACTCCATAAACCTTCTAGCCATCCTCCATCACCTTTCATTCACCTGTCACACCCACAAGAACAATTAATTTGCATACTTGATTTTTCCCAAAAAAAACAAAAAAAGTGAAAACAAATTAACTTTAGTTTTTTGCTTACACACTAGTATGGTTTGATGCCCTTTACTTCTGCAGCTTAGATAGTAGCATTTGTTTAGTGTTGATTTAACAATTTTTCTTAGCATAACTGTTTAAATGGTTAACTAGGATATGGTGTGATTTAGCATTACATATTGTTATCTTCATTATTGTAGTAGAGTAGCTCTCTTAGAGTAGATTTTCTCTTCTTCCATCAAAGAATCAAGCTTCTTCTGACTCTATAGAAGTCTAGCTTGGAACCACTAGGGTCTCTCACTGGACAAACAATGACAACATGCAAGACCTTCACTTTTACTTGTGCATATAGCATTGTCACCTCTAAGTTTGTACGAACCCTGGGTTGATAAGTAATGCTGGTAGCCTAGGATTTGCAACATCCTTGCTGCAATACTGGCGCTCATCAGTATATGCCTATTTATCCAAAATATTATATTTTAGCTCAACATCTCTTAGCACCTGATTGAAAAATGCATTTGGTTTCTCGTGCCATTCATCATTCTTCTACAATAAGACAACATCCACTGTGTGAGGGGAAGCAAAAGAAAAAAAAAATGAAAAATGGTTTTAAATAATTTGGGCTACCTAATACATGAGCTTCTGGGAAATACTTTTTGATTCTAGAAAATGAATCCTGAGCTTCTAAAGTCCACTTCCCTTCCTTATCCTTCTTCAACATCTCTATAAATTTTTTTACTATCTCAGCATAATTTGGTATGAATCTCCTTAAAAAGTTGATTCTGCCCAAGAAAACTCGGATTTATTTCTTATTTCTTTGTAATGGGATGTTTTTGATGGCTTCGAACCTTTTGGGATCAATATTCACCCTCTCCTTAGCCACAATGTACCCTTATTATGATCTTCAGGGTGGAAAACCACTTGATTGTATCCATAAAAACCATCCATCATAAACATTCAGGATGAATCTACAACCTTCTGCAGAATTTAGTCCATTTTAGGCAACGGATAATTGTCTGTTAATGAAGCCTTGTTCATAGTTTTGAAGTCAACACATAAGCTTATTTCCACTTTCTTCTTTCTGACAGGGATGTAGTTTGCCACCCAGTCTGAATATCTCAAAGGTATAATGCTTTTGGTCTGGAGCAACTTCTTTACCTCTTTTTAAATTGATGGGAGTAACAAAGGATTAATTTGCCCGAGCTTCAGTTTATATGGTTTCACCTCTCCTTTTAAAGGTATCTTATGTTGGATGATATTAGTATAAAATGTTCTTAGGTCATCATAAGATCAATCAAACACATTCATATAATGTTCAAAAAGGTCTAGATACTTCTTCTTGTACTCATCATGAAATCCTTTTGCCAATTTTATCATTTTGGGGTCTTGGTTTGTACCAATGTTTCAATATTCTACCTGTTCTTCCAACTATTTCTCAATAGGTTTGGTAGTCACATCATTTGGGTTAAACAACCTTTTTAATGGGACAAATCCCCTGGGGATGGTGTTTCCTTTTAATTGTAAAATCTTGTGTCCAAAAATAGTTTCTCCCCAATGAACTTACTATGAATATATTACTTTTTCATCCTCCTAGTCAATCACCAAGTTCGAAACTCTCCAATAACCTCCATGAAGTGTTTAATTTGTTCCTCATATTCAAACACCTGCCAATGTTTGACATTGTCTGGCACTGAAGGTCTGTACGTGACCTCAACTTCATATCTGAGCAATGGGTTTTGAGGAGGTTTAAAATTACTAGCAGCTATAGCCAAAAAGTTAGCCATATGATTTCTCTCTCTAGGAAAATATTGGATATTAAAAGCTAAGAAAAAATTGTCAACCATATCCCATACCTCATTTCGGTAAGCCTTCAATCTTGGATGCTTAACTTGGCATTGATTTTTGATTTGCTTCACCACCAACTCTAAGTCTCCAAACACTGTCAAGCACCCAATATTGAGATTACTAGAAGCTTGTAGTACTAACAACAAATCTTCATAGTTAACAACATTATTAGTGGCTTCAAACTATAGCTTGAATGAAAGAGGAATCGTCCTTCAAGAGACACCAACAACACACCTACCCCATTTCCTTCCCTGGAATTTCCACCTGTGTTTAGCCTACGATTAGATCATTTTCCTCTAACAACAAACATGAGAAATCTTTCTCTTTACCATACACAGGAGCATTTTCTGAACCGTCAGCGATTGTAATTGTCTTTACAAATCTTGATTCTCTATAAAATCTTCTTTAATCTCCACTGAACACACATATGGTATCATATGCTAAATATAGTCTGATAGATCCTCCAATATTAGACCCCTATGACCTAGACAGGAGCATACCAAACCTTGCAGGGATATCAACAACCATAATGTCCATTACTACACTTTTTACAGGAATTTGAGCTAAATTGACCACCAAATATTTAATCATCCCCATACATTTTACTCTCTTAGAGTCAAAAGAGTAGAAATCCTTATATGGTTTTGTTATTTGCAGTCCCAACTACTCCATCACAGACAATGGAATCATATTGTGAGAATCTCCTGAGTCAAGCATACAATTATGTAAAATAAGTTCATGAATCACCAAGGTAACATAGAAAGGGGCAATGGAGGAGTCTTTCTGCTCAGCATGAGGTCCAAATATAACCATGGGCCTTTGTTCTTGGATGTTCAGGCTATCTTGCATAGGAGCTATGGTTGGCAGACACATGAACTGAGATATGTGAGCTTTGTAACTTGGTTGTTTCAACAATTCAGTTAAGGGAACAAAGATTTTGACCTTCTCCAACTCTTTTTGAAGATTAAAGGCAAAGGGGATCCTATCAGTTGTGGCAGCATTAATAGGCCCTTTCTCCCTATCACAAACGAGTTTGGATGGTAAGGGCGACTAATCTATTTTAGAAACTTTAGGCTTGTGAAGAATGGAATCTGAGGACACTTTCTTTTTTGGTGAGACTTGGTCCAGAGGCTTCTTTCCTTTCTTTGTTGATTTGGAAGAATTTGAGGGGGGGGGATCATCATTTTGGTCTTGCATTCTATATCTTTTCCTAGAGGATATGACGTCATACTTTTTGTGTAATTGAGCCTGCATGACGTCAACAAACTATCTACAAACGTTGTTGATTTCATCATCATCCAGTGGGGAATCCAACTCATCCCCTTCTTCCTCATGTGCTTGAATTTCATATTCCTCTTCGGAGAGAGAGGAGAATTGGTTTTCTTGAAATTCCATGGTTTCTTCAACATGTTTCCCTAGATCATCTTCCAAATACAGAGGAGGATGAATGCAATCTTGTTGATATTTTCTCTCCCTTTGCAAGAGTTGAAAAGGTGGTCTCCTATACTAGGGATTAAAATTTTGATTAAGAGTTGGTTGACTCTATCGAGGAGGGTTTTTGCTTTCTAATTCCAGTTTTAGAAGATGGTTAGACAAATTTCTTATCAGCTTATTCATCTCTTCAAGCTTCTATTCTTGGGTTTCCTTCTCATGGCTTGAAGAGTTGGCTTCCTCCTTTTCTCTTCTCCTGTCACCATACTTAGTTTTCCCTCTCCATTTCTTAGTGGAGGTGAAATTTTCTTCAACTTCTAAAGCATCTATTTGAATCTGGTCCAGGGTATGGGACTTTATTTCTCTAAGAGTGAATCCAAATTCAGGTTTGAAAGCCCTAACAAACACCACTTTAGTAGATGCATGTGGAGGTTTGATTTCAGTTGGAAGACTGTTGTATAATTTGTTAAACCGTTTTATGAATTTTGAAACATCTTCATTATGTTTTTTCTTCATTGCATTGAATTCAGTGAGTATGTACCCATGGTCCCTTTTCTCTCCCTTTTCTGCATAAAATAATTCTCCATCTCCTCCTAGGTAGTGATTGAGGCATTTGGGAGGGCTTTGAGCTGTTTCCTTGCTTCCCCATCCAAAGATTGAACAAAAAGTCTTAGCACCACATCCAAGTGTTCTACATTTAGATTTTATGCAGATGCATAGAATATTTCTATATGTCTTTATGCCTAGATATCATCTTCTCCAGTGAATCTTGGAAAGAGATTAATATAGTCTTGTGGCATACCATTTAGGGGTTGTGGTGTTTAGTGGGGCATACTTATTTAGGAGAAAAATAGGGACATCCATGTTTTGCAAAGGAGGTGGTAGGAGGTTTATCACAAGGACTTGTTGAGGAGTTGTCTAGATTGCAACTGACTGGGGTTGAGTTGGAATGATATTTACACTATGTGTTGGATAGTTTATGAGAATGTATTTAACCTCCTCAGGTTCTGGAAAGGTATGAAAAGTGAAAGGAGGAGAGTTGACATGAGTTTCTTTGATTTTAACTCTTGAGGAAAATTGGCCAAACAGTGCACAATGTTTCCCAAGATATTCCAAAACTTTGGAGGAAGACTCAGGGTAATTTATCACAACATTTTGAGAGTTGGAGGATGGTACTTCTGGAAAAGAGGTCACAGGAGCTAGAGTGTTAGGAGTTATTTCTTTCCAGATTCTCCTAGAGATTATCTTTTCAGGGCCAAACATAGGAGGGGTTCTTTGTTGTGAGGTATCCGAGCGAGTGTATGGCCTTTTGAAAGCTAGGATGCTCAAAATGAAATTCAGATAGTGGAGTCACCAAGGTGAGAGATCTACAACCCACAACCCTTTCTGCTCACCTTACTAAAGGGGGTATGAATGTTGTACCCAGGGAAATTTTTTCTGATTCATCCCCGATAATGGAACCAGAAGATGTTGTAGCTCCTAGAGAGGTGAAGTTGGACAGTCATCTAGAAGATGAACTGATCCGTTTTTGTATATGTATAAATATTAATAGTCTAATGAATAAACTCATTCAATTGTTTTCTTGCGCTCATTGCTGGAGTTACCCTGGCCTGACATGGTATCTGAGCTCAGGTCCCTTAAATTAGCTGTAACTCCTGCCTCTGCCTCTGCGCTCTCTGACCTGAATAGTCTGCCTCTGTCATGCGTTTTATTCAGGCAATTCGCAGCCCCTCTCTGCGCTGCCTCTGACAGACCTGAGCGGTGAGCGTGGAATGGGCTGCTGAATGTGAGCGTTTTCTTGTTGAGCGTTTCTATCTCTGATTGCTCTCATTCCCTTCTGCATTCGAGTAACTGGCGACCATCACTGCGAATACCATCTTGCAAAAAAAAAAACGACCATGAGACCTTCTGTCTTCTGCTGCAGCCGAGACTGTGGTGGTGTGAGAAGGTGATCTCTCGACTTGATGCGGTGATATGGTGAGTGACCGTGGTGTCTCCGTGTTATTGCGTGATTGATGGTGACTGCGTTGAAGACATTGGTATCGCTACATATTTTTTTTTAAAGACTGTGTGCAGATATCTGATGGCGCCCACCGTTTCCTTACATGGTTTTTGAAGTTCACTGCGGCCGCCTGTCTAACTTGTTCATCCACCGAAGCCTCCGAAAGAAGCTACAGAATGGTGATACCATAGCCGGGCCGATCAGACGCCTGCTTCAGAAGCTCTTCTGCCTGCCTTGTAAAAACTGCGGTATCGTTTTGGAATGAAACAGTGGTATCGTTTTTTAATGAAACTGAGGTATCGTTTTTTATAAGCCTGCGTTTAATGCTGCGTTATTTGTAAACTGTGGTAAGAACTGACTTGCGCAGCGGAAGTGTGGAACCCATGATGTGGGTGCGCCCTGATCGAAGTAGAGAGTTGGTGCATGCTCGCCTGTCAAAAGACGGTGCCCGAAAGTATATCCCCGGGAAGTGTCATGCTCCTTAGAGAGGAGGAGGAGACCGCGTAAGGCTCGGAGGAAAGCGTGCCCGCTATACCCTCCCGCTCCCTGCAGTGGAAGGATAATGTGCCCTTAGTTTTTGCTGTGATATATTAATATATGAGTTGTTGTGATACATTGATATATGAGCAGTGAGCGCCCTTGGTTTTGTTGTGATATATTAATATATGAGTTGTTGTGATATATTGATATATGAGCAGTGAGCGCCCTTGGCTTTTGTTGTGAGATATTGATATATAAGCAGTGAGCGCCCTTATTTTTTTTTTGTTAAACTGTAATACAGTCATATATGTGAGCAGTCTTTGAGCAGTGAACAGTGTATTGAGCACCCTTGTTTTGTTGAACAATGATATATATATATGAGCAGTGATATATATATACTGTTGCATAAGGCAATCATATAAGGATTTTTTTTTCTCTCAACAGAAGTGTTTTTGGCAGAGATAATTTTTTTTACAGAATGCATTCAATCATTTCAATGGTCGGAATAGTTCTCACTGGCAAGGAGAACTATCCTGAATGGTCTCGGATGGTGAAACACACCCTCATCTACAATGAGCTGTGGAAAGGTGTGTGTGTCGGAGAAGAAGACAGAGACCCTGTGCAGCCCACATCAGACAAAGAACTCGCCATTTGGGAAAACAAGAACAGCAAAGCCTTTGCATTAATCGCAACATCTGTAAATGAGGAAGTAAGTCGTCATATTTCATGCTATTCCACTACCTTTGAAGCTTTACAAAAGCTGAAAGAACTCTATGATACACATTCTGCACTTGAAGTTGTTCAGCTCATGATTAAACTCTTCACTCTTGAACTGAAAAATAATGATCCTCTTACTCTTGCATCTGAAATAAAGTCTATAGTGCATGATATTAAATCCACTAAAGTTGAGCTGGATATCTCTCTTATTGCCTTTCTCAAAGCACTCTATCCTACCTACTCTAACTATCTTGAGTCTTTACAAGCAAATGGAAATCTTAAAGATATAACCTTTGACACTCTTGTGAAAAAGTTTGCTGAAAGAGAGAAAGCCTTTGGAAAGAAAACAGTCCCTGAATCTTCTGAAGAGACTGTTTGCCTTGCTCATAAAGAAAAGCATCCTGCTCAAGATTCTACAAGAGGAAGAGGTGGACGAAGAGGAAGAGGAAGATACTTCAGAGGCAGGGGGGGCAGACATCCTCAAGCAGAAAAGGCAGATCTGCATTGCATTCGCTGCAAACGAAATGGATCACATGATGCTTCTACATGCAAGCTACCATGGGACAAGGTTGAGCAGAGAAGAAATCAGCAGAAAGGTAAAACTGATGACACAGACAAAGGTAAAGCACCTGAATCTGCTCACTATATTGAGGCACAATGTAACATTGGAGTAAATGAAGATTTGTTTAATGCTTCACTTGCTTCTTCGAAAAATGACTGGTTGCTTGATTCAGGAGCAACCTGTCATATGACTTATAGGAGAGATTTCTTTGAAGATTTCACTGACAATGTTGATGGAGCAGTATACTTTGTAGATCAGTCAAAAATCAAGCCATCAGGGCTTGGCACAATCAGGCTTAAACTGCCTGGTCTTCCAGACTTTCTTCTGTATCATGTTCTATATCTCCCACAGCTGAAGAGAAACTTGCTGTCCCTGGTCCACATCCGCCAGCAAGGTCACTCCATTCACATGTTTGATGGCAAGCTTGAGGTAAGAAAGGCATCTGACCACTCACTTGTCATGAGGGGTATAGAAGAAGAAAGATTCCTTAAACTGCAAGGAACCTCTGCTCATGCACAACATTTCTCATATATTTCTCATCATGAAGAAGGTGCACTTCCATCAAGTTTATTATGGCATGCTAGATTTGGACATTTAAACTATGATAGTCTCCGCTTGTTGAAGAAAAATGGTGTTGCTGGTTTGCCTACAATTCCTAGAAAACATAAACAATGTGATGCTTGCATTCTAGGAAAGCATAGCAAACAGTCTTTTCATGATTCACATTCAAGAGCACATAGGAAGCTTGAACTTATTCATTCAGATTTATGTGGTCCAATGCCTGTTCCTTCTGCAAGTGGAAATAAGTATATCATGACATTTATTGATGATTACACCAGAATGTGTTGGGTTTATTTTTTGAAGAACAAATCTGATGCTTTTCAAACATTCAAGAATTTTCATAAGTGGATTGAAAATGATGCACAATCTCATATTGGGTCTATTCACACTGATAATGGAAAAGAATATACATCAAATGAATTTGAACACTATCTTCGCCAACATGGGATTAAACATCAAACAACTGTGCCTTATAATCCTCAACAGAATGGTGTAGCTGAAAGAATGAACAGAACAATTTTGAATATGGTACGATCCATGCTTTTCTTCAAAAATGTAAAGACAATGTTTTGGGCTGATGCTGTTCTATGTGCTGCATATATAAAGAATAGATGTCCATCTAGTGCTATAAGAAACAAGACTCCTTATGAATTGTGGTATGGACATGTTCCTTCGGTAAAACATCTCAGGATATTTGGTTCCACCTGTTATGCTTTAATACCAAAGGTACATAGAAACAAACTTGGTGCTAGAAGTCGTAAGTGTATCTTCCTGGGGTATTCAAACACATCTAAAGCATACCGCCTTTATGATGAAGTAAATAAAAAGTTTGTTTTATCTAGAGATGTCATTTTTCTTGAATCATCCAAATCTAACAGTGTTGTTGAGCGGCAACTTGATCGCTTGGATAGATTCACAAAACCAAAATCATTTCAAGAGTTTGATAATCAGATTCCACATCTTGAAGGGGGGATTCCTATACTAGATCAACACGTGGAATCTTCTTCTGAAGAACAATCTCCCCTGCATGACACTCCAACAACGGATGATGCTTTAAGTGATGTAATTGATAGAATTGGGAGACTCAATCTTGATTCAGACCCAACTCCATCAACAGAACAACCTGGACCATCTCAGAAAGGTCCCCCAAAGTGGCTGACAAAGACACTTGAAAGTGTTCATCCTGATGAAATTGGAAAAACAGGAACCAGAAATTCAAACCGACAAGATGGAGGTGATGTAGATAACTCTAATTCACCTGTTGATATGGATGTTACTTATGATTGTGAATTGAACTTGTCTACAGATTTTGAACCAACTTCCTTCAAAGAAGCTGCTTCTCATGATGAATGGAAAGAAGCGATGCAGAAGGAGTATGATGCCCTCATAAAGAATGGCACTTGGAAGCTGGTTGATCCTCCATTTGGAACCAAACCAATTGGCTGCAAGTGGGTCTACAAGAACAAGTACAAAGCTGATGGCTCACTTGACAAGCACAAAGCTAGGCTTGTGGCAAAAGGTTTTGCACAGAAGGAAGGGGTCGATTATGAGGAAACTTTTGCTCCCACAGCAAAATGGGCCACCATCCGGACACTCTTTGCACTAGCTGCTCAGAACGGTTGGAAAGTCCATCAAATGGATGTAAAAACTGCATTCTTGAATGGAGATCTAAAAGAGAATGTTTTTATGTCCCAGCCTGAAGGATTTGCTGTGAAAGGACATGAACACAAAGTATGCAAACTTGTGAAGTCCTTGTATGGCCTCAAACAAGCACCACGAGCCTGGTATGAAAAACTAACTGAGCATCTTCTGAAACTCAACTTCAAACATTTTGATCTTGATGATGCAACTTTATTTGTCAAGAAAGTTGGCAAAACAGTTGTATATCTTGTGGTATATGTAGATGATCTTTTAATGACAGGGAACAATGAAAGCTATATTGCATCCATAAAGAAAGAATTAGGAAATTTTTTGAAATGACTGATTTGGGCTATGTTCATTACTATCTTGGCATTGAAGTAACCCAACATCCAAAGTCCATATTTCTTTCTCAAAAGAAATACATTGGAGATTTGTTAAACAGATTTGGCATGACAGAATGCAATCCCCTTTCTACTCCAATGGAACAAAACTTGAAGCTCACATCTATTGAAGGAAAGGAATTTGAGGATGCAACAAAGTATAGACAGCTTGTAGGAAGTCTCATCTACCTCACTACTACCAGACCAGACATTTCATTTGCTGTTGGAATCCTCTCCAGGTTTATGCAAAAACCTTGTGAGGGACATTGGTCTGCTGCAAAAAGAGTTCTAAGGTACTTGAAGGGAACTCAAGACCTTGGAATCAAGTATACACAGGTGGACGACTTCAACTTGATTGGATACTCTGATTCAGACTTCGATGGAGACAAAGAAACTGGGGTATCTACTTCAGGATATGCTATGAGTCTTGGATCGGGAGCTGTCTCCTGGAGATCACACAAAAAATCAATACCAGCAGATTCCACAACAGAAGCAGAATACGTGGCAGCAGCTGAAGCAACGAAAGAAATTGTGTGGCTCAGGAAAATTCTTGAAGATTTGCAAGTAAAACAAATACAATCTACTCCACTCATGATTGATAACACCTCTGCAATAAAGTTGGCCAAGAACCCAAAGTTCCATGATCGTACTAAGCACATCAATACTAAATATCATCTGATCTGACATCATGTTGAGGCCAAAACAATCCATCTCCGTCATTGTTCCACAAACGAGCAAATTGCAGACATCTTCACCAAAGCGCTTGGAAGAGAAAATCTTGAAAGATTCAGAACGATGCTTGGACTCACCAACATCCCTTCAGATTAAGGGGGGGAATGTTGACACCTAATCCGAAACGGATGAGGTGAAGTTGGACAGTCATCTAGAAGATGAACTGATCCGTTTTTGTATATGTATAAATATTAATAGTCTAATGAATAAAATCATTCAATTGTTTTCTTGCGCTCATTGCTGGAGTTACCCTGGCCTGACAACAACCTCTAGGTTGAAAGGAGACCAATGCCTAGGACATCTTGATGAGTGCTTCAAGGGTATTCTAATGTTTTTTTATTACACTCAATATTTTTCATATTTGAGATGAAATTGATTCAGAACCTTCCTCAAGAGGAGAAATACAAAATTGAATGCCAAATATAATTCACAGAAGCATTAGTATCTGGCTCTAATGATGAACATCATATACACATGCAATTTTATAGGTCATTTGTAGTATGTAAGATGGAATAAATACAAAAGAAAGAAAACCAATGTACAAGGCTTAAACTTAAGAATCATGTTCATTGAAGTTCAACATGAAACATATGAGAAGGATTTTTAAATGAAGTGCTAAGATACATGAAGCGCATTTTAAAGATAAGAATTCATATCAATTATAGACATCTTTAATTGGCATTAGACCTAGATGAATCCATAAATCCATGAAAACATATCTAGCAACTAATATTAAATGTAATTTGAGAATAAGAGCAAGAACATGTGGAAGAAGCACAAGAATAAATACATACTGCACATTTATATGAGCTAGAATCTCCAAAAAAATTCGTTAATCTTCCACAGAGCATACATTTCATTAACAAGTTGCACAGCTTCACTCTTGGAAAAAAAAAATTCTGAACACTTGGTTTTGTATCATAATTTTTTTTTATAGGGCCTTAGAGGGAGAGCCCATTACAAAATATTCTTTCTTGATTTGACAGTGAATCATCATAACAAAATATCAACATGTTTAGTGACACCGTTATACAAACCAAATTCTAACTAACTGACATTTTTCTTCTGAAAATAAAATATTTACATAAAACAAAAAATCAAAATGTCACGATCAACATGATCAACAATATCCTTAGTAATGATAAACATGTTCTGGAGGTAGCATCATTGGATTGATGATCTGTAGCATAGGATGATTGACAAACTGTTCACACCTCTACAATAGTGTTAGAGTTGGTAGAGGAGCATGAAAGAATTGTTGATTTGAAATATTTAAATTTGTGACCGGTATATAGTCTAGCCTAGGGTGGAAGAAGGTCTTTACCAACCCTAACAACTGAAACTCTTTTCTGAGATAGTTAACCACTATTTTACTTTTAAGGGTGGAAATATTGTCATGAGAGGAATCCGCCTTTCTCTTAGCCTCCAATAGCATTTGATTGTATTGTGTCCATGGGATTAGCATTCCCACAAGATCCTAACATCTAAGAAACTCTGCCACAACTCTCTCATAAAACTTAGCATGGAAAGCAACCACATCTTTCTGTACCACCCCTAGGCATTCCTTAGATTTGACTCTATCCTCCTCCTTCTGGACAACTTTAGAGATCTCCATGACAACGGACACTCTATCCACTACATATATTGGCCTCAAATCACTAAGTGGCCTTTCATTCACAAACTGAATGAACTTCTTGGAAATATGGGAGCTCTTTTCCCCATCTTCTTTGGTAGCTAGGATGAAAAAGTCATAATCCTTGATCACAATCTTCTGTTCATCCATCAGAGTAATGTACTTGTAGTTTCTTTTCATTTCTGGTATGATTTCATCCAAGAAAAGTTGCTTGGTCTACAGGAGAGACATGTTTCCTTCCATCTTTCCTTTTAGTTCAACAATCTCCTGGTTTGCTTCTTATAGGTTCTTACCATTGAGGTATACATTGGTCATGACTGTCTCAAGCTTCTTTTCTTTCTGTGCTAGGTTTCTTTGGGTTGTGTCCAAATCCTTATGCACTTTCTTAAGCTCCCCTTCCAAAAAATGGAGTTTAGTGAGGGTCTTGATGAAATTCTCTGTGGGATTTTGGAGTTTTCAGGCACAAGCACTGCATAAATGTGCATGTCTATCCTCAGCTGAAGTTCCACCACCTACTGCTTGAGGGCTACTATCTCATTGTTTCTTTCTATCATTTATTTGGCCAATATTTCTTTCTCTTCGTCCACCTATGCAAGTTCCTTAGATTGCACATGCTCACTACTTGACATCTTCAGTTTGTGCCTTAGCTCCTATACTTATTCTTGTGAACTTTGGAGGAGGGCTTAAAATGCATCTTTTTCTTCTGGATTTACCTCGAACTTCACAATCAACTCTTTGAAACTCTCAATTTGCATGTGTAGATCTCTGGAGTTAGATCTCTCTTATTTTAACCTTGTTACTACCTTCTCTAGCAGCTTCTCAGCCTTGCTAATGGTCATTACATTTCTATTGAGCTCACTGTATAACATCTCCCCCACTTGCTTGTGAAATTTGATCTTATCTAGTAGAGGGACGCTTGTCAAGTCTAATGAAATGTCCAGAGCCTTGAATTGAGAGTTCGATGACAATGACTATGCTAGTGGGTGCTGTAGTGAGAACTTCATTTGATTTCTTTCTAAATCCATAGCAACCATAAGTCTAGTTTGATATGGGACTGAATGAGATTGAATTTGCTACAACATCTCTTCCCTTACCTTCTTGTTTCCTTCTTCAATTGCCTTTCCATCAGGCTATCTTGGCTCGGTAGTAGTTGCACTTCATTTTGAACTTAAAACAACTACCTTTGAAGAGGATGAGGCAATAATCTATAATGGGTCTTCCAAATTCACCTGGAAGCCTGGTTAATATGGTCTTGTCTCTACTAACCTGATCTCAATTTCTTCTTCCTTTATCTCTTGAGTCTTTTCCTTTTTACTAAGGTGTACATCCTCGATCTCAACATCCTCAATTTGGTCAACGATCCTTTTTTGTGCCTTGTACTTTAATGCTAGAGTCTCAACCTCCATCTTTGTATTAATAGGCCATGAATCAAAGTTAGATTTCCATTCGATCTCAGGCCTATCCTCATGTTTATAATTCAAAGCCTTTATGATCTCTCTTCTCTTGGAAATGACACCATGAGGATCTAAATTCCAAACCTCCCATAGATCAAAATTCATATGTCTGAGTAATTCCTCAACTACCTTGTGGGCATGACTGGAATTGCTAATAAAGGGTCCCAGAGGTTTGCCCAACTTACACATATATCCCTTATTAGTAGGCACAAAGTGAACTTGGTCTACATTAAGGCTTTGTTTGATGATTTCCAGAGTGAAAATCTTCATGGGCATAAATACAGGCAAGTGGTAAGGAGGAAGCTCACATCCATAGACCCTAATTTCTTTAAAATTTTCAAATAGGTACCAATCGCCCACCCTAGTATCCTTGCTAAGTTGGAGGATTTATTTTTTCCAAGGGAGATATTTGGGAGGGGAAACACCATGAATGATCTTATAGGTAATGGCCATATAGGAGGATATAAACTGGGAATAACCCTAAGCGTATGTTCTCTTCCTAGTAGCAATGTCCTTATGAAAAGAGACTTCCTTTGTTTGTTGGAAGTCACCAAACTAAGACCCAAGCACTTGAACTAATCCATATGAGTGTACACAAACAAGAAGAAAAAAAATGAATAATATCTAAAATAGGAGGTGGTGGGGAAATGGTGTAGCTAGAATCTTATGGCCTCATCTAGGTAAGCAACGATGCTGAAAAAATGGCCAGGCTGCATCACTTTCCTTAGAAACCCTAGAGGGGCTTTAGTAGCTATATTGGCATCAACATCCCCAAATAAATGACTAATTAGGGATAGGATTGGATGAATAGGCTCTTAAAAGAGGGTTAGGGAAACTGTTAGCAATAGGCAGAGGCTGTAGGCCAGGAGCCAGGACCATTTGCAAAAAGGATTGCTGCTCATAAGCTGGAAGGGTAGTATAATGATAGACCAATGTGGTTTTTGTGAACTGTTGAGGTTCAGGGGAGATTGTGTAAGTTAAGGATTTTTGAATTAACTCTGAGATCACCTCAAGGATTTTGACCTCGGTTTAAGAGACAAAATAATGCTTCTCGTCAATGTAAGTTGTTGTTAACCAGGAGACAAACTCAAGGAAAAGGTGTATTTGAGGGCGCAATTTGGTAGTACAAGCCTGAGTCGACCACCCAAAATGGGTCTTCTCCTCTGACATCGTTATCATACAAGTTGAATTGAAGGTACGTGAGGTGGTAGTCACTAAAGGGGTCAACAATTTGTTCCTATGTGTCCATGAGATGCTCGACACTGGAGGGGGGTTTGACCTCATGGTATTTATAGGGCTTAGGGGTCGCCTTCTTCATGTTCCAATGAATATTCAAATAAATTGTAGGTGAAAGGGACTGACCGGTTACCTGGTTGTCCTGGAGATAGCTAAACACGGTGTTGGAGGGAGGCTTCGGACTGTCTGAGTGATCAGAAAACATTTACAAAACAAACAAAAGGCAGGAGGCATTTGCACTAGGAAATAATACAAAATTTTGAAAAATTTGAGGCGGGAAGGGTTTTTATAGGCGGAAAGAGGACAACGTGGGATGACATCACGGGAGGACGCATGGCAGAAGGGGATTGGGTCATGATGGATGATGGGTGGATGGGAGTGGGTGGGGTGCAAAGTTCTTACTGTTTAAATTTTTGAATTCCCTACTCACTTGAATTGACGTTGGCGGTTTAATCAACTTGGTAGGTGGTCCCCACCACCCTCAAGTGGGTAGGAGAGTGAGAGGCTGAATCCATCGGTTACCCCCCAAAATAAATCTGGGCCATTGGATTGGCAGGACCACCAAGTTGACTTGTCAGTTACGGGCGGTAGCACTGGCTTATCACTCACGCAGGTTACCCCCCTGAAACACTTCCCAGGGCTAGTCGGGCGGAGATGGATGATGATCTTCCCCTAACTTACTCAAACTTTAACAAAAAGGGCGCGCTTGTTCAAAACTCCTCCTTTAGCCTGGTGCGCTTAAATGACGTAGGGGCTCCATGAGTGTGGGTTTTAACCTTAGATGCTTCTACCATGGCACTAGGGCTTGATAGTTGCCCTCATCATTGATTTAATTAATTTTTTAGTTAGGAGTCTTGAGTTTGTCTTCTCAACATTTTTTCGTAATTGATGAAGGGAAACAATAGAGCATATACCTTGTGTTCTTTGTATTCATGTGATCTTCATATTCTATACATTTGGTAAATGTTTGATGAAATACAAATAATAAATATTAATAAAAATCCAACAACATTCAAAAGCAATTATCAAAGAAGATAAATCTTCCCTAATTCGTAAGCCTCCTAATTTCTCAACAAAAGAAAGGAATGAGTAGTGCCCCCTTGCTATGAGGCTACTACCCCAAGTAATATGTAATGAAATGAATACCTAAATATAGTAAATTAAATTATTACAAGTCTCGTGTGATACAAAAAATATAAAAAAAGGAGACACAATTAAATGAAATATAGAATAGTGGAAAAAAACAAGAAAAAAGGCAAGTAAAGGGTAGTGATAAACAATGTCAAGGAAAAGATAACTCAATGCATAAGCCCTCCCTGAAAAAAGGTGTTCATGTGGATGGATATATTAGAATAACTTCACATGACTATGCAATACAATTCATGAAGTTACCTCGCCAAAACCATACCATCAATCATTACATTTACTCGTAGCTTTCCTAGGAACTACTTCTCTTCTTGGGTGTTAACACATGCAATATGGGTTCATGATGCCTCATACATGAACTTGGAAAATTGTATGGATTATATGAGTTATTATGAATTTTGAAGATGATGCTTAATGTAATTCATGTAATGGCACTTACATTTGACATGAATCACTCTTTTTGTCACATTAGACTTGTATACATGACTCTAGATTGATGGCTACATTGGGTCACTTAAGCCCTCCTTGGATGGTGAGTATAGCATGATATGACTTGGATTGAGCCTTGGTCCTTTTAAGGGCATTAAGGATGCCATGTGCATGCTTTTTGGAGGTCATTCTACTTCTTTTGGAGGATGTCAGGATTCTCAAGGACATTGCACCCTTATACAAATGACCTAGCACTTTTCAGAGATGGTATGTCAGCTTTGTAAGGGGACATTGCAACTCTTAGGGATGATTTAACACTTTATATATGAAACATTAAACACTTGGAGGGAAAATCTTGACCCTGGAGCCCTTAGACATGAATTTTGACATCATTTGAGAGAGCATCGTCTCTTGGGAGACCACATATGTGACATTAGAATGCATTTATGGAGGGCATCTTGGCATTTGAGCAATTTTACTTCACATTGGGAGCATCACTGGGGGTCTTTTGACTCATCCACTCTTTGTACCATGGATATTTTATGTATTGTGGTGTTATTTATAAGCCTTACAAAGAGATAAAGACATTATAATATTTTATTAGGACTAATGCTAGAAAAGTATTATTATTATAAGAAGAAGGGTGCTAGATCTCTCATATAAATAAAATAGTTACTTGCCATTCGGAATCATTGCTACTTTCTTCTACATTTTCTATGGATGGGTAGTTAGAGCATTTTCTTGAGGATATGTCATGTGTGTAACAACCCCTGGATGACTTTCCATGTAAAAAAATATAAGACCAAGGTCATGGGACACATATTCCAAGTTGAATGTTGGGAAAAACATCCTAGTGGGTGTTCATTTCAATTTATTATGGCTAGGGAAATTTACAAAGACATTGACAAAGGCAAATAGACATTTATTGGCATTTTATTTATGAAATAAAGGAAAATAGGAGAAAAGTGAGATGAAAGGTCACATATTTGCGTGTGAAGAAAATTGAAAGGAAAATAGAGGCCTCAATGATAAAAGGGTTTATGAGGACTGGTTCACAAACTTTTGTCAGTTTTAGCTTGGAATTGTCTCTATTCTCTCATACTATTGCAAACTTAGAGCATTCTTGGAGCACTCTAGAATTAAGGAAAGAAAGCAAAGGAAGGAAAAGGAAGGACAAGGGAAGCAAGGGAAAAGCAATGAAAAGTTGGATCAAACAACTTCAGTATGAATAATTGCAAGTAACAGGTCGCATGTGTGATTTCCTAGCTGGTTTGTGAATTCTTGGTACATGCATGTATGTATTTAGTTCTTTTGTCATTATTGGCATGGGCTTTTCTAGGTGTGATTGTGGTTTTAGCCTTGCTTTGCCATTGCCATATAGCGATGGTGTGATAGGGTTCTTTCATTTGGTTTAACTTTGGATTACTAGGTGGTTTTGGAATTGAGTGAGGTGGTCTCAGGAAAATTCCCATGTGCCTAAGAATCCCTTGACCAGTTTTGGTGGGATTGTAGTAAAGCCTTAGGGTGGAGACAAGAAAATTCCTCAAGGTATTGGTGAAGAAATTCTGAGGCATCCAAGATTTTTTAGGGACTAGTGATATTTTGATCAGTTTTGGCAGGATTGTGGTAAAGCCTGGTTGTTTATGTGTTTTTTCTGGGCCTAGTGATCCCTTGACCAATTTTGGCAGGATTGTGGTAAATCATGGTTGTTTATGTGCTTACTTTTGGCCTAGGAATCCCTTGACCAATTTTGGGGAGATTGCGATAAAGCCTTAGGGTGGAGGTGGTTTAATCTTTGGGAAGCCCTGGTTATTTTTGTCTTGAGCCCCATATGGCACGGGGGTGATTGGGTGAAATAAATGTTTGGTTCAACTCAATCTATGGTCGGGTGGTACATGGAAGTCCATGATTTGGTTAGCTTTTGCATATTTTAATAAGAGCTATTTACTCTTGTATTTTATGAGTAATTGTACTTGTTATAATGTGGCTTTGATGGTTGTTCTATCATGGTTATTATTATGGTTATAAGATGGTTATAAGCATGGTTTCATAATAGGTTCTAGCTATGGATCTTGACATGTTTTGATTAGTTTATGAATGGTTAATGAATGCATGAGCTAAAAATGCTATTGCAGCTATTATGGGAGGGCATTAGACCTTCTTGATGATTGTACGATAAGTTTCAGATCCCTATGTTCAGATATGCATTCATGACCTATAGATTATGTGTTCTCAATATGTTTGATGAAATGACTGTCATGGTTAGGCCTAGTTAGGTCAAGTATTTGATTAAGTTTTGTATGAATGAATTTATCTTGATGTCATTTATCATTTTGGAAAGTCTCACTGAGTTCTGCGTAGTGGTTTGGAGGCTGACCTGGAATTTAGGCTCAGAATTCGGGACCACACCCTCTAAACTGGACATTTTAGGTCACATCTGCTACATGGTATGCTTGTGCATGTGGTTGTAGGCCTTCAACCGCATGGAGGCCATATCATGGATGTGGTTGGGTGCCTAGGTTACTGAAAAAACATTACAGCTCAGGGTTTGGGCACTAGGAGTGGTTGTTTGGCTCCTAGGTGTCTCGTAGCACCTGTAGGAAGTTGTGAAAGGTTAATTTGTCATCAGTTGTCGGCCCCACTTCCTTAATGGGACCTAGGAGGTCAGATCATGCCATAATATCTCTTTGTCTCATGTTTATCCTAGCAGGCCAATAAATGTGGAAAGTGGCATTGCATATTAGTATCAGAGCAGGTTTCTGTGCTCTTTGGGTGATATGCTAGATGCATGTAGTTATGCCGGCATTATTATGGTTATTTTTATGCATGCATTATAGTGGCTATGAATCTAGTCGGTGTTGTAGTTTGTGACATCATGCATGGTAACTAGATGATGATTGAGATGATGTTATTATATTGATGTGATTATGTATATATACATGTATCATGTTAATCTAGACTGACTTGTGCATATGTGACAACCTCCCCTAAGATACATTGAGGTACGAGTTTGATTATGTAATCTATTTGGTTTATCTAACATGTTATGTTTACAGGTTGTTTAAATGTATGATTAATTGCATGATATGAGTATGTGTCTATAATATTCCATGAAGTAATGATCTTGTTTTAAGACAAATGTACTAACACAATATGTGTTGAGACATCTGATGTGCACTCGAGTGCAAGTGAGTGCTAGTTGTAGTATTATGATTAATGACAGTGAGTTGATTATGACATGACTATTAGTCTTGGTAAAGGTTGATTTAAAATTAATATATATTATGTATTGATCTTTGGAACATGCGGATGACATGTGTGAACAGTTGCAGGGCAACATGCTAGTTATTAATGTGACAAGGTAACAATTGATTTGTTTATATAACAAACAACTGGGTGATGTGATAGCACATAATAAGACTCAATTACAACAAGGTAAAAGTAAAAGAAAGGATATGGGTAAGAATTCCTTTGGCAATGTCTGGAAACCACAACTCCAAAAGAATGAGCGCTTTGCATGAATACATGAAGTCTTCTTAACCTTGATTTTATTTGACATTATGTGGATATGTGCTATATTCATGAAGATGTATTTGACAGGAATAACAATTGGTTTTTGGTTATGGCTAGATTTGTTAAGGAATTGGAGTCCCTTGAGAGATGATATATGTATGTGTTCAGTTACAAGGCAGCATGCTGGGCACGATAAGGTAAGCTAACCGATATATTGTTATATTTATTTATATGTTGACAATTACATGTTTATGGCATTATGATGCAGGGAGTTGCATCACACAAGGGACTGCCTTGAAATCTTGAAGAATGCTCAGGTTGAGCTTTCCATTAGAAGCAATGGGAACCATGGGGTTGAGTCAAGGTGTTTGTTGCTAATTTTGTGCTTTTGGTGTTTTGTTATTTGTTTGCACTTGGTTTACAGTTTTGTTTATGTCTAGTGCATGACCATACCACTTTGTTTGTGGTGTTGTATTGCTGTTTAATTTTTCTTCTTGTTTTTTTTGTTCATGCCTTTTATGTTTTGAGGGTCTTGGGAATTGATTGGAGAAGGTGGAAATTTAATGGAGCTTGGGGAGAGTTGAATGAAACCAATAGGTAATGTAAGACATGGATGAAGCTCAGTGCACGAGTAAAGGGAAGATGAAGGTAAGAGTATGATAGCTAGTTGGATTAGTTGGGTCCATTAAGATAAATGAATGGTGGCGGCATAGTCATGAGAAAGGTAATAGGAAAGGTAAAGTAAATAGATTTGAGGCATTGGATGCCTTGGTTAAGTTGGGAATTGTTGTTCTCAATGTTGTGGATGCATTGCAGGGATAAAGGGGGTGTTAGAAAATTATATATTACAGAGCAATGGAACACATAAAATATTGCAGAAATATAAACACAGAAAACACATAAAACAAGAGAGACAGATATCGTTTGGGCTACGTCCATGGAGAAACAACCAATCCTTCTTTTTATATTATCTAGCAAAATGAAAAGATACAACCTACAACAGATCTGTTGTAATTCCCTCTTCGCTCTCAATCTCCTCTCTCTTCCTCACTCAGAATACAGATCTACATAGACGCAATAAAATTCCCTCATATATAGCGAGGGGTTGCCTTCTAGGGCAAAAAACCCTATATTAAACACAATTTCTACTGTCATATCTATGCCTAATGAACGACCCAGATTGAATAAGAAATTACAACATTTTACAAGGCAATTTTGCATCTATTATTAGCTTCGGGGGCGTTTCCCCTGATCCCCCCGCCAGGGGGGGCTCCCAAAAGGTCGTAGCCACCCCCCTGGACCTCCCCTACAGCAAATATTTTACGGGCAGAATTACGAACTGGGGTCCAATGCGGTGATACCTTTGAATATAGAAGATAATCAGGCTCCACACCCAACAGGGGGTTCTCTTAATGTTGACCTTGTGATATCTGGTAATTGTGTTGTGATTATGATTATGCTAATGTCTATAGATGTATATATGATCAAAATCTGGATTAGGGGCAAAAAATTGCTCAAAAATCAAAGTCCTCATAATTGCTCAAAACCTAAACGAATGTGTCCATCTTGGAGATACGATCCTAACACAACTCATTTCACTCAAAATGGAGTTCATATGAGAAAGATAAAGCCTTTTGCCTATTTTGTTAAACATACAAATTTTGGGTACAAGTTGACTGGGATGCTGACTAGGTATCTGTACAACCCAGTCAGCAAAAAGTGTATTCCTTGGAATATTCCCAAAATATTCCCATAAGTGGCTCAATCAGGATTTGAAAAATGTCGGCATATTATTGGTCCACAGCATTTTGGGTGGACCAATGGGAGGCTGACACGTGGCAAGCCTAAAGGCCCCTCTCAAAGGTCATGTAAAATTATATGGCAAGCCAGGGAATCGAACCTACGACCTTGCCTGCACAAGCCCTACGCTCCACTGCTGTGCCACACCACGTGTCTTAACATATAATGGGTGCAATTAGTATTTAAAGTGTAACATGTGGCGGTTTATGGGAGGAGAGGGCCAACCCCCTTCGCATGTGACCAACCTCAAAACCAGGAGCAACGCTAACGATAACCACGCGAGATTAATGCGCTAAATGGATATTAATGGTAATTAAACCATACCTATCCATTAATTAATTTCAACTTAACTTGGCGGAAGTTTGACAGGTCTGATAAATTCAACATTTACTCCGTTGTTGGCGGAGTTAACTGGAGTTTCTCCAGATTTGGTGGAGTTTTCTTAGGGAAAATTGAAGAGACCATAACGTCTTCATTATTCGACCAATTTTGGCTCAGAAAGAGTCATTCCTAGATTATTTTGATGCTCTGAACACAATGGAATAGGCTGCATAGACAGAAAGGCACTTCTATACATGATCTTGTTACGTTGAAGTTTAAGGAAGCTTAGGGCCACTAGGAGAGGAGGTCAAGCCTAGATCATCTGAAGTCCAATTGCAGAGCTTGGATAATCATTTTTGTGGTTTTTGGGTCTTATGAATCCAATGGAGCAGGTTGAAAATCCATTGGAGCATTGCAGGTGCATGTAATCAGAGAATTGACCATTAATCCAAAGAGGGCCTAGCCATTGAAGCATGTCCAAGGAGATGTAGCCCAAGAGGGGTGAAATCCTTTATTAGCTTTGTGTTATGAGTTGCTGTGTTTTACTTCTCTACAATTTACTTGTTGTATATATGTTTTAAATAGCTAATTAACCTCATAAATTGCTCATAAAAGACACTCTATACTTGACACATAATTCTTCACATTTTGGTTAATTTGAGATGATACTAAACACATTTTTTAATACCAATGAGGGAGCTTGCATAGCATTAAAAATTTTGCCCAACATTCAAATCAAGTTGGTATCAGAGCACTATTAGCTCATTTTAACCCTGACATGGTTTGCCAAGGTTAGCTAGAAAATTAGGTATTGGTTTTGCATTTGTACAAGGAGAATTTAACTGTTTGCAAGTTTATGTGTGTAAGTTGAAGAAGCGTGATGGTGTGATGCTTCTTTGTTGAGAAATTTTTTGTCTTTGTGAATATTTTTTATGCATTACAAGTGTGATGACAACTTCAACAAGTGATGTTTCTAATCCATGTTCCTTAGCAAGACTCTTTGATGAAGAGATGTTGCAAGAGCTCATCGTCATGAGAGATATGGTGCAAGAGATGAATGAAGATAGGAAGGAGAATGCTATACTTCAAGAGGAGTTTATGGCTATGAAGGAGGAGAAGAAAAAGCTTCTTGAAAAGATGCATGAGATGGAGATTCAACTCCATGATGCCAAGGAAACCTTATCCAAGTATGTGCATGAAAATGTGGTATGCAATTCAAGTTTATCTTCAATTTCCTCTCAAAATGAATGTTTTGGCGCTTTTAAAAGATGCACTAGAGGAATAGGGTCCAAATTATTGATGAAGATGGGCTATGAAGGTAAAGGGTTAGGCAAACATGCACAAGGCATAGTTGAGCCAATTGTTGTTGAGGAAAGGCCTAGGTATTTGGGTCTTGATTATGGACAACATGATGGAGAATGCTCCAAAGTCAAGGAGGCACATGAAGTTGTTCCAATAAGGAATTTCTTTACATGTCCATTACCTCAAGCTTGTGAAGTTTGTGTTCATGAGGAATGAAAAAGTTTTATACCCCATTTGAAGAAGGTGCTCATAAGCATGCAACTAGTGGAAGTGGCAAACAAGAGGATGTTGAAATATCTAAGGTCATTGAAACCATTGTTGGTATTCCGAAGAGAGCCACTACCTCATCAAATTCACCTGCTAAAGAAGGCGACAAGGGTGAATGTGTAAGGTATAAATATGGCTTTAATCAAGTTTCTTTTGATTATGATAAACATGGTAAATCTTCACATAAGATTTGGAGAAACTTACATGTTCATTTTGTGGTTTGAATAACCATACTGTTTCGAGGTGTTGGAAGAGGATAACCATACGCAAGAAACTTTCAAAACAAAAGAGACAGAAAGCCAAAGTTCCATTGGATAATGGAAACCATGTTGAAAAGAAGATGCAATTATTTTGCACTCATTACCATAAGCAAGGTCATATTATAGACAAGTGTTCGACTTTGCATCCAAAAAGTCATCCACAACATTTGAAGAAGGTGGAGAGAGATATTGGCAAGAATGGAAAAGAGGATTCCATAATTGATGTGGGTCAGGATGATACACATGATGAAGTGCAGCTGAAAGAAGCACCATTGAAATGGTTTGGAAAGAGATGGTTATATTTCTTAACCAATTAAGGCCTTGCATTTCTTTTGATAATTGATGCAAATATTGCCTTATTGATGCATTTCCTTGTTATTTGGATGCATTTCTTTTCTCTTGAAAGTATGTTGCATATTGCATGAAGCAAGATGTTGGAAAAGTAGAGTTATGTTGACTCACTTAGATGCAACAAAGATGGCAATTTGCAACTACAAATTTGCATGCATGTTGCATTCTTGAACTTGCATGTTTATGCTAGGAAGGTGTTCGAAAGTGGAGTATGTTGACTCACTTTATTGCAACAAATTTGGTCATTTCAGCTCTTTAAGTACTCTCTATATTCAAGCTTTTGTGATCCATAATGAATTAAACAAAGTCTTTCGGTAGAGATCACATGAGAGAATTTTTTGGCCGACGCGTTTCGAACCAACAAGTGTGGTTCATCATCAGGACTAGATGAAGAGGCAAACCATGGCAAAGGCTTAAATAGAGAGCAATGTAGAGACATAATTTCAAGTAACAACTATATTTGAACAATAACGTTTAAATTATAATATTAATTTATTAATATATTAAAATCAAATATTATTAAGTAACAACTATATTAAATGGCTAGTTCTTGAAAAAATATTTAAATAATGAAATTATTTCATTAATTTATTAAAAATATTAATAGGTAACGACTATATTAAATGGTTAGTTTTTGAAAAATATTATTTAAATTAATTTATTAAAACCAATTATTACTAGTTCTTGAAAAATAATATTTAAATAATGATATTAGTTTATTAATTTATTAAAATATTACTATGTAACGGATATAATAAACAACTAGTTTTTGAAAAAATATTTAAATAATGATATTATTTCATTAATTTATTAGAAATATTAATAGGTAACGGCTATATTAAACGGTTAGTTTTTGAAAAATAATATTTAAATTAATTTATTAAAATAAAATATTACTAGTTTTTGAAAAATAATATTTAAACTGTGATATTAGTTTATTAATTTATTAAAAACAAATATTAATAAGTAACCGCTATATTAAACAACTAGTTTTTAAAATAAATAAATAAATTAATAAGTATTTATTAATTTATTTAATAAATAATAAAAGGAGGGGAGTAAAAAATGATAAAAACTAGTGAAGACCCTAATCGAGACAAGATCATTAGATAAAAATGTTAGATGATCCAAAAATAATTTATTATCATAGGTTATAAAATTGAAATAAAATAATTATTAATTTAAGAAATTAAATTAATAATTATTATTCTAGAATGATTAATTAATGGAGACAATTAGAAATTAGTATATTGTTGTAACAAGATATGACTCTCCAAATGTGTCGTATCTTAGGCTCTATTTTAGGAGATTAGTTAGCTAGTTAGTTTGAATAGCATTTAATGTAAATGGACACTTGTTATTTAATAAGTGATCCATAATTAGAGGTAGTTAGGACATGGAGCTTATAAATAGCTCATTGCAAGAGTGTTTGGTTGTTCGGGTGTAAACTCTTGCAAATCAATTATGTAATTGTTTTTTTCTGATTAATAAAATTACGTGTCTGAGGACACTTCTGCCATTATTGTGGTATCAGAGCTCCAGTAATGTTGCAGTGGATGTGAGGAGGATCTTCCAACTCAACAAAGTCCTGGAAAACTCCATTTAGCTGGCCAGCAAATCATTGGTATGGAAATTGTCTGGCTTTTTGTTTAAAAGGAAAGGGAATTTTATTATTGATTTTAGAATTTTTTTTTTTAAATCTAAAAATCATTTTTTATTATTGTCAAAAATTTGCACTCTGTTTTCATGAGATAAGGGGGAAGTGTTTTGAACAAATTTGCTGCAACCATTTTTTTTATTTCTCCTGTTGCCCCAAGAAGACGTCGGCACTCGAGCTCTCAATCACGTTCCAGGTCACCTTCAGGTTCCCGCTCAAGGTTTTCTGATTTATCCGCAAGCGCGTGAAAGGAAAATCGCGCCGATCGTGCTATTGCTGTGACAAAATCGCAAGAGGCCGATCTCTGTTTCTTTTGTTTGCAGACTGGCAGACCTGCCCGAAGTCTGCGTGGAGGGGCAGGTGTTGAGGCGGCCATTCAAGCACTGTTTGTATTTTTTTCATTTCCGATAAACACGCTGGTCGTGTTGTTGATGTATCCGTGCGCATTATCTCCATGACCGATAAAAATTGAGGTTGAATTCCTTTCAATTTCACCAAATCTTCAAAGAATCTATGATGCTCAATTATCATTTTCTATAATGGATATATCAAACCAAGATCTGAATTGTGATGCCTGTGGAGATTTGAGTGAAGTGCGAGGCATTTCTACACTCTGTGCTTGTAGGAGATTATTTCAGTGACATATCCACTCAATTTTTCGATTTGACCTATTTGTTCCACAATTCATAAGAGTCAAGTGGTTGTTGTGGCTGTGAAGGAATAATTGGTGTCTGAATGATCTCTTCATAGTCTTATGTGTCCACGCAAAATGGCGTCAAGATCTACAACATAAGAGTTCGGTGGTTGGTGGAAATTGCATTTCTTTTCCATTTGCATTCATTAAATTCCTCCAAAAGGATCAACCCACGATCACGTGGATTGTAAAAATGGATCCAACGCCGAATTCTACAACATAGGAGGTGTGATCATCGAGTATGAGACCATTGATCTGGATTTGAGATGTAGTTTTTGGATTGAAGATTTGGATAGTTGAGGAACATCTGCAGTGTTGTTATTTCTCGAGGCGCTTAACAACAACCTTTTCAACTACACAAGATGTGATTGGGTCAACTGCTCCCAGATCCACGTCTGAGATCCGCTAAGGATAAATTTGTAAATTAAGCTTGACATCCAAGTCATCTCTCAGGGCCGTCTTGTTATTTTCATGCAAGATAAAAGGTGTATTATTTTGTATTTGGAGTAATATGGAGATTTTTATTTGTAATTTGTAAATTGGAGAGATAAGGTTTGTTGGGTAATTTCTTTCAAGAAGTTATTTTTTATTTTTTTTCAATTGGGATCATCACATTGTAACTCAAAGTATTTTTACTTTGAGGGGGGGTAAATTTTTTTTTACCAGATTGTGCAAAAGCACCATTGTAAAAAGTCAAATTTTGAAAGTTTCCTTGTAAAAATTTGAGAAATTGACTAGAGCCAAGTGCAAAGCTCAGTCAATTTTCTCCTGTTTTGACGACTATTCGAGGGTCAAGGCCAAGCCCCGATAGATCGTGTTTTTTGCGTGGTGTGTTGTGTTGACTATCTTGTCCTTTCTGTTCTGATTCTTGGTGCGACGCTTCAACGCTAAAATGTCTAAGTTGATTAATTTGTTTTCTGATTCCGACAAACTTGAAGGATCCAAATCTTATAAAACATGGCATCGACTCATTGAAAGCACACTCATTTATAATGAATTATGGCAGGGAATATGTGATGGAGATGTTAAGCCGAATAAACCCACAGATGCAGATGCACTGGCAAAATGGGAAATCAAGAATGCTAAAGCCTTAGCTCTTATTAAATCGTCTGTGAATGATGAAATGTATGTCCATATAGAAAATGCTTTAGATGCATGGACTGCCTTGAAAACTTTTAAAGACCTCTTTGATACTCAGCCTGAATCAAAGAAGGTTGATTTACAATTAAAATTGTTGCAACAAAAATTAACTGAAGATGGTGATATTCTTGAATATCTCTCCAGACTTAAGAATATTAGGCAGGAAATTATTAATGCTGGTTTTCCCGCAATTGATGATAGCTTTATGGTCACAATTGTAATTGTTGGACTTCCTTCTTCCTACACACATTTTTTAGAGACTCTACAAGTAACTGGGAAATTAGAGAAACTAAAGTTTGATGAGCTTTGTGAAATGTTGAGTCAACATGATAAAACTTTTGGGAAGAAGAAGAAAGTTGGTGAAGATGTTTTTCTCACAGAAGCCAGCACTAGTAAGTCATCAGCAGATAGTTCTCGAGGAAGAGGCAGATGGAATCAGAATCAAGTAGCACATAATCGAGGTCGAAGCCAAAGCAGAGGCAACAATTTTAACAGAGGAGGAAGAAATAATTTTCAAGGTAGAGGAAACAACCAAGGAAGAGGCAATTTTCAAGGACAAGGATATAATAATCAAGGTAGAGGACAATCTCAAAATAGAGGTCAAAGCAGAGGCAGAGGACAATCTTCAGGAAGAGGAAGAGACTTAAGTCAAATTGTATGTCGAAGATGTAATAAAGTTGGCCATTATGCTGAAGATTGTCGAACATCACTTAATAAAATTCCCAAGTTTTAGCAGCATTCAACACAATTTGCAAATGATCAAGATGAAGATAACTCGGAATATGTTTTTACTTCCTCACCAGCATCACAAATTTCATCCCATCTTAGAAGTGACTATGAAGATGCCTGGATCTTGGATTCCGAGGCAACTTAGCACATGACTTGTTGACGTGATTTTTTCTGGAATTTTCAAGATTGCCAACTTAATTCCATTTTTCTTGCTGATGATACAAAACATACTCCTTATGGAAAAGGAGTAGTAAAAGTTTTTCTCCCTGGTATTGGAGAAAAAATGATTTCCAATGTATGGTATGTACCCAGTTTCAAGAAAAATTTGCTCTCTTTAGTCACGATTCGACAAGTAGGACATCAGGTGATTATGGAAGATGGTTTAGTGAAGATTAATTCAGTGAAACAGAACTTGAAAACAGTTATGGCAGGTTATGAAGATGGAAAACTGTTACGGATGAAAGGGACAGTTATTCCAAGGCATTCTGATTTTGCAGGGGCAGTGACTACAGGTATTTCACCTATAAGACTATGGCATGTAAGATATGGACATTTGAATTTTGAGAGTCTTTCTCAATTGCAGAAACAAGGAATGGTTAAAGGACTTCCCACATTCAAAAGGGAAAATGCAAAATGTGAAGCTTGCATTTATGGCAAACAAAATCGAGAAAGTTTTCCAACAAGTTCATGGCGTGCAAACAGGCGGCTACAACTAGTTCACAGTGATGTTTGTGGTCCACTACAAACTTCATTTGGTGGTTGCAAATATTTCTTACTATTCATTGATGATTTCAGCAGAATGACTTGGGTTTACTTCTTGAAGAACAAGTCAGAAGCATTTGATAAGTTTAAAATTTTTCGCCAACTTGTTGAAAATGAAGTCAAAGAAAAGATAGGTACTCTCAGGACAGATAATGGGAGAGAATTCACTTCAAATGAATTCAAAACTTATTGCAGTGAAAATGGCATCAAACGACATCTTACTAATGTTTACACTCCACAACAAAATGGAGTAGTCGAAAGAATGAATCGCACTTTGTTAGGCATGGTGAGAACCATGTTAACTTTCAAAAGGTTAAGTCCAACATATTGGGTAGAAGCGATCCATACAACTGTCTACTTAAGAAATAGATCTCCAACTGCTTCTTTAGACGGAATCACACCTTATGAAGCTTGGTTTGGTTTCAAACCTTGAGTTAAACATCTTAGAGTTTTTGGGTCAGTGTGTTATGCTTTAGTTCCGAAAGAAAAACGAACTAAGCTTGACTCAAGAAGTTTAAAATGCACAATGATTGGCTATTCTGATGAGAAGAAAGGGTATCGTCTTTTGATCAAAGGAAAATTCATTGTGAGCAGGGATGTCATTTTTGATGAAACAGAGAGTAAGAGTGCTGAAGAAATTGAAAATCTTCTTCACAAATTAGAAACTAAGGGAAGTAAAAGAAATGGAAAAATGAAAAGTCAACCAACTTCACCAAATTGGTATGAACTTGATTTTCCTTCCTCTGAAGATGAGTCATCCAGTCCATCTACATCAACAACATCATCTGGGTCTTCTAGCAGTTCATCCGCATCTCCAAGCAGCATCAGTTCTTCTGACAGTGATTCTCCACATTCTTCACCTAAACGACGAACATCAGTTTATATTAATCCTCTTTACAATGATGGGGACTTTACAGAAGTGCAAACAAGTGAGCACCAACTTCCGAAATGGGCAGTTCAACTTTTGAAAGATGTCAAGCCTGATGAACAGAATAAAACTGGCACCAGAAGGGCACATAGAAGTGAAGGCAATTTTGCCTTGATAGCAAATGATTTTACTGAACCTTCCACATACAAAGAGGCAGTAAAACATAAAGAATGGCAACAGGCTATGGTTGAAGAATATCAAGCAGTAATTGATAACAACACTTGGAAACTTGTTGATTGTCCAACAAATGTTAAACCCATAGGATGTAAATGGGTTTACAGAATTAAGTATAATCAGAAGGGTGAACTTGACAAGTATAAAGCACGACTTGTCGCAAAAGGTTTTGCACAGTAGGAAGGCATTGATTATGAAGAAACTTTTGCTCCAACAGCTAAATGGAACACCATCCGATTAACACTTGCATTGGCCGCTCAAAAAGGATGGAAAGTTCATCAAATGGATGTGAAAAGTGCTTTTCTCAACGGGGATTTACAGGAGGAAGTGTATATGACCCAACCACCAGGTTTTGAAGTTGAAGGACAAGAACATAAAGTCTGCAAATTGATCAAGGCTTTATATGGATTAAAACAAGCTCCCCGAGCTTGGTATGCAAAGATGGATGAATACCTTAAGAAAGTTGGTTTTCAACGAAGTCAATCTGATGATACTTTGTATGTGCAACAATAGGGAAAATATTTGTTAATTCTTGTTATTTATGTAGATGATTTGATCATCACTGGAAATCATGATGATCATATTGCACAGGTGAAAAAGGAGTTACATGCAGGTTTTAAGATGACATATTTGGGATTACTTCACTACTATCTTGGAGTTGAAGTCTTCCAACGTCCACATCATATTTTCATTTCTCAAAGTAAGTATGCCGCAGAGGTTCTTCAGCGATTTGGCATGCAAGATTGCAAGCCTGTTCTCACCCCCATGGAGCAAAACTTGAATCTTTCAAAATTTGAAGTGGGGGGAAAAGGTGGACAGTACAACTTACAGACAATTGATTGGCAGCTTGATTTATTTGACAAATACTCGTCCTGATCTATCTTATGCAGTCAGTATTCTTTCACGTTTTATGCAGGAACCACGAGACAACCACTGGAATGCAGCCAAAAGAGTTCTTCGATATATCCAAGGAACAAAAGATTTTGGTCTTCTTTACACAAAGACTAAAAATTTTGTACTTGGTGGATATTCTGATGCCGACTTTGCTTGGAGTATTGATGATCGAGCATCAACATCGGGTTATTTAATGAATATGGGGTTAGCAGCAGTATCTTGGAGTTGTAAAAAACAAGCTACAGTGGCCACTTCTTCAGCAGAAGCAGAGTACATTTCAGCATGGGAAGCAACATGTGAAATTGTTTGGTTGCGCCGAATTTTGCAGGACTTGGGCATTTCTCAGGCAGAAGCTACATCATTGTTCATTGACAGCCAGTCAGCCATCAAACTTGCCAAGAACCCAATTTTTCATTCAAAGACAAAGCATGTGGACACCAAGTATCATCATATCAGGTCTCTCATTGCCAAAGATGTCCTCAAACCAGTTTATTGTCCTTCCGAAGATCAGATCTCCGACATTTTCACGAAACCGCTTGGCAGAATAAAATTTACTAAATTCAGGGATGAACTTGGTATCTATTGTAATGTATTTGGATCATAGGGGGGAATGTTAGATGATCCAAAAATAATTTATTATCATAGGTTATAAAATTGAAATAAAATAATTATTAATTTAAGAAATTAAATTAATAATTATTATTCTAGATTGATTAATTAATGGAGACAATTAGAAATTAGTATATTGTTGTAACAAGATATGACTCTCCAAATGTGTCGTATCTTAGGCTCCATTTTAGGAGATTAGTTAGCTAGTTGGTTTGAATAGCATTTAATGTAAATGGACACTTGTTATTTAATAAGTGATCCATAATTAGAGGTAGTTAGGACATGGAGCTTATAAATAGCTCATTGCAAGAGTGTTTGGTTGTTCGGGTGTAAACTCTTGCAAATCAATTATGTAATTGTTTTTTTCTAATTAATAAAATTACGTGTCTGAGGACACTTCTGCCATTAAAAAATAACTAATGGAAATAAAATAAAATAGTTTGACTTTGATTATTTATTTATTTATTTTAAAAACTAGCTGTTTAATATAGCGGTTACTTATTAATATTTGTTTTTAATAAATTAATAAACTAATATCACAGTTTAAATATTATTTTTCAAAAATTAGTAATATTTGGTTTTAATAAATTAATTTAAATTTTATTTTTCAAAAACTAGCCGTTTAATATAGTCGTTACATATTAATATAAATTAATAAACTAATATCATTATTTAAATATTATTTTTCAAAAACTAGCCATTTAATATAGCTGTTACCTATTAATATTTTTAATAAATTAATGAAATAATATCATTATTTAAATATTTTTTCAAAAATTAGCCGTTACATATTAATATTTTAATAAATTAATAAACTAATATCATTATTTAAATATTATTTTTCAAGAACTAGTAATAATTGGTTTTAATAGATTAATTTAAATATTATTTTTCAAAAACTAGCTGTTTAATATAGCCGTTACCTATTAATATTTTTAATAAATTAATGAAATAATATCATTATTTAAATATTTTTTTTCAAGAAATAGTTGTTTAATATAGCCCTTACTTAATAATATTTGTTTTTAATATATTAATAAATTAATATTATAATTTAAACATTATTGTTCAAATATAGCCATTACTTGAAATTATGTCTCTACATTTCTCTCTATTTAAGCCTTTGCCATGGTCTGCCTCTTCATCTGGTCCTAATGATGAACCACACTTGTTGGTTTGAAACGCGTCGGCCAAAAAATTCTCTCATGTGATTTCTACCGAAAGACTTTATTTAATTCTTTAAGTACTCGTACATACCAATGGGAATCTTGTACTTGTGATTGTATTTGTGAGAGAGTTGAGAATTGTTATACATGCATGAGTGTTTGCATGTGTGAATAGTGGATTTTTTAATAGTTTCATTGTGCTTGAACATGCATGAGTGATTGACTTGTGTTGGTTGATTGCTTTGTTAACATGTATGTTGTCAAATTGAGAATGTTGATCATTTGCACATGCATCACTGTCATCTTTTGTGGTCGATTGATTATTACATGTTTGTTATATCGACTTGGAAGAGTTGGTTTTGTCTCCAAAGATGAAAGGGAGATGTGACGAATTATTTCATGAGAATGTGGAATTCTTGTTGTAAATCATCAAGTTGATGTACATGCTTTTGCTTGACTTGAAAGTCAGTTGTTGAAGAAGCATGTTTTCTCGACTTGTGTTTAGTCGATGGTTTATACACCAAGATGTAAAACTACATGGTGATGTTCACATGATGTGACATTTGTTTCTTTGAATAAGCAAAATGAAGAGGTCGTTAAGTTATATTCTTGCATGAGTGTTTTTCAAGGTTAATGGTGTCTCTTGTGACAAGATGTTGTAGGATTTTGGAAGGTCCACGCTTGAGCAAGAGGCTCATGATTAGCCTTCATTATCAAATCATGACATGAGCAACATGTTAATACTAGAGGATGATGGAATCAAGAAGCGAAAGTGAACAAAAATGCTAAAAAATCTACAGCCATTGTAGATCATTTGATGTATTGATGCCAAGAAGCGAAAGAAATGGAGAATGCATTCTTCCAGATGTGGAATTTGGAACCGTGGAGTTAAAAGAATGGTCATTTCTTTTCAAGTTATTACTGATATTGGAACTCATTACTATAGTTCATTTAGATGGGCTTAACTTGGAAAAGTGGTTTCCAATGAGAAGCTTGCATCGAATGCATGTGTTGCAAAGGAGGAACATGATTCTCAGTGGGAAGGACATCAGTAAACTTTCCAAGAATCGAGGGATCACTTTGGTATAACATGTGTTTAATCAACAAGCAACCAACAAGTGTTGGATTGGGTCAGCAACAAAAGGAGAACATTAGTTGAAGTGCTAAGCCATTTGCAAGGCAAGGTATGTCAGTGAACCCAAGTGGTTGTCATGGAGATTTTTCCAAGTAGAATCAATTGATAGAACTTGGGAAGGATAAGAGTATTCAGATCTCATCATATAACCATATTTTGTGGGTCCAAATGCCTGTAAGTGGGAAGGAGTGATCAGAATATGGATTAGGGGCAAAAATTTGCTCAAAAATCAAAGTGATCAGGATTGCTCAAAACCTGAACGAACATGTTTATCTCGGTGATACGATCCCAATGCAACTCGTTTCACTCAAAACAGAGTCCATATGAGAAAGATAGAGCCTTCTGCTAATTTTGTCAAACAAGGAAATTTTGGGTACAGGCTGATTGGGATGTTGGCTAAGCATCTGTATAGCCTAGTCAACAAAAAGAATATTCGTTGGAATATTTCTGAAATATTCCCATAGATGGCTCAATTAGGATTTGACAAATGTCGGCATATTATTGGTCTAGATAATTTTGGTTGGACCAATGAGAGGCTGCCACGTGGTAAGCCTAGAGGTCGCCACGTGCCCTCTCAAAGGTCATGTAAAATTATATGGTAGGCTAGGGAATCGAATGCGCGACCTCGCTCACACAAGCCCTATGATCCAACACTATGACACACCATGTGTCTTAACATATAACGAGCGTTATTACTATTTAAAGTGTAACATGTGGCAATTTGGGGGAAGAGAGGGCCAACCCTGTCTGCATGTGACTAACCTCAAAACCAAGAGTAGTGCTAACGACAAATGCACGAGATTAATTCACTAAATGGATATTAGTGGTAATTAAACCATACTTATCCATTAATTAATTTCAACTTAACTTGGCAGAAGTTTGGTAGGTCCGATAAATTCGGCATTTACTCCATTTTTAGTAGAGTTAACTGGAGTTTCTCCAGATTTGGTGGAGTTTTCCTAGGGAAAACTGAAGAGGCCATAACTTCTTCATTATTCGACCAATTTTGGCTCAGAAAGATTCATCCCTAGATGATTTTGATGCTCTGAACATAATGGAATAGGTTGCAGAGGCAGAAAGGCACTTCTATATGTGATTTTTCTACATTGAAGTTTAAGGAAGCCTAGGGCCACCAAGAGAGGAGGTCAAGCCTAGATTAGCTGAAGTCCAATTGTAGAGCTTGGATAGCATTTTTTGGGGTTTTTAGGTTTTCTAAATCCAATGGAGTAGGTTTCAAAGCCATTGGAGCACTGTAGGTGCATGTAATTAGAGAATTGACCAGTAATCCAAAGAGGGCCTAGCCATTGAAGCAGGTCCAAGGAGATGTAGCCCAGGAAGAGTGAACTCCTTTACCAACTTTTTGTTATGAGTTGATATGTTTTACTTCTCTACAATTTAATTGTTGTATATGTGTTTTAAACAACTAATTAACCTCATAAATTTCTCATAAAAAACACTCAATACTTGACACATAATTCCTCATATTTTGGTTAATTTGAGACGATCCTAAACACATTTCTTTAATACTAATGAGGGAGCTTGCATAGCATTAACAAGTTTTCCCAACATTCTGATTAATATATGTATGTATGTATGCCATTTTATAATAGGGTCATCAGGGATCATGATTATTTTATGATGATGTTTATATATCTATATGTATGTATGCCATTGTTTGACAGGGTCTTTGAGGATCACGATTGCTTTATGCTAATGTTTATATATATATATCTATATATATCTATATATATATATATATATATATATATATATATATATATATATATATATATATATATATATATATATATATATGTATATATATACATATATATATATATATATATATATATATATATATATATATACATATATACATATATATAGATATATATACATATATATATAGATACATATAGATAGATATATATATATATATATATATATATATATATATATATATATATATATATATATATATATATATATATATATATATATATATATATATATATATATATATATATATATGTCGTTGTCTGAAAGGATTGTCACGAGTCATTTTGTGGAGGAATGATTGCTTATGCAGGTGAATGGCATGAAGAGCTTCCTGGTTTATGAGGAATAAAGTGGTAAGAGTAGCACTAATATATCTATGAGGTTAGTATCAAAAGGATATGATTTTATATTATGTGTTACACTATGCCTATGTTTGTGTTATGGACACGTAATGTTAAAGGATACACCAGTGAAATGAAAGCAACATGATATGCGACATGATAGAACAAGCAGATAGTAGAAATACACTAGAAGCAAGGTTGCTTGGTAGAGACATTGAGGTCTTTGGATGTGCAGTACTGGTGTTGTGTACATGTTGCATATGTGGTGCTATGTACATATGGTGTTGTGTGCATGTTTCATATGCAGTGCTATGTACATATGGTGTTGTGTGCATGTTTCATATGCGGTGCTATGTACATATGGTGTTGTGTGAATGTTGCATACACGATGTTGTGTACATATGGTGTTGTGTGCATGTTGTATATGCAGTGTTGTGTACATATGGTGTTGTGTATATGTCGTATATGCGGTGTTGTGTAAATATGCTATTGTGTGCATGTTGTACATGTGGTGTTGTTTGCATATGGTGTTGTGTATGTGTGGTACATATGGTGCTCTGTGCATGTGGTGTTGTGTACACATTATGCAGGTGGTGTTATGTACATGTGGTGTTGTGTACACATCGTGCAAGTGGTGCTGTGTACACATCGTGCAAGTGGTGCTATGTACACGTCGTGTAGGTGGTTTTGTGTACACGTCATGCAGGTGATGTTGTGTACATGTGGTACTGTGTACACATCGTGCAGGTGGTGCTGTGTACACATTATGCAAGTGGTGTTGTGTACACGATGGTGCAGGTGGTGCTATGTACATGTGGTATCGTGTACACATCATACACATTGTGTTGTGCACCTATGGTATTGTGTTATGTGCATTGTGTAGTCGTTGTATCATGATGTGTGTATTCATTGTGTTGTACACCGGGTATAGGTGTAGGTGTTTGTGTTGTGTTGTACACCGATTGTAGGTGTATGTAATGTGTTGTGTTGTGTTGTACATCGATTGTAGGTGTATGTATTGTGTTGTGTTGTGTTGTACACCGGGTGTAGGTGTATGTATTGTGTTGTTTTGTACACCGTGTATGGTTTATGCATGTGATGTACACTATTTGTATGTGTGCATGTTGAAGAGAAGAGAAGGCACTTAGTGTTTGTCGAGTTTGGCAAACGATCCGATGTGTGAACATAAAGGACACATAATAAAGGCTGAAGTAAAGAATCATTTGAAATATAAGTATCAATATTTATTTCAGTTTTTAACTATGTATGTGATCTATGATTATGATTTATGATGGTTACACTTTGAGCTAACCGGATGTGATATGTTTATACATATTGATTTGGTCAAAGATCTAGTTTGACTTGTTGTGATAGGAAGTAAAAAAAATGTAGGTGTACCTTATTGAAAAGAAACCAATGACGTATGACTTGAATTTATTTGAATTCATTTTGATTCTAATTGAAATTATGTGCTTGGTATAGAAAAGAACGAGAAATGCTCAGTTGGGTGGTTGAAACTGATTACAAGAATTAGCAGCAACAACAAAAGGAATTGGAACAAGCAACAATATGCTGGTAAATTACTTTAGGAGTAGGTCCATTGTGGGACATGGGTACCAAATAGTGTCCATTGATTGTCATGTGCATGCTATGACCATTACAATGGCTTTGAGGTAGGGATATGCCTTATTTTTTGGACCTTTCGATGTGAGGAAACCTTGCCAAGGGATGGATCAATTGAGGGACTACTTAGCAGAAAAGGGGATGCTAGTGGAAATTGGAAGGTGTGTGACTGTAGGGAAGGGGGTGACTGGATTTCCCAAGTGACTATGCAACAAATAAGGGAAGGGTGATGAATGTATTTGTTTTGGTCATTAGCATTTCCAGATGGAATTAGAAGCACATCAGGAGTGTGCCCAGGAGCAATGATCCAATAACTATTCAGTGAGAGAATAGGTAGCGCAGGATTGTAGTGCTGGACATTGGATGCAGGTTTGACTTTGGCAATGGATTCTGGACTTCCTGGGAAGGAGGTTAATCTTGACATTACTTTCGAGAGTGAAGGTGTGAGCCTCTAGATTCCCTTGTTAATTGATGCAGGCATCGTATCCTTTTATTTTTTGGTTAGAGAAAATATGCATATGTATATATGTGTATATTTTTGTAAATACTATATCAAACTGGATTTGTAAAGCTCCATAGGCAATATGATTATTTGCTGTTTGAAGAAAATGTGCATAAGTATATATGGTTGTTATTGTAAATACCATAATGAGTGTTATTATAAAGCTCCAGTAAATGGTATGATTGTCATGTTTTCAAAAGTGTTCATTATAAATGCTACAACGAGCTGTGTTATAAAGCTCCATAAACAACATATTTTGTTTTCAGCGGTTCGTTGGTCATAAGTGTCATAGAACATCAAGTACTGTGCCCCCCCCAAGCGGGAGAGGTTTTTAACAACCCCTAGTTGATTTTCCATGTAAAAAAATATAAGACCAAGGTCATGGGGCATGTATTCCAAGATGAATGTTGGGAAAAACATCCTAGTGGATGTTCAATTCAGTTTATTATGGCTAGGGAAATTGGAAAATGAATTGGCAAAGGTAAAGAGGCATTTATTGACATTTTATTTATGAAATAAAGGAAAATAGGTGAGAAGGGAGACGAAAGGTCAGAAATTTGCATGTGAAGAAAATTGAAAGGAAAATAGAGGCCTCAATGATAAAATGGCTTTTGAGGATCATTTCACAGACTTTTGTTAAATTTAGCTTGGAGCTCTCTCTATTCTCTTATACTATTGCACACTTAGAGCATTCTTGGAGCACCCTAGAATTGAGGAAATAAAGAAAAGGAAGGCAAAGGAAGGACAATAAAATCAAGGGACAAGTAAGGAAAAGTTGGATTAAGAAACTTCAACAGGAATACTTGCAGGTAACAAGGTGTGATTTCCTAACTAATTTGTGAATGCATGGTTCATGCATGTATGTATTTGGTTCTTCTGCTATCATTGGCATGGGTTTTTCTAGGTGTGAGAGTGATTTCAAATTTTCCTTGCCATTTCCAGATAGCCATGGTGTGATGGGGTTATTTCATTTGGTTTAGCTTTGTAATGTCAGATGGTTTTGGAACTATGTGTAGTGGTCTTACGAAAATTCCTAAGGGCATAGGAATCCCTTGACTAGTTTTAGCGAGATTGCAGTAAAGGTTGAGGGTGGAGACAAGAAAATTCCTCAAGGTATTGGTGAAGAAATTCAGAAGCATCCAAGCTTGTTTAGGGCCCAATGATCCCTTGACCAGTTTTTGTGGGATTGTGGTAAAGCCTGGTTGTTTATGTGTTTGTTTTGGGCCTAGTGATCCCTTGACTGATTTTGGTGGGATTGTGGTAAATCTTGGTTGTTTATGTGCTTACTTTGGGCCTAGTAATCCCTTAACCAATTTTGGCAGGATTGCAATAAAGCCTGAGGGTGGAGGTGGTTTAATATCCAAGAAGCCCTGGTTGTTTTTGTCTTGAGTCCCACATTCATGCTTGGAATATGGCATGGGGGTGATTGGTCGAAATAGATATTTGGTTCAACTCAATCTATGGTCAGGTAGTACATGGAAGTCCCTGACTTGGTTGGATTTTTCATATGTTACTAAGAGCCATTTTCTCTTGTACTTTTGAGTAATTTTACTTATAATTATGTGGATTTGATGGTTGTTCTATCATGGTTATTATTCTGGTTATATGCTGGTTGTAATCATGGTTTCATAACAGGTTATAGCTATGAATCTTGACATGTTTTGATTAGTTGATGAATGATTAATAAATGCATGAGAAAATATATGTTATTTCATCTATTACGAGAGGGAATTAGAACTTCTTAATGATTCACATATAAGTTTTAGATCCATATGTTCATATATTCATTCATGACCTGTAGATTACATGTTCTCAATATGTTTGATGAAATGACTATCATGTTTAGGCCTATTTATGTTAGGTATTTGATCAATTTTTGTGTGAATGACTTTATATTGATGTAATTTATCATTCTAGAAAGTCTCACTGAGTATTGGGTACTGGTATGGAGGCTGCCCTAGAATTTAGGCTCAGAATCTAGGACCGCACCCTCTGAAATGGACATTTTAAATCACAACCACTACCTGGTAGGTTTATGCATGCGATTGGAGGCCATCAGCCACATGGAGGCCTTGTCATGCATGCGTTTGGGAGCCCAGGTCACTATAAAAGCATTCCAACTCAGGGTTTGGGCACTAAGAGTGGTTGTTTGGCTCATAGGTGTCATGTAGCAACTGTAGGATGTTGTGAAAGGTCAATTTGTCATCAGTTGTTGGGTCATGTCATAGTAGCTCTCCATCTCATGTTTACCCTGGAAAGTCGGTGAAAATTGCGTAAATGTGGGAGGGGTGGTTACAATGTTGATCGTTTTACAACTTTTATGGATGCTCATGGTCAATGTTTTGAAGATGAAATTATTTCTTCAGTAGGTGGTATCATTTAATATTGTTGGGTTTTGTTTGTGTATGATTATAAGTGCAATTGTACTTCTCTAGTGATGATGGTGACACATTCTCTTCATATTTTTCTTGAATAAGTTCCTTCTTCAAATCTCTTAGAAGATTAGTAGTGGAGTATCTTTCTTTGAAATATCTTGAAGTTTTTGAGGTGCTAGGTGAATCTTTAGGGATTTCAAACCCTAGATATCATCCTATAGCTACTTATGTCCTCTCAAGGGAATCTTTAGTTGCCCTCATATGCTTAAAAAGACAGTAGGCGCCAGTCTTCTCCTATCTAGTCAATCACATCTCATAAGATTTACGTTTTTTTATTTATGTTTTAGGGTAAATTTAGAGTTTTGGATGATTTGTATTAATTATAGCTATTATATTGATCTAGGAGGAACCAAGGTGCCTCAAAATTCAGTAGTCTCAAATCGTGATGAAAAGGTCACCATGTCAAAGAGCTCGATGAGAATTTTCTAATGCAACTTGAATGGGCTCAAATGAACTTCGTATGAGAAAGATATCACATTCTAAAATTTTGCGACAACAGGAAAAAATGAAAGACATAGGTGACACATGGCTGGTCTATATAGTTGACATGGCAAGCTATACAAGGGACATGTGGTAGAGGTAGTATAGATGAAATGGTAGAACAATGATGTTGCAGTTGACCTAGGCGTTAATGTGGCCAGTTGAATAAGTGACACATGGTTGAGTTTGAGTGGATGACAGGATGATTGGGCATTGCTTAAGCTATTGACTAAGAAAAAGGTGGACCAATCAAAGGTTGTTATGTGGAAACCTTCAAAAGAACAAGAATTTATGCAATGTCTGGTGAATAGGTGTAATTATTAGGTGTCAAAATAGTTAATGATGGAGCCAATGGGGTTCGACCTCATGACCAATGGAACCATGTGGCAGTGCCTCCACCAATGGGCTATGGGTTACGCTTGAATAGAATGACATGAATATTATATTTACAATATGGTCATAACTATAAACCAAATATGGGGAGGTTCGCGGGCTTGACCCCGAGAGCTTCGTGTAATGACTATATCAGGATCGCTAATCCAATATCAATCACTATAATGCTATGGACATGGGCCAATGGCATGTTATATACTTGTTTAACATATGGTTATATTTAACATAACCAATGTGCCAACCAAACTGTTGTAATAACAAATCTCTATTTTTATATATCTTACAACAAACAAGGTCGTAACCTCGGTGGGCTCAACCTCGAGGTTGTGGTCCCCCAATGCTATATATACCAAAATGTTTACCATTGCACCACATTTTTGTGGTTGTAAAGAAAGGTTGAGCTCCTTAGTGTTATTGCGAGTATTATGTGTTATTGCGAGTATTATCATTATGTATGTGTGGGTAAATCCTCATTTGTATGCCCTTTTGGAGATTTAATAAAGAAGAGATTTGTGCAAGTGTTATGTGGAATTTTGCATCTATAGATAAACACAACTTCCCTAAGTGGGTAGCTACACTTAGAACAACAGAATTAAAGAGTTTAACCTTTTCCTATAGAAGATAAATAAGACAAGGGACCTACTTGTTATCTTTCGCTTCCCTTTGTCTCCTTTGAATAGCTCCCATCACTCCTTCTCGAATTGAATCCGCTCGATCAGTACCTGCAATCATAAACAAAGGAAAAAAACCAATCAAAGCAAGAGATCTATCTACTATAAGAAAATGGAATCGAAAGAATTTACACATAATCATCATACATAAAGATAAGAATATGGGAAAAGGTGTAAACAACTTTATTAAGTAGAAGGAAGAGTCACAACCAAAGAAGTCCAATCCCATGTCACTCATCTAGCTTGAGTTCCATCCTTCATCACACCAAAAGCACAACACTTCGGCAACAAAACAATACTTGCTTATGATCTCAAACCTCAAACCAACAATATCTCCTTATACTTCTTCAAAGTCCAGCCCCTGATCACTATGATGAGTGCTCAATTTATAAGGAAATGAAGGTGGTTTTGTCATAAATTGGGCATTGAATGGTTTTCCAATTTGGGAGCTAGTTTCCATGGAGGAAGGGATGAGAGGATAGGAGGTTATTTGATTCATTCCCTATCCAATTTCGAGATCATAAGAGAGGATAGGAGATGGGAATCTTCTAGAATGGTCTAAAATGTAGGAATATTCCTAGAACCCTATGAATATTTTGCTCAATCTTGCCCAGTGCAGGTCAAAGTGGGCCTAGGTTCTCTAAAGAGCAGGCTTGAATGGGCCTAAGTGCTCTACAACACATTTACCCTTGACCAAGGCTGCGCTAGTCCCTCAAGGAGTCATTTCAGGATGTCTTCAGGCCAGGAAACTCTCAGGAATGATGGCATTCAATGTGATGACTTGTCTAGGGCATGTAGCAACTGAATTAGGGTTTGATGAGCCCTAATAGTACTGATCTGAATGTTGGGAGTGATGTGCCCAAATAGACCTGTAACAACTGCCCCCTAAAGCATGAAGTCGAAAATGATAATGTCGAGTGATATGCTTTACGATGTGATGAGGAGGTTTTGAAGCGGATGGTGACCTGCATCAATTACAATACATAATATCATGATATTTTGGATTTTTCATGAATTGCTGAGGGAAGGCATACCCATGCTCAGCATATAAAATTTTCATTACATGTACATAAATCAAATAGTCGTCTATAGATATAGACCCATGATAGGAGGACCATCTATGTAAAGCCATCATACATATGATTTAGTATTCTCATGCAATCGCAACCCAAATGGATGAAACTAGATCCAGGGTCTAATATCTCGTTCAATCATTTTCTCGAGTATGAGTCTAACCATGTGGATATGTGATCTGGAGTTGTTGGGAATCGAATCCCCCCACAACATGTTTTAGGGGCTCAAAGCCCAAGTTTTGGTCAAATATGTTGTAAGACTCTGCGAATTACAGGTGTGGAGCGCAGAATATATATTGAGTCATTGGGTTGTCCGCCCTAAGTGTTGTAATGTAATGTAATGTCATCTCAGCCTACCCATGGTCCGTGGACCATGGGATTGTATAAATAGAGCGAGGCTCTAAGTTGTAAAGATAGCGAGCTAGAGATAGATGAGTACGAATGGTGTGAGAATAGAGTAAGAGTCGAAGTGTATTGGGTCATAGTAGTAGGAAGAGGCTCTACAGCTGAGTGTGCGGAGGCCTAGTAGAGTCCGCAGCTGAGTGTGCAGACCCCTGCAGCTGACTGCGCAGGGAAAAGTTGAGTCTATAACCCAAGAAGAAGAGTAATAAAGAGAAGTTTGATACCAAATACTGTGTATCTGGTTTTTTATGATTTTCTATGCATTTATACTATTTTGTTTATCATGTGCATGATGGATATACTGTTAATTATCACTAGACTTGCACAGATAAGTTAAGTAATCAGATAATAATAGGTTAATATTAAGGAACTTGGGTAATAATATAGATCGCGCCCCGAGTAGGGATACGCGAAGGCAGCGTCACAGGTTACGAGGGACTAATAGATGCACATAGCAACATGTGCGCAGGGTCAAACCACGGACCGCCAGAGCTCATCAGACATCCCGAGGGTGCAAAAACCTAGTTTTAGCACCCTCCCATACTACTTCGGGTGAGACCTTAGTCCGTGCTCCGCGGACTGTTGCCGAAAGGGCCAGTAGTATCGGGATTTGTTTGGCTAAATCACCTCTGAACCTAGGTCAGGCCCCTACAAGCCAACAAATGGTTCTGTTGCTGGGACATGGATATGCATAAGGGATGTCTGATGTCGTGCCACTGGAATCCAACAAAGAAAGAAATTGAAGGGTGGTTGGACAAGAAGATTCACGAGTTCGCGACACGGGAAAATAGAAATCCGTGAGTATCTAAGGAACAGTGGTTGGAGCGCTACTTGTATATGGAAATCCACGATATTTTCTTTACATCCTTTCCTTCTGAGATATATGAGTGGATTGCAAAGCTAGCAGACAGTTAGGGAAGGTGTAGGCTCGACAAACCAATCATGTGGACTCCGGAATTAGTGCGCAGACTAGAAGTGTCAGGAGATAAGATCGCGCGAGTTGTGGACCATTGGCTTGATCGAATTATAGGAGGATTTATCACTGAGTTCGTGGTAGACATGACCGTCATCTACAGTGAGGCGGGGCGACGTTTCCTCAAGGGTCTGCGAGGTAAGTATATCAAATATTTAAACACTTGGAATAAGATGCTATTTTGTGAAAAGTGGGTTATGCGAATAAATTAATGTTTGGACTACGCGAAGTGGGAAGATCTACAGAAGTGGAAGTAGTGAAGAATTAGAAACCAGTCCCTTAATTTCCCCCTCGTGGGAAACCGAGGAAGAGCTCACGAAATTTTCTCCAAGAAGCGCGGTTAGTTTGATAAGGTAAGGAATTCCGTGCTTACCACCTCCACCTACACTGCCACCTGTCTCACCCTCCTCACCTCCATCTCCACCCACCCCACCTCCACCACCACCACAGTTTAGTATGGCGAGTGTGATCAAACTACCGGTATTCAGAGGAGTAGGGAATGAAGATCTGGACCAATTCTGGTTCGTGGTAAGAGCGGTATGGGAAGCACAAGGCGTCGTGGATGAAAATATCAAGAAGGCTACACTGGTGAGTGCATTGCAGGATCACACATTAACATGGTACATCAAGCATTCTAATGACCATCCAAATGCAAGAATCACAGAAATCCAAACCGTGTTGAACAGGGAATTTAGCAGGCCAAATTCGGAAACACAATCAATCATCAGGTTTAAGGAGATCGCGATGCTCCTGGGCGAGACCCCCTGGGATTTGGACCAAAGACTAAAGGGTATGATTTGCAAAGGCAACATGACATTGACATAAGGACAACATTGCGGATGGTTTGTAGCATCACTAACACCACACTTAAGGATGGTGTTGTAACAACAAAAAATTTCCACCCGGGCCGAAGCTTTGGAGATGGTGATGAGATTACATGAGACCCCTATACAAGACCCTAGTCTAGGAGTCCAAAAAATCTACGTGCAACTACAAAATCTGTGTCTGGAGATGCAGAGTTTGAAACAGGACAAGACACCTCGGCTGTAGGGAAATTGTGCTTAAGACATTAATAAATATTATTTACCGTCATTTATTTGTCACTTAGATATATGTGTCGTGTCTTTAAATGAAGGACTTGGAGACTTGGTCTTTAACCCTTAGTACATGTATGACCAGAACATCTCAGAATGCTATTTGTTGGTAGATATAAATGATGAATGAAGAAAGCTTGAAGGAAAAGTTAAAGATAATATGCTGATCTTTCACAGAAACTATTATCTGTCACTTAGAGGAAATATGGAAATGAGAACTGAATCATAGACAATATGTTGCTTAACACAGAAACTACTATATGTGACTCTAGGAGAAGTTAAAGATAATATGCTGGTCTTTCACAGAAACTATTATCTATAACATAGAAAAGAAGGTGGAAACTTCAAGTATAGGAGTGCTCTTTTAAGGAATTTTAACTTTATCTACATAAGCAAATAAAGACCTGCAACTTCATTACTATACTTGAAAGAAGAAAACATAACATGACACATGACAGATAAGGTTATAGAATTATACCCAACAACTCATGGAAACTTCTGATTCTTTCATTAATCAACAATGATATCATGAATACAGTGGCCTAGTCTCTAGGTACTCCAAAATTCCAACCACCAACCCTTTCTCTTTATATTTTCCTCCTTTTATACATTTGTGAAACAGTTGCTAATCTCTAAAACTGTCAAACTACTAAATTGTTTCCCTAACTATATGAATTAAAAACTATTACAGAATTTACAGAGGTTAAAAGACACCTCAAAGCACATGAAATAACAGGAAAATAATGGAACTTTGAAGATGACATTAACTACTGGCTTGCTCTGTTAATCAGCTGTTGGGTTCTTCTGTATATGCATAATAATGATTAATCTATTTTAGTCGTGATAAACTGTGTTAGCCGTGCTTAAATCTAGACTTATGTATGTATTAGGCATTTTGATTGGCCAAAATACCAAGAAATTCGACCAACTGCCTTTTTCTTCAAATTTGGTTTTAACACTGATTTTTTCGTTTACACAGCAAAATCTACGCAAAACACGCAAAGCAGAACTTAAAGGAATTAACCCAATTTAATAAATGTATCGGATCCGTCTGTTCAACGCTCCATTGACTTCCCATTATAAATTGCAATCGGCGTTATCAAACGTTGTATTGACCCAATCCTTAACAAAACTATGATATAACAGATGCACTGGAGTTATAAAACATAATGTATAGACTATCGGGTCCGGAACTTTATCGCAAATCACAATCGGCGATTGAACTGACATCCATTGCTCCGCGGACCCGCCGGAGCTTATAAAACATAACATATATATGTTTCAGGTCTGCCTATTGTAAATCGCAATCGGCAGAACCCAACCTGTATATATATAAGGCACTCTGTTATACTGCGGACCCGCCAGAACTTTACAACGTAATATATATATATGTTTCGGGTTTGGCCATCGCATATCACAATCGGCGATACCAACATTCATAGTTCTGCGGTGCAGCAGCCCTAACGAACTTTTTAAAGCACAAGATATATAATTCAGGTCTGGGCCTTTAACTTTAACACTTGTTTCCTTTGTAAATCCGATATATTTATGCTTTGCAATATATATATATATATATATATATATATATATATATATATAACCATTGGCTTAATCCTTGGCTATACTGGGGCTGATTCTTTTATTTTTACTTGTTCCTTTACAAAGAAAACATACTCGATTTACCATTATTACTCCTTCCTCTCGCTTTTATCTATTTATGAAATATTTTCAAGTTATTGTATGTAAAATGAATACTACAAGCAACAAAAATGCATGTTACAACATCTGGCTCCACCTGGGGATAACGCTTTTGCCACAGAAGCACTAAGAACTGTATATTAGTGCCTTATCCATTTGGCATGGAGTCATATATTGCTTTTCCAAGCTTAACTGTGTGAAAATTTGTACAGTGAACCCACATCAATATCTACAGTGATAAGATGTTTGCACTTTGATAACAAAATATTGAGAATCATAGATCAGTAGCCTTAGTTGTGCATGGAGTCCAATTTTGGGTTGTGTTATATTCTTTCCATGACTAGCCCACGTAGTTAACTGGGGAGTTAGAAGGGGGGTGGAGCCCCCCCTTCGTTGCGTCGATTGCGTAGTGAGGGGAGTCACAAGGGGTTTGAGGAGTGCAGGTAACCCTACTTTATGGGGTCCAAGGCAGTGCCCCAGAAAATTTTGGTTTTGGAACCTATTTTAGGTTGGGTGGACCTACCTATGGTTTTGTGCATGATTTTCGCACATGTTTTTGGACGTAATGGTTTTCGGTCCATGGTATTGGACACAATGGTTTTTTGGTCCATGGTATTGGACATTGGTTTTCGGTCCATGGCATTGGATGCTTCAGCATGTATAAATATGTATTATAACATTGAAAGGAACATAATGAAAAATCACGCTGGTAGTCTCAGTTTTGGGATCCAGGGGAAAATATCTGTGTATATGTGTTTTATGTGTTATGGTCTTACATTGTTTATTTTCTATGTTTTATAATTCGTATGCAGGAAATTTCTATATGGTGTTAAAACCTACATTTGATATCAGAGCTGTTTTGGCTTCAAGGGGACGCCTTTGTTGCTGAGGGGTTTTTCTCGGGCCTATGGTAGACCATGTTCAGTGGGAGCTCTGCGAGATCAATTCTGGTGGTGAAAGAAGATGGTGAGCAGTGGAAAGATAGAGATCGAGATATTTAATGGTCAGAGTTTTGAATTGTGGAAACTCAAGATGGAGGATCTATTGGTGCATAAAGATTAGTGGATCGTGGTAGATCCATGTACTAAACCAACATGAGTGTTCGATGAAGAATGGAAGAAGTTGGATTGGAAGGCAAAGAGCACAATACGATTGTGTGTCTCAGATTCAGTATTGCTGAATGTATTAGGGGAAGCTACATCGAAGGCTTTGTGGGACAAGTTAGGGACTTTGTACCAATCTAAGTCTCTGGTGAATAAACTGTTCCTACAGAAAACTCTGTATAACTTGAGGATAAAAGATGGAGACTCGGTGACAGAGCAGCTGAACGCATTTAATACTATGGTAAGTCAGTTAGCATCTGTTGATATCAAAATTTTAGATGAACATAAGTGCATTAGTTTGTTGTGTTCTCTACCATATTTTTGGGATAGTCTAGTTATTGCAATTGGTAGCAATGCAACTGCCTTGCAGTTTGATGAAATAGTCTCATCCTTACTGATGGAGGAGATGAGACAGAAAAATATGGAGAGCCAGAATGTTGATGCCTTGTCTGTACGAGGACGATCCCAGAATAGAAACAAAAATAAGTCATTGAGTGGGAGATCTAAATCTCTAGGAAAACCTGTAAAGGTGGTGTGCTGGAAATGCGGAAAGGAAGGGCACTACAAAAGGGATTGTAAATCTAAAGCTCCTGATAAAGGAAAGGGATCTGATGATGCTCCTTCTGAAGAGGTGAAAACCACCTCAAATGAAGGTGGGGATGTGTACTTGGCTTCTTCAAGTACACATGTAGATCATGAGGCATGGTTGATTGACTCAGGTGCATCCTTTCACTTCACTCCCCATAGAGAGTGGTTTTGCGAGTATGAGAAATACGATGGTGGTGATGTCTTCTTAGGGGATGATAGGAAGGCTATAATCATTGGTCGTGGAAAAGTAAAGTTGAAGTTGCAAGGTGGAAGGGTTAGAACACTTCCGGGTGTTCTGCATATTCCTGCATTGGTTAGAAATTTGATTTTTGTAAGCAAGTTGGATGATGCAGGTGTAAAAACAGTGTTCGAGAAGGATACCTGCAAGATGGTTCAGGGAGCACTGGTATGGATGCGAGGAGTTTGGATTGGAACTTTGTACAAGGTAGCATGGTTGTTGATGGGTGCAACAGTTCTGTGGTTCTTGAAAGTGGAGCAGAAAATCTAGTGGTCTCTGGAGAGAATACCATGTTGTGGCATCAAAGGCTTGGACATATTGGAGAGAAGGGCCTTCGAATACTTCATGGTAAAGGTATGGTAGAAGGTATGAGTAATAGCTCTCTAGATTTTGATTTCTGTGAAAATTGTGTATATGGGAAGCAGAATTGGGTGAATTTTCCCTCTGGTGGTAAGAGGGTGAAACAGATATTAGAGCTTGTGCATAGTGATGTGTTTGGACCTGTGAAGGTTCCATCACTAGATAAGTCTGTGTACTATGTATCATTTATAGATGACTTCTCAAGGAATACATGGATATATTTACTTAAGAAATCTGAAGTCTATGATAGGTTTAAAGAATTTAAGGCTCCGGTGGAAAACCAGACAGAGAAGAAGATAAAGGTGCTGAGGACAGATAATGGTGGAGAGTTTTACAGTAACGAATTTGAAGAATTTTGTAAGAAGTGTGGTATAGCACGACAGAAGACTATTCCATATACACCTCAGCAAAATGGAGTTGCAGAAAGAATGAACAAGATGTTGATGGAGAGGGCAAGAAGCATGCCCAGTGGTGCCGAGTTAGGACAGGAATTCTCGGCAGAGGCGGTGGAGACATCATGTTACCTAGTTAATAGATCACCTTCATCAGCGTTGGAGTATAAAAATCCACAAGAGGTATGGACTGGTAAGAAACACTCTCTTTCACATTTGAGGGTATTTGGATGTGATGCATATGTACATGTTCCAAAGGAGAAACAGACCAAGTTGGATAGTAAATATGAAAAGTGCATCTTTATTGGGTATAAGGATGGTTTAAAGGGTTATAAGCTTTGGAACCCAGTAATAAGGAAGGTTGTTTACAGTCGAGATGTGGTATTCATAGAGGTGAAATATGTTATTAAACATGAAGTCCAACCAGAGGAACCTAAGAAGATGGAGTTTGAGCTAAAGGAGGAAGAATCAGACTCTAAAACAAAGGAGGAATCAGAATATGAAGAGCCACAAACTTCGGATGTGAGAAGATCAGTTCGAGAAAGAAGGAAGCCAGAAAGGTATAGTCCATCTGCTTTTTGTTCAAATTTTGCTTTATCTATTACTGATGATGATCCCAAAACTATGAAGGAAGCAGTAGATTTAGAGGATGGAAAACTCTGGAAAGAGGCCATGGTTGATGAAATGACATCTTTTCACAAAAATGAGGCTTGGGATCTAGTGGAGTTTCCGGATGGAAGGAAACCCATTGGCAAAAAATGGGTGTTCAAGAAAAAGACAAATGCAGAAGGAAAGGTGGAGAAATACAAAGCTCGATTGGTAGCAAAAGGTTATTCCCAAGTGTCGGGAATTTATTTTGGTGATATTTTTTCTCCTGTTGCCAAGGTAACTTCTATTAGATTACTTTTATCTGTTGTTGCTTCTTTTGATTTTGAGGTAGAACAGATGGATGTGAAGACAACATTTCTTCATGGGGATCTGGAAGAGGAAATCTACATGACGCATCTTGAAGGCTTTGCGGTGAAGGGTAAGAAAGAACTGGTATGCAAGTTAAAGAAGTCTTTGTATGGGTTAAAACCGTCACGAAGGATGTGGTATCAGAAATTTGATACATTTATACGTGGACTTGGCTTCACCAGAATCAAAGTAGATCACTATGTGTATTTTAAATTAATTGGTGACGTGTTATTTATTTGGTCTTGTATGTGGATGATATGTTGCTAGTTGGAAATGATAAAGAAATTGATGATATGTTGCTAGTTGGAAATGATAAAGAAATTATCCAAGATTTGAAGACCCAATTGTCCTCCAGATTCGACATGAAAGATCTTGGTGTTGCAAACTATATTTTGGGCATGGAAATTAAAAGAGATTGGACAAAGAGGAATTTCTAGTTAAACCAGAGGAAGTATGTCGAGAAAACTGATGAAGTTTCCTATTGTTGTAGGTGTAAAGTTACCTACTGAACAATGTCCCAAGACAAAAGAAGAGGAAGAGGACATGTCCCGTGTTCCATATGCAAGTGCAGTCGGTAGTCTGATGTATGCGATGGTCTGTACTAGACCAGACATTGCACATGCAGTGGGAGTATTGAGTAGGTTTATGTCAAAACCAGGAAAGGAGCATTGGACAACACTGAAGTGGGTTTTCAGGTATTTGCGTGGCACTAGTGATTATGGGTTGTGCTACCAAGGAAGACTAGGATTGGATAGAGTGTTGGATATTCGTGACTTTTTTGATGCAAACTGGGCTGGGGATCTGGATCAGAGAAGATCTACAAGTGGGTATGTGTTTAACCTATTTGGAAGTGCAGTGAGTTGGATGAGTAAGAAACAATTTGTAGTGGCATTATCAACTACAGAGGCAGAATACATGGCAACCACTCATGAAAGCAAGGAAGCAGTTTGGTTGCAGAGATTGTTTTCAAATATGGGGTTAGTACAGGGAGCTATAAGATAGATTGTGACAACCAAAGTGAAATATTCTTGGCAAAGAACCCTGTATATCATTCCAAGACAAAGAACATTGATGTTTAGTATCATTTTGTGAGGTATATGATAGAAGACAAAAAGGTGTTGCTGGTAAAGGTGGACACTTTGAAGAATACTACAGACGCATTGACAAAATCTGTGAGCTCTCATAAGTTCTCTTGGTGTAGAGAAACAATTGTCGTTGTAGGGTTGGATAAATGACTAAGCTCTCTTGTGCCCCCATGTGGAAAGAAAACAACAAGTGGGAGAATTTTGGGTTGTGTTATATTCTTTCCACGACTAGCTCACGTAGTTAACCAGGGGGTTAGAAGGGGGGCAAAGCCCCCCCTTCGTTGCGCTGATTGCGTAGCGAGGGGAGTCACATGGGGTTTGAGGGGTGCAGGTAACCCCACTTTATGGGTTCCAGGGCAGCGCCCCAAATTTTTTTGGTTTTGGAACCTATGTTAGGTTGGGTGGACCCACCTATGGTTTTGTGCATGATTTTTGCACATGTTTTTGGACACGATGGTTTTTGGTCCATGGTATTCGACACGATGGTTTTTTGGTCCATGGTATTGGATGTGATGGTTTTCGGTCCATGCTATTGGATGCTTTGGAATGTATAAATATGTATTATAACATTGAAAGGAACATATTGAAAAATCAAGCTGGTATTCTTGGTTTTGGGATCTAGGGGAAGATCTATGTGTATATGTGTTTTATGTGTTATGCTCTAGCATTGTTTATTTTCTATGTTTTAGAATTCGTATGCAGGTAATTTCTGTACGGGGTTAAAACCTACATCCAAAACTGTGAAAACAATGAAATCTGACAACTGAAACCTGACAGTCTTGAAGTATGACACCTTTGCAAACCAGTTTCCAACTGGGAAAGTCACCCTTATTCATCAACTAATGATTAAACTGAAGAACTACATTTGGAAACCAAATGCTCAACACCTGAGCTTATTTATGTACAAGTCCCTACATTTGTACATGACTGACCTTAATAAGGTGAAGTCAATCTTCCAATGATACCAGATTAGCAATTGAGTGCATAATCTTGAACCATTATGCTAGTGAATTTTTAAAATACAATTAATCTTGAATGAAAAATAAACTATGCATAAAGGTAGCTCAGAGAAAAAATTAGAAGAGTATTCACAAAATGATATGCGTAGATTGCTGATAAATTCTTCCATGTAATCTGCCATAGGATCTTCAAAAGTAAAAGAAAGATTAGGATCCTGATCAGCTCTAGAAAAGAAATTCTCTATGTATGAATGTTCTTGCCCAAATAGACCTTCTGTTGGGATAATATGATTAACAGAACAATTAGTAACATCTTTAAGAAAATGATCTATGTCACTTTCATGTCTCCACTTTTCATCTCCAAGCTTTGATTGAAAATAATTTGTAATTGTAGCTTCAGGAAGAAAAAGGAATTTTTTCACATTACTATACGACATATGATCAACTTCAAATAGATTATTTACCTCTGATCCATGAGCATCGTTATGTTCTTCAATGCAGTGATATACAACCTCTTTATCAACTTCCTTTTTACATGAGATAGCCTATTTTTCTATGATAGATGGCTCAATATATTGTTGTCCAACATATCCCACTTGCTGGTTTCTTCCTGTATGTTCAACACCCAATTGATGCACTTGAAGAGCTTCGTCCTGTTCCCCATTTAAACCATTTTCATTATATATAGGAGGGTCATCAAATTTAACAAAATAAGAACTCTGGGGATTTATTTGCATCTTAATTATTGCTTCCTCATCTCGATTACTGAGCATAAATTCTTGATGCATGCTTGAACTTTCCTCTATCTGAATACTCTCTTGATCTGCTTCGAACAGTGTCAACCCTTTCTATGCTTGGGATATTACTGAAGAAAACTATTTTATAACTCTCTCTGCATCATTTTGAGAACATGATAGTTCCTCATTTTCAGAGACTTGTTCATAACTCTGAATGCTTGATATATTATCAACAAAATCATTAGTTTCATCAACAAGATTATCTTGAGCCTTTAAAGTTTCTTTAGCATCATAATATTCACAACAACCTTCAAAAATAAACTTGTGTGGATAATAGGTTCGACAAGAAGAATTGAATACTGAATGGAAATCTTTCAAAGATGAAATGCTTGAAAGAGGCAGAGACCTGAACCAAGCCCTAGCTTCTAGGTATAAAGAAAACAAAAACAACTTCATCTTCACATCTTCATGAATGATGCCCTACTGATCCATGCATTCATGAAACTCTTGGAGATGCTGAGCTGGATCTTCATACTCCTTTCTACTGAATTTGAGAAGATACTCATTCCACATAGAAAATGCAAGCATATCATGAGGATAGCCAATGATCCCAGTAAAATCAAATGGATCAAATTTATGGACTAAGAATGTAGGGAGAGCCATTAAAGCCTAGAAAAGAAAATTTCAAAGTCCAGTGGAGTTTCCAATCAATGTGGTAAGTGAAAATCACAAATGTGAATGTACAAACAACTGCTGAAACTTGTCACTCTCAAGAATCAGCTTCAAACTTAATGAACCCAAGAAAAGTGTTTTTATTCTATTGCTTTGCAAGCTGTGATCTTTGTTACAATGGAGTCACCTTTTATTGCTTTTATTCGAAACAACCAAGTATTTCCTCCTCACTGAACAACCAGAGGAAAACATGAAAAACCCAGGGAAAAGTGTTCTTGTCTTCTCTCCTAGGCAACGGCGCCAATTAATTTTGTACCTTAAGAAACCAATTTCCTGGTTGTAGGGAAATTGTGCTTAAGAAATTAATGAATATTATTTACTATCACTTATTTGTCACTTAGATATATATGTTGTGTCTTTAAATGAAGGACCTAGAGACTTGGTCTTTAACCCTTAGTACATGTATGACCAGAACATCTCAGAATTCCATTTGTTGGTAGATATAAATGATGAATGAAGAAAGCTTGAAGGAAAAGTTAAAGATAATATGTTGATATTTCACAGAAACTATTATCTGTCACTTAGAGGAAATATGGAAATGAGAACTGAATCATAGACAATATGCTGCTTAACACAGAAACTACTATCTGTGACTCTGGGAGAAGTTAAAGATAATATGCTGGTATTTCATAGAAACTATTATCTATAACTTAGAAAAGAAGGTGGAAACTTCAAGTATAGGAGCGCTCTTTTAAGGAATTTTAACTTTATCTACATAAGCAAATAAATACCTGCAACTTCATTACTATACTTGAAAGAAGAAAACATAACATGACACATGACAGATAAGGTTACAAAATTATACCCAACAAATCATGGAAACTTCTGATTCTTTCATTAATCAATGATGATATCATGAATATAGTGGCCTAGTCTTCGGGCACTCCAAAATTCCAACCAGCAACCCTTTCTCTGTAAATTTTCCTCCTTTATACATTTGTGAAACAGTTGTTGATCTCTGAAACTATCAAACTACTAAATTGTTTCCCTAACTATTTGAATTAAAAACTATTACATAATTTACAGAGGTTAAAAGACACCTCAAAGCACATGAAATAATAGGAAAATGACCGAACTTCGAAGATGACATTAACTGCTGGCTTACTCTGTTAATTGGCCGCTGGGTTCTTTTGCATATGCTTAAATAATGATTAATCCATTTTAGTCATGATAAACTGTGTTAGCATGCTTAAATCTAGACTTATGTATGTATTAGGCATTTTGATTGGTCAAAACACCAAGAAATTCAACCAACTACCTTTTTCTTCAAATTTGGCTTTAACACTGATTTTTCATTTACATAGCAAAATCTACGCAAAACACGCAAAGTGGAACTGAAAGGAATTAACCCAATTTAATAAATCTATCGGATCCGTCTGTTTAGTGCTCCATTGACTTCCCACTATAAATTGCAATCAGCGCTATCAAACATTGTATTGACCCAATCCTTAACAAAACCGTGATATAATGGATGCGCTAGAGTTATAAAACATAATGTATAGACTATCACGTCCAGAACTTTATCGAAAATCACGATTGGCGATTGAACTAACACCCATTGCTCCGCGGACTCGTGGGGGCTTATAAAACATAACATATATATGTTTCAGGTCTGCCTATCGCAAATCGAAATCGGCAGAACCCAACCTGTATATATATAAGGCGCTCTGTTATACTACGGACCTGCTGGAACTTTACAATGTAATATATATATGTTTCGGGTCCGGCCATCGCATATCGCAATCAACGGTACCCAACGTTCATACTTCTGTGGTGCAACAGACCCGACAAACTTTATAAAGAATAATATACATATTTCAGGTTCGGGCCTTTAACTTTAGCACTTGTTTCCTTTGTAAATTTGATATATTTATGCTTTGCGATATATATATATATATATATATATATATATATATATATATTATTGGATGTATATATATATATATATATATATATATATATATATATATATATATATATATATATATATATATATATATATACGTATACATTCATATAACCATTGGCTTAATTCTTGGCTATACCGGGGCCGATTCTTTTATTTTTACTTGTTCCTTTACAAAGAAAACATACCCGATATACCATTATTACTCCTTCCTCTTGCTTTTATCTATTTTTGAAATATTTTCAAGTTATTGTATGAACAATGAATACTGCAAGCAACAAAAATGCATTTTACAATAGGACTGATCAAACCTCAGGGAAAGACAGGCGCTTGCTACATCATCACCGCGACGAAGTATCTGACATGATGGGCAGAAGCGCAACCGGTCAAGGACTGCACAACCACTACAGTTGTGAAGTTTTTGTTTGAAAACATGTTGACACGATTTGGTTGTCCGAAAATATTAATGAGTGATCATGGAACACATTTCCTGAATGAAACCATCAACACGCTCACAGAAGAGTTCCAGGTGTATCATCAAAAAAGTACACCGTACCACCCACAAGCTAATGGGACAGTAGAGGCATTCAACAAAATACTAGAGACTGTGGTTACCAAAGTATGTAATGCACAACGAAACAACAGGGACCTGCACGTACCTGCCGTATTATGGGCTTACAGGACAACGTGCAAGAAATTGACAGGATAGACACCTTTCCGGTTAGTCTATGGCATGGAAGCTATCATGCTGATGGAATACATCATACCTAGTCTGCGAATAGCAGCGCTCACAGGCATGACGGACTGCGAAGCCCTGGAAGAAAGGCTTGCACAATTATAAGAACTCAAGAAAGAATAGTTTCTAGCTGGTTTTCTCAGCAGGTACAAAAACAACATGAAAAGGCCTGGCACAACTGCCATATCAAGTTGAGAACCTTCAAGGTAAACGACTTAGTGCTACTGTATGACAGCAAGTTTGAAATTTTTTAGGGAAAGTTCAGAATGCACTGGTTGGGACCATACATGGTTAAGGAGGTCACAGACGAAGGCGCGGTCCAGCTAGTCAAACTAAATGGAGAACCCTTCCCAGGAAAAGTAAACATCAGTTGCTTGAAGCACTACACGGGTGGGTCGGCTATCTGACTAACTGGCCGAAGCACAAACCTTCGTGACTCGAGGAGCTAGACAAGGGCATGGGACTGTAAACACACACAGTAGATGCCAGTACCAAGGTAAGGACACAATTAAGACACAGATGATTCAGAAGCAAGAATGTAACAGGTATAGCAGGCAGCTGCTCAGTGTGTTGCCGACATTTAGGTTGTTCGGGACCAGTTGGAGGGACTTCGCGCCAAGATCACCGCACCAACAGAGTGACTCGAGGGCAACTCGCGATGTTTGTGTTGGGGGCCTGTTGGGCATCACAACATGTTTTGGGGGCTCAAAGCCCATGTTTTGGTCAAATATGTTGTAAGACTCCGCGAATTTCAGGCGCAAAGCGCGCAATGTATATTGAGTCACAGGGTTGTCCGCACTAACTGTTGTAATGTAATGTAATGTCATGTCAGCCTACCCATGGTCCGCGGACCATGGGATTGTATGAATAGAGCGAGGCTCTAAGTTGTAAGGATAACGAACTAGAGATAGATGAGTACGATGGTTCGAGCATAGAGTAAGAGTCTAAGTGTATTGGGTTGTAGTAGTAGGAAGAGGCTCTGCAGCTGAGTGCGCAGAGGCCTAGAAGGGTTTGCAGCTGAGTGTGCGGACCCTTGCAGTTGAGTTCATAGGGCGAAGTTGTGTCTGTAACCCAAGAAGAAGAGTAATAAAGAGAATTTTGATACCAAATAATGTGTATCTAGTTTTGTATGATTTTCTATGCATTTATACTGTTTTGTTTATCACGTGCACTTATATGAATGCTGGATATACTATTAATTATCACTAGACTTGCATAGATAAGTTAAGTAATAAAATAATAATAGGTTAATAGTAAGGAAATTGGGTAATAATACGGATCACGCCCCGAGTAGGGCTGTGTGAAGGCAACATCATAGGTTGCGAGGGACTAATAGATGCACGTAGCAATGCGCGTGCAGGGTCAAACTGCGGACCGCTAGAGATCATCAGCGATCCCCAGGGTGCAGAAACCTGGTTCTAGCACCCTCCCATACTACTTTGGGTGAGACCTCAGTTTGTGCTCCGTGGATTGTTTCCAAAAGGGCCAGTAGTACCGAGATTTGTTTGGCTAAATCACCTCTGAACCTGGGTCAGACCCCTACAAGCCAACAAGAGTCGAACATGGGAAGACACCGTCTGATTACCAACCAATGATGTAAGCTATTAACAGACGCGAGAGAAATCACCAATAATGATAGTGATCCTCATTGAGGTACTGCAATACATTTTGCATTGTGTGAATGGATGTTTTGATGTCGAACACCATACAAAGTCTTTTGGTCGAAGGCCAGTGATGCCAACTTGTTGCCGAAAGCGAGAAACTTTCCATTTATGTATGCAAGCCTCAAGATAATTGAAGGGTGTTTCTAAGTCAACTTATTGCATAATGTGTTGATGTCGACAAGAAGTGACTTGTCGCAGGAGGGCCTTGATGTATCCCACATCAACGACATGAAACGAGTGTAATGATTTTGGAGACAGAATGTGACTGATGACACAAGGTTCAGGAATGGTGGTCATGAAAATGAAGGTTTATGAGTATTGCAAAGGATGAATTTTATTGAGTGAATTCTCTTGAAGATGTTGGCGACATTGAATGAATTGGCAACATTGACCCAAAACCAAAGTAATGTATGGTATGATAGACCATAGGTATGATAACCATCAAGTAGATAACCCAACCCAAGTAGTCACAGAGATGAAGTGAAAGTGTCATGTTCAAGAGTGAACTACTATGATAAAGTGGTTTACCCTTTTCCCATTTTCCCCAGTCATTGCTGACTAGTACCTCTTTATTTTTTATCAAGCTTGAGGAGGATAACATATTCTTGTTGTATAATTCCACCCTTCGAGTGAATCCATCACTATGTGATGTTTTAACGAGTCTAGCGAAGGTGAAACTCGGTCTTGTCATGATGGACAATTTTGTCACTATTTGATGTTTTAATGAGCTTAACGACAATGATAACTCGGTCCTTTTCATGTTTAGAGAGTTTGAAAATGGACAAAAATAAAACTCCACAAATTCTTTTTCGTAGATTTGTCTCTCAAGTCTAAAAAAGAGTAAAATAATACGAGAGAGAACCTATTGACCATGTTCGGTCAACATATTCCTTTTTCATAAATAATCTATCTCAGTCCGGAAAAGGGTTAAACTTATACTGAGTAGATGTCATTTCCAATCCGTTAACGAGCTGAAAAGGACAAGCGCTCAACAATATTTTCATATTTCGAGAGTCTAAAAAGAGCTTAAAGAGGACTCCAGTTAGAGGAATGAGCGGTGTCTAGGATAGAAACTGGTTTCGGTGATGCTGGAACTTCACAAAACATGTTGATTTATGTGAAGAGGCTGGCTAATAAGACAACTCATTTCAATTGTTCCTCAAAAGGGGTACACAACCAAGAGAAAGCGTATGATCGGCCAAGCAGATAGTGACGATGGAAGGAGAAAAACCAAGGCTCATCTGACAGAAGAGGCTAATAGAATGGAAATCATGAGGGTTAAAATGGAGGTGGGTTCATTTTTACACAAGCTTGAACCATAGGGAACTATGCTTGGATTCAGTTTCATGTTTACACAAGCTTGAAACGAAAAACTATGCTTGGATTCAATTTCATTTTTACACAAGCTTGAAACAAGAAAAAAAACTATGCTTGAGATTAGTTTACATGCCCCCAACATGATGACTCGATTCTAGGTGCATGCCCCCCAAGCTTCATTACATTCACCTAAGTAGACTACTCATGGCTATCAGGTGGATGGAATGAAGGTTCATTTATGAGATCAAGTGAAAGACTCGACTAGGATTTTACGAGATCTAATCAAAGACTCGAATTGGAACTTTTCTCCAAGGGACCTTGTTTCATTTTTTAATGAACTTAACACAAGACAAGGAACTCTGCTAAGATTCCTTGTTTCATTTTTCAACAAGATTGACACAAGACAAGGAACTATACTTTGATTCCTTGTTTCATTTTTTAACAAGCTTGACACAAGACAAGGAACTATGCTCTGATTCCTTGTTTCATTTTTTAACGAGCTTGACACAAGATAAGGAACTATGCTTTGGGACCTGTTTCATTTTTTAATGAGGTTGACACAGTAAAAGAACTATCCTCATATTCCTTGTTTCATTTTTTAACGAGCTTGACACAAGAGAAGGAACTATCCTCATACCCTTTGTTTCATTTTTTAACGAGGTTGACACAAGACCAGGAACTATCCTCATGCCATTTGTTTCTTTTTTTAACGAGGTTGACACAAGGCGAGGAACTATCCTCATATCCCTTGATCACGACCCATAAGAGGTCATGACTTCCAAGAGGTTCTCATGAGATGGGAGAAAAATTCTTTGGAAGGGATACATAGCAAGGAATCCATTAGAGAGATCTGGTTCTAATTCCCCCAGTACATAATGCACAACATCACATAATTGATTGTCAGTTAATGTAGGCATGGAATGGGTTGCCACATAATTGACCTATGGCAGGGAAGATACCATTGGGACAAAAGGACCATTTAGGGAAGATGGTTGACTAGAAACCATATTTGGACTGTGAAATGAAAGCTGGTCAACGGTGACAATTCTGCCTTCATGCAAGAAATACATCACTCGAAAGAGTGTTGAAACAATAGCTCCCGTGTCATAAACATAGTCACACCCAAGAAGTAAATTGTAATATAAAGGGCCTAGGATTACCATCACATTGAGATAAAAATTTTTCCCTCCCAAAGTAATAGACAATTGAGGAAGGATCCCTAATGGATGATTGGTTCCTCTATTAAAAGCCAACAGATTCTGAGTAATAGGCACAAGTGGTGGCGAACCAAGCGCTTTCCAAGCAGTTGAGGAAGGGATACTCACAGATGCACCTTCATCTATAATAGTGCTTGGTACAATCATATTACAAACCTATTCTATGATATGGAAAGGCACATAAAAAGGAAGAAAACATCATGCCAGTCAATTCCAATCAAAGGAAGTGACCAGACTACTTCGAGGGGGTACTGTAAGAATGGGAGAATTAACCCCTTGAGTTATGAGAACGAGAGGATTTTCCTCATGTCTTGATGGAACAAGAGGGTTGCCTCCAAGCTCACTGGAATCTGAAGAAATGAAAAGAACCTGAGTGGTATCATACTCACTCTCTACGGGAAAGGTATGATTAAGTGAAGGTGAAATCAGGTCAACTATTACCTTGACCTATCATTGATTAGGTATAGACTCATGGGATTCACATTAAGAGAGAGTGGGTTTGACCGATGGTTTATTTGGGTTAGTCACTTCATCAACTAGTGAAGGATTAAGGGAGAGTCTCCTGTAACGAGATGGAAGTCGTCATGGAGAAGCAGGACGTTATCCAACACTTTTTGGGCTTCATCCAGATAGGGAAAAATGTGAATGGGGTGATTCCCTTCACATAACCTACTGGGAAACTTAACTTTACCCTTCTTTCCATGAACTTTACTACCACTAGTTGATGGTGTGTCACCAGCATGATCTCCATAAGTTGATGACATAGGATGACGTGAACAAGAAGACCATTCTTCTAAGATCTAAGGAATACCAGAACAATTTCGAAGAAGATGCTCTCATGTAAAAAGTTTGCATGGATATCGAAGTTTGTGAAGCTTATCGGATGATTTCTCATGAGAAGTTGCATTCAAAGCAATGGTTTCTTGGTTGCCCCCTTGTTGGATTTTCTTCTTCTTCTTTTTCTTTCCTTTCTTCTTCTTCTTAGCCACCTGGTTACTAGTACCAATACTTTCACCAGGCGAAGAGGAAAAAGGGGAGGAAGAAACAACCAAGGAAGAAGGCAAAGGGTCAACTGTAGGTTGATTTTGTCCAGTTGTAGGAATATTCAGTTGTGGGGCCAAGGAGGTTGAGAACAACCATACTGGCAAGCTGATGGTAAGTCCCGGAAGCAAGGAAAATTTTAAGGATGGAAAATTTTCTTGAAGTTTAAAACATTGGCGAATCTCACTAATCCCTAATATGCAAATTATAAATGTTTATTGATATATTTGTAAAATTAATCAAATTTATAATTATTTTATATATAGTCTCTCTATAATATTGGCGATTTTTAAGGTAAAATAATTTTATATTCTAAAATTTGGGTGAATTGTCTTTTATAAAATTGGAAATTGGCGAATCTTTTTTGTGGAAAAATCATGGAAAATTAGCCCACTGGGCGAACATTAGCCCCTAAAATTTTCCATGCCCGGAAGGGAGAATGTAGCCATATAAGGAGCACCAATATTTGTGAAAGGAGGAAAAGGACTAGGATTCCCATCAAAAGGAATTCCTTGATTGGTGGAATCCAGAGTTGTTGCCATATGTTTCAACCTAAGATCAACTAAGGAATGATGTGGAAAATGTTATCCACAGTCATTTAATTTTATTTTAATAAAAAAAACATAACGAAACAAAAGAGGGATAATCTAGGCAAAAGGATTACCAAGTAACTGTGAACTGCAATATACTGCCTCAGTAAACCAAGGACTTAACATACGTGCATGCAATCTCCCCGAATGCTTTGGTTGGTGTATCACGGTGTACAAGGCGGTCGACTCAGTTACTTATGGATGGATAACAACCTAATGTAGTCCTCCCATATATACCCAAAAGTACGTGGAGGCCCAATTCGTGTTAGCACTGTCTAATGTGAAACTGCACAGTGAGAGCACATATTTTAATCAAAGAGCATAGAACACATCTAATGCAATTTCCTTAAACTATTCCTACAAGCACACACAAAATGTTTAATGCACGATGCATGTATTTCTTTTCAATTCCCTTAATGTTTAGATGAACAAAAGGAAAATAAATGCACAAACAAATCAATCGATACTTTTCTTCAAGAAACGAAGACTTTACGATAGTTTCTTTTGCAAAGAAATGAAGACTTTACGACACTTCCTTTTTAAAAAATACTAATCGATATAAACTAACTTTAACAATGAATTGATAATGATAAAGAAATCACTTGAGAAACACTAAACAATCAAGGCCAAAGTAGGGTTAGGAAAGGTAACAAAAATTGATTTCAGAGACACAATAATCATTGATCTTTCAGCAAGCAAAAACAGAAGGAAATTTGGAAAAAAACCAAACCAAAGGTAGCATTTTTGACCTAAGCAGGATTAGCGCATTCAAACACAATTTTTGACCAAAAAACACTTCAAAAAGGCTGAAATAAGATCAATGGAGGCAAGTAAAGTCTATTAGGGTTTACTAGGATGAAGAAAAAATACTTGGAACGATGATCATTCCCCAGTGGAGTCACCAATTTGTTATGTGGAATTTTGCATCTACGAATAAACACAACTTCCCTAAGTGGGTAGCTACACTTAGAACAACAGAATTAAAGAGTTTAACCTTTTCCTATAGAAGATAAATAATATAAGGGACCTACTTGTTATCTTTTTCTTCCCTTTGTCTCCTTTGAATAGCTCCCGTCGCTCCTTCTCGAATTGAATCTGCTCGATCAATACCTGCAATCATAAACAAAGGACAAAAACCAATCAAAGCAAGAGATCTATCTACTATAAGAAAATGGAATCGAAATCATTTACACATATAATCATCATACATAAAGACAAGAATATGGGAAAAGGTGTAAACAACTTTATTAAGTATAAGGAAGATTTACAACCAAAGAAGTCCGATCCCATGTCACTCATCCAACTTGAGTTCCATCCTTCATCACACCAAAATCACAACACTCCGGCAGGATAACAATACTTGCTTATGATCTCAAACCTCAAACCAACAATATCTCCTTACAAATCTTCAAAGTCCAGCCCTTGATCACTATGATGAGTGCTCAATTTATAGGGAAATGGAGGTGGTTTTGTTATAAATTGGGCATTGAACGGCTTTCCAATTTGGGAGTTAGTTTCCATGGAGGAAGGGATGAGAGGATAAGAGGTTATTTGAGTCATCTCCTATCTAATTTAGAGCTCATAGGAGAGGATAAGAGGTGGGAATCTTCTATAATGGTCTAGAATGTAGGAATATTCCTAGAACCCTATGAATATTTCGCTCAATCTTGCCCAACACAGGTCAAAGTGGGCATAGGTGCTTTGCAGAGTAGGCTTGAATGGGCCTAAGTTCTTTGCAATGCATTTACCCCAAACCAAGGCTACGCTGGTCCCTCATGGAGTCATTTTAGGATGTCTTCAAGCCAAGAAACTCTCAGGAATGATGGAATTCAATGTGATGACTTGTCTAGGGCATGTAGCAACTGAATTATGGTTTGATGAGCCCCAGTGGTACTGATCTGAATGTTGGGAGTGATGTGCCCAAGTAGACCTGTAACAATGAGGGGTTCTTTGAGGCTTTTATAGCTGTAGAATTGAGACTCAACTATTGAGATTGAAGGCTTTGATGAAATTTGAATAATTTTGCATTATAATTGAAGAGGCCACTCCATTGGAAGTGGACTTGGAGACGTAGTCCACACTAGGTGAAATCCATTATCAATATCATTGTGTTCCTTTTGTTTATTTGCAATTATTTATTTCAATTCATAAAAATTTTAAAAGATTTTTGTCAAGTTTTGGTATTTCACATTTTGTTTAAAGAAATAAATCATAGGCTCGTAATAAAAGATCCTAATCAAGCTTACTATTAGAGCTAAATGGGCTAGTTTTATTTGGTTTTCATGTGTGGATGATTACTAGGTCTAAGCTTAAAAAGGGAGAAGGTGAACTTGAATCTTACAATCCTAAATTTGGTTCGAGGAGCTTCACTAAAAAAGGAGAGATGGATTCACCAAGATGAGATAATCCTTTTAGTTATGAGCTTGATTTTCTCGATGCATTCAATATGTTGCAGTTAAGGGTGGAAGTGCTCTATAAAGAAAGAGGACTTCAAAAAGGAGAAGGCAACAATCAAGTAACGGATGAGGTCAGTCAACCCCCTCTTCCTCCGTTTTCTCCTCCTCCTTCAAGACCTCCCTGTCCTCCTCATTCTTCACTTCCTCCTTCTACATCTAATTTTCCACTGCCATCTCCTCATATGAGGATTTCTTCAAAGAATCCATTGTTGAAGTTGGAGCTCAAGTTTGAGTTTCCATTGTACAATGGCAAGCTTAACGCAAAAAGATTAGATAATTGGATTCATATATACAATTTTATTTTCATATTCAGTAGATTGATGAAGAAGAGGTAAAGATTCAATGAACCTCTCTTCGACTTGAAGGTACAACACTAATATGGTGGGAAAGTAAAATTTGAAAAGGTAGAAAAAGTAATGGTAATATCCTTTATTTATGGTTAGAATTCACTAATGCATTATATAAGAATTTTATCCTTTAGCTTATACTCATAAATAAAGCATGGAATGATAAAATTTGAGACAAGGAAAAGGACAAAGTGTGCAAAGTTTTACTGAAGAATTTAGGAAGAAAACATTGGCTTTAAATATTCCATTAAATTCTCCAATGACGCTTTTGAAATACATTGGTGCATTTCATAGTTATCTTTGCCACACTTTTCTTTTATTTAATCCCACTAATTTGGATGAAGTATGTGTCCAAGCTACTCATCTTGAGTCCAAGGGAAAGAATGTGCAGAGTGATTTCATGAAGAAGCAACCATCCAAGTTCTTTGAAGGAAAATTTAAAGGAAATAGGAAAAGAAAGAAGGATGCTATAGTGAATAAAAAAGAGGCAAATCCGACATGCACTCATTGTAGAAAGGAAGGGCATGATGCTGCTCACTATTGGAAGCTACATCTTGAACTAAGGCCTAAATGATTTAGAGACAAAGGAAAGCAAAAGACTATTGCAATAGTGCAACAAGATTTTGGATCTGATTCAAGGGATGAAACTCAGGTCACAGTTGTAGGAGTGCAAGGTAAAACATCTCATGATAGTTCTAGTTCTTTTATTCCATTTCCTAGTGCTAAACGTAGAAGAAGTGAGATTTTCATATAAGGGTTATAATTAAGCATATGGAAGTTTATACTCATTTTGATATTGGTTCCCAAGTGAAGTTAATAACTGAAGTGATTGTCAAGAATTTGGGATTAGAAACAACACCTCACAAGAAACCTTATCCTCTCGGTTAGATTTGTGATAATGGAAAGCTACAAGTAATGAAGCAGTGTAAAATTAGATTTTTTATCACTTCAATTTTGTTTTATGAGGTTGAATATATTGTTCCTCTTGATATTTGTGGAATTGCATTGGGAAGCCCTTATTTGTATGACAAGAAAGCCATATTATTTAGGAAGGAGAACAAATATCACCTCACCAAAGATAGGGTTGAGTATATTATAAGAGCACACATCATGAAGACTAACTTATCACTTCTGGTGGTGAAAGAAAAAAATGTCGAAAAATCTGATGCTTTTAAGGGTTGTGATCCTTCTCACAAGGATGCATTAGTTAAAATCATTTCTAACTTTGATGAGATTTTCTAGGAACCTGAAGGATTACCTCTTCAGAGGGAGATTCAACACGATATTTGGCTGCAATAAAGTGCCCCTATTCCTAATGTTGGTATGTACCAGATGTTCGTGTTTGAGAATGCAAAGATCAAGAAGCAAGTTCAAGAATTGCTTGAGAAGGGACTCATTAGGCATAGTTCCTCTCCATGTGGGTCTCCTATTTTGATCGTGCTAAAAGAGGATGTACATGGAGAATGTCCAATGACTTTCATGTGCTTGTAACATGCTTCAAAATTTACCATTTTTTTTCTTTTTGTGAATCAACCATTTCTATTAATTCATGCCAAGTTTACATCATGGTGAGCACAACTTCAAAATAGTGAAGGCCTCACTCCTACTGGATTGATTGGACAACAAATACAATAAAAAATACACCAACATCAACAAAATAAAGCTAGAAGGCCCAATATCGATTTCCCATAAGGACTAAAACTATTAAAAAATTAGAATACATCCCACATGCATCATTAACCATCAAAGTTACTCGGAGCTTGATTGTCAAGCCTACCCTCTCCAAAGTGGTAGAATGCTTCATGTACATGAGACTCCATGTGTGCCATTCTCCCTTCAAAGTTGTCTAACCACTCATGAAGCAAATTCTGACCTCTTTGAAGGGAGGCTAGTGAATCTAGAATATGCCACTAATTATGTTTTATATCATTTAGGAGACTAATTACCTCATTTAGGTCATTGATCCAGGTGGATATTGGTGGACACCTTCCTATTCCACTTATACCTCTAGTCGGTTTCATCTATTCCTTGTTATTTCAACATTTACTATTTTTAGCATTTTTAGCATTTTTTATTTTTTATTTTTTATTTTTTATTTTATATATATATATATATATATATATATATATATATATATATATATATATATATATATATATATTATTTATTTATATTTTTGCTTTAGGTCTGCATCAGGCCTATAGCCATAGGTAGGGGTCTACTTCAAATCCTGTGGTACTCAAAGAGACCTTTCCAACAAGGTATCATATGTGCTAAACGAAGATAATATGACCAAGTTACGACCACGGGAAGTTGGCTGCCCAACTAACCACAACGAGGCCTACCAACTCTTGGCATTACATCTCCTCAGGTTAAGGTTTTTGTTGTTTAGGGCTTTCTCTTATTGTTCAATAATAAATAGGCCCTTGAGCCTCATCGTAACACACTTCAGAGGCATGTAGGTGCCACATCTCTTCTAAGAGATAAGCTACCATCGCCCGAGCTAGTTTATTTCCATTCTATTTGTAAGCATATTTCAATATTTTGATATTAATGAAATGAAGTGTTATTTCTGCTGCATCTATGTATTTATGGCTATATCTGTAATTTTTTGTGTTCCTGTTTAAGCTCAGATCAGTGGTATCAAAGCGGTCTGTTCTTTCTCTGTTTTTCTTTGCATGCTCCCAATGAGGTCAGGGTATAAGGATTTAGTGCTCAAACTAGTTGAACCTTTGCAAGATCAGGCTCACAAACCCCGATGGCCTCCCATGGCTGAAGAAAAGGAAGATGAGGGGGCAAGAGATCCTTTCAAAATATTGCTCGAGGAAGCTCTTGAGTGACAAAGGAATGTGATGATGATAAATTTTCTTAGATTCTCCAACGGCTACCCATAGGTGACACATCTTCATTCGGCAACCACTCTAGAGGCGATTACTTTTAAGGTACAAGTTAACCTTGATATTCCCATATTTGAGGGCTAGATAGATGAAAACACTGTAGATAAATGGTTGAATCTATTGGAAGGATATTTTTAGTTCATGAATTTTCCAATCGGGAAAAGATTAATTTTTCACTTCTCAAATCTGCCCCACACGCCAGGGACTGGTGGGAAACCTACTGTGAGAAAAAGGATGAGAGGGAATCCTCACTATTTTCACCGCACCCACTTAGGATTTTTTCTGAGATGATATTAAGGAAAAATATTACCCTATCAGAAGATATGAAGATAAATATATAAAATAGACCATGTTACGACAGGGAAGGGATGAAGATGTGCTGTAATTCACAAATGTTTTCCATACGCTTTGCAGAAGTTGGGTATCAAGGATTCTGAGTGGAATTCAATACTCAAGTACTGCGAATGTCTACACAAGTACATATATGACAAGATGAAGTTCCAAGATATCTCTTCGCTCAACACGACATACTGATAAGCTGTTAAGATTGAGCAAAAGTTTAAATAGAAGAAGTGAGACTTTGGATCTGCAAATCTGAAGCAAGGAAAAGGTGACCCCAAACCACAGATCAAAGGCCAAAGTCAAGTGATGAGCCTCGGTATTGCAGTAAGAATGCTGCAACTCCCAAGACTATCGAATTTAATTATCAACCTAAGGTTCATACAAAATTAAGAGGTATCAACACTATATGAGGGAAAATAAATGCTTCCTATTTGCAGGAATGAAAGACTGAATTTAAAAATGCTTGTAAAGTAACATGAAATCTGCTATCTACTTATTAACACACTTTGCTTGCAAAAGAACCCTATTTTAACCCTATTTGTCACATATGATGTTTTAACTAATCTAAGAATGAAATTTGATCTAGAGAGTACTAACTTCTGCATGTGTAAATATAAAAGAACTAATTTTTTAATCTTTTTGCTTTATGAATGCAAATGTTAATCTTTCCTTGTTCTTGGAAGGGGAGAAAGGTATGGAGGAAGAGGGTTAAAATGGTCTTGATGGCATGGAGGTCAAGTAGAGGCCTAATCCCACCTTCAATGATGATTTTTCTCAATTCAGGCTCAAAACACACCGCTACAGGTTTTCCTACAAGATGTACTAGTTCTCCTATGGGATTCCCTAGTTCTCCTACATGATCCCCTGATTTACTACAGGATGTTACAAATTCACTATATGAGATTATAATTCATCGAATGGCGAAGAAATCAAATCCAAATTGTATGGGACAAATTTTGTTATTAACTAGGGTGTCTTAGCTCTCCATTCCAAGTGGAATCACTCAAGAAGACCTCTGTTAACCCATGCAAAAAAATAGCAGAAAATTACTAGTCAAAAATATAGAAATTCGAGAACCAGTGAGCTAATAAATCTTTAAAATTCCTAAACTAATAAAGTGAAAATGAAATGGCGTAAATTTTGTTATTAAATAGAATGTTTTTGTGATCTAATTGAAGTGGAACAAAATCGATTGAAGCTCGTTAGCATGCTCTAAAAAATAACAGAAATTTGTTGTTCTTTTCCACAAAGGAGTTCCAGAAATCTAGATTTGGGAATAAGAAACCTAATCCAAGGAGCTCAATGATTACTATGAACTTCCAAAGCTTTTCCAAGGATGAACTAATTCTTGTGATCCTGCAAAAGAACTTACAACCATTTAACCCAATCCTACAACAAGAAATCATTAATACTAAATGCAGAAATAGAAAGAAATAAAAACAAGAGATGCATGTGAATACGAAGTGAAAATAAGGAAAGAAAATTATACAAAATGGATCAGAGGCTCTTGGGATGGCCAAGCCCAAGGAAACGCAAAGACCTATGGAGAAGAACAAGATTTAGAAGCTGAACATGACACTAGTCTTCATTATTTTCATCAATACAATTACATCCCTACAAGAAAATACAATGGAGCTGCAGAAATACAAGTTCTCTCCACAAGAACACTAATAAAAATTCATCCCTAGAGGCAAATTCGACTTGGTACTTATACAAAATGATTAGGAATCATTCTCCATGAAAGGAGGAAGCTTTCCCCACCAAAATCCCGTGATTAGTGGATTTGGTTCCCAATACTAGTAATCTGCATTAAATGGAAGGGAACACATTTCTAGATTTTCTCAATCATTGGAATTCCACAATATGTGCCATAATTCCATAATATATTGTTGATTTATTATTTAATCTTGATCCTCTTGTAGTAGGGATCAAGCCCCTAAATTATATCCTCCTTCAAATCTTCATAATCTGCCCAATATTCTCATAATATTGCACAAAAATAAATAATATTAGGCACAAATGTGCAATTATTGATAAACCTTCCTAATGAATATATTAAAGTTAAAAATATATTATCTAAAGCAAAAAGAGAGGTTTAATGTGCTGAAGGATGGTCATAGGCCTCAATTTATGTTTAATTTAGAGGCATGGGCCTTAATTTATGTGTAATTTAGAGGCCCATCATACCTCCCCGCTGAAAGTGTTTCTCATCCTATAAGAAACTTAGTGATCTCATTGTGCTTCATTCATGGCCCTGGTGGCCTCTCTCTTGTGCATTAAGAATCTTGGTTGTAATTTCTGTAAGGACAACCCAAAAAAATATTTGTTCAAAGAAAAATCATTGTTTCTTGAGGCCATTATCTTGCCCTTTTCCCCTTATTCAAGATGGGTTCTTGAATATTTTTCAGTTTAGCAAGGTCTTCCACATCCTTATCAACCTTCTGCTACCTTGTTCCACCATTTGGACACCTCTAAAACCTTAAAAATGCCTTTAGATGAGAACTAGGACATCTTGTAGTAATTCCTATCAAAACTACAGGAAACCTTGTTAAAACTACAGGAAACCTATTTTGAGCATAAATGATAGTTTGAGGTTAGGGCAGGCCCTTAACTTGACTTCCATGCCTTTCTCCCATTTCTATAACATCTTTTAGGCCTTGGACAAAAGCTAGAAAGAGATTAGAGACCTCTTGGAAAGCCTCTTTTTATCACTGTAGTTTGAGTTCTGTTTTGATGGTGAATGCCTCATTTCCTTTTGTTGCCTTCTTATTCTCTCTTATGGCCTAGATGATTGGCTAATGGCCTTGGAGTTTTTTGTTTTGATTAGACCTATCTTAGGCACTTCCTTTTTTGGTTTTAGCATCATTTGTTCCTTTCTTCCTTCTTGTAGCAACATTTTGTCTTCCTGTAGCAGCCATTCCTTCTCTTTCAGAGTCTTTTAACTGTATGGTAGTGATGAGAAATGATGTAGAGGGTTTGGAGGATGATGCTAGGGCTCAGAGGGAGTAGTGTAGGTTTGTGAAAATGGAGAGGATGCTTTGCTTTTTTTAAGAAATTTTTAGGGTGAGACAAAGTGTAGGGTTTGTTCTTGAAATTATGAATTGGGATGGATGAATGATGGATAGATAGTGAATATGAAGTGGATGGAGGGCTTGGAGTGTTTTGGTGACTTGACCTTTGCAAAAAATTATTCTTTTAACTTTTGTCCTCATTCCTTGAAATCATCACCCTTCATAATTTGACTTTTCAACATTGCATGAGTGAAGGAGTGAGCTGCAATTAACTAGTTGAAGGCAGCCGAGACTGCTGACCCATTCTTAGCTTATAAAACATCATCTCTCATGCATTGACAAGAAATTTATAAATATAATATTCTCAAGAGAAGATATCAAGAATATTGCATACCTGCACCTACCTGATGGTTGTTGGAGAGACATGCATATTGTTGTTGAGTTGATGTTGTTGTGCTTCTCATGACTCAGGAACATCTTCTTGATTGCCTTTTTATTTTTGGTTTATCTTATTTTGTTGATGGTTTGTCTTCTTGTTGATGTGCAAGTGATGGCTTCCTCTATTGCTGTTGAGCTCTAGAGGAGTTTTATTGTGCATGTAGTTATGCTTATCCTCTTTCAATCATGGTGTTTAAGGTTAGGCCTAGAGCTTGCTGTTACTTCGAAATAGGTTGCTGTAGCTGCCCTTTTTTTTAATGTTTGTGTCATTTCTTTGTTGGAGGGTAAATAGGTATTGGAATGAGTGGAAGGTGTGGCCATAGAGTGACATGGTCATGATGGGTGTTGGTTGAGATGTGGTGAAGTCAATGTCCTTTTTTCCTATCCCAAAATAGGTATGCATCATAATTTTTCCATCGGAAAACCTTTCTTGTAGATTTTCAGAACTTGTAGTACTACAGGAAACTTCTGTAGTAATTCAAGACAACCTCTTGTAGCACACTTGTTTTGTCCATATCTCCCAAATGGTAGAATGGATTGACCTGAAAATTTTTGAGCACGTTTCCATCATATTTATACACCTCCCCATAAAAAAAATTTGTCCAATGGATGCACAAATCTAGAGAAAAATTAAAAATGGCTGAAGGTGATGGAGGACGATTTCTTGGAAACCATGCACTAGAATTTTTTGAAATTTCTTGGGAATTTTACCATCACTCATATGAATCTCCCCATGAAACATCTTTTTAAATGGATGCACGGATATTGAGAAAATGAAAAAATGGTTGTAGGTGATGGAGGCTGATTTCTCGAAAAATGTGCACTTGAATTTGTTGAAATTTCTTGAGCATGTTACTATCATCCATATGCATCTCCCCCTGAAACAAATTGGCAAATGGATTCATGGTTTTCAAGTTATGACGATTTTTTTTTTTTTTTTTTCTATGTATTTTTGTTTCGTGTAGTAAAACAGAGCCTTCCTGTAGTTTTTTAGGACAACAATCAAACTGAATGGGAAAAGCTTGAGAATGATGGGTGGATGGTGGCAATAGATAAAGGTGATGGATTAGCATGGCCTTGGCCTTGTTGGAGCATTTGAGCGAAGGAGGAGAAAGTCAAAATTTGACTTCTTTTGACTAGGTTTGACCTATTTTTTCTTTCTTTGGTGGCAACTTGATTTTGTTCCTTGTAGATGTTGGAGAGAACCTACATTCATCAAAGAGATACATGGAGCAAGGATTTTTTTAATTTTTTTTCCTCTTTTCTTTCTTGTAGGCCTACTAGCCACCTCACTGAGGTTTTCAACTAGTAGGTCTGCCTAGGCGCCTCAAAGGAGGTTTTCACCTAGGATCTTTTATTTTTTCCCTTTTTTCTTTTTTTCCAACCCATTGACCACCTCATGGAGGTTTTCAATGAATGAGCCAGTCTGAGGCGCCTCTAAGGAGGTTTTCACTTGAGATTTTTATTTTTATCTTATTTTTCATATATATATATATATATATATATATATATACACACACACACACACACACACACACTCACATATATATATATACACACACATATATATATATACATATACATATATATATATATATACACACACACACACACATATATATATATATGTATATATATATATATGTATATATATATATATATATATATATATATATATATATATATATATATATACACACACATATATATATATACACACACACATATATATATATATACACACACACACACACATATATATATATATATATACATACATATATATATATATATATATATATATATATATATATATATATATATATATATTCTACTCTACCTTGCTTGGAAACAAAATCACTTTCAAGTAGAAGAATACTTCTAATGGAGCCATGTGCACATCAAGATGACAGACAAAATCATGTGTAGGTTTGAAATGTATGCTTTGACATGTACCTGAATTTGAGTGATCAAATGCTTTGGCTTTGGTGATATGAATCACGATTGAAGAAGAGAGTATTGCTGCAACTTAGTGACTATCTGGAACCATATTTCAATATAGTTGTGATGCCTTTGGTCCACTTGCTGATTTGGATCATGTTAGATGTCTTCTTCTACCATGACCTTCAAATCTTCCTCTTTTTGCTCAGCGTTCTCTTGAATACATGGAGGATTTGATGGTAACCACAAGGGAGCTTTCTCAATCTTTGATTTTTATGTCTTCTCTTCATCAAGTGCAACCCATGATTCTATGGTCTTCTCATTTGAATCTTCTTCTTCTGGACGCGGCCATTCAATGATATCAAGATAATATTTTTTTTTGCAATGCTCTTCCCGAGCTATGGTGAATACCATTGATCTCAAGAGGAGATGTTTGGAAGTGTTGTACCTCAACATTGTAAGTGGGCTGAGATACTTCAATGTGTGGGTTCGGAAATGGTGGTACAGGTAGTTGAGTGGGAGTGGATATTTGAGATGGATGTGGTTTGGGTTGTGGTTGTGGTGGAGGTGAATGATAGGGATAACATGGATTTGGGTATGGAGGATATTAAGGAAAATATTTAGGATATTGTGGATGGCTCCCATAAGTTCCTTGCCAACCTTGTTGCCAAGATTGATTTTGGGGTTGAGATGGATAATGTTGCCAAGGAAAGGGTGTGTTCCAATTACTTTGAGGTGGATATGCATAACCTTGAAATTGTGAATTAGGCTCTTGCATTATACTAGGTTGACTAGGCTGCCATGGTTCTCTTGGAGCTACATAACATAGCTGCATTGGCAATTGACTTGCTCCACTGTCCTCTTGGTGAACTTCCTTCAACCTTGGTAATGAGGCGAAAAATTTAACATCATGTGATTCTGCATGGACAACATGAATATCAACATCTTATTTTTGCTCGTTTTGCATTCTTAACATTTCTACTTGTTCACTTAGATTGTTAAGAATTTCTCTTTTAAAGTTATCAAGCAAATTTCCAAGTTTAACTTGACTTACCGATCTTGATGTTGATTTACCTACTCTTGCCCTTCCTTTTGATATGTGTTTGCATGTTTCACAAATTTCTTCAAATGATAATTGGTATACATCACCTCTACTCATGAGATCAAGGTGATTAATCCATTCATCCCTAATTGTTCTAAATAAGAGGGTTTTTAGTGTGTCAGATCTTAAATGATGTAGTTTTGCCCTCTGAACATTATATATGAACCTCTCTATTAGATCCTCTACACTCTCATCTTCTTTTTGATTCATTCTAAAAATTTCTTCTTTAAGATCATAATCTTTATATTTTTCTAGAAATATCTTTTTCATATCATTCCATGATCTTATTGAATTAGTCCCTAAACTCATGAACCATTTAAGAGCTCTATCCTCTATGTTGCCGGAAACAATCTTAGTTTTTGAGCTTTTAATAAGTAACCATAAGATCTACAAACAAGTTCAAATTCAAAGAGAAAGGTTTCCGGATCCTTTGACCTTAGACCATGAAATTTTGGAAGAAAAGATGGAGGGATGTTCTTCATGTGCACACTACCATCAACATCTTGAATGGGAAATTTGAGAGGATCTTCCTCATTGTCATCATCTCCATCCATTTCTTCTACATTCTTTTCCATCTCCTTCTTGTACTTACAAAAGTGAATGGTGATGTGGCTCTTACTTCACCACGTGATCAAACGGGAGGGTATTGGAGATTTTTTGTTTTTGTTTTTATGATTGAATGAAAACACTAATGCAATGCAATTTTCTATTGTTGAAATGAAATATGTCTAATGCAATTATTTTTTTGTTTTTGCAAAAATTAAAAAGAAATGAATCAACTAGGGAAGAAAACAATGCATACTTTGACACCTACCCAACAATGATGCCAAAAAGTGATGAGCCTTGGTATTGCAGCAAGAATGCTGCAACTCTCAAGACTATTGACTTTAATTATCAACCCGGGGTTCGTACAAAATTAAGATGTATCAACACTATATGTGCAGTATACAATGTTTCCTTCCTTTGTTTTCATGAGGGAAAAGAAATGCTGGCTATTTGCAGGAATGAAAGAATGAATTTAAAAATGATTGTAAAGTAACATGAAATCCTCTATCTACTTATTAACACACTTTGCTTTCAAAAGAACCCTATTTTAACCCTATTTGTCACATGTGATGTTTAAACTAATCTAAGCATGAAATCTGATCTAGAGAGTACTAATTGTTGTGTGCATGTGTAAATTTAAAAGAACTTATTTTTTAATCTTTTTGCTTTATGAATGCAAATGTTAATCTTTTCTTGTACTTTGGGAGGAGAGAAAGGTATGGAGGAAGAGGGTTAAAATGGTCTTGATGGCATGGAGGTCAAGTAGAGGCCTAATCCCAGCTTCAATGATGATTTTTCTCAATTCAGGCTCAAAATATGCCGCTACAGGTTTTCCTACATGATTTACTAGTTCTCTGATAGGATCCCCTAGTTCTCCTACAAGATCCCTTGATTTACTACTTGATGTTACAGATTCATTATAAGAGATTATAATTCATCTAATTACCAAGAAAATCAAATCCAAATTGGATGGGACAATTTTTTTATTGACTAGGGTGTCTTAGCTCTCCATTCCAAGTGGAATCACTCAATAACACCTCTGTTAACCCATGCAAAAAAAAGTAGAAAATTACTAGTAAAAAATCTAGGAATTCGAGAACTAGTGAGCTAGTAAATCTATAAAATTCTTAACCTAATCAATTGAAAATGCAATGGGGTAATTTATTTTATTAAATATAATGTTTTTTTGATCTAATAAAAGTGGAACCAACTCGAATGAAGCTTGTTATCATGCTCTAAAAAATAACAAAAAGTTGTTGTTCTTTGCCACAAAGGAGTTCCAGAAATCTAGATTTGGGAATAAGAAAGATAATCCAAGGAGATAAATGATTACTATGACCTTCCAAATGTTTTCCAAGGATGAACTAATTCTTGTGATCCTTCAAAAGGATTTACATCAACCATTTAACCCAATGCTACAACAAGAAATCATTAATACTAAATGCAGAAATAGAAAGAAATAAAAACAAGAGATGCATGTGAATAAGAAGTGAAAGAAGGAAAAAAAATGATGCAAAAGGGCTCTGAGGCTCCTGGGATGGCCAAGCCCATTGAAACTCAAAGACCTATGGAGGAGAACAATATTTAGAAACTGAACATGACACCAATCTTCATTATTTTCATCAATACAATTACATCCCTGCAAGAAAATACAATGGAGTTGCAGAAATACAAGTTCTCTCCACAAGAACACTAATACAAATTTATCCCTAGAGGAAAATGTGACTTGGTACTTATAAAAAATGATTACGAATCATTCTCCATGAAAGGAGGAAGCTTTCCCCACCAAAATCCCTTGATTAGTGGATCTGGTTCCCAATACTAGTAATATACATTAAATGGAAGGGAACATATTCCTAGATTTTATCAATCATTAGAGTTCCACAATCTGTGCCATAATTCCATAATATCTTGTTGATTTATTATTTAATATTGATCCTCTTTTAGTAGGGAGAAAGTCCCTAAATTATATACTCCTCCAAATCTTCATAATCTGCCCAATATTCTCACAATATTCCACAAAAATAAATAATATTAGGCACAAATATGCAATTATTCGTAAACCTTCCTAATGAATATATTAAAGTTAAAAATACATTATCTAATGCAAAAAGAGAGGTTTAATGCGCTGAAGGAGGGTCATACGCCTTAATTTATGTTTAATTTAGAGGCATGGGCCTTAATTTATGTCTAATTTAGAGGCCCATCACCAAGGCAGGGTGACCCAAGACAACCCGCTGAAGCCACAAGCAAAGAACAAAACATGAAAACAAAGAAGGAAATGGGAAAATGGTGTGAGTTCCATGAGAGCTCCACTCACAACACAAGTGAGTGCCAAGCCAAGCAGTCACTGGTGGCCGAATTGAAGGCTTCTGATTCAGACGCATTTTCTGACTTTTAGTTAGAACTCCACAAGGGGAATGCCAAAGGGAAGTAGATCATTGACACGGAGCCCGATGTCACCATGGATACGACCAAGATCTAGAAGAATGAGCCTAAAGATCTAAAGGAGGGGGAATGCCTCTTCCACTCATAGATGTGGGTGAAGGGTTCTCCACTATAGTTCATTATCAACAGCGGGAGCCAAAAGAACCTCATTTCAGTAGAGGTCATGAAGTGGTTGGGCCTACCAATGATAACACATATACTAATGTACACCATCAGGTGGATTCACCAAGGATGAGATCTCCACATTAGCCAACAGTGCCACCTTCCCTACAACATCAAGACATTCACGGATGAGGTATTGTGTGATGTTGCTCCTCTTGAAGTTTGTTATGTATTATTTAGACAACCATACTTGTGGAAGTGACATGATGTATATGAGTCTAGACCTCACTCTGTGATTATTACTTTGGGTAATAAGTTGTAAGGGATAATGGAGGCAACCCCACCTACTGCCATCTCTTTGATCACTACAAAAAAATGTAGCAAGATCATTTCCTAGACTAGGAAATTTGTTTTCCTTATGATTCACCCTCAGGGAAAGAAGAAGGTTGTGGCCATGATTTCTAGACAAGGCTCCTTTGCACAACAATAATAGATGGAAAAGGCCGTGGAGGAGTATAGGGATATTTTTCTTCACCTACAGGGGTACCTCTACACTATGAGGTCAAGTAGTCCATCGATCTGACCCCGGGCGCACCACTACCCAATGGACTGATCTATCGACGCTCTATTATGGAGAACTATGAGATCAAGAGGTAGATTTAGGAGATGTTGCATAAAGGGCACATCAGGACAAGCTCATCACCCTTTGGGAGTCTAATTGTATTGGTACACATAAAGGATGAGACCTAGAGACTCTGTATTGACTATCGAGAGCTGAACAAGATCACTGTCTTCAATAGGTACCTAATCCCACGAATAGATGACCTTCTGGACCAGCACAAGGAGACCAAATATTTTAGAAAGATTAATTTAAAGTCTGGTTATCATTAGGTTCTTATTGAACCCTCCGATGTGTGGAAGACTACCTTCAAATCCAAGGAGGGCCTTTTTGAATGGTTGGTCATGCCTTTCGATTGACAAATTCCCCTACAACCTTCATGAGATTGAAGGACGACATCTTGTGACCCTTCACCAATGCATTCATGGTGGTGTTTTTAGATGAAATATTGATCTTCAACCAATGTTGGGAAGAGCACCTCGACCATATTCGATAGGTCCTTCGAACCCTGCGATAACACACGTTAAGTGCCAATTTAGAGAAATGCACTTTTGGCATGAACCAGGTTCAATATTTGGGGTGCTTCATTGATGAGAAGGGTGTGCATGTGGACCTAACCAAGATACAAGTCATTTAGGATTGGCCAACCCTAACCACTCTAACAGAGCTCTGCAACTTTCTGGGTCTTGCCAATTTCCACCATAGGTTCGTGTTGGGGTTATCTCATATCACTTGGCCTTTAAGCCAAGTCACCAAGGGCGGAGCAAATTTTTTTTTTTTGGTCTGAAACCAATAAAAGGCATTTGTTGAGTTGAAGCATTGCCTCCACTTTGCACCAATGCTCACATTACCAGACCTGAAACAACCATTTGAGATTGAGACAAATGCATCTGACTATGCTATTGGTGCAGTTCTTACTCAGCAAGGGCATCCAGTGGCTTACCATAGTGAGACACTTTCAGACACAATCCGAAAGTACCCACTTAAGACAAAGAAATGTATTCCATTGTGTAGGCCTATCGTCAATGGAATAATTACATTATGGGGAAGGAAACGATCATCTACATAGACCATCAACCCCTATAGTTCATACAGACACAAGGGAAGCTATAGAACGATTACCATCAGAAATGGTCCACCTACCTACAACAATTCCATTTGAACATTAAGTACAAGAAGGGTAGCACCAATAATGTTGTAGACTTCCACAACCAACCACCAGTCATGGCGCTGATCACTGTGCTAGATTCCTATGGGCATGAGACTTCGGGGTGGCCGCATCTTTACCAGAGAAATCTAGAATTTGACAACACATACCAGACACTCCTGGAAGGAAAGGAAGTTCCAAATTTTCACCTTCAGGATGCACTATTATGCAACCTGGGACACATATGTGTTCCTTCAAGTGAGCAAGACAAGATGATTTGGAGGCACAAAAATTTGGGTCGGTGGTCATTTCAGAGTAGAGAAAATAGTGGCAGTACTACAAAAGTATTTTTATTGGCCAAAACTTCATCAGGATGTTGAGAAGTACATTAGATCCTGCACCGCTTGCCCCATTGCCAAACCAACCATTAAGAAGAAAGGCCTATATACTCCTCTACCTACTCCTAGTTGACCTTGGGAATCTGTCTCCATGGATTACATGTTGGACCTTCCTTCTACTAAGCACAACAACGACTACGTTTTCATGGTCTTCGACATATTCTCTAAGATGGCCATCATGATGACCTGCAAGAAGAGTATCACAACAGAGGCTGCTGTTAATCTCTTCTTTGAGTGAGTGTGGGTACACTTTGGGATCCCATAGTCCATTTTCTTAGATCGGGACAATAGATTCCTGAGTGAATTTTGGTCAAGTCTTTGATCGATGTTGGATACAAAACTTACTAAGTTCGTGAATTTCCATCCTTAAACTGATTGCCAAACAAAGGTGGCCAACAAGATGATCGAACACATTCTACGTATGTACAACTCGAAGCACCCATGCACATGGGACGAAAACCTCCCCTATGTCCAACACAACTACAACAAATCTCTCCACAGATCAATGGGCCACAAACCCTTTTAGGTAGGGCTGGGTTTTTAGACATTATGTCCCATCGACATGGCCATACCATTTGCAGCTACTCAGACAGATTCATCTCACGTCCAATCTGAAGCCAACAAGGCTAATAGCTTCATTGAACGCATTCAACACATTCACTAGCAGGTCCATGATATATTGGCTGCAACCAAAGCTAAGTACAAGTAGCACCATGATGAGCATCGATTGCCAAATAAGTTCCAGGTGGGCGACAAAGTTTCGCTACATTTACAGAAGGAGCACCTTGCGGGACCCCACCGCAAGTTTCACCCGCTCCGATATGGGCCATACAACATCACCAAGGCTGTAGGTGACAACGCCTTTGAGCTTAACATCCCAACGTTCCTTGGTCTGCACCCAGTGTTCAATGTAGACCGCCTTCGGCCATACTTTCCACCATTGTTGGACACATCCAAAATTGCATAACAATTCACACCAACAGAGTTCAACTCGGACCGCATAGAACATGCAAAAACTGATTAGCTCATGGACATGCAAACCAATAACACTCGCCAACAAAGGATCCAACTATATCATGTTGTCAAAGTAGGCCAACTCCTTCACCAAGGAAACTGGTTCACCAGGGACTAGGTTCAACATAAATTTTCTAACCTCATGGAGGCTCTGCACACAATGGGGACCATTGCTTCCTATGGGGGGAGGACTAATCCAATGGATATTGGTGACCACCTGCATATTCAACCTAGACCTCTGTTCAATTTCATTTGTTCCTTGTTATTTCAGCATTTACTATTTTTAGCAATTTTTCGGGTCCTGAACTTTCAAAGCAATTTTGACCCCCTAAAGGAATTTTTTTTAGGTCTGCAACAGGCCCATGGCCATAGGAAGGGAGCCTACCCCAAATCATGTAGTAATTGGAGAGACTTTTCCAACAAGGTATCATACACGCCAAATGAAGATAATATGACCAAGTTACGACCCCAGGAAGTTGGCTGCCCAACTAACCCCAACGAGGCCCACAAACTCTTGGCGTTACATCTCTCGGGTTAGGGTTTTCTCTTATTGTTCAATAATAAATAGACCCTTGAGCCTCATTGTAACATAGTTTAGAGGCATGTAGCTGCCACATCTCTTCTCAGAGATAAACTACCATCGTTGGAGCTAGTTTATTTCCATTCTGTTTGTAAGCATATTTGAGTATTTTGATATTAATGAAATGAAGTGTTATTTCTGCTGCATCAATGCATTTATGGTTATATTTGTAATTTATTGCATTCATGTTTAAGTTCAGATTAGTCATTGTTTCTATCTTGAGCCAATCGTTCAACTGCTACTATCACTTAATGAATTTGGACCTCCAGGGAGTCAAAGGGTAGAGGAAGGTCCACATGCGTAGGGGAGATGAAATGTGACTACTCCAATTGCTCCACATCATCTTATGGGTCTACTTGATGCACAAATCCCTTCCTTCGTGGGCTCACCCCTCTCCGGGGTCATCCTATTTTTCGTAGCATATATGTGCCTTTAAGGGCCCCCATTGGCCCACGCCTTTTCTACCAGTCCAATTCTGTGTTGTCTGCACCAGGGAAACGACCTTTGACCTTGAAAATTTTAGTCACTTCAATGTTCAAACCCCACTCCCACAATGAAAAATTCAACCTATATCCACCCACCCTTTGGGTCCCTCACCTAGGCACATAAATAGTCCACCACTAGCCCCAATCTACAGGAGAATCCTTCCAAGTATAGAACCACCACTTACTTACTCGACCATTGTTACCCCGACCAAGTTGAACGTTACCCATTGAATTTGTAGGGACTCGAGGATCCCCACCCTCCAACCCGTTAGTACAATGCCTCTCCACTGATAAAAAACCACCACTTAACAACTCATCGTCCCCCAAGCAGCTTAGAATTATATATTTAACTCCCCCAACCTCGCCGTCGACCCTCTTAGTCTTCCCACATTGCCTCCAAGGTCACAAAACACTAAACACTACGATATAGAATCTGAACCAAAATAAATTGAAGCCAAAAAAACAAATTGAAAAAATCAACTTCAGATTAAAGTTTTCTAGGGCCACCAATGGGCCACAAAGACCCCCTTATCAACCCCAACACCAACAACAGAGTTCAAACAAAACTGAGAAAAACAAAAAATGAAACCAACAGAGAACAAACAAGACTGAAATACTTGCGAGAAGGAGGGGATTGCTTCCCTAATGCACATGTTGATTAAGAACCCAACTACATGCACCACCACCCACCTACCCAACATGAAAATGGCTCTATTCTCAGGAATCTGCCATGAACCATGGTTCCATATAACGTTATGCATTATTGGTGGATCTAACACCATGCCAAACCTCCCCCATCCATTTTACAATTTGCACCATGACAGGCAAAGAACACGAATGGCTCGACTAGAAAGCCTCCCTGCTTACTTGAAAAAACTATTCCCCCTACAAACCTATCCCTCGCTCCGAACACTTGCAAATGCACTCAATCTCCAAAGCCATAATGAGGTTTGCATAACACACTTTTGGTGCATTCAATATGCATGGAATTAAAATTAACACTTGTGTCTTGGGCTTCTATTCTTTCATCTGCCACCCCAATCAGGGACAAAATTTACCAATTTAGAATAATGTAACACCGAGAATTTACACCCAAGATTTTTTTTAAAAATTGTATACCATTTTACTTGATTACCATTCTTGTCCATTTCTCTATTATTGTAATGGGAATCACTATTATTTATTATCTCAGGTTTATTACTCATAACATGAAACACTGTTTCCTACTCTTTTTTAAAGATTACTTTACCTCAAATTTCTTGGGTTAGCCATGGTACTTGGACAATCTTGTTTTAATTTCATTCTCTTGTACATGCACAAATTTTCTTATTTGATAATGATGGGACATTAATATATATATATATATATATATATATATATATATATATATATATATATATATATATATATAATTTTCAAACGTAGTAGTACCCATATATTCAAACGTAGCAGTACCCATACTATATCCATATTCAGTTTAATTCTTAATACATAACAATTCAAATACTCTAGGCAATTGAAATTTGAATTACAAACACTTAATTACGTTAGATCTTTTTGCAATATGTTGCGTGGTTAATAAGGCGATCCCTGTTGGCTTATTATTCACATGATGTAGGCCACATAGATTGGAAAATTGAGGCATCCCATCCCCAATCACATGTGGGAAAATATGTGGATGATTTAGATCTATTTGCTGAATCTCTGTTGACAGGAGAAAAGTTCTTAGCTGTAATGATTTGAGTATTGGCCCGATTAGGGTCCCAATTAGACCCCTTTTCATTTGAATTGATTGTATACTCTCCAGAAAAAAGGCCAGATTTCCTATTCTAACTTAAAACTAAATTTAACAAATGTTAAAATTAAACTAAAATAGGGAAAATATATGACATAAGTCAATATTTATAATTAATTACAAAAATTTACAATCTGTTGTGTGCGTAAATGGGCCTTGACTTGAAAGATCAAACAACAATGAGGGTGGGGGGATGGGGAATTCATTCAAACATAATATTTGAATGAAAATATTATGTAAGCTTGAATTTGGGTCCAACTAGCCACACAACATAATTTTTGAAAACTTCTCTTTCAAAAGCCTCACAATAATATATATATGATATTTTATATTTATTTGCATGCAATATACTAAAGTATATGAAATGAAAGGAAATCTATCTCAATAGTGAGAGCAAACTAGAACACTATTGTTGGAATATCTGTATTTACCATTAAACATAAAACATGAACATATAATAGATCTGTTGTACTTGAATAATTTTGATAGGAAAATGTACTATAACATATCATAAGAGATATTAACCAGGATATCCTAATATTCAATAGAAATAAACATGTAGTTAAGTTAGAGGATGAGTACCAGAAACATTAATTAAATAATTAAAATGATGGCATGATATCAAACACATAACTTAGGAACACATTCAATTCTGAAATATGCTCTTCAAAATGCTTAAAGTCAAAATCTGATTATAAAATGCAAGTCTTGAGTCTAAACAATTTTCTACACTTACACTAATGTAATGGGTCATATAAATAACAAAATGAAAATAGGATAAGATCTCTTTCTTAGCTAAAGATAGAAAATCTCCAAGATTTTCTTTAGAAAATAATAATGAAAAAAATAAAATTTGATCCTTACCAACATGATCTTTCTCTTGGAAGGTGGTAGGCTATTTTAATCTTCTTCTTCATCTTCAATATCATTATCTTCTATGGGAAAAAAATTCATAGCAGTTACTTTAGTGAAGGTTACCCAATCTGTGAAAAGTTGTGTGATTGTAGAGAAATGAACTGGCATAAATTGATAAATGTTACAATGAAATTTTGCTACTAAATTCTGGATGTATCTTTTCATTTTTATGTATCTTGTAGCAATTCTAGAAATTAATTTAATCTTCTCAAAAGGAATCGAAGGAACTTCTGAAATTCTTGTAGGTTCTAGATTTTGATTTCTTTTATTGTTTTACCATCTTCTTCTCTTCTTTCCCCAATTTCTTTTTGATTTATGATTCTTGGTATAACTTTTCATAAATGGTGTGAACTTGGTAGATCAATTTCTTTGATGATATTAGATGTCACAAAGCTGAATGGCTCTTTTAGTCTATTCATGAATCTCTTTGGAATCAAACTCTCTTTGACTTAAATAAGCAAACATTAATCTCTCATGTCTCTTGGAAACATTCAGAATATGTTCAAGGATCAATTTTTTTCCCAATCTAGAATTAATAGGAATATTTTCTTGATATTTTTATCTTATTCAATGAGGGACTCAATCATATCATTCAGATTCACAATTTCTTGATAAAATCTATAGATTTTATCTAGTTGTTTGTAGAATTTGACTTGATTTTTCAGTAGTAGTTGGTTAACTTGCAAAGTTTGTTGTATGAACATACTCATGTTTTGATCAATATCATGAATGTGTTTTACTTGAAGCTGAAAAGTTCCAATCCGCTGATTTAATGTTGTGGTCATTATCTCAATATTACTATCAACTTCTTCCTTTATGACTCATATTTGATCATCATAAGCTTTCCTCAATTCTTCCATCTATTTGACATGCTTTATTTATAAATCATTTACTTTTCTCTGTAATTAATTTTTTTAGTTTGTCCTTTCAATAGCAAAACCTTCTCTAAGTGAGGAAGAATGAGCCTTCCATTGCTCTTCATTGAAAACTTTAATTTTATCCAATTTTGCTTCTAATTCTTTATTCCTTTAAAGTTTTCCCCCATATTTTATTGAAAATTCACTAACCTGATGTTGTGTGTAATGCATGAAAATTCCAAGAGCTTGTGATGACTCTTCAACCTTATCCTTTATACTATATGATGCTTGTCGGCTGAACTCAAAGATTGTTTCAAATTTAACTAATTTTCTCTTCTTTGTCCTCTTCACAACTGATTTTGTTTGTAAGTATAAATAATATTCATTCAAAGAAGAAACAGTTTTGGTTACTGGTTCAACCTTAAAAAGAGGTTTGAAAATAGAAGAACTTAATGGGATACTTGTAGAAATAGGAGTCAAATAAGCTTTAGGAGAAGCCTCAGGAATCAAAAGCTCACAATATTTCTTTAACTGTTCTATTGACTCCTTTCCCTTGTTAGGGTTGTCCAACACTGTTGATCGATGAGTATTTTTATTTTTATTTTTTATCTTGATTGTTATTAGTATCCATTTTATCAGTTTGTTCTAGATCTTTATCAATTTGAGAATAATGTTTATTGGTCTCCTTAGGAGAATCAATATCAATTATATCTCTAGTAGGGGTGCCTTGTTTCTTTGTTTGTTTTGCTCTCTTTATTGTGCTCTGTTTATGATATTTATCCTCCATGACCTTCTGGCTATCTTGTACTTTATCTTCTGTGCTAACATCTTTACCAACACCTGAAATTGTTGAATCATGAACTGTAATAGAAACATTAGACAAGCTTATAATTTGAGTTTCTTGAGTTTTTTCAGAGGTAGAGGATGAATTTGAAGGGTCTTGAGTAAATTTATGTTTTAAAAATTCAATTGATTTGAGATCCTCAATAGAGATGGAAGTGTGGAGAATTTTCTGCTTGAGGAAGGCTTCGTAAATATTTTCTTTATACTCTTGAATTCTAGCCTTCTCCTCATTATCCATTGATTTTCCTCTATTATTTTCTTGATCGAAATCATCAATATTTACAAAGACATAATCAAAGGGAGGTTGTTGATTTATAAAAGTTTTGATAAAACTGACAACTTTATAATGTTCATTAATTATATCCATAGGATCATAATTATAATGAGGCAATGCGTATAATAACATCCTGGAGCTCTCCTGCTTCTTTACTCGCATGCCCTCTTTCCCTCAAACTCATTTTCCCAACTTTGATTAGAAAACTAGTACAAATTTTCTTCTGAAGTCTACTTAAGTTCCTAGCTTGAACATGTAATGCAGTTTGATTTTTTATTTCCCTTATAGAAATTTTGTCATGTATGTATCTTGGGAAAGCATGAGGTCCTACCTCACTACCATTTACCTTGATGTAAGTGAAAATATCATCAATAAACTAGTCACTAATTTGATTTAACACTTCCTTAAGATCTTGGTTGACTCTTGGAGGTCTTCCCAAATAGAACTTCATGCAAGGGGATCATGACATAATTGTAGATATCATACAAATTAAATTTGAAATTGCTTTCCCAAAGAACATAAGAGTGATTTTGAATGGCTTGTTGGTGGCCAAAAGAATAGTTCTATTTCATGAATGGAAAAGGAACTGAGGCAATTACTATATCCATTAGATAAGCTAACATGCAAAACATTTGCTCATAACTTGGAGGGGATGCAAGCGATAATCTGAGGGCATTAACTTGGAGGGGATGCAAGCGATAATCTGAGGGCATTAACTTGGAGGGGATGCAAGCGATAATCTGAGGGCATATGAAAAATTCTTTGATAGAATATCAACCCAATTAAATCTCTTTTATTCATGACGAATATTATGAATAAGAGGAATCCACTAAATTTTACACTGCTTAAGGTTTTTCTCCCCATATAATCTAGATAACATCTTGATAATAAACCTAAACTGTCTCTTGAGAATGGAAATATGATAATATTTAGTTGTTTTTAGTTTTTTCCCGTATGAATCCCTCAACCAACTCTTAATAACTTTGTTATATTATTTATTTTTTCCTTCAGAACAATATTATTATATCTGGGAATTTAGTAGTAAGGAATATTTATGGGGGACTTAATTTCTAAATTGCAGTAAGGACCTCAGGGTTCTACGAAGCTATTATGTTCTTATTGTAATCTACAAAAGAACAAAAAGGAATATGTACATGCGCTAGAATCCAACTAATCATATCATAATACGGGAAAATCTTGGCCCTAGTAGCAACTTTATGCAATTCTGTTCTTCTGATATCATCAAATTTAACATTTTTTAAACTATTTGACTTCCTTTTCTTCAAAAAAATTGAAAATTTCCTCCCATTTAGTCTTACTTACGTCCCACATTTTGAAAGTTGTATCAGATATGAGTGTTAAGTTCAAATTATAGTCTTTAGGCCCTGAATTATCTATTTCTTTCAACTTCTCCTTAATTTCTTGAACAACTAGCCTAGATGTGGTAGTTTTTCCCTTATACCCATTTTGCAACATGTGTGAAAAATTAACAAGAAAAATTGAGAATTTTACAATAAAAACAATTAATTTAATGATCACAATATTTTAAGTCATAAATACTAAACCAGGACTAAGACGTTTTTTTTTTTTAATACTGTTTTTGGCTGAATTTTACAGTTTTAGATTGCAATTTTAGTGAAAGATTTAAGGCACAGGGTTAAACAAAACTTGTAAAATTTTGAAGGTAGAAAGGGGAAATCTAGGGTAAATCTTCGTAAAATTCATAACTTAAATTTTATTACAGGTGAGGCAAGGTCAGGGAGTGGGAATCAGAGAGATAAATTTATTAAAAAATAAAATTTACATTTAAATCACAACCTACGACTTATAAAAATATATAAAAAACAAATAAAAAGCAAAAGAACACTTAAATAATTTTTTTTTATAAAAAACACATAAAAACAAAAAAACACTTAAAATTAGAAATAATATAAAATAATGAAAATACGTTCATAGTTGGGACAGTTAGAGGTTGTGTAGTCAGGATTCATATCACAACTTATTTTAACACTGCTTGTTCCGAAAATAAAAGAAGTTTTGACTCCTAGCCTAGAATAGATTGGGACGATCGAGCGGTCGGGAGATTCGGGAATTGGGAATATATATATATATATATATTTTTTATTTTTTATTTTTTATTTTTATTTTTTTATTTTAAAAAAGGTTCGACTTTCAACTTCTAACTTATTTAAGGAAAGTTTTACTTCTAATTAATTTTTTCTTGCTTTTATTATTTTTAAAGGAATTTCTATTAATAAAATATGATGATAAACATTTTAGCTAGGGTCCTTATTTTAGTTTTCTTTCTTTTAAAGAAACAAAATAATAAAACCAGGAGGTTGTTGTAGTCCTAACAACAAAAGACATACATTGGGAGAAACAATTATATTTTTTTAGTGATAATTCAAAAACCAAATAAACATAACCTTTTTAGAAATTTCTTCTAAATTATGATTAATCCATAAATGTCTGATATTTTTTGAATATAAAACAAACAATTAATAGAAGTATTTATTACAAGGAATGTAAATCTTATGTAATAAGAGTCAATGCATGAGGTTCTTTAATTTTTAAAACTTAAAATTAAATCAATTTTGAATTTTTTCATATTATATTTGAGATTTTAATACTATCAAAGAATTTTGGTTCATTACCAACAGACCTGTTCAATACCCTGCTGAAGATTTCCTTGATATGATAAGAGAATTTACTCGTTGCCAATAAGCTTGTTTAGTACTTCGACGAGTTTTCTACTATTTCCCACATTTCATTTTTAGAAATGTTTTTTCTGACTTTGAGATTATTTAATATCCTTATAGTATTTTTCTTTAAGCAAATTTTGATATCAAAAGAGTGGGGTTATATGAGAGTTGTTTAGATTTAAGAAAAAACTTTGAGTATTAATAATCTAAACTATGTACTTTATTATTCATTACTAATAAAATCCAATTTATCTTAAATGTGAAAGTGATAGAACTCTTATAACATAAGGTAATCAATCAAACACTTTCCTACTAATGAAAGTTTTTATTGGAAATAAAGTTATAAAAAGCATAATAAATTTCTCATATTTTGAGAATACTTTATCCTCAGACTTTGAATTCATTTGAATAAAAACTATTTTGTTCACAAATATGTATTTCTTAAAAAATGTAACCATTGCTAGAATTATACAACAAAATAAAACAAAATGTAAAATTTTTGTACACAACTAAAAAATAAAAGTTTAAGGACACACACATCCTTTAGTAAAGCGAATTATTTACATATGATAAGATGTTTTTCTTATGAAAATTATCTCTTCAAAATGCCCATTTACAGGAAAATTTTCAATTTTGCCTTCCAATGTTTGTAGAATGTAGGTGGAAGGTCCAAGTTTAGAAGAGATTTAAAAAGGACCAAGCCAAAAATGTTGAAACTTAGAGTGTCTACCCTTTTCTTCATGTATTTTGTCCTGCTTAAGCACCAAATCACGTATAGAAAAATCTCTATTACATGGTAAATGTTTGTCAAACCATCTTTTAATAATTTTTTGGTGTTCATGAAACTCGACTCTAGCTTGTTGTCTTTCTTCCTCCAATTTTAATAATGTATATAATCTTACTTCCATATCTCTAATTGAATTTTGATTCATTGATTGAGTTAATTGCATCGATGGAAGATAGATATTGGAGGCAAGATAACTTACTTTCCATATAAAAGGGAGTAAGGGGAATTACCTAGTGCTTGTTTTGGAGTAACTTTGTTAGCCCACAAAACATTGGATAATTGATTATGCCAGTTTCTTTGATTTTTTTGGACAATTTTCTTAAGTATTTGGATTAAATTTTTGTTGGTTAATTATGCTAATCCATTAACCTGAGGGTAGTAGCTAGCAAAAAAACTTAATTTTAATACCTTTATCCAAACAAAATTTAGTCATCTTAAGAGAAGAAAAATAAGATGCATTATTGAATACAAAAGATATTGGGATACCAAACCTGGAAATTATGTAGTTTTCGAGAAAATACATCACATGTTCATCATAAAATTATTTAATGGGATTGATTTAGTCCATATGGTAAAATACTCAGTGGCAGTGAGAATATACTTATGTAATTTTGAAGAATTTGGATTAATCTCACCAATAATGTCTAAACCCCATTGTTCAAAAGGTCCTTCGACTTCCACAAGTTGAAGAGGAAGAGCTGGTCTCTTTAATTTTCCAAAAGTAGCTTGACATATTTTACATTTCCTTGCATACATGTAGGAGTCTCTAAAGAGAGTTGGCCAATAATAACATGCTCGTAGAATTTTATGGGCAATAGTTTCTCCACTAAAATGTCCACCAACAGAACCATCATGTAAATCAACTAATACTTTTTCTACGTCATATTTCTCTAGGCACCTTAATAAAACATCATCATAATTTCTCCTAAAAAATATACCATCGATCAATTGATATTCAACACATTTTAAACACAAAGCTCATTTTTGTTTGACTAAAAAATGATCAAGAGCAATGCCAAGAAATATTTAATATCAAAATACCAAGTATATGCTGGTATAAGAACATAATTAATTTGTTCTTGAATTACCTTAAACTCATTGTACCAACCTTCTTCCAAATGAGAACTTTCTTCTGCATTTGAATAATAGCCTTCTAATTGAGCTGGTTATTTTCATAAACCTTGTCAAATTAGTAGAAAAAAAACACTAACAAGGTGTTTCACCAATGTACAAATATATACACCAAAATAATAACCTTAATGAACGTATGCCAATCATGAGTTTTCACCCCATTGTTGACGATGTTGGACCCGCCAACATGTCAGGGGATCTCCTTGGTAAGAAGTCCTAATTGGACCTTAGACCGTTTGGTGTAGGAGTCCCAGCGGTGGATCATACGGTAATGCCTTGACTACAATTTCGCATAGAGGCAAGTAAGATAACTCTGTTGGTAGCAAGGGTGTGACAGCTACAGTGAGTCAAGGAAGGTGTATGAGAGGTTCTAACACAAGGGGGGTTGAGATGAGTGTTCCCCTTGGAAAAATGTGATAGCACTCATTTAAGAAGGGAACACACGAGCGAAGATGCATCACAACATGGAAGGCAAGTTAGCGATCAATCCAAAGTGATGGTTAAACCAACAACACATTTAAGAAAGATTCATACATATACAAAATAGTCTATACATGCACGCATAAGAAAACAAATACATATATCATTTAGAGTAAACTAGATATCATATAATACAATACGACATATGCATGAAACGTGCTGGCTCTTGTTATATTAAGAAGTGTAAGTTCTGGTCATACAATACATCCATGGTGAGCCATTAGTTCCGATAACGGAACGTTATAGCCACAACCACCTACTCCTCCAAAGAGATGTACTAGCTTTGCATAGTGGAGAAGCCAAGGCTTGTTAAAATACTATCCAAGCTCTCTCCAAGATAGTCTTATCAGAAGCTTGGCTGACCAAAATCCTATAAAATGAGTTATGAGGGACTATTTATAGAAAAGGGTGGGGTGACCCTTGACATTCCCCTTTGTGGCAGTTCAACTACCCTCATGACTCTTCATCTACTCTATGACTGTTACATCCAACTATTGACACTTGACTTACTCTTGACAAGACATTACATTACAATGCACATGTACCCATGTGAGACAAAATGGCTTGAGAAAGCCATGCGAGACATCACTATGAATTAGACAACCATGCAAGTCCAACTCCTCAACATCCTCGTGCTGATCAACATTAACATACTAATGCAAAGATCGACAGTCCTTAATGGTGTCTGTGTATTCCATGGAGACATATGTCTAGAACCTGAATCTTGCCTCCATAGAATCTGGGTACACTTCTCGGGCTCCTCTATCCAACTCGTCTAAAAGCATATGCATCATTGTCTTCAATGCGTCTGGACCAGCAACATACTTGTGCGTGATGTCTGCATTGATGGGCAAGTCTGGGCTGGTGGCAATGCGCATCAACTCGTCGAAGTACGAGTCGAGTTCTAGTCGGACCTATGCCTTTGTCTTCATCTGGGTGAGAGTCCCAATAGATGGGATCACATGTGCACGCACCACAACATCCATACTCTTGAATACACATGCATGGTAAGTCTGTATACTAGTGATGAGATGCGGGAGATCTTCATAGTTTCGGATCTCACTTTGGATATGTGCCTCTAGGTCAACCGTACTTGCCCTCATCATCTTAGGCAAGTGAAGTTGGGCTCCCTTGTATCTCGTCGTCCCATGTTTTCACGTAATCAACAATAACATGTAAGTTCTCTAAGATACGTGATCTCCTAGCACATTGCTGCTGCCATCCATTGACATGGGCGTCTGCCTTATGCACGATACCAAACTTGGAGTACAACACTCGCATAACTGTGTCAAGAGATAATAATTTATCTAGTATTGCCTTCTTCAGTTTAGCTCAGGCGGACGCCGTCACCAACTCTCCTCCTTGCTTGGCCATTTGTAATTCCTTAGCCATTCACTCATTCTCAGTTATCAGAAAGCGAACACTTAAGCTAGTGGCTTCGGCATACACTCTTGTTGCATCGGCCAAGGTTGCTGGATGTTTGCGCACGTTAGACATGATCACTCATTCCTCAACTTGTGCAGGAGATGTATGATCCTTTGGAGTTGACACTTTGCGAGACTACACAACTCTATGTTGAGATTCGTCAAATGAGATGTTGTGCATCTCTCCTTCCAACTTATCTCCAAGGATCTCAGTTCCTCCATGGCCACTTGAGACTTGCTCATCATCTAGATGTAGTGAAGTGGGTGAGTCGACCTCTTGGTGATGAGGCATGAGGTCGGTGTCCTGTTCCAACTCCTGTTGCTTAATTTCTGTATCCAAATGTTGGAGTGCTTTCTCTATCTCATGAGAAAAGTCCTACTCCTATGATAGTTCACCTTGTCTGCCTGATGCCAACTGTTCTGATGAATCCACTACCTGTACGAGCGTTGTTTCATCTGTTTGCACATGTTGCACCCCCTGCTGTACTCGTTGCTACTGTGCTTCCCTCTCCTACTTGCACAACTCTTGTTCCTTTCAGAGTTTCTCCTTTAACTCATGCAACTCCTTCTTTGTTTCCTCCATTCTTCTCTTATCCCTCTACCTTTGCATGATTCGCTTGTCGTGTTGTTCCCTGTTCGCCTCTATAGCCATAGCTACCTTCTCCACTAATGGATCTGCTTGGAACTTGCAGCTTTTATCTTCTTTCATGCGATCAACAATATTCCTTTTCACGCACTAGTATGCTTACCTCTGCTGCTACTGCTGGTGCTGCTGCTATCCCGGATGTTGCTTCATGTTGTTTTGCTAACCACTCCACAACCAAGTTGACCTATTCATTGGGTCTGGAGAAACTTTAGCAATATCTCCATGGGTCCTCCTCAGCCTAATGAAATGCCCCGTGGATCAAGTTGAACTATACTCTTGTGCAGTGATCTTTCACAATGAAATGTGGGTCATACGGATTGTAACTTCGGAGGTCGAATGGGTACTTATTCATCTGTTCTGCTTTGACATCTGCTTGCTTGAAACTTCGAATCTCATATAACCCAATCCACTGATGAGCCTCATCATTGGGTAACTATATGGACCTGAATCCACCTCCTAGCTTAGTCAAATCATCTCTTCTCACAATTTATTACATATTTTGATTATATTTTGTTTAATGAGATGAGTCAAAGTGAGATATTATGCCTAGTGGACTAATTTGCATTGAATGCAGGTTTGTGAGAGAAAATTAGGGAATTTTGGCTAGATTAAGGGCTGAAACTTGAATCAGACAAGGAAGAGAGATTGTAGGAGGTAAGTCCTCCTCATTTACTCCTCCCTCATTTGAATATTCCTCCATTAATCACACTAGCTAAGAGTACAAGCAGCCAAGTCATGGAGATCAAAAGACAACTGAGTAAGTGACAGTTAAAGAGTTAGTTTATCTCATGTTTGGGAGCCGAGCCTCCCTATATTTAAGGAAGCCGTTGGAGAATTTAGTTGTATAAATAAATAGGCCTAGAGCCCCATTAGGATTCAAATTTTTGCTGTAAAAACACTAGTGATTTTCGAGTTCAAGACTTGTGGAAGACATTGCTATGTAATTTTATGTTTTGATAATGAGAATGAGCATTTCCTTGATCCAACACTGTGTTAAATTAGAGTGTTGAAGCTCTTGGGCTAGGGCCCAATCCTAGTAGCAAAGGCTCATCTTCTTGTATCTGTATGCTTAGATTGATTTCATAGATTAATGGTTGAATTATCTTTAGAATTATTTCATTTCAAGTAGTGTAGATTTGGTTAGTTTGCTTCAATTTGTGCTTTGCTTTAGTAGTAGTTTAGAAGAGATAAAGGAACATCCAAAAACTGTCAATAGGTGGTTTTGGCCTCATTCCTTCCTCCAGGTATCATGGTTTGAGGAAATGACTCCTATGCAGCCCCAAAAAGACAGAATCCTAGTTTCTCATGGAATTTATGGTTTCCTGTACTTAGGCCAACATTTGATCAGTTCGCAAGCATAGGATTTAGTTATCATTTCTTCCATATTCAGTCTTACATTATATATCATGAATGATTCCATCTTATTCTACAAGTTTTCCTCAACCATGAAGTAGACAACTAGCTCATGAAATTATGTTTTCCTAGATCATTGAAATTCTCCTTGTTTACATGATTTTTGGGTAAATGTCAATGTTTGATGCAGTGCAAGTGTTGTAGAAGAACAAAGAGATCTCATAGTCAGAAACCTCCTTCCAACTTCATCCATCCATGATCATTCCTTGCTTTCACTAAGACCCTCACCAATTTCATCATTTCACAAGGAAACTTCTCCAAACTTGTTGAGCAAATCCAACCATCTCCCAACTTTGGTTTTGAGTTCTAGAGTGATCCTAGGCATTTCCTTGCTTCATTCCATCCAAAAACCACCTTCCCTAAGCCTTCCATCACCTTCAACACCCATCCTTTTGCTCTCGGCTATATCCTGTAGATATACAAGGGATCCTGTAGGTTTTCAGGACATCCTATAGGTTTTCCTGTAGTGGCCTGTTTTGAGGCCGAATTGAGGGAAAAACCTCTAGGAAGCTAGAAAAGGTCACCTACTAGTCTTCCCAACCTTCTAACCATTCACCAACATCCCTAAGCCACCTGCCACATCACCAAAAGAGATTAGCTTTCACACTTTCACATAAAAAAGACAAAAGGAAAAACACATTTATTTTAGTCTTTTACATGCACAGTAGTATAATAGTTGATGTTTTGAATTGACATGCTTAGGAAAGTAGGATTGCATACATGACTAACTTAGCATTCTTTTTGAAGCATAGTCTCTTAGCACTTAGTTAGAAAATGGTGTGTTTTTAGCATTTGATTTCAGTCTTTTTCCTTACTGCAGTAGACAAGCTTTCTCTTATAGTAGATTTATCTTTCCCTCATCACTAATAAAGCTTCTTCTGAATCCATAGAAGTCTGGGTTGAAAAACCCTAGTGGCTTATCTCCAGTTGAGCAGTGACAAAGAGTAGAACCATCACTTTTACTTGTGTATACAACACTGTCACCTCTAAGTTTGTACGAATCCCGAGTTGAAAAAGTAAAGTTGGTAGCCCCACCACTTGCAACATTATTGCTGCAATACTGGTGCTCATCACTTTTTGGCGCCATTTCTAGGGAGGCGTCTGAGTACAATGTGATTACTATTTTCTTTCTTCCATTTCTTGTTTATGATATTCTACTATTAGTTTCATTTCTACAAGAGTAATTTAGTTTGCTTTCTTTTCAATTTTGCATTCTTTACGTTCCTTTCCATTTTGCAAGTAAGATTTCATTCAAGCAGTTAGTTTACATTCAGTCAACAATTTCAATTCTGCAATTATTTTCAAAACTTGAAAAAAACACAAAAAAAACAAAAACACTTCTTTCACGCCTCGTAGGAAAAGGGATAACTTAGGGAATTTTTCGCCAAATACCCCCACCGCTTCAAACAACCAACCTTCCCTCTTCTTGGTGGCTGTGAATTGAAGGAACCCTTAGGTGAGAAACTAGAGATATTTGAAGAGCCTACGGGGGAGAAGAGGAAGAGGAACCCTTTCCTACTGACCCAATGGCTGAAAATAGAAATGATAGAGGAAATAGAGAAAGAGTTGAGGTGCCTTCCCCATCAGGGAAACCAATGGGGATACCAAGATGAAGAATATAAGCCCCTTTACCCTTCCTCATTTCCATGGCCCGACCTAAGAAGAAACAAACACTTTCATGTTTGAGTTTGCTGTCATATGCAGAACCTATGGCTACACCAATGATGAGAAAAAATTGAAACTATTCCCATCCACTCTCAAGGATGCAATTTTGCACTGGTTCATGGGTTTACCTAGGGATAACATCACAAATTGGGCTCAGATGTAGCAAGCCTTCAACAACAAGTATCGAGACTAATGTAGGTCTAAAGACAACAAAGAGAAATTTTTTAGGATTACCTTCGGGCATGATGAATCCCTAGAGGATTATGAAGAAAGATTTCAGCTTAGCTACAAGAGGGCCAGGTGAACACTTGACCCTGAGTCACTGAAGCTAGTTCTGATTAGAGGGGTAAGGGAAGATCTCCTGGATACCCTAAACTTGTTAGCAGGAGGGGACATCTACCAGTTATCCTATGAGGATATCAAGACTGTCATTAGAAACCATTCTAGTGCAGCTAGGAAAACGGGTAGGGGTAGTCAACCTATGGTTAGTCCATCCTCTTCCAATACATCCATTAAGGGTGAAATTAGAAAGATGCTAGAGAATTTCAAGAGTGAGATGTTGCAAACCCTTGCCCTATAGATGGACACTATGCATATTAAGAGAAAATAGGAGGAAGCAAAGAGAGCCTTAGCCATTTTCTACCGTAGATGCACAAGGAGGCACCCTAGGAATTAATGTCCATTAAATTCGATTGAAATCTTATCAGTATGTGAAGAAAACCACTCCACAGACAAGTTCCCTTCTCTACCTGGACTAAAAGCTGTATATCAAGGAGTTGAAGGGGTGACTAAACAACTTTGCCACATAAATCAAAGTAGACCTCATGGGCCTCAGCCATATCAGTAGGGCATGCAAGGGTCATCCCATGCATATTACAACCCCAACCAGACCAAATCCATTCCCTCTTGGCCCCCCCTGCATGGTCTACACCTCCTCCTTGATCCTTTGCACCTCAGTATCATTCCCAGCTGACCAACCAGTCATTTCAACCATATGCTCTGCCATAGCCTCAGTGGAATGCACCGCCCTAGGGGTGAAGGCCCCCATACAACGATTCTCCAGCTTTATTCCCTTCACCACCTACTCAACCACAACTTTTACACCCTGCTCCACCTAAACAACCCCAAATGCCTGTCCAGCCAAATCTGAACCCGAACAACAGACAAGCACACCAAGTATACAATGGAGAGACATCCTATCCTACTTATGCTGTGGAGATTCAGGAAATCAACCTGAGATTTGGGGGAGTACTCTCGGAAAACCAACCTCTACCTCCACCTAGGGAGGTTGAGGAAGAAAGAGAGGAAAGCATACCTAAAGTAAATCCTCCACCCTTTCCTGAGAGATTGACCCAACCACTCCAGCCTACCCCAGAAAAGACTGAACTCCTAGGAGAATTGAAAAATCTGTGTGTCAAAATCTCACTTCTACAAGCTATAAAAGATGTACCTATTTACAACAAATTGATTAAGGATAAGTTCTTCAAGAATCTAGGGAGGTGAAAAAGAGATGCCCCTACCGTTAATGTCATTGGACAGCTGTCCAACTTAATGCTAGGGCAGGTAATCTGTCCAAAGTATTTGGATCCTGGAAGCCTTGTAGTAGATGTGCACATCAATGGCACCATTGTCCCACACACTGTTGAGGGTGAGACCACCCTAGGGTCTTGGGTTGAGAACCCAAATAGAGTGGAGGGAAAACCACAACAATAAATGCTCAGGCAATCAACCTAGATGCTTATTCTACTGAACTGTGTAAGAGTGTCCTTACTTGGAAGTCCTACATTTGAGTAGATCCCGCATGGTACAAACCCTCAACTTCTCTTGATATCTTCGAAACCTGAAAATTATTCAAATGAAACATATACAATAGTAGAAACATAAAGCATGTTCATGATATTAACTTTAAATAATGTAAATGAATGAACAATTATGCATCATTGTAAGATTCATAAACAAATTACAATATAAATAGATGCATAAACACATTTAATATCAGAAATAGAACATCATTCCTTTATTGAAGTTAGCTACAAGTAAAGTGGATAAATATGACCTGAGTCCTTCTTCGTCTCCAAGCGGAATCGTCCTCGAGATTTTTCCTTTCTCGGCCTCAGCAATCTTCCTCCATCATCAATACAAGGATATCTCCAACAAGGAAACAAGGGTTTCTTGAACCTTTGGGGAGTGCAGGAGACACAGAAATTTCGTCAGACTCGATCAAGTCTAATCTCACTATAGTATCAATATCTTATATCTTCTCCAAATTAGTTTTTGTTTTTTTATTTTTCTTTGTTTTTGTTTTGTTTTGTTTTTTTGTTTTTTTGTTTTTGTTTTATGTTTTTATGTTTTTTGTTTTGTTTTTGTTTTTGTTTTGTTTTTGTTTTTGTTTTTGTTGTTGTTGTTTTTTTTTGTTTTTTTGTTTTTGTTTTTTTTGTTTTTTGTTTTTGGGGAAACAGTTGGGTCACGACAATAGGAGGTGACCAGTAGGTAAAATTCGTGAACTCCACCTGAAATTCAGAAAATTTATTTTTTTAAGGTGTTTTAACATATGTACGTGGGTTGTGTATATGCTAACCTGTGTGTACACGCTTTTATCACAAGGAAAAGTAGCATATAGGGAATAAAACACTGTTTTTTAGTTTTTCGACCAAGGCTGGAAGGAAGGGTTTCCCTAGGCCATAATCAAAGCATCAGATCTACCAAGAGTGATAAATGGTGCTATAATAGTGCCCCCTAATATATGAGTTTAGAAGGGGTACACGATGGCCGAAATGTATTAAGTGTATAGAAGGAATCAGGCAGAGACTGAGGAGGAGTTCACCAGAATTCAGCTTGCCAAGCCAACGAAAGAGATCAGAAAGAAACTGCTGTCTGAGGCAGGCATACCCATGCTCAGAAATAGTAAAGCATGTCCACATGTCAAGTACAAAAGCAGATCCAATATGCATACAAGTATAAAGGAACTAAAAATACATAATGGATCATCTGATCATAAATAAGAAAGTACATGTCTGAATATCACACATAAAGAGCTGATCAATGATGCTGAAGTATGAAGCTGATCACTGAAGTCAAGAAACTAATCCAAATAGTACCAAGTGAACATGATGGAATAAATGGTACTACATTGCAACTTGGGTGCCAACATATAAGATGTTGTTGTAAAGAACTACAACATATAAGGTGAATGGTGTCAACTAGAAGAAACATGAGCAACTGACAAGTGAACCAAGACATGCTGATGCAAACTCGAGGTCTTCACTAACCACCGTGGTACATTTCTACACAGTGGGAATAAATGATCTGAAGTCGACCATGTGAGAAATCATTTGATTACTAGTGATTAATGTATACCATTAACAAACGCGAGGTTATTCACCGATAATGATGATGAGAGTCAAGGTACCCAGTAAAATCTAACAAGTGTGAATAAATGAGCTGTAGCCGAACACTTGGAATAATCTATCAATTAGGAGACAATGATGTTTTCCCAATGTCGATAGTGAAGAAATCTGCCACTAATGACTGCAAACCCTAAGGTACTGCCAAATGGAATCTAGATCTCTTTCCTAGAGCAATAAGCTGAAGTCAATGGGAAAAGATCCGCTAGAAGGAAGGCATTAAGGCATCCTTCATCAATCTAGCGTGAGTGTAACCCGTAGGCCAATAATGTGGAAGGAATCAGACGAAAAAAGATGTAGTAACCTATTCGAAGCACGTTTCTGGCATACACAAGATGTGGCTAGGGCATGATAGAAACCCTCTGAACCAACCAATAATGAAAGCTGACACAGAGGTGAGGAATCCACCAATGGGGTCAAATGGAAACCAAGGCACTGCACGAATCCTAATGTGTGATAATGAACGCTAATGTCAAACACAAGGGAAACTACTCAGTCAAAAACCCATGATACTGATTGATGTTGAGCACAAGGTGACCTATCAATAATGAAAATAGGGCGAGGGTGCGACTCTAGATCTGCCCTCAGAGTAATTTGTCGTAGTCAATAAGAGCAAGATCCACCAGCAAGAAGTCAATGGAGACCTTCTCAAACCGGCATGAGAAAAGGACCAATATAGTTGATATGATAAAAAGCATGACGCTGACAACTAGGGATGACCGACTGAAAAATAGGTCAAGAGACACCGCAAAGAGGCCGACTCAAGTTTACTTCCCTTGAACAAAAGCACGACTCAACTGTGACTACCTGGCAGCATATGATAACTTTGTATAAGTTTGTCATGTAGGAGGCATAAGAAAACTGTCCATATGATTGGAAGAGGTAACCAATCGGAGGAGTACTGACTCAATAACAAGGTTAAGGCTTTCTTAAGTCAAACTAAATCCCATCCCAACAGAGGAAAGACTTACTTTTGAGCACTTTGTTCAAGGGCGACATGACTGACTCTAGCTGCCATCAAATATGGAAATAATGTCCTGTTCCCGCTCTTTTTGTAATATATATATATATATATATATATATATATATAAAGACTTACTTTTGAGCACTTTGTTCAAGGGCGACATGACTGACTCTAGCTGCCATCAAATATGGAAATAATGTCCTGTTCCCGCTCTTTTTGTAATATATATATATATATATATATATATATATATATATATATATATATATTTTTTTTTTTTCTTTTATATGATGTTTGAAAAAGAATAAAAGAATTCTATAGTACAGTGGAAAGAATGAGTGTCAAAAAAATAGATCTCTCGTTCTTGGGAGGGGAACATTCCTATGCTCAATGCAAGGTGATGAAACTGGTCAAGGACACTCAAAGGAATTCTCTTTCCACGGGTAAAAGGGTGCATCAAGTCACAAAGGCTAAGTGATTGCAAGGTTGATTTTGCATAAGAAATGGTTGAAAAGTGGCTTAAACACGAGTCCAAGTGAAGCTGGCTCAAGGCAAAAAGGTGCAAATAGTTAATATGCAATGCAACAGTACAATTCAACACAAAGGAGCCTCTAGGGTATAAGGCCAGAAAATAGCGCAAAATAACGAGAATGAGTCTTCAATGCACAAGTCATGGCGAGACTAAAGAGGACTCCCGAGCATACTCAATATAGTAGCACAGGCAACAAATGTCAGCGAGGATCTAACTAAGATGCCCATGTAAAGGTTGACTCTACCATGGCATCACGATTTTAAAGTCGGCGAGTGAAAATGGTTTGTGAACCAAGACACGATGGGGTCGACCCTATGGCAAACATATCGCGGTATGGAGGCTAGTATGCAAAATGCAACGGAAAGTGGTATTCCCTAACCTTTATGTCAGTAAGAAAATGATACCTGCCATGATGGGTCTGCAGTCATGGGACCAAAATGCTTTCTCAAAGAAGTCTCCAAAATTTCCTGTAAAGACAACCCATTCCCGACACTCCAAGCCAAAAGGTAAAAAAGTACATAAGATAAAAATCAACTTTTGAAAAATAATTTTCATTTTGCAACCTATATAAGGACTTTTGGACTCACATTTTCATCATTTGTGTTTTGAGCAAGGAGATGTGGAGACAAACTCAAACAACCTTCCTCTGTCCAATTCAACCATTCAAATCGCTCCAAAACTTCTAGGTAACCCTTTTATCATGCTTTTAATCATTTGTGATACTTTTTAGATGTTTTTTTCAAAATTTGACCGTAGGAAAATATGTTAAAAATTTCAACTCTGCATACACGTGGGTTGAATACAGGTAACCTGCGTATACGAGGGCCCTACACACGACTGTGTAAAAAGGCAACCCGCATGTGCATGAGTAAAAAATTTAAAACATAAATCTAATGATTTGAAACATCTTTTTTGGGAAGGATGACAATCACCTGGAGAGAAAGGGAGCATAGTGCCATTGATAACCAAGTAATGGAAGATCAAAATGATCTAGATGCTTTGAGAGGTTGTGGCTTGCTAAAATTCTTTAAAATTCCAAATATGAAAGCAAACACATGATTGCTTGAGTTTCTGATTCATTACTAGAGTGTAGAGGATGATGCATTCATGATCGATCAGATGCCCCTAAGGATCGAGATCGAATATTTTTACTTCACTACTGGTCTTTCTCGGAGGGGAGAGATAGTGAATTCTACTGGCAGGGCAAGAGGTAGTCTCAGTGTTGAAGACTACGTCCACATATACTGTCCTGGCCATCCTGAAAAGATTGGAAGTCAAATTCCAATCAAGCACGTAGAGAGTTTATCCTTGAAGATCCTACTATTTACTTTCACTAGGGTAAATGGTTTTTCTGCTTTACATCAAGCCTCATGAGTATCCATGAGCCTAGCAATGGAATGCCTCACTACGGTGTTTGACTAGTGCACACCTCTACTGACCAACATGAAGAACCAACTCACTTCCATTCAGAAGGGTTAGACTAAGAATTTTGGGTACGACACAATATTATGCTCGTTCTTCTTTGAGAAAGTACCCATGCTTTGACCCAAGGTGCTATCGACCATTAGTAGCCCGAGGGATCCACGGATGGGCAGATGGGCTAACTTGATGAAACACCTAGGGGGTGGTGATGTCCCCAAGATGACTTTTGACAATGTGTTTTTCACATGGTGGGATCAACAGATCATTGCAGTCGATAACTACCCCTACGCCAGAATGGATTTCTGAGGAGATCCAGATTTAGTACTACCACGAGATGCAGCATGGGGTGCCATAGGTAACAATTTTTGATTTTTTGAATTTCTTAAGATTTTTTTGGATTTTTAATATAAATCAACTTAAAAATATTTTTATGAGACAAGACACTTACAAAATATATGATCATGTTTAAGATGTGGGGCTAGTGAGACCTAATGGATTTCCCTGACATAAGCATCGTGGAAGAGATGCCAAAGGGGTTGCAAGTGAGACGAAGAGAGTTCTCCATGCAGTTCAAAGGAACTTGGTGAGACTGACTCACCAAGTACCCATGATAGCCATAGAGGACTTACCCTAGGAGATGTAGTGTCGCATGGTAGGAATACCACGTGACTGGGTGTGACTCTTTCGGCGTGTGGCCAATGTTGTTGTTTATTTTCTAGCTGCTCATCCTGAGCCTACCAGATAGATGATTAGATCTGTTTATGATTAGACATGATGATGGGAATAAGCCCAAATTTTGTAGGGAATTTTGTCTTGATTTTTGTATATTATTTTGGACACAAACACTCTATGGATATACATGTGATTTTATGATGATCATATATACAGATGATACTTCGATTATTTTTGATGTTTTTTAATTTGATGAATGATTTATATGCTAGTCCAATGCTTGATTAGCGATAGAATCAGTTAAGGAATTTTCTGATCGTGGAATGTGAACAAATGTGATATAAATAAATGATTGTTGCAACAATCGTACTCTGAGAAATTGGGGATACAAATAAGGATCTCGTACCCGATAAATGTTATTCAGTTGAGATACCACAAGTTGTGAGTCTAAATAAACCACTAACGAATCAATATCAAGAGATATCACTTTAGATAGAAAATTAATAACGACAGTGTATTTTGCAAGATTATTCGAAGCAAGATCGATACATACTCCTCTCGAAACCATCAACTGGCCATATGTATAATAAATCACCCAAGCTACAGAAGCAAGGTTCTGGGTATGCCTACTCGCACCATCGGCGAATCCTAAATAGATTGAATCATCCATCAATACCTGCCAAAGTAGATAAAAAATATCGATCTCACTATAAACGATAGATAGATATGTACAAACATACAATAAATACAAACAAGTAAGTGCTCAGCCGAAGCCTAAGAAAAATACTTCTTAAGGTAGAGCCCATTTCTGGGCTCCGCCAACTAATTTCCTTCAAAGTCAATTAATTCACAAGCTCCATTTTTCAAAATTCGCTTGACTATAAAGGGACCATACCACGTAGACTTAAAATTGCCTGTCCCCAAGGCGTCTTTGTCTTGATCGTAGACCAGGATAAGGTCACCTTTAGAAAAATTTCTAGGACTGACAACTTTATCGTAATGATTTTTTACTCTCTTTTTATGGGCTTCATTTATTGTGGCGGCATCTCGACGCTGCTCATCAAGATGCTCCAAATGAACGAGGCACTCCTCGAGACTAGAAGTCTCTGGAAGAAATTCAACAACTAGTTTAAGGGAAGGAATTTCACATTCAATAGGAAAGATAGATTCCAACCCGTAAACCAGTTGAAAAGGAGTAAAGATAGTGGCAGTCTTAACTGACGTTCGGTATGCCCAAAGTGCCAGATACAACATGATGTGCCAATTGGATCTAGCTTTGTTAATCGTCCTTTGCAAGATGATTTTAAGGGATTGTTCACGGCTTCAACCTACCCATTCTCCTGAGGATAATATGGAGATGAATGCTCCTACTGGAAACCCAACTTGAGAGCCAATTCAAACATCAATTGATTTTGGAAATGACTGCCATGATCAGTGACAATCTCTTTAAGGATACCAAATCGGGAAATAACTTGATTGAAGAAAAACAAGGCCATTGTTTCACTATCATTCTTAAAAGTAGGCATGGCCTCAGCCTAATCCGTAAAGTAGTCTATGACCACTACGATATACTTGTGATTTCCTGTTGAAGGTGGATTACAAGTAGTAAAATCAATGCCCCACTTCGTGAAAGGACTGACGGTGATAACAGGGAAAAACAGAGCTGGATGTGCGCACATTTTTTGAGTATAGAATTGACAAGGATGGCATCTTTTGACCACTTCAATACAATCTTTGAAGATCAAAGGCCAAAAGTGGCCTGCTCACATTTTTTTTGGGTTGTTGCAAGCCCAAATAGATGACTTCCACAAGCTCCATTGTGGTAATCATTAAGAACTGACTCGGCTTCTTCCAAGGTTAAACAACGCCTAAGGATTGAATCAATCCCATGACGATACAATGTGTCACCTATAATAACATAATTGTTAGCGAGGTGACACAACCTTCTATGCTCATCTTTTGAAAAAGCGGGCGAGAACTTCGAAGTCTGGAGATATATAATGATATCCCCATACCAAGGATCCTGTGAAGAAATAAGAAATAAGTGTTCATCAGGAAAAATTTTCTCGTGAATAATTTCTTCCTCATAAGGCAACTCTAATATCAACTCTGCAAATACTAAATATTTCTTAGATTTAGTCGACATGAATTCAAGATCGAATTCTTGCAAAATGATAATCCATCTATTATATTTTCCCCCAATCACTCGCCTACTGAGAACAAACTGAAATGGATTGACGACTGCTAAGAAAAACATTTTTCGAAGCAGAATGTAATGTCGAAGCTGTTGGACAGCATGGACAACTACGAAAGCTAATTTCTCGATGGGATAATAGCGTAGTTCAGGACCTACCAAGCCTCGACTTAGATAATAGATTACATGCTCACATAAGGCATCATCTTCCTGAACTAGAACCATGCCAATGGTTGATTCTGCTGCAGCGAGATACAAGAGGAAATCTCTGTTATAATTAGGTGGACTCAACAATGGAGCAGACGTTAATGATTTTTTCAAAGCATCAAAAGATTGTTGTGCGAAACCATCCCATAAAAACGAGACCCCTTTCTTAAGAAAACATATAAATCCTTTTGTGATCTTGGCATAATTGGCTATAAATCTCCTCAAGAAATTTTCTTTTCCTTGGAGAATTTGAAGTTGACGTATGGAAGATAGGGGAGGCAACTGAAGTATTGCCTCAACCTTGAAGGGATCAACATGAATCCCCTCTGTTGACATGATGAATCCTAACAACCGACTGTATGTGACTGTAAAAACGTACTTATTCGAATTCAACAGGATTTTATAAAAACGACATCGCTCAAAGATCAACCGAAGGTGCTTAGGATGATCAATTCTCTTTCAAGAATGAGTAGCTAAATCATCCAGATATGCTTAAATAACGTGCTTGATGTCATGAAAATAATAAGACATGGCCCGTTGAAAAGTGGCTTCAGCATTTTTAAGGCCAAAAGGCATCTTTTTGTATGCAAATGTACCCCAAGGACAAATAAAGGCTATCTTGTGTTGATCTTCTGTATGAATAGTAATTTCATTGTAACAAAAGAACCCATCCACGAACAAATTTTTTCTATTACCCACACGTTCATCAATAATTTGATCAATAAAAGGCGTGGGGTAATTATCTTTCGGACAAGCCTTATTTAGGTCCCTAAAGTCAATACATACTTGAATCATTCCTTGCTTTTTGTCTACGGGGGACTGGATTAGAGACCCACTTAGGTAGAGGAATGAGGTATATGAAACCCACCTTTAGCAGCTTTTCGACTTCAGCTTTGATAGTTGCTTCTTTTCTAGGATTAACCAGTCGAGGTTGTTGATGAATAGGTTAAGCATTTTCGTATGTCTTGATCTCATGCCAAATAATAGATGGATCTATTCCAGGAATTTCCTCATAAGATCAAGCGAACACATCACAAAAATATTTGAAGAGATCAGTATAAATTTGAATTTCTTCAGGGGAACAGTCAGCTCCGATGAAGAAATTTTTGATTATGTTAGGATTCCTAGAGATGTTCACTTGTACAGTTTGTGAGATAATAGACATGTTACCTTCGGCAGAAAACTGTGCTGAGGTCAAAGGGTTTAAAACTGTATGAACATCACTAGTAGAAGGACTAGACAAAATTGACTCAATTTCTTGCAAATGAGGGAGGAAATATGAACAATAATGTAGATCATCCCATGGTATATGAACACCCATCATTTCTTCTAGGATTGCTTCCTCAGATGGTAAGAATGTATCTAAGCAATCCTGAGCTGAAGTTGAATCGAGGGCCCAGGCCGGAGCCACATCTCCATCTAAATCCTCTGGTGAGAAAGGAGTAGGATGGGAGTCTGCAGAGTTAACAATAGACTGATAAGCAATTTCTACTGCAGACATAGGACATGCCATTCCACCTACCTTCCCTCCATCTAATGTGGTGTTAGATGAAGGTAAATGCCAAGGGTCCAAAAAATAATGAGTTTTAAAGAACTCTCTTCGAGAAGGTCCCTTGGAGGATGAAATAGCATTAATTCTAGCTATAGGAGAAGGAAGATAAAAAATACCCAAGAGTACATCTCAACTCCTAAATTCTCTACAGGTTGCCTAAGATTGTCCACTAATGGAACAATAAAATTAGAAGATGCGTGAGATTCACTCGGAGAATAGTTCATCTGATCAAATTTTACAATCCTTCCCTCATGAGGGAAACAAAGGATGTGAAATAATGATGAAAATATGGCATCCATCTCATAAATCCAATTCCTACCTAAGAGGAGGTTGTAATCCAGATTCGCATCGACTATTTCTACCTCAATATTTACCACCTTTCCCCCAACACAGATGGGAAAGGCTGGAATAATCCTGTGCGGCCTATGAGAATGTCCATCAAATTCCATCAATAGAGTCGGTGAAGGAACAACTTGAGGCGATCCAATGGCCTTCCAACATGACATGGACATCACACATGTGGAAGCTCCCTCATCAATAATTGTTCAAAAGATGTTTGTATTTCGATATATAGACTTTATCTGAAAATCCATATGATGGGGAATTCTCTTTTTGACGTTTGATATATCAGAAGTGAGAACAAGATAATTTTTTGGATCTACTACTCTGATTGCCGAGAGTAATGCACTCCTTTGAGTAGGGCACGACTGAAGTACCTCTAACGCTGACATAGTGCAAGGACTTTGAGCCAGATATTCTACAATCAAGTAGTTCTGGGATTCCCTAGCATTATGGTTAATGGTCGAACACTTTGCGGAGCCTTTCGACATCCGAGGTATAGACTCAATAGAGGGCCTATCAATATGGAGCGACTCTGAGGCATCAGAAGAAAACTTAGCCTTAGATGATTCTGATTCACCATAATCATGTGATTGCGTAGTGATGTTGATATGCAAGCTCAGCATGTATACATTTGATGAATTATCCCCTTCTTGGTTGCCCCTAGCAGGGGTACCAATACTATAGTTCGCGCCAACAAGTAATTGCTACCCTTAGGGAAAAGGGTTAGTAAGGACAACCTGGGAGCTAGAGAACCCCTGCTGCACTAATAAGCATTGAGCGTCTTGGATCTTAGGGCAAATATGAGTCAACTGATCCCCATTTCATAACTTGCATGGAAATTTTACTTTTTTCTTGGACTCTTTCCTACCCCCTTCGGCATCATTGCGGAGTTTGTTTGCATTTCCCTTCCCATCCTAGCGCTTTTTCCTACCTCATCCTTTCTTCTTTCCATTAGATTGTTGGTTTCCTTTGGGCTTAGAAGTTTGGATGATGTTTATAGATGTTGGTTGGGAAGGTGTAGATACAGACGGTGATGCTTGCATCGAAGAAACAATTTGTAAAGACAACTACTGGAATTGATTCAGTAGGTTAGTTGTGTTGGCATCTATTGATCCGACTAATCCGTTGGTATGGGGACCCGACTTTGGTTTGGCTATATCCACCTTGGATCTAGGAGTGTAAGGTAGAATTTTTTGAAGAATCCTAGACTGAAAATATATAAGTTCCAACTGCTGGGCTCTGAAAATAGCCTGCTCTTCGGTGAAAACATGGAGAGGGACACATCCTTAGAGGTCTCAGGCTGTAATGATTTAAGAAACCATTCAAGAAGGAATTATTGTGGAATATTTGCTTTAATGAGCCTCTTCCTTCTCCTCCATTCTTGGATATGATCTGAAATGTGAGTTACCTGATCCTATTGGAAATTACCCAGAAGTTCAGTTCCAGCATCATATCAGATATGCAATTGAAAATGGTTCATAAATATAGTAGCCAAATCATTAAAAGAAGTGAAGGTGAACACTGGAAGTTCTATGTACCACTTCGTCGCATTTCCAAGTAGGGTACGTTGAAATAATCTCAACCTGATTGAATCGTCTATCAAGGAGTTGGATGAACACCATAAGTGGAAAGTGGTTACGTGGTCACCCAGATCTTCACCAGTCTTCCCCTTAAATTTCGGTATATCTGAGGAAAGTTTGGTTGGGACCAGAGACCAAACCGGGTTATACCTAATCATATCATTAGTCAATTCAGAGAGATCTGGCAAGTTTAACGTTGCCAGAAAAGGGAGTTGTGGTGGACCCTGAGGATTCTGCCTGGTGTGGGCGGAACTCCCAAAGTTCTAAAATGAATGGCCTGGATTTGTGAAGGCACCAGGTTGCCTAAAATAACTTGTAGACCCAACTAAACTAGAAGGAGCTCCTTGGGGTCTAGAAAAAACTGGAGTTTGACCAATTCCTGCCAAAAAACCTCTGTAACAAGTAAAGTTTCCCCCTATAGAAGTGTTAAAAGGAGTAGAGAGCCCTTGGTAAGGGTTCCATGAATTAACATAAGGAGAAAAGTTCTGGAAAGAACTGACAGAAGAATACGACATATTCCCTTGTTGGCCAAAATAAGATTGATTCCCAGCTCCTAACCCACTAACCACATGGTTTGTACAACTTTGAAATGGATTATAACTTTGACCCGTAGGGGAAAAAGGCATCAATCCCAAAGTTGGATTTGAATATGGTATATGACCACCCCTAAATAGGAAACCCTGAAATAAGCTGATCCACTTGCCATGGATGTGGAGGCAGTTGATGGAATACTTAAAGGAACTGAAAGAATCGTGTTGGTCGGCATTAAAAAAGAGAAAAAACCAATGCCAGAGGCAACAACTTGAGAACTTCCACTAGAAGATGGAATGGAAGTAGAACCAAATATAATAGTGCTAGGAGTAACGAAAGGTATAGAAATGGTTCCTCCTCCTTGTACAGATACATGAGTTTGCATACTCGTAGCACTTGTCGTGGATGCCATGCTTCCAGTAGTGGTCATCGAAGGAAAAGATCAATATAGACCTGGGCTCAAAGGCCTGTTGGTCGGAGTCCCAACGTATAATAAAATGTATGGATAATCAGGAGGAAGAGGAGAATTAGGAGCCGAAATTGACTTAGAAATATCTTCAATCTCAATATTGTCTTTCGACTAGAAGAGGACTTGAGAAAGAACTGGAGTGTTCCTCTCTAACTCTCTACTTGTACCAGGTCTATCTTGTGAATCAATAACTCCAATTGGAGGATCAATCTCCAATGTGCCTACTACCACTGGTTGAAAACCACTAGTAGGATTTTGGGAATAATACTGAGAGGGGGGGGGGGGGTGAATTAGTATTATCAGATCAATAAAACTTTTTCATTTCCATACTTAGATATGTATATGCTACTTCATTCAAAGGAACCCACGTGTATACGCAGCTGTGTCTAAAGCAACTAGCGCATATCCAAAATACTTATGATTCAGTTAATCCATTAAATGTTGAGCTTTAGTTAGTGCATTAGAACTTCATTAACCATATGAATAGTAAGCAGGTGCAATAAAACAAAACAGATCATCACACACAAGAAGCACACATGAACACCATGATATAAGGTGGAAACCCAATGTGGGTGAAAACCACCTGCTGCAAGTCATCTCTATCTTCTTTCAATAAGATACTTCATTTTACAATATTTTGTACTGGTGCAGTCCTTTACCAGTACGCAGGCTTCTACCTGCATAGGGCTACAACCCTCTCTCGTTTTCTAGACTGTCCTGGATGGGAGCTACAACCCACTTAGCTCTTGTACTAGCTGATCCATTTACTAGTACGTAGGTGCCTGCCTACTGAATGCTCCAATCTTCACTCGTTCTCCAGCTGCTACCGGAAGGGAGCTACTACCCCCTTTGCTCTTGTACTAGTTGATGTACTAGTATGTAGGCGCCGGCCTACAATCTCCTTTCACCCTCCAGGGACCACATTTCATACATTTTCAGACTGGATACTCCTGAAGCACAACACTATAATCTGAAGGCCACGTTTCATCAAATTTTCATACTGGACCCATAAATATCATTGAAGCACAAAACAATCAATACTAGCATCATCAATCTCTGAATCTCTGAAACACTGAAACCCTGTCAACAACACAGTCACCAGAACACAGAGCAGACAACAGAACTCTGCAACAACAATCAGAACCAACTGTACCATCAAAATTATGCATCAAAGTGCATACGCTACTTGGAAGTGCCGAACCTGCGTGTATACACAACTTCATCAAGGTGAACCAACGTATATGTCATTAATTACTTCTTCATAACTTCGCTGCACTTCCTGACTTCAGACATAACTAGTTCATTACATATAAAAGGATAATATATGTGTTAGCACCCAGATCTAGTCCATCAGATCTCATAAATATGGGTCATTATGATCCTGATCCAATATTAGTTCTCATCCATCAATACTGAAGCTAAACACAATCAACCAAACAAGATATGCAGAATACTGACACCTTTAAACTCTCATCAAAACCCTTCAACAACCAGAACCTCTTGTAACTTCAAATATCATAGCTCAAAAGGTATACGCTACTACAGTGAACTCAACCTATGTACATACGCGCTTACACCAAATCCAACCCGCGTACAAATCTATAAATATTCAATCATGACTTGCAGCGATTTCAAACTTAAGTTATACCCAGTTCAGATCATTACATGCGTCAGTATACAGATCTAGAATAAACATAATCAATCATATAGAGATAGTTCATTTCAAACCATTTGATCCCGATCTATCCTTAGATCTTGTTCTCCATCCATCGGTGAGATCCCTCCTTAGCTCAGATCAAGCAATGCATCATCAACCCATAACCTGCATACTAGATCTCATACTTCCTCAGATATTCAAGACTTTTCGGATGCACTTGCCTAATGATCTTCTTCTCCTTTTATAGTCTTAGGCCTTGCTCAATACCATGGTCCAAAACCATAACAAACCAATACCACGGACCCAATACTTGGGATCAACACGTCTGACGAGGTACCATGGTCCAAAACCATAGGTTCAAATACCAAGGACTAACTACCATAGACCAAAGGTAAGTTCTCCAACATATACGCGCTTTTCCTTGCATGAAAGTGCATGTATACGCATATGCGCCTTTGAAACGTATAACCCGCGTGTATACGTGGCTTCGCTTCACTGAACCTGCGTATATATATTTTCTCTTCATTCTTGTAGTCTGATCATCAAATCCTTGCTACTGACTTGCTGCACTATGATCTTTCATCTCCTTGATTTTCCATCAAGGACAACACTTGTCTCATAATGCCAACAATCTCCCCCTTTGGACTTGATGGCAAAGCTAACTTGTCACACTTAGAACTATCATCTGATTCCTTTGAGCTATCCTGCATCCCATGCATTCACTCACATTTGATATCTCACTTGAAGATTCATCTAGTTATAACTAAGTGAGATGTTCTTCTATGAGTGGGTTGCCATCAAGTACAACTCATGCATCATAATGCCAACATAGGATTGCTCCTACACCTTCGAGGAGAAGGCTCATGACTCGTAGGTGATAGCCCACAAAGTCTCCTGGACCGACGAGCCAGTCGATCATCAACTTTGAATTATTTTAAAGAGATATACTTAAAGACTCAAAAAATTGTAAAGCTAGGCCAACTAGGAGCAAAGAGAACTCTATAAAAGGTCCATAAGATACAAGAAATCAAACAAATTTCAAGTATTTCCACTCCGGGTGATTAGGACTAGACACCAAAATACAAGGAAGTCAAAATCAAGGGCCTTCTGAAAATAGTCTGGGGTAATTACGCCCCAGGCCTACTAGCGAAGGTATTAGAAGCAGTTACGTTGACCTCTAGACAACAACCTTTGCCGGTGCAAGAACCCAATCTTCACAAGGGTACCCTCCAAAAGTACTGTTGAACGTGATGCAATGTTAGCCTCAGGTGCCATGGGATTCCCCTCCGCAACCACCTATGTGATCCCTAGGAAAGGCAACTATGGATACCAACTCGTATCAAAAGCCAGGTAGAACAGTCGTGAGGCGGGATCCAACAAGTAGGAGAGGGGGTATCTCTCTTCCTTGTCTTCACTCTCCGTCGTGCTTAACTCCCAGTCACCTATTCCATGGCCCTAATGAACCTAAACTTGTTGGTGTTTATTAATGACAATAATAAAAGTTCTAGTTCATTTTATTAGATCGGTTGATTTTATATAGCTATTCTTTAAGTCAGGGGGAATAAAGAGAGTGAAATTGATGATGTTTTATGACGCAAAAGAAATCAATAGAAAACTAACTATATGGATGCAGTCATTTTTTTTTATGAAGAGTGATTTCTACTTGGGTTCTACGAAAAACTATATACAAGAAAAATATTTTTCTTTTCTTTTCTGAAACAATCCACACACACCCAAAATCTAAAATGACTAAGAATGCTTTAAAATGCAAACTAACCTAATGCAAGTCAAAATGATGATGCAAGATCCTAAATAACACTCACAAGCAAATGCGGTTCTTTATAGAGACAATAAGCCAACTTGAAAATGAAGAGGGAAAAAAATTAAAAACAAATCTCTCTCCAAAGAAAGGAGAAAAAATTGAAAAAGATCACAATTCGCTTCTCAACAACAAAACAAAAGAAACCGTAAACCAAAATCTTGGAAAACGAAAAAGAAAAAGTAATGTTTTTGTGCTTTTTTATTTTAAGGAAACAAAAGCAACTTTTTGAGGTCTAAAAAAGTACTACTAAAATTCGAAAGATCAAGAAATAAGTACAAGGAGTCTTCCAACCTCGCAAGTTATGAAACTCATGAATAAGTGAAGAAAGACTACAAACTTGCACAAACTGATATGAACAACAAAAAAATATTTTGGCAAACCAACAAGATGTCAAGAAATAAATACTTTCAAACTTTCCAAAAAGACTCTAAAAAAGGCACGAAAAGAAACAAGGCCATCAAACAAGGAAAATAAAAGCAAGGGAACCTGAAATCTAGGGTGAAAATGAAATCAAAACCAATTTCTTGTTCTGGAAAACTAGAACATCCAAGAACTTCAAAATGAAGCCTTGAACCCAGGACACAAACTAAAAACTTTCTTAAGCAGCAATCCTAGGCCAAACAATACTTTTCAGTGAGAAGGAGATTTTGAAAAAGAAATATTGCAGGAAAACTGAGTTCTCTAGATAGCAGATGACCATACAAAAACATAAAACACCAGGCAATAGACCTAACTGGGCAAAAATATTTGAAGAAACAATTCAAAAAATTGCATACACGACTGTGTAAAGACAACGAAGCATTCACACACATTTCTAATACAATAAACTTGCGTATATACGAGTCTACTTGAAGAAACTTGCATGGATATGCAGCTATAACCTAAGAAGATAGTGTATACAAAGCTTAATTAGAAAAAAATAAAAGTCAAAGTCTGATCAAGAAGATTAGACTTGATGCCTGGGACACTAGTGGATCAAACAACACTGTAAAAGCAGGCAATCAAGAAATTGAACCCTGATTGAGAACAAACAACCCAAACCAGGAATAACAAGAATGTTATCCCAAGTGGAGTCGCCAATTCTATTGTAGGTGAGACCACCCTTGGGTCTTGGGTTGAGAACCCCAATAGAGTGGAGGGCAAACCACAACTAGAAATACTCAAGCAAGCAACCTAGATGCTTATTCTACTGAATTGTGTAAGAGTGTCCTTACCTGAAAGTCCTACATTTGAGTAGATCCCGTAGGGTGAAAACCCTCAGCTTCTATTGATATCTTTGAAACCTGAAAATTATTCAAATGAAACATATACAATAGTAGAAACATAAAGCATGTTCATGATATTAACTTTAAATCATGCAAATGAATGAAAAATTACGCATCATTGTAAGATTCATAAACGAATTACAATATAAATAGATGCATAAACACATTTAATATTGGAAACAAAACAACTTTCCTTTATTGAAGTTAGCTGCAAGTAAAGTGGAGAAATACAACTTGAGTCCTTCTCTAGCTCCAAGTGGAACCGTCCTCCGGATTTGTCCTTTCCCAGCCTCAGCAATCTTCTTCCATAACCAATACAAGGATATCTTCAAGAAAGATGAAGGATATCTCCAACAAGGAAACAAGGGTTTCCTGAAGCTTTAGGGAGTGCAAGAGGCACAGGGATTTCATCAGACTCGATCAGGGATAATCTCACTATAGTATCAATATCTCATATCTTCTCCAAATTAGTTTCTTTAGTTGGGAAACAGTTGGGCCACAAGAAATAGGAGGTGAGTAATAGGTAAAACCCATGAAATCTGCTTGAAATTAAGGAAAGAAAATTATTTAAAGTGTTTTAACATATGTACGCGGGTTGGGTATATGCTAACTCACATGTACACACTTTTATCACAAGGAAAAGTATCATATAGGGAATAAAACACTGTTTTTTAGATTTTGGACCATGTCTAGAATGAAGGGTTGCCCTAGGCCATAATCAGAGCATCAAATTTACCAAGAGTGGTAAATGGTGCTATAACACACACTTTGATTGATCTTGGGTCTACCATTAATGTGATGACCAAGGACACCATGCTCAAGCTCAACCTCCAAGGTTCATTGAGAAATACCACAATAGTCCTACAACTTGCAAACCACTGCATAGTGACCCCTGAGGGGATTATGGAGGATGTGATGGTCTCTATTGACTCTTGGGAGTACCCTACAGATTTCCTAGTTCTCCAGCTTAAGGCAAAGCTTAATGGTTACCCTCTCATCCTTGGGAGGCCCTGGTTAGCCACTGTTGATGCCTACATTAGCTGTAGGGCTATAAATATGACTATAAAAAATGGGCATATGTCCAAGGAGTTAGTCCTATACCCTCCTGCTTAGCCATCTCTAGAACATGAATTACCTTTATGATTTGAAGAGGAGGAAGAAGATGAAGTTTATTCTGCCCAACTCTATACCTTAGAAATAAGCATGGGAGGGGGGCCACCGGATGAAGATGATTTGATTGAACACATACTCCAAAGTCCAAATCCCAGTTCATTGTCCTTAGAAGAAGTAGTAAAGGAAACCTATAAAAACCATCATATTGATCTATACTTAGCTTATTCCAACCCTACCAGTGTCAAAACCATAGAATTTAGCCCTGAGAGAACTTTGAAAATCAACCCATCTCTTTCTGTTCACCAAGGAGAAAATTTGTGCAACATGTCAAAGGAACATCTGGATGCCTTTGCTTCGAGTTATAAAGAAATGAAGGGAGTGCACCCCTTGGTGTGTACTCACTACATTTATATAAAATAAGGTTTCAAACCAGTCTGACAACCCCAAAGGAGAATGAATCCAGCTCTCAAGGATATAGTCAAAGAATAACTGCAAAAGCTACTAGATGCAGGATTCATTTACCCCATCTCAGATAGTGAGTGGGTCTCTTCTTTGGTGTTGGTTCCAAAGAAAAATGGTAAGTGGAGGATTTTGTCGATTACAGAGAGATAAACCAAGCAACAAAGAAGGACCATTTCCCTCTACCTTTCGTCAACCAAGTGTTAGATGGCCTGGCAGGGAAAATGTTTTTCTCTTTCCTAGATGGATTCAGTGGGTACAATCAAATCCAGATCAACCCCGAAGACCAAGATAAACCAACTTCACTTATCATTGGGGTACCTTTTCCTATAGGTTTCTTCATTTTGGCCTATGCATTGCTCCTACCACTTTCTAGAGAGTAGTCATGAGTATCTTTGTCGAGCTAGTCCATGATGTAGTAGAGATTTATATGGATGATTTTACACCTTATGGGTGTGATTTCCAGGAGTCTCTGTCCAGCTTAGGTAAAGTTCTGAACAAATGCATTGAAATGAACTTGTCTCTTAGTCCCCAAAAATGTGAGTTCTTGATGACTGCAGGGACTGTTCTAGGTCATTCAATATCCCAACAAGGACTGCAGGTGGACCCAAACAAAATAGCTATCATCTTAACGGTCCCACCTCCACAAAAGAAGAAAGATGTTAGAAGTTTTCTAGGTTTAGCTGGATACTATCAGAGGTTTATAAAAGACTTCAACAAGTTAGCTTCTCCTTTATTTGGGTTGTTGGCCAAAGACTCTAAGTTTGTATGGTAAAAAAGATGTCAAGAGGCCCTGGACACCCTGAAGGACAAGTTGACCACTGCCCCGATTCTCCGATGCCCAAATTGGGCCCTTCCTTTTCATATACATGCTGATGCCTCACACAAAGCCATAGGAGCAGCTCTAGGTTAAATAGATGAAAAGTTTCCTTATGCCATTTAATTTATCAGTAAGAATATGTCAAAGACCGAACTGAACTAAACAATGACCGAAAAGGAGCTCCTAGCTGTTGTGCATTCATTGAACAAATTTAGGCATTACATTACAAGTTATCAAACATTTGTACATATTGACCATGCTGCGATCAAATATTTCATGAATAAACCTACTGTGAATGCCCAGATTATTAGATGGTTACTTTTATTACAACATTTTGATCTAACTATTGTTATTAAGCCTAGCAAGAAAAATGTTGTTGCAGATTTTTTGTCCAGATTAACTTTGCCTGCAGGTGAGGACGGAATGGTTGGTGATCAGTTACCGAATGAACACTTATTCTCCATTTCAGTTCTCTCTCCATGGTTTGCTGAAATAGAAAACTATTTGGTATCTGCACAGTTCCCACCAAATTTTTCCTCCAAAGAGAAAAGCAAGATTGTCAGGAAGAGCGTCCCATTCACATGGATTGGGGGAAACCTCTTCAAACTAGGCCCGAACTAAATTTTAAGAAGATGTGTCAGGGAGGAGGAAGTCTTTAACATCCTTCCGACCTGTCATGATGGGGCTTGTGGATGTCACTTTGCAGCAAAGAGGACAACATTCAAGGTGTTACAAGTTGGTTATTATTGGCCACTCTTCATGAGGATGTGAGAAGATATACTAGTCAGTGTGATTGGTGCCAAAGGATGGGAAAGCCTACTCCAAGGGATGAAATGCCTTTGCAACCTCAAGTGACTTTCGAGCCATTTGACAAGTGGGGCATGAATTTAATTGGACCTATTGATCCTCCTTCCAAGCAGAAGCAATACATCACTGTGTGCACTGAATATTTAACTAAGTGGGATGAAACCAAGGAAATCAAGGAAAAAACAGAGGAGAAGCTGGTTGAGTTCTTAAGGGAGAGTGTATTTTACAAGTTTGGGTACCCTAGAGAACTGGTCACTAATCAAGGCAGCCAGTTTACATCCAACATGATTGAAGACTTGTTAAGCCAACACAAGATCAAGCATAGAACCTCCACTCCCTATCACCCACAAGCTAATGGGAAAGTGGAGGTGACCAACAGAGCGCTGGAGGGAATTCTGACCAAAGTGGTTAGCAACAACATAAAAGATTTGGTAGATAGATTAGTTGAGGCCATCTGGGCGTACAATACCACCTAGAAGACCACTACTAGATTCACACCCTATGAGTTGGTATATGGGAAGAAGGCCCCGCTGTCCATTGAATTTGAGTACAATACATTGAGGATGGTAGTCCAACTAGATCTAGATCTCAACAGTGCACAAAAAGAGAGATTTATCTAGTTGAATGGGTTAGATGAGTTCAGAATGGAGGCCCTCCTATGCATAGAGGTGACTCAAATTTAGAGGAAGATCTAGCATGACAAGAACATCAAGGACAAGAAATTTAAAGAAGGTGATTGGGATTTGTTATATGATTCCAGATATAAATAATTTAAAGGAAAGTTAAGGACTAGATGGCTAGGGCCTTATGTTAGAGATAAATGTCATGATAATGGTTCAGTGCAGATTAGAACCATAGATGCAGAGGCCATTCCTTTACTTGTTAATGGGCACAGATTGAAGGTTTACAAGAGGCCATTGTCAAAGAAAGATTTCGTTGATGGTATCAACAAAACAATGATGGTGAATGAGCAAGTCTCAGCTCCTACCTCATCAAATCACTGAGAAAAAAGAAAAATAAGGAGACTCAGGTGAAAACCTCCATGAGGCACCTGAGTCCCACTGTTGGGTTGAAAACCTCTTGAGGCGGCCCAATGGTGCCAAAGCAAAAAAAAGAGAAATAAAAATATCTCTGGGTGAAAACCTCCCTTGAGGCGCCCAGGGCAAGTAGCTAGGATGAAAACCTCTTGGAGGCAGACTAGTTGCTTTTAATAAATAAAAAAAATAAAAAAAGAGAAAAGAAAAATTATCAAAATATTGTTTGCAGGTCAGCAACAGGACGATCAGAGCAACAAAATAGAATCAAAAGGGACCTATTCAACTCATATTTTTATTTCTCCATTCATTATCATTCATCATTCCTTCCATTTTTCCAATCATTTGCCTCAGTTTGCAAGGGTTCTGTGTTTTCTACAGGATTCCCTGTAAACCTACAGGATTACCAGAAAACCTAAAAGATGATCCTGTAGGAATTACAGTGGCTTGGGAATCCTAAAGGAAGTAACCCTAGAGCAAGGTGATGACCTACCCATGTCAAATAAATAAATTCCTACATCACCATCTCATCACCATACCTCTCTCCACCTGTTACACTAAAAATGTCACCATGGCTATTTACAGTTAGTATGGCTCTATCAACAGTCATGCTATCCTCCTGGGCAAGTCTTATGCCTCTGCTCTCCATGTCAAACTCCAAAAAGAGAGAAAGTCTTTGTAAATGTGTTTATCTCTGGGTACGCAGATTCCCTTACCTGCGTGTACGCACCTAATGTTCACAAAAACTGCGTACTTGTACGCTCTGTATGTAAAGGGGCAGGTGCGTACCCCTGTAAAGGTCAAAAGGTGCGAGTTTCATCTTTAAAAAGTTACTTGTGGTCATTTCTAGAGCATTCTAGAAGGTTGTTCGACGTGTATTGAGCGCCTCCAGATGGTTCATGTACCCCTATGAAAGAGGAACTTATCCCATCAAGAGAGGAGCTATCCCATCCAAAGAGGGGATTATCCCATTGATGGTGGACCTGATTAACTTCCTCTTGAGCACTATAAATACAGGCATTGGGCCAGAAGGAGGGGAGGTTGAAAGCTAAACATTTCTAAGGGTAGATGCTGCCGGAATTAGGACTCCCATTTAGAAGCTTGTGAGGAGAGATTCCCATCCTTTCTTGTTTCATTTGGAAGTGGGTGAGCTTTGTCAAAGTAAAGGAGAACTCTTGATGGACCCTGGGAGGGACTTGCACAACACCAAGGCTCAGGTTGTAATTGTTCCTTTTGTTTCCTATTAATGCAAATGAGTCCATTCTTCTCAATAACTTGTTATTTATGAGTTGTTTCATGTACTCCTTGGTCTATATGTTAAATATGTTTTATTTTATGAGATTATCAAGTGCTATTTAATCGTTTGATTGTTAGTGAATGCAGGTTTCGAAGTGAAGGAGGAGCTCATCTGGATCGACGAGGCTGGACTACTACAACAGCGTTGGATTACAGGTAGGATCTAAACACTTGATTTCTCGTATGGTAAATGCATGTTTAGAGAAGGATTGCTCTTGTTTGTCTTGTTTGTCACTAGAGAGTCTTAGGCTCCTAGGGAGGTTGGTTGTGTCCGCACTATCGACTCTTTCCGCCTGAAAAAATGGCGACCATACTGGGGATTCCATTGATGTGAAAGTTTTTTCCTTTGTATGCAACTTTGATCTGAGAAAAGTCATTTATTTTCTGGTTTTTGGCTGTGTGACTTTGTATTTGGGTGGGCTAGCTTAGGGATAAATTAGATTTAGTTTTTCTTGGTTTTTCCAGTAGTACGCACCCTCTGAGTATTGCACAGTGCGTACCTGTACGCACTGTTGCTATGTGCACAGAGCGGGCCCGCACTTGTCTTAACAGGTTGCCTGCGTACCCTGCTAAAAATTAAGAAATTTCCATTTTTTACATTTTTCCTCTTAGATTTTGCTTTTTCTTAGTTTTTACTGCCCAGATCCATTAGTCTCCTGTCAAAGATCTTCACCTGAACTTGTTTCGATAGCGTTGAGTGTTTTAGTGGATTTCATAGAAGTTTAAGCCCTAGGGTTTGATTTTTGAATAGGTCCTGTAGTGACTTTGGCGGTGGAAGTTGTCAAGCCTTAGATCTCTCTGGTTTTGTCAACCTTCTTAGGAGTCAGACCTGTCATAAAGTCTACCTGTGAGAGCAACTTACATTTGAGTTGTCTCTTTGGCAAATTTCGAAGTGCTTGTTGATTGAGTATTGAATTCCATTTTACAAAAAGAACAAAAAGATTTGAGTTTTGTTTTGACTGGTTTTTTGATTCTGCATTAGCTGGTCCTTGGCTTGATTGTGGTCAAGTAAAACAACCTAGAATCATCCTTGTAGGCTTTTGCCTCGTTAGGTTTGCTTTAGATTAAATTTCCTTTTGATTTGCTTGTGAGTCAATTTTTCATAGATTTTATAGATTTTGCGATTGATTTTCGTTAAAATAGTCTTCACATGCTTTATTAATATAGAAAAAACACAAAAATTCTTTTGGAAAAAGTTTTCTTTGGTAGCATTTGTAGACTTTTGGGAGAAAAAGGAAATTTCGTAGAGTAATTAGTGGTCATGTTTGTATGCTTGGAAAGATAAAGAGAATTGTTTCTTTGATTGTCTTTACTAAGAAAGTTGTTTTCTATAAAATTTGCATTTTCCAACTCTCTTAGTTAGGAGTTTCATTGAAAGAGAAAAGTAGCGTAAATCATCTTAGGTGCATCTTTGTAGTGGTTTGAGTCGAGTCTACACACCATTGGTTTCATTTCCGCTACCTTTTGTCTTTAAAGAAAATCATAAAATTAACGCTTAAAGTAAAATCAACTTAGTAACTTTTATTTACTAGGGTTCTGAAACACCAATTTAGATCAGGCTAGTGTCTTGGAGTAGGAGAGTAATTAACTCTCCAAGACAACAAAACCAAACAGGTAGCTTATCTTGTGATAGAATAAATCCAATTGTCTCATTTGTACTCTGGGAAAGCTCCTCTTAAAGGAGAAGCACGAGCTCGTGTCCGAACCAGTGAGGGGATCAATCCTCCCTCGTTGGGAACGACGCCAGACACGCACGTATTACAAACGGTAAACCTCGGATTAACCATTGTCGAGGAGCTAGGGGTCACTTGTCGGTAAACCTTGGATTATTGTCAAGGAACCGGCAAGGGGATTGAGCTTGATACTCTGCCCTTGCGTGCTGTCGGAGTGTAGATTGTTCCCCCAGGTGCATTTGTTGCGGTTGGTAACCTTAGTGACCATTATCTTTAGGATTCTACCGAGGTGACGGTGGAGGGAAGATCTCACTGTACCTGGAGTAGACGTCGGCTAGACTCACTTGGATTTTCCGGGGGGTTCACTTCACTCGAGACGGTTAAAGTGGAGGAACTTGTGCCGGTCTATTCATTAAGCAGGTTGCCGGGGTAACTGTTCCACCCGCCACTTCTGTACTGAATCCGACGATGTTGGGTTTCATCTCCAACTAGCGTTTTCAGTCTGGAAGGCTACTGTTTGTGCTTGGTTTGACACCCTAGATTCTTTAGGCGTGTGATTCAAATTTTCTTGGTTCTTTAGCGACTTTAGGTGGTTTTATTTGAGATTTTACTTTGTTTTCATGTGTAGTAGTTAAAAATTTTTAGCTGTGGCGGAATTACCGAGACAGTCCCGTAGACTTTGGGGCAAGTCACCTGAGATTGTTACCGGAACTGATTTGTTGAGGAAACTCCGTAGATCACGGGGTGGACCTCCTGAAGACGTCCCGGGTCAGTACGAAGGATTGAAGGTCCTTGTAACTCCTCCTAGTGGCAGTAGAGTAGGTTCACCTGAAGAAGGAGAGTCTTCCTTGGTAGTCCATCCAGATTACCAAAGTCTAGAGACAGGTTATAATCCCGAAGCTGTTACAGTTTCTGAGCTTGCTGGTAGTTTTTCATCTACTAGTGATATAGGCGAAGAACCTGAAATATCTGAACCTGTTACTCCAACTTCTAGTGTTCTAGATTCACCAAGAGTAGAACGAGTTATCACCGAAAATCTTCCTACTGGTTTGATTGCTATTGAAGAACTTGCTCCAGAGGAAGAAATAGGCGTCTCTAACCTTGAAGATCGACCTACTATTGATCTAAGGGAGCGTGAATCTATCTTTTACAGTCCTCCTAGAAGTACTACTTGGTACCTTTCATTAACCAATTATTTAGACAACTCAGGGGTAGGTTTTACTCCACCTCGTACTCCGTTTCCACCTGGAGGTATTTATACTCCTGTAAATATGTCTGGTCAGTCGTCCGTGTTCACTCAATCTCCTGAATCTTTCTTACACGGCGGTCCTTCTGTTCCCACCGGGTATCAGTCACTTTCTGGTACCTTTGCGGGGGCATCTCCTCAACCCATTGATCATGGGTTATTAGCTGGAAATAATGGTAATAAACCGTTGGGTGTAGGAGACATTTACATGATGTCAGGATCAGTTCCTGTTTCTCAACCTCAAGGTGGCCAATTACCGCCTGGGGGGCAGCCTCAATTAACGCCTGGGGGGCAACCTCAAGGTACACAAATTGTGTCTGGGGGGCAACCTCAAGGTTAGTATGTACCTATGGTACAATACATGCCTCAAGGTCAACCCCAGCCTCAATATGTACCCCAGGGTCAACCTCAGTATCAATATTTACCTCAAGGGTATCAACCTCAAGGTCAAGGTCAACCCCAGTATCAGTATTTACCCCAAGGTTATCAACCTCAAGGTCAATACTCGAGTCAAGGTTATCAACCACCTCAAGGTCAGTCGTATGTTCAAGGTATGGGAACTGTACCTTTCAGTTATCAATCCTATCCTCAATCCGGTTATGGATCTCAGTATCCTCAACCTGTTACGGGTCAATACCCCGGAATGATAGTGTGGGATCCATCACAGGGTCAACAGGTGTTGCAGCCAAGTATACAGTTGGTACCTCAAACTGGACAACCCGTAGTTTCTGGTCCACCCTAGCAACCGCAACCTGTCCAGTCAAATGTTCAAACTTCTGTAACTTCGGTAGTTACTCAGCCGCCAATTGCACCTAGTACTCCATCTCAAATGGCTGCTGCAACTACCGCAACATCTACCACACTTACTTCTGGAGTATCGACAGCTCCGGTTTCTACTGTCTCTGCAACCACTCCTCAGACATCTTTACCGTTGTCTGGATCTACGATTCAAACCACGGTCCAGATGCCTGTAGGGCAGCCCGGTTCAAGTACTGTTGTAACAACTCAACCTCAATTTACTCACCAACAGTACCAGGGACAGTACCAATACGGTCCTGCTGTCCAACAACCGGTTTACCAGTATCAACCGTATCCTGGGTACACTTATCAACAACCTCAACAACCCCAGTACGGTCCGGTTAATCCTGGTTTTCCAGGAGGATATAATATCCCTAATGCGATTCCTGTTCCTAGTTATCCTGGGTATCCTCCTCCTGGGACTGGTCTTGTGACCCAGAGTTTTAGAGATCCTAACCGGCAATTACCATTTATCGCAACTTTGGATTTACCAGACTTGACGCGCCTAACGAACGATCCAATTCAATATCTTCCGTTCTAGCCTCCAATGCCAAATAAGTTGCCCAGTGATATACCCAAGTTCGAAGGTAAGTCTGGAGAGGATCCGTCCAATCACGTGATGACTTACCACCTCTGGTGTGCTTCCAATTCTATCTCGGATGATTCGATCCGCTTACGTCTTTTCCAGCGTACACTCATTGGTCTCGCGGCCAAGTGGTACATTGAGTTACCACGGGCCTCTTTTTACAATTTTAGCCAGTTAGCTACCTCGTTCTTAACTCACTTTCAGTTGCCGGTCAGATACGATAATGACACGGAGTTATTAACTTCACTAAAACAATCGACGTCCACGTATATTTCCGATCACATTCATGAGTGGAGACGTCGAAGAAGGTTAGTGAAAGTTTTTATTCCGGACCAAATCTTAGCTGAATGGTTTGTTAAATCATTATTACCGAAGATTACTGAAGATGTAGCTAAGGCCGGAGTAGTTACTGAGGACAAAGTTATTGCTCAGGCGCAATACCTTGACTTAGTTTATACTCAGTCGGGTACGTTACACGAGAAGATCCCAGATCTTCCAAAATCAAATCAAATCGCTGCTGCTCCTTCGGGATCTCATGCCGTTGATGGTATGATTGGTACGGTGAACACAAAGAGCAAGAAGAAGTCTTCCAAGAATTCTACTACTCCTATAATCACCTTGCCTGATTCCCCGACAGGAGAGTCTTCTCCTGAACTTTCCGCCGATATTCACGTTGTAGAGTCATCTACGGCCAAATCAAAAAACGGTGGAAAGAAGAAAGGAAAGAAGAAGGCTAAAGTAGACAAGGCTCCGAAGGAGAAAACAGAAAAGTCGGAAACCCATGACGAAAAGCGCAAACCTCGATATCCTTGTCTTATTTGTGAAGAGGATCATTTTACAAGAGATTGCCCTCATCGGGCCGAGGTTGTGAAAATAGTCAAAGGTTCTCTCACTCCTGCTGTGTTGAAAGATCCATTTCCAAAGCAGGAGAGTAAGATGATAGGTTCTTCCTCGACTGCCAGTGAAGAACCCATTTTGATGATGGTAGACTCGGTCACAAGATTATGGTAGTAAGAATCCTGTTGATGGTAAGGAAGCAAAATCTTCTCATTCTAATCCATCAACCTCAGCTCCTGGTTCCGATCCACTACAGACCGGACTTAGTAATCAAACCGCCCACCAAGGGTGTTCTTCGAAGGTCTGCTTTCAATCCACATGAGAGAGCGGCCCAGAATTACAACATTGTTGAGGACTTAGCTGTTTTACCCTCAGCAATGTTGGCTTTAGAAGTGCTGCAATCATGCCCAGCACAACGAAAATTACTTCTGTCGGCTATCAGAGCTGTTGATGTTCAGGACCTGAATCTGATAATCTTCGATCTAGAAAATAGTACACCGCGCCTACCCCATCAAATGGCTTTCCAGATTCCAGTGATAGTAAAAAACAGGCCTATTCATCGGACTGTAATTGATGAGGGAGCTTCCACGTGTATTATGTCGATTCAGTGTTGGAGATCGCTTGGTTCTCCTTCGCTGAACCAATCCCCGACCATCCTTAAGGCCATTGATGGCCGTGGGTTCCGTCCGTTTGGTATTTTACAGGAATTGCCTATAGGGGTAGAAGGTAAAACCGTTAGTCTGGATGTGGAGGTGGTTGATGCCCCTCTAGACTAGAACCTTCTTTTGGGTCGAAGTTGGTCATATGCTATGACGGCGGTTGTTTCATCAGTCTTCAGAGTAATAAAGTTTCCACATAACGGCAAGATCATGACAATTGATCAGCTGACATACTTTTCATCCGACCCAGCCTCTTCAGAGAGTATCCAGCATGTCGGTAAGACGACAATCCCTTATAGGGACGTTGGCGTAGGTTTAGTTAAAGATTCCGGTTTACTGGGAACTTTTCCTTTCCCTCCAATCAACACAGACCCTTCATTTGCATCAATTCATATGATTACATCGGACACCATTATTTACGACGATCCTTGGATTGTCCCGTCTGAATCTGAGATAGACTCATTCGGTGATGCTATGCCTTTGAGTCCATATGAAATTGCTTATGAAGCCGTCGTGTCTTTTACCGACTCGCGTTCAACCCAAATCGACCAAATGAATGTGGTCAGTGAGGAATCACTTTTCACATCAATCTCAAAACGGATAGCGTTTCCTGAAGTCGTGTCATCTGACGAACAACTTCGCGAAATCCTAAGTGTAGACGATCTACCATGGGAAGATCTCCATCATAGATCTTCGTTTTTACCTGAGGATGATGCTTTTGAAAATGATTTTTCATCTATTTTTACCACTGAATATGTCAAAGACGCTCAAAATCCAACGAAACATTCTGATTCAGAGTTGAATTTAGGGAATATTTCTCGCACTATTCCCATTGACATTTCAGTGAAGCCCGGAATTGAGGAAAACATTCATATAGGTGCCTCATGTACAGAAGATGAAATTCAAACTTACAAGGCCCTATTCCAAGAATTCCGTGATGTGTTTGCCTGGTCTTACGAGGAAATGCCAGGAATCGATCCTGCCATTGTTGTTCATGAAATAAAGATCTACACGGACGCTAAACCCGTCCGGCAACGGTTGCGTCAGATTCACCCTCGAAAAGCAGCTGCGATTAAAGCAGAAGTCGAAAAGCTGTTGAAAGCAGGTTTCATTTATCCAATCCCGTTAACAGATTGGGTATCGAATATTGTTCCGGTTAACAAGAAACAAGGAACAATAAGAATCTGTATCGACTATAGGGATATAAATCGAGCTTGTCCAAAAGACAACTATCCTACGCCCTATATCGATCAAATAATTGATGATTGTGCCGGAAGTGAAATGTTTTCCTTTATGGATGGTTTTTCAGGCTATAATCAAATCAATATTCTACCTGCCGATCAACCAAAAACGGCATTCATTTGTCCATGGGGGACGTTTGCTTACTGCAAATTACCTTTTAGGCTTAAGAATCCCGGAGCCACTTTTCAACGGGCGATGTCTTATGCATTTCATGACATCAAGCACATTGTGCAACCGTACCTCGATGATTTGCCTGCTCATTCTTTACATCGAGCTGATCACCTTATTCACTTACGAGCAATCTTTATGAGGTGTAGGCATTATCGTATTCGGTTGAATCCGCACAAGTGTGTATTCTGTATAGAAGCAGGTCGATTGCTGGGATTTGTTGTTTCAAAAGCCAGCATTCGCGTCGATCCCTCGAAGGTCGAAGTTATCATCAAATTGCCTCCTCCTTCGAGTTTGCGCCAACTCCAAAGTTTGCAAGGGAAAGCAAACTTTTTACGCCGATTCATTCCAAACTACGCCGAGGTCACTAAGGGTTTTACACGGTTGTTGAAACAGAACGCTCAATTCTTTTGGGACGAGATTGCCCAACAATATTTTGATGCACTTAAGCACGCGTTGACCAATGCACCGTTGTTGCATCCTCCCAACTACAACCAGGACTACTTCTTATACCTCGCAGCTTCGCATTCCACTATTGGAATGGTGTTAGTCCAAGAAGATGAATTCGGAACGGAACATGTGATATATTATCTTAGTAGGACGTTAAACCCCACTGAGCTAAAATATTCGCATGTGGAGAAATTGGCTCTGGCAGCCGTTCAAGCTGTCCAGCGTTTTCATCACTACATTCTTCTCCGTAAAACTACAGTTATTTTGGATTGCAACCCTATGATTTATATTTTGACTAAACAACTGCTAGGGGGCAAGTACTCTAAATGGATCGTTATCCTGCAAGAGTTCGACTTGGAGTTCGAGAAGTCCAAGTCTAAGAAATCCTTAGTTTTTGCGGAATTGATGTGTGATTTCCCGCGTACTGACACAGAGACTGTGGCAGAGGAGTCCATTGCGGACGAATCTTTGTTTCTTATCAGTACTTTAGATCCGTGGTATGGGGATATAATCATCTATCTCCAAACCCAAACCTTTCGGCCTGAAGCTTCAAAGTCGGAGCGTCGAAAAATTCGGTTTCAATCCCAGCAATACAGAATTATTAGAGATACACTTTATCGCCGGGGGGCAGACTTGGTTTTTCGACGTTGTTTAACTCACGAAGAGGCTGAGAGAGTTTTGAATGATTGTCACTCTGGAGCGTGTGGCGGTCATATGTCTGGGTATGCCACAACTCAGAAGGTGTTGTGTGCTAGCTATTTCTGGTCGTCCATGTTTAAAGATTGTATCATTGCGGTCCGAAAATGCCACAACTGTCAAATGTTTGATCGCAAGATGCGCGCACCACCTGCTCCTCTCCATCCTATAATTTCCGTTGGTCCTTTCGCCAAATGGGGTATCGATTTTATTACTTGTAACCCTCACTCGGCCTGGGGGCATGCGTATATCATCCTCGCGGTTGATTATTTTACTAAATGGGCCGAGGCGATGCCTACATTCGACGCAAGCGGAAAAACAGCTGCAATTTTCGTATTCAATCACATTATAACTAGGTTTGGTGTCCCGCAAGCGATCATCACTGACCATGGGAGCCATTTTCAAAACATCATGATGACTGAGCTTACAAGCCAGCTTGGTTTACGCCACGATAGCTCTACTCCTTATTATCCGCAAGCCAACGGTTTGGTTGAGTCTATAAACAAAGTTCTGGTTATCATGATCCGACGAATCATTGGTATTCATCGGTCGAATTGGCACAACATGTTATTTTCAGCACTATGGGCATACCGAACTTCTGTGAAAACTTCAACAGGGTTCACTCCTTTCCAGCTAGTTTATGGCTTGGAAGCTGTGTTACCCATTGAATGCGAAATCCCATCACTTCAAATGGCTGTCGAATTACTCCCAGCTACTTCCGAAGAGGAGAAACGTTTATTATACTTAGCTCAGTTAGATGAGACTCGACGTGACGCTGCATTGGCAATCGAGACTCACGCGAAGCGAATGAAAGCTCAGTATGATAGAAATGTGACCCCTCGAAGTTTTTCGGAGGGAGACCTAGTGTTATTATATGATCAAGCTAACGATAAGCTAGGAGCTGGAAAATTCGTTCCTATGTGGCATGGACCCTACATTGTAAAGCGAAAGCTAGCAAAAGGGGCCTATGAGCTGGTAGATTTTGATGGGGACTCTTTGGGTAAACCCAGAAATGGACTTTACCTAAAGAGCTATTATGCTTAAATGATGGGTATGGAGAACTTTTAGTTAGGTTAGGTAGTATGTTTGTTAGTTTAGATAGTGTGCTTAGCTTAGAAAGTGTGTTTTTCGTCGTTATTCTGGCTTATCTTGGTTTTACTCTTGATATTGCAGATGTCGACGCCTCTCCAAACGTACATTGGATTTGCTGATGGTGCCTGTCGTAGTACATGGAATATCTCTTCCGCAGCTTGGGTTATCTATTCGCCCTCTGACGAGTTAGTTTCTATGCATGGGGTGAGCCTCGGTCAAACCACGAACAACATTGCAGAATACAGTGCAGTGGTTGAATTATTGTCTGAATCTATTTCATTTGGAATTCGACGTTTGATAGTGAGGTTAGATTCTGAACTCGTTGTATTACAGCTTAATAGAGTATATGCCATTAGAAATCCTGTGTTATTAAGGTTGTTTTTGAGAGTGCGTCTCTTGGAACGTGAATTTGATTACATTGAATATCAGCATATTCCAAGATCTTTAAATACATTAGCAGATGCAATTGCTTCTCGAATGTTGGACAGACATTTGCGATAATCATGCAAGTAAATTTAAAAACATTTCATCACATATGTTAAACAAGATAAGCCGGTAATAATGATATATATATATATATATATATATATATATATATATATATATATATATAGATAGGAGTGTGTCAAAAATATACATCGTCTTCGATCATAGGTTGAAAAACACCTTATGATCGGCAAAAATGATAAGTACAAAAAACAAAAATGTCATATGTGTCTACAAAAGTGACTAGCCAATCACTGGTGGTGCTCTCTATACGAGACCACTGCCCGCACTACCCTACACAGGAACCTCCTGAAAGGTCCTGGGACTGCGACCACATAGCGCTGAAGTCGAATAGGAATGTCATCTATGGTGGTCTCTGGTATACCCGCCGTCAGATGCTCTAGATCCTGTTCCAGCTCGGCTAAGGTCTCTGCGGCCGCATCCTGTGGGGCTGGTGCTGGTACAGCTGGTACTCTCCTCTCAAAAGCCCGAAGGTTGGCCGGACGCCATGGACCTACATCTGCATTTTGAAAATTTGTGCTGTCAGTTTTGAGGTGATATATAAAAACAAAAAAAAATACATAATTTAAAAACTTGTGAAAAATGGAATACCTCTGTCGTCCCACTGTTCTCCCTGTGGAAGAACCATGTCCGGATCATTCTGAAAATCCATTCCGGCATAAGCAAAATCCTGAATAGCAAAGACCTGGCCCTCTAGCCAGTGAAAGTAACCATCAGGAAATCAAACAACTGTCGCGCCCTCATCAGGATGCCGGGCGCCCTCATCAGGATGCCGGGCCATTACCGCAACCCATCTCGTCAACTTAGGCTCCCGAGGAGCCCCAACTGGGACAGTAAGATGCTGGGGGATCAGCATTGGAACTCTCTCTAGGGCAAAGCTCACAACTAAAGGCCCATATCCAAAGGTCTTTAGTTGTCCATTCTTTGCCCTGGTTAGTTGGCCCTTCATATTGGCCAACACAGCATCGTACCAGTTGAAAATGGTGCCTCGGTAGCAATCTATCGCCATCCGCATTTGGGACCCGGTGGCAATGTGCAAGGCGGCTGCGCCGCAGAGTCTGGTAACAGTAAAGGCTATCACCATAAGTTCGGGCAGGGATATGTACTTGATTTCTATCCCTTTCTCCTGGTTTTGATTGTTGCACCACTCTAGCCGGAGGCTAGCAAGGGATTGGCCACCCGGCCTAGTCCCGGACAGAGTCAGTTGCTCGCCCCTATTATGCAAGCCAGAGAGAAAATATATGTCGGAGGGCTCTATCTCGAGCTGGTTCTCTCCGATGTAGAAGCATTGGTCCTGAATGTTCCACCTTTCAACCAGCCACTCAAGGAATGGCACCTGGCCCCTCATGCCAGGTATGGCCCAGTATTTGTACAGACCGCATGCTTTTAACGCATCAATAGAAGGTTGATGACCAATTGCGGCCAAATCAACGTCCTCGTGTTCTCTTTCTCTCCAATCTAGCATGGTGAATGCCCTACACACCAAAAAACAATAGTTAGAATTCATGAAATAAAATTTGGTTGGTTGAAATTGGAGTTTGGGGTTTCAAAATGCGTGTTTCATGGGGTACGCACCCCGCGTTCAGAACACAGAGCAGCGGTACGCAGCTGGTTTGAAGGCGGGCTGTGTACCCCGACCTTTTTCCTATATACGAAAAAGGTCGGGGTACGCAGGTAGCCCATAGGGCACCTGCGTACCCCGAGAAACATATCCTAAAACCCTAAACCCCCTAAAAAATCAAACTAAAACTTGAAATGAAATTCTAAACGGATGAAATTGAAGAGGAGGATGTTGTGGAATACCTGAAAGAGACGGCGCTCGATTCTGACGGTCGGATTCTCCGCAATGTCCACGGGAAGTTTTCTTGTCAAAAGCCCTTTTCTCAACCTCAACAATAAAATGGTAAAAATGACATGGTAAAAAGTCTTTTTATAGGTTTTTTGGATGAATGAATGCTAAGTTTGTTTATTTTTCACCATGAAAAGATATTTTTCAATGTATTTTTGCCCATCTTAAACAGGTATGAGTAATGTGTTGTTTTTGTGCAGGACAAAAGGACTTTAGGGTAAAATCATCATTTTTCACGAACCAAAACATCAGAGTCATCTTTTAAGCTCTTTTCTGACTCCTAAAACATGAAAAGATTGCCGAGCGTTTCTTTTACACTCGTTAAAACGGAACTAAAAGACGGTCCCCTTATAGCTCTTTCCTGACCGTAAAAACAAGAAAAGATTGCCGGGTTTTTGTCGTTTCAAACTCGATAAGGAAATAAAACGACGTGTCCTTGATCGCTTTTTACTTTTCAGGTCAGTGGCACTAATCATGAAAGCACTCCTTGGTTGCAAGATCAAGCGGTTCTCCCAGGTATTATTTTATACTTTTTCGGGCTTGGGGGACACAAATTTACGAAAAAGTTCAACCTGGAGTCTTCTTAAGTTTTTCAGACTCTCTAAAATTGAAAAACGCCGAGTTTCTCCTATACTGGGCTCGTTAAAATTTCACAGTAAAGGGCCTGTTCAATTACAAACAGGAACGAACCACTCCTTCCTAGGGTTCGAATCAAAACTAGGTTGGACTCATCCGAAGGATGAGCTTATAATCAAGCATATGTTATCCTCCTCAAGCTTGTAAAAAATAAGGAGGTACTTGCCAGAAATGGTGGGGGAAAAGAGAGAAGAATGAGCCTATTTGTTATCCTTTGTCTTAGAAGAAACCTTATTACCATTCTTGAACACGACACTTTTCATTCACCTGGGTTGGGAAACCCTTTACCTCACAGTTGATCAAACCACATTGAAAGTCTTCAGCCGGGTTCCGGGGATTAACTTTGAGTCATTCGTTACCAAGCCATCTGTTGTGTCGTTATGTGTTCAAGAGGTCTGTAAACAAAACTTTCATCTGCAAAATACTTGTCATCCATTTGACCATCCCTGAGTCAGTCCTTACAGCAACATTTCTTCAACTTGAACAATGATTTCGTGTTGTGGGCTTGCCTGCAATGGGTCGCTTTCTATCGACATCAGCACATTATCTAGAGAGATGACTTAGAAATCGTCAGTACCTTGAAGTCTGCATGCATCAATGGCAGGTTTCTCGCCTTTGACGTCAGTTTACATCATTGACTTTCGATCGAAGGATTCCGTGAAATGTTCGACATCAACTCATTCATTCACATCTCATGGATTGTACTGGGTACTTTGAGAACCATTGACATTACTGGTGGTCTCTCTCACACTTGTTAACAGTTTACATCATCGACTGGTAATCAAGTGGTTTCTACCATGTTCGACATCAACTCATTTATTCGCATGGCTAGAATCGTACCAATTCGGGAAGTAGAAATGAAGACCCTGGATCTAGTTCCCACCATCCAGGCTATGAGGAGTTTTGTATTCATTATATAGTAGACCAATTATAAACAGATGGCTGCGTCCATACTGTGTCTACGCAAGTCTATGATTATGATGTACTGCAAGATCATTCCTGTATCAGAGTAGTTAGTCTGTTAGTTAAAGTTTTGATCTGAGTATGGGAATGCCTACCTCAGCAATGATATAATCTTATACATGTATTTTGAAAATTGCAGGTTCTGACCAGGCTCTCCACGAGATAATCTTTGAAATGATAAAGCGCTTCACCCTTCCTAGATAATACAAAACCCTAATCTACTACAGGCTTCGCACTTTAGGGGGCAATCTGTTACACTAAAAATGTCACCATGGCTATTTACAGTTAGTATGGCTCTATCAACAGTCATGCTATCCTCCTGGGCAAGTCTTATGCCTATGCTCTCCATGTCAAACTCCAAAAAGAGAGAAAGTCTTTGTAAATGTGTTTATCTCTGGGTACGCAGATTCTCTCGGCCTTACCTGCGTGTACGCACCTAATGTTCACAAAAACTGCGTACTTGTACGCTCTGTATGTAAAGGGGCAGGTGTGTACCCCTGTAAAGGTCAAAAGGCGCGAGTTTCATCTTTAAAAAGTTACTTGTGGTCATTTCTAGAGCATTCTAGAAGGTTGTTCGACGTGTATTGAGCGCCTCCAGATGGTTCATGTACCCCTATGAAAGAGGAACTTATCCCATCAAGAGAGGAGCTATCCCATCCAAAGAGGGGATTATCCCATTGATGGTGGACCTGATTAACTTCCTCTTGAGCACTATAAATACAGGCATTGGGCCAGAAGGAGGGGAGGTTGAAAGCTAAACATTTCTAAGGGTAGATGCTGCCGGAATTAGGACTCCCATTTAGAAGCTTGTGAGGAGAGATTCCCATCCTTTCTTGTTTCATTTGGAAGTGGGTGAGCTTTGTCAAAGTAAAGGAGAACTCTTGATGGACCCTGGGAGGGACTTGCACAACACCAAGGCTCAGGTTGTAATTGTTCCTTTTGTTTCCTATTAATGCAAATGAGTCCATTCTTCTCAATAACTTGTTATTTATGAGTTGTTTCATGTACTCCTTGGTCTATATGTTAAATATGTTTTATTTTATGAGATTATCAAGTGCTATTTAATCGTTTGATTGTTAGTGAATGCAGGTTTCGAAGTGAAGGAGGAGCTCATCCGGATCGGCGAGGCTGGACTACTACAACAGCGTTGGATTACAGGTAGGATCTAAACACTTGATTTCTCGTATGGTAAATGCATGTTTAGAGAAGGATTTCTCTTGTTTTTCACTAGAGAGTCTTAGGCTCCTAGGGAGGTTGGTTGTGTCCGCACTATCGACTCTTTCTGCCTGACACCACCATGATCACCCCTGCATTCATAAAAAAAATTAGTTTTAAACAAAATACAGTTTTCAAAGAAAAAAACACAGAGATAAGAGGATGAAGATAGAGAGAAAGGGGACAACGCTTGAAGGGTATTTTTCGTCATGCATAAATCCATAGACCCTTCTATGCCCATGCTAATCATCCTCAGGTTCCAGTAGTAGAAAATTATTAAAATTTTTTTAGGGAGAAGCAACTATAGGACATCCTATAGGAAATCCTGTAGCAACCTATCCCACAAAACATAAACCACAGGTTACAGTAAGTTTCAAGCATGGAGATCCAAAGGTAGAAGAATCTCCTCCAAAGCCTAGCAACAACATCAACATCATCATCATCAACTCCAGGTACCTGCACATCCATGAAAATAATCAAAGGACAATAAAAAAAGAGGAGAAAAGAACATGCATCCAACACACAACAAAGACTTCATTTCTTCAACAAACTGCATCAAGGTATCATTACCATAGGTAAGTATCTCGCTTACACTCTCTCATTCGTATAATGTGATCAAAAGATGTAAAAGTTGTGAAAGCATTGGTTTATAAGCAAAAGGTGGCTAGTTAACTTAGCCACCTTTGTTCAATCAATGAGGACAAAGTAGTTAGTCCTTCCACATGTGGCAACATTCAAGTTAAGAAAAAGAAGGATGAGGTCAAAAGTAGTTAACCTAGGGATGCCCAAAGTGGGAGTTGATTACGAGGTGAGGAGAATGATGATGTGGTAGTGGGATCAATGGTCCAAAAATAAATATTCATACCTCGGCTACCAACACACCACCTCACTCAAATCACCCATATTAGAAAATAAACGTTGATCCCCATTCATAGAGGCATTCACATTCTCGAGGCTCACACTAGCAAAATCGCTCTCGGCCCTCAAGCAGTCTACATAAAATGAATATTTCATTTTCTTCCAGTGCAGGACCACCTACAGGATCCTATAGGATAGAGTCAAGTAGTCTACATGATTAGTAGTGAGTAGATCCATCAAGCATTGTTAAGGAGGTAGGCTCTACATTTCTCCACATTTTTCCAAGTGAAAGGAACATAAAAAAATCTTCTACTTTGTTTAAATTGATTGCAGTATAAGGGAATTGTATACATATAAATTTCTTGCATTAAATTTAGCATTAGACATATACACTCTTCCATCCATCAGAGAAAATGACAGGGGGTTTAATAGAAGGGAGCCCATCAACACAGTGAGGATTCATCAACACCCTCCTATGCTAGAGATATTCACAAGGCATAATTGGATGGGTTTATTTGAGAAATTGAGGAGGTTTGATGATGAAGTAGCCAGAGATTTTGCTCTCTCCCTCATTCCACTGACTAGGATCCATGCCACTGTTGTGGTCAGAGGCCTCTCCATATATCTCACCCCTAAACTCATAGGAAGAATTACCAAACTTCCCTTAGGAGTGTCTTGGAGAAAGGAGGATAAGGGAAATAACCAAACTACAAATAAGAAATTCTTTTTAGGAGGAGAGGAGGCCATGGAAGACAAAAATGGGGTGAGAAGAGAAATCCTACCCTATCCTTGGAATGAAATTAGCTACCACCTTATAAATTATATCTCATGTGAAGGTAGCTATAGTGTGGTATATGGATACCACTTTAGGCTTCTTGAAGAATTGAGGTTTGGGGTAGACACAACTCCTCAACATAGACTCAACATACCCTACTTCCTTCTTCAATCAATGATAGATTTGAGCATGAAGGTGCATGAAGGAAACCATCAACAGTTGGCCCATCATGGGTTAATTAAACTTATCATAGAAGATGCCCTCCAAAACCTTAGAATTCCTATCACATGGGCAACTTTCAGAGACATACAAATAGAGGAAGATATAAAATCCCTTGAATATGACAAAAGCCCCACTTCCAGTGAAAAAGATGAAGAAGAAACAAAGGAGGATGAAGAAGAAACTGGAAAAGAGGAAGAAGAAACAAAGAGGGATGAAGAGGAAATAGATGAGGAAGAAGAGGAAGGAAAAGAGAAGGAAAGTGATGAAGAGACATAAGAAGATGCCAAGGAGGAAACTGATGAATAAAGTGAGGAACTAGAGGGATAAGAAGAGGAGAAAGACAAATATCAAAAGGGGAATGGAAAAGAGGAGGTAGAAGACAAGGAGGAGTCACCTAGAGTGTCTCCAGAACCCACTGAGAAAGAGGCAGCAACTTCCCTCATTGCCCTTAGCACCCCTATAAAAAAAAGGAAAAAGAGAGAGACAAACTCCATTGTACTTTAGGATAAGAAAAAGTACAAGAAAAAGGCAGGGAAAACCTCAAACTCCCACCAAGGTTCCTATTGTTATTGAAGACTCACCTAAATCGCAGGAGAAGGTGACTCCTCTTATGAAAAATCAAGAAGAAGGATCCTTTGGACAAGCCTCCCCTAAGTCTCCTATCACTTATGTGAGGAGGCTTATGACTAGATCTACCTCATCCAAAGGAAAGGGCATCCTACAGGATACACAAAAGGACCTACAGGAAGCAGAGGCAATCCTACATGAAACTCTGCTAAACCTACAAGATACTCGGAAATTGGATAAAGAAGGGAGTATGCAACAAGAAACAAAGAAGGAGGATCCATAACTAAGGGAACCTAGATCCTACTACATATTTATTGAAGGGGGTAGGATCATTCCACAAAAAAATTCCATCCCATTATTCTTTGAGCTTGAGAAAGAAAGAGAAAGAACACATAGATGGATGCAGATTTCCATGTCCAAGGGAGTGGAGGACATAGGTCACATGGAGGGAAAGTTTAAAGAGATGGGCAGAGAACTGAGCAGCCTGAGGGATAGAGAGGCCATAATGAAAGCTTAGTTTGAGGTAGAAAATGCATGGTTAAAATGACAACTACAAGAAAGAGAGAATCAATTGGCATCCATGGCTAGTCTATCCTTAGAGGCAATCGAGTGCATGATGCTAGCTAATTCCTATGCATTATACCTTAAGGAACAATGGTTGCAGTTCCAAATGAAGAACCCTAGCACAGAGAGGCACTATGCCATTCCAAGATTATAGACAGTTCATTGATATTTGTGATCAAATCACATTAGAGGATAGGGCTAAGATGTCTGAGTTCTACCTACATAACTTAGCCTTGATAGATCTGAATGTATGGGACCCTAATGCAAAAATAGGGGATTTAAAATTGATGGATTTGGCATCATGGATGAACCATGAGGAAGCAAGGGCTATAGAAATGAAGAAAATAATGGCAAGGTAACAAATAGGGCCTCTCATGATAAGAGCTGAGCAGTCAAATCCAATGGCTGTCATCAACACACATAACTTAATTGGAAATTAACCTCAACTTGCACCTAGGTATCTTGTTGCCCAAGAACAAGCAATTACACTTTTTGAGGATATGTTCAGGATGTTAGGGGATGAAAACATGCAAGCTTTCCAAAGGAGATGGAATAACTTTCCCTACAGTTTGAAAATCAGAGAGTACCATTCTCCTCAAAGAATGAGAGAAGCACTGAGCATGACACCAATGTACAAGCAAACCCTCCAAAGAATCAAAGTCAATTGGATTGGCTTGAGACTCAGTCCACCACTGCTCTTAGGGATGTTAGAAGGAAGGAAGGAAGAGGAATAAAGAAAGCAGTCGAAGGATTCTATGCACAATAAGAGGAAACTACAACAGAAGCATGGGATGTCAGCGAAGCCACTAGAGCTATGAAAGGCATGCATATTGGTTGAGTTTCTCAGAGGATGAGCAACACTTTTAGCAGGGGGGTGATGATGAGCCTCATCATTGGGTAACTATATGGACCTTAATCCACCTCCTAGCTTAGTCAAATCAACTCTTCTCACAATTTATTACATATTTTGATTATATTTTGTTTAATGGGATGAGTCAAAGTGAGATATTATGCCTAGTGGACTAATGTGCATTGAATGCAGGTTTCTGAGAGAAAATCAGGGAATTTTGGCTAGGTTGAGGGCTGAAATTCGAATGAGACAAGGAATAGAGATTGTAGGAGGTAAATCCTCCTCATTTATTCTTCCCTCACTCAAATATTCCTCCATCAATCACACTAGCTCGGAGTATAAGAATCCAAGACTTGGAGATCAAAAGGAAACTGAGAAAGTGACAGTTAAAGAGTTAGTTTATCTCGAGTTTGGGAGCTGAGCCTCCCTATATTTAAGGAAGTAGTTGGAGATTTCAGTTGTATAAATAAAGAGGCCTAGAGCCTCATTAGGATTCGAATTTTTGTTGTAAAAACACTAGTCATTTTCGAGTTCAAGACTTGTGGAAGACATTGCTATGTAATTTTTTGTCTTGATAATGAGAATGAGCATTTCCTTGATCCAAAACTAAGTTAAATTAGAGGGATGAAGATCTTGGGTTAGGTCCCAAACCTAGTAGAAAAGGCTCCTCTTCTTGTATCTGTATGCTTGGATTGATTTCATAGATTAATGGTTGAATTGTCTTTAGAATTATTTCGTTGCAAGTAGTGTAGATTTGATTAGTTTGCTTCCATTTGTGGTTTACTTCAAAAATAGTTTAGAAGAGATAAAGTGACATCAAAAAGTTGTCAATAGGTGGTTTTGGCCTCATTCTTTCCTCCAGGGATCATGGTTTGAGGAAATGACTCCTATGGAGCCCCAAAAAGATAGAATCCTAGTTTCAAATGGAATTTAGGGTTTCCTGTACATAGGCCAACATTTGATTAGTTTGCAAGAGTAGGATTTAGTTATCATTTCTTCCATCTTCAAACTTACATTAGATCTCATCAATGATTCCATATTATTCTGCAAGTTTTCCTCATGCATGAAGTAGACAACTAGCTCATGAAATTCTGTTTTCCTAGATCTTTGAAATTCTCCTTGTTTACGTGATTTTTGGGTAATTGTCAATGTTTGATGCAATGCATTTGTTTCAGAAGAATAGAGAGATCTCATAGTCAACAACCTCCTTCCAATTTCATCCATCCATTATCATTCCTCTCTTTCAATAAAACCCTCACCAATTTCATCATTTCACAAGGAAACTTCGCCAAACTTGTTGAGCAAATCCAACCATCTCCAAACTTTGGTTTTGAGTTCTAGAGTGAACATAGGAATTTACTTTCCTCCTTCCATCCACCAAACACCTTCCCTAAGCCTTCCATCACCTTCAACACCCATACTTTTTCTCTCGGCTGTATCCTATAGAAATACAGGGGATCTTGTAGGTTTTTAGGACATCCTGTAGAACACATTAGGAAATCCTGTAGGTTTTCCTATAGTGGTTTGTTTTGAGGCTGAACTGAGGGAAAAAAGGTGACCTACTAGTCTTCCCAACCTTCTAACCATTCACCAGCATCCCTAGCCACTTGCCACATCACCAAAAGAGATTAGCTTTTACACTTTCACATAAAAAAGACAAAGAGAAAAGCATATTTATTTTAGTCTTTTACATGCACAGTAGTATAATGGTTGATGTTTTGAATTGACATGCTTAGGAAAGTAGGATTTCATACATGATTAACTTAACATTCTTTTCGAAGCATAGCCTCTTAGTAGTTAATTAGAAAATGGTGTGTTTTTAGCATTTGATTTCAGTATTTTTCCTTACTACAATAGACAAGCTTTCTCTTAGAGTAGATTTCTCTTTCCCTCATCAGTAATCAAGCTTCTTATGAATCCATAGAAGCCTGGCTTGGAAAACCCTAGTGGTCTATCACCAGTTGAGAAATGACAAAGATCAGAACCATCACTCTTACTTGTGTATACAACACTACCACCTCCAAGTTTGTACAAACCCCAGGTTGATAAAGTAAAGGTGGTAGCCCCTGGAGTTGCAACATTCTTGCTACGATACTAGTGCTCGTCATCCACAACAGAAGAGCGAGCCAAGGTGCCTTCTTCTTCTGGTGTAGTCTAGCTGTCAATCCTACCGAGATGTGATATGTTTTTTCTTGCATGATGAGTATGTCCAAGGAAAACTTTAGTAGAACATGAGGAGGCTTCTCTGTGCTAAACATTCAGATGAAGGTGTTGGACGGTGAGGCATACCAATCAGCAATGTCTATCAGGGTGGATCCTATTTGAATGTCATGTTGTAAACTGGGGTGACAAAATGATTGTACAATCATGTGATTACTCCTTTGAAGCTGCACTCGGACAACAACTTAAAATATGTGTTCGTAGGAGTCTCTGTTGGTGACCATGCCCACTCCAAGCTCAGGAAATCCTGTTGGACATAGATTTCATCTAAGATGTAGGCAGACATGTAAATATCTACATGCATACCTTCGGGTGACTATCGAGCCCTCGTAACTTGTTCCTTCAGCTGATGAGCCAACATGGCGGACCAATTACATGGTTTTCCTTCTCTAGCTAGTTGGTCCAACGTGATCACCCAACTCTGTGGGAAGGTTTCCATGATTTCCTGGCCATATAATCGACATGAAAATATGACCAAGTATTGATATGCCTTCTGCAATATCTTTGTCTTATAGATCTGGTTGGGTGTCAACCTGAATCGAGGTGGCTCCTTCACCAAGTAGTTCAAGATTTATCTGGAGTTGGCACTATGGCTGGGTAAGCTGAAGGGAGTCTTCATGATAATCACGGGGTTCGACATATGATACATGTCATCATAATCCTGTGCCCAAAAGGTTGTAATCTTCGTCCCACTGACACTGCTCAAAGTCATCGTCTCGGGATCAGTGTGGGAGACGATCTAGTGTATCATGTCCACACATGGGAATGTGACGTATCTGCATGAAATCCGGTACAAGCTGGACTTGTGAGTGTTCTCATACACCTGACGGTCTTCGAGGTCTTCCTCAAAAGTGCCTGCAAATGCATGCGGACACCCATTCAAATGCTGCTCTAGTTGCACTTCCATCAGTGTCTTTTGATCTTGCTCTCTTGGAGGCCATTGATCCTATACTTCTAAGAGGTAGATGAACACCTGAAAGATCTGGATACAAAGCAACAATCATGGCAAGAAATATGTCAGTGAAAACCAAAGCAAATTCAGGGAATGACATAACACATACTTGGGGAATTGATAGGCAAGATTGTGCAATTTCTTCTGGGAGGCTGGGTGAATGGCTGCCAAAACTATGCAAAAGGAAATTTGGGTCATCTGGGAGGAAAGACCGGTCCCTGACTGCTGGGATTGCATAATGCACAATTCTAGCTGACAATGACTACAGGTTCAGGGACTGTATTACGCAACTTTCTGGGCCATCAGACACTATCCCTTAGAAATGCGCAAAACAGTCCTAGAGGATAGTGCCTGGGTAGAAATGCACATTTTTGGAGAGGAAGACAAAGCCTTCCTACCCTAGATTGTGCAATGCTGTCTCAGTGAAGGTAGTAGAGTCCGGGTCAAGGTTGGCCAGACTCGCTGACGGGAAACTAAAAGCGAGTGTGAAAGTGAATACATGGCGACACTAAGTGAAAGTAGAAGTGATTGATCGCGCGTGAAAACATCGAATGAAAGATTCAGAAAACAGATGCACATGCACGTGGGTGAAGTGAGTCGCCGAATCAACGACTTTTCGTGAAAAACAATTTCATGCATGCAACAACAGTGAGATAGCAATGAAAATTGAAACAATGCTAGTACAAGCTAGTATGCATGTAAATGACAACAAGCATTCAAATATATCAAGCAAACATCACTCACACAAGCGAAAACACAAAAAGCGATAGAAATGATGAAAAAGACAAGTTGAGACCACTTACCTATGAATAGCTGAGCTGGATGTGTCAAAGAGTCTTGGATGTGCTGTGGGATGTCAAAACTCCAAGATTTATATGAAGGAATGAGCTCTAATGTGTCAAATAAATAAGTTTGAGTTCATGATGCGCATGCCACAAATATAGGAAAAAGCGACACTTGGAGGAAAGTTTCTAAAACAACTTTGCATGTAACCTCCAGCTGCTAAAGATAGCTCCCTGAATCATGGAGTGCTTTTTGCATGTTGCCTTTTTCTATTCCTGGAAAAAGCAAGCCATGCATGCAAGTCAAGTGTCCTTAGTCCCAGGTGGAATTGGTCAACCCAACTACTCATGCATGAGGCTGCTCAACTGCTGGGAGAAATTACGCATTTCTAGATGGGAGTTGGGCTCGCTACCTAGGAGATTTACGCAATTTCTGAGCCCAACAGGCTGCTAGACATAATTGCACATTTTTTGGAGGGAACACTGGTTGCCCTCCAGAATTGCACAATTTCTTGGGGGATCTGCTTAGCGTGCAACTGGATCAAGTCCATATGAACAACTTGTGAGGGGAATGCATCAAGCTTTGATTGACAGGCTGTCCTTTTGAAAGAAAAACACTGAAGCTCGTGTACTTGAGGAAGTAAGACAAGGTGCTGCGAAAAGTTGGTAGGGAGGCTCCAAAATGAATCTAAGGAAAAATTTTGGAGGGTGGTTGTAGCCGCTACAAAACCCACCTAATTCACTTTTATTTGTTAGGATATTATTTATGTTTGAAGAAAATCCAGTTGGACATTTATTTTTTTCAATAACCTACTTAACGTTCTTGCTTTTCTGCTATGTTAATAACCATGGAAGGAAACTTATATTTTGGTCATCATTGTCGCTATTTGAATGAATTACACTTTGCATATCATGATTGACCTCCTTAATGTCATTACAAATCTTGACAATTTTCTATTTATCCCTCCTTCCATCTAAGATTCGTCGTAAGGTCTTTATTACATTTTTCCCGATGTGCATTGTATCAAACAAATGAACAATTTCTAGGCACTCATAGTAGGGAAGTTTATTGAATTTCTCGAGATAAATTTTCATTGCTTGTGGAAGTGCCTGTTATTAATGCCTTGGTGACCTACAAGGTGAATCATAGTTAAATATATTATAACAAAAGTACCTTTCAATTAGTACAACGAAGAAAATGCAATAAAAATATAAAATAATCCAAAACTATCATGTATATTGATACTTAGACGATTCAATCCATACCTTGAGAGACTCTATTATATTGGAACTTCCATGCATGAGGTGCCATTCTCCGTGGTCTTAATCCAGTTTCTTTTTTCCCATTGAAAATATGTTTTTTGGTACTTTGGTACCTATGGTTCTTAGAAGGAAGTGATAATCAAACACCTTCTTTCCTAAGATTCTTAAATGATGAGATTGAACTTGGAACCACAAATAGGACAAGCGAATTCACCCTTTGTTTGAAAACATGCAAGAGATGGAATAAGTTTTATATCAATTATTTTAAGTATGTACAATGAAGGGACTATTTAAAAAACATACATGAAATGAACTTCATAAAATTAAACACTATTAAAGTGCGCTAGGGTAACATTATAACATACCACATAAATGTGTTAGCCCAAGGGCATCGTGAATTTTCCATACAAGTATTGCATGGAATTCAAATTCCCTTTGGGCATATATTGGTCTAGAGATATCATACATAGTGAAGTCGTTCCATAAGTCCACTAACTCATCGATAAGAGGCTCGCTATACACATTCATATCTTTGACCCGATACTTACCTAATTGATTGAACATACAATAAATAATTACTATATATATGAGTAAATAAAAAAATATAAGACATAATTGAACATATATGAGTGTGTGTGTATATATATATATATATATATATATATATATATATAGACATAATTATGAAACAAACAAGACAAATGAGATGTTATTGTGTTTATTTTTTTTATTCTAAATAAGTTAAAACCTGAAGCAATCATTGTCAACATCATGTGCTCCCTATTTATTAATATCCATGGAGGAATTTTATTGTTGATAGCAAAAATGGGTCACATTGAGTAAGTAGATCTGAGCTCTCCAAATGGATTGACATGTCAATGAAAGCCTAAGATTACGAGGTTATTCTTTCAGCTTTGGCCAACTTTCCTCTATATCCCTAAATGTAGATCCATGTACAAGAATTCGAAGAACACCATCTTCACTTATAGGCATGGAAATATGGGAATATAAAAAAGAACCTTGTGAGACACCTTTTTTGTTACTTTATCGACTTTATACTTACTCTCATCACATTTTGGGCATTTGTATTTCAATGCATATTCTTTATAATAGAGAATATCATCATTAGGACATGCGTGAATATCTTGATACTCCATTCCAATATATTTCATAATGCAGGTAAATCTTGGTACATATGAGGTAAAACATTTGACGGTGGTAACATAAATTCACCTAACAATATACAACATAAAAAATAAGCAGTACTGGTTAATGTAAACAATATTAATCGTACATATTGCATCCAAATGTTACAAATTAAATTATGATCAATGTAATAACATTAAAAAAAGGAAACAATAATTGCTTTGTCATGTTGTACTAAATGTAAAAAATATATTATATACCCTATGAGTTGTGTCACACATGTTTGAGAAACGATTCACCACCTTTAAGTTGACCAACAACAATATACCAAAGAGAAGAGATGTTTATGGGCCTTAATAAAAAGGTTGAATTGATATCTCAAGTACATGTATATCATAAGCACCATCATACTGGTTTTCATCATCATCCATTCCAACATTATTAATTGTCTCCTAGATCAATCTATTTGTCCCGTATTCTTCAACTATGTTATCAACATCATTATCTTCCTCCATAGGATCATTAGCTTGATCCTCAATATTCATTCCATGTTATTGAACATGTGCTGTACTATAACCACCTCTTCCTCATCGTGAAATGCCCTAGGCGGGTCATACTATACAATTATAATCAATAAAGTAATATTAGTATATATAACAAATATTTAAACGATATTACAAATGTTTAAAAATATAATATAGGAAAACAAAAGACAAAGACAAAGACAACTTAGGTGAGAGAGAGAAAGAAAAACAACAAATCAATGATGATGCTTGTGTAATTTAGCAATATATTTAAGAATATGTTGAAAAAATCTAGGAAATATGTTACTTTTCTTGACATCTAGGAAGAGAGACACTTTCTAAGATATATATTCATAACCATAATAAAAAAGCATATTGATCTTATTTTTCATTCATCATTATAATGTCATATTCTTTTTTGATTTCACTTGGAGACTAGAAGTTTTAAGAGGATGGAAACTTTCCCCAACCCAACTTGGGAACCACGGTTTAATTTACAAGGGGTTGATAATTGAGGGGTTAGGGGATAATGTGTCAGTGGTTCGAGCATTAGGGGTTAGGGTTTAAGATGAGGTAATTAGGGGTCAAGGATAAGGGTACTTAATGGTTTAGAGGTTTATAAGGGCTCAAGGGATAAGGCCTTAGGGGTTAATAGGTTATTGGCCATCCAAGTGTTAGGATTTGAGGAGTTGGTATTCTACATCGAACAACCATGAGCTTCACTAAGAGAAAAAAACAAATACAACAAATCAATGCGATCGTGAAGCTTGTGCAATTTAGCAAGATGTTTAAGATTATGTTGAAAAAATTTAGGAACAATCCCTTGCTAATCATCAAACCCTTTTCATTCCATCACATTTACAAATCTACTCAAAATACAAGACTTGAATAATAATACCAATGAATCCAAGCAATACCAATCAAGTTCAAGTAGGAAATCCTCAAGGTAAATACTATGATATTGTTCATAATGGCTTCCATAAGACAAGAGAATGAGAGGGGAAAGGACAAAAAATGTATTTTATCCCCAAATCTCAAATATTCGATTATGAAAAGTGGGGGGTGCATCTTATATTATCTTTTTTAAATTAGAAAATTATTTCTAAAAAGGATGTGGACTTTTAATCTTATACGAAAGGTATTCTCACAATGAAATTTACTACTAAAATTAGTTGGTTGCTAGATGGGTCTAGGAATGTATAAGAGGAATATAGGTCTTTATTATTCTTTATTGTTTGGTCTTACATTTGTCTCTAATTATTATTTCTATGCCATTTTATGCCTAATTTCCTATTTTTGCATCATTTCTCCTAAATAGGTTGGTCACATATTATCTAGGTTGGCTTATCAAAATCAAGGCAACAATGCGTTTTGTTGATCTAACTTATTAGTTGCATTTTATTTTGTATTTTAATTATATGTTTTCAATTATAAACTTTGAAACCAATAACCTATGTAAAAAAATTAGATAGGATCCAATTTTTTCTTTAGGTGAGTGGTAGGGAACCCACTAAATACCTTTTTCATAGGAAACTCTTTTTTACTAAGGCATGAGGTCAATCTCTTCTTCTACACAAAATGGGGTTTTCTTTCTTTTTGACTACTTGGTTGATTTGACCAAAATGTCAAAAAATTACTCCTTTGTACTTAGTGGTAAGTGAATGTTATAAAATAAAAAACCATTGTTCCTACTTCAAAGGACATTCAAAATGGAATGTTCTACCTTGCATGAGTGGCAATAAATAAAAACTAGCGATCTACCTAGATTTTCCCGTGGATGTAGCAGTCACTCAGTGTCCGTGAACCACCCTAAAAAATAATGAGTGACAATAAGTAATATACATTTGGAAAAATTAACCATTAATAGTTTATCAAACATTTCATTAATCTACCATTTTCCTAGAACTATTATAGCTTTGATATTACTTCAAGGTTTCTCACAATAAACAAATTAGACCCTTTACTTATAAAAAAAAAGAGACTTCATATAGAGAATTCCTCACTCTATATCACTTGGGATTAAAAAGTTCATCGTCACCTAGATCATTTTGAAACATCAAGTGCAAGGCTTGTGTCCCATAATTTTTCCTTAAAAAATGAGAGAGTATATTTTATTAGTGAAATACATTATGGTTAGGAACATAACATCACTAATAAATTTATGGTGGTAGGAGTGGGATGAAATTTAGCGTGGCATGAGAAGTAGGGGTTATCCATTGACCCAATGAACAAAAGGAGTTAAAATTTTACCAGGGTCTAGCAGAAGCCACCAACAACCAATTAGTCGAGTTCTAGCCTCTATGGATAGACTTAAATTACTAGCAGAAGAAAAGGCCCAAAAGGTAACAATTGTTGGTGACTCACTCATAGTTATCCAACAAATCCTACAATGTTATCATAAAGGGAAAGGAGGACTATGATGATTCTAGGAGTTTTTTGAAGAATTTACAGTTTTAGGGTACTAAATTTGGTTCTCTTGTGGAATTCTAAACTATGGAAATTTGTTAAAGCTTTCTTTCTAGACTTTTAGACTGTTAATTTTGAAAGTTTTTGGATGATGTCATTGGAGTTTCCTAGGTCCTTCAACATTTTGTAAAATATAAAATCCATAGTCGTTGCATTTAAAAAAACCATACATAAATTTGTATCCCTTGCCATAAATTATCACTAAATTGAAGAAAATCAAAGTGAAATGTAAATTTAAATTTTTGGGGTAATTTTAATACAGGAACTCATTTTATGTTGGTTGTAACATCCTTTTTATACTCAAATTTTAGTTGGAAATATTACATGCTTTACCCATATCATTTATAGTTTTCCCAAATTGCTTTCTAGGTTATTATTGAGCGTTTCCTAGATTGAAATAGGTGATAACTACTTCTTGTTACCCTTTTTCCTTATTGTCCACATGAATAAGCTATATGAAATTGATATATTGTAGGTTCAATTATATATATATATATATATATATATATATATATATATATATATATATATATATATATATATATATATATAGATATAACATTGCCTAAAAATTTTATTTTGTTAGTTAGTTTTAACCCTGGTTGACTTTAGAAAACTTTTCCTAACCATCTTCTAGGAGTATAAGAGCCATTACATTTTCTTGTTTTCTCTCTTTTTCATAATGGTCAAAAAATCAATGTGCTTTTAAGTCTTTTTTCTTTAAACATTTAGTTAGGTCTATAATATCAAATATTAATGCTCCAGATCTTTTCACTTCAAAGATGCATACAAAATTGCATTTTAAAGAGCATGTAATCATAAGATGCATATACATAAATGAAGTGGAAATAAAAAAAATCCATGAGAAGCAAAGACACAACAGGTTGACAACAGATTTCACCTAGTGTGGGCTACGTCTTTGGGCTCTGCTCAATATGGGGAGGCATCTTTCATTAATATTTAACAAAAATAAAATTACATGCATGTACAAAAGACACCTTATACCTGCACTTCCGGGGATGGTTTCAAAATTCACACCTCTACTAAAGAAATGGATTGCACAATTGAATTCCTGGCGAAAAATTGTGAAAAATGACTTTAAACTCAACCCGTTTATGCTTCAGTTAAAATCCGGACCTTCAGGAATCTCAAAGATTCCTTCTCACTGGTTGAATAGAATTTTGCTGCTCAAATGTCAAAATTTGACTTCACCACTATGCTACTTGCGAAAAATTGAGTAAAATGAGTATAAAGTCAGCCTGTTTCCGAAGTTGTCAAAATTTGGCCCTTAGGGACTCGTTTAGATTCCTCATGATTCCACAAAGATTCCTCTTTGCAAGTTGACTGAAGATCTATTGCTTAGATGAAAAATATGACTTCACTACTATGCTCCTTGCGAAAAACTGAGTAAAATGAGTATAAATTCGGTTTGGTTACGAAATTGTCAAAATTTGGCCCTAGGGAATCTTTTTGATTCCTTGCATATTCCCGTGCGTTAGGGTTCTATTCCTCTGTTTCCGTGCCTGCTCATGGTTCCACCTCTGCATTGGGTTCCATGCCCTTATTACCTTGTGGCAAATATGAATTTAAATAAAAAAACTTGACATTAATTTTTAACCCTACCTTCGTGACAGAATGGTTGGCAATTTTAATTTGTTGGGTCGTTGGCCAATTTTGATTTTTTTTTAAATATGGACAAAATTCGTTGGCAAAAATTTTGGGGTCGCTAGAAAAATTAATTAGGCTACTATTTCGCCAGTTCCAACTATCGGAAATCGTCGCCACCAAGTGCCAAATTGTTGTCTTGTTAATTTCCACCAAATATAGGGGCTCCGCCAGATTTAGTCAGGTTTCCAAATATAGTTGATGCTTCGCTAACTTTAGCCAATGGGCCTAGTTGACTAAAACTTTGACTGGCCATAACTTTTGCATACGATGTCGGATTGAGGTACCATTTGTGCCATTGGAAATATTGTGACAAGCTCTTTGATATGACCTTAGTTTCATGGTAATCTAAGAAATTTGATTTTGAGCCTTTCCCGAGCCCTCTTTGATCAATAAGTGTTTCGGGAGCAACTTGGATCATTCCTCCCCACTGAGGAGCTTTTGGTCCTCCAAAATAATGAACATAATCTTCAATTTGTTGTGTTCCCTTGTCTGTAAAACAAGTGCCCTGACAGGCCACACTTCCTTCTCCTTCACTTTTTTTCTTCCGAGACATAAGTGATGAGTTGACACCTACATCCTCTGAAAACATGTCATACAATATTTGCAAACTACATGTTTAATTACATGACCAATCATGACCCAAGCATCCCCATACTTGCCAAGAATTTATACCACACACCCTTTGGTCAAGTGTACATCACAATAGAAACCAATAGCCTAGATATCAATAAAAAGAGGCCAAAACATCATTATGTTTCTTTCATAAGTGACAGAAAACACATCATGACTTTTACAATCATTTCGCAACATATGATTTACAATAATATGACAAGATACTATATCTAATAAAATAATCTCTCACTCAACAAAGTGGATGGGTCATCTCCTTGTGGTTGATTCGCTTGTTGAACATCTTCACCAGCTGGTTTCTTCAGAGGTGCTTTATGGGCATGGAGTATCTAAGATGTGGCTCTCTAGTGTCCTTCCTCATTGTAGTAACTACAATGATTCTTTATCCTCCAAACTTTTGAAGTCATCTTGGAATGCTTATTTTTGGCGCGCACTATCACCAAAATATGATGAAGTGCTCTCATCATTTGTTGTTGGTTGGTTAATGGCAGTCTTGGAGCATTCCCAAACCTCTTTTCTGACATATCCAAGTCTTGCATAATGAGGAAATTCCTCCACTTTGATGGGATTCACAATGCCTTGGTCATTAATGATGAGGCCCTTTCCATGATACCCCATTTTCTTTAACAATTTTGATCCAATTCCTGTAGTATGTTTCTCAAAAGAAACAAAATCATCATCATAAAAAGAACATGAAATTGAAGAATAATTTTTGACCTCAGGCTTGTTATTCTGCAACTTTTCCAAGGCCTCCTCTTTGGCTTGTAAATAATGCTGCAACTTTGTTTCTCCTCCTCTAATTTTTGTAAGAGTCTCTTTAGCTCAACATTCTCTACTTGAATTATTTGGTTGATCTCTTTGAGTTCTTGGAGCCATGCAGTCTTTGGTTTCCTTCTCACCTTTGACACAATGTTTTTTGAAATGTTTTTCTCATTTCCTGAATTGGAAACTAAGTTAATAGGTCCATCTTCTGCAATCCTAAGAGCTGCAATCTTCATTTCATCACCCAAGTCTGATCCCAGATCAATTTTTCCAGCACCTAAAAGTTGTTGGGTTGTGTTATATTCTTTCCACAACTAGCCCACGTAGTTAACCGGGGGGTTAGAGGGGGGGGGGGGGGGGTGGTCACAGGGGGTTTGAGGTGTACCTGTAAGACCACTTTATGGGGTTTGGGGCAGCGCCCCAGAAAATTTTGGTTTTGGACCATATGTTAGGTTGGGTGGACCCACCTATGGTTTTGTGCATGATTTTCGCACATGTTTTTGGACGCGATGGTTTTCGGTCCATGGTATTGGACGTGATGGTTTTCGGTCCATGGTATTCGATGCTTTGGCATGTATAAATATGTATTATAACATTGAAAGGAACATAATGAAAAAAAATAAGCTGGTAGTCCCGGTTTTGGGATCCAGGGGAAAATCTTTGTGTATATGTGTTTTATATGTTATGCTCTCGCTTTGTTTATTTTTTGTGTTTTAGAATTCCTATGTAGGTAATTTCTGTACAGGGTTAAAACCTACATTTGGTATTGGAGCAGATTTGGCTTCAATGGGACGCCTTTGTTGATGAGGGGTTTCACTTGGGTCTGTGGTAGACCTTATTCAGTGGGAGATCTGCAAGATCGATTTTGGTGGTGAAAGAAGATGGCGAGCAATGGAAAGATAGAGATCGAGAAATTTAATGGTCAGAGTTTTGAGTTGTGGAAACTCAATATCGAGGACCTGTTGGTGGATAAAGATCAGTGGATCACGGTAGATCTGGGTAATAAACCAACAGGAGTGTTTGATGAAGAATGGAAGAAGTTGGATCAGAAGGCAAAGAGCACAATACGATTATGTGTCTCAGATTCAATGTTGCTGAATGTATCAGGGGAAGCTATGACGAAGGCTTTGTGGGACAAGTTAGGGACTTTGTACCAATCTAAGTCTCTGGTGAATAAACTGTTCCTATGGAAAAAACTGTATAACCTGAGGATGAAAGATGGAGACTCAGTCACAGAGCATCTGAACGCATTTAATACTGTGGTAAGTTAGTTAGCATCTATTGATATTAAAATTTCAGATGAAGATAAGAGCATCAATTTGTTGTGTTCTCTATCAAATTCATGGGATAGTCTGGTTATTGCAATAGGTAACAATGCAACTGCCTTGCATTTTGATGAAATAGTCCCAGCCTCGCTAATGGAGGAGATGAGATGGAAAAATATGGAGAGCCAGAATAGTGATGCCTTGTCTGTATGAGGACGGTCCCAGAATAGAAACAAAAATTAGTCATCAAGTGGGAGATCTAAATCTAGAAGGAGATCTAAATCTCCAGGAAAACCTGTAAAGGTGGTGTGATGGAAATGCGGAAAGGAAGTCCACTTTAAAAGGGATTGTAAATCTAAAGCTCCTGACAAAGGAAAGTGATCTGATGAGGCTCCTTCTGCAAAGGTGAAAGCCACCTCAAATAAAGGTGGGGATGTGTACTTGGCTTCTTCAAGTACACATGTAGATCGTGCGGCATGGTTGATTGACTTAGGTGCATCCTTTCACTTCACTCCCCATAGAGAGTGGTTTTGCGAGTATGAGAAATATGATGGTGGTGACGTCTTCTTGGTGGATGACACGAAGGCTAGAATCATTGGTCGCGGAAAAGTAAAGTTGAAGTTGCAAGGTGGAAGGGTTAGAATGCTTCTAGGTGTTCTACATATTCCTGCATCAGCCAGAAATCTAATTTCTGTAAGCAAGATGGATGGTGTAGGTGTAAAAACAGTGTTCGAGAAGGATACCTGCAAAATGGTTCGGGGAGCACTGGTATTGATGCGGGGAGTTCAGATTGGAACTCTATACAAGCTGCAAGGTAGCACTATTATTGATGGGTGCAATAGTTCTATGGTTCCTGAAAGTGGAGCAAAAAATATAGTGGTCTCTGGAGAGAAGACCATGCTTTGGCATCAAAGGCTTGGACATATTGGAGAGAAGGGCCTTTGAATACTTCATGGTAAAGGTATGGTAGAAGGTATGAGTAATAGCTCTCTGGATTTTGATTTCTATGAAAATTGTGTATATGGGAAGCAAAATCGGGTGAGTTTCCCCTCTGGTGGTAAGAGGGCGAAACAAATATTAGAGCTTGTGCACAGTGATGTGTTTGGACTTGTGAAGGTTCATCACTGGGTAAGTTTGTGTACTATGTATCATTTATAGATGACTTCTCAAGGAATACATGGATATATTTCCTTAAGAAGAAATATGAAGTCTTTGACAAGTTTAAAGAATTTAGGCTCTGGTGGAAAACCAGATAGAGAAGAAGATAAAGGTGCTAAGGATAGATAATGGTGGAGAGTTTTGCAGCAAGGAATTTGAAGAATTCTGTAAGAAGTGTGGTATATCACAGCATAAGACTACTCCATATACACCTTAGAAAATGGAGTTGCAGAAAGAATGAACAAGACGTTGATGGAAAGGGCAAGAAGCATGCTCAGTGGTGCCGAGTTAGGACAAGAATTCTGGGCAGAGGCAGTGGATACTACATGTTACCTGGTCAATAGGTCACCTTCATCAGCGTTGGAGGATAAGACTCCAAAAGAGGTATGGACTAGTAAGAAACCCTCTCTTTCACATGTAAGGGTATTTGGATGTGATGCATATGTACATGTTCCAAAGGAGAAAAGAACCAAGTTGGATAGTAAATCTGAAAAATGCATCTTTATTGGGTATAAGGATGGTTTAAAGGGTTATAAGCTTTGGAACCCAGTAACAAGGAAGGTTGTGTACAACCAAGATGTGGTGTTCAAAGAGGTGAAAGATGTTACTAAACATGAAGTCCAACCAAAGGAACATGAGAAGATAGAGTTTGAGCTAAAGAAGGGAGAATCAAACTCTACAACAGAGGAGGAATCAAAAAATGAAGAGCCACAAACTCCGGCTATGAGAAGATCAGTTCGAGAAAGAAGGCAACCAGAAAGGTATAGTCCATTTACTTTCTGTTCAAATTTTGCTTTGTCTGTTACTGATGATGATCCCAGAACTGTGAAGGAAGTAGTGGATTCAGAGGATGTAAAACTCTGGAAAGAGGCCATGGTTGATGAAATGGCATCTTTGCACAAAAATGAGGCTTGGGATCTGGTGGAGTTGCCGGCTAGAAGGAAACCCATTGGCAGAAAATGGGTGTTCAAAAAGAAGACAAATGCAGAAGGAAAAGTGGAGAAATACAAAGCTCGGTTGGTAGCAAAAGGTTATTCCCAGGTGCCGAGAATTGATTTTGGTGATATTTTTTCTCCTGTTGCCAAGGTAACTTCTATTAGATTACTTTTATCTGTTGTTGCTGCTTTTGATTTTGAGATAGAACAGATGGATGTGAAGACACAATTTCTTCACGGGTTTTGGAAGAGGAGATCTACATGAAGCAACCTGAAGGCTTTGCGGTGAAGGGTAAGAAAGAACTGGTATGCAAGTTAAATAAGTCTCTATATGGGTTAAAACAGTCACCAAGGATGTGGTATCAAAAATTTGATACATTTATACAGGGACTTGGCTTCACCAGAAGCAAAGCAAATCACTGTGTGTATTTTAAATTAATTGGTGACCGTGTTATTTATCTGGTCTTGTATGTGGATGATATGTTGCTGGTTGGAAATGACAAAGAAATTATCCAAGATTTGAAGACCCAATTGTCCTCCAAATTCGACATGAAAGATCTTGGTGCTGCGAACTATATTTTGGGCATGGAAATTAAAAGAGATCGTACAAAGAGGAAGCTCTGGTTAAACCAGAGGAAGTATGTCGAGACAATATTGCAGAGGTTTAATATGTAGGATAGTAAATCGGTGAAGGTTCCTATTCTTGTAGGTGTGAGGTTATCTGCTGAATAGTGTCCCAAGACACAAGAAGAGGAAGAGGACATGTCCTATGTTCCATATGCAAGTACAGTCGGTAGCCTGATGTATGCAATGGTTTGTACTAGACCATACATTGCACATGCAGTGGGAGTATTGAGCAGGTTTATGTCAAAACTAGGGAAGGAGCATTGGACAACAGTGAAGCGGGTTTTCAAGTATTTGCGTGGCACTAGTGATTATGGTTTGTGCTACCAAGGAAGACCAGGATTGGACAGAGTGTTGGATATTCATGGCTTTGTTGATGCAGACTGGGCTGGAGATCTGGATCAGAGAAGATCTACAAGTGGGTATGTGTTTAACCTATTTGGAGGTGCAGTCAGTTGGATGAGTAAGAAACAATTTGTAGTGGCACTATCAACCATAGAGGCATAATACATGGCAGCCACTCATGCAAGCAAGGAAGCAGTTTGGTTGCAGAGATTATGTTTAAGTATGGGGTTAGTATATGAAACTATAAGGATAGACTGTGACAACCAAAGTGCATTTTTCTTGGCAAAGAACCTTGCATATCATTCAAACACAAAGCACATTGATATTCAGTATCACTTTGTGAGGGATATGATAGAAGACAAAAAGGTGTTGCTGGTAAAGGTGGACACTTTGAAGAATACTGCAGATGCATTGACAAAATCTGTGAGCTCTGAGAAGTTCTCTTGGTGTAGAGAAAAAATGGGCATTTCAGGGCTGGAAAAATGACTAAGCTCTCTTGTGGCCCCCTATGGAAAGAAAACAACAAGTGGGAGAATGTTGGGTTGTGTTATATTATTTCCATGACTAGCCCACGTAGTTAACTGGGGTTTGGAGGGGGGGCGGAGCACCCCCTTCGTTGCGCCAATTATGTAGCGAGGTGGGGTCACAAGGGGTTTGAGGTGTACTCATAACCCAACTTTATGGGGTCTGGGGCAGTGCCCCAGAAAATTTTGGTTTTTGACCCTATGTTAGGTTGGGCGGACCCACCTATGGTTTTGTGCATGATTTTCACACATGTTTTTGGACACAATGGTTTTCAGTCCATGGTATTGGACGTGATGGTTTTCGGTCCATGGTATTGGATGCTTCAGCATGTATAAATATGTATGATAACATTGAAAGGAACATAATGAAAAAAAATCAAGCTGGTAGTCCCGGTTTTGGGATCCAGGGGAATATCTCTGTGTATATGTGTTTTATGTGTTATGCTCTCGCTTTGTTTATTTTCTGTGTTTTAGAATTCGTATGTAGGTAATTTCTGTACAGGGTTAAAACCTACAAAAATCCTGCAGCTGTGATATTTTCATCATCCTTTAATTCTGATTCTTGGCCTTATTTCATAATTGCAACACCTTCTCCTTCTCTTTTTTGTCATTCCTCTTAGGCCTCAAATTCAGATGCAGTTTCCAACAATGTTCCTCATCACGCCCTTCTTTCTCATAATGAGTACAAGAGGAATTTTCTTCCTTTAACTTAGCTGTTGATGTCCTATTTCGTTGGTATTCTTGCTCATGCTTCCCCTTGCTTTCAAGATGTACAACATTCAAATTAACTTCATAATGAGTTTTAGGTTCAAATAATAAAAATGAATGACACAAATAACTACGCAAACAACCAATATATTTCATCAACGTCTCAAAAGTGTCTAGTGGAACATTCAACACTAATGCTTGTTTCCTAAACTCCTCTATAGTATTTTGAACAATTGACCTTTACTTTGTTTCAAATGTTCCCATTCCATCATGGCTTTCTGTCTGCAATCTAATGGGTAAAACTATCCTCTTAAAGTAGAAAAGAACTCAGACCAAGATGAAAGAAGTTTACAACTACTCTTACCACCTTTCTATAGCTTGCATTCCCACCAGACGAGAGTAGTGACACTCAATCGAAGGGATGCTAGCTGGATCTTGGCTTCATCCTCTTTGATTTATTGGATGCGGAAATAGACTTCAACCTATTGATCTAGTTATCTACCTTTTTGCATTAGATTCTCCACTAAACTGACGTAGATCAAACTTGACATCCAACTTGAAAAAGGGCTTTTATGAGTTTTTCTACCTCTAGAATTATGAGAGGAGAAAGAAGAAGAAATTTCGATGTAATATGGAGAGGGAGGTTCAGGACACTGTTCTCCTCCTCCTTCATGATTCATTGAGGCATGATCACCTGGTCCTTCCTTCTTCTTTGGTTTCTGCATTTCCTTCTCATACTTTTCAAACAATTTGTCCACTTTTTTTCCATGGCATGGGAGGCCTTGCGATAATTTCGCTCTTCCTCCAATCGAGCATCTTTGTCTACCATTTTCCTTCTTTGTGTTACATGCCCCACTTCTGGACCAAAGGACTTAAGTTTTCCTTCATCTCTTTGGAGCTTTCCCCTAGTTATCATACACTTGCAATTCACATCAACAAAATACCCAGTTAGATACTAAACTTGATGCGTATATTTTCATTGCAAAGACACATACAAAATCAAATTTTAAAGAGCATTTACCATAAGATGCATATACATAAATGAATTAAAAAAAAACAACAACCATGAGAAGCAAAGACACAACATGTTGATAATGGAGTTCACCTAGTGTGGGCTACATCTCCAAGATTTGCTCAATGTGGGAGGCATCTTTTATTAATATTTAGAAAAAATCAAATTACATTCATGTACAAAAGACACCTTATACCTCCACTTCCGGGGTTGACATGAAAATGCACACCTCTGCTAAAAAAATTGAATGCACCATTAAATTCCTAGCGGAAAATCATGAAAAATGATTGTAAACTTGATAAATTTATGCTTTTGTCAAAATTTGGACCTTTGGGAATCTCAAAGATTCCCCAAAGATTCATTCTCACTGGTTGAATAAAATTCTACTTCTCAGATGACAAATTTGACTTCACCACTGCGCTCCTTGAGAAAAAATGAGTCAAATGAGTATAAAGTCATCCTGATTCTGAAATTGTCAAATTTTGGCTCTTAGTGATTCTTTTAGATTCTTCATGATTCCACAAAGATTCTTATATGCAAGTTTACTAACGATCTACTGCTCAGATGACAAATCTGACTTCACCACTGAGCTCCTTGCGAAGAACTAAGTAAAATGAGTATAAAGTAGACCTGGTTTTGAAATTGTTAAAATTTGGCCCTTAGGAAATCTTTTAGATTCTTTGCATATTCCCCTGCGTCAGAGTTCCACTCCTCATTTTCCGTTCCCACTCATGGCTCCATCTTTGCATTGGATTCCATGCCCCCATTCCCTTGTGGAAAATATGAGTTTAAACAAAAAAACTTGGCCTTAATTTTTAAGCCTCTCTTCCTAGCAGAATGGTTTACAATTTTAAATTGTTGGGTCAGTGGCCAATTTTATTTCTTTTGGTTATTTATTATTATTATTATTATTTTAAATATGGACAAAATCTGTTGGTCAAAATTTTAGGGTCACCAAAAAGATAAAGTAGGCGACAATTTTAGCTAGTTCCGATCATCGGAAATCGTCACTGCAAAGTGCCAAATTGTTGCCTCGTTAATTTCTCCTAAATTTAGTGGCTTCGCCAGATATAGCCAGGCTTCCAAATTTGGTAGGTGCTTTGCTAACTTTAGCCAAGGGGCCTAGTTAACCAAAACTTTGACTAGCCATAACTTTTGCATATGATGCCGGATAAGGTGTCGTTTGCGCCATTGGAAATGTTGTGACGAGCTCTTTGATATGACATTATTTTCATGGTAATCCAAGAAATTTGATTTTTGAGCCTTTCCTGAGCCCTCTTTGATCACTGAGTGTTTCAAGAGCCACCTGGATCAATCAAGTAAACACCCTAGAGACTTAATTCCTAAATCTCTTACTTGTAATTCATAACACATAGGAAATATTAAAGATAATCCATTGAATTATAAAAAAACCATACATTATAACCAAAATTAATTAAATACTTATAATAAAAACTCAAACATTATAATATTAATTATTTTCCAAATTTCCAAATTATCTTATTTTAAAACAAGTTCAAAAAACCTTATAAAAGGTGGTAAAATAATTTTAATAATTATCAACTTTCAATAGATTTTTTTTCCAAATATTTTTATACCGAAGGTGTTCTCTTTGCGGGCTTGGGGTGAGAAAACATTGTCCACCCCAACCAGTCACCATAGTCCGTTTTCTTCATCCTCCCTCTAGTAAAAATATAAGACATGGCTAACACTTGCCGCATTCAAACGCGTCGCCCTCACCTGCTCAGGCCATTCATCACTCAATCCTCCCTCCTGGCCCCTCTACTTGTAGTGGATTTGTTTTCAATTTTCATTCCATCTTCGTCCATCGTCGTGTAGCACTCTATGTCTCTCTGTTTCATTAATTCACGCCACCCTTTGCTCAAAATTCACTCCAAATCCATTTCCCTGCACGATTCAAACTCCACTCTGGTGGCTTTTCATTCAACGGAGAAATCCAAAACACAGACGAAAGGTACTTTTATTCGTTTCTGAATTCGTAGTCATAATGTTCATCTTTATTTTTTCCAATGGTATCTGCCCATGGGAGAAACTCTAGCTTCAATGTTAAGACCTTTCTCCATTGGCTAAAATTCGACCTAATTCAATTTATATCATAATTTTCCTTATGTGGAGTCGACCTCATGGGGCTGGGACTTTATCGTGGCCTCGACGACCATTGTTCTTTTTGGGTTGCCTTACCTCTCCTCTCATATCAACAAGCCATGCTTCACCTTGCACATATTTTTCCTTTTCCTTTATGTGGCTGGGTATGGGCTAGGATTGGATCCTTGATGTTTTTTTCCAAGGTTGATCAAATTGAGCACCACCTGAAGCCCACCACCAAAAAGGAGGAGGAGACAAGGATTCTAATGAAGGCCAACACTACCCTGCTACTTGTTATGTTTTGCGTGCAGACATTGGTGCTAATACTGGATTTCTGACTTCAGTGTTGCACACCAAAGAGGGAATATCAAGGGCTTGATGTGGAGAAGAGGAGGTGGTTGGGAAGGAAGTTGGGCCAAGTGCTTCACATGAACTTCTCCTCCATGCATGTTCTTCCCTCATGAACTTTGACATGGGGTTTTCTAAGACAAAATTGCCAAAGTTGGTTCCCAAGAGCATTTAAATAAAATTTGACATTATTTAGAAACATGACAATGTGTAGAAGTGGAAAATCAATGATTGTTGATGTCATTAGCTTAATTAGCATTTGAGATATCAAATTTTTCTACATAGATGGTGGAGCGAACAATAAAACTAAATTATGCGGGGAAATTACTATTGTTTTTGTTAGCTTCTTACTTAGCTAAGGAAGGTCTACGCTAAATCTATATCACGTTCTCAAACCTGTTGAAGTGGGAATCTATCCTCATGTCCATATGCTACTAGAGATTGATGGAGAGTGGTGATTGTTGTTGTTCTCATCAAATTTGTCACTGAGGTTTTGATTTTGCTTTGGAGCATCATCGAGGCTAAAATTTACATTATTGATTTCCTGTTCTAATTTTTGGGTGGCTTTCATTTAATCTCTGATATGTTGAGGCATTTTCTTTGATATTTCAAGATTTATTCTTAACAATTATCCCCCATCCTTTGATAACAAACTGTGAAAACTATATGTTTTCTTTATTCCAAATCCAAGAACCTATCGGGGGTCTAGTACCACTCCAACATGACATCTTGGAAATTGTGAGATATTGTTTTGACAAAATAAGACCAAAAAGGAGATAAATTCATGTCACAAGTATTATGGGATAGAACAAATCAAAGTGTATTCAGATTCAACCTGGAAGTAGAGAGACCTATCGTAGAATGATGGTTTTGTTAACCATTGAATCTGCATCTTTGTGTAATTCAAATAACACATGCCATAATTCACAAGAAAAATTGGCTTAAGATTTGGTTTGCACCTGGTGATATTTTTAGAGATGGGGAGACAAGAGGATTGAGCCAAATCTTGAATCAGAGAGATAATGAGGCAGGAGTCTCCAATGCAAACCATTTTTCCTGAAGTAATCTAAATCTTTTAATCTTTTAATAAACTAGTGCCTTTATAATTTGTTATTTAAATTAATCTATGTATTCCAGGCATATTTAAGGCTTACCTTTCCTCCAAGATGGAATTTCCCCCTTGACCAAATGGGACCAACATTCCCCTTCATCGCTCCTTGAAAAAATTGTGATTTTTTGAGCATATCCATCTGTAGATGCCAATGTTAGCAAGATGCACGATGGCATGTATGTGGGGCGAGAAGATGTATGAAAGTGCCCCATGGAGTTCATACTTGCCTTTGGAATGATGGTTTCTAGAATCTCATGAATTTGATGATAGGATATTGTGTTACAAAATGAAATTTTACTCTTCCCTAAACTCATTTGAGTTTTTCTATTTTTAATTAATATTGAATAAATCTTATTCTGATTGTGCATGTAATTTATTTTCAAGTTCTTTATTTTGTTTTTTCAAGTTAAATTGTTTTTGGTTATTTTAATTTTGTTTTCATTTTCATTCCTCCCTCATCTAAATTTAACTTTTAAATTAATGTGAAGCAATATGATCCACAAAAGAAAGGACTTATAGCTAATTTCTTCATGGACACAATTTATTTTAACAAAATTTAAGTTCTTTGTTTTTATTTTGTCTCCATACTCAAGTTTATATAGAGTATTTTATAAACTCTGGGATCTGCTTTCTTTTGATGCCTTCCTTCATCAAATTCATTCCCTAAGTTAGTAGAACTTTGTCTTTTGATATTTGATGATTTAGATATTTATTCCCTAAGTTAGTAGAATGTTGTCCTTTGATATTTGATGATTTAGATTGTTTATATTTTGAAGTTAACTATTTTACTTCATTTATATTCTAAAATTTGCGACAAAATTATACTGGAACCTTAAAAAGAAAAAAGAAAAAAAAACCAAAAACGACATTGACATAAGAAGCATTGTTATTTTATCTGCTCATATCGATGTGAATTTTTAAATACACATCTTGGTAGATGTGAATGTGTCTCTCTCATCAGCATTTATTGTTATGTCCCATGACAACTTACAACTTATCAATACACCCGTCTGTATGAGGAAAATTCAATGATCATATCTACCAATATGGAATTATTATTTTGTACATTACTACTTGCTGGTCCAAATCTATATCACTTTAATTAGACAATCCATTTCTTCAGTATTTCAACAAAAAATCACCCCTCCAACTTCGTGCCCTCCAACACTTAGTGCCCTTTCAAGGATGCTTATTTTCACCTAGTGAGTGCCCTAGCAGGGATGCTCAGAACATGTTACCTTGATTTTCTTTTAGGAAAACAATTTGAATTAAATAAACCATAAATTGCATGGCTACACGTATCGGAAGCTAGACATAACATAAATATATTAAAAGCTAGGCATAACTAACATATTAGCTTTGAGGGGAAGAAAGTGTTGGGATAACGAGTAAGGGAGACCCAAAGTGTGTGAAAGGGTATTATTTCTTAAGGTAACTAGACCATACACACTTGTTGATCACTTGCATTGCGATCACGAACAAAGCACTAGATATTGTTGTAGGGAATTATGCATCTTGGTGAACAAACGTTGCACGATTCTTTTTAACCTCTTGAATTCATAGGGAGATATTTTATAAATTGACATGTTTCCAGTTTGGTTAGTTTGTTTCCCCTCAAACCCCTTGTTTCAGATCTCAAACACTTCGATGATTTGGATCCATAACAATAGATTTTTTATATAATCCAAAAATGTAAATTGCCTATGGATCAGTTTATGTTTTTTGTGTCCTTCTTGATCTTGGTTGTGTTTATTTGACTTGCATTAGAGATTTTAGCAAAATTTATGTCCATGCATTCAACAATGTGTTGGTCGTGAGATGAATTTCCCAAATCTTCTATTCCTTCGGTGTACCTTTGCACCTTTAGCGGCAATTACCAGTATATGTTCCATTCACATCCAAGATATAAATGGACTATGGATATCAATGTGAATCTAATTTCATGCCAAATATAGTTAAAATGGACAATGATTTTAATTATAACACATTACTTCACTTTGATTTTGGAGACAAAATTATAGTTTTATATGTAACAAAATATTTTCTGTTAATTTTTTATTAAAAATGTATTTTTTTGTAACCTATAGGAACCTACCAGCCCGCCTGACAAGTAACTACCAGTAAACCTTTGGGGGCTACGATATGTCCTCCTCCCCATAGTCCGGGTCACAACACGGGGGATTTGAACCTAGGTCATTGGAGTTTCAACAATTTCATATTTCTCGGATTAACCAATTGCGTTGGCCCCCTCGAGACTAAAAAATGTAATTTAATAACAAGAAAATTAAATTTACAGAAAAATTATTATTTTATATAATAAAAAGATTTATAAGTTTAAACCTTTTAATAAATAAAGATTCTCTTTTTTATATAATATTTTTCATAAAAAATAGTTTTCTATTAATTATCATCTTACCTAAATAAATTTGACTCCTTTTATCTTCATCCAATCATCTTTCTTTATAATAAGTTTATTTTTAATCAAATGCTTATTTAATTATATTTTTAATGATATTTATGTTTTTATATTTGTCTTATGGAATTTTATTACTATTGTCATGCGGGAAGAGTCAATTTTGCGGACAAAACCGACCTCCCTAGCAACCAAAGGGCGTCTAGTGACAAACAAAACAATCAAGCACTATCTTTCCCTAAATATGCATTTAAAATAAAAGCAACCAGGTGTTTAAGGCTTACCTTTAGTCCAACGCTTGTTTGTTGTAGTCCAGCCTCTCTGATCCAGATGAGCTCCTTCTCCTTGAAGCCTGCATTCACTAACAAGAAAACGATTACATAGCACCTGAATAACTCATATAATAAAACATATTCATCATAAAGACCAAGGAGTATATGAAACAAATTATATAGAACAACTTGTTGAGAAAAATGAGCTTAATTGTATTAATTGGAAACAAAAGAAACCATTACAACCAGTGCCTTGGTGTTGTGCAGGTCCCTCCCAGGGTCCAGCAAGAGTTCTCCTTTACTTTGATCAGCTCACCCACTTCCAAATGAAGCTAGGAAAGGATTGGAATCTCTCCTCTCAAGCTCTATAAGGGAGTCCTAATTTCAGCAGCATCTACCCTTAGGAATGTTCAGCTTTCAACCTCCCCTCCCTCTGGCCCAATGCCTGTATTTATAGTGCTTTGGAGGAAGTTAATTAGGTCCACCATGAATGGGATAAGCCCCTCTTTCAATGGGATAGCTCCCCTCTTCATGGGATAAGCTCCTCTTTCATTGGGATGCATGAACCATCTAGAGGCGCTCAATCCACGTCAAACCATCTTCTAGAATGCTCTAGAATCGACCACAAGTAACTTTTTTGAAGTGAAACTTGCGCCTTTTGACCTTTACAGGAGTACGCATCCACCCCTTTACAGACAGAGCGTACAAGTATGCATGTTTTATGAACTTGA